>OY998150.1:9819325-12306109 GCA_963921925.1 Sphagnum tenellum
ACAAAAAACCTAGCCAAAAATACCCAAACAAATTGGATGTGTGAACATCAACTTGTTCAAGATGATTGGTTAATCAAGTGGCAAATGCAACTTTTTTGTCTTTTTTGCCAAATTTTTTTTTCAAATAAATTGTGAATTCTTGTTGTGCAATGCAAGTTTCAATGATCAACCATTTCTTCATACATAGATGGAATAATAAAAACATAATAAGAAAGCCTTGCCTAACAAAAATTCCTATGATTTCATAATATAATATGTTTAATGTCTCACGTGATCACAATAAAATATAAGTAATTACTCCTAATCCATTATACACTATGGGTATGGTAATTGTATTGTGATGTTTTTAACCCTACACATCATGTTGATGATGTTGATTCCTTATGACCCCACAACATTGTCTCACAAACCTTATGAAATAGTTCATAAATACATATGTGCTTGTTAAGTAAAGGAAGTTAAATAGTAAACCAAATCTGGATTGTGAGTAAGAGATGGAAATGAATAAAAAGAGGCACATGAATCAAAATAAAGTTATTATCCTAAGACAAGGTCAAACAAACTTGAGACATGTGAGACCCTAAACCCAATAAAATAATCATCAATTAAACGAGGCATCTATATATAATAAGAAGAAGAACATGCAAGATTTAACAAACAAATGTGAAACAATACAAAAGCTCATGAATTTGAAAAGAACAAAAGATATACACCTAATCAATATAATTCACATGTTCTTCACCTCCTTTTTTCATAGGTCCATCATGATACTTTCTTCTTAACCAAAATTTGATGAAGATGCAACATGGAATTTCAAAGACATCTATAAATCATTCAAGATTTTTTTATTAATTCATTAATTAATATTGGTTCATTCAATAACTTATCAACTTTATTTTACTTACTAATCTACCAATTGAACCTATGAAATTAATACTTGAAATGTTTAATAAACATTATATATAATATTGTGGATTAATGTATGCCACATATTAATTATATTTTGGTTTTTAAAATAAACATAACCTTATTATAATACATATGGGAGCCTATTTTTAACTCACATATTTTGTAAATGGAAATAAGAGTGTCCCCCTTTAACATGTGCATTAAAAAGTTCCCCATTTGGTGTGAAACTTAAGTAATGACCAAGGTAATGTGCCATATATTCCTAAAGATGTTCAACCTATGGTAATAATAAAGGTTGGTGAAAAAGCCACGTAAAATCTAATTGATGATAATTTTGGTGTTCAACATGTAATTGGATTTCCCCTTGGTGAAATTACATAGGTGATTCCACTTGTTTATACCAACTCATCATCAATCACTAGGTGGAAGGTCAAATGCAACCCCATGATATGAGGGACATTGCATTAAGGTTATAGTGATATATGTGGTAAATTAAACCCACTCCCTACTAGTGATTGGACCTTTTTTTGTGAAATAAATATTTGTTTCAACAAAACATGTCATGATGCACCCCCATGTTGTTTAATCGTATTTATGGAAAATTCCCCAATCCTATAAACATTATAAATTTCAGAAACCTAGGACAAACTCTTTTGTTCCTTATATGGTTAAACTATTTTGTTCTTTCCACTAGTAGAAAATGACTCTTTTTCAACCGGTGTATGCGACTATGTTTTAATTATAAGCGACAAATATGACTAAAAAACTTTTAGTCACATTGGACAAGTCGCATACATCAGTAGTCGCATGCAACATTGGATTATGGATGTAAAGAAAAGGTCAACCAAATACAATTTCATCCTTTGACTTTTAATATACATATAGTTGTTTGCGACTTACAATGCAACTTATTTGATGCTTTGGACATAAATGTGGGAGCAATCAAGCCAAATGATTTGTTGAATGGATATTAAAAAATCAAACCTTGATAACACATTTGAACAACAAAAACATGATGACACTTCCAAGCAAGCCCAAAACCTTTTCACCAAGACCATAAAAATTGTGTCAAAGACTTTGAAACTTGTAGATGTGTGAGAACTCACCCATTTTTTTTGTAAAAAAAAACATAGAGACACACACAAAGTGTACACACACAAAAAAAACACCCATGCTCCAAAAGTTGGAACATCCATCACCACCACACCCACATTTCAAAGGTTGTTTGTTGTAGAGTTTGGAGGAATTTTGATGTGCATCAACTCAATAACTATGCAAAGTGTGGGTGAAGCTTGATTTAACATAATCCAAAGTTTGATTTCAAAATGGGGGATCCCGTCAAAACCTTTGGTCATGAGATCAATACCATGGTTCTAACAATACACAAACTTCTTGCAAATGTCATACTTGGCTTGCAACTTGCACTATTTACTAGTTGTGATGGAGATACTCTTACCATTTACATCCCTTAATCATGGTACTTACCCGATTTTATAAGTAATAACCTAAATAAGGGAAGGGAAAATATGAACGTTTACATGATAAATCATCCAATGGTGATTTATCAACATTTATTATGTCATAACAAGTTTCAAATGGATGGTGCAATGGTGAGTCCTCAATCACATAATCTAAAAAAATACATCATTGTCTTAAACCCCTTATTTTCAAAATGGTCCCCTATCATGTGGGCCTTACCCATCGGAAAGCACAAGGCAAATGTGATGAATATTTTCATGTCTTGACATATGCATAACACAAAGCTAGTAGGAGCAAGAGGCACCTTACACCTATAGTAGGCCTCTTGCACCTACTACTAAGAGGTCTTTTGTAGGTGTAAGGTGCATCCTATTTTTAGGAGGCATTATTAATTTGTACAAGTTGACCTCCAAAGACACTAAGGTGTTTCCTTATGGGTTTGTTGCCTCCAAAGAGGACAAATAAATTGATTTCTATTTTATCTGGAATGGTGTTGATTTGGAGCCACAATGTCTTGCTTTCAAGGTTGGTGGTGTTGCAAGTTATCATGCAACCAACAATGAAGTTGGAGCCTTTTCATAGAACATCAATGTGAAATTTAAATAGATATTGGTGGTTAGGAAGAGAAGATGGCATTACTAAAATCAAAAGGAGCTAGAGAGTGTGAGGTTTGAACACTGCAACATACCCAACTTCATTGAATGGTACCCAATTTTGCTCACTCGGCCAATGCATTCAAACTGGGGATGAAACCAGGATTAGAAGGTCTGCATTCTTGCACTCATGTTTTGTCACGATTCAATCTATAGGTTTCAGTAAAGAAGTTGTCTCTCATCATACTGCAACTTTTTTTTCAAACACAATGAGCATGTAATTGCACTTGCAGTCTTTGGGTACCCTGTACTTTCTCCACAACACACATTCTAAATCACATTTGCATCTGCTTTGCAAAGCATTATTTGCATCATGTAACCGAGGGAGCAACCTTCAATTCATGTTGTATGTTGTATGATATTGCTGGTTTACCTCACATTATAGGTCTGTGTAGAAACAAAATTGCCAATTGTCCCATCCTAGGCTTTCCATGCTGTACAATTTTAGATGTTCATTTCTGACAGCAAGTGACACCTAAAAGACCTGGTGTAAAAATTGAGGCCACAATTGTTGACAAGGCTTTACACCAAAACACTCCATGGCAATACATCTTTACACCAAAAAACTTTGAAGACTACAAATCCTACAAGTCAATTATCATACCAATTCTTCTTCCCTATATAGTGCCATCCAACCATACTAGGAAATGATGGCCAAGTTTTTACAAATGCAACTTAAGAGAACTGAATGTCCCCTTTCCTTGGTCATTGTGGACCATTTGAATAAGGAACCTTGATGTTATCAGATTGCCCCAATCAGATTAGAGGTTGTGCTTTTGACATGGCACATTCTCATTTACATATGACAACTGCCTCCTACTTAACTTGAACAGATTTGGCCCATCATTAACTCACCAATCCACAGGAGTAACAACTGTGGAGACACTTTTTCAAAAGACACCAATGTATTAGATGTGCTGCTTTGGACAAATGTGATTATAATGTTTGTTCAAGAAATTTGCACATAAAAGGTCCCTTTAGCAGCTGCTCCGGTCCGGGGTGTCATTAATCATGCCTGGTACATCTGTATCCAGTGTATATGACCATACACATGCAAGGTTCTAATCAAATAACTGCCTACCTTTATTTGCTTGACTTTGACACTACCATATCACTGGCCCTCCTTGTCCTTACTCTCTGTCTTGTCTTTCTTTTGCTCCTGGCAAAACCCCACCACGGAAAAAGTACATCCCAAGTAAGAGCAACTCTTCATTTCATGGGGATGGATACTAAGTAACCAGCAATAACCAGTTTTGTGTGGAAGACTAGGTTTTTCAATCAACTTCCACAAATACAGTGTAAAAGATTGCAAACATTATTTTGTGCAACTTACCTCATCATCTGCCTGCAATGATGCCAGCACATCCTGCACCGATGGATCATTTGGGTCGACACCAGGTAGCTGTAGATAAATAGGGACATCAAAACTGTAAATCCTCACCACTTTAGGGGGATCAGCAATCAGTGCTTTGTCAAGCAAATCACAGGGCCCCACCTAACAACTTCTGGTTTATGGATCATGGAGACATCGAGCCTGACTGTATGATAAGAAACATGCCATAAGCTTTCACTTGTGCCAGACTACACACAGTTGCCCAGGCCAAGGTGAAGGTAAATTTCACATGGTAGAGTGAGAACGTAGAATAAATTCCACTTATTTCAAAGCTATCCCAGGCATTTGGTAAAGAAAAAAGGCTTACTGATGAAAGAATTGAGGAAAGAAAACTCTGATCACCAAGGACTTTGCTCATGTCCGCATTCTCTCCTGATGCCAAAGCTGCTTCTTCCTGCATTGACATCTGCAGGGCTGATCTCACGAGGTGAATGTTAGCACAGATGGCTATCAAACTGGTTTACAAATCCCATGTGGAAAAACATAAGATTGTGAAATCTTTAGGAATGTTGAGAGGTCATTGTCATCCCTTGATCAAAAAGGGTTTTATGTCAAGTGAGCCAGAAAGACTCTACTCTTTGACCCTAACCCACCATGTATCAGAAACTGAATGCATTTTAAACTCTGCACCTGCTCACTGAGTCCCCCCCTCAACATCTATTTTACTACTTTTTTTAAAAATGAAGCCAGTCCCACTGGCTAACCCTCAGCCCAAAGAGCCTAAAATGTTAAAGGGCACTATATGCCCATAACATTGGTAACCAAAAAATGCAATTCACATCCTTGAAGTTGCCATACAGAATGCCCCCACAGTGTGACTTAGATGTACATACCAAATGCGAGGTCTTGATCATCCCCACCAGATCCCACCATGGGAACATCCCCTGAAGAGGCACCTGCTGCTGCCGCTGCTGCAGCTGCCTCAGCCATTGACATGGCCAATGCCTGTTGTAGAAGGGCTGTCTCATCATCCTGCATAGAATGTAATTCTCATCAGTAGCAAGAAGGCTTCATACTCACAATTAAAGGTAACCAGAACCAGACAGAAATCTTGTCCTTAAGTCAAAGAAACCTCCCAGATAAGGGCATAAAAACAGGGAAGAAGAAATACATGGAAGGGAAGAACTAGTTCTAAACAGATATGATGAGATCCAAATGAAGGGTAACAAAGAAGGAAAGAGAATAAGAAGCTTAGTTACCTATGTGAGTTCACTGCACTATGCCAAAACTATATTTAAGACTTCAGGGAACTGAAAGTGAAGTCCTAACCCCAATATGCAAGTAATCAACTTGAATAACAAAGACAACCATCCACTCATCCATCACTCTTCCTATCTTCATGTGGATCACAGAAATATAGATGCTGAAGTTTAAAATGACATACTATCAACATATCAGAAGCCTTCTCAGCAGCCTCAACAGGAACTGCATCTGACATGATAACATCAGGAGCACCAGAAGACTCTCCAGCATGTCCATCCTTGGCTATCGCTTCATCAGCAGCTCTCTTGGAAGCTGCTTCTTGACGTGCCCGCTCTTCCTCCATTGATACCCGAAGTGCAAGAGCCAGCTCTGGATCCAGGTTTGGATCCACACCAAAATCAAAGCCACCCGCACCCCCAGCAGCTGCAGCAGCAGCAGCTGCCGCCCCTGCAGCTGCAGCTGCTGCAAACCCACTACCTTCTCCATCTCCAGTGAAAATTGAGGAGCTGGAAATACCACACTTAGGCACCATCAATTCATAGGTCAAAATGGTCAAGTAAAAGCATGCATTTTGCATCACTATATACTGAAGCTTCATTCCCAGAGCATCCAGGGGTCCTCAACTAATTTTTTTACCATAAAACCAGTGTTTACTGAGTCCACTGTACAAATAAACAATATAACAGAACAAATAAACAAATCACCTGCTGAATCATAAAGTTGTACTTTCTCAAAATGGCATAATCTCTTTGCTGAGAAATGAAAAAATGAGCTATAGAAGAAGCCAAAACATTTGCTGTGCATGTTGCAGTGCAGAAAACTCCCATACTGACCTTATTAGGATGTCAGATAGCGGTCTCTCTCCCCAAGGAATATGAACAATGTGACTGTTATCATTGCTATTTACAGCACCCAGAAGTGCCTCAAGCTTCTCACCATTCTCACCACTATCTTCTTCCCCAAAGCTCACTATGTCGAGTGCTACATTATTTTTCTTCAGCTTCTTCCCTATTACCTCAAGCAGCTTCTTCTCTGCAAGAACCGGGCTGCAGGAACCAAAATCCTGAACTTTAAGTAAACTAGTACTAATTTTGATTACTCTTACAAAACAACTGAGGCATTCCACAGAAGACAAGAAGATAATCTTATCAACATAAGTTTGCAAGACATTACACCTCATACCTGCCAGCAAACAGGATAATACGTTGGCGCTGGTGCTTGTTTTGGCGATGCTTCAAAGCAAGCTGTGCAACTTGAACCCCTGATGTCAAATTCATCTGACCTCCAACTTCCAAGCCTGCAAAGATTCCACAGTGCACAATAGCGAAGACAGCATGATGAACAGGTAAAATGAATGCAATACACATATCCAATCAGATTGCAGGGGAAACTCAGCAAGAATACCAAGGTAACCATCATATCAGTTCCAGCCAAACTGAAACAAAGGCAACAAGAATGAGCATGGTCGTAACTTTGTGAGTGTCACTCACAAACTATCAGACTGTCAACTTCATCAGACAGTGGCTAGCTGCAATTACTGCCTGCTAACTTCATCAGCTCCCAACAGTCAGTTCAGATTAAGTACATAACAATCAGCTCAAAATTTCAGGCAGACAATTATGTAAAAATCTGTATCCTGAGTTTCTGATGCATTTCCACAAGCAACAGGACAACTCAGTCCTGATGCTGGCTAGCACTCAAAGACAGCACTGAAAAAAAAGACAATAGTATTTTCATTCAGGCTGCACCAAGCTTGTGAGGGTAAGACAAGCATATGAAGATTTCAGCTTGTCACTATGCATAGAGAGTGCATGCAATACACAAGGTAAAGGCATAAGCTTCCAGTGAGTCATATGCAAGCACCATCAACTATAAATTTATGCATATATGTGTCCATTGCAGACATCTGAAGAAAAATTGTCCTTTGCTCCAGATGAAAAAGTACAGTCAGGAGTTACCATGCAATGCTTGAAGGATTTTGCCAAGGTCATTAGTGGGAGTGATCAGCACACGGGGGCCTTTTCCTGCCATTGTCAGCACCCCCACTGTATTTTCTGGATTTGACTGTGACAGAACAAGAATACACCACATGAATTCCCCAGTTCATGGTCTACTTCATGTGTTTATATCACAGAACAAAACAAGATGCACAAGAGTCTTGAAACGATGTATCCCAAATTCAAGAACTTCACTCAAATTGAAAATGTGGCAACAGTTGTTGAGAACAGTGGCAACCAGCTTAACACTAATCAAAGCCATAATTTTGTCAGTTTTGCATTCACAAGAGACCTGCGTTTTGGCACCACAGATTAGGTTAACGGCATCAGCTTGAGCCTGGAAACGAGTTGGAGGGTAGTCTCCATTCCGCATCCATTCTGAGTTATCAATGCAAATGACTGTTGCCTGCAATCATACAACAACCCTTTACACTCACAGGTACTTCCCATCCAAGAATCTATGCCAAGGCACATCACTCGAAACCATAACATTAACAATTGTCAGTTCTCCACTACTACAAGACATTCCCTGCACTTACCATTCAGGGTTGAGGCCAAAACCAAACTAATAGATGCAAGAAAGGGAGAGCATAAGATTAACTAACAGAATATTCTGCTTCAAAATTACTACTGAAAGATACTCCAAAATCGTTCAACAGAAAACCACACTTCCATTCAAGGAAAAAAACTGTCCACAGGAGTAATCATGAAGTGGCCAGCAATTTCTCCAAACTTTCTAGTCCAGAAGGTTTGTCATCTTTCACCCTGCATGTGTTTGAGAACTACAGAACTCAAAGCCAGACATCTGCCAAAGGGAACGAACCACAATAAAGAAAGGTTGGACAAATGTGCACATTAGGTCATAGATAAGATATCTCCATATCCTCCATACTCACGATTTCAGTGAGGCAGAGAATAGAATTCCCTCAGATGACCTGAGTAGAAGACTATGAAGACTTCAGATCTGTTAAAATATCGGCAAACAGGAAAAAAGAAAGAGGGCACAAGCCTTAAGAGCTTGAGGAGCGATTTTTGAAAACAATAGAGACAGTCACACATGTTCACTGACCTTGAACCGCAACAAATAAAACCCTAATGCTGCTGCTGGTGCTTCTTCTTCTTCTTCTACACCGATTAGGGCTGAACAAAAGGATAACACGACGTAGGACCGACTTCTAGAGTCCGATTTCTCCGCTAGCAATCATTTGAGAAATATAAATTGACAAGGCGTGACGAAACAAGGAGATCACAACTGAAAGATTGACAGCAAAGAGATCACCATGCAACAGACTGATAATATATGTGTTTGGAGTATTGAGCGGTTTACTAAGATGGAAAGAGAGGAAGCAGAATTCCTCCTACCTCCAACACCATCTTGGACTCGCCGATGTGAAACCTTGTGGTTGGAATAGTCGGAGTAGAGAACTTCTCCTTCTTCCGCTTCTCGCAGTTTGATGATGACTGCTCCTCTCACCTAGTCTCCGCGGTTATTCCAGATTGTTCCGAGAGTCTTGAGCATCGGGCTCTCTCTCTCTCTCTCTCGTTTGCTTTTAGGGCAGAATGCATGACTTCGTCGGGAAGGCAAACCCTAAAACACGATTCGCTCCTTTGAACCAGTGTGTTTTTTTTTTTTTTTCCCTTTGTCGAAATTTCGCAATTTGGCGAATTGTTTTTCAGAAAATGAAAAAAAGAAAACGGATAAAAAGAACTCTTAGGGATTTTCGCCATTTTTCGAAGTGAAAATTATTTAAAAACCATGTTTAGACCTAGCTAGGCACTTCTTAGGTCGCCACTGTAGCTACAAAGTCGCTGTTACCTATGATAGTCGCCATTTAATACTAATTAATGCTGAGGATCCTCACCAGTAGACCTACTTGAGGAACCTGTGAGCTTATGCTCTTTCTCCTTTTCTCTAAGTTTTTTGTTGTCTATATTTGGAGCAACCTTAGTAGTGGCAACCATAACCTTTTATTCAATGTATTATGCAAGGAAACATTTGTGGTAGCTAGGGTGTCTTCCCATCATACATAAAGCTTATTTGATGAATATTGTTGCAAAGACTAATATGCTAGCAAAATCTCTTCTCAAATAGTGCTTTTATGGTTGGAAACAAGAAGAAATTAAATTTCATCTTCCATCTCTACATCTAGAATTGTTGTGAAATTTGATTTGAATCTTTGCTTTGTTAACTTGTCACAAGCTTCAATGGCATAAGTTAATTTTTTAATGCAAGGTAGTAAACAGACCTAGTTCAATATACGAAGAAAGTCCTGGTAACAACATAACGACAAAATATGGAAGTCATTGATCAATTTATGTGAATTTAAACTAGAAAATTGAATGTTTGTTGAGGAAGATCTGTTCTTGAACAAGTTTTAAACTTCTTGTTTTGATCTTTTTGTCATTTAAAAAAAAATGGGAATTCCACTGATGTTCTTTCCAACTTATTCTAAGCCTTTCTTCTATGCAAGTCATGGATGAAATTGTCGCTTTTATTTTTTTGTTTATGAAGTGCTACTCCTCTTTTCCTTTTACAAGGGATGAATTTTTTTCATATGCTTGTTTTTTCAAAAAGCCTTAACAAGTGGAGGACCATGCACTTCTCCTAGTCACTGAGGTAAGCTATGTGTAAATTGTGTTTGTTAATCACCAAAAATTACTAGGTTTTCCAATGAAAAGAAATATTTTTTAGTTTTTTTTGTCCCTTCGCTGATTAATAAAAACTATTCTTGATGATGATCCAATGATAAAAATTTCTTGGATTTTGTTACCTTTGTTTATATTTTGAATGATGAATGCTCCAAAAGACAATTCAAATGATAAAAAGGTATCAAAGTGGTGGTGGGCACTTTGTTTGTAGTGTTGTTATTTTCACATTGAGCAAATCTTTTGGGAGATTACTTGATGAAATTATAGCAATAATGATTGTGAATTATCTAATAATGTGAAAAAATGTAGAATTGAGACTTCCATATGGAAAGAGGAGAAAACATGAAAAAATTGAATAACAAACCTTTGTCATGTAAGTATTTGATTCACATGATAATTCCATGATTGATATATGATTTGAAATTTTTTAATGGATTGCAACTTACTTGACATTCCTGTATTTTAAAAACAAGAGGAACAACAATTTTTTTTAAATGACTTCAAATACACTTGCTATTGTTTTTGTTGTTGTCAAACTATTGTCGTTTATTAGTTCAAAATTTTGGAAGGTCTTGTACTATTTTTTATATGTATTTATTTTTTCATGAACTTTACACACAAATAATAAGCAAGTTCTAATGGACTCAGTTGATGAAGCTTTTGTAGTTCACTCCATTTTAATTTTTTTTGTTTTTTGATAACTAGGGACTTGTCACTTTTAACTATTCCATCAATATTGCATTTGAACTTCACTTTGTTCACATGTTGTTCTAGCATAGCAATCAATGAATGGGTCAATAGGCATGAGGAGTAAAGGGTAGACCATAAGCAACATCATGATCAAGGAGAAACTAAATTTTTAAACTATTTCTGCTTCTTTTTCAAACTTCTTATATATCTTATAATTCTCTTTCTTAAGGTTGTCATACTTCTTATTGGTATTGGGCTAATCAATTATATACATCTTCTTTAGTCATTGGAAGGTAATAGCCTTGTTGTTTAGTGTTCTTGTGATTGCTATTTAGTTCATGCTTACACCCTTCTTTGTTGTTGAGCTCATGTTGTGTAGCCACTTTCACCCCCATGTACTTGCATGGATCTACTAAAAGACTTGCTTGAAATTCATGGTGAAAACGATCACCCACTTAAACAACAACAACAAGAATCCAAGTTGTATTAAATTGTGTTCTAGCATGTTTCTTATCAATTTTCCAAGCTATTCGTTCTACTATAAAACTCAATTCTACTACTCGTTTGGCTTGCATATCTTCCATTTCATTTATTTTTGCCTATTGTGATTTCTTTTATAGTTGCATTTTCCATTTTTTTTTTCCTTAGTTTGTCTTTTCCTAATGTAATGCCCAAATTAGCTAGTCCTATGTTAAACCCACCATATTTGTTTTCAAATATGTGCATTACAATGTGCTAGTCTTCTCAAATAACCAAACATGACTATATACAACATTGTGCTTTTTATTTTAATTTTTTTTTCACACCCATAATCACACCAAAAAACTAAATTGTTTGGATTATATGAAAATCAAACACTTTTTTTTTCAAGACCGAGCATTTGATCATAGGGTTGCATTTAAATGCTTGCACAAAGGATTGCAACCATTCACCAACATTGGTGTGAACAAGAAGGGTGTTCAATTATTAGGTGATGTTCGGTGTGAGGCATGTTCACCCTAGGTACCTCTAGCCTCTCATGGTTCAATTTAATTCCTTTTAGGAGAAAACCTACCATCAATGCACATTATTATTATTATTATTATTCCCAATTTTATGATGTTGCTCAAGTGGTAATGATCGATAAGTAAATTTAATCAACTTTGGCGATATTCCAAAGATGAAAGTAGAAAATCTTGAGCACTCTTTGAAATTGTAGGCAATTGTGGCGAGTTTTGGCGATTTTTGGCGATTTTTTAATGAAAATAAAATTTTAAAGTTTTTACAAGGATTTTTGACAGAATATTCCTTTTTAAAATATTTCTTGCAAAATGGCGAAAATTCTTCTCCTGCCTCACACCCAAGTCCTCGTTTCCCAGTGTGGGCCCATTTCTGGGTCCTTATCCTACACATAGGCCCCTCGGTGACAAGTGATGAGCACATTTACCTAGTCAGCAGCCTTTTTTTTTTAAATGGCTATATATAGCCAAAATGAGAAATTAAAAATTATTATAAGTGCTAAAAGTCAAGTACTCTATGAGATTTTCAATAGCCAGAATTCCATCAAATTTTAAGAAAAATTGCCAGATGTCTCTGTAGATGGTTCAGGACTTTGGAAGCGTCTTGGCGCCAAAACAAACTGAGGTCGGACAAGGTGGGCTTTCTCTCTACTCTTTCAAGTTTCCGTGCTGCAAAACACGGGAGAGATGCACGCTGCTGCAAACTGCCAACCCCATCACCAGCCGTTTGTGAGTTACGTTTTGTTTTCGAGAAGGTGCGGGCTTGTGTCTGAAGATTTAATTTATGCACAGAGATAGAAACAGGGGGGTGATTGCTGTGGAGTAGGGGTAGATAGAAGAGAGAGAGAGAGAGAGACACACACACACACACACACACACAAAGACACATACGCAACCAAACAATGCAGGAAGCTAGGCTCGCTGGACGTTTGCAGCAGGAACTCAAGATGCTGCAAGATCCGTCCCCTGGTGTTTGTGTGTGGCCCTCCGACGGGCTCAATCTGTCACAATTGGAAGCGCGTATGTATACTCTCTCTCTCTCTCTCTCTCTCTCTCTCTCTCTCTCTCTACTAGGCTTGTGCTCGCTCTTTCTTTCTGATATAAAAAAATTTATGCACAGTAGCTTCGTGCTTTCTCACAAGTTGCCTGCCGTGTGCACAAGAATGCGATGCTTCTGATTTTTAATTTTTAATTTTCTTTATTGCCTGTTAACGCGGGACTTCTTACGATGAGTTTATAATGGCCTTGAGAACACGATCCATGCATGAATTTCAACACTCGTTAATGAGTGAGGCTCGTGCGCATCCATCTGCACAGAAATTCTGGGACCAGAAGGAACCGTTTATGCAAATGGCATTTTCAAGCTTCAAGTGCGAGTTCCTGATAGGTACTCTTTGGCGGCGTGCTAACCTCGTTTCGCTTATTTTCCTTCTTATCGATTTCCAGTCTCTTAGTAGTGCCGGAATCTTCGTATGATAAAACCTAAACAGGTGCCAATTTAGCAGTCGCTTCTTGCCACAATCGTTATCTGACAAGCCCTGAACAGGTCCGAAGAATCGAGTTGTGTCATATGTTGTTATCTTCACTTTCTCCTCCTCTTTCTCTGATAGCCGTGATGTGATCGTTCAGGTATCCATTTGAGCCACCTAATGTGAAGTTTGTTACACCTATCTACCATCCCAATATTGATACTGGTGGCCGCATTTGTCACGACATTCTTAACATGCCTCCCAAGGTATATTCCCCCCTGACAATTGTGCGCCCAAGTTGTCAGTCCAACAACTATCACATAAAAAAGAGATACAGTAATAATAATACTAATAGAACAGGCAAAACAACTGAAGGCATGTAGTAGACATGTTCCTCTTGCATGAGGAACCGCTGTGTGGGGTTTTTTCCAGGGACAGTGGAAACCATCATTGAACATAGGCGCTGTCCTTGGAAGCATCCGGGTGCTTATGGCAGAACCAAATCATGACGATGGACTGATGGGTGACATTGTGAGTTTTTCTATCCTCGTCTCTTATACTCCATCATATGACTCACATCAATGGCCAAGTTTGATCACATATGTGTTCTGTGACCATGTTCCCAATGTGTGAGTTTCAGCAAATCCTTTTATGGTTACAGTAAGAATAACCACTAGAATCAGCTGTATGTCCATATTCCTTTCTCATTTATGCACTGGAGGAATGCATTCTATTTTTCAATGCTTCATTTGTGTGTCAGACTGCAGAGTACAAGCACAACCGTGCAGTCTTCAATGCCAAGGCAAGACAATGGACTGAGCAGTATGCCATTCAAAAGACATCTGCAGGGCCTAGCACTCTACCTGGCACCTCTGGGGAGGCCCCTGCACAAGCAGCTGTACAAGAAGCTGCTTGTGTGAAGGATCAGGTAGTAATATTCACCTGTAGGATTCATTCATACCATACTAATGACAGATTATTGTGTCAGTACACACAAAATAGTGTATCTGTTTGACTGTGGACCTGGACATGAACATCTAACACCTCAATTGTCTAATTCAGGTTAGAAATGTGGAAACACATGATTTTGATGGTGTATGAGCTGTTAAATGATGTGTTTGTGTTACAGTATTCAGTGTACACACCATCAATTGAGGTATCTGTGTGCTGGATATATTGATGATTGGTTTGCAAGCATTAGGATCAAAACATAGGTAATGTGCAGGAAAAAGAGTCTTGACATACTACCACCAACTGGTATTTCTTTGGCAGCACTTATTTTCTCTGAACTAAATACCATTGGTCATCCTTGTATCACTGGGGAGGAACTCTGAACAGTGTAACCGAGATACCACAAGGCCACATCTCAAGGAGTGCAAGAGGATGGGGGATCAGGAGGAAATTGTAGAAAAGCTATATGCAAGCACAAGTTGCGAGGTTTTGCCCACAAATGTTGCTGGGAAGCCACGCCAAGGCCTAATTTCCAAGCTGTCACTGGGAAAGGGGACAAATACTCTCACAGAGAGAGAGGACCTCACTCCTGAGATGGCTAAGGATTGTGCAGTAAAAGATCCAGCAAGCCTCTTCGTCAAGAAAACTAATGCTGCAATACAGAAATCTTTCTGTTCCACTAATCAAACAACATCAGATTCAGGTCTGTGTCACAGTGCCTTGTCTCAAGCATTTCCAAAGGCTAGGGGATATGGGCCTGGTGTGGGACACATAACACTCACATAAGTTGAGATATGTATTTTTACTTTTGTGCAGGAGGAAAGAGGAATTCCATACAAACAAAAGTGGTGGAGACAACAATCATTGCTGCCAACAAGGAGAACATTCTTGCAGTAACCAAGCCAAAAGGAGAAGAGTCAGACCTTGAAGCAGTAAAGAAAACAGCAGGAAGAGATCTAGCAAGTCACAACATTGAAAAGAAGCATATCCCTCAAGCTGAGAAAAGCCTCAGTCAAGGGAGTCAAAGGACATCAGTTACAGGTATTTTGCACACCTGTAACAATCTTGCATGCAGAAGGAATTTTTGTTTGATTCTGGTGGTTGCTGAATTCCAATCGTAGAGGAAATCAGGAAAATTCTAAAATTCAAAGGAGAATTTGTTGTGAGGTCAGAGGAGAATCAGCCTGAAATTTTGCACATCAATGGAGTTATATACCGTTGAAAATTTGTCAAAGCCATATGGCACTACTTGTGGGGAAACTCGTCTATAGTCAGGTTCAGACAGGTGTGTCTCCATGGATAAGAATAGAACTAGTATTTCCTCAGGTTGATAGTATGACCTAATAAACAAAGTGAGGAAACATAGTGTTCATACTCTGCCTGCACAATGGCAGGGCTATTTCTCTCAAATCCACAGCTAGAATTACTCCCTCCCAAGATGTTGTTGAGCTGTTCTGATGTGACAAAGATTATGGCAGATGGAAGACTAAAGACAGCACATCCAAGACCAAAATCATTGAAGCTCTCCAGGGGTCAGGGCTCCAGGCTCCAAGTCCCTTCCTTGCAAAATCGACAAGAAGCTGTTTGCTGTGCACACAGCAAAGAGGAGTCCATGCACAAGGAGGAGCCTGTGGCAAACCAGGATGTGGTCATTCTCTTGGACAGTGAGAGTGATGAGGAGTACTCCGTGCAGTTCAAGTTGCAATCTTCGATTAAGCGTAAAGCTGTTCCCAAAATTTGAGGTAAGTGGGCATCTCAAAGATTGTGTCATTGTGTTCATGGACTAAGTCACTGTCTGCAAGTCCTGGTTTAGACATTATTCCCAAATGTACTCATTTTCCCTTGGTTGCCCATTATATTGTATGCTACATAAATGTGAGAGTAACCTCTGGGGGAAAAGTACTACCAAGGAGCAGCAGTGCACACTATTGTGTTGCTTAAGGATAATCAAACTGTAGACTCTATTGCATTGACACATGGACAATTTTGCAGTAGGATCGTCATGTTTCATTTTATTTATATTTGATAACTTCCTACTTCTACTCTTAGGTAGTTGACTCAGATGTCAGTATCCAAACATTCAAGCAATGTTTGTTGCAAAGCTCTGTGTTGTGTGCAAGGAGATATGATGCATTCTAGAACACTATGGACATTGTATAATGTATCATATCTGCTTGCAAGAGGTGTGAGCAACACAGAACTTTGCAACAAACAATTGTAGACTGCTTTCTCTTCCTAGCAGTCAAGGAAATTTGTAGCCCATGTCCTTCATGAGCCATGGTTTCACTATCAAGCTGGTTTTGCCCCAGGTCATACCAGCCTGGTAGGTTCTGGCTGGTATGGGGCAGGCATATCTATATCCCTGGTATTGAACCTGGCACAAAACTGTTACAACGCGTGTTATTACCTCAAGTCCATACCTGGCTGGTAGTGATATCAGGCTGGTTTTGCCTCCGGCCGTACCAACCTGGTAGGTTTGTTGCTAATAGTATTGATACCATTGTTGATACTAGGTGCAGACCTATATTTTAGAGCACATTGATAATGTCATGTAAACAGATAGAGCTAGATTTAATTGAGATATCTCTGTGTGTTGAAATTCAACTGCCATGTCTTGTTGACCAGTGTCGTATTAGTATATCTGTTTTTTTTATACCAGAGTGGTCTTGGTATCAAAGGTCCCATGCATTTTTCATGCCAGTTGGTAATGGTGTGTGTAGAGGTACAAATTGGTAGGATATGGGTATGGTATGAACAAGTATATTTGGGGTGGGTATCATTGTATTTGGCATTGTGGATTTTATCATTGATACTGAGGGTATATGAGCAATTGTCTAGTATTGCCTAGTCATCTTTGAAATTTTGATATTGAAATACCAAAAACTATGGAGTCAGTGTTGCACATGATAAGTTCACAAATGCACACTTGACATGAAAGCTCCATCCTTGTATCCGATTTGATTTGACCTCTGCGCTGCTGTGTGCAGTACTAGTGACAATCAACTGTTTTATTTCTGTCTTCTGTTTTCATATGGTTTTCAATAATTGGTCATTTATTTACGTCAATGTCAAATTTAATTTAAATTAATATACATTTCAAAAAGACATGTTAATTTGTTTTTTCATATCCACGGTGGGGAAAGAATGTAGTTATAAAATGGAGGTAGTTCTTAGGGAAAGTGAGATAGTTATTAAGAAAGTTAATAGGAAAAGGAAGCGGTAATTATAAAAAACATGTAATGGTTAGGCTTGAAAATGAGTTAGTTATTTTTGAAATTGTTTTTAGAATGGTTGATGGACAACCATACAAGGGATTCCCAAAAATTCCTCCACATACCAATTTTGATCACTCATCATTGGAATTTAGTCCTTGAATACACAATTCACCTGATTTTAAATCCCACACAAAATACTATGCAATGTTTGAAGTCTACATCTAAGCTTTGTAATGTTCTCAAATGATCCCAACTTGAATTGTCACAAAGATTACAATGTAAAAATTGTCAAAAGTTTGAATCAAAGATCTTGCAATTGACTTTTAGTTGGTTGGTATGAAGTAGGTATATCCATTATTGAAATTGGTACAAGAGTGGAACTATTGCAAGTTCCTACCCAAACTTTTGATCACGATGTTTTAAAAAATGTTTGAAGCCTGAATTTGAAGGTCTTATAAAAAATGTTAGAGGCTTGAATAGAAAGGTACTGAAAATAATGTACGGAACCAAAATAGATGTATGTTCTGCACCTTACATTACAATTGCAAGTTCACAAACTATTCCCAAAAATATCCTTCTTCCCCCAGGTCCTCTTCATGCACATCAAGTTACTATGTTTCAATGAAGAAAACTTAGTTAAGAAAAGTGATAAAGGAACAATTTGTTCTTGCTTTGTCATACCAATCTTTAAAGGTCATCATAAGTACATCAATGTTGGTAGTTTTGAGATGACACCTTTGCAAGTTCTTAACCTTGATTTGAAATCCTAATACACTCAAAGTTTGCCTAGCCAATAAAACAACATTTGGGAACTTGCTTGCATGTTCTTTCCACCAAGTTAAACATTTAACAACCTCTTCTTCAAAGACAAGAAAACAATGAAACATCAACACCTTAAAACACAAGTAGAGTTTCACTATTTTTTAAACAAATGTTGGACCATCAAAGAAGTTTATAAACAAACCTGCTTCTTTTGATGCATTAAGACTAATAACAAGGTCTAGAGTCTTATTGCCCATTGACAAGAAAAAAATGTATAACCTTTTTGTCATACTCACCAACAACCTTAGTTCTATCCCTATCTAGAAAATTTGTGATAATGGCATATGTTTAAATCGTGGGTCAATTGTGAAACCAAGCATGTTGTGAGCTTTACCACTTTGGAACCACACATAAAGACAAAAATGGTTATAATATACCCGTGACCTTCAGACACTATGCAGTCCCCCGGTTTCTTTAAACCGTATTCATGTTTTAGTTTTTTTTAGAAACTTTTATCTTTTTTATTTTGTGTTTTCACTTTTTTTTTGTTTATGTTTGTTTCATGCTTTAATTTTTTCTATTCTTATTTTGTCTATCTTCATTTTTTCTAAAATTATGCATTTATTTATTCATATATTTTGTTTCTATTTTCTTTTTCAAAAAGATTCTAGTTTTCTAATATGTTTTGTAATGAAAATTATTTTTTTTAAAAATTATATTTTTGTTTGATTAGATATAGGTTTGAAAGTTTGGAAAAAGAAGACAAACCTCTTTTTTTCAAGTATGGTTGTTTTTCTCTTTCTTTTGCTGTAAATTTTTTGATTTTTTTTTTTGGACATCTATTTTTAATTTTCTTTTAAGATTATTTTGCTGTATTTCCCATTTGTTTCATGTTTAAATATATTTATTTTATATGTTTTCATTTTTTCTATTTTTTAGTGTTTTAAAATAGTTTCTAATTGTTATAATGTTTTTCTGTTTTTTTTTAGTTTTTTCCCTTTAAAAAAATATATTTGTTTTGTTTTTTTCTTTTTTGTTACAACTTTGTTTCATTTTATTTATCTGTTAACAACTTTTTTTTTCGTTTTTAGCTTGAAATCTCTTGTGTTGTTTTAAAAAGATTTCTTCTCTTGTTTCTCTTTTTTTTTTCAACAATTTTTAGTTTTTTAAAATTAGTTTGTGGTTTTTGGCAAATTGCAAGACTACAAGAGTTTTTCATAAACTACAGGATTGGATCACATAAACATTTGGATAAATTGTTGCTGCCGCCATTTGTCCTCCTCCTCCTCTTCTTCCATCATCTTCTTCTTCCAGGATGAGGAACTTGGATGGATGGATGACGGAACGGATTACGGGACAGGACGACCACCACTGGACAGACTAAGGATATTAGTTGGTACCCGTCACCTTCGGACACTATTC
Source organism: Sphagnum tenellum (assembly GCA_963921925.1). Classification (NCBI taxonomy): domain Eukaryota; kingdom Viridiplantae; phylum Streptophyta; class Sphagnopsida; order Sphagnales; family Sphagnaceae; genus Sphagnum; species Sphagnum tenellum. The sequence goes on from OY998150.1 coordinate 9,839,116, forward strand.
AGGCCAAAAATTAGTATCTACTGATTTTAACCAATGAAAAATCGCGTCATGGATTGAAGGGGCCTTCCTTTTTTGTCTTGGGGCCGGGGCTGGCAGGAGAGGGGGTCAAAGCAAAGAGTTCCTAAGTTTTTTCACTTGTTTGCCAAAGAGTTCCCAATAGCACGTCACTTTTATCCCACATGCTTTGGAAATGTTATCTTCCTTGCACGTATGTAGGTGGGCCGAAGAGGAGGACCTCTATACTTCAAAATAGAACCTTTTATTTTTGGAAGCTCCCATAGTCTTTTTTGTTTTTGATTGATGGGCCAATCAAATTGGTTCATCGCAAAAAAAATAAAAATTGAACTTGGGACACACCTCGTCTAATGAATAGGAAAGGTTAATAGGCAAGTTGGTGCTTAAGCCATATTAATTAGCCATGAAATTTGCATAATAACTCTCACCTGACACTAACATTGGGCATGCCCCAATAAAAACTACTTCATTGGACCCCTGGTTGCAAAATAAAAACCAACATGCAACCCCAAGTTTCGCGTTTTCATTTCATATGAAGGGCATGCTAACCTTAATGGGTACCCATGACCTTTGAACACTGTGAAGCCCCTCGATTTCTTTAAACCATATTTATTTCGAAAAAACATTCTGTTTTAAATAACTGCATGTTTTGAAGTAGGAGATGCATACAGTTTCAATGTTGTTTGTTTGTTGTTGTTGTTGTTGAACGTTGTTGTTTTGTCTATATCAGCCCAAGCACCACCACCAAAGCTGCAGCCGTTTGGTATGGAGTATGTGTCACGGTCATAACAGGGTATGGTGCCTGTTTCTGTTGCTAAATTTGTCCTTTAGTCATAGCTACTATGACTACCTAGGTATGTCCATCTCCAAAACATCGTCGACATGAAGTTGCTTTGAAGAGTTGTTTAAGGTTTTGCTCAAAACTATTGCTTGAAGGCTTTAGGGTTCCTTGAAGCAAAGGATATGAACTCCAGGTAATTGAGAAAAGCTTGAGAGCTTTAGTGTTCCTTGAACCAAAGGATATGAACTCCATTAAAACAAAGTAGTTGAGAAAAAACATGATTTCATGGCTACATGTTGTTCTTTGAATTTAGGTCTCATATAGAAAAAATTGATCCACATGTTTGCAACAGATTCTTTTAGCCATGGACAAATGACACAACCATGGCTATTAATATTTTGGAGTGGATACGCTGCTTCCACAGAAGAAAGCTCCTTACAAGAGTTTCCTCAGTAAGAGGATCCATGATGGCTTCCATAGTGTTCTCTTACAGAAAATAGTGAGTTTTTTGGTAGTGAGGAATGCAATGAGCATAATAGTAGTGCAAAACGGTTTGTTGACCTTGTCCCAACATCACCATAAAAGCTTGACAATGAAGCAACTTAAGCCAATGTTTTTCTTTGACTCAAATAAAGGAAAAGGATTTACTGCATCAACTCAGAACTTAGAAAAAGAATTTTCTAGATTTCCAAGATCATGTTTAATTCTTAAACCTCATGATGAGCCAGGATAAGAAGAGAATGGTAGTTGTATCAATGGTGAACTTGGCACAGAGAAAGAGGAATATCTAAGCACAACTAAAGAATTACAACCTGAGAATGTTGAGAAACATATCAAGAGGCAGGGAGATGGAAACAATATACTTTGTTTGGTCATCCTCCTTGCGGGTAAGGGGGCTAGGGTTCATTGCGTTTCATCGCTCGCTCAGTCTGCTTTATCCACGGTCCACCACTACTCCTCTGTTTTGCTAGGACCCAACCTCTAGTGGGTACCCATGACACTGTGAAGTCCACCACTGACAGAAGCCTCAGGACTTCAAACCTTTCATAAAATACACACAAAGCATGTTGAGAAAGAATTTCCAGGTTCTCTAATGGCATCTTCCAGGAATCCCAAGCAAGAATTACCTTCTAAAAACAAAATAGCAAGCCTATTGTCCACATCCGGAATGTCCATACCGGCAAACTCGGATCATCTGTATTGGGAACCGTCAGTCTCACTTGTTTCACTGGTGACTCGTCCACATTCCCACCATGTTCCAATGCTTTCAGTCCCTCCAGTGCCTCCCTCGGATTGAGAACTATCGGGGATCCGTGTGATGCATACCCTTCTTCTTCTTCTTCTTCTTCTTGTTCTTCTTATCCTACATGATCCTTCTTCTTTACCGTCCTCTAGTCTTCTTCGTTCTCGTGCTCCTCCTCCTCTTCGTGATGCCGCCGTTCATGTAGCTCCCCGGCACCTAGTTCTAGTGCACCCATGATGCAACTTTTTTTTCCAGATGCTAATGATTCTTATCTCCCTCTTCCTGTAGTTTCTCCCGCCCAGGTAGTTCCTAGTTCAATCTAGATACATGTATATATCTCTAAGTTCTTCTCAGCTTCGAGTTCCTGATCCACCGTCTCGCACCGTCATGACAGTAGCAACTCTGCTCCTTCAGGATTCCACATAAACAAAACAAAACCCAAGGAACAAAATCTCAAGAACTTCTTGAAGTCGCCTAGGTGTGCACTTGGTGCAAATGGGATATTACAATGTGACGGGTCATTTGAATTGGTATTTTGTGTGACAGGGTGTGTTTAAGGCAAAGCTTGCTTTCTATTCTTGGGGAGTTGGTTTCAATTTCTGAAAGAGGAGCAACATAAAGGTGAAGTTAGAATAGAATTGCAGTCCCAACAGATGATCTTAGGCTAAGACCCAAAAAGTCCATCCCATCTGTTTCCCCTCATATAAGAGGAGGTGTCTTACAGAGATTATGATTAAATTTGTGATCACAGTATACACAAAGAAAAAACCAACAGTAAAAATATGTGCAGGTTGAAACTTACTGATTCAGTGGTTACAAACAATTACTTTATGCTTTTGTGCTTTGTAACTTGGCTGTTGTTGTTGGATGTCTTCGCAGTTTGCTTGAGACAAAATAAATTATTGAGTGGCAGCGAGTGTTCCTGGGTCAAGAAGAATACAATGGTAGTAGCACACATTAAACATCCCAACATGGGTCCTTCAAAAAGCAGGTCCATATTCCATACAAAGCTGCAAGGTTGGCTTGAATCCTTGGATGGCAAGTCTGTGCTTGCATAACTAATCTGCTCTAAAGGTGAGCCCAAAACTTGCTGGTGCTGCAGATTATCTGCAAGATCCCCCCTCCACCTGCACAATAGAAGCTTCAATAAGCAACCTAAAGAGGAGACTGACATGGTGAGGATGATGATGAAGAAAAATATACTCTTGAATGTCAGAGGATTTCTGGAATGTGAAACCTCCAGATATGGAAGGCACAAAAGGCCGGCCTCCTCGTAAAGCAACAACAACATGTGGCACGGCTGCTATTACTGTTGCTAATCCAAACTCTCCTCCTCCACCAATCTGCTGATGCTGTTGTTGTTGTTGCTAATCCAAACTCTCCTCCTCCACCAATTTGCTACTGTTGCTGTTGCTAATCCAAACTTTCCTCCTCCACCAATCTGCTACCGCCATTCATCCTCCTCCTCCTGTTCCATCATCTTCTTCTTCCGGGATGAAGAACTTGGATGAACGAGACGGATGACGGGACGGATGGATGGAAAGGAGGAGGACGACCACCAACACCACCACCGCCGGACAGACAGACACCTAGGATATTATATAAGTAGATATTTTTATTACGATGTAATCATACATAATTTTCAACTATAAATCAAAATCCCCGCATTGCAAAGGTGGTTGTGCAAGAAATCTATGATTGAATTCCCCTTTCAATTTGATGTTGATGCAAATGGCAACATGTAGTGCATTAAACAAAAGCAAGTACCTATGAGTTTGGTTTAAAGCACATTGTTTCACCACATGTATGAATTTTTGTGATAGCACAAGCAATTGCCCATGTCATTCCATATGGCACCCTAGTGTGTAAATGAATAGATTGCTTTTGATAACAAATGTTTATAACTTCCAAAGTTTCTTAGAAGAAGACAACTTTGCTTGCAAATCAAGTTTACAAGGGTCTTGGGCTTCCAAGTGGGTAGTCCTACCTTTGTGCATGCCTTATCCCACTCTTCTACCTTTGTTGGACTTTTTAATCCAAGTAATGGTTTTTTGCAAAACAAATTGTTCGTTTTTCAATAACAGCTTCTTCATGCCAACACAAAACTTTCTGTCATTTGTGGTATATTGACATGTTTTTGACATTGCATGGTCAAAAAAAAAACTTGAAAAAGGTTGTTCAACTTGAAAAGGGACACATGTAGCCATTGAAAATGATGTTTATTGCTAGGGTGTTAAGGTTAAAACCCTCATCTTTGACATATGTTATCACCTTGTCCATTAACTACAATTTAGAAAATAAAGGTTTCACAAATTATATTAGGATTTCCCCAATTGTGTCAAGCACCTCAAACAAGTCAATAATTACATGTCTTTAACAATCAATGTTCATGAATAAAATTCACAACCAATGCAAAGGTATTGAAACCAGTCCTAGACATTATTAGTATTTTCAATTTCATCCCCAATGTAATTTTAAACACACAAATTATTTGATTCCATATTCCTTGACATAAAATTCCTCTAAAAACTTATAACCGCATTTGACCACCTTACAACCCACATAAAATCCCAAACCTTAAATTAATTGTATGAGTTAAAAATTTGGGCACATGATGAAAGTTATGAGCAAAAACCTAATCATTAACAATAACCATTAAGGAAAAGCAAACATAACACTAAACAAGACATGTTGAAATTATATACTTGTTCGAATTTGAAGCAATTGCAAACGAAGTTCAACATGCACATAATTTGACAAAAATCGAAGAAGGCCTTGAAGATCAAAGACTATCATTTTAAGCATAGTGCATCCAAATAGAAAATGCATTACTTATACAAGTTTGAATATAAATTTAAACTTAAAACTTTTACACCTTTGATAGAAAACCATCAAAAACAAAAAGACATGCCATTAAAGGAACTTGTTAATTGAAAATCCATGAAGATTGTTGACACAAGGAAATCCTTTATGCAATTATTAACAACTTGTTACATCAAGGAGGTGTCTCAAAACCATTACATGATGATTACACCAACATAAAAAGTATTATTTAAAACCAACCTAACTTTTGCAACAATACCAATACCTTGTTGCATTTGAACTTGAAAAGTTCAATAATGGTATCATCCAAAGTAGGAAAAACCTTCACACCATATTGATTTGATATCTAAACCTCTACTTCAGCATAAATTCACATATTGCATTTTTATATTCCAACGACTTACAACAACTCTTGAAATTGAAGGTGGTTTTTATGGGACTAGACCCTCATTTATATCACACATGGCTCTTTCTCTCCTCCCAAGACCCCAACTTGCGGATGCTTCCAAAATGCATCATGATTCAATCCAATAGCTCATATTATACCTTCTCTAGTCCACAACCATTATATGATTATCCTTAATCTTAAATCTCAATATGAATATATAAATGTATTGATCTTGAAGCTTGATATTCCCTTTCAACCTTCCTAACCAAATTCTACTTTAATTTATAGTTATAAACACAACCTAAGTTGCATCATACAGTAATACTGCTATGAGTACTCAACTTTCATAGCATGCTAATTATGGTGTTCATAGTCAAAATCATTCCAAACACTTTCACCCAATGCAAACTCCTTACTTTTCTTTGAATCTATCTTTCTTTTTTTCTTTCATTCAATTCACAAAACCTTGGGAATACATTTTTTCATTTACAAACAAAATGTAATTCCACTCCTTGACTTCACTCAATGTATGTAACCTTGTAAAGTCATGAAAGTTTATTCTTTGTCATCATTCCCCAATCGTGTTTTCAATTATTATTATAAAATACATTGCAAAGGATTTATGATGGCATGTACACGATATAAGAATTTAGGTTAAGACTCATAGCATGTGTTTATGTATGTTCACACACAATCTAGACTATTCACATTTGACACCATAAAAATCTAAATATATTTAATTTCAATTTATCTATAAGAATTTCAATTCAATAAATTCAAGTTGCATGCAATGTCATTAAACATTTTCATTTGAATGGAACTTAATTTTCATAAAATCAATTCATTTTTTTCATCAAGTTATGCTCCTCATGTTGTGTAGAATGGAACCCAAATATTAGTGTAGAAAATACCATTGTAACTTGGAAAATTGGTAGGCACCCCACCAAAAAACTTGAACATTACAACAAGGATCTTAATTTTGGACTATGGAGTTTTTTGAAATTAGGTTGAATGAGCTCCCCAATATTTTAACCCATAGTTTATACCGTTGCCATTGTACAAATATTAATTATATTAAACCAATGAGGCAACACTTTATGCACTTTAGAAGCCTATGTTTTTTTTTAATGTTTATAGTGGTTTTTGGGTGGTTGAGATGGAGAGGGGAGGGGATAGTTATTTGAATAGCATAATAATCAATGGTTTTGAAACCTAACTATTGTATAATTTATTTATTTTGACTATTTGGTTTGGTAGTTAGATTTTGAATTATGTAATTTTTGGCATGTAAATATTACTAATTAGAACATAATTTATTTTATAAGTATGCAATTGGTGTATGTCCTAAGTGTGATGCATAATTGAAATCTTGCACTAATATGCCCAAGTTTGAATATGGTTAAGCATCAATTTAACATAGTTTCAAGTGCAATCAATGGTCATCACAAAAGTTTCATTTTACTTGTTTTTTTAATAAAAACATATCTAGTCCACAATTTTCCAAAATTTTGAGTTTTTAAAAATTATATAATTTGTGTTGAAACCATTTAGGTACTATGGTAATCTGGATGTATGGAAAAAATTCACATTTCTTACTATTTATAATGAAACTGAAATTTTGGCATGTTATAGTTTCAAGGTTTATGACATTGAGGAACAAAAAATTTGAAAAATATGAAGTATGTGATAGACTTTATAGTGTGTAATAAAATTGTTTTAAAAATTCAAAGTTCATCACATATCCAAAATGATGTTTTTCATTACCAACACTAAATAGAGGTGTTCAAAAAAGTTGAAAGGAAGGCACCATTAATTTGGACATTAAAAAAAATGTCAACTTTAACATGGTTTCAAAGTTTTTTCTGAGTTTGTCCAATTTTTTGCATTTAAAAATACACTTAGAAAAACTTCCTAAATTAACTTTGCAATGGTTATTTTTAGTACACCCTAATGTGCTTTCCCCCAACAATATAATATAGCTCTTGGCATCCTACGATGTGGGAACACCATATTTTATATGATTTCAAGCATATTTTGCAACATTTTGTTTGAAAGAAATATACATTCCACTAATATGTTGTTGGGAAACATATTTGTACAATCTTCCCCAACAACATGAAATTGCCAACCAAAGATCATTTGACTTATTAACTATGCTATGAATATGAATTAGTTCTTATGCATTGCTAACATATCATTTGAATTATTTAATTCAAAAAATGTATAGTATCAACTAAAGTAATAAATTTGCAACAAACGAATATAGTAGTGATAATAGTAGAATAAATTTAAGGATGATCATATATGGGCTATCTAATAATGTTAGTATGACCTAGTAATTACGGTTGTCAGCGCCATATCTTGAAATCATTTCTTGAGATGGGACATGGACCTATCAAGACATCACAATTTGAGTGTCTTCGTTAAGATTTTGGATCAAAATGGGCATCATGGCGTCACAAGACGTGGCTAAGATGATGATAGGAGAAAACTGAGATGAGAGTGGGGAATGGTGGGGATGATGTGGAGTTCACACTCTGAGTAAAGTAAGCCCGGATTTCAATTATGCTTCTATGCATGTAACCCAATTGGAGTTTGGGTGGAGATAAGGGCATCAGCTGCAAGGGGCAAAATCCATGTTGGATCGGGGTTCAAATCCCGCTCTTGTTGTCTAGGATGAGGGGCTACTTAGGATTTGCAAGTATGTTAACACTTAGGTCTGTGATTACAAAGCCTGAAATAATTCAAGAATCAGTAGCATGAAGCTGAAAGGTTTGATGAGGCTCTGAAGAGTGAGTGTCACTTTCCATTTTGTTTGCTGGATTGTTTGTTGTCAGGAGTGACTTCTTGTAAGATCAAAGTATTATTTGCAGTCACATGTTCTGTTTTAAGGGTTTATAGTTCAATCACTGTCAAGGAATCCCCAAGCAAGCATCAATACTAGTTACAATATTAGAAAGTGTGAATTTGGAGCAGAGCAATGAATGTGTGAATTCACAGAGTGTCTAACTGCTCTTTACTGAAATACCATCACTGCAGGTTTGGAGGACAATCCAAATAATGGATTCCCCACATGCAAAGCCATTAGAGCTCAAGGTGGTCATATTTCATTTTATGTGCTGGTAGGAAATAGCATGGCTATTGATGCAACCAGTGGAAATAGGTAATGGGAATTGGTTTTGCCGGTTGATGACAGGGTTATATGCATTTGAGTCAATTGACATGTTTAAGTAGGATTTACCTTCTGCCTTCAAGCCATTGGATTGAAGGACAAGGCCCATATAATCTGGCATTAGTATAAAACACTAATACCCTCATCAAAATACCAAAACTGGCAAGCTAGGTGAAAGAAGCCAAACTCAAAACAGAAAGGCCAGGAACAAGAATGTCGCATGAGGAAACTGACATGTTGGCAGATTTTTGTGGGATGAAATATTCTGTTTTGTTCATTTGACAAGGTAAGGAACACCTGACAAGCATTTGCATAGAGAGTGGTCTGACAAATAGCACTCTCAGATCTTCTATACTTTATAATGCCTGCATACTGCAAAGCCTCAGTGCATGTTGAAAAAAGACTCACACAGACCATGCCTACTGCAGGTGACCACCAATCAACAATTAAGAGATTCCATACTGTCAGGTATAAACAGGTGCACCCCTGCCGTATTCAACGATTCTCTTGCATCATCTCCAGGCATGGCCCTTATAACAGTCATCACCAAACATTGAGCATCAACCCTACTTCCTAAAGCTATATCTACGAGATTGTAGAGAAATCTCCACAATAACAATCTCCACAATCCTACTTCCTAAAGCTAGCAAATCCCTGGACATCCCTCTAAATGCTGTGTACCAGGAAAGTATACCAACACTGACATTGCAACTTGTGGCCTGCTGTTTGCAAAGCAACTAGGGAGCCTTATGCCAAATACTTAAACATGTTGGGGTTATCCTTGTCACGCTCTAGATACTCCCGAGCAATCAGATCCTCAACCCGCTTCTTGATGACCTTGAAATCAGGCTGCCAATCACAAAATCGCACCAACATCAGATATGTACAAAGTCTCACAAAATATAGTTTGTGATGAGTTATGAGAGGTTCTCCATACTCATGATTTTAGTTCACCCAAAAAGAATTGAGAAATGACCTGGTAATAGAGAATTTCGATACAACAATATAACAGTGAGCAGGAAAAGAGGAGACCTCAACTCTAGAAAACACAGAAAATTAAGCAGTTGTATGATAATTAATCACAGCCATATGCATGTTTGGTAATGTTCAAAACCAAAATCAATTGTAGTAACAGGCTACCACAACATCCCAAAGAATTCATCAGCTCCTGGGAGGTGTGCATCAATGTTTGACATTAACTAATGTACCAAGTTTCTGTGACAAGAATGGACATAACACAGAGACTTCATTATTATGCTGCAGTTCAACAACACATGAAATTGATAGAGATTGCAAGGAACCAAGAAAAGCATCCTCTTAGTACTGAGGAATGCTCCATACTTATAATTTGAGTCATATGTATGCAACTGCAGAGAATCCACCACAACCATCTGATGTTAATATGGCGGTGAGTGCAGTCATAACCTCATGAGAATTACTCATAAAGTGTCAGACCATCATCTTCATCATAATAGCAGTGTTAAGCTGCCATGACTACCTGAAAGTTATAGAGATTTCAGATCTGACAATGTATCAGCAAACAGGAAAAGGATGAAACCAAATCCTAAGGAACAGAGAAAGCAAGCCAAAGCCAAAAACTGCAGAGGGTTTGAACAGCAACTATGGTCACACACATGTTCAGAGACCTTTAACAACACCACCATGCATCAGATATTGGCAACCCACTATACCATCCCCACTTGGTTCATCATCTCCTGGTGGTAGGAACAGCTCAATGTGAAACATTGACCAATGTAACTAGTTTCTGTCCCAAGACCAGCAATAACAGGGAAACTCAGCCATGATGCTAGCTAGCTCAACAAATCAATAAAACCTGAACAAGATGACCAAAAACCCCAAGAATGGGGAACACAACAGAATGAAAACCAGGAAAAAACCAAACACGGAAAGAGGAATAGGAGAGAAGAACACAGAAAAATTTACAGGACAATTGCCAAACAACAATTCTCTAACCACCAGGTTCTTTGAAGCATGTGTACAACATTTGGGTTTGTCAGCAACTAAGATGCCTAATGAGGGAACTGTGCCCTGCCAATTTTATGAGAGGGTGCTGATATTCCTCCCGACAAGTTTGGCATTTGCAATGACCTTTAAATTTGAGCAAATAAAAGTGATAGCTCTGTCATGGTCTTGAGCACTACAGACAACCAAGCCCTCCTTTAGACATGGGCCTCACTGAGCTCACAACATGACCCCATTCAAGTAGTGGCTACCTCTCAAGGGATTTCCTTGAGTGCCCTCCCCTGGGACTACAATTGCTGGATAGTATCCTGAGATCTGAAGTTCCCTTATAGTTTACCTATGTGTCTTTCCCTATCGGCAGAAGGAGAGGTTATAAAAGGACGTTTTTAAAAAGTGGAATTCCACATGCTTTGTGTATCATCAGATGGGTAGCAACCATGCACAGAAAACCAAAATTCGATCCTGTGATTCCCAACAATAATAGTGGCTTGTGCTCCCTCATAGGCCCTGGTCAGTAGTAACAATTATAGGAGGTAACATGGAGCCAACAAAGGAACAAAAAGAAACTTGCCTTGAACATGCGCCCAAGCTGCTCAATACACTCCAGAACCAGTTGTTGGTGTGGGAGAACTTTCCGGCTCTTCATAATACGGACAATCGATGCATCAATGGCATAGCGCCGGTCCTTGTCAACATCCTCTATGACCTTCTTCTTCTCATCCATAGGTGGCAATGGAATCTGAGTGCCAAACATATCAAGCCCTTCCTTGCCCTCAGTAGTGTAAAGTGAAAGAGGACCTTTCCACCATATGATGTGAATAAAAAGGGACAGGATATCTCACAAGGTAGAGGCACCCAAAACCATCAAAATAAGCAGTTTGGCATGAAGTCATATTAGTTTTACTTTCAACTTTAGCTTTTACTTTGAGGTTGTACAACGTGCAGCAAGTGAACTTGCAAATTTTGGACTTCTGCAGAATTAATTCTGAATTTTTAAAATTTCTGGCAGTCTAACTCAATCTGACCCTAACCTGACACTAACCTACTCTGTGAAATGTGCTTTTGGCATCCCAAGTTCTTTGTGTCAAGATCTTAATATACCTAGAAAATAAATTATGCCACATGTGCCACAAGTGCAAAGTAAACATTTAGCAAATGCAATTGACTTTAATGACAATTTCAAGACAAATAAGTTTGAGTTACAACACAATAGGCATCCAATTAAATCCCTAACCACATTCATACGAATGTGATACATGACCTTGAAATGAGTGAAATGTTGGTATAGAATCAAATTTGATAGAATCCAACCTCTAAACCATCCTAGTAAAAAATATCTATGCTATGGTAGACAAATAGAATAAGTACAAAATCACTTCAATCACTGTCCTAAAAAATACAAAAAGTGGTCCTTCATGAAACCCATTATTGACCTAGTTAATACACAAAGTTGTGCTCAATACCAAGTGATGATAGGAGACCACTATAGACCATTTTGGATGCCTCTACCTTAGTATCCATCTTTTCTTTTACACTCAATAAGGAGAATGCGGTCGCCCCCACTTATGACCCACAGTTCCTGAGTTGGCCTAACAAGCACTGCTCAACCAAATGGACTAAAGAGAGATACTGCACTAGCAAATATTTCATGCACATGCACCTGCTTTCCAGAATCATGAATGAGTGCACAGCATATACCACATCATACACGCACCCAAAACATGGATAAGATGACATGTTTGAATTTTCAAACCCAAGTTGAGGAAATGATGCAAGAAGAAAATATACCTTTATACGCCTCATCTTGTCAGTGAACTTGGTGTTGAACTCAAAAGAATCAGTTTCACTCACTGCCTTGGAGTTGGGTTCTTTGTTCAAAATCTTATACTTAGCACATGACAGAGAGTGCAGCAATCTCATGATGTCCTCATCAGTAAGATTCAATTGACCCTTGATGTCAGTGTAGCTCAGCCTCTCTGTGGTGTTGAATAGCAATAACACTGCTGCCTGTACAATATTGAAGACAATTGAACTTTAACATACCAGGTCCTACTAAGTTTCTTGAAGTGATTTCTGAGACAGAAGACTGATTACTTAGAAGGCAGAGAGGGTTAGCAGTGCTGAGACAAAGCAAGCTTGTTTAAAATGACTATGCTAAGGTTTGAGCAATTTCATATCATGCCATTTAGTGAAAAAAAAAAACATATCATGGCAACAAGTTTATCATGATGACAACATCTGACCACAGCAACCATAATTTCACTAAATATGCAAACCTCCCTTCCATAGGTAGGCTTAATCTGGCTAACACAACAAACAATGCAACTGTGCTAGAACTATTCAGTAAATACCTGATATGTGGTGACAACCAGCTCAATTGGTTTTGCATCAAACTTCCCAGTTATATTACAAGTCCCCAGAGAATATATCCAAGTCAGCTTTCGGTGTTTTGTCTTTGTTTGATAGAACTCCTTGAACACCTCAACACATTTAACCTGCATAAAACCACCTATAAGATCAGTGCAAGAAGAGGGGCAAATTCAAACATCAATTTCTGTAACCTGGCAGAAAACAATGCACTCAGTTATAAGGACCCTGAGGTCAACAACTGCAAGTTCACTAAAATCTTCCTACAAACCTTATGTCACCATTCCTTCCATTGAAGGTGGGGTGAGGCATCAAATATCCAATGATAGGTGAAACTAGTAGTTATCTTCCTGACATAATGCAGATGCTTACAAACGCAAAGACTTTGGCCCAATAGAGAAGTAGAGAGACAATGACAATGATACAGACCATCTCAGCAGGCAATGCAAGATCAGATGACTTGTAGCTTGGCCAGAAACCGGTGGTAAGAACTGTGACAGTCAAATCAATGCCTGGGTTTGAGGTGGCAGCTTCACTCAGATACTCCTCAAAACTTGTTTGATTTTCCCGTGCTAATGTCAAATCTGTGACCTGCATTCACTAACCTCTGCACAGGTCAGACATATGTATGAAAACCAAGTGAAAACCAAGAGTACATAATAGCAGGTCACAAACAGTTGAAATTCAACACTCAAAAATTCAGGGGAATTCATGGTCAAGGTCCCCTCAGTGGAAGATTTGCAGTAGAGCAAGCTTCCAGACTTTACTAATTCACAATTAGTTGGGATATTGACATCCACTGCCCGTCTTAAAACTGGGAATCACTCCACAGAATGACCAACCAACATACCATTCCCTCCATTTTGGAAGTGAACTGCCCACCACACTGTTGTTTCAACTTAGTCAGGATGCTACGTTCATGGTCATCATTAGCACTCTTGTCAAACAGCAGCCTGCGAGCTAGCTTCTTCCTGTTCCCAAAGCACCCCATTTCATCATCAAAAGCACAACAAATAAAGTTCAGCTGGCATTCACACTCATAATGGGCTCTTCTGTTTGCTAACCAAAACACTAAACAGAAAACTACCTTTTTGCAAAGTTTGCTTTAACTTGCACATCACTTGCTAAACTACCAAAATAATACAAACTCCAACAATTCTGTATGATGTGCCATTAGCAGATGGTCAAATAAAGGGAGACAAACTAAGTCAAGCATGAACACATCCACCAACAACTATCACACAGCAACAATTTAGACATAATACCTGTAGAACTCTGCAAACAAATCTTTGTCACTGATGTATGCAAGAAGTTTCACCACCTGCAAATTACAAATTGATTAGGTCCTGAAGAAGTTTAAACCTTTCCTTTGTTTGGCAAACAAACCTCTCTGGTCAGTCTGGGCAACCTCACTTTTTGATTAGAAATGTTGTACCAATGTGAAAAAAGATTTGTAAGGCCCATGAGCCGCAGCAATGCATCAAGTTTCACCCTCAGACTCAAACTTTTAAATGATCACTTACCTTCTCAAGGGTGTCTTCAATTGCTTCATCACTCAATTTTTCACTACCCCCCTTCTTCAACAAATTATCACAAAATGTGGCCAGCAGTTCTGCACTGGTGCTCCCTGCAACACCCTTGTTGCAAAATACCTCAAAAGCTTCCTTTAATGCCTGTATGTCCAACCCCCATGAACATCTGTCAAGAACAGGAGGCTTGATTTTAACCACTAAGAAGCTTTCATGCTAGCCAAAGCTGTTGTAACTACCAGCCTCTTCCCTACACCTTAAGTCCTCTCATAGATGAGCTCTTTAGTGCTGAAGTACTGGGCTTGCTAGCTTTCCACCAATCCCAGTACCTTTTGCAGGCCAAGGTGCTTGAATTCAGAGTTCTTGTGGAATCTGGTGATATTCCACCTTGGTTAGCCACAACTAGATACATGAATAGAACAAAAAACTCAAGAGCAAAAGTGTTTCACAACACAAACTGTATGATGTACCCATGTATGTGCTGTTGGGTGCCTAACAACAGAGAGGACAACATACTCCTGAACTGGATGCTTAAAGGAAACCCTTGTTATGGAATTAAAGACACATTGCCATGACATTCGAATCCAGACTAACTATACAACAACAAACCAGAAGCTGCTTATAGTGCATGCTATCCAAAGTACAATCACTGCACAAAGAGCAGAAAAGAGCCCCAGATTACTAAATCTAGTGTTCTGAGCTAATCCATACAGCAAATTTCAACAGTTCAAAATAACAGCTTGAAGCCCTTGAAATTTCAAAGCCACACAAGCATGAAGGTACCTAGCTGACCTTGTGAAATAAGGAATGATTCAGAAAGCATTCACTGACATACTGCAGATACTTGTCATGGAGCTCAATCACATTGCGCACAAATGCCTGCATGGACAAAAGCATGTCAGCCCATCATAGATCTACACCCCAATATATCACATGGCCCATAACATCTGTTCAGGCATCACCAGCTCAGATACAAGGCCTTTCTCTAGCCTCCAGTTTACACAAGGAATTTGGAAACCTATTTCAAACACCCACACATGACACAGGTCCTATAATGCAAAAAATTTGGAAACACAATGCAGAAACCCCTGCAAGTGGAGCTCCCTGGTTGCCTTCCCCAAATGAGTGACTGCCATCAGCATACCTGTTCCTGTACTCCAACACTATCTTTCTTCTCAGCCTGTAGAACACATGCAAAAGATCAGAACCACTGGTGACTACTTTGATTCAGAATATCTGCTAAAGTCACTGGAACACAAGACCTATGAAATGGCAGAGAAAACTCCATGACAACAGTCATGCACTTTATGAATACATGCACAAACCCAATACAACCTAAGATAGACTAGCATTGGACATGTCTTCTCATTCCACCAGATGTTTATTGAAAGCAAATCAATCACTTTCATAGTTTCTTCAAACTATGATTGCACAAAGTTTGACACAGGTACCTTTTTGCTGCTGGCAGCATCCTCTGCTTGCTTGACTAACGTTGTTCCCTCATCAGTGACATGCTGCAGAAATGTCACCAAAAATCCCTCAGGAGTTCGCACATATGTGTTTTATTGAAATTCCTTCATGATTACTAGTGAGTTCCTGGTTTCCCAAACATCAAAACCTGAAATGGCATCATCCTCCAGAATCTGGATTGCTAGCTACCTGACGAAAAATGGCAGCTACAGGTTCCAAGCCCTTTGAAATCCTGCAGAACAAACGGTACATCCGGGAAAGGTCCTCCACCTGTGAAGAAGCAAGCCTATCAGTCTACAAATGTGTCCTATGGAAGTACTGCAATTGTGACAACCTTATTCATATCAAGCCACATTGATTACTGTGGACATTCAATAATACTTTAGGTCCACATCAGTTCTTCTAGATGCAGCCCAACTGACTCCACATCAAGTTTGATTATAGTAGCCATAGGATATTCTCCAGTTGAGAAGCACATCATGTTCTCTTCCCTGTATCACAGGATGAAAATCCACTTATTCACCTTGTCATCTCTCAACAGAGCATGGCAGCCTGAATGCTCCTTTTCAAGAAGTTGGTTCTCATATTGTGTAAGCAACTCATGCTGGACTTTCTGCACACAGAGCAAAGTGGAATAACGGCACATCATATCAGTCTGAAGTTGTTCAGAAAACTTGCAAAGCTATTTCTTGGCATTCCATTCTTTTGTACTGCTAATGCTCCTCATTTCAACATCCCAAATAGACCTGGCAATTATAACACTAGATGATAATACTACACCTGTTCCCCAAACCACAGCCAGGAGTCCCTTATAGTAGCACTACTAAAACTGCTTGAAAAAATGATTTCAGCAAGATAGTCAAATCCTTACCAAATGGAAACATAGCAGTTGCTGGGAAAACTACAATACTGCCATGACATGATCATGACATGAAGCCTTCAATGATATATGCATGATAACAGCTGAATCTACTGACTAAGGAGCTTATTCTCCCAGAAGGAGCTAAGACTTTCCTGCAGTACTGACCTCACAGGTACAGGTTCTATTTCATGAGAACTCACTTGTGGACAACCACTGAAATCAGGTTGTGGGTCAATAGAGGCCAGAGGTGCAAAGATTTGCCTAAATGGACTGCCTCAAAAGTTTCAAACCCCTACTCATGTGCATAGATAGGCCAGAGAATGCATAAAAAAACGCATGTTGACTACCTGCAGGATTGCAAAGGCTATGCCTGGTTTCCATTAAAGAAGTATGAAATTATTTACCTCCAACAGCTTCTGTTCACTACTTGCATGCAGATAATGGCCAACCCTTTCCTTCTCCCTTTTCAAACATTCCTCAGCCTACAACCAACCAACACTTGCATTCATGAGGAGCTGCATCAACATTGAATCAGAGCACAGCAACAATTTTACTGGAAAGTTCTCACAAAGAAAGGACTTCAAATGTTGACCTTTAGCATGTAGTCTGGACAGGAATCTTCCTCAATCCAAGATGCTGCTTTGCGAGAGTAATAAGCAGCAGTGTCTTGGAGCATGGAACTCTCAAAGTCAGTCTCATATGCATCCATGTTACCCATGCCAATTTCCACAAAGATGCCAAGCACATTCTTCAGGAGTGCACGATCAATCTGCTCCCCTTCACGTTCACGATCAATCTGTGTGATAGTGCACAAGTGCATCAGTTGCTGGGAAACTTCACAAAGCATGACTTGCTAAAGCACACCAAGAGCCTAGCAGAAAAGTATACAAAAGCCCTAATCTGCTATGCAGCTTCACCAAACAAGTATCCAAAGACATGCTTTTGCTTACAACACAAAGCAAGCCATACCAAGGTAATTACAGCATCTTTCACATTGGTTTTCATTTCTGCATACACCTGCATTGACCAGCATCACAACAGCAAGCCATATGAAGGCACCATCAGATGTAGAGTACAGAAGGACATACTGCACAAGAGTGCCCATACAGCTGAGAGGAAATGGCAGACAGCAAATAAACTTGACTTGCTAGCACAAGTTCAATCCACTTATCTGCACTTCAACCAGGACCTAAAAAAAAATCTTACTGGCCAGTCTCATGCGGATCCCAAAATCAAAGCACTTGTTTCAAACTGAAACAGTGGTTGATATTTAGACACTACACAAGTCCAGAGTGCCAAAGGAGACAACCACACCAAAGTCAATAGTCATCCCTGATATGGCTGAGAAGAACATACCAGATCACGGAAACACATCAGTCCCACTTCACTGAGTGCTGGGAGGGATCTTCTTGCAATAAAGTACCGATCAAGGTAATTGAAGAACCGTGACAACCACCGCACCATGATTTTGTGATTGTCCCATCTCATCACAAGCTCTCTCAACATAAACTCGTCATGCTTTTCTCTCAGAGCAGGCAAGACCTACACAACAACATATCCTTTGTGAAGTTAGTCCACAGTGCTGATGAATATATCTACAGCAGCCGTTCCACCTCAGTCCTGATGCTTCAAATTAGGGTTTCTTGATATATCTGTAGCTCATAATTTTCCCAGAGAATTGTGGCAGACTGTGAACAGTTCTTTGCAGGAAACAAAAAAGGCATCTACACGAATGGTCATCTTTCTCTGCAAACACAAAAGCAAAGAAAAGGGAAAAGAGAGGCCCCCGGCTCACATACCATACTATTGATGTACTCCTCAAACGACTCCCTATATCTGTCGTAAAGCTGTTGTGAGTAATCTTGCGGAGGCTTCTGTGTACACATATTGTAAATTGTCCTGTCCAAGCGCAATCAAGAAAGAATGAGTATCCCGAAACGATTCGGCACACAGAATAAGCAACCAAAAACAAATAAATAAAAACCCAAACCCCATCATCGATCCCGCTTGTCTCCAGATATTTCTCTCGCGACCCGATCCCCTCTTCCCACAACCACGCAGAGAGAGAAGTACAGCAGAAATGGAAAATTCGCGTGTATCAAAATCGGCCACAAAACCAAAACCTTTCACCAAAAGAAACGGGGAACGCAGGGAGGAAGGAGAGAGAGAGAGAGAGAAATAAAAATACGTGTAAAGCATGATGTATTCCTCGGAATTAAACTGCTGCTCCGGTACTCCTTCCAAGAGATTCTTGAGCTTGGTGATGCCCTTTTGCATGAAGGCCCATCCCTGCTCAAGCTCTATCACTTTCCGCTCATTGTTCATCGTCATGGTGCTACCAAACCAATCACCTAAAGCTCTCGATTCCCCCTCCCCCGCCCCCCCCCCCCCCACTTCTCTGAGTCCTCCCCTCGGCTTCTTCTTACCAAGTCTTCAACCCCCAACACCCCCGCCCCCTCCCCAGGCCCCTCGACCAAAGCAAACCCCCCAAAAAGACTACTCACCCGCCTACCCCTAAGGGCATAATACACTATACACAAAACACACCGACACAAACAGACATATATATATGTACAAGTAACACGGAAACTCGTTGTTTATTACAAGTTTCTGCCGCTGCTAGGATATAGCTTCCGAGCTAATCCACGAGAAGAAGAGAAGAGAAAGAGAAGGTTTTATCGACAACCCAAAACTTTGGCTCTCTCCTGTAGTGTTGATTCTCCCTTCCTTTCACCCCCCCGCCACCCCGCCCCAACCCTGGCGCGTCTCCTTCCTCCGTCCACTCCCTCAACTAGGCGCTCGCATGAACCCAACCGCGTCTGAGCGGAACCATGCGGGACGGGGAGGACGACCGATCTGCGACCGACCGGTGGTCGGCGGGTCAGGGGATCTGGAGTTCCTGAAATCGTCGTTGGGTGAAGGGCTTCGAATCCGTTCGGCCTGCCTGCCTGCCCGAAATTCTGTTCGTTCATGTATGTACATCCTACTCTCATCGTTCATCCAGGACCGGCCGACATTTTCATCCGTCACCTACGAAACTATGACCCTACCGTGTTTGTGCATAATAGGTATAATTCTTTTTAAAAACGAAGCTTAAAAAAACACATTTACACACAAAAATACACAAAAACACACAAAATAACAAAATGAAGAGGAACTCTAGGTTTTGTCATGTTGGGTGTGATTGGGGCCTTGTTGTTCAGGCCCCCCATTCCATAGGCCTCTTTGTTAGCCTTGCCTTGGTAGGCAAGGATATTATTTGTGTTTAGATTCATTATAAAATATAGTAGCTTAAGGGATTTTGGCCCCTAGGTAATAATAATAATAAATTAATAATAGGTCTATTTTTATATGAGGATTTTTTTTTGAAAGATGATATTTTGGCTTGTGTTGAAACTTGAGATTAGTTACAAAATTATAATAATAATAATTATTGTATTTTTTCTTGAAGGATTTTGGTTTCTTTTAGAGGATTTTTTGAAGATTATATTTTTGCATGGTGAAATATTTGAATTTCCATCATTTTTCTTTTGCCTTAAGATATTTTTTAATGTAAGTGGCAAGGCCACATTGTGACATACCCATGGTTTCCTTTGGAAAGTTATTTTATTTTATTCCTATAAGATCTACTTGATTTCCTGGTAATATATTTGCAACTACTCTTATTGAGGGTAAAAAAGCTTGTGAGCTTTTTATTGAAAAGAAAAAATAGGCATTTTTATTATACTTCAAGGGCCCGATTGGTACCCGACGGGTAAAAAAGGAAAAATCTTCAAATTTAAAAAAAGGAGGGATCTTTACATTGTGTAAGGCTCACAAAGCCTTTTATTTTGGTAAAGCTTGCTCCCTCAAACTTTACACTAGCACTAAACATTTTCAAGCATCTAGATGTTTTACCCTTACTAAAGTTTTGTGTGATATAATACATTATGTCAAAGGTGGTATAAAGGCAAATTAAACACACAACCATGTTTTTACTTTTACAAAAGTTTGTTACAATACCATACCAAAATAGTAGGTTCAACAATTTTATGTTGAATTTTATTTTAATTTTTGAGAAATAAAGTTTCATGCTCAAAAAAAATTGAAAGTTTGGCAATTTTGAATGAAAAAAAATATTCGACAAAATTTATGTTTGTGATGATTCTATCAAGAGCTCCTACAAAATTAAAAAACAACAATAAAAATGGCAATATAGCATTTATTAATCTCTAATTTCTAGAACATTGTTTTTTCACATGCATCGTCACTATTTTGACCTCACAGATTTGAAAATAAAAACATTGAATTGACGTTGTGCATTAGCTTTGTCACTCAAACTTGTGCAAAATAAACAAAAACAAAAAACAACAACAAAATACAAATAAATGGTGTAAATATTTGACAAAAAAGTTTTTGAAGTCTTAGTGAATTGCATACAAACAATTGTTGGCCAATTCTAAGATTTTCCCGAAGTATCAATATGTATAATTGTAGGATACACATAAATGCATATCCAAATTATGGTTTAATTTCTATAACTGGCCATATTCACAACTAGTAGATGCGTATTAGGTTTATATCCTTGTCCTATCCAGATGGTGCATTAACATATGATAATATCCATATCATATTTCATAATCATCGTGGTGATAACTCTCAATGGTGATGGTTATGGATGCCAAGATTTATATATGCATATCTAGTGATGGATGGTATGATTATGGATGGTCACAATGTAAAAGGATGAAATTGCAACCCCGAAACATTATCATTTTCAAAAATGTAAGGCCAAAAGAACAAGATCAACTCCTTAGTATTCCAAAAAAAAATACTCTCACTCACTTACTCTACTACAATTACTCAAGTAATAAGTTAAAAGGTCATTCAAAGATTTTTTTAAAAGGTAGGATATGTCATTTAAAAACAAGCCTATAGTGCTTTCTATAAGCTACTTTAGTACTTTCAAAGGAAAAAGGTATAAAAGTAAGCATTAAAACAAATGACTAATAAATAACTAGCTTATAAAATTCTACAATACCTTCAATGCATTTGAATGTTGCCCTAGTGGGTTTGTAGGCCTTGCCCAAGTTGTTGTCCCACCTTCACAATGCATGTAAACCTTTTTGTGACATCGTTTACCATTTGTAATACCCTAACAAGATTTCCCAACATTGCCTATTGTCTACAACCATTGCACCATCTCATGGTTGTTGCCTACCATCTACAATAGCCCTATTTATTTTGTAGATCTCAACCTTCAAATATTCCCCCCTTTTTATTACCACAATTTAGTTATTATCTTCATGTCATAGCTATTGACTTCTTATTCCAAAGACTAAAACTTAACATACATTTTTACTTATTTTTGTAGAATAAACATATAACTATCATATAACATGTAGCAACACATTATGTCAGCTTAAGTTGTATTACTTTCCACATATTCTAATTGAAAAATTCACACAAAACACATGAAGGTTTTTCAACCATTTTCCATTAAAATAACACAAATACAAATATTTTTCCAAATTATTTCCTCCTCTTTAATGTTACATTGCACACTTTTCCAAGAGAGTTTCCCACTCCCACTCCAATTATAAACTTATCAAATTAATAAAAATCCTCCTTCATCACAAAGTCACACAAAGGCCACATTGACCCCACGAAAATAAAGTCTTTATCCTAATCCCTTATTACAAATCTCCTTAGGTGATTTGGTGGATTACACCCAATCATTCACTAACATGAACAATTGAATCTCATTAGTTTCACCCTTTTGGGAAAGGACAATAAGTTTACCATTAATAATTACTAGTTACTAAGATGCCTATGGCAGTAATTAATTTAAAATTTTCTACCCCCTGAACAAGGTACCTACCTACTTACATCGGCTAGGTACTTATTTACTTGACCTAGTTGGCTAGGTAGATATGTAGGTATAGGTAGGTACCTAGGTATGTAGGTAGGTTGTTAGGATTTTTTAACATTTGGGGTTCAATTTTTTTATTGGTTCATTCCACATGGCATTTATTTTTACAATATTTACAACATTAAAAAGGAGGATAAAAAATATGGGATATATTTTATAATTGTAACCTATTCACCAAATAAGTTGTATTGTAATTACAAACAATAATACATATACAATTAGTTGAAAGATGAAATCATTTTTTCCTTTCTTTCATCCACAATCCATTTTTACAACTATCATCACACATTTGTCCAATGTAACTAGCTGGATTTTAATCATATATGTTACTTATAATTAAACATTAGTTACAAGGACTAATCACAAAATGACTTTTTTTTTTTTAATAGAAAAAAATTCTTTTGCTACTTTTTTTTCTGCAATTAGAAATGTCATATACAACTAATTTGCTTAAAATGTAACTTGTTTTTTTACATAAAACAAGTTACAAGAGACAATTTATCTTTTGGTGTAATGACATCATTTAAAATTACATTTTAGAAAATGCATGTTCTTTCCCAAAAGTAGATGAAAATTTGATCCACATGACTATCCTTATGGATTAGGAATTTAGAAAGCCAAGGGTGAATTCATTTCCCAAGTTCTTTAATTATTGAATGTTAGTTAATTACAAGCATTTACAAAGGTGTTAATACCTTGCTACATGGTGATATAAACAAATTTTGACCACTTGTGTTACAACATTATATGGTAGTTGGTTAGCAAAGACAATGGATTATTTTGGAAAACCAAGGTTCGAACTTTGATACTAACAACCGTATGTTGATTGTATAAAATATGTTTAGTGACCATATAAGGTAAACATGTTTTAAAATATGAAATATAAAAAATGATGATAAAAACAACAAATATTGAAATTAATTACATTAGTGGGTGCCTGTGACCTTCGGCCACTGTGAAGTCCCCCGGTTTCTTTAAACTTGGTTCATGTTTTAGTTTTGTTTAGAAACTTTTAACTTTTAACTTTTAACTTTTTTATGTGTTTTCTATTTTTATTATTATTTTGTATAATAAAAATAAAGTGTTTCTTTTTCATTTTTATATATATATTTATTTGGATGCAAGTTTGAAGTTTGGAGAAAGAAGACACACCTCATTCTTTTTCAAGTAAGGTTTTTCTTCAATATTTATAATTTTAATTTTTCTTATTTTTTACTCGTTATTTGGTTTCTTCATTTTTGGAATTTTTTTTCTTTTAAAATTATTTTACTGTATTTCCCTTTCCTTATTTCATTTGTTTCCATTCCTTTTTTATAGTTTTTGCGTTTTTACTTTTTTGGGGGTTTATGTTTGTTTCATGTTTTTATTTTTTCTATTCTTATTTTGTCTATCTTCATTTATTTTTATTTTTATGTACTTATTTTTTTATTTTCTTTTTTTATTTTCTTTTTAAAAAAATTATAGTTTTTTAAATATGTTCTATAATGAAAATATATTTTTTTA
The DNA here is from genome assembly GCA_963921925.1 of Sphagnum tenellum. Taxonomy (NCBI): domain Eukaryota; kingdom Viridiplantae; phylum Streptophyta; class Sphagnopsida; order Sphagnales; family Sphagnaceae; genus Sphagnum; species Sphagnum tenellum. Next base: position 9,863,163 of record OY998150.1, read on the forward strand.
AAATTGTATTTTTGTTTTATTACATGCAAGTCCCCCGATTTTCCCCAAGGATTTTTTTAATAGAAATGGCACCTCGCTCGGCCCCCCGCAGCGGCTGCCCTGGCAGCCTTGCCCTGCCCCTGCCCCTGCCCTTCTGTTTATCACCACAGACAAACAGACACCACAGGGAAGGGAACGGGCAGTGACTGGAAGAATCTTTCAGACACTGCCCACACATAGAGACAAACAGACAAACACCACTGTTGCTTTAATATATAGGATTCCCACATGTTGATTTATTATATGGTCATATGCCAAGGAATTCATTTGTCCGTATCAACATGTTGCCAATTATTAAAAGACATGGTGAATAAACTAAATTTTTAATCTATTGAATTAGTGGTGATTTCACATATATGGTTAATGAACCTCCTAATGAACTAGACCCACATTCTTACTTGTTGTCCAATAATAAAACATAAACAAAATATAATTTATTACATATGAAAAATTCTTTTAATGGATTGACAAACAATGAATTTGATAATGAATCAAAATTAAATGACTTCATTATTTGAACAAAATATGATTCAAGGTAGGCATGAAATGGACTGAAAATCTAAGACCCACAATTTGCGTTAGAGATATTAAAAGGTGGTGCCTTTGAAACCTTTGTTTATATTATCCAATTGAACACATTAAAATTTCCTTAACCTTTTATAAAGTTTGGTTCAATAAATTTTTCATAAATTTCACCAATTAGAAATTTCAATCAATCACATATTTTAAAAGCTTCCATGGACCATGTATATTAAAAGCCTATGTTAATTACATCTTTTAAAAAAATTCCAAATCATTTTTAAAACCGATATTGATTATTTTAGTAGAAACCTTCGATAATTTTTATTTTTTAAAAAGTTCATGTAATATTTCTATAAATTTCAGGTGTATTCCTTGGATTTTCTTGGAAACTTTTAAAGATTTCTAAACATATTTATTACAAATGTTTTCAAAAAATTGCATTATGTTTAATATTTGTGATAATTCTTACATGAAGGGGAATGTTTCATAGTTGCTTGGGTTGCTTCACTATTTTAGTTTTATTTTTTCAATAGCTTAGGTTTTAAACTTTGGTTATTAATTATTAATCTGAACTACAATTTAGTTTGAGTTTGACTGAAATTGGATTTACTTTTTGCGCCATAGCTTACTATCGTACCTTTTCTTTCGGTTTTACTTTGGTCTTCGAGGGCGAAGCTCTCTTCCCAGAGGAAGAGGGTTTTCGTGTAGAAGCAAACTCTCCAAATTTATGACCAACCATTTCTTCAGTAATCTTTAAACCAACAGAACCTTTTCCGTTATAAATTTGTGCGTAGCAACCAACAAATTGAGGCAAAATACAAGATCTACGTGACCAAATTTTCCACTTGATCTTTTTCTGCTTGAACAAGCAAGCATCTACAAAAGGGCCTTTCCATACAGATCGTGTCATAAACTAATTTTTGCGTTTTCTTACTACTGTTTTAAATCCACCTTTGCTGGGCTTTCCCCAAGGTGATACCGAGGGTTTACCTCCTTTCGTGCGTCCTTCACCTCCTCCATGAGGATGATCAACTGGATTCATAGCAACACCCCGAACAATAGGACGTCTGCCTAACCATCGGCTTTGCCCTGCTTTGTGAAGCTTATGTTTACCATGACGAAGATTAGACACTATACCGATGGTAGCTCGGCATCGGGAATCTATGAGTTTGTCAACACCCGAAGGTAACCGCACAATACATTGTGGTGTATTTTCAAATTTCTTAATTATTTGAGTAAATGGAATTTGATAGGCTTATAAGGAAGTTGGTTAAATGGGTGTTTATTTTTTGGGAATATGATTTTGACATCATTCATAGGGCTATAAACATCAATTGGGATCTTGACGAATAAAATTAAAAATTAAGTTTCAACAAAGAGGATACTATTGGGGTTTTATTGACATGGTGATGTTGATTTGGAAGTAGTTCTAAAATGGCATGCCATTGCATACCTATTATGAGCATGAAAACTATGATGAAAATACATACTTAAGTCTCAATTCAAACACAAAAAGAAAACAAACCATAAGAGCTTAAATAAAATAACACAAAATTTACAAACAAAAGTGTAAAGAATTTTTTATTATGATAAAATTTGGAAACATCAACAAAAAAAACAAATAAACATTATTTAAAATCTTGTATTATGTAGCCATTTAATTGTTATTAAATGCAATGATTTGTTATTTGCAACAATATCTTATCATTTTTACAACTACTAATCATCTTTTCAATTATATTATTACTATGGTGCCGTTATTAAATTGTACATCCTTCCATACTGATTAACTTCTTGGGTATTTCATCCAAGAATATGCCCTTATGTTCTACTTACAAAATTGGTTGTAACTTGGTTTTTTTTGTGACGTGCCTATACATTGTATGTAAATGAATGTAAATAAGGTGTTTTAAACTACATTAAATATATATTAACATGTAGTCAAAGTATATTAAACTAATTAAACATATTTAAATGTATTTAACCTATATTCAATGTATATAAAACACATATTGTGTAAATATCATGAACATATTTTAAAAAATCATCTTCATTTTATATTATTATTATTTTAAAAACTAGAACCCCATGACCAAGGAAAAATCTATGGATTGGAAAAAAATCATACTAATAAAAAGTACAAAATACAAAACGACCATGTCATGGTTTTTACATGCAAGTATTTCAATTCAAAACATAAACATATATCACACCTAAGCATCTTAACAATGAACCTTTTTGGTTGGCCTATCATTAAAATAAGTTATCAAAGTTTTTAGTCAAGACTCTCAAGATACAATTTAAATTTCCTATCCCATTGGGTCATATATGTAAACTTCTAATGTGCAACTTTGAGCAAAAGATATGGTTTTGAGCATGGTGCTACAAAGAACACTCTTCTTCAAATTGAAAACAATCTCATACACATTTTGTACTTTATTCATCACATCCTTTTGATCTATTGTTACTATTCATAAGTATGTTATTGATAAATGTATTTTTATAATCTTGAAACATCACCGATTTCCGTCCATAAAGGGCAAGCTACTTGTAGCCCCATAAAGTATTGTAAACCTAAGTGAATGGATAATTATTGCCAAATATCATGGCCCAATAAATCCAAATCCATGACTACATCCATGGTAATTGTTTATGTGATTGTATGATTGGATAACATATGATGGGAAAATGTATATCAAATTACTTACATGCATCTAGATAGTGAGGCATACAAAAAACTAATTATGTTAATTTAGGATAATTATTTATATAAGGTAGGCTAGCTTAAGTAGCTAGGATAATCATAAATTTGAGGATGAACCTAGGTATCATAAAATATTTATGTAAAAATTACATCAAATTTAATAATATGGGGATCATTAATCAAAGTTCAAAACTAGTGCATAAGTATACATTTAGTTATTTGCAAATCCAAATTGAACTATTTTCTCATGATGCAAGATGGAAACATGTGCATCAAGCTATGTGCTCTAAAGCTTGTAAATGTGTGTCTTCTATGAGGTGAACATTTCCTAGTTGGAAATATTTTAGAACATCATGGCAATGGGGTTTTTACAAGCCTTTGATTGTTCATAATAGTGTTAGTTTTATATTTTCCCAATGATAAAATAGGTCTTTCATGTATTCTAAGCTTCACTTCTATCATGGAATGTCTTCCTCTTAATCCTCTTACACATTTTTGGTCTCCTCGTGTGGTGGGGGGGAAATATATTAAATTTGTAGGTCAAGATTCCTTTATTTATAGAGATATCACAAAGGACCTAAACCTCTTTGAGGTTCAAAGAATTTTGAATAATGATTGGGCTTGTTACAATCTCCAAAAATTTTCTTCATTGCATTTTGGTTGTGTAATTTTAGATGATGAAAGTTCTCTATGCCTTAGGTTGTGGTGTTTTATGGGGCCAACCTAAAATGACATGAATATCACCTTTACAAGCTTATTGTAACTTGAATGAAAATTATATTAACTTTTGGTTTATTGTTGTATCAAATGTTAGCCCAATATCATGATTGTTTTGTGTTGGTTCCAAGAATTCAATATCAAATTTTGTGTAGTCGGTGGTGTGGAATTTGGAATAGATTATTATGTTATTATTTGCACCCATATTCAAACTCATGAAGTCAAGTGGGAAGTCATGGTAACTAGTCACTATTATTCACAAGGAAGGTGATGGTTAGATATTATGTGAGTAGCACTCACAAGTTTATGACCACACTTGTTATTTTCATGTTTGGTTTGATTTGGCCAAAATTGACATTACAAGGACCTTGAATGTTTGAATGTGTTGTTGTGAAGTTTTCGCTATGACTCATAATGTGCATAATATTATTTTGTAGATCCAATCTTGAGGATTTATATGAGCAAGTCTGATGTTGGTAGGTGTTTATTGGAAGCAATTACTTAATGTTATTAGGGATGAAGGTTTCAAAGTGTTGGGCGGCAAGACACGTAAGGAGTTGAAGCATTTGCGAGTAGAGGATGATGATGTAGGTTATATATAATAGAATGGTGTGGTTGTTATTTCACAAGGTTGTGCAAAGTTGCAATATTTGTCCTTATATGTATGTGATATCACCAATGTTGCACTTGTTATAGTGCGGTAGGGTTGTTTACACCTCACAAATTATCATATTATGCTTGGAGAAAAAGTTTTTTTTTTTGCAAATTTGCCTTTCTATGATGGTGTGAAGTTATTACTATAAGGCTATGTGAACCTAATTCAATTTTGCCTCTACCTGTGACAAGGACCACTAACACACCAGGGATTAACTCATATCAAAAAATATGGGTGCAATTTCAAGTGGATGTTGATAGGTATCACAAGGGAAAGTGATGTGGGTCTTGCCTGGCTTGCATATGGATGCCAACAATTGGAACACTTGGAAGTATGAGATTGTCCATTAGGGAAAACATGTTTTGCTACTACAATGGTGGCAATAAGTTATTTGAAATACATGACAAATGCATATTCCCAATCTAAGATATATCATGGAAGTGGTTGCAATATGCAAAGTTGAAGGTCAATGCTAAACATTCTTCATATGGTACATTAAATGAGTTATTCAACAATTCATATTTACACATCAAGAATGATGTTAGTAGATATTAGATAAAATAATATTTTATTAAATAATAAATATTAATCTATTAAAACTTCATCAGTTGAATTATTCATTTAATATTAACGATTAGGTTAATTAAAACTAATTATCAATTAACCAACTTAGTATATTTATATTTTAATATTTAGTATCAAATATTTCGGATTTATTAGTTATTGAATAATAATTAAACTGATTGTCAATCAATTAATAATTTATTTATTGTTAATTAACTAACATTTTAAAAGATAAATGTCAAAATAAAAATAAAAATATTATTATTATTATTAAATAATCAATTAAATGTAGAATTAAAGTGCTAGCCAGTTAATCAATTGCATTTTTTAAACTTTTAATTTGTATTGAATTATTGAATTACATATTAAATAAATAATTCATTAAATAATTATGTATGATTGATGTATTATTACTATGGATTAAATGATAAGCTAGTAGAAAGTATGATGTAAGAATGAATGCTACTTATAAAATTAAATAATTATAATAAGGTAATTATAGGTAGGTTTTTATGTTGGTAGGGAGGTAATTAGTTAATGGGCAATAAATCAATTAGCTAGTTAAATAGTTAGTTAAATAGTTTTTTATTATTAATAGTTATGTAATTTAAAATATATATTAAAACATATGGGAACAAATTTCAAGTTGTAAATCAATTTACAACAAAAAAAATTGTAATGTTTGTATTTAAATGCAACTACAAACTTATAAACTAAAAATAAACTAGCTTCCCAACTGTACAACGTACACACCTTTTGTGCAAAAGTTGAATAACATGTAACAACTAAACTAAACAACAAGTATAAATAAATGGGTTATTCACCAACTTCAAATAGGATTTATAACGCAAATGAATGCTAGAAAATTGCAACTATGCCACAATTCTACCTTCATCACATTATGTGCCTTTTAATTTGTAATGATTATATTTATATGCAACTAAAAATCAACTACAAATTGACTAGTTAATTTTTTTTGAGACTTACACACCTTTCATGCAAATAAATGTTTTAATTGCAATAACTAAAAGGATTATTAAGGATTATTAATTACTTTTCCTTCCATTACACAAGTTCAACACCTTTTGTTCTTAACCATTTCCTAATAAATTTCCATTAAAAATAAACCAACCATTAGACATATGCGTCTTATTTAACATGTGTTCTAACCAAATGAACCTTAATTATTTATAATCTTGTCCAATAATGGAAACCATGGAGGTGACAATTCTATCCCCATGTGCTAGCATTACTTTTATGTTGTTTACTTCTTTGTTACAAGTCTATTGTTATCTCATCACACACAAATTTCAATGGCTCCACCTTAGTGAAGAAAAAGAAATAATAACCATATTATTGTTGTTGTCAACAATTTGTTGCTAACATACAATATTTTTTCTAAAAAAATATAACATAACCTAAAACAAGAAGTAAAAATGATGTTGATAGATGCCTTGATCATTTTTTAAGCGTTTACTTATTTTATCAACAATGCTACACATACATTATAACTATATAATTGATGATAATGAAATCTTCACCTATCTCTTATGTTTCGAAGGTTGTTATTTTTTTCACAAGGAAATAAGAATAAATTAAAAGGCAAAACAAACACTATGAGAGAAATGGCCTTTTGAAACTAGACTTGCAACTTAGTAACTTATATAATTAAACTAATGATTATATGATAATTAAAGATGTAAGAAAAATATATATTATTCAATAATTAGAAATAATCATTTGAATTAGTGTTTTTTCCAAAATTTGAATTATCAAAATATTTTATCTTATTTAATGAAATTTAATTATTAAAAAATAGATTTTGAATTAAATATATCATAATTACTTATTTGGATTAATTATTTGAATTCATTAACTATGACCTAATTATCTAAATCAATAATTCAAATTCAAATAATTAGTTAGTTCATGAGTTATGATAATTAATATGAACATACTAATTAATTTAATACTTCTTATTTTGAATAATCAATCTAATATATTAATTATCTGATTTTAGATAATTTATTATCAAATGATTAACTATCTAATTCATTTAATTAGTCACTTATCATTTGAAGTTTGAAAAAAAATGTTAATTAATTAATGAACTAATTATATGAATGAAACTGACTTATAATTCATAATAATTAATTATCAATTTAATTAATTCACTATAATTAAGAAAATTACATACAAATGAATAATTAGTAATTAGTTTAACTAATTAAACCCTTAAAAATAATATGTTACATATTTATTAATTATTAATTATTCAATATTCAATATTAATTATGAATTTTGGTAGAAAATATGAAGGTTTAAATAAGCATATCCATGCATACATTGAACTGAATTTGTAATATAATATACAATTTTTTTTTTAGTTTCACGTCTAAATTAAATACATGTTTTTCCAAATAATGGGCTAGTTGATGAATTTGAATAATTAATGATTTGGTAGTTATTGATGAATTAATAATTATTTTAAATAATTGAACAATGCATTATGAAGCATCCCTAATTTGGATAAATATTTATTTGATTAATATTGATAACTAATTAATGTAAATTTAATCATATGAATTACATTTATTAACTCATATTTGTAGTTAAATTATTGAAACAATAATTCTTTACAGAACATTGCATATGAATATCTATCTTTATTAAGTTATAAGTAGTTGTATTATAGTCATAACATAGGTGAACAATAATATTTTAGTAATGGTAAAGTGATGGGTGTATTACTTGTCTTAATGGAAATCATAGTTGAAATTTAATTACAAATGTATTTTATAATGGGTGGTGGAAATATGAACATATGGTGTGATTGCATGAACACATAGTTGTTGTTTCAATGGCACATTTACAACAATTCTAAAGTAGTTATCACATACAACTACAATGCAACTTCTAAAAAAATCAAACATGGTTGATTACATATGTATAAATTGTTATATAGAAGACGCAATTTTAACTCATTTGCAACTATGATACAACTAATTGATTTTTTAATGTGGTAATTTATTTATAAATACACAATAGTTGTAATACTAAAGGATAGTTGCACAATAGTTATACATGAGTTGATTTTTGAATTTTAGTAATATGGCAGTGTGGTTTTGAGGGATCTAATTTTTCATAATGAAAGTTGGGATTCGAATAATTATAACAAATTCAAGTGCATGTCACCAGTTGAGCAACACATTTTAGTCACAAACATTATGTGATTTCTAATGTGATTTTGTGACGCGTAATGTCATTTGCGACTACAGGTTTATGCCACTTGTCCAAAGTGATTATGGACATTTTTAGTTGCAAGTGTCAAATAAAATTGAAATGCAATTACAAATGAAATTGTTAATTTCCAAAATTCTTATAATGTTCCACTATGATTTCAACATCTACTTTGTTGAAAATAAACAAAAACCAAAAAAAAGTTTGATGCAATGGAAATTCGTAATGGAAATTTTTTAACTTGTAATGTTATAATTTCAAACTTTAGCATTCAAAATACATGGAAGGTTTAAGGGTCTATGCAATTAAATTTATGTTATCAAAGTTACAAAAGGTTTTAGGGCAATTACAAATAGATTAATTTTCAAGATGATGGTTAATTAGCTAAAATTGATTGAAGATTCAATCAAAAAGTCTAAACATAAACATAAACAAGTTGATTTTTAATTGCAACATAGTCGACTATAACAAAAGGTGTCCTTGTAGGCTAAACAATTTCACTGGATTATGAGTGAATTCATTGGTTATAATGAACATGACTTAGTGGGGGAGTAATGAATTCATTGGTCTAGTGAATATGGATTAGTGAATTGCACCCACATTTATAGTAATGGTCTTAATATAGTTGTAAGGTAGTTGTACACATAGTTATCACAAACCTTCAACAAGTTAATCTATCACAATGTGATGATATTAATCAACGTGGATGATGCCAATGGCTATGGAAAATTTGGCCATCACATATATGTCACTATTTGCAACATTGATTATAGAATATGTAACTACATGGGATGAATCATTAATTTGAAAATGGTGAAGGTTTGTTTTTTGGGGTGTTATTGCTGGAATAGTAGGATGGTTAGTTTTGGAATAATTTATGCAAGAGTTGACACAACACATGAAACCTTAAAAAGGGCATAATGGTTAGTTATGGAAAGATTGCGTACAAGAATTTTCACCCTATATAGATAGAGGGGTGATTTGCTATGATGTGCCATGTAATAAGGTTTTTTGTTATTTGGTTGTTGGTTATGGACATCAATAGGTGTACATGCTAACATGGTAGTATGATGTTGACATTGTCATCTTATGCCACTGTCAAGTCTTAAATTTTAATACATTTTTTAATACCCAAATCACCAAGAACATCTACATCCCATTCCACAAAATATTATTCTAATTAAAACTTAATGGTGCCATGGAAAAACATGTTGGTTTTTTTGGTCATAATCCCTACATTTCAAAACACTTGTCCCCATTAATTGGAGCTTATTGGTCTAACAATAATGTGTGAAGATCATTGTCATCAACACTATAACATTGTGCATGTTTGCTCATTCCTTTGGCCTCAATATATATATATATTCCAAAAAATTTATACATGTATATTTATATCTTAAAGTCTATTTATCATGCAGATTCTTGCTAATTTTTTCTCTATTATTTACAAAAAAATTAATTCCATTTTCTTGTTCCATAACTTTATGGTGATAAATGAATACAAGCATTTCTTGCATTTTTCTTGTTTATATATGTGTGATTGAAGCTTTTAAACATTTGTGGGTCCATGCACATCCTTCACGAACAAATCATATTCACACATTTACTTTCATTCCAATCTTTTTATTAATGTTACAATTCATAGCAATCTTTAGCTCTTGCAAACTTTTTGGCATAAGTTGCTTTTGCATGTTTCTTCCAACTATTTTTGTTGCAATTATGTTTTTGATGTAACCTCTTTTTATATGTCACAATTTTCTTCATCCTCAATTTGTAAAGTATGTTTTGTTAATAAAATGTTTTTTTTTCCTTGTCAAGAATGTTTCATTTTCAAAAAATTATCCTAGTTGTAATGAGGAATGGCAACCATGGATTGGCTTAAATTTGGATGCACTATTTAATTCTATGACATTTCAATTTTGCAATGCCAATTTGTTAGTTTGTAATGATCCAACAATAATAATTCTTCACATAGTTAGGAATCATTGAAAATTTTGATTCATGCAACTATGTTTCCACAACGATAATCATAACATGATTTAATTCCCCAAATTGGGAAAAAAAACTCATGTTTTTCTTTTTATCATTTGCATGGAACCTAATTAACCCATGAAATCATAAACCTTTGGGAGGTAATTATTGTTTCCAAAAGAGTGTTAAACATTTTTCATTGTTAAAAGGGAATGTGCCATTGGGTTTGAACAACATAATGTGAAAAACAAGTCATCAAAATTTCAAAGTGTTTAATAATTTTACATCAACAAACTTAAACATTTAGAATACAACAATCTATTTACCTAGAACTATGTGGTAGGTGTAGATTCTATCATGTAATTACTCTCTACCTACTTAAAACAATATGAATTTTACTTCAAGCATTCATTTCAACTTTATAAATATGTGGTTTCAATTATTCAAAACAATTTTGGTAGGCTATTTTTACATAGTTTCCTTCTTACAACTATTGTTCATTCTACTCAAGTTCCATTTCCTTATTAAAAAACAAAATTTATGGTCAAATATATAGTTAGATATTAAAAACCAAAATACAATATTTACATAGTAAAATAAAGGTTTTTTTTATCAAATTCACACTATTTTCTTTACTCATAATTGAACATATCACAATTTGTAATCTTAAAAGTAGAAATCAAAATAAAAAGAATGAAAAATCTATGGTTTCTAATACCAATAAAACTTTAAACTCATGTTATGTGTATGTTCTAACTCTAATGCTATTTAATTCTAACTTTGTGTGCAAACAAAAATAATTTCACAAAATTCCATCAAATTCCAAAATTACATTCTAAGTTTTCTTCCTTCCAAAAGTAACTCAAAATCAAATGACCAATAGTCTTAGTCCTCTCCAACTAAACAATTGCTTTATTGCATTCCTACCATTCACTAATTAATTGCTGCCTTGTTGAAATTGCTCCATTCATTGGGTAACACTATGGCAAAATTTTGAATTTGAAAAAAATAAAATGAAACACTACCCATCCAACTAAACCTCAAAATAAATTTTTCCAGCTTAATTATCCCATGCTTAAATTTAAATTTAAATGAGGTTAAAAATGAGTTCAATTTGACTATAGATTTGAAATAATACAATAAAAACGCATAACGCGCCTTAAAGAGGCCTTCATGGGTTAAAGATCATTACTACCATGAAATAATTTAGGTGAATATTTATTTATTTTTCACTTTTTCATTGAACCTTTAATCACAATCTTAAAAAACTTTCAAATGTAGATTTAAAAAATTCAGCATATTATTGCAAATAATACTTATGTAGTTATGTTGGTACTAACAAGTAGATAGTTTACATGTTGGTAAAACTAGTGAATTCGACAATTGTGATGATTTATTGTGATGATTAAGGTAGATAATGATTTCAAATAAGTATTGATTATTGGAATTAAGAGGTGCTGACTACCCATGGACAAATCAACACATGAACCATACATTTCAAAATTTTCAAATTAATTTTTTTGAAACTTTCGACAAGGCAACTTGCAATTTTATTGGAAAATTGAATTTTATTATTATTGTTTTAATTATGGCTGAAATGGTAAAGGTATTACAATAACAATGATAACATGAAGCAATGTGGAACTCGAGTTAAGCTGTGACACCCAATCCCATTATGTGACATAACATGTCTACGAATAAATAATTATTTGTATTAAAAAAAAAACTCTTCATGCATTTCATGGAATTTTTTATGTTGAGGGACATTCCATTCCATCCTAGGTATAAATATTTAGTAATTTTTGTTCACTACGGGTTTCGTGTTGTAAAGGTGACCTTAAACCCTAAACCTAAACAACTGTAATGGTTTCCCTTTGTCTTTTTTTTTCATTTAAAAAAGTGTAAATCTGACTAATTTTGCTATATCTTCGAAGAAATTAGTCAAAATTTTCAATATCAAAAAATTGGAAAAAAAAAACAAAAAAAAACCTTACTAATGACCTTATGTTCATCTTGCAGAAAACATACACCTAATGACCTTATTTTCATCTTGGTAAAAATATAGACCTAATGACCTTATTTTCATCCAGGTAAAAATATAGACCTAGTCATATATATTGATTCAGTAAGTTTGTCAGTCTGTCCGGAACAATATATTTTGAATATGTGTGAATAAGGTGTGGTTTTCGTGTTCAACGTGCCTTCTTGGACGTGTTTGTCTGTCCATGTGGACAAAAATTAAGGAGTGCATGGAAGATTATTCCAGTCACTGCCCATTCCTTATGGAGCATTTGGTCATGATTTTTATTTTTTTGGTGGAAGGAGGGAGGGGGTGGGGGTGGAGTTTTAGGGGTCTTAATAGGTCGAAGTGAGAACGAGCACATTGTAATATTATGTTGGAGAACACATTGGAAACCAAAGAAAAATGAAAAGAAACCCTCCCCCCACCTCCCAAAATTTAAAAGGAATAAAAGTAAAGCACCTTGAGTGCACCATTGGGCCTTCCATTGACTGCATGAAATTTTTATTCTCAAAAAAGTTCGTCACCATTTAGAACCGGAGTGGGAAATGCGAAGGACCGGGATCAACAAGGTGCATTATGTGTCGGGTTCACACTAGTTTTATATCCTATATATTAATTCACTTGTCTGTGCGTCTATCTGTCGAGGTCCTGAAACCCAGATCACTTTTAAAACTGTCCCCCGAACTTGAGGGCTCAAAAACTATTCAAAACCTCAATCACACACTTTTACTTCTTTACTTACTGAGTCCCGAGTCCTAAGTCCCAACCAATGTAGGTCCCAAGTCCCAACACCCAGGTTTCAAATTATTTACTAGGGTGCCTACGGTCAAAAAGTCGAAATGTAAAAAAATACCTGGCGCGGGCCGAGCGACGCCCAATCATCGATCATGTTTTAATAAATAAATAAAATGAAACAAAGTTGTAACAAAAAATATATATATATATATATATATATATATATTTAAAAGGGGAAAAATTAGAAAAAGAAATTAAAGAAAAACTTTAATAATTAGATTTTTTTAAAAACACTTACAAAATGAAATACATATAAAATAATAATAAAAACAAAAAACAAAAAAAATAAAAAATAAAAAAGATAAAAGTTTCTAAAAAACACTAAAACATGAACCAAGTTTAAAAAAAACGGAGGATTTCACAGTGTCCGAAGGTCACAGGTGCCCACTAATATATACCTAATGACCTTGTTTTCATCCATGTAAAAATATACACCTAATGACCTTCTTTTCATCTTGGTAAAAATATAAATATTTAACAAGCCTATTTCATCCTATTATTTCTTAGACACCTATTGACCTGATTTCATCTTATATATAAATTCACGTAGTCCATCCATCCATTTGTTCGTGACGTAGCTCGGGTTTGTCATGGACAGACAACCGGCCCAACCCAGCAAAAACGACATTCGGAAAACGAGATTTGGAAAAACGAGATTCGGAAAAACGGACAACAACGGGATTCTGACAATGAGATTCGAAAAACGAGATTTAGAAAACGAGATTCGAAAAATGAGATTCGAAAAAAACAAAATTTGACCTTCAAGTCGATCAGGCCCGGCCTGACAAAAACGGGCTCATCTTTGTCTGTTTAGCGAATGTATGTATGCCCCGAGTTGACGTGCCTGCACCACGACCTGTTTTTGTTTGTTACCAAAATGACCATCATCTGTAAGAAGATGTGGAAAAAGTGGGCAATTCTCTGAAGGAAGATTTAGCCAAAGCTGATTACAAATCCAAACATGAAAGCACTAAGCGTTCCGGGTGGCTGGACTGGCCGAAGGTCACGGGCACCCACGGGGGACTTCATAGCGGCCTTCGGCCACGGGCACCCACTAGTCCGTGTAAATTTTCATACAGTGTACCTAATTTACCTTACTTGATTCTGGTTACGTACCTACCTATTCCTTGAGGAATAACCGTAACCGTGAAGCTGCCACGTTTCACTGGGACATTCTGGCTGCGTAATGTGTATTCTGCGGTTTTGGGATTGGTAATGCCCCTCTTTTGTGTGTTTCTTGAACGTAGGGTACGACGACGGTGCATGTTGTTGCAGTTCTTCTTTTGCTTCTCACCATCGCCCCGTAGAGATCTTCTTTTTCTTCTTCTTCGAAAGCCAAATCGATTCTATGAAATACTGACAATCCCTTTTTGATCTATCTGTTTTTTTTTTTTTTTTTTGGGTTGGTTTTTTCTTGAGTCGTAGCCTATCTTTTGCGCATTTCTGTTTCTGTTTTTGGGTCTTCATCGGATCACTCGGTTTGAGTATCATCAGCAGGCAGTCAGGCGAAGAAAAAAAATATGGCACGAGGAACCGCCCGGAGAGGACGAGGCCGTGGTGGCAGAGGAGGAGGACGTGGGAGAGGAGGAGGAGGAGGAGCAGCAGCCGTGGCGGCGGCGGCGGTTTCTTCTGTGACTCAGGTGCCGAATGGTGAAGCGGAAATAGAGCAGTCTAGGGTTGTTGGGGAAGTAGAAGTATCTTCGCAGTCGGATTTGGTCGTGGAATCGGAGGTTGCTGTTGGTACTGCTGCTTCCACAGATTTTCAGCCTGTTGTAGAAACCGTGACGACTCTAGGTATTGACACGACAACGGAGACGACGACAGATGTTGAGACTCGAAAATTTGGGAAAGACATGATTACCCATGATGGTGGTGGTAATGATGATGCTAGTGGAATTTTAGTCGAGGCAGCAGCTGAGTGTTCTTCTTCGCAGGAAAAAAATGAGTCGCAGTCTTCCGGTGCAGATCTTGTTAGGTTGAATGAAGCAACTCCCGCCCCCCCAGGCGTTTTAGAAGAAGAAGCAACAAAGACATTGTTGGTTTCAGCGGAAGTTGAGGAGAAAATGGAATATTTGAACAACAACAACAACGGCATGGAAGGAAAAGCCTTGAACCTCAATTCTTCCACTGTCGTGGCGTTCGAGGATGTGATTGTCCTAGGTAATCAGGAAAGGGTTGATGCCGTCATTATAGCCACGGAGGAGGAGGAGGAGGAGGAGGAGAAATTAGTTTCTGACTTCCATGAAGTCCAACAGGGAATACAGCAGCAGCAGCAGCAGCAGCAGATTGCAACAAACTGTGGTGAAGACGGAATTCTTCCGGGGGTTTCTATGGATCTCGACCTGGTTGTAGTAGGAGGAACAGAAACATTTTCGGTTGAAGAAGAGCTTGTGGCTGATGTTGCTGCTACTGTTGCTACTGAGGAGGTTTCCAATATACCAGTTACACGGATGGCTGATGATACTGCAAACAGTGAGGTTATTATAGCTGTGCCAAATGAGGCTGGGAACATGGAGGAACTAGAGCTGGAGGCTGAGGAGGAGAAGAAGAATCATGAATTAGACGAGTCTTCCATTCCTGCCTCCTCTAAGATTGAAGGTGCCCTTGAGCAACCCCTTGGGCAACCAGACAAGGAATTTGTTGGAGGGGTAGCTGATCTTATAGGTGAGAATATGATGACCATATTTTGTTGGATGTGGTCTGCCTGAACAAAGAAAATGCTCCATTTATGTAATGTTGGAGCATTTGGGCATGCGTTCTGTTACAATGAAGGGGAGCTGTCTGGTGTAAAGAGTGAGAGTTGCAGTAATAAAATTTCTCCAGAGTCACAACCCACCAGACCACTTTTGGAGTAGTATGGAGGTTTTATTGTCATCTGGAATGTGGACATCCAGATTTTTCAATTGATGTTTTGTAGAAGGGTTTTCTTTTGTAATGGGCTCATAGAACCCACCATCATGGTGGAATTTTGATTTTGCAGGGGATGCAATTGGAGAGGACAAGGACGGGGAGGACAAGAATGGTGAGGCCAATGATGGCGGAAAGGATATTGGTGGAGAGGGTGGAGAATTTGATGCAGAGGCACAGCATTCGTTGCCTGTATCTGAGAGGCGGAAGCATAAGAGACTAGAGGTGTTTGTTGGTGGTCTTGATAAGGATACATCAGAGGAGGATCTGAAGAGGTTGTTTCAGCAGGTTGGAGATGTTGTAGAGGTGCGTTTGATGCGGAATTCACAAACTGGCAAGAATAAGGGTTATGCTTTCATTCGGTATGCCACCACTGCAATGGCAAAGCGGGCGGCAGAAGAGTTGCAACACATTGAGGTTCCTTCATCCCTCATGTTATCCAAGACTTGATTCACCTGATCTAGTCAAAGTAACTTGTTAGGGCTCATGATTTTAGGCTGCACGAGGCAAATAGTGTTCAAAATTGACAGGTACCAGCTTATATCGGAGATGAGCTTCATTTGTTTTTCTTGTGGTTACTGAGGAGTGTCCTCAAAGTCAGCAAGGTCCCCATAGGCATTGCAATGCTGGAGATCCTGCTGGATATGCTGATGAAGGCAGTGGGGAGTCTGAAGGTGAAGGTGATGGTCTGGCTTTGTGAGTAACACTCACAAGGTTATGACCACACCCATTCTGTTGTATTCATTATGGTTTCTCTAGAAGTAACTTCTTGGTTACCTTCAAAGCAGTATTGTGGAGTTTTCTCTGCAATCTCATAGGCATGCTAAAGATCCTGCAGGATATGCTTCCAGAGGCATCAGATTGACAGTGGAGTTGAAGTACAGATGTCTGTGTTATTTCAAATGCTGGCAAAATGCTATTAGCACATTGTTGTTATTTGTGGTTGAGATTTTGTGTTGCTGTGGTTTTGCAGATAAATGGGCGACCCTGTGGTGTCCTTCCCAGTGAGGAAAATGATACCTTGTTCCTTGGCAATATCAGCAAGTCATGGAAGAAGGAGATGGTGCGTGGTGAATTGTTCAAGTCTCTTGCTTTTCTACAGGTTGTTTAATTTGGAGTATTTGATGCAGTGGACACTCCAGTTATGCACAACATTTCTGCTTAGACTTGGGATTTTGGACTGTTACGGGCTGTCTCGTAATACAGGTGCTTGATGCGTTGAGAGATATGGGGATCAACAATATAGAGGAGTTAACGCTGATGGAGGATCCACAGCTGGAGGGAGTCAATCGGGGGTTTTCTTTTATAGAATTCAGTACACACAAGGAGGCCTTAAAAGCTTTTCGGCGCCTTCAACAAACAGATGCCACTTTTGGTACCGATCGATCTGCGAAGGTGGCATGGGCACAGCCACTTAATGAACCTGATGAAGAGACAATGTCACAGGTATGTTGGTCTACTTATCTTTATTTCTCAATACCCTTGGAACGATGGAGGATGTCCCAAACACTCCCATGTGGTGCTTCACTGTCAGTTCTGTGTATGAGTGAGAACTCTGATGCACTGCCTTGTAGTTGAGGACATCCTTATCCTAGTTGTTGCTGTCAGAAGCAGCAGCAAAAGTTTCAAGAGATTGGATCACCAATTTTTATCAGGAAGTTTGTTGTGCAGGTAAAGTCTGTTTTTGTTGATGGAATGCCACCTGCATGGGATGAGGAGAAGGTGAGAGAGCATTTTGGCAAGTTTGGTGAGATTGATCGTATTGTGTTAGCACGCAACATGTCAGCAGCCAAACGAAAGGATTTTGGCTTTGTAAACTATGTGGAGCGTGAGGCTGCTATGGCATGTATTGATGCTATAAGCAACTCTGGAATTGTTGATGGTGAGATTAAGGTAAACAACTTATCTCAAAGGTCAACATATGACCATGTTTTGGATTTTCGGGACTGGAGTTGGCAACTTGTAATTTGCTCTGTTTATTGCAGACAGACAAAGTGGTTTCAGGAGGGTCTGTTTAGCGGAATGGTTGTGATTGAGGGACTCTTCTGAGAATGGGTCTGATGGTGTATGCTATGTAGATAAAAATGAAAGTTATGCTGGCCAAGCCACAAGTTAAGAGCAAACCTGCCAAAGGAGGGGTGCGTGGAGGATACCCTCTTGGTTTCAAGGGTGACCATCGAGTGGGGTCAGTTCCAGCTCAGCCTGGAAGAGGTGGAGGTGGGGGCAGGGGTGGAATGCATGATGGTACGTATGATGGTTATGCACAGATGCAAGCCAGTCAAATACAATTGAAGTGAACACCAGACTCTTTTCAGACTGGGTGATAATTAGAGTGTTTCCGCATCCAAAATTTAGTGGTAGAAACTAATGTTCAAATGCATAGGGTGGGTGATTGTGCTTGTAGCAATGCGAGCATTTGCTGATGTTCTCATGTTGTGTTGGGTGGTCGGTTTCAGCTGCAGGCTGGGGTGGCACAGCCCATGTTGACATCATTGGGAAGTTTGGCCCAGCCCATGATAGAGCAACTTTAAGTGCAGTTGGTGTTGGAAGAGGAATGAAAGGGGATAGGAGGAACCAAGGGGGGGGCAAAGGCAGTTTTGATGATCTTGACATCGACATGCAGGCAGACCGAGACCAACCAGTGGCAATGGTGTCAGAAGAAACATCCCTACTTCCTCTTGATGAACCTGAAGAGACTCTAGCAGCCATTGAAGGAGATGCTGGAAATGGTTCCACAGATCAAGGAGGAGCAAATCAGCAAATTACAATACAGGGGGAGGGTGTCACAAAGCCAACCCTTGACAAGTTTGAGTGTGTAATGTGTGGTTTTGGATCAGATGTGGAGGGAGATTATGAGACCCATGTGAAAACACGTGTACATAAGATGATAGAGGGGCTGCGCAGGGACCAGAAGCTACATAATAAGACACCTCTTTCTCTGCTTCATGAGTATGCATCTCGCAACCACTGTGAAGTCACTTATGAGACGAAGTCAGAAACCAACGGTCCTTTTCAGGTTGTGGCAACTATAGGAGGAGCTGCAGGAGGCACTTCTGGACCTCCTGCAAAGGGAATTGGTACAGGTCGCAATAAGGCAAGAGCAAAGCAAATGGCAGCTGCTGATGTACTTGAGAAAATCATGGAGAAAGTGCCAGAGTCTGAATTCATAAAACCAGGCCAATCCAGGCAGCGATTTGGTGAGCGGGACCACCCTGGTCGGAAGACCAGGGGTGGGAGAGGTCGGTTTGGAGGGGAAGGAAATTCGTACCGTGTTCGTGGTCGGTCCTCAGAGGGTTGGCATGCAGTTGCAGAAGCATACAACACTGCATATGTTGGGAGTTACGGCATGGGGCTAGAGAAAAGTAGGCGTCATAGTGGGAATGACGGCATACACTTTGGAGGCAGTGGTGGTATTCGTGGAGGTTACCCAAGTAACCCTAATACAATTCCTCTTTATAAAAATGATTTTGGTGGGCGGGGGCGAGGGCAAGTTGGGTATGGTGATAGGCATGATGAAAGGAGAGGGTACAATAGTTTCAGGGCAGCTCATGGCCGAGGAAGTCTGCCAACTCAGTCAGAGACATATGCTGAGCGCTATGACAGGGTGCAAGGAGGGCGGGGTTACGTTGGTGGTGGTTATGGTGGAAGGAGGGAATATGATTACATGGTCAGTGGTGGTGGTGACATAGGTGGGGGAGGGGTGGGTGTTGGGCATAGTGGCCGTGACCACATTCCTGCAGCACTAGTGTATGGTGGGCATGATAGGCCACTGCATGAGAGATATGGTGGTTCTGTTCGTGATTACGAGGGCCTGGGCATCAAACGTTCATACTCTGCAATGGTACTGGTCTTCTAAGTCTTAAGTTTTACCTAGAGAACATGATGCATAAGTTTGTAGGGTAATATATCTCCAAGGGAATGTCTGTCAATATTGTCCTCAAGAAGCTCTTGGTAACAACTGCTGCTGCTTGTTCTGAGTGATGGCTGTTATGCAGGAGGAGGAGGCTAAGAACTTTGAATCACAAAGAGGAATTCCTCGAGCCCGCTTGGAAGCTCCAGAGCCTGTTCCTATCCAGTCTGTTGGTGTTGGGCAGTTTGGTGGGGCTACCATGTATGCAGATGCCAGCAGGTTTGTTAGACTTCCAGCCCTGTCTCTTGTTAGTGTCCAAGGGGTTTGCAATGGCATCTTAGTTTACTGTTTCTGTGTGGATTGAAGTCAGATGTACCTTAGCCTCACAGGGCTTGTTGCATCTTGAGTGAAGATACTATTGACATTTCTTAGTGGCTATGTCTCTTGAGTGCTAGCCAACACAGTGATTGACTCTTGGCAGTGCAACATAATGTCTGGACCCAGACATTTGTATAATTGTTTGGTTGAAGACTTGAACAGATTACTTTATACTCCTCTACACCCACCATTAGGAGCTCATGAGGTTAGTAGGGAGAAATGGCAGTTAGTCACAGATTTTCATGATGATGGTGATGGTCTGACACCTCATGAGTCACTCACAAGGTGATAGCAGCACTTATACTTGTTGTGTTTGTTTGGTCTGACCAGAACTGACATAATGGCTACCTTATGTGCTATCCTGTAGTCTGATGTGCAACCTCATATATATATGCTTTCCAGTGGCTATATGTACTGCATACAATTAGTGACAAGTGGTGTGCTTAGAGGATATTTTCAGGGTGCAGGCGAACCCAACCACTATCCTTTTATGTAGGACTCTCCATGCCTAAGGCTTGGATACTTGCTTGCACATGCACAAGCTCTCTCTGTGGGTGCTAGCCAGAGTCATAACTGTATCTTCTCTGGAAATGCAACAGAAACCCAGGACACAGATTTTGTACAGTGGTTTGATTGAAAATTTGGGCAGATGATTATATACTTATCTAAACCCACCATTAGGAGTTGATGAAGTCAGTTGGGGACTTATAGCAGCTCATCACTGCGATTCATGATGGATGTGATGGTCTAACACTTCATAGGCAGCTCTTGTAAAGTTATGACTGCCCTGATCATTGTGTTACCTTCAAATTGTGGATTTTTTCTCTACAATGTCATAGATATGCTCAAGCTAAAGTGAAATGCTGCATACTCTCACAAGCTTGTTGCAGCTTGAAGGAGGATACTACTGACTTTTTTCTATTAGCAGTGTCTTTTCAGTGGTATCCAACATGATGACTTGGACCTCCCGTTGCTTCCAAAATCATGATAGAAACTCAGGACCTGGATTTTTGTATAATTGCTTTCCTGAAAATTTGAGCAGATCGTTGTATTCTTATCTACATCTCTACCATTAGGGGTTGATGAGTCATTTGGGAGTGGAGTAATGGCTGCTACTCAGTGCCCTTCAAGATGAATGTGATGGTCTGATACTTTGTGAGTGACACTCACAGGGTATTGACCACACTCATTTTTGTTGTGTTTGTTTGGTTCATTAGAACTTGCATAGCTGTTACCTTCAAAATGTTATCATGGAGTATTCTTTGCATTCTTAGTTTGGATTGTACTTGCTGTCCCAGCCTATGGTTTGATGTACAATTTCAATGGAAACAGGGCTTCTGTTGGACGTCTTCCAGAACAACAGCAGTACACCCCATATGCAGTACCACAAGCAGTTTCCGTAGGCCATGGTGTTGGGCAACCACAATATCTGCCTTTGCAACATGTGTCTTCACAACAGTTGTCAACACAACATGTATCTTCACAGCATGTGTCAACACAACAAGCAAGTATGAGTGGCATGATGGTGGGTGGACAACAACAACATATGCCATCACCACAAGCAAGCATCCCTGGGCCAAGTATTGGAGGACAAGTTGAAGGTGGAACTCCCTATTCAATATATGATGCAGCTCCTCAGCCCACTGTTGGACTTCAAACCAGTAAGTTCTGGGTGATTAACCACAGTCAATTTGATGAATGAATGGCTCTTGGCTGTCTCTTGAGCTAGAGGCCACATTTGGAGCTTTTCTAACTGAATAAGTTGTGACCATCATTTGCAACAGTTTCTTTGGATGCATATGGATGAGAGCTGTATGGTTCTTTACCCAGCTTACACTGGTTGTATGTTTTGATAGGTTCCTTTGCCAATACAGCGGCACCTCAACACCAAGCTACTCATAACTTTGCCACTGGTTATGCTCCCACCTCTTATGGGTATGCCGCAGGATATACTCCTGCCACAGCATATACAACTTCTGCAGGTTATACTCTGAGCCAAGAGTACATGGGTGTTGCTGCTGCCCTTCCCGCCCAAGAGGTTAGTCCCAATATACTTGTACAGAAGCTTAGGTAGCAGTGCTCTGATCTTGACTTTGTTTTCTATGTCTCTTTGTCATTCTTTCTTTGGTTTGGGTTGTTTTGCCCATCTGTACACAGAACTCAGTAAACTTTTCTATGTGGATTTTACCAGGTGAATGCAGCAACTTCTTATCCAACTCAATCTGCCTATACTGCTCAGTATGCAGTTACCCCACAACAAATTCCTTCAGCAATTAGTGGATTCACTGTGCCTGGAGCTGGCCAGCAGACTTACTACTAAGATTTCATGTATGTGTCACTTTTCAAACTTTTATTCTGGTCTCTAGACCATTTGCAATGCTGGAGCATATGGAAGGCTGGTAATTGCAGTTGTGTCAAAGAGCACACAGTTGTGCTTTGTCAAAAGAGATCGTCTAGGAAATCCTGGTCAGTTCCCTCAGGCATCTTGCAGAGGTAGTAGTTTGGTTGGTGATGATGGTCTCCTAGCCATCATACACTAATGCTATGGTGTGCTGTCATAAGCTTAGTAATATTTCATAATTGTACACAATTTTCTTCAGGTTCTGGTGGTTCCTCTTTAGTACCTCCTTCCCAAACATTGACTGTAGCTTCCCATCATGCTACCCATAATCTGTTTGTATCTATCACCTAAGCTATGTTCTTTACTTATTCATGATACAGGCTAATTGCTTTTTTGGATGGCTTGGTCTCCAGTGTCAGGCTGGCTCAAGCCCATGCCCTTGAGACAAAGGCAACAAGAGAGGGTTGCCAGGTATCTGTCCAAATACCATATGCAGCCTACTGGAGAAATTTGAAATTTGTCATTGTCATGGAATATGATTGGTAGAATTATATGGTGAAGGCTGAAATGAAGAAAAAGGGAAAGATGACATTCCTTGTGCCAAAGCATTTGCAAAAAATATATCTCAATTCTATCATATGTGAGCATTTAAGAGATGTGACACTATCATGCAGACTCTGCAATCTTGGAGAGAGTCTGACTATCTGAAATGAATTGCTGATCCAGGGTATGGCATTGCGGCAGCCACTTGACAAGCATGCTTCATCTCTCAGGAAGATGCTGTAGGTAACTTAAGACAAAGAGAGCGACTGAAGTGGTGTCATGGGGGAATCCTAAGTAGTGGTGCCAATTCTGATCTAGTTTTTGTGGATGGCTTTAATTGGCAGTTTGTAGGCTTGTAGATGTTTCCTAGATTCTTTGTTGCAGATACATTCTTTTATGTTGGATTCCAAAGCACATGTGGACAATCCTGTTTCATCTCCCAGGACAGATGGTCTTGTTGTTTGGAAGAGCAGTGTGTGAAATTGTTGACTACCTGGACCTGGAAACAACTTGGTGTGATCTCCCTGTCACCATAAGTTTGACTTTGCCACATAGCTAGGCAGGCAGGGCCAGTTTTGCTGGATGCTGACATGAACTCTAGGCATCTAGGACTATAGATACTTACTGTAATCTGTGGGGATAGTGAGGAAGCAAAGCTGGCATGCCTACTCATGATTGAAACTGAAATCTGCAAAAGGCATTTAGTCAACTTCTTGCACCCATTGTTCTTTAACATCCACTCCACTTTCAGAAGATTATATCCTGAGAGATCTAGGAGATGTTGTCTGGATCTTTGTTTTGGGTTTAGTGTCCTGGATTTACTGAATATGGTATGGGTGCCATTCTAGACTATCTCTAGAGCTGCTGAGATACCTTTTTTCTTCCTTTTGTGTGCTTTGTCAGTGTAGTCATTTTATGACATAGTCGGTAAAGTTCTCATCCATTAACAGGCTGCTGATGCATCCTAAAAAGATGGCATGGAGGGATTGACAATAAGTACTTTAGCTGCTTTTTGAGACTACACAGGAACAAAGCAAATTGGCTTCCTCAAGACAACTTCTGAGAAAGCCAGGAGGTTCCGCCATGCCATCATAATCTCTGCTGCTTTTTCCAGTCTGCTTTACCAAATATTGTTTGAAGAGAAGTGGTAACTTGATTCTTGGAAACAATGTTGTACAACTGTGTGGAGTAGTAGCAATTTGGAGCATTGTGGTCACCTCAAAGCTTTCAGACAAGGGTAGAAGAAGGGGTCTGGAAGCTTTTTTCATAGTTTTTAGCTTTTGTTTTACATGGTTGCATTGAAATTTCAGCTTGTGGTGTCATATGAGAACCCATGGCCAAAAAGAGGGAAAGCTCATTTTTAGTTTGAAATTTATCCCTCTGTTCACAAGGAGTTATTGCCAGTGATGCCACAATTCACAGAATCCTTTGCTCTGAATTCATATGTGGGTCCTTGATTCATACAGTGCATTCTGTTCATATGCTGGATTGGGTTGTTTAAACATTGAAAATCATGAAGACTCATGGTTTGCAACTGATGTTGCAGGCAGCACTGTGAGGTGAAACCAGCAAGCACAGCTTGGAATCCAAGAATGAGGTATGCAGTTATCGTGGGGTGTAGTCACTTTCTGTGGTGCCTAAGGAGAAGCAGTAAGGGGTTCAATGCCTTCTATCTTCAGTCTTCATGCACTTTGTACTTATTCAGTATGTTGGTTATTGTTTGAGATTAACCTCCAGCCACTGCCAGGAACTGACAAAGTCACTGGGGATGTTTGGTAGAAGGTAAGTACTTGTCATGTTCATGTTTCTGCTAAAGGTCCCTGAGCATGTGTATGACTCTCTCTGTTGTTCCATTTGTCCTTGTTTTCTCTTTTCTTTTAGGGTTGGTTTTCCTCTTTTTCATGCTTGCTGATTGGTTGTTATTACCTTGGCAGCTCTGGAATATGCAGAACCTTATTATTGGGTCATCTTCCAATTCTTTTCAGGTTCTATTTTAAGTTTTTTTCTTATCTGTGTTAACTTTGTGGTAGCTCTCATTTCAGCTCAGAAGGATACTTATGTGATCCTGATCCAGGCTGTGGAGGTAAGTTACTTTCTTTGGAAGCAGAGCCAAAAGATTGTCAGAGATCACTAATTCCTCTTTTGAGTTGACGTTTGGTTGCTGCCTTAGTGATAGAGGGATTGCATCCTTGAGGCTCTTCCCTTTTGTAAAAGTTGTTGGACATTTTATGGACTCAAAGAAAATCAATAGTAGACGGTTAAATCTTGCTGTCACTACTCTGGTGGAAAGAAAATTGATGAGTGACCTTTGTTCAATCTTTCATAGAGGTTGTAACTTCTCTTGCATTTTCTTGGATTTAGAAATATCCGAAGATTTCAACATCTTAATAATTGCCTACTCTTTACAAGCATTCTACAGTCAGAATATGCAGGTATTAGGATGATTTGTATGCCTCATTTGGGATTTGATTATGTCAGATTAAGCTAATTTTGGAGTATTTAATAGTTAGTTCTATAGGTTTTTAAGGCTTTGTAGCTCGAAAGGTGAGCTTAATCTCTTCTGATGAGAAAGTTTTCCAAAATTTCTATTGAGTCAAAGAAGAGGTTTGCTTGCAAAGAAAGATTTATTAAGTTATTCATATTGTTTTTCTACCTTTACCATCCTATTTTCTTGTTTTAGATTTCCTTTTTTCTATCATTGGGTTCCTTTGTCTTCTTTATTTCCTTGGTGTTCTCCTTCACTTTCAGGTTTTGTTGAGCTATGCAGCATCATGCAGATTCATTGCTGCTGGTATTTTGATTGACACTCAGTACATTGGTTAATGTTTGACATTGACCTCCACCCACTGCTTGGAGCTGATGAAGTCAGGGAGGATGTTCTGGTAGCTGGTCACTACCATATGTGTGATGTTTGAAGGTCGCTGAAACATGTGTGCCACTGTCATTCCAAAGGCTCCTCAATTTTCTTTTCTCTTTTCTTTTTGTGATTTGAGATCACTGTAATCTTATTCTCCCATCTCTCAATTATGTACAGGTAGATTAAATCACAGGTATGGAGAAGTTTTGGGAACTAGTGAAGATAAATTTTCTTTGGAAGAATGGGAGCTTGTGCAGCAGGAGAAATAATCCAGCAACTTCCTTTCAATTGGAGTGTGACAACGAACTACTATGACATTGAACTGCTCCTGTATAGCATCTTGCCTAGGATCTGAAAGGCCAGCTTGAGGGTTGAATTTTATGCTGATTTTGCTGATTCCATTGAAATCATCTGCTGCAACATTTCATACAAAAGTATAAGAACAATTGTGCGTGGTTACAGTGTTATTCACTAGGTTTACATCAGAACTTATGTTGTATATAGATAGAAGAGGTGGATATACAATATCCATACTATTGTATCTATATCGATACTATTGCATTTCGCACTGTATTTGAAGCATAGGACTGTTGCTTCCTATTGAGGAATCTGCATTTGTGGATACAGGAAGGCAAATTGTCTGGAGCATGACACAATTCTGAATTTACATGTCAGAAGTCTGAGGCCAAACATTGTTTTTGTGCAACCTCTGGTTGACCTTGTGAGTTCACTTGCATCCATATACATCAAGGGGATCCAAAACCATTTGTCAAGGTGGACAATAATCCATTTATTTTGGTTGATTATCTGTTGGTTCTGGATGTCATGTACATGATCGAAGACCTATACCAATCTGGTCATGGTTATAATGTTCATTTGCTCCATTTATATATGTCTACCAATGAGCGGTGCACTCAAGTGTACCTATATCCACGTTTTTGTTTTGAAATTATCAAGAGTGATCACAAGGCTAAGATACATAGTTGATTATCTATGGTCATACTCAAAAAGTGAATTAATGGTTTATGATGGATTTAGTGATTTGTCAGTGTGTTCGGTGAATTGAAACATTAGATATGTGGTGTTGTGGGTTGAATTGTTTTGGAGATCTTGAAGTGCAGTAACATGATCTCATGTTTTAAGTCACTGTAGAATGGTGTTTCACTGGTATATGTTCTTCTCAGCCTTGAGATGGGAATCCTTTTAAGGTCTAGCTTTTGAGGCCTATGTGAGATATTCATGTAAGCCAAGCCCTCCTTTCTCTCAGTCCAACATCTTGGATCTCTTCCTTGCTTGCTTCTACTCCTCTGTGAAGCCAGTGTTGTTGGGAATTGTACCTAATGTGCAATGTTATGTTTATGAAACTGCAATGGATTCTTCACAGCATGTTCACTGTTGTACTCTGATTCAATTTTCTGTATCTTCTCATATCAAGAATCAAGATGTTTTGAGGGCTTGGTTTTAGGTGTTGGGGACAAGTTTCTGTTCTTATTTGCCTTGTGAACCCACAATGTCACGTCTCTCAACTTTGTAACAACCTCACAGAGATTCCGTAGCGTATTTGGAGGGCAACTTACGAGGCAGAATTTCCTTGGTGAGGCAGTTTTGTGTAAGATCCTGGGTCAGAGGGAATTATGGTGTAAGATCCATAGCCAGAGGGTAATTATCTGTAACCATTTTTGTTTACCTCGGTCGTTACACCAGGTGAAGCACTGCTGTCATGCCCCAGGATCTGAGAGTTGCCCTGATGGCAATTCACCTGGACAGCGGTGCTTCACCCTAGAAAACATAGCCCACTGGATATGTTGAAACAGTCTCTGTTATTGGGTACAGAGGGTGCTGTTAGTATCTGGTGATAGAACAATCTCATGATATCTACTAGAGACATTTCTTTGGGCTGGATTTGTGTACCATTGGAATGCTACATTCAAGGGACATGATGAAATGTAGTCTCCAGTCTAGGACCCATTGGCTTTGAACATGTTTCTCCATCTCTTTGAATCTTGTAAGAAAATGCCAAAAACTGTTCTGGAAATGTAATTCCATGCATGTAATTAACCAAGTGTTGCACACATGGGGATCACAGCATGTAATTATACTGTAAACAAATTCATGTTGAGATCTCGGCAGTCTTCGAAAACATGATTTTGAGGAGAGTGAAATCTTTATGTATACAAACAAATTATTTGACCCAGTTCAACAGACACAATAAAAAAGGCCTTCATTCAGTAACATAGAAAAGGCAAAAACTATTTCATTGTTCTGTATACCAAAGCAGTAGACCTGATTGATCTGATTTAACATGCACAGATACTACATTCAAAATATGTTACATCTCATCCTTCTGCATGTTCCCATTTTCAGCTATCTCCCAAGACCACCACAGCATACAGTTCAATTGTAAGGAGATCCTTTGTGATACTTAATGCAAAGATGAAACATACCTTTTGCCATATGTCATCTTCGTAGTCTGGCTCATCCCCTGATTAGTGAGGCCATTGCGACACAACCTCCAAAGCAAGTATTATGTGACCTGAGTTCTAAACAAATAGCCATCCTTAGCAAAGAATTCATGAAGAAAAGTACCTAGTGCTTTAGTATGGAATATTGATGAACACACTGACTTGGACTTGGAATGCTAGTTTACAATTGTTTGAGACATTGACAAAATCTTATTAAAAGGACTGTGCTGTGAACAAAGTCCCCTTTGTAACTCTAAATTGATTCTAGAAACTCATCAGTAGTACATACGCTCATGCCCTCCTGCCAATCCTGCTCCAGGCTGAAAACCATCATAGACTCCATGACTTCCTTGAGTGCCCATCAGAGCTTGGCCCATCCCCAATCCCATACCCTGCTGATGTGGCAGTGGTAACAGTGCACGCCCTGTGCTTGCTTGGGTCAAGATTTGACGCTGATATGCTAATAGGTCAGCTGCTGGCAGAACACCCAGGAAAGGACCCATCTGAGGGGGAGGTGGAAGCGGCAATGACAAAGTGCCTGGTGAAGTTGGCTTGCTGCCCCAGGAGCACTGCATGAATAGTAACAACAATTAAATAAGCATCTACAAACACATTTTGGTACCCAACTAAATCAGAACAGCCATTGCCAAAACATAAAACTCCTGAATTGTTTGATTCAGCTTGATTTCTTTGCTGTGATGCCTCAACTTTATAATCATGCTTACAAAATACACAAAACTCTGCACCAGATGTTCCTAGTTGTACATCTTACTAATCCTGTGCCAAACATTTGTCTTGCTGAAAAGATGCTTAGATGTGTCATCATCATTAGAGTGTGGGACCCCAAGGGCTTCAACTCCCCAAAGAATAGCATGGGCAGACCATATTGCCCCATTCAACCAATTAGCAAGGGTAACAGACTTGCCAATCCAATTACTTACTTTTACAGACTTGCCACATATAACCCTCCCATTTGCTGCTTGGATGGCAAATGCATCCTCCTCGTGAGATCGATATCTCACAAACCCAAAACCCTTATCTCTCTGAACACGTACATCTTCAATTATGCCAGCCCCCAATAAGTGGAACTGATGGTGCAACTCTGCTTGAGTGACCTGTAGAGAGCAGGTCAAAAGCTGAAATAACATATGAAATGATACCAATCTATCACCAAATGGTTCTCAATTTTGGGAGGTATGGGAGTACACCTATCTCATGATGCATATCAAAAGAAAGGACTGGCAGTGTCAAAAAACCTGTATTGAAACTCAAACACCCCACACTTATCCAACAGTCAGAATGGTCCTCACCTCATGGGCCAAGTTGCCTACATACACTGTAGTATACTGAGGGCTATTCTCCGGACCATCCCCTGTGACTTCTTGATGCTCTTCTTGGCATACTTCTGCACAGCAAAACATTGGTTGAAGTATACATGGATAGAAAATTGTCCATGCATTTTGAGTCTCACTTGAGGCAACTTTCTGAAAAAGTGAAATTGCTGAAATTATCAGCCAGTGCCAAGAAGCAAATAGTAGAGCAGACTTAAACAAACAACAATGCATGAAGGGCACACGTAGTTTGCAAACAAAGAATAATTGTATTTTCACCTTTCGGGGCACCCAATAGAGTCTAATGCCCCCTTTGAAGGTGATTAAAAAACCCTCTCCAAAGTTTTAACTGCAGGTAGTGACATGGTTTTCAGTGACCAGTTGACCCTGTGAACCCTGCTACGTCTGGGTGGGCTAACGCATAACCTAGTGGTGAACCCACAACAACTTTGCAAGGTGGCCACATGTCACAATGCTGGGACTAATGGCTTGATGCTTCCCACAGGTAACAGTACCTGATACGAGTGCCATGTTAGCTTGCAAACTGTTCCAGGAAAAAGAAATGGATAACAGCACCTTGGAACAAAGGGCTCTGGAATGGCACCATCCGATCAACAACAGTGCTCATAACATTTCCATTTCCAGCATTATGCACTTCGTCTCCCTGTGGGCCCATGCTAGACTTTGTGGCCCAGTTGCACCGAATGGGTCGACTCCCAAGCCACTTTCCTGTCCCCACACCCCATGATGCCAAAATTAGCAAGAACATGATATAACACCTGAGAAACACCATATATAGACATAACAAACACAACAATGCACTGCTACCATGAAACTATATTGAGGGCTGCAACACATAAAGTTGAAAATAATTGCATTCCAGGCCTTCCCATCCCTCATTCTGCAGTACACTGCAAAAGTACCTACCAGTCATCTCAGTTATAGCCCTCTCTGCTTCCTGCAAACCAAATAGAATTTCTAGATTCAGACAAAGGCAAAACAGCCACATTCAAGTGAGGAAGAAACATCCTCATGAGTATGAACAACATCCATATTTACAACATTCATTGACCTGCATGTGGTCAATGGGATTTCAAACTGACCAACAAAAGAACATAACAGCAACAGTGCAGGAGGAAGAGGAGAAGAACACCCAATAAAAGGAGCAGAATTGAACCATAATGTAGTGTACACAACAGCAACATTCTTTGGCATATAGAAGCTGAGGCAAAAACTAACCATTTACTGCATTGACCATCAATAGCAAAATGTCTAGCAATGACTATCTACCATAACATCTCGGGTGAAACTGTCAACTGCAGGCATAGACCAGTACGAGGCAAAACAACCTCACATACCAAGGGTATGTCACAAATCCAGAATCAATACAAGGACTTTGCCACGATACAGAATAGAACAAAAACGCGAACATGGCAACTTAAAAACCTCAAAAGATAAAACCAAGGAAAGAAAGAAAAACACAGAAAAATATGTAAATACAAAAAAAGAATGGAAAACAAATGAGAACAGAACCAAACTGGACTCTTTTATGTATTGTACAACTTTAAGAACCAAGGAGAAAAACATAAGAGCAGGTACTGAGCACAACTTGATGATAAGAACTCAGAGCTAGAAGCTAAAGTAACACCTGACAAGTGAAAAGCTCCATAGAGGACATGTTGTGGACAATTGGCTGAATCTTACAATTACAACTTGGACATTATAAATTTTGAACCAACATTAAGACCATGCCTCACCTGGACAAATCCTTGTGGGTAGGAACATTATTACCAAGCAGCAATTACTTCTGGAGTTCATGAGAGGAAATCTAAGAAATAGTCTGAACCTACCTGCTGACTTCTGAAAGAGACAAATCCGAAACCCCTAGAACGACCTGATCGTTGATCCCACATAACTCGAGCATCTCTGTTCACCACCCCATAAGAAATACAATGAACACAATAACACATGTCGTAGCAAAATGAGAGGTTCCAACATCCCAATATAGGATTTACATAGAAGTTCAACTGCTTTGACACTACTAGCAAGCATAGAATCTATAACAATGGAAAGGCCCCACAGTCACATGTTCAATAACATTATAGCAGAAAATTCCTGAAGATTACTGCCTTTTGAAGAGCAACATGCATATGAAAGCTGTAAAATCGAAGTCCAGTAAGTCATGCAGAGTGCCACTACTGGAAAAATCATAAATGCCATTAATCTTCTCAAATTAGTCATGGCAAAGCTTCACCACAGCATCTTCAGTACTGGCCAATCTCAGCATGCAATATTGTGTGCAAATTTAAGGTCTAACTCTCAAAACCCATGCAAATCTTCTGTTATTAGTGACATATGCCCCTACCAGCAAGCAGCCAGAAAAATCATGGCATTATGCACAGATCAATTGCAAACATTGATCACCAATTACTTACGAGCAATGTGGGTAGACACAGAAAGCTGAAAACAGAGTTGCATCTGTGACCTCTGGACTCAGATCACCCACAAATACGTTGTGGTGCCCTGCTGACACAGCACATCAATCCTTAGTAATGGATGGAAAACCTCAGTAGAGTGCTGCAAGTGCTTAAATCTCAGTAGATAGCTAATTTGGACTCCATGTGCAACCAGGAGCCAACTCCACACACAGCTGCCAAGCAAATATGATGCAACTTTTCCCTATTGCAAGCCAACAAAGTAAAAGAAGAAACCTTGCACAAAAAGAGACCAACTCTGTTCACAATGCATTACACAGAGAACAGAAAGAAACAACAAAGGGGGATGGCAAATAACCTGTTGTGTCCTCCCTTTGTCCACTAGCATAAGCCCAGTTAACCTTGATTGGCTGTCCAAACCTGCACATCAGATGCTTATCATGGACATAGAAATACAACTATGGATGATAAAAATGGACAGGTTAGTCCTTTTACTACCCCCTTTCTGAGCTAGTATGAAGTACAACAACAAAACCAGGAGTCCCTAGAAAACTGCAGCCTTGCACAATGGTGCTTAAGTCACAGTATAACTGTCCGGAGTCAATGCACTTATGACCTACAACACAACATCACACTGGTATTGTCCATAAGAATCAATCTGAAGTTTCTTAACACCCATTTGCTGAAAAGCTCCAAATATCACCAGAAAATAAAATAGAGAGCACCTTCCCAGGTACTCATATGCTAGCACTGTTCTAGGGTACAATCTTCACTTCCCTGATTTAAATCAATTGCACAGTGACGAGATTTAAGTTCTAAGCAAAGAATTAGTTGTCCAACTATCATCTAGCCTCCAGAAACAGCAAATGACCAAGCTCAACCTTGCTATCACAATTCATAGCTGCTAAACTTGTTTCAGAATCTCTATGTCTCAGGCTTCAATCGCATCTCTAAAATCAAACAGTCACTGGCCCCAAAGAGTGCTTACATTTGACTCCCATTAAGGGTCAACAAAGCTGCAGCAGCAGATCGGTGGTCAAAGTAGTCCACAAATCCATAAGATGACTGCAAGAAACCAGAAAAGGAGTTGAAGATTGGAGAAAAGAACAGATGTCTTGGATAACCATAAACATTTGTCATGACAGCCAAATTCACTGCATTGCATCATGCACATATTATGTTGCCATTTGAACACTATAGTAGAACCATTGCAAGACAACCAAGCTTCAGATGCTCCAACAGATTGAAAGCACTACATACTTGTGCATGCAAAATAGAATGCACAACAGTTTGCAGCTCTTTTGACAAAACTTCTGCAGGACAGTTTACCTTCTCTTTTCTTATGAGTTTGCAACCCTCCAATGGACCTGCACTGGAGAAGACTTCAGCCAACAGACCATCTGTGACTTTTGTATGTATGTTCCCCACATATCTGCACTACCCTTCAATAGAGTCAAAATATCCTCACTGCTCATGCGTCATGAGGAGTGATTCACTGGAAACTTCCACTAATCTTCAGAATCACTAGTGTATGCAGGGGACTGCCACTACTTTTGACAACATAAGTGCAAACTCAAGCAGATCAGTAATCGCATAGCCAGGCCACCTTGGTGTGATTGGACGAACTTAGCACATTAGACGGGTAAGACAAACCGACAGACTAGTAATCAGCAGTGAACAAGAATGACTAGAGGGAAGGCCACTTCCTAGGCCAAAAATCACCTGAATTACAAAAAGTAATTTCCACAAAATGAAATAGGATAGATGGGGTACCCAGCTAAGTGAAGGGCTACAGCTATGGAGGTAAGAAAGGATAAAATGACAAAGCAGCAGCCAACTCACACACTGCGGCATGAAGTTGCATCAAACCCAGGTGGCAGATTTCCACTTGGAATAGGTTCCATCTGCAAAATGTAAAATTAAGGGGAGGTGAACAACAAAAAAATCAATGACAAAACTGTAAGACGAGGTTTTTTGAAACTGCTCGTTGCTGCCAATCTGCTTCAAAAGAACAAAAATAACTCTTTTAGTACTACATACAGTTCTTATATAATGCCTTCAAGAACCATCCCAATATCCAGGATTCAAACTTGTATAAACAGAGTTCCCAATTCCCTTATAAGATTGATGTCTGAAATTGAGTCATAGTAGTTTTGCAGGGCCTGTTAAAAATTCTTTCCAGAGGCAGTATGCTCACAGGACTGGGAACAATATCAGCAAATATGCATCCAAATTTAGCCCTACCCAACACCAACCTATTATTGCTCAAAGCATTCTCTTTCAGCTGTTAAAAGTTAATAGTGTTTTGCTAATGTCCCAGTCAGCCAATGCAGATCAGTTCATACACAAGTTGGTACCTTCTTGCTGTAGTATCAGCAAAAATCTCAGGATATATTCAATCAGAGTGGAGAGGAAGTTACCTGGGACATTGCCGCAAGCAATCCTGGGTGATACATGCTGAAGCACAGTTTGCCGCATCAATGTCTGTTGCAGCTTCAACTGATGCTGGTATTGCAAATGCTGCTGTGCCTGCTGCTGCTGCTGCTGCACCACTGCATAAATTCTGGCACACTCACTTTCTGTGGTTCTGCCCTAATCCAAAGTGCAGTATCTCAACAGCTCTGACAACAAGAGAACTTTTTTTTTTTTAAAGAAAAGAGGATTACTACATGCAATTATTCAAATGCCTCCTAAAAAATGTCTAGAATGAAATCCCAGTGTGGCACCAGTTTCAATATATATATTTCCAGCCACAATGGTCTAATCAATTTCTTACACATCTCTGCACAGCATTTGTGAACAGAATTGCAAGCCTTTGGGGTAAAGCTGGCTCCTCCCTCTTACAACACACAAAATGCCCTCAACTACAAATCTCAAAGGCTAAGCTATATATGCATGCAATTGCAAAGAATTTTTTTTTATAAATTATATTGTTTACAAAAAAAACCTTTGATAATCTGCTCAAATTTAGGGTAAACAAGTAAAACACAAAATCTGTGTGTCCTGAGTTTCTCTAGCACTTCCAGAAGCAACGAGAAAGACTCAGAGTCGTGGTATTGGCTAGCAATCAAAAGGAGACACGATTCTCCAAAAATCACAGAAGGTGGTGGTAGTGGCACAAACATACTACAAAGTTGGTTTTCTTCTTGTGACTGAAAGTCATCAAACGCCGGCCCACCAGATGATGAGGTAATCATAGAGAGCTGGGTCACTGCGGTGAGGAGGATGAGACAAATTACAACCCTCTAAGGTCTAAGTGAGTAGTAGTAGAGAGTGGTGAGGATGCCAGCAGCAATGTGATATAAGCGCAAAGACAATCGACAATTACGCAACAACCATGCCAATGCAAAATCCGGTAAAAGAAAGATAGGACTGATGCAACAACCTACACACCAGGACCCCCACCCTCCACATTCTCCTCCTCCTCCTCCTCCCCCTCCACGAAAACATAAAACCTAATGCGAAACCGCAACTACTTCCCCTCAGCATTGGTGAGGAAACCCACAAAAATAAAACCAAAAAAACGCGAGAGTGAAGTCGCACCTTAGGGTCCAAATGGCGGCGCAAAAAAGCAAACAGAAAACCGACTCCGCCTTCCCCCACCCCCTCCTCCCCCCGCCAGATACAACACCCAAATGACGGCGCCACGAAAGCACGATTGCCAAATCAATAGGGTGGCTTGAAGGAATGGGAAAAAATCGCCTTACAACAGAGACTCGGATTTGCAACTCAACGAGATGCCGGAACACAATTGGGAATGTGGTGCGTGCCAACGATGGCGGAGAGAGAGAGAGAGAGAGGAAGACGAGGGAAGGGAGACGGGAAGAACGAAATAAAGAAGGACGCGCTCACCCCTCCCCGCTCCCCCCTCCCCCCCCCCGGGGGCCCGCTCCCGCCGCACCGGTCCTTCCAACCCGTGCACCCGTTCTGGGTTGCGAGCCTATCACACACCCGTTCTGCACCGACGGGGCCACACCCGAGCCGCATTTTGAACGGGTGCGGCGAGCGCGAAACCGGGCAAGGGACGACAAACGGGCGGACAAGACACACGCCCGTTCTGTACCGAAGATTTGGAATTGGGTTCCAATTTATGAAACTGGGTATTAGTTCAGCAGATTCTGACAAGACTTGATTCAATCAAGAATTTGACGAGCATGTACCCCAAATCCAAAACTGGGCATGAAACTCCAATGATGACCTACTTTGATGAGAGAACTAGTTTGGTACCTTCTTTTTCAGGGTTTGGCACTCCGGAGCTGAAAATTATTTTATTTTCTGAAAATTCACTTCCGCAATGATATATATATATATATATTTTTTTTTATTTTTTTTTTCATTTTTTTATTTTATGAAATTTCAGCAATAAATAAATTTCTTTGGCAAGTATTTTGGACTTTGAACCTGTAACAACAAAAGGAGACCTTTGACAACATTTTATTTTATTTTATTTTGCAAAATGAGAAGAAATAAAGTCTCATCAAATTATAATCAAATTATAGAATAAAGAGTCAATTAGACCTAGTTCCCATACTTTTTAACATCAAACATAATAATTTCCTTGAATTTTTGACATTTCAAACAAATAATTTTCTAAAAGGTTGAGATTTTCAAAAATAATTTAATTATTGCCAAAGCTTAAAAGGTATTACAATAGTAGGAATCGAGTAACAATAGCCAAAATAAAACAAATAACAAACAATTATTGTGTTGATAGACATGGGTTTGTGTTCAATTTGCATGTACATCAATGTTTTTTTTTTTTTTAAAAAAAATTTTGGGCTCATTTTGTAAGATTATTATTTAAAAATGGATGGATGCAAATAATGATGTAAAATAAGGCTTTTTAAAATTTTAAAAAAACTTTCATACTCATCAAATTGAAACTCGAATCACAAATTTAGTATCAAACCTAATAATATATTGTGGCATGTATTAATTATTAGTTGTGAGGACCACCAAAGTTTTTTCAAAATGTAATGGCACGTTTTTCAGCCCATCACCAATTCTTCTGAAATTGTGGGGGGTGAGAAGGTGAACCAAGGTGAATTCCTAATGTTTAGCCTAAGGTTATAGTTGGATGTTTATTTATTTTTTAAATACCCATACTCATGCAAAAGTTACTAAATCTTTAGTGTTTTCATTGGTTATAAACCCAAAACAAGGAGGAGAAGAAATAGTTCCAAAATTTTCTCCAAAAATAAAATTCAAATATAATAACTAACTATTAACTCCAATTAATAGTTGGTGTTCTAATAGTTAAATTACCCTAGGTGAGTTAACATGATCATACATAAACCTAGGTTAGCCTAGGTTAACCTAGGTAAGCCCATGTGAGCCTACATGAACCTAAGTTAACCTAGGTAAGCCTATGTGAACCTATGTGAACTCAATTTACCCTAGGTTTAATTAAGATTTAAAGCCCTAGTTAACTTATGCTTTGCTTTGGTTAACATAGGTTGAACTAAAATTTAATTTATACTCAACCAAAGTTATATTAAATTTAGTCTTGATTAATTTAGGTTTAATTGAAGTTAAGTGAAATTTACCTTAGGTTTATCCTAAATTTACCCTTGGTTAATTTAAGTTTAATTAATGTTAACTTAAATTTAATCTAGGTTTATCCTAAATTTACCCTTGGTTAATTTAGGTTTAATTGAACTTAACTTAAAATCTTAAGTTTACCTTTAGTTAATTAAGGTTAAAATAGATTTAACCTTGGTTAACCAAAGTTTAGTCTAAATTTAGTCTTAATTAGCCTATGTTTAGTCTTGACTAACTTTAACCCTTTAGATAACTTCGGTTTGGTCTATGTTTGGTTTTGGTTTAACCTTGATTAATCTAGGTTAACCATATTAAAATAGGTTAACTTAGTTAAATTTTATTTTGGTTAGCTTAACTTAAACCTAAGTTTAAGTCTAACCTACATTTAATTGAAGTTTAATTTATGTTTAATTGAAGTAACACAAAGTTTTCCTTGGTTAATATAAATTAAATTTAAGATTAATGGATGTTTAACCTACATTTGGCCAAAGTTTGACTACTAGAAGAAATGGTTTTTATGACTAAAACAATTTGCAACTAGAATCTAAATTTAATCATGTAATTTTATAAGAACATTGTTAGTAACTACCATTGATTTGACTATATACATTTAAATGACTAAATGACTAATGATTATGCCTACATGATTATAACGACTTTGGTATATATAGCTTACATTATTTACATAACTTAAGCATTATATTGTACCAATAAAACTTATATAAATATATTTTATAAGTAATCATAACCTACATACCCTAGATATAACATAAATAAAATTGTACATACTTTATTTATAATGTTATGTCATAGCTTTTTACAACCTTATATAATTTAATTATAACCTATGTAGCCTAAATATATAACCTACATAACATCGGTATAACCATACATATAGTTTTCATATAGCTTTAGTTGTATAACCTTATGTCACTTATATATCCAAAGTTTAGCTTTACATAATCAAGATACATCCTTATGTATCCTATATAACTTAAGTGCACCACTACTAAAGTGGGGTGCAATTTAGTAACTTAAATCACTATGGGACTTTAAAAGTGAAATAACTTCATTGCATTTTTACTAATTTCACCCTATTGAAAGTTATTTCAATATAATGTCACTTATGTAGACATCATGTTTCATTACTAGTTAACGTAATTCATTATTACAATTTATTATACTAAATAGGTTTATTTTTATGTTTTTAAAAAATATTCTATTTATGTTATTTTATGTTATTATAAATTATTTTATCTTAAATATAATAATTTAAAATGATCTAAAACAAAATATAATAACCTGAGGTAAAAATAACTTAGAATACCTTATAATATAATAACTACCAATAGCTTATGATATTATAACAAATAATATCAAACAATAATTTATAATACAATAACCACTAATAACCATTAATAAAATAGCCACCAATAGCCATTAATAAAATAACCATCAATAAAATATAACTACTAATGGCCATTAATATAATAACAACCAATAACTATAAATATAATAACCATTAAAAAACATTTATAACCACAAATAAAATATGTACTAATAGATATTAATAACGACCAATAGCACCAATAAAAAAATAACCAATAACCATATATTAGAATTGTTTAGGATTGCCAAAAATAATCTAAGGTGAAATAATTTATAATAGAAAAAAATAATTTAAGGTGAAATGGCCTTCAATAACCAAAAGTAATTTATAATATCTGCAAGTAGTCTAAACTGAAATAATTTGCAATAGCCAAAAGAAACATAGAATAACTAAAAAAACTTATAATAGCTCCAAGTAGTTTAAACTGAAATAATTTACAATAGCCAAAAATAACTTTAAAAAAAACCAAAAATAGCTTAGGGTGAAATAATTAAAATAATTGAAAATAACCATAAATTGTTGTAAATAATGTAAGGTGAAATAATTTAAATTAATGAAAAAATTCATATAATAATTGAAAGTGGCTTAACATAGATAATATTATTATATTAACAAAATTTCATTTATTAAAAAAAATTCAAAAGAATGGTCATTGAAATGTTATTAAATAATGATATTCAAATTTTTTTTTGTCAAATGATTCCAAACTTTCAAAAGGAAATAAATGCAATTATGTACATTATTGAAGTTTTTGAAAAAGTAAACTCGAATCATTTCATTTGAACAAAATTTCAATAAAATATGAATTTTCAAAGTTTATGTTTTTGTAATGTTTAAAATGAAATATTTGATAAATAAAATGTAATGTAACATATTATCATAAAAAGTGAGGTGCCTTAATGGTAAAGTAGTTTGCCTTCAATCCAAAGATCAAAGGATCAAACCTCATGGGTGGTGTTGTGTGTGGATAACAATGGTATGTTGACCGAATATTTTTTTATTGAATTCCTAAAATAGGTGCTTAAGTTGATTACATGGCCTACCTACCTAACCTAAGTTTTTAACTTAACGTAGGTAGTGACACGTGTCAATAAATAATATGTTTTTAAAATCATGAAATTATCAATAATATTATATATTAAATAATTTAAATTAAATTAATTTTCCATATTGATTAATTAATTAACTAGCAAGTGAATGATTTGGTAAATTTATATTTCATTTGAAAGTAACTTTGTGAACCAAGTCATTGTCCGTAACAACTGGTCTATGTTCAATAAGGAATTAAACAATTTCACTATGTAAAAATGTCCAAATTCACTCAAAATCTAATGAAACCCAGAGTGAACTAAGACGCATTTCCTAGTAGTGGTATAGCCATACATATCCTACAACGCTTAAGTATAATCCTATGTATAGCCCAATATATAACCTACATAGCCTAAATATAGCCCTACATAACTTAATTATAACCATACATAACTTAGTTATAATCGTACATAACGTAGGTGTAGTTTGCATATAGCTTACATAGCCTAAATATAACTTAGATATAGCCTAACATAGCCTATGTATAAAACAAAGGCCAAGTATAACTCATACGAGGGGGAGTGTTTTATAGTTTTTTGGGTTGTTTCATCATTCCAATGTTATTTTTATGGTAGTCCATTCACTTTGATTATTGATCACCAACTTTTGAAATTCCTTATGGAATCAAACTGATTCATAGGAAAATTGGCCAAGTGGCCATTTATCTTACAAGAGTATGACTCTGATATAATTCATAGGCATGGTAGGGTTAATCAAGATGTTGATGGGTTGCGTTGGAACCCAAGTTCCAACAAGGAGGATACCACTTAGGTTCATTGGCATGGTGATGTGGATTTGGAGGCAGTACCATGATGGCATGCCTTTGCATACCATTGTATTTTATTGGGGTGTTATAGAGATGTACTTCAAACTACTATGGATGACGAGGATCCCCATGATGTTGACATGGAGTTGAAGGGCAATGATGCCTTGGATATTTATGATGATGAACTTGCCATTACATATTTGCAAACATGTGAAGTTCTAATTGGATTAACACAAGGAAAGGGATCATGTTGTGCATAGGGCCAAATGGTTCAAATGGGAAATTAATTCCTTCCTACAAATGTGGGTAGATGGACAAGTGAACGTTGTGCTTCGCCCGAAACAATGTGAAAACCTTGTGAGGTATGCTCATGAGGAGTTGAGCCATTTTGGGGTTCAATAAACATATAGTTTGTTCAAACACAATATTGGTGGTGAGGGATGCAATTGCAAGTTTAACAATTTGTTTCTTGGTGTATGGTGTATGATCGAGTGTAAGCATTTTTCAATGCACCTACACCTCACCTATAGCCATTACCAAATATAAGGCTTGGGTATCGATGGAATTTGGAGTTTTCCAACCCATTTAATTTGACACCTTGACATAACCTATATGTTTTGTTTATGATTTAACATTTATCCAAGTGGTTGGAGTTGGTTCCATTGCCATGTCGTAACAATGAAGTAGTAGCATATGGATTTTTGAACATGGTACTTAGTAGGTTTGGGGCTCCAACCAAAGTTCTCATTGACCAAGGTATAAAATTCCATGGGGAATTCGAAGAGTTGTGTGAAAAAACATTGATTGATCATCACACGATTTCATGAGACCCTCCTAAAACATGTTAACTAAACGGATGGTGAAGACGATGAAGCAAGGTTTGCAAAAGTATGGTCTTCATAAGGCCATACTCAAGATTAGGACTTACAACTATCATGGATGGCTATGGGGTTTAGGTTCAATCAACATGTTTTTCTTTCATATTTTTCACCATACTTCTTATTGTTTGGTAGTGAATTCGAGTTACCAACCTTAATTTGATGAGATGCGATGGCAATAATCAACATGGATGATCTTAATGTGTGGATTCAAACATGTGAACAATGAGCCACCTTGTTCCAACATGTTATGCCTATGGATATGCAAAATCTAGCAATTGCGCAACATCGAGATACATTGTGTTATGCCATTATACATGGAGGTGGTTATTAGCTTCAAATTCAAAGGTTTGAATGAGGAGATTATGTTTATTTTTAGCAAACAACACCAATTACTTTAAATGTCACTACAAGACGTGTTATTTTACCTATGCGAAAGGTTTTACCTTTTGGAATGTCATTATTGGAGGGCCAAGATAGTCAAACATGGAAGGACTATGTGTGCAATTGTGCACCATGTCATCTTCCCAATGTGGATGGCAAAATGGACCAATCCTTAGTTTGGTTGTGGTTGTAATTACCTATGATGTATGTTGTGTGAGCAAATTTTAGGAGCCGCCACTATGTTGATTTGAAACAAGTGTTCTCGAGTTAACATATGGGATGTTTCATGCCACCAATGGAAAAAGTGCAAGTTGGCAAATGGTTTTGCCTTGGGTGCACCTAATAGACTTAAGTTTTTAAGGTCACACAGTAGAATTAATCCAAGGTTTTCTTCCATGGTAATTCACATTTGGTTAGGGATGGGGATTTGAAGGATAATAATTATATGACTAATGATTGGGCTCACATTTGCACCCGGCTTAATGGTCCTTTTGCTTTGGAACCAAAGTGTTCATCCATGGTGGATTTCCAACAAGTAATTCTATGATGTTATTTGGCTTAGGGGGACTTCAACCCCATATAAGGGGGCGGTTTGGATGTAGTGTACCATTCAAGGTATTTTTATGTTATGGGTTGTGAGTGTGGTGACAACAATGGTTATATGCGTTGACATAGGAACACATGACATTTGTCAGGTGTGTTAATTTAGGTGTTCAGTTAGGTCCTAGTTAATTAAGGATAAACTAGGTTAATTAAACTAATTCATGTGTGAATAGGGTTTGAAATATTTGTCATGGGGATATAATAACATCTTGTGTGACCTCAAATCACCAAAACATAGTTTTTGTTTTGTAATTTTTTTATTATACAAATGTTTTGGTTTTTTATGTTTTGGGTTTAGATTTTTGTGTTGTTGCAAATGACTCAATCTTTTGGTTTAGATGTGGTGTACCATTTAAGGTATTTATATGTTATGCGTTGTGAATGTGGTGACAATGATGGTTATAGGTGTCAACATAGGAGTGCATGATAGAGGCTTGGGTTAAGCTAAATAAATGTAAGTTGATTTAAGTTAACCTTGGTCAACCTAGGTTTATTTAGGTTAAATTTTTGGTTATGTTAAGTTAGACTTATTTTAGTGTAGATGGGTCTAGGTTGCCTTATGTTAACCTAGTCTAAGTAACTTTATTTAGCCTTGTATGCATAGGTAAACCTAAATAGCCTAGGGTAACCCATGTTTAATTAGTTTAACCTAGGTAGGTTTAAGATAACTTAAATAAATCTAGGTCAACTTAAATTTATTTAGGCTAAACTAGGCTAGTTTAATTATAATACATATGTTTTTCTACTTATGTTGTATTAAATTATTGTTTATAGTGTTGGGTTTATTTGTTACCAAAAATAAATTGTAATGTAATGGTTGAAAACTTGAACCTTCATAGTGGAAACAAAGGGTTCAAGTGCTCACACTTATAAGCTAGCCAAACTTTTTCAATTATGCATGTTACTTGGTTAAATATCCTATTTAAGTTTTTAGCCTAAGTTTATTTTTAGGCTAGGTCACCTAGCTTTATTTGACTAGGCCATGGTTTACCATGTGGCATGACACAATTAAGCCAAAAATATATATTATTTAACTTTAAGGTGCTATGTGGCAACTTATAATTAGGTTTAATTTCAATCAAAATTTTAAAATTCTTCATGACTTAAGTTAAATTACTACATGGTGACACAATTAACATTTAGGTCTAGGCTCACTAGGTTAGCCATGTGGCAACAAGGATTAACATGAAAGAAAATCATTTATATTTAAAAATTAAATTTGGGTCATTTGATGCGTTTTTCATGACTATGGTAAGAATGACCATAGTCATGGAAAATTCAGTCTCAAATGGCATTTGTAATTGACATTAAGGATATGATTAAGGGCGTTTATGCCAATGCCTTGTGCATTACATATTCATGTAATCACGAGCAATCATATATGGCATAAACGACTACAAATGTAATCATTTGTGCAATATCAAAAACCTTATTTTGGCATACTATCTACTTTTACTACCTATTATAACATTTGTTACCCTATAGATACCTATTGTTGGGGTATATGATTTTAAAAGTGCAACTTTTATTACTCCCCCTCAAGTGTTTGTTCAAATCCAATTTTATTTTCATGTTTTTTGCTTTTC
Organism: Sphagnum tenellum; assembly: GCA_963921925.1. NCBI lineage: Eukaryota > Viridiplantae > Streptophyta > Sphagnopsida > Sphagnales > Sphagnaceae > Sphagnum > Sphagnum tenellum. The sequence continues at coordinate 9,907,734 of OY998150.1, forward strand.
TACTTGTTTTCCTTCATGCAATGTTTCAAACAATGTATTGAATTCATTGATTGTGGCTCCTAGTGCATTACAACATCATGTTCTTACTCCTCTATTGTTGAAGTGTCTTCCTCTTGAATACCTATTGTTGTAGCACCTCCTTTTATTTCCATTGGATATCTTTGTTCTTTGTCTAGTGTTTTTAATTTTTCCACATGTTATCTCTCTTCCTCCATATCATTTCCACTTGGACCTCCTTCATTATCTAATGGACTTCCAAGTTGTACTTATAGATTCAACAGTGGAGGCACATAATGATCTAGGAATGTTACCAAATATGCATTTTAATTTGTTGTTATACTTGTTTTCATCGAGTCTAAATGCTTTGAGCGCTTCAAATGTCCCTTAAACATATTTTGTACCATCTCTCACGAGTCTACCCTTTCCCATGTCTTCAATCCCAATGCCTCTCACCTAAGAATCAACAATATGTTTTCCACTTTCAAATCTTTGTATTCCTACAACCAATGGAAAGAGAAATATGGTTCCAATCCTTTCATCTTCTTCATGACACCATGCCACTTAATGTTGGTGGTCAAGGTAAAAGAATGAGATAGTTTTAAGGTATTTTTCATTTAGTCTTATGCAATTGTCAGTGCAATTTCCAATATTAAATCTTTGTGCAATTCAATAATAATTTAAAGTTTGATGCAATTTTAAATAAAATCTGGAAAGCAACATCAAATCATTTATAATATTAAAATTGTAACTTGAGGAAATGCATACAATTTTTACTTTGTCCTTATATTAAAATGGAAATATATAAGATGTATGAATTTGCTTTTTCACACAAGTCATTTCTTTTTTCACTAGTTACAATGCTTAACCCCTAAACATTAGGGCGGACCAATTTGGCCCACTTTTTTTTGTGTATTTTGGTTTGTCTTTGACATTTAGGGGTTCAATTATGATTAACATTAGTTACAATCCTTAAAAAGTTACTTTGGATATTTCATATTAATTGAATACATTGTTGTCAACAATCCAATTATTAGGAATGTTGAAAATTCTCAATAATTGTTTTTGTGTGTGTGTGTGTGTGTGTGTGGATATGATTGATTAATTGGTCGGTTATTAATAAAGATTTATATAAATTATAGAAAATTCAAATTATGCACAATTTATATTCTAACTTGATAAAAACATAGTCCATATTTAGATTTGACATCATACATAAGACAAAATTGAATGGGAAGAAAGATTTGATTTAAAAGTCCTTTTAGAAAGACAACAAAGAATTTGTTTCCTCTGCCAAGGGCAAACATTTCAAAAAACATAATGCAAAACTTTCAGTATCACGGGGAATTTTTAATTAAAATAAAAAATCAATTATATATATATAAAGCCCTGCTTGTTTTCGCTCAGTAAATTCTAGGGCATTGGTCTTTACCCTACACTCCCTACACTAAGGAACTACATGTTGTAGAACATTCTCCTTACATGAAATCTCATTGATGTACAATTTGTGTTTCATCATATGCATATCATGGAATGTTTACTTCACACCATTTGTAGATGTAAGTTGTGGTCTCCTCATTTGCTCACGTTTGTTTAGTAATTTCTTTGGTGCACCTCTGCTTGCTTTCACCATCTCTTTTCAGCTCTATGGCATGATGATGCTTGTCTCTTTTCAGCCCTATAGGATGCTTGGCCCAAACACATTCAACTGCACAGCTCCATGGGATGCTTGGACTGAATGGCTTAACCTGCAGGCGATGTAGGTTTTTCCAAAATTGACATAATCAGCTTATGAGATCCCCAGTTGGCTTATTGCTGTGGACAAGGGTAATTGTGTTCAAAGGTGCAGCTTTTCAATGCTTCGCTGCTACATCTTTTCAGTCAGTATATTTTGTCAATGGCCAAGAATTCATGTACATTTGCACCTGGTTCTGAATTACCACCACCTTTTTCATGTAGCTCTTCACTTAGTATTGACTTGTATTTACTTCCATACTCCCGGGCTTCATCACAGATGTTTCTCAACATCAGAGAGTTCTGTGGCTTGCTATTGTATTTGATTTGACAGATATAGCACTGCTCAACAGTGCACAATTTCACAGGAAGTGGGCTTTTGCACACTTGGTGAATAATCTGTGCTCTTGAAAAGCCATGTGTGCTCCATTATCCCATGCACCAGATTCAATGGAGCACTTCAACCCTGGGATAAGTATTCAATTAATACCAGACTGAATGGAGCACTTAATCTCAGGATAAGTGGTATCCAAATAGTACCGGATGGAATGGAGCACTTTGAACCCCTCTGGAAATGGTAACTCCAATGGATACACATTGCCCCTTCGCACAGCTCCTGTAACAGGCCTGGTTGTAGAAACCATGGTATAGTGCCCAGGAAACTATACGGAAGAAGGGAAACAAAAGCTGACAGACATGTCAGCTCATTGCAACAGCATACTGATGATGGCAATGATGGGGCATAGTTTTGAGCAAGGTGCTCAGAGTTTAGGCTGCCAATTGTTCTTCTCAGTTTTCTATTGACTGATATCTGCAATATCAGGATTCAGGAGATGATGGTGAGTGTTAAGCTGTAGTAGGGGAGAAGTTGCTGTCTGTGAGCAGTCAGGGGAGAAACAGCCCTCTTGTAATACTGCCTGCCAGGCAAGCAACTAGCCATGATTAGCAACCCTACAACAAGACAAGTGTATCAGAGAGATGAGGTAGGAGGGAAGTCAAAAGAGATCAAGAACTTGAACAAGACAAATGTAAAATCTCTTGGTGGTTATCTGAACAGAGGATTTGTCTAGGTTGGTGAGCAGTAAGTTTTGCACCTGGAAGTGAAGACCCTTCACTACTTGGCCGTAGATTCATGTCTGAAAATGGTCAAGTTTTGTGTGAACTTGTCCCGGTTTTTGGGCTCCAGTGTCCATGTGACATCAGCCATAAGCTTATCAAAACATACTGCCAGCCTGTGGTGCTGATCAGCAGGCTGCATTGACAGGATCTGCACCTTCAGGTCATTAAAAATCTGGTCATTCATAAGAATAAGAGAGAGCATTGGCCTGCTTAAGCTCCACTGGTTAGAGCATTGCTCAAACAAGACAATCTCAAACAAAGATCTCAGAATTTTGGGGAACAGATTAGGGCATTCTGCAATGTGCTGGGCCATGTTGAGGGCTGCCACTGATGTTGGGCTGTCTTCCATTGTAATGTTGTTGAAGTAGAATGCTGTCAAATTGTCCACTGCAGAAGCACACTGGGATGAAATGTTCACATCCAAGGATTTTACACCTGTCTCCAGGGATCCTACAAGGTGGGCAAAAACTGCAGTATCAAGGTTTACAATAACTGTAATGTGATTATGGCAAAGGACCTCAAGCAAAGCAAAATAGGCTCTTGCAAGCTTGCGGAAGGCCATGATACTTGCCAATGGGATATACCCAGTGACATCTTCAGAGCCATGTCAAGTGCATCTGCAAGTGGCCTGTCTCCATAGAGCTCAAAAACACCAAAATTGACATAGTTCCCTGCCAGTGCTCTTGTGAGAATGGTCAATGCCCCCCATATTCCCTTATACTTGTAAGTGTAAGGATCAGACAACACAGGGAGGGACAAGACTTGGGAGCCATATGCCCCAATGAGCTTGCTGACTTCCCGAAAGAGAAGAATTCCATTTGGTGACGAGGAATCAAACGTCAACCGCTGTGTCTTGTTGATGACAAACTCTGCAACAAATTTTAACAAGGGGGTGGTGACTTCTGGAGTATCTGTCCATTGCTCTATTGTCCTTAACAATAAAGGGGTATGAGCAGGGTATAGCCAGTCAAACAGCAGTCCATATGTCCGTCGACTGTTGGTGGCCATCGCAATGCCCCTCAGATCCCGCATTAGTCCAATGAGAGCAAATTTGACACCATCTGACCGAAAGGCTTCCACCGGTGTAACTTCCAGGTTTACAGAAACTTGTTGCAGTGATGCAATGAAAACCTTGAACTTTGCAGAGCTATCCTCCATGAATAGCAGCTTGCCAAGCGTGAAATAGAATATTGTCCGATTGCGTGAGTTGTTTATTTCATCCAGGAAAGTGAAGTGCTCCCTCGTATGATGCTCTAGAATGTAGTTCACAGCATCAAGCTTCAGTAACAGTTCGCCACTCATGTATCCTGCAGCAAGCTCCTGAAAGAGATTCAATGTCTGCTCTATCACTTCCTCACTCTGTGCATAGCATTTCAGATTAGTTGCAATCTTTCCAACAATCATATTAAGCACCATAAGATGGTCTTGTAGGCCCAGCAGCTCATTCAGGCGTCCATACAGCTGCTTACTGAAGTGCATGGCCTGATCTCCGACATAAACTCTTCGAAAGTTCTGGAAAAATGAGAGGATGCAAGGTCCAGCTGCTGTTTAGAGTGTTGAAGGTAGCGCTGCACATGGGAGCCCGTGTCAGTGACTTGGATGAGCTGGAAGATGCGAGCAGCAAGTTCACCATCAATCACCTCTTGAGATTCTGCACTGCTGCTGGAGGTTTGTTGTCCCCTAATGATGGCACCCACAATATGAACCAGCCATGTGAGCTGCCCCTCCATAGCCTGGAGCTGCTTGTTGTCTACTCCTGTCTGCAGTCTTGCTGCTTCAGTGTATGCCTGCAACAACAAGAATTCACTCTTGTTAATTACAGTCAACCCACTAATCAAGACAGTGGTTAGCAATTTGCAGAAATTGCTAGACAATTAGAAACTGAGGAATAAATTCAAAACCCAATATTCTTATTCTGAGAGGCCTCGCTACTTAAAAAACAGAGAAGACTAAAAGAACAAGCATCCTCTAGGCTTTTCATTCAGCAACAATCATTCCACTAATTCATAGTGGGAAGCTCTGTCAACCAGGCATCAATGAAGACAATCCCCATGGCTTTATCATCAATAGTAGAAACCCGATTTGCCTTGTAGTATCCCAAATGTTCAAAACCCTTGGAAATCCTCCAGCCTTACTTTGGGGTCAAAATGTCCTTGCAATCATAAAAGTCATGACCCCCACAAGATGTGCTCCGAAGGGTTAAATGACAGCAGTATGTGAATAAAATGCTTGGATGTATAGTAATGGTACATGCCATTACAAAGAAGAAGACCACGATAGACAAGTTAGTAGTGTGATAGAAAATGGGTTTAGGGTTACAGGATGGGGAATAACAAGGATACCTGCAGAATGGGCTCCAAGAGATTGGTTATGTAATTGCTGGTCTTCTCATATTGAAAGCGGCAGAGATAAGGGAGGCTATCGAGCTGATCCTGTAAATGTTCTTCATTGTCGAGGGGGTCTTCACTGATGTTGTTTTGGATGACTGCTTTGACAGAATCGAGGCGTGTGGTGATGTAAGCTTGTGTGATCTTAGGGACAAAGGTGTCAAGAAGGCTTGGTGATTCACTTTTCAAATAAGGCACGGATGATACAAGGCGAGACCAGAGTCCCAGCAAATAATACACACTGCCACTGGCCCATTGCCATGACTGCAAGGACTGGATGGTGAATTCAGCCACAAGTCGAATCCAATCTGCGTAATTCTCAACGCCCACCAGTTCCGAGAGCTGGTAATTGGTCTTCAATCGGCCAAGAAGTCGGCAATACTCATGATAATTCTCGTGCTTTGACAGACCGTGTTGCGTGCGCAAAATCTCCCGGGTGCCGCTCATCAAATGGGATAAGAACTTGGAACGTTCCACCTCAGTAGAGAAAAGCGACCTTCGCACGGATGCGAGCCTGACCAGACACTCCAAAGCGACGTTGGACAGGGGAGGTTTGGTGCAAGCGTAGTAGTCAAAGAAGAGCTGCATTGTAGAGGTGTCTTCCAGTACAGACCGCCACGAAGAAGGAATCTGAATTGTACCCAGATCCTCTGAGCTTTCGTCCAGCGACGTGCCGACAAAATCAAACGATAAGCATTTTAAGGTAAGTGTGATGGCCTGCTCCCTCAGTCGCTCGTCGGCTGTGTCGATTTGTAGCTGCTGCAACGAAGTGAAGGAGATTTGGAAAATCTGGAACAGGGTCAAGTCCCTGAAGCTGCAAGCCGTCTTCCTGTGCTGCGTCAGCGACATACCGGGGTTCGCTTGATTCATTTCAACAACCAGCTGGTTGAGGATCTTCAAGCCAATGAGGAAATGCTCTACGGTGGCATGCGTCAAGAACTTCATGGCCTCCTTCACAATGTCTCGGAACTGGTCGTCTTCGTACCATCCGAGCTTCGTGATGCGGCATAGCAATTGGATCAAGCTTGTGGTAACGAACGGCTGCAACTCCTGCCCCTTTGAAGCCAGGTATCCCACCACATAGCTCCGGATATCCAATCGTAGCTGCAGCGACAATGCATGCTCCGTAACCTGCTTTACCAGACTGGAGCTGGCCAGGAACTGCGTGTACGGCGACGACGAGTTATCAAGAATATATTGGCACTGCGAGATATATTCTGTATTTAGAGAGAAGCACGCCAAGGTCGTCTCCACGAGCGCTCGCTCCTCAGAATCCTGCGATGTGTACAAACGCTCGCACAACACGCTGAGTTGTGCCAAACTCTCCATGGACTTTGTGGTCTCCTGCTCATCTCATCCATCAACCTCCTGATGTGTCTGCTTCCTTCCGTACTTCCCCCCTCTCCCTTTAACTCCACGTGCGTTGTTCCTTTTTTCTCCTCCCTCCCTTCGCGCGCTCTTCCCGTCTGCCTCCACGCGTGCAAGGGGCGAGGGAGGGAAGCAAACCAGAGGAGCGCCAAACCCTAAGTTGCGCGTCTGGCCGCGGACCAAGTCACGCAGCCTTACCACCCCCCCGGGCAGTAGCTCCCAATCCCTTTTGCGATAATTCCGGGCAGGGCAGCAAAAAAAATCATGCTTGTCAATGGGTGGTAGCCTAAAACAAAATTACTTCCTAAAGTTTGGCTTAAGGTGTTTTTCTTTTCTTTTCTTTTTGCTTTCTTGCCTGCATACCAACTCATACCCATCACTACGTTTGTTGGCCTTGCTCTTTGAGACAAGGATATTGTGTTTAGATTCATTATAGAATATAGTAGCTTAATTAAGGGATTTTGGCCCCTAGGTAATATGTCAACTCTTATATGAGGATTTTTGAAAGATGATATTTTGGCTTGTGTTGAATCTTGAGATTAGTTATAGAGTTATAATATCTTGAAGGATTTTGGTTTCTTTTAGAGGATTTTTTTAAGATTATATATTTTTGGATGGTGAAATATTTGAGCTTTCTAATTTCTCTTTTGCCTTAAGATACTTTTTAATGTAAATTGCAAGGCCACAATGTGACACACCCCTTGTTCCACTTTGCTTTAAGCATTATCTCCTTGAATTTGCTACAAGTGTTATGGTTGTCATGTTGTTGTTCATGTTCAAGTTTACTTCAATGTCATGCTTAAAGCTTGATCTTCTTGAATTTGCTACAAGTGTTTATGGTCATCATGTTTTTAATGTTCAAGTTGACATCAATGTCATGCCCAAAGTCTTTCTCTTTGAATTTGTAAGAAGTGTTAATAGTTGTCATTTATTTTTTTAATGTTCACAAGTTTACATCAATGTCATGCACAAAGCCTCATCTCCTTGAATTTGCTACAAGTATTAATCGTTATCATGTGTTTAAATTCACTTTAATGTCATTCCAACAACACTTACATTTGCCATGCTTGGTGTTATGATATTGTTTAATGTTTTCACACTCATTTTTGTTCAAATTCTATTTTCATTCATCATGATGTTAATTCATCATGTTGATGTTGCTCCAAAGACACTTGGAATAGATGTTTGCCTTCTTATTATTCTTCCATTCATGTTACTCTTTTAAGTTCAACTCTTGCTCCACTTGCTCCACTCACAATGTTGTTATTTCTTTTGCTATTAATTGATTTGTTTTATTTTGGAAGTTTGTAAAATTAAATATTAATGTTTGAAGCAAAGGTTTAAAAATATGTAACTTTCATTTGTTTTTCTTCTTTCATTTGTTTCAAGAGTTGGCACACAATTGCACATTACATTCATCATGTTTGCCACTTATTTTCATGTTATGGTGTAACAACTATTCATTAAGTGTTTACAAATCTATTGTAATATATGTTTCATCTTTCATTAGTAATTATGATGGCTTTCAAACGTTTATGTTTTCAAATATGATTTCAATTTCATAAACTAGGATTTCTATGGGAACATTTTCACAATAAAATCTCACCCTTTTTAAGTATGGCAAGTTTTTTTAATTCACAATCTACAAAACTCAAATATGTGTATCTCTTTTTAAATGTGTTTGTTATCTTGTTTTTTTTTCTTTCTTTGTGGCATACATATCAATAAATCATCATTGTGCAAAGATGAAACCAACATTGAACTTTTTAACGTTTCTTTTCCATGTTTAAAATGTCCAAAACAAATGTTAACCATACAAATAAAGATAACCCATTTTTACTATACTTGACGCAAAATATTACAATATCAAATCATTGGTTTGAGATAAATATTGACATAACATAATCAATTAATTTGATGCATCTTATATAAATATTGACATGTTCTTGCATATGCGTTGAAGTTATAGGTCAAGGTAGCTACGATTCTAACACACATTAAATTACTTATATAAAGGTATTAAATTTTACAAAGAAAGACAATAATGCACAAGTTTTAATATTTTTGAAAAAACCTATTATCTCATATTGGAAAAATGGTTTGGAGGGAGAATGGATGACTTTTTGGAAGTCATATATGGAACTTATTGTTGATGGTATGGAAATGTTCTTTTGCCTTGGCTACTATGAATATCCTCTTCCTTTAGAAAGAATTCCTTTATAAATAATGTATCAATTTTTTTTATTACTTTTTTAAAGGTTTAAAGGTTCATAACATAAAAAAATGTAGGGATTTGTGGAATGCATTTGAAGGTTAAGTATTGTACATAACATCCCAAAAACAAATTATAACCTTACCTTCACTAATTAAATTAACAAACTTCAGGTAACCTCTTCTTCTTTATCTATAATGTTATACATATTTTAATATTAAAGTTTCAAAAATGGTGAAAATTTATGAAATCATGTGTTGCAGTTAAGTGATTTGAATATAAATTGAATTGATATAAATTAACAACTTTTCATTCAAAGGTGAACATAAAAAGGTGAATCAATGATAACAACAAAAATTAAACAAAAGTTGACGGGATAGCGGAAGGTGAATGAGTTGGGGCACGCTCCCTAGCTCACAACACTTTGAGGGGTACATGGGCGTGTTGGAGCACCGGGATGGGACTAGAAAGAGCTAACAAGCTTTATTCACTCACACGGGCTTGCACACAACCCACACAAAGTGGTTAGTGCATAGTTGGAGCACCTTTGGTGCTAAGACAAACCACGGGCAACACGAACACACAAGATTCACCATGGCCCGAACTTGGGGGAAGCCACCACCTTCCCCCTTACAGTATACTTTGGACCTCTCTACGGGGCCTATATCCAAATGACTTCTCTCTCCCAGGACTCTTGAGTGGGAGTCCCGAAATCGCGTTAGTTGGGATTTTTGCAACTTTGGAGCCCCATAATTTTACGAGCAGACCTTGGATCGAGATGCGGTTTAAAGCAAAGTTGTAGCCCTCGTCAAGAGCTTTCCAATGGTATGTCTCACATTGTCTACAATTTAGTAAATCGGGCCGATTCCTGACTTTTTCTGGTCTAGAGTCAAACTGGCAGTTTAACTCCCAGCAACTCTTTTGGCCAAAACTTGTGTTTTAAATGTCCAAATGAGTAATGCGAGCCCATTTCAGACATATACGCTCCAATAACTTTTCAAATGATACATAGAACGTCATAAGCCATTGAGTTTTGACCCCTGAAATCGTTTTTTGAAGTTTCAAAAGTCCATCGGGACTCCATTTCCCAATGTGGGAGTTGTTTTGGGAGTGTGAGGGTTCACTCCCTCACACTTTCTTACACTCCCGAGAATATGTGACGTGACTCCTAGGCTTCATCTTGGCCTGCACCCTTGCAACCCCTTTGCCTTGGTCGTGAGCCCAAAACTAGGGTTGCGACAAAAGGCATCACAAAATTGAAATCATAAAACATGACTCATGAATCAATACAATGTTTCCCCCACAATAATGGGGTGAAATCCATTTGAGGGTTTGGTCATGGCTAAAAGGTAAGTTGCCTCGAGATATGTGCGATTTGACATGAAAAAACAAAGTTGAAATAACCATAGGAATCCATTTGCAAATCTGAGTTGTTTAACACTTTTATATTGATTCATCACGTCATGGGGTTGAAAAATGTCATCTACATCCACTCAAATGTCTTCGCTTGCTTTTTTTCCTTCTTCCTTTGGGGTAGTGTTTTTCTAATATATTTAGGTTCAAGGTGAAAACAATTTCGAAAGTGTTCAAAAACCATCTTAAAAAGGGCCACTTGCAAATAAATGCGACATGTGTTAGAATGATAATTTGGAAAAGTCAAATGAAAGTTTGAAATCTTGGTTTAGTTCATAGTCTTTTAAGAAAAGCGAAAGGAAGCCATTTGATTTATGGTGTAAAGCAAAAAAAACCAAGTTGGTGTCAAAGGACATGGGTGCAAAAGAAAATGGTGCAAAAATGCGAGCTACTCAAAAATATTTTTTTGCACATATAAACGTTAAACTACAGAGAAGCTATTTATGAATTAGAAGATTGTGTTGGGTAACAAGCATTGAGTTCAAACTTGCCACCAAAGCTTGGGCCCATAAAAAATTTCTTCTTACAGTTTTCCTTTTCACCTACTAAAAAATGTTGAAATCAAATTTGTGTCTCCTAATGCCTTGTTGCCCAATCACGAAAGGGCAAATCAATACACCATTGGGGGTAACAAGAGGAACAAATGTCAATCATCCACATCATTGGGGTCTTGTGTTAGCTTATTTAGTGGGAAATACAGTGCCACTTGTACATCATGTTGAAAATCAATAGGGATGCAATTATATAATTGAGGGCAACAAAAACTTAAATGGAAGGACTCAAGGTGGGTATTGAATTGGGATAGTCATAGGGGTTTGGATTAGATGAATTTGATGTTTAACAATAACCTGGTGATGGGTTAACCATCGAACGATAAATTGACACCCACATGTGGGGAAGAGGCTTTGGGTGAAGATTATGAACGTGTTGGGGAAATGGGGGTAAGTTGGGGGGTTTGATCATGATCAATTGTACTAGCTAATATACAGGAAGGGGAAAAGGGTCTTGCTTGTGCATTATTAGAGGGGTTTGGCAAAGTGTTGGATTGAGACTTTGCATTCGCATGAAGGGTTAGGGGATGGTAAGAAAAACTAATAGGTGTTGTGTAGTTTGTTATAATAGTAGGGGGGGAAGTGTGGTGTGGTTTGTGATTTGCATATGAGGTGGGGTGAAAAATTTTTTATGGTGGTGCGTGAAAAGGCAAATGGGCAATTTGGGAACTACAAAGTTCAATAAGACATGATGAATTGGGGACATTTAGGTTTCTAACCACACGAAAAATAGGTGGGTCAAAATCAAAAAAGGTAGAAAACCACTGAGGGTTTTTTGGCTAAGGTGTTATGCTAATACCAAACCTTCACTACTCCATAATTTGGACACCGTCATCACTATTGTACAAGGTTCAACCTATACACCTTTATACCAAAATATTGTAACCCCCACTCCTTGTCCCTTGTCATGTAGGACTTGAAACAAACAACGTTAAGCAAAAATATTTATAAAAAATAATATAAATAAATAAAAACCACTTTAATGGATTGGCTACCTTCACAAAAAGATACTTGAGAAAAAACCCAATCCACCACAATGCCTATGTATTACTACCACCACCATTACTACCATTCTTAAAGAACCAACTACACGAGAGTTACCATCTCCTTTTTCTCGGAATTCTTTCAAGATTGTGGTCATAGAACCTTACGATGTAACCAAAAAGTTCAAAACCCAAAAAAAAAATCTTTATTCTTTGCTGAATTTTGTTGACCATAGAAGTAAGGAAGACTCGCCAATGCTTACTAATGTTCCAAAAAAGAAGGGCAAAAATGTTTTATTGCTCTCTAGTCCTTTCTTTCCAATCCTTCCAATTTGCCCCTATGTGTCTCTATTTCTATAGATGTGGCTCCCCCTGCCCTTGCCTACAAATAAACTAAATGCTGTTGGTCCATGTTGTAGCCCTTACGAAAAATAAAATAAAATGTTATGTTTTAAATAAATTGACAAATTTTGTGTGACAAGTTCATTGGTTTATTGTTTCAATTTTAAAGGGCAGTTAAAAAAATTAATTAATTAATTTAACTTTTGATTTTCCTTACAATTTGGCTCACTTGAATGTAATAAAATTTGAATCCATTTCATAAATTTCTTAAATAAAAGATGGAAAAATATTACTTGAATGAATTAAAATGTTTTCATGTCAATTTCCAATATGGTTTGTAACCTTATGACCTTGGTGTATAGCTTGGGTGCATTTGTAACCTAATGACTTTGGGTGCATAACTTGGGTCCATATGTCACTAGCCCAACATGGGTCCATGTAATGGGAATTCCCAAATGCACCAACAACACATTGTTTTGTTATGTAAAATCTTCGATAATACATGCATATATAAGATTTAATGCGTAATCTACTCTTGATAACTCATCACAACAAACTCATCCTAAAACAGACCCTTATTTAGGGCCAATACGCTTTACATATTTAATTATGTAATTTGTCAAAATAGATAAATTCTTAAGCCAATTTTTTCCCAATGTGAATCGGGGCCTAGGTGAAAGCAATTGTGAAATTTGTTGACATCATACAAATTCACCTTTTGCAATGCTTGGGATGTTTGAAACCTTTCTTTAAAAATCATGTCCAAAATCTTCCACAAGGTAAAAGCATACTACAATGGATTTTTTTGTATGTCACAATAGCATAATTTTTTAGGTTGGACATATACTATTATATAAAATCCATATACAAGTTGAATTTTTTTATAAAATGAACTCAAATAATTGAAACTAATTTTTTTGTCCTTCTTATCTTCAAATAATTACATACAAACATCAATTTTTATTGGAAGTTGAGCTTTGCAATATAAGCAATTCTAAAATCACAATGCATTAAAAAAAAAGTTATGGAGACACTCCACCAATAGCATTTGGCAAGTAAAGATTTCAATAATCATGCAATAAGTATGTGCAATTCAATCAAAATTCAAATTTCTCTAAGTTTGCAGTTGAAAGCATCATTGTGGTTGGCGTAGCAAAATAAGCAATGAAAATTTGCAACTACAAATATATTTGGAACATTTATTAATTGGTTTGTTAAGAATGGTGGCCAATGTAAAAATCGAGACTCCATTCGTCAAAGAAATTTTAGTGTCTAGTACGGAGGTTGGATTACAAAATCGGTTTTAACATTGTATGATGGCTTGATAAGCATGTATGTACCTTTTAGTTGGACTTGATTGTTGTGATTGAAGTTGTGAGGTGAAGGAGATGAATCATGTCAATTAGTTTTAACTAAAGGTTAAACTTGGCTCATGAACTCATTTAGTAAAATACTAGAAATGTGCATTGAAAATTGGGGTTTCTTTAAGTTGGTTAATCTAGGTCTTATGATGAAGTTGCCTAAAACTTCCCAAATGGTTTCCCCCACGATATTGTTCCAAACTTGGAGAAACTTGAAGTAAACGTGAGATGAAATCCCTCAAAATGAATTGGGATCGCATCGACCATGATGATGGATTGAAGTGCATCAGACTTGGGGTCAAGACTAGATACCTTGCACAAGGTTGTGATATGAGACCAAATGTTGCTCAATCTGAACACTTGTGGTTGCATTGTATTGCTAGAGTATGAAAAATTAATTCCAACACATTAAACATTGTTACGTATGTGCCATCATAAGATCATCCAAAAATCATTCAACATTTTCTAATTTTGTTGTCCAGCAAACATAAGCCACCATTTGCGGGAAAATCAAAATTGGATGTTCAGAACTCTCATAAGTGTAGAGAAATCTCCGTACTCACAATTAGGAAAAGCTGGAATAATGGGTCAAATTTTTTTGCTTCAAGTTAAAAAAGAAAGATGTCTAGAGAAGGACTGAAGAACTGGGAAGAAGGTAGAAATGACTTGAACAAATTAGCCCCATCTCCACAATACTTGGTATACTAGAAATGTCACAAATATCTTTTCCAATATGCCAAAGATTGTGTTGACCGAATAATAGATACCAATCAACTTTCAAAATACAATAGATTTACAAATTGTTCTCCTAATCTCTTCCAAACTCCAAACTTCATGCACACATCTACCATCATCCTAGCTTATATTGTTTTGGAATCTTCTACCACAAAATACAGTCAGCCAAAAAAAGAAACCACTGCGTACTTGATGCTGTTGTATCGCAGTCTTGTATTGTGCTTCAAGAAAAACGATGAGCTCCATCCTATGCTAGTCCTGAAATAGCCAAATGCTGTCAGTGTTGCATTACATGCTGCAAGAGAAGACCGTAGCGTAGTTTCCTGATTCCCCAATTGGTAGATAGATAATCAGTACCGGTTCCATAAGCATGTTCTGCTACTTAGCAAGGTGGGCATTAACAGAAGCACTACTATTTGCAAACTACTTTTCACAGCACAACCTCCCGTATCAACTTATTGCACAGACCAACCTAATTTTTGCAAAATTCCCCCTCATTTTTTGCACATGACCACCTCCTCAAGGAAAAATAACAGAATCACTCACTCAACCTTCCCACAAGCTCAAAGATGAGAATCCTTTGGAAGAAAAAACCAATTGAAGAGACACAAAAGCACAGTGAATCACAAGAAACCCCTTTTATTTTCCTGGCAAGTGCATGTGTTAGAAGAGGCAGAAGCCCTGAACCAAAAGGTTTGCATACAAAAGGAGAGAGGAGAAGACCTGACACAGAGGTGGTATTCCGAGAAGTAAAGCAAAGAGAAATAGAGAGAGTAAAGGAATTACACGATTGTGGGCATGTTGTAGGTGATAATCCTGATATCCATATCATTTAAATAATGCCATAAATTTGTCTTGCCCTCATGTAACACTCCCAGATGTGTTCTCAACTTTCTCACTGTCGGTTTCTGTTCTGGTGAAAACATCCTGAGCTAAGAGAAACTTACAGATTTCACACTCTTCACTCAGTAGAAAGAAGCCCCACCGTTCTAGAGGATCACCTGACTATATTCCTCAGCTGCAGGATGCACAGCTTCTAAACTCACAAGCAAGATACTACAATTTAGCGTGCACCATCCCTTCCCTCCAGCGAGTTCAATGTCGTGTGAGTGAGGCCACTGCCCTTGCATCTAGAACCTCTTTGTGAACTGGACAGTGAAATAAAATCTTATCCCATCAGTCTGAATCGTCCCCTCATGGCCACAAAACTAGTAGCCAACTTCTTGAAGGCTGCTATACTCGTGTGAGAAGAAACTTTTGGCCACAAACGAGCCCTCTTTGAGTTGGAATACTGCATTGCAACCAGAGCGTGCAACCTTCACAGAGTGAAATCCAAGAGTATCTGATATCTAGAAAATTGGACAAATCACACAATTGCTGTGATCAACACATGAGAAAAACTTTGCAATAACATATCCAGAGAGAAAACATGGAGTTCTTGACATAAGAATTGTCCATGGACAACTAAATTTGCAACCGCAGCTCAAATAGTTCATTATAAAGTCTTCAAAATTCCCACAAGGAAATAACGATGATTCTCAACACCCTTGAAACTACACACCCATGCCAACTGAACCTCCATAAAAGCCGGGATCTCCTTTTGATCCTGGATGCATGGCCATGCATATACCAGTACGAACTGATTCCAACATTCTCCCATGGATATCACACTCATTGACTCGCTCCCAATAGTTCTCTTCCCCATTTCTCTCTCAAACTCACCTGTACAAATTGTGGCATTCCAATGAGGCTCCAGCAAGTGGAGACAAAGTGGCCTTAGGCCAAAACTTAGTCTTGCATCTCCAGTTGCAGGCAAAGCCTGAAAACTAGGGCCTTGAATGAGAAACATGTATGTTCTATGTTTTATTTGCCGATGGATTCAGAAGCACCCTGCCCTCCCCTTTGTACAATTCCTATGCTTAGCCACCCCTGGTACCAATCACTCCTTGCGCTTAGTTGCTTTCAGTCCCTGATGACTGACAACCTCTCTACCATTTGTGGAGAGAGATTCACACCAACCAGTAAATTGCAGCAGAAATCTTTCACTGGCCATTAAAGCCCTCCTGTGTGGGTGGCCAGAGTTGTGCCAATGACATACACTTGTGAGCTTAGTGCCTCCTCACAGAATTTAAACAAGTCTGGTGTTTGTTACAACTCAATTGCATTGCTCCACACAAAAAGCTCTAAACTGGATCTACAGACCTCTCCCAGATGTAAAGGGTTGAAATGGATATACATCATGGGGCCCAACCATCATAGCCCCCATACCCTGCAATTTCAGGCAAAATGGGTATGAAGACAGAGGTGACATCACTCTTTGTCCCTGTCTGGAGACAAAGTGTGCATGAAAGCTCCACCACCAGAGATAACCCCCTGCACTGACCCATCTCTGCTGCTGTTACTTGTTGAGGGGCTCCCCTGGTGGCTTCCTCCAATTCGCACATCCGCACCCATAGGGAATGGCTCCTACAACAGCCATTCCACACTCTCATTGGTTGGCTAACTAGTTCATTACTTCTTTCACCTCACCTTCAACTTCCACACATGAGCAGTCAGAGACAAGGAACAGAATGGGCCAATTTCAGATACAAATGTTCAACAGGGTTTGATGAGCACAGAGTCTAGCACTAATCCCTGGTATATTGTAATGTCTTAACTGTTGAACCTGATGGCAAAGACCACCTCTAGCAAACTTGAAAATCCATATGGCAAGTATTAGTAGTATTCTAGGTAGCAGGCTAGGGTGAAGCCACAAACAGTGCAAGACCCAATGAGTGGTCATTATTTCAGCACAGAATACATCTGATTCTTGCTTGCCTTGATAAATTGTTGTGGGCATATGAGGTTGCACTGATATTGGGGTGTCACTGTGGACCACTAACTGCTGCTGCCAGACACAGTGTGTATTCTTTGCTGGGTCTCTGAAATAGACCATCCTTTAGCCAGTCAACTATAACAACATCTCAGCAACTGGAGGCAAGGTCATAGAGAACCACCCAGGAGAAAAATAACTGATGTGGAAGACAGAGGACCCAATGAATGAGAAAGCATCCTTAACAGTTCACTGTGAAACAGCATATGAACAGAAAACCCTCCACTGCAGAAACCTTCTCTTTGATAACAGGATCGGTATGTTACTCATGTACCATACCGAGAATCTTCTGTGCCCAAGTGGTAATTTCAAAAGGTAACAAACCAAAAGATTTGACCCAAAACTCAACTGCTATTCTAAACCTGCCTCCTTATTCCAAAGCAATTTGAATCCTCTGTTCCCACAACAATCTTCTGAATACTGATGAACATGCATGGTTGAACTGTGATAATGGACATATGACTTACATTCTAATAAGAACTGAAAGTGGTCTTTCTAATATACAGCAGGACTGATGCAAGAGAACGAAGGTCATCAAGTGCTCAAAGAAACAAAAGCAGAGGCTGCCTGCCAGTGTCCAACACACAATAAAGGAAGACTCTGCTATCAGAAATTCTGAAACTCACAACAAGTGAAGGGAGGTGCTAATTCCAATAGTCGGGTACCTGATCTCCCACATGTGGTCCCTCTGAATGGAAGAGAATAGGACGGCATCTCTTGTCCTCATTCATCAGACTGGAGTTCTGAAAATGTGCAACAAGGGCAGCTTTACCCTGGATGCGTGCATATGCAAGAGAAGCTACTTTCTCACTGTTGAACTTCTCCCATTTTTTCCCATTGAAAGCCTGTCAGTGAGAAGCAATGAGTCCTTGTCAGCCTGACCTCGAGAACATGGACAAAAACCTGAAGTATGTGCACATAGAGAATCTTTCTCTGCAGGCAAGACATGTTTACATAAACCAACACCAGTCAAGAGGTCAACGGACCCCAGAGAAGTTTCTGAATATAAAATGGGTGTTGCATCAACCCACCTGATAGAAGGTTACAATGCAGGAAGGTGCTATCATGTTGATGAATGCATAACCCACATTACACTTATTCTGCAATCATGTTTCCCAAACCCTCAGCTTAGCAAAGACAAACAAATTGGTGAACAAAATCAAAATTCAAGGCCTGTGCGATTTTGGTAGCAACTTCTGCATTCAACTCAAATGTCACATGTACAACACAGACCACACATATACCTTGAAGTCAATGGGCAAATATATGAAATCATAAGTTCCACGGTGATTTTCATCAATGGCTGCCAGCAACATCTTTGATGTGTATCTGTAAAGCAATCACATGAAGATCAACTGCCACACATAGGTACCAAGGACTCTCCAATGAATAGCTGAGAAAACAATATGATCATCCAATTGAATGCACAGTTTTGTTGGATTACCTAGCCAAAGATTCCAGAAACAAGTGCATAGGTACGAGGACAAGATCCAGAGAAAAGCTTACTTGTTGGGGATGTTCTTTATCATCAAAGTTGTCCTGGGGTCCTCCCCACGCAATATACGGTCCAAATCCAGTTGATACTGTTTCTTGTTCTCTGCTTGAGCAGTTAAGCTCTCCCCCCTGCGACCCCGACCATGGTCACTCAATCCCTCCATGGAACCTGAGACTGGTCCCAGAAGCCCTCCATTCACAAAAACACGGGCACGCTGTTGTGGGGACATGACACTCAAACTTGGGGAAGAAGAACTGTGCTCTAGCGCAGGCCCCAAGTTCATCAAACCATGGCTCCCTCCAATATTAATAGCATGTGCTCCACTGTGTCCAATGATACCCATGCTTCCACCTGAAGCAGACCCCATAAGAGATGAAGACTCAGGTGACTCACCAAGGTAACTCTGCCGCCTCTCAATTGGAGAAGGCTCCCCTGATGGTGCCGATCCAACATGGTGGCGGGCCAAAACTGTATTCATGAGAGTCCCCTGGGATGCAGAGTATGCATTAGACTGCAATTGGATCTGGCCATTGTGACTGAAAGACTGTGCTGATGATGTGTTTGGCCAAGATACCAGAGGGGAACTTTGTGTTTGTTGGTGGTAGGGGCTTGGGTTTCCCCACAGAAACTGGTTACCAGACAATGATCCATTGCCATTGGAGCTTGAACTGGGGAAAAGATATGGCCCCGTACTGGAGACACCCAGCACTGGAACCATTCAGAAGAGACTGAATCAGAAAAAGGTTATCAAAGGACAGTGTCAGTGCTTTTCCCTCTTACTTCAGATGTCTACTATGAAATTTCCCAGGATCTTAAGATCACCCATGCAAACTGCAGCTCCAATATCAAGGTATTTTTAGAGAAACCAAAAGAGGAGAAAAAAGAGCAGCATACCTCTGCTGGTATGATCTGATGACAAGCTGTCGTTCAAGCTCCCACTGATGGAGCGCTGCAAACGACTGCCTTCTCCAAATCCTTCACGGGACCTCAAGGTTGTTGTAGTGGAACCAGAAGTGTTTGATCCCAAAGAAATTAAGTGCCCGGAATTCATAAGACCCTTGCCATATTCTGGAAGAGATTGTGGGTGGTGAGGAGGCAAACGATGACCCAAACCTAGATTTCCCAGTGAATGGCCAGCTTCCATCTGGGTTGATTGCGCCACATGACTGCCAATAGTTCCAACTCGAATTGGTGAAGAGATATGAGGAGGCAAGCTAACAGATCCACTCAGAGGCATGCTGCCCAATGTTTGAAAACTCCCAAGTGGTAAAGATTGATGCATTCCACGCAATGACCCATTTTCAACTGTGGAGCTAACAGAACCCCATATGGCAGGATGGCCTGGTAAGGAATCACAACATAGTAAATTTCTTCAGTAGTTGATCCCTAAGATAGTCAGAAGACTCTACATGCCAAGAGACACCTCTCTAAAACAATATATATTCAGGGATTGAAGTTGCAGCAACCTGATCCTTTGGTAATCAGCATGTGTAACTCTCACCTGTGTGAAACAATAGAACAAAAAGTAGATGTTCAATGTTAACCTGGTGGAGAGCTGTTCAGTGGTGAGTGAGATTGTTGACGGATGGGTTGACTGTCATCTGGGTCCAGATCCTGACTTAGCTGCTGCAGCAAACTGATTTCATAAAAGCATAAATCAGAGACCTGTCTAGAGAAAGACAAACAATGTCACATCACTATTTCTGCCAGCAGATCTCACCCGTTTCATCCATCCAAGGACAGAAACAGTAAACAGAAGTTCAATACAAGAGCGTCCTGGTGGCTGCAGAATCAATTTGAAAACCACTGGACTAGTTGACATCATCTGGCAGCAAACAATTGTTGAGTGAGGGTCTGGAAAAAACCATCCACAATCTACTCCATCCTGCCCAGTTGATACTGGCAGAGGACAGATTTTGTTGGTAAGGCACTTTTCAGAAAACTACAATGTGATCTTGGTTGACCTCAAATTGACTCAAAATCATCCTGTTGATGCTTTTACCATGACACTAAGCATATGACACCAACTATCCAGCAAGATTTCAACTTTAGAAGCCAATAATAGCAAACACCTGTGCTTCAAGTGGCCTTCGCAATTAACATCCAAATATCGACCTATTTCGAAGACGCCTGCAGGTGCTTGGAAGGAGAATGCAAATAAAAGTACCTGCATCACCCATGAGGGCTACTGCCTTGTAGACTAGTTTTCTCGGAAGACTTAAAAGGGGAACAAGGTTGCTGACAAAGGACCATGTTTATCCCGTCCAATAACTATCATTCATATATGGTTCCCTGTGTCCTTGCTGGGCTTGGACACAGCAACTAATATTGAAACCCTGAATGCGACAGATAATTCAGGTTTTCTTACAAATATCATAAGACTACACTGGAAGATCTGGTTTTACACATGGAAGGTTAGACACACCTGCGCCGGGCTCCACCAGGGCGACTGGGTTCCAGCTTGATGCGCTTGCCAGCTATGTCACTCCTGTTCAAAGCACGCAAAGCTGCCTCAGCTGCCCTCACATCATAAAACTCAATGAATTTGTGGTGGCGCTTGTGTGGTGTCTCTCGTATCTGTAGCAACACACAAAATTTTAAACAGGCAAGTTTTCTTGCACTGAGAACTGCAAGGACTTTAAGGCTTCATAGGAAAGTAGTGCACAAAAAACCTAAATGCGGTAAAATTATAAAGCAACTGATCACAAGTGCAGATCCAACTGCTCATCAGCACACAATCTTTCGTTGACAGACACTTTATGCCTCGAGCTGAATGCCTTACTCTAGTCTAAACCCTTCATGAACCAAATGGAAGTGTGGAATACAGAAAAAGTAGGCAAATTGCAGCTTACCTCTTTCACCTCTCCATAACCACCAAAAATATGTCGAAGGTCATCATTGGACACAGATGCATCCAGATTGAATACCACCAATGTACCCTGATTGACATCCTTATCTGAAGGATTATCCTGCAGCCTCAATACAATGAGATGTTATGATCTACCATTAGTGTGAAGTGCAGATCCTCATTCAACAGCCAGTTTCATTGGGAAAGTGTGAATCTACACTCTGGCAATGTCTGAGACACATCTATAAAAATCAGGGCAGCAATTTTTTTCTTGTTTTTTTGGTGGTGACTTTTGTCACTTAGTGACATAAAAAATTCCAGAGGAACTCACAAAAAAGATTTTTGTGAACAAAAGCCGAACTTGCCAGATTTCAACGAAAAAAATTCTGAAATTGGATTTAGACAATAGGTTCTAGTAGGTTGCCTCATCCACGGTGAGGCTCCTGGTACCTTTGGAATGGAGAAATGAATGTCCAATTTGCGCCGCCTAAGTGGCTTGTTCTGAAGGGCACGCATGGCACTGCGAGCTGCCCGAATGTCATAATACGAAATCATCACAAATCCACGATGCTTACAAGCTGTGTAAAGTGTACGAATTGCACCATATTCCTGCCAGAATACACATTACAGCATGAGTCATTACAATGCCCAACAGTGACAATGGAGAGCAACAAGAGCAGGAAAATTGAGAGCAGAATGAGGTGATCTTACTTCAAAAAGAGTTCGCAGTTCTGTATCCTCAACATTGCTGTTTATATTGCGGACAAAAAGAGTCCTAGATGGATGTTCTCCATAAGGATGCTCGCCAGCAACAGATCCTGCAGCATTTGCTGCCCCTTGCTGGCCTGCAGCTCCTCCTAGCATGCTGTCTCCTCCTCGATGACCACTTACATACAAACCCATTGCATCCTGTGAGTCACCCTCAAGTTCCATGCCCCCTCCACTGCTAAAGAGGTCAAAATCCTCTGTCTCTTCTGCATTGTTTAAGCTGACAATGCAGTCAAAGTCATCAGTCACACCTGCCAAAAGCTCCTCCTCATCGTCTGGGAGAAGGTTACCAATTGTGTGCAGTTCAAGTTCTTGCAATGAACTAAAAGTGTCATCCCCTTCAAGATCTCCAATTATGTGCGAAGCTGAATTATCCAATGACTGACCAACACCTGCATCTGAAACTGATAATCTCACTGCAAAACAAATCCACAGACATGTTCTGTTATTGAAACGTGCAGGCACCATGAGCTGCCACACAGACATTCACCAAAAAAAAATGTGTACCAGAAAAGAACCTCGGAAGATCTTACATTTGTCGCTGAAAATAGCTGGAAAAGTGGTGGATAAGTTCCGGGCATCAATCCCACCAGCATATGATTCCAAATTCTCAAGGTTCCCATTCAGAAGAGGTGAAGAGGAAAGCCCTGTAAGTTCCCGCATTCCACTTAGGTCACTGGTGTTGCTCCAAGAGTAGGATGAATTACCCGACAGCATTCGCTCTTGTCCTACAACCCCCCACTGATCCAAATTCTGCGTCCCACTGCGTGGGCTTCTCTTTGACCAATCCTGATTGTTTAAAGACCATGCATGCTGCAAAGAATCCAAATGCTGCGTCATGGCAGATGGAGGATTTGAATACCCAGGATGTGTCCGACTTCCTGGATCCATTTGTCACTTCCTACTCTAAACTCCAACCTGCTGACAGATACAGGATCAAACTGTAAGATACCACCACTGAATTTTAGAACAAAGAAATAAATAAAGCTTCACCGCCACTGAAAACAATGACACAAACCCATAAGAAACAAAGAAAAAACAGGCTTTGCAACAAGACTGGGAAATGCTCGTTGGTTGGTTTGAGAGAATTGTCCGATGAGTTAAGGAACCTTAGCCCCCTTCATGAAGGTGGCTTTTTCCCAAAACAGATGCATTCACTCACCCTAGTCATGGATTAGGGCAAAGAGACAATGAGGACTACCAGGAGGGCATCCTTCCTTCCTCACAATACCTCTAGGTCAAAAGATGAAACAGCTTCAACATAGCAAAAGCCTTGAAAGCAGTTTTCTCATCATGCCACACACACACATATTCATTCACATACTAAAACAGAATCTTCAGGAAAACAACAATGACGACACAAACCCCCAAAAAAAGCGCTTAATGAATCCCAAGCCCCTACTGTATGTATGTATGAATGAATGAATACCAATGGAGAGGGGGAAACAAATAACGTAAAGAAAAAAAAAACCTAAGAACTCCTATTTTGTTGGTTTGTCTGTCTGTTTGTATGTTCTCCTCCTCTTAAGGCTCCAAAGCACTTGCTATGTATTCCAGAGGGAAAGGAAGGAAGGGAAAACAATAACAAAATAGCATCCACATATTCAGTGCACTGATTCAGATCACAAGTATCTATTCATCTCCGACAGACAGACAGACAGAAGAGCCCCCTTAGTTCCTCCTCCCAACTTGGATCCGAATTCAAACAAATCAGAAGGGGAAAAAAAAGAAAAAAAGAACAGCACCAGCACAAGCACCAGCAGCAAAGAAAGACAAAACCCGGCAACTCCTTGAACGCCCTTGAAGACGAAAGACAGACAGACAGACGCACGCACCTTCTTGTTCAAAGAAACCATCTCCGACCGTTGTTGTTGATAATAATAATAATAATGATAATGATAATGGCATGCTGTCTCAACAAACAGCAGCTAAACTCCCATGGTAAAGAACGGCCGTCAGAAGAGCAGCAACCACAGCAGCGCCAGCAGCAACAGGAGGAGGAGGAGGAGGAGGAGGAGGCAGAAGAACCGTAGCGGAGAGAAGGATGGAGAGAAGGACGGGGAGCACGAGAGAAGAGACGAGAGAGACGAGAGACGAGAGAGAGAGAGAGAGCGCGCGAGAAAGAGAGCGGAAAGACGACAATGGCGAGCACGAAACGCAAAGCGGTAAAAAAAAAAAAAAGGTGAGTTTGTGTGTGCGTGCGTCTGTGGGTTACTTACTTTTTTTTAACTTCCACAGTGAACTTGGGGGGAGTTGGAGTGTGTGTGTGTAATTTTTTCACTTTTTTTACTTTTTCTCTTCTCTTTTTCTTTTCGTTTTCTTTTAGGACCCTATTTTTACACTCCAATTCAGGAGGAGGAGGAGGAGTATTGCACGCCACCCACCTTCCTTCGCTTCCGTGTTGTGTCTTCATGTTCCCTCGTTCCCACCCAAGTTCCCACCTCGTTCCCACTCGTTCCCCTCCCCCCACACCCTCGTTTCCCTTCCCTCGTTCCCTCCAGCTTTTTCAGCTCTGTGGACTCGTGCAGCGTTTCTTTTTCTTCTTCTTTTTCATATTATTTTTAATGTTGCTGAACTGGCGATCATCCATAGTACAGTTTAGCCAAATTTTGGCTATAAACAAGATACGAAAGTAAAACAAAGTTAAAAGATTCCTCCACAATTTTTGGCGAAATTCTAAAACTCAATTCTAGAGAAAATCTTACAGTATTTTTTTTAAAAAATTAACTGTAGAAATTTGGGGACTAGAAAACGCCAAAAAAACACATATTTTTAGCCATTTTCCAAAAAGATTTAGCCAACTCGCTAAATTTAGCCAGAAAAAAAACAAAAAGGGTGCTAGTAAGGAGCCAGTATTGCACGCCACCCAGGTTCGCTTCCAAGTTGTTGCTTTGTTCCACTCCCGTTCCCTTATCGTTCCCTTATCGTTCCCTTCTATTTTAGCTCTGAGGAGTAATTGAATGACACCCATGCTTCAGTGACGTTTTGCCGTGTTCCCATTTTGTTCCCTTCTCGTTCCCTCATTGTTTCTGCTCGGAGGAGTATTGCACGCCACCCAAGCTTGACGTGTTCCCCTTCCATTCCCTTCTCGTTCGCTCATTTTTCACCTCGGATGAGTATTGCACGACACCCAAGCTTCCGTGTTGTGTACACGCGTTCCCCTCACGTTCCCCTCTCCCTCCCTCATTTTTTCAGCTGTGAGGAGTGTATTTTGCACGCCACCCAGACTTGGGAAGTGTTGTTGTTTCCATGTTCCACTCCCGTTCCCTTTCCGTTCCCTCGTTACTCAACTCTCTCTCAGGAGTCTTGCACGCCATCCAAGCTTCCGTGTTGTGGTGTCATGTTCCCCTCCCGTTCCCCTCCCGTTCCTCTCTCGTTCCCTCATTTTCCACTTCTGTCTATCACTTTCTTGTTGTTGTTTCTAACATTCCTTAATGCATTATTATCAGTGAATTTTATTTATTACAAATTTAATTGTGGCTATACTAAAATACATTTTAATATTTTTAAAATATATTTCTTTATGAAATACTTGGGACCAAAGAACAAAGAAAAAGGTTTTTCTAGTGTAAAATGTCTTTTTCTTTTTTCTTTTTTGTTTTAAAAATGTGTTTTCAATGTAAAAAATCAATTAATTAATTTTTTTGCCACTTTTGAGATATCCAATTCTATTTTTATTTTTTAAAGGACGAACATTTTGATATTTTCTTATTATGTATGCTAATAACAAGTGCCTTGTGCTAGTTTAAGACCTACCTAGTGACCTTTATGCTAGGGAACATTGTGGTTTAAGCGACATGATCTCCTTCCTAGTGAGTCCTTAGCACTGGGGTCCCAATGTTTTTTTTTGGGGACAAATTTTGTCATGTTCATGACCAAAAAACTTGGGAAGGTTTTTTTTTTTTTTTTTTTTAAATTTAAATTATAAATTAATTTAATTTAATTTAATTTTTTTATAAATAAATTTTTTAAAAGTATAAATTTGACTAATTTTGTAAATTTCTTGAAAAAAAACCACCAAAGTTTCAAAACCACAAAATTGAAAAAGAAAACCTTGGGCATGGCCCCTCCTTTGGAAGGACTCATTTATTTGCCCTTCTTATATATTAAGTGGATCATTTGTATGTTTAACATCAATTTACACAATTGTTGTTTGTTTTGTTTTCCATCTTGAATTTGATCATTTGACCAATGGATTTGAAATGTCATTTCTCTATGATTAAGTTATGAAAAGCATCTTCTTATAAATGAATTATTATATTAACTAACTTTGTATTAATGGAATGGGAATGAATATATCCATATAAACATTATTGCATTAATTTCATGTTGGTGATTCTATACTAATTAGAGTGGTTTTTATTTCAATGGCAATTTTAAATGTAAATATTTCCTTGATTTGCAAAAGACTTGTATATAATTCTATCACCTTGGAAGTTGCAATGGTCCTTGTGAAATGTGTGCGTCAGTCATACTAGTTTGAAATTAGTGCCTTCCATTACACCACACAAAACATCCACACATTTTATCTAATTAGCAAGTTGCATTGCTTATTCGTATGTTTTTTAATATATTTATTTATATAAATTTGATTGGAGAAATTATCTAATACAATAAGCATGTTCACTTGTCAAGGTTTTATATATATATATATACATTCAGTAAATAAAAATCTCTTTATGAATGCATTCTATGCACCTTTCAATAAGAGTTTCATCAAGTCACCTTTAAAATTTGTAATTTTGAAAAATAACATCAAATATTGTCAACTCCCACAATGTAATCTTTTCTTTTTGCAAAATAACGTTCAAAGGCGACATTGATTCAAATTTTTGGCAACAATTCCTTTTGCTAAAAAAAATACATCACTAGATTTTGTCCATTTTTTATTTTTTGGGAGGAGAGTGTTGGCACAAGTCTATCTACTTACTACATTATTAATGGTCATGGACAAAATTGTCAACAGTTAAGTTGAAATTTATTATTGCCACACTACAAAATTGAAAAACAAAACATTGTCACCATGATGATTGATTTAAAATTTGTGTTATTGATGATTATGTTGTATGCCTGTCTTTTTATCTTGATGTTCTTTTTCAAATTTATCCCAAAACGTGTCATTGATTGCACCCTTTGATGTGTTTGTTTTATAACCATAGTCTTAAATTAAATCCATAAAACATTTCAACAAAAACATGTATTCATATCAATTGGTGTGATTTGGTAATTAATTATTATTGCAATATTGATCATGATTTCAAGAACTATAATATTGAGCAAATGCATTGTGATTAATTAGGTTATGATCACAACATACCACGTAAAGGTATATTAACGTATCGCTACAAGAAAACATGGTTTTTTCACACAAAATCTTTTAGTTCATGACACTTGTGTGAGGTAAACTTTGTTGTTTCATCCATTACCATGTACAATACGTGATGTATGTATTACATTAAAATGACTGTTGTACATTGTATGGATTAAGCCACAAGGTTTACCTCACACATGTGTCATGACTCATGGCTTTTTGTATTAAAAAAATCATGTTATCTTGTATTGTATTGACATCTTTTCCAACCTCACTTGCTATGAAGTTAAGCTCCCAATGATTATTTGTTAATTTTATGAACAATAGTAAAACGTTTGACATATAGTGCATTACGCTCTTCTTTTAGCCTCAAGGACATTGTTGCACTTGTACTTGAATATATTTTCCACCCAATTACACACATTCAAAAGACTTTCATACACAAGCTTCAAAAAATGATGTTGTACTAAATGACAAGTGCCATGTTAAGTGACATATATGTGCATTTTAAAGTTCAAGCACAATGCATTTTCTTCATTGTGAATTCATGTAGTTGGATATTTATGTTTGATAACTCATTTTCATGTTTAGGTGCTTGAATTGAGATTTGCTTATTGTTGCCAAATCCTTTTATGAACACCTTTTGCAACCCAATTCATAATTGAAATAAGCTGGAAAACTGTATAAGGAAATGGTGCAAACTTTAAAAAGATTAAAATAATTAGAAACATGGAATTTGACATTTCATAACTCCTAATGCCCATGCAAATGGCATGTTTCATGCTTTAAACTTCTACTAATTTTGTTGGAGGGCCAAGGGGGATGTACTCAAATCATACAAATTGACTTTCCCAATATTAAGTTAGGCTTGCAAATTTTCCACATTCACTTGTTCTCCACTTGTGCTTCAAGTGATTTTAGCAAGTCATATAAAGACAAGACACCTTGATAATCTATTAGCTTTCTTTGTTAAAACTTTGAAATGCTTCCATTGATGATGCATTTAAATGTCATCAAACATTTAAAATTGTTTATCCTATTTACATGCCTCAATTATTTATCCCATTGCACCATGCATCGTGTTTTTTTTGAGTTTTTGATTTTGTGTTCAATGAACTTCTCATAAGCTTCACTACCAACCATCCATGTAAGGGTTTTCTTTTTTCCTTAAATTCCTTAAGTACGTCCATTAGAAAGGATTCAAAACATTATTAGCATTAAATGGTGACTATCCTAGGTGGGTTATAGATTTTTACAAAAGCATTGTTACAAGTAGTGACCTAGGAAATGCCTAGGTATAGATGTGTTCAATTCAATTGTTTTTATTTAAAAAAAAGGTCAAATTTCGTAAATTCACAATTTAAAAAAAAATTGAAAATAGAATCTCCAAGTTACAAGATTTTGCCACATAAAAAAAATATTCCACAACAATGCTCCCAAGCTACATCCAAAATACAAAGGATGTCACTTCAAAATCGAATACACATGAATTATGGCATCTATGAAAACTTTTCTACATGTGGTTGTCAAATTATATGTATAAATTGTAATTAATTTTCAAGCCATAATTTCTAACAACCTCTGAGTGCAAAAACAAGTAAAACTTGTATTTAACTGCATTCAATGATCTCAAATCATTAATGTGGGAGTTTTCTTCAACCCCTCCCCTTCAAAGCATTTATTATTTAAGGTCAATGCTTGTCAAAGTGATGGAGGCCATGAATCCATGAAAACACAATTGACATTATAAAAATTCATGAAATTTATCACAAATGTTTTATTTTATGTTTTTGATTGGGAGAATATGTCAACATTCAATAAATGGCCAAGTCATGAACTAATTTCTTGATTGCATGTTTGGAATTAACAACCAATAGAGACACACTAACAACCACATTGTTGCATCTAGGTGGAATACGTGGCTAATAATAATGATTTATATGAAAACATCATAATCTATTAACAACCAATAAATATTTTATTCTAATGTTTTCCATGGCTAGATGTTTTAGTCAACCTAAATTAAATTGAAAAATGAAACACAATTTTTATATTATGTAATATTACCTAGTTTCCATATTAGACAACATATCAACAAACAAGAGAAAAAGTGTAACTTAAAAAAAGGTAACATAAAAATTAGACAAAATTGAAAAATGTGTGAATCATGAAAAAATTACCCCAACCAAAATTTAACACACCACATCAATATTCAAATGTTTGTGCACATATGCTTGATCATGTATAGGTCAAAATCAAGTGTTACTTGAATTAGCTCTAAAACATTAATAAAAGTTGTTTGTTGCATTCACATGTTTAGAAGACAATATCCAATCATATTGATAGAAGCTCATTATAATGAAGCTTTTCTAGCCATAAAAATTGACAACCCATTCAAATAATCAATTGATAATGATTAAATTTGAAATTTGATTGAAATTTTTTCATTTAGAGAATTAGAACGAAAGGAATAATTTGATTGTGCTAGGTTTTCAACATATGTTATTGCCACTTGTGAAATAATGGCCAAATGTTTAACATTATTCACAACGATTTATCATTTGACCAAGTGCTTCCCATGTTTATTACTTAATACATGAACCTTTCCATGAAGGTAGGATGGGGATCTATTTTTTGGCTTTATATGGAAACCAATTGTGGATGACAACTTGAAACCTAGTTAATTATCTACATGTCTTTTTTTTCTAAATCAAAATTTATCTTGCATTCATGTCTCTTCATTTCTCATGGTTCTTTTTTCACTTTAACCATTTAAGTAGGACCATTATATAATCATCACCAATTTGTTACTAAGATAAAACTTTATTAAAAACCATTAATGCTAATCTAGTGACATATATAACTTAGATCACATGCTTATTGTGTTGACAAAAAGTGTCATGGCTTTGTCACAAATTATTGAAAAATGGGAAAACCGACATTTGCTACAAATTGCATTAAACAACGTACATGTAACTTGAATGTCAATCTTGCATTGGATATATCAACTTACTTTTAAAAACTAATTATTGATATGTTTCTCAAGGAACCACGTGTGTTTTGTTTGAATTGTGATTGTGTTGGGTAAATGGATTTCTAATGTGGATTTAAAACACATGTTTAGTGGTCCAATTGAAATAACCTTCGAGATACTTTAATGAGCTTCGCATGTATTGATAATTATGACGATATTTGTGTGTGTGTGTGTGTGTGTATGGGGTTGTTTGTCAAATCCTTATCAACAACATGTTAATTTAGGAAACATTATGATGCTAGTAATTCTTACCTAAATTTACGTGTATTATAAATCTTTTTTAGCTTGCATGTTAGCTATAATCAGCGAATTGATTGCAAAAGGGTTTAATAATTATTTATATGCACATCCTTGCTAAACCACCTCTTGCCTAAACACTTATGCACATATTGCAGTACATGTGCATATGGTAATAACAATATTTTATTGAATATGTTGTTGCTTCCAACATGACATTGATTATCCTTCAATCTTGTCAACATACATAATGTGTGGGTTAGTGTAATTCTTGGACGTAACATATTGATCATGGAAGATTTTGCTTCTATAATAAATTTTCTTCATGGATATTTCATGATTAGTTGGAAGTTTGAATATGTAAACTTTGATTGGATTTAGCACAAGGTTTATCACATTATATGGTATTGGGTTGCACATTTGAGTGTAAGCTAACAACTAATACCCTTTTTTGATGTTCCAATGTTCCCAACTAAAAGAAATGTTATCTTGGAAGAGTATTAGATTATATTATGTGAATTTAGTACACAATTTTTTGAATAATATAAATTACTTTTGTTACTTATTGATTCTTTGTTTTGTGTGCATTATAAATATTTCTTATATGTTTTGCGAATGAACGTGATAAGACTTTGTACTTCATGAAAGGTCATATTTTTGTCCGTAACCATTGAAATCAAGAAAAGATGGAAAAAAGCCATGCCCATATTAATGGTTGTTTACACAAGTCCCTATTTAAAGTATACAATTAATTCAATAGTCATCGACAACATTGAGCAAAATGATTGAGATACTTGTGAATAAGTTGTCATTCATTAGAATATCGCCCAATTCTATTGTTTCATATTTATGACTTCAAAGTGATTTATATGATTCTCTAGTATTATTTATGCACTTATGAAATGACATTATTCCCCCTCCCCAAAAAAAGTGTTACTAATTGCCTTTTTTCACATTGCGGTTTGTCAATTGTGGTTCCAAGTCATGTTCAAATGCTAGCTTTCTATTTTCACCACAAATTCTTTTTTTCAATTTCTATTGAAGGTTCTAGTGGAAATTTGATGATTTTTGGTGTGCATAAAATTTGTACTTGCACTTTGAAAATTTTCATACTTGAACTAGTTTCACAATATATAACTAGATGTGTAACATCGTAATACATAGTCCTTTTATAAATGATCAAAGTGGATTGAACTTCTTAAACAATTTCTTTAATTAGTGTTCTTTAATTAGGTTTGGCAAGGTTTCATAATTTCTTAATCAATATTATTGTTAATTTATAGCAAATGTGATTTCAAGTTTAATACAACAATTTCATCAATCCTTATGGAAAGGTCTTCCTCGTTGAGACAAGAAGTTGGATCATCACATTTTGAGTTTTGCAAAACCACTTGTTTGGCTAGTGTATAGTGATTTGTTTTTGGTTCCATACACACTTTTAAGTGCTAGTTCTCGTTGGGTTTCAGGTTCTGTGCTGAAGCGGTCATTGTGGAGTTTGGGCTCCGGAAATGAAATTCAACATATCCAAAGACAGAAGTATGATCCTACTAATGACACCAACACTAATGTAACTTCCTCTTTGAAAAGGATAAGGAAAGGTTTCATCACAAGGTTTTCAAAATCAGTTCCCATGTGGAAAGAGAATTGTAGATACAGAAGTTAGAATTTCTATGTAAATCAAAACCTTGATGAAAGAAAAAGTCAAATGAGATCCTATGGAAATGTTCAACAAAAACATTATATAAACCAATAACAATGAAAAAACTAAGGCCCCTGGTTACAAATAGAAAAAAATGTTCATAAACAAGCAAAACATAAATAGAGAACATGGACTTGGTTTGCAGTTTTTTTTAAAAACAATAAGTAGAAAGGAGCAAGAACAAACTTTTATTAGCTGTTATCGTAAGGAAAATTACAGCAGAAAACGAGACAAGAAAATGCCAACAAGTCTTTCATAATAAATTGCCATTTGATCTGTCACAAATGGAACATGCAGTTTACTTCAAACATTAGATATGCAAGAAAATGGGAACATAAAATGTGTAATAAGTAGGAAAGCAAGGATGTTTCTAAATGATGTAATATAAGACAAGCAACTCATCACTGCCATGTGGTAGAAAACACAAAATATGGGACATGATAAAACCAGTGTTGGGCCGGTATTGATTTTTGCACATATATACTGATACAAGGTTGGCATTACCTCATGTCCCTGCCTAACCAGGCAGGCATTTGGTATGAGGCTCAGTCGAGACCAATCTGGTCAGTTCTTTCATACTGGGACCAGCACTGATCAAGGTACCCAGTCTTGTACCTGCACAACACTGGATAAAACCATAAAAGCATATATCTTTTTTTGGGTAATTTGAATGCAAAATGAAGTGATTGAAGAAAAAAACCTGAAAAAACAGCCTACAAAGTACCATAAGGTTTCCAGCCGCAACCCACAAATTGGATTCCAATTGAAACCCTAAGTTGATCCCAAATCCTACATATATGCAAAGTCTCATTCCTCTGGGCGGAACCAACAAAGAGCAGAAGCTTTGTACAAAACAATTCATGAAATAATAAAGTCCATATGACTACCCAAGACCAATATTTACCACCAAAAGCCATAACAGAACCTAGAAGAATAAGGAAATAAGAACAAAACAAAAATATAAGACATGATACCACCATCTTTACATGGTTCACATTGTTTTTGTGTTTTCATATGAATTCTTGAAGGCTTTCAAGGTTCAACGCATCCAGAACAGAGAATTCTCATGGAAAAGACAGCAAACTATGGATATTCTGAACACCATAATTGCAAAGAGGCAAGAAATGGCAAATATGCAGAACGTTTTTCATACCATCCAAGGGTACTATCAACTTCCTAGGCAACACTAAATTCAACATTCAGTTGATGATTCAGTAGAGTACTTGATGCTCACCTGAAGTTTTGTCACTATTCTGTTAAGATATGATTCTGCAACTTCCCCCTTGGCAATGAGTGTATTTCAGTATTTCCACCCCAACCACTTGCTAAAGGTTCAATTAAAAATACAAGCCCTCTGATACAATGGTAGAAGGAGAACACTGGAGGTGAAAGAAGCTTAACCATACATGGTGAACTATAGGATTCCATTAAGTGCTTAAGTTGTGGTGGGTCTAAAGGTCAAAAACTTGGTAGCCCTACCGCATCCACCAACAAAACAACACTTATTTTGTTGACAGATACAGGTCTATAATAGAGGGAGTAGTCAGCATCCACATTTTGACTGTAGAATTTGAAGACATAAGTTGGTTACACCAGTTTTATCAACATATAAGCATCACACTCTAGGAGTTTCAAGTAAACCTAAAAGCTACATAAGTTCTATGCTGTGTGAAAATCATTGGTCCTGGCACCAAGCTAGGAAGCAACAACCATCAAACACTAACTGCCGTTTGTCAAGCATAGAAAAGCATTGTAACCATTTCTCAGACAATATTCTGCCCATACTGATGTTTCATCTCTGATGCTCCATATGGACACTCACATCACAAAGCCCTTTCATGTCTGCATCGCACAGGAATACCCAATGTCAATACATTTCATCTGCCAAGAACGAGAGAAGAGACAAAGGAATGAACAGAAAAGAACTGTGGTGAGAGGAAAAATTCCATACTGATGTCCTATATGGAAGGCCCCGAATTTTGGAGGATGATGATGGATCAAAGGCTGTAATGGAGGAGGCGACTGTTGCTGGAGAGCCAGCCAGGCTTGCAGCTTGGCGTTGATAGAAACTTGCTGCAGCAGCTGCTGCATTCTGCATGTCTGCCCAGCTGCCAGTTGCAGCCTGTGTGCCCATCAGTCCTGTGAGTCCAAATGCACCTGCTGCTGCCTGCAAACACCAAAACCTCCTCCAGTTCCTATATATATTAGACTCAGAAGAATTAACTCAAAGGTGTTCTAGCTTTCAAAACAACTGAGTGAGGTGGGGCTCCTGGAAAAAGGAAAACCATATGATGGGCAGTAGCCCAAGCTGGCATTGTTGAGAGCCTCTGACATACACTGTTGTCACTGGGATTCAAATGGTGGCAACACTAGTGGCTCA
The DNA here is from genome assembly GCA_963921925.1 of Sphagnum tenellum. Taxonomy (NCBI): domain Eukaryota; kingdom Viridiplantae; phylum Streptophyta; class Sphagnopsida; order Sphagnales; family Sphagnaceae; genus Sphagnum; species Sphagnum tenellum. The sequence goes on from OY998150.1 coordinate 9,942,580, forward strand.
GTTGGTCACCCATGGAAGTGCTGCATGACTTGAAAGTTCATACAGGACCTTATGTGTCCACCTGATCTAGTTACATATCTGCTAGAAAAGCAAAGAAAGAAAAGGCACCTGCTGCTGTAAGAGTAGAAGTTGGACACTAGGATCCAATGCTTGTGCCATGCCAAAGCTTGATAACCCTCCAGTTGCTAGCAACATTTCACTGTATCCAGCAAGAACATGATCAGGCCTAACTGAAGGACAAGAAAAATTAATAAAGCAGACGAATTCCCAGACTCCAAATTGTCAAATACCTACTGCAATGGAACCAACTAGATGATAGAGAAGCTTCTACTACAGGGTTGCAAGTCTTCAAGGAGAATGTTGCTTTGTGCATTTTAACACTGAACCAAAGTTCTCAGTCCAGGTCAATATTGAAAGCTCATAAAGATTTGAAGTGCACGACAAGAGCAAATATCTACCTCTTTGTTGCCCTGAACAACTCTATATAGCGAGAGCCAATGTTTTGCCTATGACGCTCCATTCCACGTTGAGCTTCATCCGAAGATATGAACTCCACAAATGCCTCTCCCGTTGGACGATCTGTAGATCCCATAACAATGTGAATGCCATTGGGCATGATATTAAATCCCTCAAAGAAATCCATTATCTCTCTCTGCCCAGCATTATAAGGGAGCCCCCGCATCTTGATGCAAACATGTTCTGATGTATCAGCTAAGCCTGGCAGCCCAGTGATGCCTCCCAACCCTGCTGCCTGCAAAGCTGCTACATTAATCCCAGTCAACCCCTGCACTCCAAATGCTCCCATCATCCCCGGAATCTGAAAACACACACATTTGCACCAGCAATTTGCTTCAGCCATTTGTATATATGGACCTCTCCATCCCTTTTCACTCAGGCCTTTAGTTTATTGCCCCATCTACCATGTGTTCACTCTCATGTTTCCAGACATATATCTGCAGCTATGCAGCTGACCTGACTCACAGCACCAAACTGTGAGAAGCCACCAACACCAGAAAACATGCCATACATCCTTTGCTGAACGGCAGTCATCATTTCACCCTTTGTGCTCCGAAACAGTTCCACATAGCGCTGCCAACCCCAAGCAAAAAACATCAGAACCCTCATCCGGTACTTATACCCTGCCTTGATTGTCAACTCACAAACAGACAATACCCTGCATGAACAGCATGACTATAATGATTTTTCTTTGCAAAACAACAGACCGATCCCATAGGTTCTCTGTGCAACTGCATGGCACGTGCAGCAGTTTCTTCATTCACAAACTCCACAAATGCCTGCCTCACACCCACCACATTCAACCTGTTAATAAGAAGTATTGCACACACACATTTCTTCACAAACTCTTAATTGGCAAAGATAATTAGGCAATCAGAAGTCAAATGTGTCCCCAACAGTTCAAACTCACCTCGCCTGTAGGACGTCCATCCGCATGAGTGCAAAGGAAGATGCCATCAGGAACAATCTGCATCCCTTTGAAGAAAGCTGTGATGTCTGCAGAAGTACAGCTGTTCACATAAAACAAGCCCAAACTGGGTCAATCAACAAAAAATAGACAGTAAGCATAGTTGGACAAGAGTATTTCAAAAGCAATTGCTAACCTGTAGGGCATGCCCCGCATGCGGACCACACCAATATAACGCATGTCTGGATTCCCAGACATTCCAGGGATTCCTGTATTGAGAATTCCAGTCAGAGCAGCAGTCATGTTACTTGCAGTTCCAGTCCCTGACACCACTGCTGTTGCAGACCCAGGTGAAGTCCCACCTCCTCGACCAACCATCCGCAATGCTCCCTACAATCAAGAACACCATCCTCACTCACATGCATAAAAACATGAATAAATGCTTCACAACTCAAGAACAACATTCCAAGAGAACCTACATTGAATCTGCCTTCGGGCCCTCAAACAGACACTGACAAGCAGTGTGGATGAGCATCCCTGTTGTAAAATGAAAATCTTCATAAGCACCAAGAAATTCTCAATTCAATTTTGGCTGAGTCTAATTGAAATACAAAATGATAACAGGTTACAGAGATTCCAGATTGACAACATATCAGCAAACAGGAAAAAGAGGAAACCCAACCCTAAAGAACAGACAGAAGCATGAGCAAATTGAGGAGTGGTTTAAATAATAGTGACATGGAACCTTCAACAGCACTGTGTATGATATTGACCAGTTACCATGACCACTGTTCAGAAAAAGAGCATTCAGTTTTGCAGCGGGGGGTAAAATTCTAATGAGTATTGAGATCTCTCCACACTCACATTGAAGGTATCCAGAATCAGATGAAAGAACTTTTCTTTTTAAGTCAAAGAAAAACACCACGTAAAGGACTGAAGATATAGAAGAAGAGACACACCGAAGGAAAGAACTAGTTTGAATTGAACAATAAAACTAGCTGCATGAACAGCAGTAACAGTCTCACATGTTCAGTGAGCATTAACAGTAAGATGTAAGATAGCAACTTTTCTATCACAACTTACTCATTTCATCAGCTCCCAACAGTGGGTAAAGGCCATGTAACCAGCAGCCTGTGTACGGAGTTTTTGTTGCAAGTCTCAAAGCAACAGGAAGACTCAGCCAGGACTGGCTAACACCCTTCACCCAAGAAGGGAAAAACAAAAAGAAAAGAGGAGGCACATAAGGAACAGAGAACAGAATATAGCACACAAAAGGGGAGAAGATGAACAAAAACCTAGAGGGCTTGAAACAGCTCTCCATGTAAAAGACTCTATACAAAATCAGTAAGAAAAATCTGAACTAAAATTCAGAAAAGAAACGTCCCTTGCAAACCTCTGGTCCTCTTTTAAGAGATTATTTAGAGGGTAGCCTTTATTCTTCAGAGCACAACAAGACCAATTATCTGAAAAAACAGCAGAAGAACTACAAAGCCTCAAGAACCTGTAGAACTGACTATTGACAATGCCCAACTTAGCAGTAAAGGTGAGGCATACAGATCATGTCAATCTATAGACAATCTGGTTGAGTACATCTACCAAAGATGACACAAAAAAGATCCTTACAACTTTGGTTAATGGCTAAATCAAAGAAGTTGGCAAGCCATTAAAAGTACCCTTTAACTCACAAGACGCTTTAGGGTAAATGTGGAAAAAGTCTTTGTCCTAGTACATAACACTCTTAAAGTGCAGAATGTCTGTGACAAAAGGATCATCCACAAACCTACCGATTAAAGATAGCTTCTGAAGCACAATAGGGCAGGTTTGGACTATAAAAGCCACTTTACAAAATTTTGTAGGAAAGGAGGTAGAAATTTGCTAGATATACTGCATAATTAATACCCATAAGGATGATACCAATGTATCCATGGTTAAAGAACAGATTAACTATAAGAAAGTCTCACAAAGAAATTAAGTCTAAAACTTCCACAAACTTCAAACTATGGAGAAACTCAAAACAAACAAATCTGTTGTTTATTCTTCAGGCACACAATACCTGAAATTAAGAGCATTCTTTGAACCAACAAGAACTTAAAACAACAAAATTGAAATGTGAGACCAAACTCTGAATTATTCAGAACTTTCAAACGAGCTTTTAGATCTGCCAGGTCAATCTTAACATGTGGAATTGAAGAAACGAACGACTGCAATAAATAATGGATAAGTTTATCAGCTTCCAATCATCTTGAGAGATTTAGGAATTTGATCACATCCATCACTCCTGTATAGTCAGTGCGAAACTACTATCAAAAGGGACACAAGCCTTGGTGAGCCATTTTTGAGGATTCACCCCACCAGGGGAAGGGGTGGGGGTATGCACAATTTCTCTGAGCCCAAACCATAACTTGCTTCTTGCAGCAAAAACATGGTCTCAAAATGCAAAAGCTCATGTTGAAAAGTAATATTTTACAGCTTTATACACAAACCTGCATGTCCGCTGGATGTCCCTTGAAGACCTCAATATAGCGGCTCCCAATGTGTTGCCTGTGTGTTTAAACAGAGACAAAAAGAAGTTGAGAAGTAGGCTTAGAGTTGGATGCCACCAAATGCTAAAAGAAAGCCACAAATATGCTTTCAAACCTCATAGTTGAGTGAAGAAAAGATGCGAATCCAACCTATTCCTCTCCAATGCTTTATTTGCTAATTCCACGGTTGCAAACTGAACATAAGCTTGCCCAGTTGACCTTCCTGTAAAACAATTCCAGGTACTGTCTGAACACCACTTTGATATTTTGTTGTTGGAAGATCTTAGTCTACTATGCAAATGTTGGAACATTTCATGGTCACTGCTTGTCAATACGTTTCATGAGCCACAAAAATATTTTCAGGTGGATCATGTACCTCAAATGATACAGCAAACTAGCAAACCAACTAGTGCCATTTCCAATCTTCTAAGGAAAACCACTGGACAAAGATTTTCTGGTGAATAATAATGACATACCTTGAAAGTTGACACAAACTACTACCCCATCTGGTCCTAGTTCTAACCCTTTGAAAAAATCAGCAATATCAGACTCTGAGGCACTGAAGGGAAGTCCCCGTAGCCTGACAACATTGCTTCGCTTCCTGAAAATGCACAAACAGACAAAACAAAACAAAACAAAAAAAACATCACTGAAGTGCAAGAGATTTTGTTAGGGCTCAAAATACACAAGGGAGCTCCAGAGACTAAATCTTCCAAGGCAAGAAATCCAGGGGTAAGAAGGTGCATAGGATATCCACAAGCTTTGAAGATTGTTTGTTTGTTTGTTTCCCGGATTGCAATAGCACCCCACCATCCACAAAATAAAAAAGAGAGAAAAGGGAGGCCCTTTTATTCCACAGATGCCCCCGCCCCCTGAGAACATCCATCCCGAAACAGCATAACACTCACAATTCATCATCGAGAGCACTTCCTCCCACAAGCCCTCCTATGCCCGCCATGCCCGGCCCTAAAACCTCTGACCTGCTGCATCGCAACAAGTGAAAAATAAATCACCACAAAGCAAGCCACCCACAGACCAAAACACCCTTCTCCTTTTTCCTCTCAAACCCTCCTCCATCCAAAACCCTTTTTCCATAAATCCTCGCCAAAAATTCTACTACAACACATTTTCTTTCTTTCTTTCGTCGTCAGTTTACTCTCCACAACCCAAAAGCCATCGCCGTTCTCACGTCATCCATCCGTGCATGATTTCCACAACACCGGGAAACTGGATACTACCAAAACAGACTACAAGCTTTCACACATACTTGAATGTAATCATCATCATCATCATCATCATCTTCTTCTTCTTCTTCTTCATCTTCTGTTTCCAAGGCAATGTATAGATAAAAACTACCTTCCCAAATCCCGAAGACTGGAACCAAGCGCCCAAAACACACAAACAAACACACACAAAGAAAAGGAGCAGGAAACACAGTAATAAGAACCACCTGCAAAACAACTGCACGCGATTTCATAAAACCTCTACCAAGATTCGCACTTCCCTGAGCCCCCTCTCTGTGTCCGTCCGGCGCAACAAACTTTTAGGGTTTGGAAATCCAGACCACCTCTGTATGTGTGTGTGTGTCTGAGAGAGAGAGAGAGAACACACCATGAAACCCTAATTTTTTAGTTCTTTTTTTTTCCCAGAAAAAGGAAAGGAAAAAAACGTACAAAGCGTCGCTCTTCAATCACAAGCTCTAATTATAACAGATGGGGAGCAAAGAAAATCCAGAAGATCACCGTTAGTGCGCGTGGGTGGTTCTCGTATTCTTCGTGATGGGTGGTTCTCGTATTCGTGGTGGTTGGTGTCCGCGAGGAAGAAGATGGTTGGAGCAGCAGTTGGCGTTGAGGCGTGGGGAGAGAGAGACACAGACAGAGACACAGAGAGAGAGACACAGACACAGAGAGAGAGAGAGAGAGAGAGAGAGAAGGAGGTTGGAACTTGCAACTTGGAATGGGTAATGTCCGTCCGTCTGAGGGATTCTTCGTTGTTGAGTTTATCTTTTTGCATTTTATAATTAGAGCTCTGAATTGAGACTTGATGATTGGGAGTTTTTTCATTTACTCGGGTCCCCAAGTGTTGAGGAAATGTTTTATCAAAATGTTTGTTTGTTTGTTTGTTTGTTAGGTGGTTATTATTACAAACAGTTTTGTAGGTTTTTTGGGGCTTTGGAAATCTCATAACTTTTGAATACAGAAACTTCTTCCATGTCCTTCGTAAGGTCCCACCACATCGCCGCCCTGGTGCGCTTCCATTGCTACAGAACTTCTTCCATGTCCTTCGTAAGGTCCCACCACATCGCCCTGGTGCGCTTCCATTGCTACAGAACTTCTTCCATGTCCTTCTTAAGGTCCCACCATGTCGCCCTGGTGCGCTTGCATTTACGTTGTTTGAAACCAGACACACTCTAGAGGGGGGATCCTCCATTGGTTAGTGGTTCATTTGGTGCCAGGAGAAAAAGGCCTATTTGACCAGCGGCTGATTCTGGTCGAAGTGGTGGGGGGGTATGTAACATTTGACCAAATAGAATTCATTTTGGTCTAAAATCCATCTAAAATCATTTTTTGCAAGTATTTTTTTTCGGTGCTAATACCAAGTCAAAATATTATTAATTGATTTTGACTGCAATCTTTATTTTTTTCTTCAAAATTCATCCTTTGCAAAGGAAATTTTTTTCGTGTTAATACCAAGTCAAAACATTACTAAACCGATTTTTCACTCTAAACTTTATTTCTAAATTATTTTTTTGCGAGTATTTTTTCGGTGCTAATACCAAGTCAAAAACAATTAAAATTAAAACAATTAACATATTTTTGTTATGTTTATAAAAACATAGTCTAGTGCGTCTAGACTAGATTAGTGTCAATCGATTTTCAAATGCTTATTTGGCTTTCAACCGGGTTCTCACATGAATAAGAATCAGTCATGAGAATTGGTTCAAATTTATACATATATATTTTTTGGTGAATCAATCGGGTTCTCTCATACAACTCAAATCTGATTCTCAAAATCCATGTATTAGTTAGTGTTCGTTCTTTTTGTTGTTTTTCTCACATGGGGTTGTTACTTTTCTTATGTTGTTATCACTTTTCTCCTCCTTTTGCTCATAATCTTTTCATGTTGTTGCTACTCTTTTCACATGGTGTTGGCTTTTTTTTGTGTGATGAAATAATTAAATAAAATTTTAATAATCATGTTGTGATAATTGGATTTGAAAATCGATTGTGGTTGTATATGCGGGAACCACCTTATTTGAAAATCAAGTGAGTTTGACAAAATTAAAAACTTGATAATCTATTAATTCTCATTAACCCATATATATATATATATATATTCTCATAACATCATGGAAGAACATGAACTGATTGGTTTTCACAAAAAAATGAAAACTGCCCAACATTAGTTTAAATTGTCTCAATCTTAAATTATTGAACCTTATTGTCTACAATTCAAACCTAATAGTTGAAAACTTACAAATTTTTTATCTTTAATATTTTTTAAAAAATTTGACAAAACAAAATATAATTTGATCTATGCTTAAACCATTCAACTACCATGGTATCAAAATCTTTTCCAACCAAATATAGTGTTTTTTGTTTTTATGAAATTTTGCATTGTGATGACAAAATGAAATGAATGTGATCTATACAAATTTATTTATTTATTGTTTTTGAATGGGCCCAAGTCATCAAGTTTTGAGAATTTTATTTTGGAATCATCAAATTTAGACCACATGTTAAAATCATAAGTTGTAACATGTTTTTTAAATACAACATAATTCCTTCTTTTTTTACTTGTCTCTCTGATTTCTTGCCAATTTTGGCTAAACTCCTCTTGTTGATAATTGCCAAACCACCTACTTCACAAAATTGGAAATAGAAATCCTAATTCTAGGTGAAGATCTAATCAAAATATTAATTCTGAAGGAAAATAAAAACAAGTGGTTCATTGTGTAGTGAATCTACCCCTTATGGCAAACTCAACCTTCAAACTTATAATAATGTCATATATGAAATTTTCAATGAAATGATCGAAACTCCAATTCCATTCACGGTAACAAATACAACACTTAGTAAACATTCATTAAGAAGGTTTATTTGAAATCAAAGGTTTGCATTGCTACTTTTGTTTTTTGGCATGTGGACTAATTTTTTTCAAATTGCAAAGAAGAACAAATAATGAATCTCATTTTTTAGTCTTTAAGTTTGTAAACAAAATAAATATGTTTATACTTGATGGTTTTAAAATGTGATTTGGGTTGAGATCATCCTTTCACTAATTTGAAGGTTATTAAAGACTTTAAAAAATTCTTAAAAAAAATAAAAAATGGGAATCATACATAGGAAATGTGTCATCGGCTTAATATGTATGTATATAACATGATATTCTTAAAGGTGAAACCATTTCAAATAAGTTGTTTTTGTTTCAATGTGTAATTGTCATAACAATGTTTTGTAATATCTATAACAAAAGAAAACCAATGTCAATGTAAAGTAAAAATTTAATGGAGTTAAATAAATCTATGAAAATGGAAGATGGAATGTTTGGAATTTGGACCTCAAGAGGATTCCGACAAGACGTGAGTTGTAATGTGCAACACTAAAAATAATAGGATAACACCATGATCACTCAATAGGCATGTGATCATGTGAAATATAAGACAACATATACATACCAACCTACATATGGACATTTTAAGTATGAATTGTTTGTAATGGAACAATATTTCTACTAGGTGTATTTCAAACAAAAGTAACCACTTTAGTGACATGTTGTTATATGTGTGACAATAATGTAATTTGGATGTGATGCCCATGTGATGTAAGTGTTGTAGTTTTATATATATAAGATTTAATTACATGTTAAAGTTAAGAAATTTTTTTAAAAAGATTTTGCACCTATAGATATATATTTTTTTGGCCATTTAAAATATTGAATGAAATGTGAACAAAATTAGGTGTGTGGAACATACTTTTAAATTTGAATTTAAAATAATATTGTTGGGTGTCAATAAGGTAAGGTAGATAAAAAGAAAGTAATCCACCCAAATCCAAAATTTTAATTGAAATAATTTTTGAAATAAAAATAAAAATTTATATTCAAAATATATTTAAATAAAAATATGATCAAACATCACACTACATTTAGTTTATGGGAACTTGAATGCAAACTTCGAACAACTTTGTTGTCGTAAAAGTAGGTTAAAAATATATTTGAAATTAACTAAGTCGATATGGTGTTCAAGCCTATTTCCTATTAAAATTTTGATATGTTATGCATAATTTGGCAATAGATAAATATCTTTTAGGGGCCCATTAACTTGAATTGTTTTTAATTAATATTTCATCTACATGTAACCCATTTTGTAAGATCAGACATATTGTGCAAATATATACACTTTTAAACATTTTACTTAAATCTACTTTCTAAATGGGCAATTTCAACATTTAAATTAAAAATGAAAGAATATCATCATGTAATTTATTGTACAAAATAAAATGTTTTCTTTCAATAATAAAAAAAATTCATTGTTACTTGTAATTTTTTTTGACATAGAGCAATGAATTGTTATTTTATCTTACTTTCGTCGTATTATAGTTTCAATCTTCTAGGAAATTACAAAGAGTATAATCATTTGGAATTAGATTTCTAATTATCTTAAAGTTATTTCAATTTGTGACTTTAGAAAACATGACACATGCGAATCTATGTGCAAAAGTTTCTTTTATGTCAATTGCAACGTTTGTGGCATTTATTACACCTTATGATTTGTGACCAATCATAGCATATGCTACTACTATTGGAAATGATGTTTTATAATAATAACTAGCGTATGTATATTTGTGTACCCATCGCATTGGGTGCATGCCATAACAATTTTTTAAAAATAACATCACAACTTGCATTTTTCTACCCACAAGCTAGGTGATGGGTTTTTGGAACACCAAATTGATTACCATGACAACTTCACAAAACGTAAGAATGACATTAGATGTCCAATGGCAAAACAATTCACTATAAATAAAGATATTTGCACCCTATGCAAGTTTGTAGATCACAAATGAAATCAAAATGTCAAAAAAATTACTTTTCGATATATAATATCATGTTTCTGAAGTCAAAGGCCTTTCATGGTTACAAATGTCCATGGAAATATCTTTGGAGATTTAAAAGTGTTCAATCCATCTATTAGTGTCATATTATATCTATAAGAATATATAATCAATCATGGTTTCACCTAATGTTTAAGTTTTTCACCTAATCTTGATAAATTATGTGACATCATGTGGTCATATAGTGCAACAAACATCAACAAAAGTTGAAAGTTCAATCACGGGTTTATGTTTAATGCTTCAAATGTTAAAAACAACAATTGGGAACTCGATTGAAACATCACAAAAAGCTCCTATAAAGTTCAAATCAACAAGATAAAATTCACAACCAATAGTCACCACTCTTGTTGATCCATGAAAACCACCATAATGACGCTTATGAAAATAATAAAAAAACATTTAGAGTTTAAAATTTTCTTATAACATTGGAGAAACCAAAAAAAATTTGGTGATGGAATAAGGAAATCATGGAACATTCAAGTAGTATTTTTTAGTTAAACCTTTAAAAAAACTTGGTGATGGAGGAATCAAATTAAAAGACATTTGAAACTTTCTTCCACAATTGCAAACACCAAAAGAAAACTTGGTGCTGGAAGGCACAATTACTATTTGGGTACCAAAACACGAACCATGAAATACATAGTCCTATCTTGTGTCATGAGTCCTAAGTTTTAAGGCCAAATCATGTTTTGAGATGTGAAATAATGAAAGGTTGCCATGCATGTTTAATCATTCAACCAACAAGTGCTGCAAAAATTGAAAACAATTAATTAAACAAAATTTGGATATCCTATTGAAACATAAACTGTAAAAGAACAAAGGACATTTCTAGAAATGACATTCTCATTTGGAATGCCAAAGCTTTAATAAAAATATTTTAAAATGTCCTTTTTTAGATCCACATCTTTTATACTTTCCCCCAAACCTTTGGAATGTAAAATAATTATTAATAGAAATAATATAATTGTCATTTTTAATGTAACGCTTTTGATAATAAAAAAATTCAAGATTTTAGTATCAGTTCTAAAAAAATTGGTTTATTATATTACCAAAAGTTTATGCCATCATATAGAACATATTTTATTTTATTTGTGGTTAAAATATGAATCAATTCGAACAAATATTGTTATTCTTGTTGATTTTTTTTCAATAAAACTATGTAGTCGGATAATGTTCCTGAAACATGTTCTAGGACATTGAAGGACATGTTTAAATCATCCAAATCACAAACAATCACAAATAATATGAATACCTAATGAATAAATAAATTTACCAAAATAAATGAATCGATAATCATAATGTTCATTCAAAATAATGTCCTGAAATTGATTTTGGGGTGAGACATACCTTTTGTGTACCCTAACCGTGATTGTGCCTTGGAAGATTTGTTTAGTTGTTCACGAAACAACACTATTCTTGTTAGAACTTGGTGATGGAGTAGGCAAAAATTATAAATATTCATTCCTTATTCAAATTGTTAACGAGTAAGGAAAACATGACAAAGTTTTTATAACTACCACTTATAGTCGTGACTTAGTTGGTCGATGACAACCTCTTACATTCAATGAAAAAACAAAAACAACATGGATCAACAAAATATAAGAATGACAAGAAGAATAATACTTTGGAACTTTTATGAAAAATGAAATGTGCAAAGTGACATACTTATATGGTGTTCAAAGGAACACACAAGTGAATTCACATATCATGCGCATTCAACTTTGGTGTCTTTGCAACAATTTCAAAAACTTGACATCTTCAATGTCTTCACAAGTTTGGCACGTCTTTGGTGGGTTTACAAAAACAACATAGGCAAAATGTAAAAACTCAAACACTTGGGCAAAATGCACAAGCTCAAATGTTCAAATAAAATGTAAAGGTTGAAATGTTAAAATAAAATCAAAAGCAGTCAAATGTTCATTCAAAACACAAATATGTGCTTAAATAAAAAAAATGGGAAAGAATGAAAAAATGTATCTCTTGTAGGTGTGGCCTAACCTCCAAATTTTGGTAACAAATTGATGATGGTATATGTCATTCAAATTTAACTATGAACATGTTGTTTAATGGTGAAGCTTTTGGTGTTAGTTTAATAATGAAAAATGCTATAACTAACAATCGACATTTCTTTGTCAAATATCAATTTTATTTTAGAAAAAAATATTCAACAATTTCAAATATAATTTTCTAAGATTTCAATAGGTGAGAATTAAACATGCAAAATACACATTTAGTATTTTTAATATTAACCAAATGGTTGGGACAATATTTTACTTTCACAAGTTGAAAATGCGATTCTTAAATTTTTATGAATATCAATAAAATTGTTTCTTTTATTGATAAGACTTTTAGAGAAGTATTTTGTGTTGAACATCAATTGTAGGTATGATACATTTTTGAATAAAAACATGAGTGTTTTAAGAAAATGCCAAAAACCTCATATGTACAATTCAATTTATTTTCCCCAACTCATGGCAATTATTATCCAATATGAAATTTTAAACTTGTGAAGTGGATACAAATCCAAGTACAATTCAAATTTAATATTATGATTTGTAATTTGCTAGTTTGATTCAAATTGATATAGATTCCTTCATATAATTTTCCTACTAATGTTGGCTAGGTACTTAATACCCAACACATTTGAAAACCCACAATCCCATCAAAAGCCACTTAAAGAAACAAATTTCAGCCCAAAGATTAATGTTGAAACTTGATGGAACTTCCTCCATACTAGTTTGTTTTAACACATATGGTGCCAACATTGTGAACACAAACTTAAAAAACACATTAAATCTTGTTTGATTTTCAAATAAAAGAATAATAAAACCACAACAAAATCCGAATACCGCTTTAGAAACAAACATTAATAACTTGTTCAAAGAAGTTATTCAAGGCCTGATGTTAGCACTCATATTATTGAGTTAGCCAACATTCACCCCAAAAGATGTCAATGCAAAGATTGGTTTCTACACACACTTGTGTTTTTGACATGACCTTTTTAAAACTAAATTGCTTGTACACAAAGTATTTACATTCTTAAATTCTTTTTCATGCCTTAACTTTGGCGGTGAATTTGTGGTTAAGGTCACAACATTGACATTTAGGATTATGCTTAAAGTTATCATTTTTCCTTTTCTTTGTTGTTGTCCCAAAATTAACAATTTAAAATTTTGACATGTCCATGGACATAACAATGTTTTCTGATGAGTAAAATGTTCAATTTTTTTAGTAATTTGAATTAGTGACAAAATTGATTGTTCAATCACAAATGCATCTGTCAAAGGTGTTTTGTTTCTAATCTTGGAGGTCCAAAATAGTTTTTCTTCAATGATTCTTTTAACTAACCACCAATTAAGGTTTGGAAAAAATCATAACCCTTGTAGGAACACATGAAAAATGACATACAATAGGAAAAATGCTTGCGAAAAAGAAAGGTTACAAGTGAAACAATAAAAATTTATTCCTTTTTTTTATACCTTGAACTACCAAAGCCATCTTGGTGTATGCTAGGCTAAACCTCACCTTAAAAGATGTTGCAAGTTTTCCTTAATGCTACAAAATTTGGGATGAGATGATATTCTTCCTTTTCAAGCCCTTGCAATTTTCAAATGAACATGTTTCTATACATTTGGATTAGTTTTGGGGTCATGTGTGAAAACCAAAATAAATGCTTAATTAAAAAAAAGCTAATTCAAAATGTAATATGTTTGTAATTTAACTATGTGAGGATTTATGATAGTGGTAACCCAATGATTCAAATTGCTTGATCATTATCAACAAGTTCAAAGTTTAATTCTTATATGGTAAAGTAAGATTTTTTTTTGTTTGACATGTTTTTTGAAAACTATTTAACACTTATGATTAACACTTGTGACATGTATCAAAAGAGAATTAGCCATCGAACGTTAGTCAAAATTCGTGAAATTGATAGTATTTAAGGTATTTTGCAAGAGATGTTTGACAAGGTTATTATGATAGTCAATTTTATATTATGTTTGTTGTAGTTTGTTTAATGTTGCATAATAATTGTTGTTCAAAGTGTTAATGAATGTTATTGATTTATAAAAAAATACCACGTCATTGATAGGTGTATAAAAAAATTGATAAAAAATGATGTTCTTTTTGCATTTGTTCATTTTGTCAAATGGCGCACAAATACATCTTGTAAAATATATGTTATTTTTCTCCCACAATAGGTTGTGGCGGATGTGTTTGGGTAAACTATGTGGTTTCATCTAATGTACAATATGCAATGTTTTTTGTGGCATACATTATGCAAAAATTGTAATTTAAAGTTAATTTGACATTAAAAATATTTGAAAAGCATAATTAATCCATCAAACCCCACTTTTAAACAATTAAATGTTTTGATAATAACTACCACATATGGCAATGATGGTAGGTTGTCATGATCACTATCAAGTATTGAAATTGAAAGATAAACATCCAAGGACAATGTATGTATGATGTATATACTTGCCAAATCTATCATATGAAAATAATGCAATAAGGAAAGAATGGAGATGGAGAAAGAAAAGGACAAAGTCCAATTCTAAATTATGAGTGAAAAATCTCCATTCAGTTTTTCGTAATTGTAATAAATATCATGAACAATCATTGGATGGGTGGCCAAACTATGAATCTTAGAACTAATTTGCCTTAATGAAGGAATGAGAGGCTTCATTACAAAGGGGAAGCAAACAATTGACAATTGAAACCTCCTTTAAACATAAAAGGCATTTGTTGGGCTTGCCTACTACTACCAAGGCAAGGATATTGTGTTCAGATTCAATATAGAGTGTAATAGTAGCTTGAGGGATTTTTATAGGCCCCTAGGTAATAATAATAATAGTAGGTCTATTTTGATGTGAGGAGTTTTGTTGAAACATGATATTTTTGGTTTGTGTTGAAACTTGAAAGTTGAGATTAGTTATTATAGAGTTATAATATCTTAAATGATTTTGGTTTCTTTTAGAGGTTTTTTTTGAAGATTATATATTTTGGCATGGTGAAATATTTGAGTTTCCATAATTCTTCTTCTTTTGCCTTAAGATCTACTTTTTCCATGTAATATGGCAAGGCCACATTGTGACACACCCCCTTGTTTTCTTTGGGTTTTAAGATTTTGGTGTGCATGTGCACAAGGGGGTGAGATGTTTTTAGGGTTTAGGGTTTTGTGCCCACCAAATGATTTTAGGGTTTAGGGTTTAGGGTTTAGTGCCCGTTCGATTCGTGCAATGTTTCTTCGATGGAGACGTTTTTGTGGTTGCGAGTTCTCGGCATTCGTGTTTGGATGCGCGATCTGTTGTTGTGTGCATGACCATTGCAAGCAAAAGATTCAAACTATTCCGCCCGGCAGATGGAGGTAGAGAACGAGGAGCTGATGTAACCCTGATTCTGGAGATTCACAAGAACTAAACAAGTGCCAGCAAGCGATGTCTGGCGTTCGTGTGGTGGCAGGACCCTACCTGGGCGACGTTTCTGCTCTCTGCCTGCTTCCCTCGTTCTCGTCTTCTTCTCGCCTGCCTAAGCTTCTCCTTGCAGGTACTATTCTTGTTCTTGTTCTTGTTCTGCTTACCCAAGTCTCAAAATCGATTTGCACTCACCCACCCAGCAAAATTAGGTCATGGGTTTTTGTATGGCTTTTTTCCTCCTCGCTATTCTACTTCTTACCAGGATCGTGTTACTACTACCAGGAACTGGACCACAAGTTCTGCTATATGAGCTAGAGACAGGGAGCCTACTTCTCTCGGTCCATGTCTTTGATGGGGTTCGGGTGCATGGTATACGTGCACTTCCTTGCTCCACTCCCAGAGGCCCTAAAGAAAAAGAAGAAGAAGAAGAAGCTGTCAAACCAACATTGCAGGCCACCCTAGCTGTGCATGGAGAGGGAAGAGTGAAGCTCTTTGAGCTTCTTCATCACGGTTGTTGTCATGGAAGCTTGCCACCTCCCAGAGGGAAATGGGAGCTCAAATTGGTTCATGCCCTCCCAAGATTCTTCCACTGGGTTCTTGACGTCAGGTTCTTGCAGGTAGTTCCCGAAACCCTAAACCCTTCCCCGTCATCACTGTTATTGTCATGGAATCTTGCCACCGCCCAGTGGGAAGTGGGAGCACAAATTGGTTCATGCCCTCCCTAGATTCTTCCACTGGGTTCTTGATGTCAGGTTCTTGCAGGTAGTTCCATAAAACTAGAAAACCTTCCCCAATGCCACTGTGTTTGAGTTGCACAATATTCATACTGAAGCCCTTAGTGATTTGCATTTGATCTTCAGCTCCTCAGATGTATGCAAATCATAATTCGATCACTCTCTTCCTGCATTCTTCTTCTCATGGCAGAATTTTTTTTCCTGAGATAGTAGCCTATG
Source organism: Sphagnum tenellum (assembly GCA_963921925.1). Lineage (NCBI taxonomy): Eukaryota > Viridiplantae > Streptophyta > Sphagnopsida > Sphagnales > Sphagnaceae > Sphagnum > Sphagnum tenellum. Next base: position 9,959,011 of record OY998150.1, read on the forward strand.
CAGAGTTGGTCTTCAATGCAGTTTAGGGTATGTTGATGAACATGTTGTTGTGGGGTGGTTGTTGTTTCAAATAGGCAATGGAAAAAACTGCTGGAAGAAAAAGTCCTACGCCCACACTGCTAGCTGTTGGTATCAGTGATAATTCAGTCTCAATATTGGACTTGAAAAACTTGTCATTGATGTGCCGTGTTGAGTGCTCTGGTAAGTCATCAGAAAGTTTTGAAAATACCCATGTTTCAGAGTCCTGAGGCACCTTTCTGATTCTAGTAAGGTGATGGTGCTGGAGAGATCGAGTTTTAAGGTGGGTGAGTTCGTGAGGGCAGTTTGTGTGGTTTGCTTGTTTCTTTGAGACAAGGAAGGTTGTACTGATGATTCATCTCTGTGTTTACAGAGAGGTGCTTACTATACTCGATGCAGCTATGGGGTTCCACTGTTGGGTCACTGCGGGTGGCTGCGGGAACCATTTTTAACAAGGTTTTAATAATTGTTGTGACCCTATCTTTTCTTCATTTTTTTTCAGTGCAATGGTCAGTCACATGTCTGAATGTTGGACAGGGGAAGCTTGGGAAATATTTTAGCAGTGTTGTGAGACAACAAAGAGTTTTTAAGTTTGCCATTCCTGAACATCCAAATTATGGGTATAGGCGTTAGGCTTGATGATTTAGGATTAGGTTAGAGATTGCGAAATTGCATCTGAACTAGTTGCTTTGCAACATGAGGTTCAGCATATAATGTTGTCCTGATGTTCTGTTATGATGTTTTGTCCAGGTGCTTATTTGGAAGCTGGAGGAACAGAGCAAGGGAGGGCAGATATCTGCCAAAAAGGTGGAAAGGTGGGGACTGGATTGTCCGTTGGTTCAGTCTGTGGTCCCAATGCAAGAGCTTTTAGGGCATGAAGGCTCAATCCATCGATTGGTGTGGTCTGAAGATGGATTCCATCTTGCTTCAGCTTCAGATGATCGCAGGTCCCTTCCAAACCCCTCATCATGCTTCTGACATTATTTTTCCAGGGCTTTTTTCTTTTTTTTTGTTGAGTTCATTTGCTTTGGTGTTGCATTTTATGATAGTTGCATTCATCATATGTTCTGCAGCCATTGAAGCCATGGTGCTATGTGGGTACGAAGGTTCCATGTTCTGTGTGGAAACACCTTCCTATATCCATTTTGTCTATTGTGGGCAGGATATAATTGTTGCTATTCTTGAACACAAACTGTGATGGGACAAGTCCATAGTAGTTTCATTCTCAAGATCATGGCTCTGTGACAGAATTCTTGTTTCCATGGTCTAAGAATCAATACCCATCTTCTACAACCTTTGTGATGATGTACCTACTTCCACCTTTACAAAGAATAGTCCCTGGACTGAGTTATTCGGGCTCGTTCTAGCAGCCTTGCCACTGTCTGTATTGAAGTATCTAGGTTTGCAGTGCACGGGTATGGAGTTTTATTCCATCAGACCTGTCGGAGGAGCTCGGGTGCTTTCAAGCAGGGCCAATTCTGTATGGCCACAGGGGCCGCCTCTGGGACTGCATAATTTCCAATAACGTGAGCACAGTCTTTCTCATTTGATGATCTCATTCAATGCTTGGTTATTGCTGTCATTGCAAGAAGATAATCTCTTAGTTTACTGTCTTCTGAAGATTTATCTCAAGTGGCACTATTCAACCCTGGAGTGGCCCGTCACAGCTTATAAATAGAGTATGCAACTCAGCTATTTTGTGTGGTGCTAAATAGCAGATCTGAATACCGTAAGATATAGAGTGTATATGTTCAGACTTTTGAAGGACATTGAAGCAAGTTCTAGAATCCTAGTACCCACCCCCAAAAGTCTGAATCCTGATCTTAAATCCTAACAAGAAATTCTGTCATTGTTCACTGAAGTATAAAAGCTGAAGTTAGGGTGGGGTGGTTTTGGGGGCCTAGCTGTTGATAACAGCCAGTGAGGACTGTACTTGCAGGATGTGGACTCCTCAAGGTGAATTTATGGCCACTGTAACAGGTCACACGTAAGGGTTCCCCACTCAAAACACTTAATGAATGAATTTTAAATTTGTGCTGATTTGGGAAAAAATAGTTATTTGTGGTAAAGAAAATAAATTGGTATGGTTTTTTTTTTGACTTGTCAGATACCAAGCAGTTTGAAGTTTTGTCCAATTGAATATATGGGTATTGTGAGTGGATATTGTGTGTGTGTGTATGTGTGTGTGTTGCAGAGGTCGTGGTGTTTGGCGATGTGTATATGACCCCCATTCTGCTCTACTCATCACAGCAGGAGCAGATGCCTCAATTAAAGTACACTCATTGGCTAAGTGGGCCCATTTGCCACCCAACTTTCAGGAATCTGGGGAGGAAGCAAACACAGATCAAAGACAAAACAGTCCCCATGCTGTAGACTTCCACATGTCATTGGCTAGAGCAAACTGGGTTACAGGGGGTGAATACCAACCCATGTACATTGATAGGTATATTTTCTTACCTCTTGCATTTTTTTATTATCTCTCTGTATGTAGTTTGGAATTATTTGGTTTCACAGCTTGGGAGTCGGACGAGTTGATGAAATTATGTGTTATGGGTATAGCCTTTAAGGCCAAAGTGAGCTAGCTAACAGGTTGTTAAGCTAGGAATATCTGAATTTCATGATGAGTTTAGGGTTTCAGGTTTTGGGTTCAGGTGGTTCCACATGTCTTACTTTCGCTGAGTTTGAAAAATCCAAAGTTGAATGTTGCTTGCTTGTGTGTGTAATGTCAGCAATAGCGAGTACGTGCGCTGTCTCCGTCTGACAGGGCCACAGACTCTCTATGTTGCCACCAACCAAGGCCATATTCATCATGTTGAGTTACTGGAGACAGGATCAGAAATCTGGACAACTCTCACAGACAAGGATTGTGTCGGACCCATTGTTTGCATGGATTTGCTGTTAGTGAGAGTATCTCCACTTACAGAGGATCCCAATGATGGCAATTTTCTGGCAGATGAAGTCATTGCGTTTGGTAATGGATTAGGCACTGTTACTGTACTTGGGTTAGTGAGAAGAAGGGGAACTCAGCCTCAGATAGAGTGGCACTCCACATGGCTGGCAGATCATGAGCGACAGCTTCTTGGAGTCTTTTTCTGCAAGTCTTTTGGGAGGAGGTTCATTTCTCTTTCATCTCATGATTTTTCAGCTCTAGATCAACAGCTACTGTAAAATTCTTATTATTTGAAGGAGATACATCCTTCCATTCTCCTTGCTAGAGTGTCAAGACGGTCTGGGGTTCAAATGTCTTGCCTCATCTTCTACATTTGGTTTGTATTCTTATGTTTCTGTCTGAATTTTCTCCTTGTTTCCTTGGTATTGACATTGGCCATGCTTTGCAACTCTCTAAAATTTGAGCCATTTTATTAAAAGAAATGTTCCTCACTCTCGCCTGTCAAGTGCATTCTTCCTGGTTGGTGATCTCATTATCTCAGTCTTTGTTTCTTCTCATATGGATAGTTTAGATCTTTCTTCCATTGTAAATGTTCCTCCTGCATTAGATTGTTTTCCTTCTATTGTTAGAAAGTTTTGGTCCCCTCCCTTGGTTGCTTGGAAATATGTCAAGACTTCTGGTCAAGAGTTTTTCAGCTATAGGGAGATGGGAAGGTCTGTTCATGCTGATAAAGTTCAAAAAAAATGCTCTCTGGTTGCAATTGTAACTGTTTCCCAATGTTTGTTGAATGCCCTCATGGTCATGTTATTTCTGCGAATCTTGACATTCTCTCAAGGCCTAGTTTGGTTGAACGCATTTCTAGAAGCACAAAGTTCAGCAGAGGTTCATTGTCTCACTTGTCTATTGAAGAAGCTATTGAGAAAGGTCTGAAGAAGTTTGCCAATAAACAGGAAGAACTTCGAGGAGTTCAAGGGTTCTTGAGTGAATGGAAATCCAAAGTTCTTTTGTTTGTGCAGAAGAGGACTCGTTTTTATAGATGTAGCTCTATGTTTCTTCAGTTTTCTTAGAGCTTAATTCCCCAGTTGGTACATATATGGTCTCCAATCTTGCCCAGTCTGAAATCCTGAAATCTCATCTTTCTTTTAATAAGGCTCACAATTTTAGTGGTGAAAAGTGTGGTCCTTGTCTTCCATTTTCTTTGTTCTGTTTTGAAGTTTCATATAAACCGGATTTTTAAACCTAGATTTATTTGTCCAGCCAGCTCTACTTCTCTTACTGAAGTTTCTAAGTGGCCGAGTTCTTTCTGCAAAGCTATTTTTCCTATGGTCAATGACCTTTCGGTGTCAAACCACAGAAAGGCAGATGTTCCTTGTGTTAGTAGTTGGAGTCTCAATGACTCTTGAGTGCAAGCCAACATCACGTCTGAGTCTTCCCATTGCTTCCGGAAAGGCAACAGAAACTCAGGACGCAGATTGTGTATAATGGTTTGCCCAAGTTTTTGGGAAGATTATTATATGCTTATCTACACCCACTGTTGGGAGCTGATGAACTCAGTGGGTAGTCATGGCAGCTCGTCACTGCCGTTCGTGATGATGGTGATGGTCTGTCACTTTGTGAGCAACTCTCATGAGGTTATGACTGCACTCATTGTTGTGTTACCTTTAATTGTTGTTGTGGAGATTTCTCTGCAACTTCATCGATCTTCTTGGATTCTCAATGACTCTACATGAGTAGTGGATGTAATAAAACAACTGAAGCTTTCTAGATCAGAAGTTGATAAAACTTCTCCTTTCCTGTTGCAGTCTTTTGATTTCTTGACTCTATACACTAAAATTGACCTAATTGATCTAAAAGCTCGTATGATAGTTCTGATCAATAAAGTGTTTCATCAGATGTTGAACCTTCATCATTTAAAGTTTTTGTTGGCTCAAAGATCTGCTTTGAACTTTAGGTTTTGGTGGCTGAAAAATAAAGAAGAGATAAATTTGTTTGAAAATCTTCACGGCTTTAAAGTTATGAAGGCTTCAGATTTGATCTCTTGGTTGGATTTCTTGCTAGATAATTTGTTTCTTTGTTTTGGTTGTCGTGCTTATAGACAATGTATTGGTATCCCCATGGGTACTAATTGTGTGGTCTATTTGGCTAATTTCTATCTCTTTTCCTATGAGTTTGATTTCCTAAAGCGTCTCTTGAAGAATAACTCATGTCCTGTTGTGCTTCATAGATTGTCCCTTGTTCGTAGGTTTTTCGATGATCTTATTGTTCCTGATGTTCCAGTCTTTGAGAATTTTATGTACCTAGACCAAGACTCTTTTGGTGGTGGCATAGACCTGAAAACATCTTGTGAGTTGAATTTTACTTCTAGAGGCTTCTCTTGTAACTTCTTGGATCTAGCTGTGAATCAATGTCCTCAAGGTATATCCTGTGATATCTTTGACAAATGTTCTCAACCAGAATATGCAAGATTGAAATGATTCACATGCCTCACATTCATTCCAATATCTCAATTGGGTGTTATCAGCAGTCAATTTTACAGGTTTTTGAGGTTTTGTAGTTGTAAAGAGTTCTTTGTCTTTCAGATGGTCAGTCTTATTGTCCTCCTGAAAAATGAAGGCTATCCTCTAAAGATTCTGTTAAAGAGGACTAGTGGGTTGCTCAATAATGAAAAATTCCTTTTTGAATTTCAACATTTGGAGTATTCTGAATGATTCGGTATAAAGTCTTGTAAGTGGGGAGTTTCTTGTAAGCCCACTTGGTCTTTGTTCTTCTCTGCTGTCCTTCTCTCTGTGTTTTGTCTATCCTGTTGTGTTATTTTGTTTGTTGTTATCTCCTTGTGTTGTTGTTTGTTGCTAGCTAGTAGCACGGCTGAGTCTTCCTGTTACTTCCTGAATTGCAGCAGAAACTTGGTATGCAGGTTAGTGTTTTCACTGGCCTTTACCCACTGTAGGGAGCTGATGAAGTCAGCAGGAAAGTTGTGATAGAGAAGTAACTATCATACATGCTACTGTTGATGGTTCCTGAACAGGTGTGAGACTGGCACTGTTGTTCATACTGCTTTCATGTTGTTTTTGTTTCTTCGTCCTTTGTTCTCTGTTTTGTCTTTCTTTCTTTGGAATTCTCTGTGGCTGGTTGAAGAAGTGTTAACCTTGGTTTGCCTTTTCTTAATCGTGAGAATGGAGATTTCTCAATTCCTGTGAGAGATTTTACACGTGACTACATAGTTTATATCAGATTGTGGCATCTCACTATGTTGCATGTGTCTGTATGGGTCTTGGCAACAGGTTTGTGTTCACAACGGATCCAAGGGGGGTCCTGCGTGTGTGGGTATTGAAGTGGCAACCAAATGAGAGCTTGGCAGAGGGGCAGGGCCTCAAAAGGCATGCAGTTCTGGTAGCAGTTTGTAAATCTCCACTCCAGGCCCGTATTGTATGCTTGGATGGGTTATCTGTGCAGCAGGTAGCCAAAACCCAGAGCCAGCCTTTTTTGGATATGTCTTCACATAAAATTTCTAAACTTTTGCAAATGTTCTACTTCACATTTTATGCTAGGATACAGGCAAATTTGAATATTTCCACAAATTGAGCAGGCAAATTTCTACAGTTTTTAGTAATTTTTCAAGTGTTTTCAACCTGTACTAAAATTGGAAATGCAAGCCTATCATATGCAATTTGAAATTGGGTAACCTTTCTTTTCATAGGACCTTGGTACTAAGGATTTGAAGATTGTACAGCTGCTTGTCTGTGGAGATCAACGTGGAAATTTAGTTGCATTTTCCTTCCCAAATTTTTTGCTGAAATATGAGAAGCAACCAGCTACATTTATGGTTGGAGATGATGTGCTGGAATCAGCAACTCTGCTTCACAGTTGTGCAGTGTTCAAAGGGGCACATGGAATTTCAGCTGTAGCAAGCATTTCAATCTCATCAAATCCCAGCGAAGCTACTGATATTATTTCAGTGAGTTTCATGATGAGAACAAATTTGTCGTCTATTTTATTGATGTAATCATAACCTATTTTACACTGTGAGGAATGTTTTACATCAATAGTCAGCCTTCATGAAGTACACATAACAGATTTTGTTTCCTTGTCATGCCTTGGAATTTTCTGTACAGACAGGCAGAGATGGGTGTGTGTGCAAATTTGTATTGGAGACTGGGAGTCAACTTATTTGCACTGGTGTCGAGAATTTGACCTCAATCACAGTAGTTGAGTCTTTGGAGTGTTGTGGTGGGGGAAATAGACGGGTGGCTGCTGGCTTCATTGCAAGTGATTTTGTGTTATGGGATCTCTCTCATCAATCAGAGGTTCATGGTTTACTGCTGCCTAAGCTAATTTTTTTTGTGCTTGCAGTCAGTTTGTGACTGCACCTTCAAAACATAGACCAGATTGTTAGAAGGTTCACAACAGTGCTCTATATACATGCTAGGACACAGATGATGCAAGAACAGGAGGGGGAAAAATAAATTTATCAACAAAGAATAGCAATGTTTAGGACCTGATTGTTAGATTCCAACACCTGCATTATGTTGAGCAGAAAAAGCTATGTCCTGTGGAGTATCCTACCTGTTTTTGTAACTCGTGGGAGTGATTGAATTGATGAAGGACTTTCTGCAGTAGCTTTTTTGGAACATATCATAACAATAAGTGCCATTGGGTGTGTGTGTACAGCTCATGCGAGTTTCTTGTGGAGGATGGCGGCGTCCACATTCATACGTTGTTGGAGGTGCCCCAGAACACCAGTATTGTTTTGCATATCTGAAGGTCTTCTTGTCATCCTCTACAGTAGTTTCCTTTCTAGTCAGTTTCATTGTCTGGCCAAATAGGGCCACTGGGTTATGAACCTGACATGGTAGCCTAGAGCAGAATCTGATGGGTCTGAACTTGGTGATGGACACTCATAAACAAAAGCTTTTGAATGTGGACCATTAGATAGTTTATTTTTTCAATTCCAAATGTGTTACGAATATATTTGTCTTGGATGCTGCTGCAAGAGTTTGTTTGATCTTCTTCGGGGCTGTTCAATTGGTTCCTTGCTTGCTTAGCTTGGGTAGAATGTTGCAGAATGTCAGGAGACTTACATAGATTTCCTTGCTGAGTTAGAAATTAGCACTTGGGGTTTTTGTGGGCTTACAAACATACTTCATGGATACTTGAATGTAAATCAGGACCATGTCATTCATGTCAAGAGGAACTGGAGTGATCTGCCAGCCATGCTAGATGCAGATAGGCATCCAAAAAAGATTCTGTCCACTGGTCTTCAAGTACAGTTTCATGGACGGGAGATACATTCTGTGCATTTCATTTCAACTTTTCAACTGTCCTTTACACCCATCAGCTGGATAGCCACTGGTGCAGAAGATGGAACTGTACGAATCACCAGGTACAGTGAAGATAGCAGATGTCAGAAGCTTGTGCTAAGCCAACATCGTGACCAAGTCTCGCCATTGCTTCTGACTGAATATGCAGAAGATAAATAAGGATGAAGAGTTTGTTACAAGTGTCTGCTTGAATTCTTGGGCAGATTATGAGATAATTGTCTTTCAAAGGTTCCTTAGCAGGGTTTCTTTGTGGATTGCACTTGCACAGCTCTTTTCCTCCAGAAGTCCATAGATTTAATTTGTTCTTCTGTATGGGTTTGCTGACTGCAGGTATGATCCAAAGAAAACTGAGCAGCTTGATCCATCAATGGTGCTTGGTGAGCACATGGGGGGGTCAGCTGTACGAGCATTGACTTTGGTGCTTGGAGCACATGAAATCTTGGGGAAACACTCTTCTTCAGTCCCCCAGGCCCTGGGAGAAAACCCACTCCTTCACAATATGCATGTCAATTCTAAGCAAAAATCATCTATGCATCTTGAAGATTTGAAGTCAACCCAAGTTCTTGATGTGATGAAAACAGTTGATGGTGAACCTTTGTTGCTGGTGTCTGTGGGTGCTAAGGAGGTTCTGACTTGTTGGCAGCTTGAGTGGCAACAGAACAGCAAATTCAATGTCAGCAGTGAAGAAGATTTCACTTTGAACAGAAGACACCATTTTGAACAAAGCAGCAAATCTCTGCCTCTTCTAAACCATCTGCCCACTGACGTGCCTTCTTCAGAGCCAACCCTAATTGCAAAGTGGCTCAGTTCATATACACCATCTCATGCCTGTAACCCATCATTGCAGCATATGGCAACTGAGATGCAGAGTGGCAGAGCTGGGTGCCCTGCTAATTTAACCTATGTTGAGAAGAAATCTCAAGAAGAAAGAAAGAAGGAAAGAATAGATAGGAAGGTGCTAAAGAAAGGGATAGGTGATGAAGATGACTTGCGGTTCCTGGCTGTTACTGCCTTCTCAACAAGGGTCTCCGGAACTGAGTACATCTCTCTTTGTTTTTGTCCTCTTTCTCTTGGCACCATTGATTTAGTCCACTATTAATTGTTGGGTTTTCTGTTTGTCACTGAGAAGTTCCTTTGTCAGCTCAGCTCACTTGTCCCCATGTGAGTATGCTGGGAATGTTCTATTGTTGATTCTTATGTTTGATTCTTAGTAACAAGAGGCATGGGGCTTCTGGTGGCTGACAGGTCAGTTACATGCTTCATGGTGACTGCGAGCTCCAATGCCACTCTTAGGCTTCATGCTTTTAACGTGACATCCAAGTCCTGGTAAGTTAAAACAGCTTTTCTATATCTAAGAGGAATAGGATTTCTGTGGATTTCAGTCTTTCCCTTTAAAAGACAGATCCTTTCCCTTTGTCTTTTACTGGAAAGTCAATTTTGCATGGCACTGAACAACATTGGACGTCTTGCTATTTGAGATTGCATAGTTTGTGTGCTGTCGGCAATGAGATGATGGGTGGAAGTCAGGGTTTGAGATGCTTTTAGGACCTTCTTTTTCAGTGTTAAAATTGCATGTTTTATGTTGGCAGTTAGGTGTACATAAGAGGTATTTTGTTTGCAGGCTGGAAGTGGCTGTGTTGGAGTATCATGCTGTGCCAGTATTAGCTTTACAACACCTTGTTGTCCCATTACAGTCTCCTCACATTCCAGGTATAGTTGGTTCTTGCCCATCCATTGATCACTTGACCCACAATTGAAATGAAATGAAACACAAATTCAATTGGTTTTAGGGTTTGGGGTTTAAAATGAACTTAAACCTTCAAACCCTAAACCTGTTTCAAACCCTAAACCATGTCAATTGGTATGACCTATTGCCTGGAAGAAATTTACACCAATCTTTTGCAATGTGTATGTGGCCTTTTCCAGGCCTTTGATACTGGGTTTATTTCCTTTTGTATTCATTGTCCAATCTTTTGTGGGTTTGTGGACATTACTATTGCTGCAGATTGGTGTTCAAAGGCTTATCTTATTATCAGTGGGGCTACTGATGGTGCTATTGCCATTTGGGACATTACAGACTCTGTAGTCACATTCAGCAGGCAGGCTACCAGTTCCAGCTTGCTAAATCTGGGAACTGTTCAAACACCATTGCGACCTAAGAAAGGTCGAGGAAGTCAGGGAGGCAGGCGGTGGCAGAATTCAAGACACTCTCAAAAGCCCAGAAATGTGAAGACAGATAAAGACATGTTTGATGGGGTACTAATGGTTACTAGTGAAGACATTAAAACTAGCAAGATCGACAATTGCAACGAAGACGCTTCAGATTTGCAGAAGTCTGTTTGTGTTGAAGGTGAACCAATTTGTTCGATTGTTGATGAAGGAAACACTACAGAATCTATGGAGACTCACAAGGCTTCTGTACTGCAACCCATTCATATTTTTGCCGGAGTGCATCAATCCGGTGTCAACTGTCTGAGTGTTTCCAGAGTGGTAGCTGGTGAAGGCCTAGTTTTTGCACTTGCCAGTGGTGGGGATGATCAAGCACTCCATGTCAGAAAATTCAGAGTAATTGGAGACTCAAAAGGTGCAACATGTGGTTTTGTTGCTTTCAGTTAATAATTCATTTATTTTGTTTGTTTATGGTTTCTTTCCTTATGATGTGTGTTGATCAGGTTGGAGTCATATTGATGAATGGGTGTTACCTGATTTATACTTTTCCTGTTTCTCATTATGACTGCATCAAACAATGCAGATGTATTTGCCCAAGGTGGAGCAAAACAGCTACGTCTGGAAGTTGAGCATTTGAGTCAAGAATCAATTCATTGTGCCCACAACTCTGCACTGAAGGGTGTGCATCTTCTGCATCTTCTGTCATGATGGGTTCTCTGATCTTCCAAGGTTTCAAATATTTAGGATTTCCTATCTATGCAGTTCTTGTGATCTGCCAAGCCTCACATTCTTAGCTAATTCTATTTTGGCTTCAGGTGTATGGACCGATGCACACTGGGTTTTCAGCACAGGCCTCGACCAACGCCTGCGATGTTGGCGGATGTTATCCTCACCATTGCCAGAATCTGGGTTGGTTCTGAGTGATTCAATACTACATAATAGTCAACTCCCTCAGATTTCACAGTCATGTTCCTTGATTGAGTGGACACATTGTATGACCAGTGTTCCAGAAACTGAGGCGTTACATGTAGAGCCAGGGAAGACCAGGTAACTTCTTTGACTCTTTTATATCTGAGTCCCAAAGCTATGAGTGTTTCATTGTCTTGTTGCAGTTTGGGAATGGTCCAGTGGTGACCAGTGTTGGGTGGGTACCCACTTTGGTGGGTAAGAACTACAAACCACCAGGTCCAGTTAGTAAGAACCAGACCCAAAACCAGATTCCCAATTCTATTTATGCATGGACCCAAAACTGTAACCACAATACTATTTTTTGAAAAATAACAGGACTGAAAGAGGGGTTAACTGGTGGGTAAGAATCCATTCCCAGTCAGTAAGAATCAGATCAGAACAGAGACTGATAGCAGAAACAGAACTGGAATTGGATCTGAAAAAACCAGATCCAGTACCAGATTCCTGGTTGATTTTATATGTGGAACCAAAACCAAGACCATTCCAATTTGTTTTTCAGAACTGGAGCCATAGAACCGCCCAACACTGGCCATGACCTGTGCTTTGGATAAAATAGAATCTTCAGCGTCTTACAAAGGGAAATATAGAAAGCATTATTCTAATATTGTTTTAAGATTTCAGAGTTATCCTGCTTGTCTGGCTTAGTTGTCCAATTTGACCCACATCTGACAAATATTGGCCAATATGAGGTGATGAACCTCTAGGCACTCAAGGTGACAGCCCTGATTTATGAGCATCGCAAGGGAATTGCGTCAAAAGTTCTTGTTATATTGATGTGTTAATTGGTTTGTTCTGAGGTGGGGGTGCAGGGGACACTACAGAATTGCAGTGGTGGGTAGAGGTTTACAAGTCATCAACTTTCATGATGACTCTTCCACATTTGAGACAGATAGTGGACTCAAAAGGCAGTCCAATGGTGTTATAGCAACTATTTTGCCACATCAGTCTCTGACCAACCAAATGTGAAAGATGCCAGAAATTGACAGCAGATTTCAAAGGAATGCTAATTGAAGGCATGATTTTGTTGTCAGGGTACATTTCCTTAATTTGACAACTGCTGTAGTGGCTTCGCTTATTGGTGTTGATTTTTGTGATCTAATTGGAAATGCTGATGGAACCTTTTGCTCTCCTTGCTTATTTGTTAGACCATCTCCTTGTGTCTTTGAACTAATCAGTTTCACTTGTGAAGTGAATCAACAGTGGGAACACAAATCACATCTTGGAACAGGCCCTGGCAGAACCTGCTACCACTTGATGGAATGAGCCTGACATATATAGTGTTAACCCAAAACTCGAACTTCTTGCCTTGGTTGGTGGAAGGGACAAGAACTTGGCATTAAACAACCAACCAACCTTAATAGTGTTTTGAAGTTGGGAAAACAACCATGTGATCAATATGTTTATTTAGGTTTTTTAATTAAATTTTTTTAAAAAAAATTTGTGCATTGCCATTATGGTACAGAAAGCACAAAGATTTTCCTGTACACATCTTAACTGACAAGAACCCAAGGTTGAAGGCAAACAAACAAAACTGATTAAATTTGTTTGGTGAATCCTTTGAGAGTAATTTATGAAGCTAATTTGATCAATTTGTGGCATAAATGATGAGTAGAATGCAGTTCTTCATAGACTTGAATGAAGTTGTTCTGGAGAAGTGGCAGAAACCCAGAGGAAGGAGAGGAAGGTGTATGCTCTCCAAAAGTCGAAGCAAATGTTTTCTAGGCTTGTAAAGAATACTTGGCTCGAAAATGAGATAGCTCAGCAAGAAGGGCTTGGAATCAGTTACTTGAAAGAGCCACACAAAGTTATGGGTCATAAGGATATTGTGGTGAAAAAGTGATAAAGATGAGCATATTTATGTGATGTAAGCTGGTGATGTAAATATATGGGAAAGATTTTGTAGAGATCTGCAAGCCTTTCATTTTGTAATGCAGCTGTTATTTGTGGGGGTACAATTATTTTAAAGATAGAGTGGTTAAACATATTACACCAAAATGATGCTAAAACCACATTTTGATTCGGGTCTAGAATTTAGCATTTAGTGAATGTTGTTGTCAATTCTCCTTTAGTACACTTTCCTAGAAAATTGTCGACAACATTTTGGGATCTAACACAGTAGGGTACATTTGATGCTAAAGGATTTTGGTGAGAATTGTAGGGCAAGGAGTTATGAGCTATGTTGCCATGTATAACTCAGGAGTTATGGGCCCTTGAATTTCTGTAACATTCGAAATCGTACTTTCTGGGTAACACCACCATGTGTAGAGGCAGATTCTTGTTTTTTAATCCACCAAGTTTACAGGCAATGTTTACAGATCAGGAGGGCACACTAGTGGCCAATTAGGGCATAGGCTTGCAGATGACAGGTATGTATTTGGTTCCCAGAATTGTGGCAATTTTGCAATGATGAATTGGTGCAATGATCAACCCAGATGAATTCTATTGGATCTCATTAACTTGTAATGGCAACATTCGTGAATGGGTTTGTTCATGCTTGCTCATTCATCAGGTTGTTGCAAAGATAGTAGAGTTGGGAATGCAAGGAACCCCCGCCAAGAGAATGTTTGTTGAGGGTTACAATGCTCTAGTTCAAGGAAAGATCAATCTTGGTAACTGTGATTTTGTCATGGCTCTTTTTGGTTTTCCTTGAAGTGAAGTGGCTGTCTGTGCCACAATTGCAAATATCTTGAAACATATTTGTGATCAGTGATAGTATAAAACCCACCCTGAAACTGTAGATATATAAGATCACCCAGTTCTCTATCCTTTGAAAATCCCTGAACTTGGTAAGGATGGATACACCAGGAGAACAATGAACTTTGAAATGGGTTTTATAGAAAGTGTGTTGCCAATTGAGAATTATGAGCTTGTGGTTATTATTGTTGTCTTATATAGTATGCTTTATGAGAGGTTTCAATGTTTGAATACCATGTTTCTGCTAGTTTGCATTTAACTCAGGAGGGAGTTTTTGTTCTGTTCCAAGTAGAGGTGATCAAGTTGTAGCTATGAAAATTCCAGCTTTGATGATGTGGAGATGAACTCAATACATCTGAGAATCCTTGCATTCTGTTTGGGATTTATAGCTAATACATTAACTATAATTGCAAAAAGATCAAGGAAACGAGTTGGATAAGAAACTGTGTGGGTGTTTATATCACCTCTGTGAAATATGTTGGTGGTAGAGATTCTATGACAAATGCAGAATGATGCTCCCATCTTTTTGTTTTGCCTTTCCTGCTGCAAGTTCTGCATATTTAAGCATATTAAAGAGCTTATTTAAGCCTAAGCTAGTGGCAGTTTTGCTTGGAGGTGGTGTTGAAAGCAATGTTGTACTACCGAACAACCAATTTATGATCCCTTGTAAGTTCAAGCTACCTTGTTGAATAATGTGATGGTTGGTCACAACTACCTGTAGTCAGTGGTCTTCTCTTGCACCCTTGCACCCTAATCTCCAAGAGCTGTAAGCATTCACTCAATTTCCTATGCTTCTCCACAATTGCATGGGAACTGTATCACGTGACCACACTCAGAAATTCCATATGATCTGCAGCTTCAGCAGTAGTTCATTTTACTTTTGACTTAAGCAGAAGTCAATTGTAAAACCTTGTGCTGTTGTTGCAGCTTTCCTTTAACAAGTAAATGGTTCCCACTTCCTCTGTACCATACATGCTGAACCTACTCCTTCCGTTTATCCTTCCGATATACACAGGACAGGTATGTATATGGAAATGTTCAAGCAATATCATTACGCATCCTTGACCTATTGTGCAAGGTCCAATAACCATGAAAAACCATGAATGTTTATCTTTCCATCAACCATTATGAAGTACAAAGTCATTTTTCGGCTCTATAAGTGCAAGTTTCCCATGATTAATGCACACAAAGGGCTAAGAGCCCCTACTTATCAACAAGTAATGCAAGGTCCAATTCTCATCCACAAAACCATGAACATTTATCTTTCTTATCATGAAGCACAAAGTGCATTTTCTGCTCTAAAGGACCGGCCACATTTGATGTTAGGTTCATAGTGTTAAGGAGTGCCTGAACACCTTCTCATCATGATATGGCACCTTGGTGAGCACTAAAATCAAGAAAGGCTAACACCAAGTGATACAACATGAAGTGTATCCAGACTTGCACCAACATGTAACTTCTCTCCCTCCTTTTTTTTTAGTTTTGTGTTCTTCTCTCCAAGGTCAATGCTCTCCACACTTTGGTGTTATGCATGCTCAATGCTCTTCTTCACACTGCTCTCCACGTTTTAGAATGTTTTGTGTTTTGTTTTCACTTTTGTTTTGTTGGGCAACTCTTTGAGCTTCTTGGGAGTTTCTTGGGGGTGTTGTTTCATTCATTGTGAAAACTTGAAACTTCTTGGAGGTTGGTGTTGCTTCGTGCTTGTGCTAGACCTCAAGGCTGCTTGTGAAGAGACTTGAGTAGGACTCAAGAAGAAAGAGACAAAAATGAGTGGAAGGAGAAAAAGTGAGGTGAGAAAAAACACAAAAAAGAAGGGCGGAAATGTGGGTTTAGTTTAGTTTGAAGAGAACAACATTGACAATGGCAGGAAGGTTCTACTTGAGCAGAAGATCCTTGTTTCTCTTCTAGTCTGAACTAAAAGAAACTATGGCTTTTGGGATTGCAAAGGAGAAATAACAGAATGGGCACTTGAAAGTGTTAACAGTGCAGCTTATGTTTATGCAATCGAAGCAGGAAGCCGACTGTCAGAAGTGGTGGGAGCACAAGCTGAGGACTAGAATTGAAGCTCATTCATTTCTTAAGCTTGCAATCATAATTCTACATGCAAATGGATGAAGATTTCCACATATATTCTGGTTAATGAAGAGACTGAGAAGTGAGAGGAAGATGGAAGAGAGCTAAGTAAGTTGAGGTAAATCTGATTTCTCAACTTCGGTTTGGAAGTTGTTTCATCAGTTTTCACCTATTGCAGTGCATTGAAGAAGCCAATAGGCATTTTGGGAACCCAATAAGCAGAAATATTGAACCCACAACTCATCAATCAATTAACCTCTCTTGTATCCACAACTCATCAATCGATTAACCCCTCTTGTACTCATCTTCAGCTTGAATCCAAATCAAATTCAATTCTTATTGGTCTCATTCTCTTCTAGATTGTTATATTACATTCCTCATGTACAAAATATTTTTGTCCAACTCTCATCATCAAGTTTTAAACAATGATATCACAACATAATGGTCATTGGTCTTTACTTCTTTCACTTCTTATTGCCCAATCAAGATGAGATGAGGTGAGATTGTTCTTTCTCTTCTTTTGCCTAATATTTTGAAATTGGAATATTTGTCCAATTGTAAATAACTTTCCATGTACCTCTACTTTGCTTAAACCATAGTTCTTTAGTGTGGTTTCTAAGGAGGAAGTTAAGTTTCCATATGTACTTCCTTGCTTCATATTCTATTCACTACATGTGCCCCTTGTCACTTTTCTTCCCTAGACTCTCTGAATATATACCCAAGTTTGTTTTCACCACAAATTGCTATATACTATCAATGTTGTTTCATCATCTTAAATTGGCAAGATTTTTCCAATCCAAGTTATCAAACCAAAGGTTAATGCTATCATGTCTCCTACTACCCCCCATGGTATGGAAATGTTGCCTTTCTTCAACAATCCTGTGACAGAAACTCAATGTCTTTGTGGGTCCTCCAAATTCCCATAAAACTTGTACATGCTTGGGCTCATAACATGTAATTCCTCTGGCACATTTCAGTCTTGCAAGATTGAAGGAGTCTGCTTCTGCGTGAGGAAAGATACATAATTAATACATCTTTCCATTAGGCTGCTGTGAGCACAAATTCTATTTGATCACAGCAACTTTCACAATCATCTCATATCAATCCAGCATTGACCAATTGTAAGAGGTGCGAATCAAAGTGTGTAACTCACTAAAAAATAAAATGAATGGCATCTGTCCTCTTTTTTTTCATATGAGAGAACATGTGTTCTCGGAGTTCCTAACATGATCAATTGCATATTTTTCAAGCTCTCCAATAGAAAGCTACTCTTCCAACAACAAAGAAACAAAGACCCTCTATGTCAATGGCTTTCCATTAGGAGTTGCTGTGATCATTAGAGCAGACTTGTGTGTAACTGTGATCACAGCAGCCTAATGGAAAGAGGGCCCTTTTGTGGTCATGTCAATGACTTACATGCCAAGATCACCAGACACTCTGTTCGTTTTTTGGATCTTCCGATCGCTGATTTTGGTTCATTCCTTCATCATAAGGTGGCCAGCAGATTTTCTATTCTTGGTAAGAGGAAACGACAACGATTCATCCACCAACACCACCAGCTTCTTCTGGACTCATGAACCAGATCAACAGTATTTTATCGCCTTCGTCGACTCTTATCTTCTTCAACAGCGGAGGGAGAGGAACGGGCCTCGTTCGGGGACCAAACTTTCCCCAAATTTCAATCCATTTTCCGCACTTTTTTCGGCGTGGACTATCTGCAGTAGCAACTCGGTCTTGTCCGCGAATTTGAAGAATCCCCTTGGAAGTTGCTGTTTTCAGATCGGAAGATGGAGGAGGAAAACAAATCGGAAGCTCCTGTTGGTAAGTAAGTAGTCGTGTAAGTACTCACTTTGCTTGTGTCAAGGATTGTGCTCTTTTTTCTTTTGCTTCCTTGCTTCTCTGCTTGCTCCCTGCACTGAGAGAGAGAGAGAGAGAGAGAGAGAGAAAGAGAGAATTTGATGCTTCCATTGATAGTTTCCAACATGTGAGGATTTTCTTGGTATTTCCACTTCTGCAAACTCACAGCAGGGGTTGCCAATTCTTCCAAGGTTTGCACTTTACTCCAAACCTTCTACATAGTCAAATTTACAGAGTTTTTGAGGGCTTTGTACGTCGAAACATTTCCTCTCTCTCTCTCTCTCTCTCTCTCTCTCTCTCTCTTCGATTGTCAGTCTTTATATCGGCATTCTAAAGATTAAACAAAAAGGCTACCCTCTAAAGATTCTGTTGAGAAAGGAAGAGAGGGTTTGCTCCTACCTACCTCGACGTAGGGTTTTGTTTTTGGGGGCACTGAACTGAGCACATTTGATCTGTGTTTCTAATTCCTTTCCCTCTCCAGTCTGTTTCTCTCTCTCTCTCTCTCTCTCTCTCTCTCTCTCTCGTTTTTTCCTTTTTCTGTATATCTGTTTTGTTTTTTTGGTTTTTTTTCTTCCCCTTCTTCTTTCATTTTTGTGTGTTTCTTTGTGTTGTTTTCTGGTTGCTATCCACTATTATTATAATGGCTGAGCCTTTCCCCTTTGCTTCCAGACTTGTAACAGAAACTCAGTACACATGTTAGTGTTTACACTGGCCTGAACCCACTGACTGTAGGGAGCTGAGCTGAGCTGAGCTGATGAAGTCAGTGGTAGGAAAGTTGTGATAGAGAAGTCACTATCATGCATGTTACTGTTGTTGATGGTCCTTGAACCATGTGAAAGGCTGTCGCTGTTGGTCATACTGCAAGTGAGTATTTCTGTTGTTTTTCTCATTTTTGTTTTGTCCCATTCATATTGTTTCTTTCTTCCTGGTTTTGTAAGTCCTTTTTCTGGAAGTTTTTCTTTGACTTAAAAGGAGAAGTTTTAATCTTGTTCTGGCTTCATGGAGATTTCTGGATGCTCATCACACACACACACACACATATATGCACTTTTTCCAAAGTTCATACTGGTTTTTTGTCCTCATTCCAGAGATATTTTGCTTTGGAAATTGTTGCAGATGTGCATGACTTCTGTGCAGATCCCACATGTAGAAGCAAGGAGAAGGATTTGTTAGTTGTGGGTCCAGGAGTGCTTGGTAGCCTCATTGCTACTATTTGGCTTCAGGTTTGCTGCATCATCAGTTTCCAGCTTTCTTTTGCATTCTGCATTCTGAATTGTGGCAGGGAAAAAGGCTCAACAACCAGAGTTTTCTCTTCTTCTTCAACAATGACAAGAAACATCCAGGAAACTCTTGCAAAATACATTTTGAACTCTGACTCCAGCACACTCATCAATTGTTGCTTGCTATTAGATTGAAGAATTGAATCTACAAATTGTAAACCTGTTCATCATATTGTTAAATGCACAGACAAAATGTATTCATGTTGTGCAGACCATAAGTTGCAATGCCCACATGATTGGAGTACATGCACATGTGATGAATAGAACTTCAGTAACTTGACACAGAAATGCGGGTTGTGCAGCAAAATGCAGGATGCAAGGTGGTTGGTCAAACCAACACCACAAATCACCATGAAGAACTGCAAGCTCTTGGCATTCACCCCATCACAAAAGATGAAGGAGCAACTGACAAGTACCCTTTTGTAGTTTTCAGTGCTCCTCCTCATGGAAGTGAAAATTACATCACAGAAGTCAGGTTTGTCTATGAATCATTTCCTACCCACCACTTGCTTCCTTTGTTACTTTGGGATCTGTCCATCACATGTCTGAGAGTTTGTTTTTATTGAATCTCAAATGTCCTGTCAAGTCCTTCACTTCTTGAGCAAGTTGGATTGATGAAAAAGTTGTTGCCACTGTCTGCTTAGCTTTGGTACAAAATGCCATTGCATTGTTGAGAGTTTCTTAGATCAAGGAAAGTCCTCAAGCCCTTAATTTTCTGCATTTCTCAATTGTTTGATGTGTAGAGAATGTGTTTGTGGTTCTACATGCCTTGAAGAAACCATCTAGGATACTGAGTAGTGAGCAAACTGTTTGATGCAAGAAAATGAACATGATTTTCCTCCACCCCAGGGCAGCTGCTGAGCGATGGAATGGTGTGGGCTCATTGCTTTTTACTTCCAGCACGGCTGTATACGATGTCAGTGACAATGGCCCTTGTGACGAGGTACAGATGGCTCCTCCTTAAACCAAAAGCATTCTAAATTCCCACTTAAACTTCTTGTTTCAGTTGTCAAAATACTCTAATTTTGTATTGAATTGTCCCAGTTTTTTTTCCCCTCTGTTTTTCCTTGATCCATCAAGACTATGATTGTCTTGTAGATGACATTCATTGTTCTCAGAGATCTGTTCTTGATCTTCAACGCCTACAAATGTCAGATTCCAACTGTTGGTCTTTACTGTGAGGACAGAACTCACCTATTGTTGGGAAGGGAAGAAGCCCAAGAACAGATGTGCTGTTGGGTGCTGAGGAGGAGGTGCTCAAAGTTGGAGGGAGTGTTGTACGGTTGGTTGGCTTATATATATCCCCTCCTCTGTCTTCTATACACACTACAGTTATGGGTTCAACTGTTCTCATTCCTCGATTTCATGAGTTCAACCTCAGTTGGTTTTATACATTCTTGAACCCCTAACTTTTGTCCTGTTTGTGATAGCTCCATTTCTCTCAGTCAGAGTTGCAAATGTAACTTTAGCACTCTGCTGTTCCTGCTGGATCAGACACAATCCCCAAGTTTGTGGACAAAACAAGGGGGGTCTGGGTCTGAATTGGTCTCAGAGTTTGTGGCTTCAAGAATGTTAGACTTTTCTCAGGACTGGAGTGCTTTAATGTTTGAGCTACAACTGGTGAACACTGATTGGAATAAGACTGTTGGAAATCTTTGACTTCAAGTACACAACCGGGACCATGGAGCTCATGTCTATTGGCTCAAGAAGGAACATGTGGATGCTCGACCTGACTATATACTGAACCTCATCCATTATGAGGTTTACATATCAGCTAACCTCATGTGATGCTACTTTAACAGCCCAGTTGCATGACATGGAAAGGATTCTGAAACTTTGAAGATGTATGACAGCTTTTGTTCTTCAAATGTGCATACAGAAGTTTTAAAAACACAAAGTGCATACCATTTTGAAGGATTGTTTTTTGCTATTCAATTCAAGACATTGCAATCAAGTCACAAGGACAAATTTAAGTGTTGATTTGCACCACTTGCCTGTGCCAGGATGCAGCTGCACTATGTATTAACATTTTGAGTAAGATGACCCGTGGGCAAATCTTTCTGGGTTGTGACAACACTCCTGTGTCCAGGTACACTTACATGGGTTAAGTTCTCATTCTACCCACTTCTCAGAGTTTAGATGTGGGGTTGTTTGGCTGCTACAGGAACTGCCTCAAAACTTCAGTGTAACTTCTGGCATACTTGCAACTGTTGAATGCAGACAGGAAATAATGGATGTGCTAAAACAGAACAAAAGCTTTGAACGTGGTGATTTCCAGGGATTCACAGGTAAGTGCTTTTGGTATGTTGTTGGATCTCTCAAAAGGTAACAACTCCTTGGCAGAGACTGACTTCTTTCAATTAAACTCTTGGGTAAAACCTATAGTGAGACAATTGAGCTCCTAAAGATGGTGTAATGATGGAAAATGTGTTGCACGACAGTTGCCGATGGACCACTTGGGAAGAAGATCACCAACAATGAGACACGAAGAAAACTTGGGTGGCAGCCCAAGTATGGAAGTTTTGCAAGCTTTGTTAACACTTTATAGCACCTGTGACTTGCCAGTACAAAATCAGGAAATACTAGCAGATTCCTCTGATATAATAGACACTCTGCAAAATGCCTCATATGATAGAGTTCTATTGACCTCCATTCAGTTGAACAGGTTTTACCTTGTACAACTCAATCATTTTCTTGATTTGATAGACTTTTCCTTTCCATTAAAGTTCTGGATGAACAAACACCTGTCATGCTAGTATGCAGCAGCTTAAGAATTTTTGCAATTTGATCTGCCAGTGTTCACACAACCTTCTAGTGTGTTTTTAATTTGGTGCATACAAAGATATGGTCTTGGTACCAAAAAGCAATTGGTGTGTGATAACCACAAATCTGATCATTAGTGAATTCACTTTTGTATTGTGAATTGTGTGTTGTGGATTAAACTTCAATGGAGATTAGTATTGTGGCTTAACCTGCCATCCAAATTGAAGACATAATTTATGAATTAATCAGAAGAGAACAAGAGAAACCATTTTGTCAAACCTGAAGTTCTTAGCTTGTAGGGCATTTTTTCACTTGGGCACAAAACATGATTGGGTCAATTTGGATAAATACTCAAACAAGACAAACATATGACTTAGTTTGTTGGGCGTTTCACATGTCTTAGACACATTGTCTTAGCTTGTTGGGCATTTCATGGCTATGACACAAAAGACCATCAACACAAACACATGTCTTGGACACATTGCCTTAGCTTGCTTTGGATTTGGTCACTATGACACAAAAGACCATCAACAAAACACAAATCTTAACTTTCTTCGACACGTGGCTTAGCTTGCTGGGCATTTGGTCACTATGAAAACAAAAAGACCATCAAGACAAACACATGTCTTAAACTTGCTGGGCATTTTCTCACATGTCTTAGACATGTGTCTTACCTTGCTGGGGATTTGGTCACTATGACACAAAAAGCTATGTGACAATTTGGATAGACTCAGAAAACACAAACACACATGTCTGAGTTACTGATTAAAAATTGAGGGAACAAAGTACAGGCATTCCGAAATAGACGAGACACGGGATCTATAGGTATATAAGATGGCTTACATCTCTGGCTCAACCTGAAGCTTTCAGGTGTTCAATCCTTCTTCACTTGCTGCACTGTCTTGATCATGACCACTTGCTTGAAAGGGACTTGGACAGGAAATCCAATGCATGAACCATATAACAACATTCCTCTTCCGCTCCAAGTATTACAGACACAGAACATATCAAAGTCTTGGGCAACACAAAAAGAAAAGCATGGCAAGTGTAGTACAGAATCCCAATCTGACAACAAAATGAAGCTCCATTTAGAGAATCTTTGCAAATTTGTCACTACAAACACTATCCAAGCTGCAAATTCAGAACTTTGAGATGGCTGTGTGTTGCATTATTGACGCCAGGTTGTGCATGACAGGCATGTAGAGAGGTTCATAGTTTACATCTTCAAGGCTGGATTGTGCCATTCATTTCGCTGGCGTAACTTCTTCAAGGTCCTTCAAGCTTCCCAATGGCTCCAGTAACCAAACCAATTCATCCAGAGCACCATTTTTTTTTGGGGGGCCTAAATTTTGTCATTTGGCAATATAAAAAAGTCCAGTGTAACTCATACAAAGGATTTTTGTGAAAAAACTGTTCAAAGGAAATCTTCTTCTGAAATTTACATAATTTAGACAAAAGGTTCTAGCGGGTCACCAAAGATTTCACTAGCAGAATTCTTAAAATTTACTACTTTCCTCTCTAAACTATAGCCAAATTTGGCCAATTCCTCTTGTGGATGATGCCAGTGTGAGGTAACAAAAAATTGGAAAAAAGAGAAAAAACCTTCATGCAAAGTCAACAACTGATGTATGTAAGGTTTTGCGCACTTAAAGAGGATCAAAGAAATTAGCTCATGAAAGGACTACACATTTAGAGATATTTGTAAAGCAAGGAAAACATGCACCAGTGCCCCGGTTTGGCCATAAAGTGGGTGAGATTTTTTTCTAAACAATGAAAAAAAGTACACTGGACCAGTGTTTTTTTTAATACTTTTCTCAAGGTTGCTTACCTGGCTACACCCAGCCAGGCAGAGTGTACAAATGTGGCTATTTGTAAATTTCCAGAGTGGAATAAATTGGCTATTTTTAATGTTTTTGGGTTAGTGTGGTTGGCTATCGTGCTAAATGAAGAGTGAGCTTTTGGTGACCAAACAAAATGTACATAGCATAATTTGGCTATCTGAATTAATCACGGAGAGAAAGCATTTGTCAACAAACACACTACAATTGTATGCACTACTAGGGGAGTTGATTCCCAGTCTCAAAAGACTTTGCCCATTTGCAATAGTAGTGTGCTTGCACCCACCCAAAACCCACCCCAAGTTCCAACTTGCAACCCTAAGCAAAAGACAAAAATTGCAAACAGGAAGTGCAGAGTCCATAAGCAGAAGTGCATGCTGCACAATCCAACTCAAGAACCTGGACTCCAAACTCTCCAACATTCACATTACACAAGATAACTCCAAAAGCACCAAGTAAAAATCTCCGAGCCCGCTCCATAGACCTACATGACCATTCAAAATACGCTTCAATTTGCAACCCCAACCATATTAAGCAAAAGACAAAAATTGCAAACAGTAAGTGCAAAGTCCATAAACACAAGTGCATGCTACACAATGCTTAACTCTTAAGTCCAAACTCCAAACCCTCCAACATTCACATTACACAAGATAACTTTTAAAACATCAAGTAAAAATCTCCAAGCCTGCTCCGCAAACCTACATGAAGGTCCAATCGCATTGAAAGGAGCCACTCGCGTTACTAAATTGCAATAATGGGGGGTCCTTTAAGACATTGCTAATATTTTGCTCGTCCCTAAATGGCATTCACTAATTAACCTGATTTTAAACATGGTGGGATGAAACTCGTGAACCATACTACTGATACTCAAAACCTAAACCTTTCTTCTTGCACTATCAACACCTTTTCTTCTTTTGTGTTTTTTCTTTCTCCATCATTTTTTCAACATTTTCTTTTTTCATTTACTTGGAGGCTATTGAAAACCTCACATGAAGATATGTAGAAGCATTGTGAGTTAGCAAGGTTGTTGGAATGTGGTTAATGATGTTGGTGCTAAACAATTTGTCTCAAGTCTAGTTAAACCCAAGTCATTCATCATTTTGTTATGCGAAAAGCAACAACTGCAATGTGACAACTACAACTACTCGAGAAGCTATCCAAACAAAGGTGAGTAGTGAGGCACATCATTTTATATGCAATGTGTTTTTGATGAGCACAATGAAAGTTGTTGAAAGTTTGATAGAGGTGGGTGTTTATGGAGGCAACGAATGTGATACTAGAAGTTTTAGAAGTAGCAAGGTGCATTGACAAGTGTGAAAGTAAAAAGTTGATTCTGTAACCATTTTCAGCATTGGATGTTTTGAGGTTGTGAATGCAAGGAGGTGTAATTCGCCATTTTCAGAGGTCAAATACACACACACACACACACACACACACTTTCATCTCGTTTAAAAGTATGCAAACCACAAGTCAAACCCCATTAGAATTTATGTTTATTGTTTGTGGGTTTATTGTAGATTGTCTTTGGTGTGTTTGGTGATTTCCCTCCACTTTTGGAAAATACCCTAATTAACATAGGTCGATGTTGGTGTAAGCATTAGGTCTCAGGAATGGCACAATTGAACAAGTGAAGTTTATATGTCTATGGGGACCTACACATAAAGGACCTTGTATCTTTTATTTACAAAGGTGATTGAGAGATGACACACGAACATTAGTAGAAAATGGCCATTTTGCAACTGGTTTTTATGATTAATTTTTAGTTGCAAACAACATATGTAACTAAAATTTTAATAGTCACATTGGACAAGTTGCATTGACACTAGTTGCAAATGACACAAATTTTTGATCAAAGAAAAAATCAAAACAATACACCTTCATCTTTTGATTGGTCATATACGTATTGTCGCTTGCAACTATGATGTGACTTTTTTGGTGAATAATGAAAACAAGTTATGTGTTGCCACGTGTTCCAACTCTTAAAACTTACAAATATTTTATTATTATTTTGAAATAATCTAAGACATTTAATTTTTATGTCCAGATGGTTTTAATTGTGACACGTGGTGCAATAGAAATTTGCCATGTGACGTATTAATTAAAATTTTCTAAATAAAATTTAAATCAATATTTAAGTATGTAAGTTGAACTAGGTACCTACCTACCCATCTAGGTTAAACACCTATCTAAATGGGACCTATTTACCTACCAAGGCAAAATACCTACTTAGGTAGGAAAGTAGGTGAAAAAATAAGTAGTTCGGTGTATGTACATGAATATTTATATTTTATTTTGGATTAAGTCATTTTTGTTCGTTCATTTGATATGTCCATGTTTTTAAGTATGAAAATGTAAAGATATAACACCATGTTTATGTACTTTTCAAGATGTTTAATCACAAAAAATTTGCAACTAGAAAGTTAATCCCATAGGTTTTAACTTTCATTTTCATTTTGAAAAGTATATAATTAAGCAAGTAACTAACAACTAATTAGCTAACTAATTAGTTAATGAATAAAATAATAAACTTGTTGACTAATTAATTAACAACTAAAGTATAAACTAACAAATTCACTTTATAAATTATCCAACTAAGTAATTATTTATAGTAATAAGCATCAATAGATTATAATTAATGAATTAATTATTTTATTAATTATTTTAAATATTCCTTTTTTATTAGCTACATAAATAATGATAAAATAATTTTAAATTATATATTAACTATAATGATCTATCAACCAATTTATTTACTAATAGTTTGCTAATATTGAAACAATTGGTTAATTATTAATAACTGATTAATTACTATTTCATAAAACCAAATAAATTAATATGATAACTGAAATATTTAGTAATTAATAATTATAAATAATGAGTCTTAATTTTTTAATTTAATAATATAATTAGAACCTAGCCTAGGCTAGCTATTTTATTATAATTATTCCCATTATTATTTTCATTTTAATAGTTCATAATAAATAAAAATGTAAATATTTAATAGTAACAATAACATTAATTCAATTATTATAGTAGCTAGTTGGTAGCCAAGGTTAACTATTTTATTTTTATTATTCATATTATTACTTCACTCATTATAGTTATTTATGAACTATTACAATAAATATTTCATATTTTAATAAGTATATTTTTCCCTTGAAAATATATTTTTCATTTGTATAATAATTTATTGGATTTTCATTCTAATTACAACAGTAATTGTTATAAAATAATAAAATGAAATAAATGAAAATAAAAATTATATATCATTAATTGATTATAATCATTGAGTAATTAATAAACATTAATTGTAAATTTGAAATATAAAAAATTAAAAAAAATTATAAATATTTCTTGGTGATTATTATAATATAATAATATTTCATAATTGATTATTTATAATAATGATGATGATGTAATTAGTAGCTAGCCTAGGTTAGCTATTATTATTATTATTATTATTATTATGTTAGTTGTTAGAGCTATTATGATTTATTGTAAATTTTTATTTTTTAATAATTACGTTAGTCAATTGAAAAAAATTACAATATTTTTAAAATAATTATTTCAGTCATTATATAGTTATTATTCCTATCATTCTAACATCATCATCATCATTATGATCATTATGTAATAAAATATTACTATTTTGAAAATTTTAGTGAAGGATAATATTGAAATTTAGTTTTTTATTACATGCAACTAATATAAATATATAATATAATGTTCATATATAATAATAAATGTCATTTGTAATATTTTAAGAAGTATAATATGGTGGTTTGGATAAACTTGTAATATGGGCACAATATATATAATACACATCTTACATAAAATTCTAATATATTCAAAACATACACTAATTAGTGTAACCATGATATTGTGATAATTTATGCTAATAATAATACTTGAATAAACATGTAATATGGTTGTTCATATACATTCAAAATATATATTTAGAAATCCTAATACACCCAATTGTATTCCTTAGAATTCATGAAATACACCTTTGTATATTCATAAGGTTACAACTAAAATTGGTCACATTTATAGCTAATGGGACATATATTGTTCTTCTTGGATGAAAAACCCAACTAAATGTTGTTCACATTGAAGAATGAACACCAAAATAGTCACAGACTAGTTGTAGTGTAGTTGCAAATAAAACCAACACAAGAAATAGTTGCAAAAATGTTCAAATGTCATTGCAAATAACTAATAGTTTCATGTAGTCGCAAATATAGTGGTCGCATTTTGGCCAAATTTTACTAGTGGAATTAGGTCTAATGTTTCAATTCTATTGTTTGTCATTTAAATGGATAATTTTTTTTTAATGTTATAAAATTTGCAACTAAACAACAATCATTTTGCATGTTGTTATTGCATATTGATTTCAATTTGCACATAAAACCTTTGTTATTGATTTTCATGCATTTGTTATGCATATATTGAAAGTTGGAACTTTGGTGTTGGTACATTCATTTTGGTTCATTCCATGTTTCAGGTATGTAATGTTTGTTTTGCCTCACATTTGTAGCTTTGATTTGTTCCTTCAAATTTATTGTTAGCATTATGAACATTTCCTCTTTAAAGAAAGATGGTTGAAAGTTGCCCACTTTCTTGTGGTGGCAATTGTTGTGCTTTATGGTGTCTTGATTGTTATGTTGTTCAAATGAATAAGGTTTGCTTATCTACACCCTCCAAAGTTGTTCAATCACCCCAAATACCTTAAATCTTCCTAATACTTCTAGAAATGTGATCCAAAACTCATGTTGCAAGTTTTCTATTTTGGTTTACCAAAACCTTCAACATTACATGATATATTATTTGTACCCATTGGAGCAAAAGATGATGAAGTTAGTGGATGGTCACGATGGCTACTTGCTGTTGATATTGTTGATTATAAATATATTATTACTAAGTAATTATTTATAAATGTTTTTTATTGTTTTGTAGGAAAGCCAAAACAATGTACAATTTGGGGGATTGCATGCCAAGGTTTAAGGAATCAATTCAAGAGGCAAAAAAAACTATAGGTAATGTTGATTCTATCTTTCATCATGGTTCAAAATTATAGTATATGAAGTAAAAGTACACAAATTCTAATGTCAACCTCTAAGTAATTAACCGGTAGTAGCAACAACAAAGTAACCTTCTAATATTTTTTAGATATTTTCTAGTAAGGTGAAAGCACACTACAAGGGGGCCACTTTGGGCACTTTCACAACATGTACGTAAAGTATATTTCTACAAAATGTATTGCATTTAATTTTGGGTTTCATTTTTAGCGTTCGGACTTGATATTTTGATTTTCACAAAGTTAATGATATATAATATTACTTGAAAAATTAAATTAAAGCTTAAATTCAAGGAATAATGAATATGTTTATGGCATATATAGTATAATAGAACATGTTTATATTTTTGGATTGCACTAGGTTTGGGTTTGAATTAGTCAACCAAAAAATAATTGAAATGAAAATTTTAAAAATGACCCGCCTCACATATCTTATTATTTTCCATCTAAAAATGATAGTTTGTCAAAATGTTAATTTACCGCATACGTATGGTCATCGCCCCCAAAAACATCCATTTGTGATATGATAATTATCAAACTCTTCACATGGCTCACAAACTTATTCCAATCATAGGGAATCACAAATTTTAATAAATACTATAAATTTCATACATACTACAAATAATTTCAATCATTTTTTGAATATATTTGCATTTTTAAATACATAGTGCATTTTTTTTTTGCCACAAATAGACATTAGAATCACACAATATAAGTTGAAAAAATTAAAAATCTTTGTGATATAATCTACCATATTTGGCAAAAAAATTGGAAAAATATGCTTCAATATTACCATGGTTGAAATTCAAACATGGACACCCTTGGATAACAATACAATGTGATAACATTTTTGCCCCCCCCTCCTTCCATAGTGTGCTTTCACCTAGTAGCAACAATAAGTAGAAGCAAACCACCTTAAGAGCCAATTAACTTTAGATCCATTATAAAGTTGTTTCAGAATCCACTTGATCATTTCTTGAAGAATCAAAATTGGGTTAGACTAGCCTCTCACCCGCAAGATTTGCCAATGTACATGTTATTGTAAGTATGCAATGTTCCAAGGATCAAACTCCCCTAATGTGTGTTGGGCAGTAGTCCTCATAAACTCCAATAATTACATGAATGTATGTAAACTTTACTATAAATTATTTGAGATAGTCGTGCACGAATTTTTTTCAATATCCTCATGTAAACTTGTGCAAAACAACTTGCCAATCTTTTTTGTTCACATGTACTAATCTATTAAAATTTGAAATTTTCCTAGAATTGTAGAAGCTACGGGAGTGCAAATTGGCTGAAATCATTCACATAAATTTGTTAGTGCATTGAATCCATTGACGAGAACAAAAGAAACTACATGTATTACTTTTTATTGCTTCATGAATCAAGATTTGGTGTCAAAAATTTTATAGGTACATTGTTAAATGTCAATGGTGTTGTGCATAAGCTTGTGAATATGATAGTTGTTATACTCATTCAAACATTCATTTAATTCCATCACATATAGTTAGTCATTGTCAAGCACATGCAAGCCTCATTAAAAGATCAATGGTTCCATCAATCTAGGACTCAATATTGGTTAGCATTTGAGTTATTGTTAAATATTTGTGAGTGTTATATAAAGCACTTGGGAATACATCAAACCATTGTTGTAATTGTCAATCTCCTAGTAGTTGTGCTTTTACAATCATGGTATTTTGCAAAAAAAGATGTCATTATTCACGATTAAAGGTCCTTACCAAGTATTTAAGAGTGTTGGTTAAGCACTTGGGAGCACTTGTCAATCACATTAGAATGTTGGGGAACCACTAATTGTCATTGTCAAACCTCTTACAATCATGATTTTGTTGACAATTGTTTCTAGAAACACTAATATGTGTTGGTTAAACATTGGAGGTCCTTGCCAAGTACTTATGAGTGTTAGATAATCACTTGGGAGCACTCATGGGTGAAAATATGGTTGGGTCGTACCACAAGGAATATCACATCTTAATTCTTCAAAACCCATCAAACTTTGGAAAAATATAGGAAACACATAAATAAAAGTTTTTTAGTTATTTTTTTTCCTCAAGTACTCTAACAAACAACAGAAATTATGTGCCACACTGTGTTCATTAACATGAGGACAAAAATCTATGAGTAACATTAAAAAAGTGTGTAAAAACTCCAAATTCTTGTTTAAATTGAATTGTAATTTGCATGTCTTCTACATGCAACATATAAATACTAGTTCACTAATGTAATTCTTTAAACAATTCAAGACTTTTATCTTAACAATCTCATAGGCCACAATTTGTTTCTTTGCACCTAGGGACAAGCCTATAATGCTATTACAACGATCAAGTGCTAGTTTACTAAAGTTAACTCCTCAATACCATTCAAGACTCAAATTCTAACAATGTGATTGACCATATGGGGTTTTTTTTTCCCATCCCTAGGCACAAGGCTACCTATTCCACATACCCTAATATATTTGTGTATGTTTTATACACAAATCCGATAATCCTTTTCTATGTACATACAAGTTAAAAAATTTGGCAACAGCTTCAAAGGGAAGCCAAGTTACAAATCCTTGCTCACAAATGAGTTTCAAAAGCTAGCCCCCAACTACCCAATTGCAATTCTCACAACCTGGATTGTTGCACTCTTAAATACACGAAAGCTTGGTTCACCAATTGGAAGTCTTGACCCACATCCAAATGGAAATGTCTCTGTCAACATACAATTTGATAGCTCTTAGAAAAACCCCATTCAAACAAAACTAAATAAAATGAAAAAAATACATTCAAATCTCATCCATCCTCCAAATGCATTTAAAATTGGGCAAAAAAGTAAAATTGGCTCATCCAGGGTATTCAGGGGTTAATGTTGCTTCTTTTGACAAGTTCCTTAATCACATGTAATCAAATTGTGAGTCATAAATTGGTATATTTTTCAATGAAAGTTAAGTTTCATATTATTAACAGACATTAATCAAGATAATTGTATTTTTTTTGCCACGATATATTTGATCACGTCCATGTTAAAGCATAATACTCACAAACAACTATGTCAAAGCAATTGCATATGACAGTGGAATAGAATGTGAAAGAGTCTGACATTTGTTTAAGAAGTGTGAACTAGAATAGTTCTCCAAAATAGAGATAAGTGATTCATAAATTTTGCTGATGTGAATTGTAGATACTGAAAATTAGGATAGAATGTGAGAGAATTTGAGACTCTGAAACATTTCTCAAATTCTCTCACATTCTACCCTTCAACCCTTTAAAATCAGATAAACATTTTTCTCATATCTCAACATTGATTTGAATTAGTCTTTTCAATGAATTTCTTACAGAAGATCCACACACACTCACTATGTGGGCTTCTACCAATATCTATCACAGCCAAAAACAGTGTGCAAGTTACTTCCTCAATCCATAAACATGAAATCCTGCACAACATAAAGTGAAAATTGATTGATCAAATGCCACCTCCAAGACAATGTGCAAATTATTTTCTCAACCCATAAACATGAAATCCTGGGCACCATGAAGTGAAAATCAATGAATTGCCACTACATGTCTCAATCATTCTGACCAGGCAATGAAAGCCAATCATAGTTCTTTGCTAGCCCTTCTGGACAACACTGTATCATGTGCATATTTACAGATTTAAATTCAGTTTAACTACTTAAAGCTTGAACTTTATCCAAATAACTATTTACAGGCCATTATACTGCTGCTGGCGGAGCTACTCTTAGACACTCTAATGTCCAATCTCTCCATCCCAGAATCTGCCGGTACCACATGCAGTAGACTTCAAAAAGAAAGTTTAATGCAATGTTTCAAATTCACCATAGACTGTACAGTGATGGAATCCACTTCTCTCAGCTCTAGTCCCAGTGTGTCCAACCTGTGTGCCAAATAACACAGAGCCAAGTCGCTTATATTTAACAAGCTCAAGTTAAATTGCATACAAGACTTAAAATATAAGCAACTCTTTTCTGTGACAAACCTGAACTAATTTCTTTTACTGATGACTACACAAGAAGTTATTTTGGCAAACAAAGATGGAACCTGGCATACATAATTGTCTACATTCCCAAGGAAAGTCTGCCTGGAGATACATGCCCTGCATCTGTGACCAACAAGAAAATGTACAGCTCACTGAAATAAATCTTATCCTAATCACTTTCTCCTCTCTGACTCTCAAATGCCACAGAAGCCAGAGGAAGATGCGACAATGGTGTTAAGTGTGTCACTTCTTCCACATACCAATTGGTGCAGGGATGAGCTTCGGTTGAATTTCCAACACGTTTGTCCCACTAACAATCTAACATGCTACCCCAGTAGCCCAGAAGCCACTGCCAAAATTTGGCGATCTGCGAGGATGACTTAACTCAAATCAAAACCAGCCCCGGCAGTAATAGCATACAAGAGTTTTTCATGGATGATCTCCTTGCTGCACATCACACTCACAAAAAATCTTGAGCAGGTGATATTTCGCAAAGCATACAATACTGTAAAGTTTGCACATGGGACTTGCATCCTAACTCTTCTCTATCACAGCACAGCACCCAAGTGTGAGATGAAAGCTCAGCTGAGATAACTTGCATACCTTCTGTAGGGAGGAAGCTTAAGAAGATTCATGCAGGTTGCAGATGTTGGTAAGCGATCCAGAGTTTCTTCTGAAGCATCATCTGGAGCAGCTCTGCAACCACAAACCATGTTAGATCCAGCAAGTCAATTGGGTCTTCATTTGTGTAAGTCCAGCCAGTTATACTACATATCTGCATTATTCCTTCACCTGTATGATCAGTCACCTGATTATTCATATCTGGGAAGGATGCCTCCAACTAAGTTGCTACTATAGCCTTACTTTAAACAGTGCATAAGTCACCCACTCGTACCTTTGTATACAAAATTGTGGTTCGAGGTATTTGAACCCAAGTAATGGTCCTCGAGAGCATCCTGTAACAAACCTGCAAACAGCCCCACAGGACATCCAATGTCCAGTTTAGAACTTTTCCTTGTAGATTCCAAACAGGAAACAACACTGAACTTTAGATAACTACACAGCAAGCAATGTAAAACAAATGAAACAGATATCGTTGGCAAAATCCTCCTGACTCTTATGCTTGACAGATTTAAGTCTCTGTGCAAACTCACTTAAGAAACTTCCGTTGCAAATCTGAGTCCAATGTCTGCACCACCTCCCAGAACATTTCAATGACAGGGTGTTTCTGCAAACCCCAAACATGTCAAGTTCAGAACAATTTAGTGCCAATGGATGGCACTTGTTTGCAACTAGCAGCACAATGAATTTTCCACCTCCTCATAAAAATTGTTTATTTGGACATGTACAAGGGGATATATCTATGAATTGCAGAAAAATTTGACAGTTAACATTTGGAGGTAACTATTGTGTCAGTGCCAGCAAAACCCAAAACAAATACAAGAATGAGTATGTTACATTTACTAAGACATCAGACACATTGGTAACAATAATGAGGTGATAGATTGACAGAATAGAACTGAAGGACAGAATGTGATACCGCATCGTAACCACCAGCATAGTGTACGTTGTTTCGTAGATCATTCACATCCATTCCTTCTTGTGAGCCTGATATAAGTATCTAGTCAAAGGAGCAGCCTGATGTTACATTCTGTCATTTGCACATCCTCTGCACCTGACATAAATCATGTACACTTTGTGCTAGCTAAAAGAAATCCTACAGTGACATACTAGCTGATAACATAGATATGCCGAGCTGCATATATGTAAGCTGAGGGTCTAGGTGAGTGTACCTGTAGTTCTTGCTCATTGAACATTCCAATCCATTCTGGCTTGATAAGTTGTTGAAACCCATGAAGAAAGTGCTCACTCTGTTCCCGAATCTGCATCAGTAAACACATTACTCTAGGATCTCAAAATAACCTAGACAAGGTACTTGGTTACAATTGATGAGACAGTGTGTCCCACTTGAGCAATCACTCTCACAAATTAAACATATATCTGCAGACGTATTGAATGTCTCCATACAATTAGAATTGTGCGATGAGCCGACAATGAGGTGGTAGAGGTTTCAGATCCAACCACATCTCAACGAACAGGAAAAAGAGGAGACCCAACCATAAAAGGAGGGAGGAGTTTGAATGATGGCAAGTCACATGCATGTTCAATGACTTTCATAGCAACATGTATGGTAATGACCAGCTATCATAAGATCCCTGCTGGCTTCATCAGCTCCCAGCATTGGGTGGAAGTCAATGTTACACATTGACCAATGTACAGAATTTTCTGTCACAAGACCAGCAGTAACTGGGAGAGTTATAATGCTGACTAGCTCAACAAACTATATAAGAGAGGTGATGACCAAGGAAACCAAGAAGAAAGAGGAACACAACAAAAGAAGAAAGGCCCAAAAAAAGCCTGAACAAGGAAAGAGAGAGAAGAGAAAAATAACAGAGTACTTTGAGAGCATGACCCTTTGAGGACAAAGTGGGCTTTGAAAAGCTCCCAACTCAGGATTAAGAAGCCTTCAAATACCATTTTGAAGATTCAGAAGGTTGAAATACCAAACAGAAATCTTTCTTGATAAGCAAACTTCTTTGTTTTAATACATCATTTGAAGAGTAACCTTCTATTCAAAAGACTATTTAAGCTTGCCATTGAAGCTACAAAGTTTAACTTTGAGCCACAAAGCCTTAAGAACCTGTAAAACTGATGTTAACTTCTGCAAATTTAGCAGAATAAAGATAAATTGAATACACACTAGGCATGTGAATCTTGTTGACTGCTAACTCCAACTGGAAACTCCAATTCAAATCTGTAAGCTTCATTGAAGACATGCTACAGAGAGACCATTTCAATCATCCAAAGAACTAGAGAGTGTGAAAGGAGGCAGATAGCTACCTGACTATTGAGACGATGATGAGCAACCTTGTAAATGTAGTTGATAACATTTGAGTTGGTGACTTGAATGTCTCTCCCTCCTTCAACCAGCTCAATTTCATTTTGCTCTCCATACTCATTATTCACGACTACAAAGTAGACCGATAGATCTGCCAAATCTCCTTTGTAGTTCTGCAAGTTTGCACTTTCTGCATCAGTAACAGATTGCAGGATTGGAGATTGCAAAACATCCTTACCATCTAAAACAATTCCTATCTTAGCCACCATCTGTCCTGCATCTCATTTTGCTGGAAAAGGAAAAAAATGGAAGGGAAAGCTTCCACCTTGAGAATCAGAAGGTTTCGGTAAAGCTCTGGGTCCAATGACGGCAAGTCATGGAGATAGTTATGCCTAGAAGACAAAACCCAAGGTCCAGTCAACCAAGTCTATAAACTCACTAACACCAGAATACCATGACAAGTTCCATTATAATATACAAGTATTAAGGCAAGCAAAGACTTTTGAGCAGTGTTTGTTGGTTCATGGCAACATGCAGCAGAGAATTATCAAGGGAGGCAATGCCTACTTCTTCCGTAACTTGCTCAAAAAGAAAGTGGCAAATGGTATATCCACCAGAATTCCTTCAAACATAGCCTACACACACCATGAAAGCCATCTTTCAGCTCAAGTAGAACCCTTTAACAGACTTGAGAAACAGATAGATAATTTCTTCCTTCACTCCCAACTTCAATGCTCATGGTTTTGTCAGCTGCAGGATTGTAGCTCTGATCATCAAGCCAGATGATGCAAGATGACAGGAGGATATTGGTTTCAAGGGATGGATGTGCTCAGTACCTTGCCAAGGATTTTGCCTAGAAATTCGAAGTAGTGGAGATGATCATCATGTACCATATCTGAAGCTGGATTAGGATACAGCAGGTGATCAGCTGTTTCCTGAAAGAAAGGTTCTTTGTATCAGCAAGTGTAGGAAATGATTAAAAAAAACTACATGACCAAAATCAAAAGTGCTAGGAGAACTCACCCCTAACACATTTGGTTCAATTCAACTAGGTAAATGCATTCATCATTCATCATTTCTAGGATGTCAAGTGATAGATTCTGGAGAACAGAAGGTGACAGGATTTTATACCTTAAACAGACCATACTGTATAGCAAAGGCAACCTTTGTAACATTCTCCATGAAATCTTTGAAGATGCCACCTCCATCAACACCTGCTTCCTCTACTCCCAGCTCGTTGACAAATGTAACCCGAATCTGACAAAAGATGACAACATAAAACAACTGTTGTTTCAAACACAATAACTACAGCTCAGGGTGATGCTGTAATTATGGAGCCAGTTTCACAACTTCATCATGTCTTAATTGTAATGGGCCCAAGAGCAGGCAGATGCACATGACGAACTCATACTAAGCAGCCAAGAAGCAGATAATATTGTGCAGGAATTACCGTGCCCTTTAGGACCTCTTCAGGAAGATTATTGAGCTGGGCAAAAGCATCTTCAATGATTCGATCTCTTCGAATCTTTATGCGATGCCTACCCAGATGGCTGTGTGAGCTGCTCTGCTGCCTTGCAGCTGCTAACTGCGACTGAAATACATAAAAGCAGCAGGAATAAGAACATTTACGATGCAAGTGGAAGTGTGCATGTCACAATTGATGCCAAAAAATTGTCTACTGCTGTGTGTGGGTTCACTTTCTCCAGCACATTCAAGCCACAGAATGCATCACAGGAAAGAGTGCTCGACAAGTTGCTAATATTTGTTGCACTAAGTAAGATCAGCAAACCCAAACAAATAGCATAAGTCAGCAAGAACCTTACTGTATATATGCGCACTCTGTCTGTAAACGGGACAAGGAAAGGAGCTTGAAGGAGTAACTCACGTGCCCTTGTGTGCTCCCCTTCTGCCTGCAATAAGGTATAAAGGGGAAAGGGATGACAACAGAAAAATAATGGTGGTGCCATTCACAGAATACTTCCATCACAGAGAAAACAAAAGCTGTGTCACTGATTTCCAAACACTACATAATCCAGCAACTCTTGTGAGTGCAAAACTACCAGGGTGAGATTGGCAACACACTGTAATTACAACCATTTGACTGAAAAAAGAAACAACCTACAAACTCAAAGTCAGATATCAAAAACCAATAGCAAATACTAACCTGGGCAAAAAAATTCTCATCCACAGTTTCTCGTGCATGAAATAGGTGGGGTGCTGTGAACTGCCGCCTGCTATTGCGGTCATGCAGCTGGAAACACAACAATAGAGGCATATTAGCTGGATTAGCTAGACCTTAAATTGTGCATGGAGCTACAATGAGCCATTATTCCTGGTCATTATTATCTCAGAGACAACATTCACAGCAGGATAAAGTATTGAGACACGTCTGGGATAGCAACAAAGGAGTCCATGGGAAGAAAACAAACAAGAGGGGTTTAAAAATTTACCAGACTGAGCAAGAAACAATGGATGGTGCTAAGGTTTGCAAACAGCAGTAATGCACATGATTGAGGAGCACTAATGTCCACTTTACAAAACCAAGTAACATAATAACAGAGTACACACCTCAGCTAAAAGACGGGATGCCACACTGCTGATACGCTGTCTAAATGACAGGGAGGAGAAAATTCGGGGAGGAGTTGTGACATGTTTCTGTACAGGGCCTGTTGGCCCCTTGGAACTCAAGACCCAAAGAAGTTGCCATAGGGCCTGCACATACACACATCCACAATGCATTACTCTCTTCCCACAACAGACACCATAGTCAGATGGAATTTCGATAGTCCGAGCCATCATGCTTGCTAGAGCACATTCTTGCCACCCATGAGACACAGGGGATTGACACAGAGAATTGTAATGTAAATGCTGCAATCCAATGGTGCATGGGAGAGTGATAAAAAAAACTTTGGCTGAAAATTCCTAAAAAATGTGGCAAAGAAGAGCACATGGTTCCCATGTTCAAAATCACACACCTCTTTCACAATAGTCACCAACAGCACAATATCATCAAGAGGGATTGGTCGCTGTAGCTCATAGAACTCCTCATTGTCAATGCTCAACAGCAAAACCCTAGCATTCACACATACCACCAAAACCCAGCCCTCATTCAATGCCAGGAATGGCTCACTGAAGCTTGGTACCAGATTCCGTAATTAAAGCCACTTATGTGAGATCACTAGCTCTATTAAAGTTGTCCATCACTGAGATCTAAAACTGGATTATTGGGTACTACCAATTTGACCGTGTTGAAGTTTAGATGACCTGCAAAAGGCATTGAACCTCACACTATAAACTACTAAATTTTTGGCTTTGAAACTCACAGAAGTAGGCAGCAGGCCTTATGAATTTTCAAAATTGGGAATATCACCACAAGGGTAGGCCTTGATCTCACCTATACACTGGGCAGAAGACAGAGAGGGGTAGCATCCATCCAAGTGACTCTCCTGATAGCTGTGTCTCAGCTGTGCTTCTTCCCACAAGCTCCATGGCAGGCCAAGTATTGAACTTGTGACATTGCTTCATATACGGCCAGAGGTGAGGTACAAGCTGGGCAGTGTAGGCCAAGCCTGTGATGACAACATTCATTGGCAGTACTGCAAAAAGCGAATACAGGAAAGCACAAATTGCACCAACAGCTACTGCTTCAGCATCTGAAGGGGGCCCCACTGGCACTGTCTCAGGCAATGTAAGCCTTACCTGTAAACCAAAGATCAAAAGGGCTCAGTCCCAATCTCCAAGATTTGTCAACCCTCTGCTTCCAACCCTGTGTCTAACATTCAGGTGCTTTCTATGTGTAGGAACATGCATACAGCTTGAGATAAACCTACATTTCCTAGAACTTTTTACCAATGTCTGTTCTGGTCTGCATCCAATTCATAAGACTGATGATCTCTCTTTGTGAGCTCCTGTCAGTTGGGGAAGTCTACCAGGAGTAAGGAACTACAATTGCTCAGCTTGAATTTCCTTCAATGGTATGCAGAAATTGCAAAAGGAGGAGAAAACCACCAAAAATCAAAGAAAGCACACATTCATCATACCGGCCTCATGGGTACTGCTTCATACATTAAGGGTTCAAGCTTACCAGATGCTTCAACAAGTCATAATCTCCAGCACGGCGTAGCTGTTGCTCAAGTGCTGGCTCTGGAACTGTTGTCTTTCCGATCCCATCAATATCCATTTCATCTTCAATATCTAAGAAAGTGAACCCACAGTCAGATGTCA
Source organism: Sphagnum tenellum (assembly GCA_963921925.1). Lineage (NCBI taxonomy): Eukaryota > Viridiplantae > Streptophyta > Sphagnopsida > Sphagnales > Sphagnaceae > Sphagnum > Sphagnum tenellum. The sequence continues at coordinate 9,999,076 of OY998150.1, forward strand.
GATGTATAGAATCAAAGTCAACAGTCTCCCATAATCATTCCATACCTCAAACTCAGTTTCCTCCAACATCCCCTTGGCCTGGGAGAAATGTGAAGGAACAGACAATATGCGTACCATCCTCAGATCTTGTGGATATAAAAAAGTGGGCTGGAAGCTCCTCTATCAAGTATCTGGCAACCACTGCAAAATCTGTGCCCTGAAACCATTTTGAAAACCAAATATTATGCCATAACCTAACTCAAGGATCCTTCCAGTACAACACAACATGTGAAGCGTTCATAAAAAATTAACAAATCAAGCCAAGAAGAAAATGGCATAAAATGATGTCTCTCCACAAAATGAACCAACATAGGAGTGCCACACACAACACAATTCACAACTGAGTTCTAAGTCAGGATGAAGAGCAATAGGATTTTACCAACTTTGTGCTACTGTCTGACCGGGAGACAGCAGGTTCAGCAGCATCTACAAGGTTACCAAGCAGGCAAACCCTGGATGGAAAGCCTGGTGTTGTATCTGGAGGCAGAAGGGGTATGAACTCCTGTAAATATGATGCAATTTGGTGGATAGAGTGCGCCCACAGACCCTCATTCACACACACCTGACACACTCACAGTATTAATTCCCACAACAGAAGCATGTGCATGTTGTAGAGAATATTGGTGGAAAAGGGGTCACCAAGCCCCATAATCACGAATTGCCTCTGGTACTAGAAATTGGTGAAGGTTTGCAGTATTGCATTCCTGTTGTGATCTTTGCAGAAAAATGGAGTTCCAGATTTCATCATGTAAAATAGCTTGAATCGTAGCAAATGTTGTGACCATGTGATGAGCTCCGGAAACACAATTACCTGCTTTAGATATGGAAAGCATTGCCATAACAGTGGGATTGATAGCAACTGAGAAGCGAAACCCCATTGGACTGGTAAACTGATCCCTGCTTGCAGTCTTTGAAGGTATCTTTTGGCCAGACAACACACTGCATACTCCAAGCAGCTTTTCACTCCAACTGTATTTCCTCTATCTAGAGGTTGCTGTCCACAACAAGACAGCAGATGAACTGCACAATGAGTTGCCATTAAGAAGGCATGCCATCCCATTATTCAAACTTCTATGGGAGGAAACTGGAAGCAGAAATACCACTTCAAGAAGGATGCCACGAAGGAGGTGGAACAACTTGTTTTGAAGGAGGTGGTCCATAACAGTGACTGCCCAGGGAGAGCCATCCCCTGTCAAGGTCAAGAGTGTTTCCAACAGAAGTATAGCTGAGTCATCTGCTGCCACTGGTGTATGTACAGGTCTCAAGAGCTCCGCTTTCATTGTTGTACTACACACCCCACACAATTTGGTTGGAACCAAATCAGTTCTCATAAGAACAAGGCTAGAAAGCATGAAGAATCTCAAATTAAAGACCCACTAAACACATAGGTGACCACTAAGAACTGGAGATCTGAGTGAGAGAACGACTCACTTCTGACAGCTGCAACGACTAGTAAGGACATTTGATTCAACATGAACAGGTCCTTCTCACAGCAACCTTCCAGCATCCTGATTGTGTTGAGAGCATACATGAACACTTGTAAAACATGAACCACTGATATTGTCACCATTGAATTGCCTTCATTTAGACTTCACACGCAAGGACTTCCTCAACTAACTCACCGGTTATTGTACAGAGCATCGATACACAAGTATGCAAAATTCTTATGCCTGTGCTCTGCTATACCCCAGTCTGCATTTCCATCTACTGTGAAAAGGTCCCATATAGTACCTGCATACACGCACACTTTTCAGGAATAAAGACCATCACAAGACGTAAGCAGTACAAAGATGGGATCAACAGTAAACAAGAGACAAGCTCATTCATAAGATGCCCCCAACAGCCATTGTCCATGAATTTGGAAGGCAACCAGATGATACCACATCACAAAGCAAAAAAAATGACAGTTTGACCAGACTGCCTTGTTGAACACTCCTTTCCAATAGTGCAGAGACAGAGCTCACTTTTTGACCTAAGACATTGTTGAAGAAGACGACAAGCTCCAACAAGGCGATGAATATCCCCAGTATTATTTGCATCAAAAAAGAAGAAGAGCTGAGGGAGATACTTGGAAGCTGGATAGAATGCCTCTCTGCAACCATTCTCAGCAAAAGATGCAATAACACCACCTGCATTATGATTCTGTCCACAAGTACCTCTTCCCTAAATTTTTGACCCCTCAATCAAGAGACTGGCTCAGTTAAGTATGATCAGATGAAAATAACCATTCAACTCAGGGAATACATTTCAAAAGGTACAAAAACCCAATTCCACAATCACAACAGACCTGAGTGCACATTATTGGTTTTATTGGCAAATTCAGGGCAAAAAGACACCTCCTTGCCAACCAAAAAAACCTCCTACTGAAATAGGTCTTTGAAATAGAGCTGTCACTCTCTTTCCATGAGGCACAGTACGGTGTCCATAACCTTAATAGATGCCTAGGACCTTTGAAAGTGAATAGAGAGCAAGCATGGTACCTATGTGCCCTCTCACCAAACTCGCCATATACCGAACAAAACTCACTTCGGAAAATTGGTCGTTCAGCAGCAACAGCCTTTCTTCCCCTCAAGAATTTCTGGAGTTTATGCAAAAGAAAGTACCCCATGTTAACAATGTTGCACAGCAAATCTCAAGGAAGCATTCTCAGCCCTCTCTTCTGCCCTCCTCAGCCATCTACCAGTCTGGCAAGACAAATTGTTGCCATTAGGCTCCTTGAAACTGTGGTGCCATGTCAACATGCCTTCACCCAGTTGCATGAATCCATATCAGGTGCATGAATACAAGGTCAAGGATTCCTGTATTTGACTTTTACACCTGATGAAATCTTACTAGAAACTGCAGTCATCATCCACATCTAGTAACATGCACAGAAGTCAGAGCCCAATCGATATCTGGATGCCAGCCCTTAGACCCCTGTGCCAAATGTTAATTAGGGCTTGCATCTTAGCCATGATGATAACACCAAGAGGAGAACTGTCCATCAACGCACACCAGCTAATCATCAAGCTTTTGGCTTTCAACATAGAATCTTGAGTTATCTCAGATCTTTGAGACTCCAAAAAGACACAGAAAAGAGATAATTCAAAGCTTCTCAAAGTTTCCATATGTCAATGAGTGTGTTTCCAGGGACCCAAAACTTGGGGAAATTTCCCCAACAGTGATTGGATGAATGAGACTTTGAAGCCACTGCATCATCAACCAAGGATAAAGATAAACTTGTCAATGACAGCAACAATAACAGGCCAAATTGTGCAACTGAGTTTGTAGAACCATGTTACACAGTGTGGAAGCCTTGCATGACTTTCTAAAGGCAAATTGCATATAGAGGTTGATGCACAGTCTAGGGAGAAAAAAATGATGAGCCAGATTTTATATGAATGCTATGGCATCCTCCTGTACTATGTAAGCATCCAACTGGGCTACTGTCCAGTTCGAATGGCCACTTTGTCTGGCAACTTGGTACCACTCCCCCCTAATATGATCTTCTTCTTCTGTGCGGCAGCAGCTGTCACTCAACAAATTGAGTTGTGCAAAGAAAGCACAGATAGAGACAGGCCAAAGAAAACACTACCAGATCAATGCCCCCTCCCCCCGTAAACAGACACAGAAACAAACAAGCAAGCATAGCATATCGTTGAGGATAACATCCTCCTGCATGACCACGGCCAAACACACAATTTGCTTGCTGTGCCGGAGCGGCTGAAGTTCGTGACTGAGAAATCGTTGTGATACTTCGCTTGTGAGAGACGAGAAGTAGTAGGGTTCAAGACTATCCAGGAGGCACAGGAAGCGTTGGTTGACGTTACACGCAAAGCCAAAGAGAAGGCCCCGGGGGTTGGCGGGTGAAGAAGGGCAAGGAGGAGGAGCTTCAGCAGCGAAATGGAACAACGGAAAAATCCAGACCTGAATTCGCGTCGCACTTTGCGATTGCACACGAAACCGATGCCGCTGTTCGCGCTCAAGTTTCGTCTGCTCCAGCAGCTTTTGCCGATCCCTTTCTCTGGTACTCCGTCCGCCGAGATCCACCTTCTTCTTGATTGTCGGATCTCCTGAGAAAAACATGTTTACCGACGACTCTCACTCTCTCTACCCTCCTCTGTCCCCTGTGACTCCTCCTCTTCCCCCGTCTTTCCCTTCTCCAAACTTCAAATTCCAACACATCCGAAACACATCCTTATCACGTTTCTCCTTCTTTCCATGACCTTTTTTCCCCCCTCTCACTGACTTTCTTTCTTTCTTTCTTTCTTTCTTTCGTTCTCCTTTCGTTCTCCTCAATTCTTCATCTCCATCCCAGGTCTATACAAAATCCCGACTGAGCTTCTTCCAAAAACAAAACACAAACACACAAACATACATACGAGAGAGAGCATGCAACAAGAACAACTATATCTTCTTATCGCCTCTTAAAGACGGCTATTACCTTCACTTTTGCTTTGTTTTGTTGGATACCTTACCTTAACTACCTAACTCCGCAGGCAAAAAAGCGCTACAGAAGAGAGAATCGCAAACACAGCACCGCAAGAGAGCGAGAGGAGAGAGAGAGAGAGAGAGAAGAGAAGAGAAGAGAGCACTGCTCTTGGAGGAGGAGAAGCAGCAACAGCAGCAGCACCAAACCCTGATGATCACACAGCAAAGAGCAATGAGCAAAGAGAACCAGCACCAGCAGCACTAGAGTCAGTGAGCCTTAGTTTATAACGTGCACCGAAAATGGGCCTTTTTGGGGGCAACAATGGGGTCTCTTAGGGACTAATTGAACTTTAAAATAGAATGGAATAATTAAATTAAATTAAATTAAATTAAAACCATCAATCTTGCGCCAGAAGTTGAACCTGGGGTTTTTTTTTTTTTAAACAATTTTGTGATTTTTTAAAAGTAATGATCATCCATAAGTCTATTTAGCCAAATTTGGCGATATTCAGAATACGAAACTTGAAAATCTAATCTTAAGTCTTCTTTCACATTGAAAGCAATTGTGGCAATTTTTGGTGAATTTTTTTAATTAGTTTTTAATTTCCAAAATCATCCATCATCTTGTGCCAGAACCCAGGGGTTTTTTTTCCTTTTGTGTGTTCTCTCTCAAGTGGCAATCATCCATAAGTGTATTTAGCCATATATGGCGATATTCAAAATATGAAAGTAGAAAAATATTAAGCACCCTTTAATATTGTAAGGCCAATGTTGGCAAAACAATTTCCAAGAAAACAGAGAATTTACAAGAAAATAGGAATACCAATTCCAAAATATTTTTCACAAAATGGCGAAAATTTTGCCACCGAATAGAAAAAAAGAAAAAAGAAAAACCCAAACATGAAGATGTAATCTGCAAGCCTTGTGTAATAGATTAAATAAATAAATCAATAAATAAAAGAAACCTACCTACCTAATTGCTAACCTCACAAGGTTTTTTCTTTTCTTTTTTTTGGTTTTGGTGTGGCAAATCATTTTTTTTCAAAATGGCGAGAAATTGAGTGATTTGTAAATTATTTTAGTCATTTGTTTAAAAAAAGAAAATCAAAAATTTAAAAACATTTAAAAACTTGATGGATTCTATATAAAATTTGAAAGAACCAACCAAGTTAAGGCCAAATGTTAAGGCCTAGTTCCAAACAGGTACTTAGGCCTAGTTGAAAATAAGGGTTCTGGCCCCCGACGAGTTTGTCTTTGGGTGATGTCCAAGACTTTGAGGTAAATTGGGTCCACCAATATAAATCATTGGGGGCTGAAAAGGGTCATTAGAATATAAAAACCGGCCTTACACACAATTGTGGGGCGGCAGAAATCATTGGTATTGTGCAGGGCTCTAAATGTAACTAAGGTTATGGAATGGTCAAGCCCGTGCTCATTATGTTGGGTTGCGTCACCTAGCTTGCCTGGCATTTTTACCCAACAATGGTTCATGGTTAAGCACCTGCCCATTACATGGGGTAACATGCATGTTATCTTTTTTGGGCAAGATAGGCAACACACCCAACAACATAATGAGGAAGGGCGAGACCATTCCATGATATTAAGTTCTAATGTGATAAATTCAATGACATGGAAAAATACATATATCTTTTTTCATTTTTATTTTTTATTTTTTTAATTATTCAATAAACACATTCCAGTTACTATTACATTTGTTTGATCATCATCAAAAGATTACGTTGTATAATGTGATCACGAAGATGACATAATCTGTTACCCCAGACCTTGATGTGTAGTAATGTATATAAAGCACACCCTAAGGCAAGGGACATTGTGCAAAGAAGGTATCTAGGACAAGGCCCCAAGGTGGGGGGAGGGGCATCCTTGCTGAATAAGGGAAGGGGTGTTGTACGGGGTAGTAGCCAAGTCCGGCCTTGTAAGTCCAGCCAGTGGGCCTTACACGTCGTGATATGGTAGGTGAAGCTCGAGTTTCGGGGCGGGACTTTATCAGAATAAGGGCCCCCCCCCCGCCCCCCATGAGCTCATGTTCCAGTAAAGCCCGTGACCAAGGCCTTTTACCATGCTCAGAAACGCAGAAAAGCATCATTTTTTTTTTGTGGGTGATAAACTGTGTTTCATCCTGTTTTTACCCCCATCTTTCCTTTTTCCTCCCGAGCACCTCCATTTGTGTTACAAATATTTTCACTGCTCCTACCTGTCCAGGTACCTACTATAAATATTCTTGAACATTGTACGTTAAATGCTAAGTTTCAGCATTTCATACTCAGATTTAATAAAATTTTGCTAAGTTTCAGCATTTCATACTCGGATTTAATAAAATTTTGCTAAGTTTCAGCATTTCATATGCAGATTTAATAAACTTTTGCTAAGTTACAGCATTTCATACCCAGATTTAATAAAATTTTGCTAAGTTACAGCATTTCATACTCAGATTTAATAAAATTTCCTTACTTTGAGCATACCAACTGAAAGAGGGGTTTGAGGGTGAAAAGAGACCCAAAGACAAGGTGAGGAGGGGGGTGGTTTAACCTTTTTTAAAAACAAGCCCCCTGATAAGTTTCTTTTTTGAGAAAACCATTACACGTTTACCTCTAAGTTTTAGGGTTTTCACATGTAACTTACACTTTTCACACAGACAAAACCCTTGCAATTGTATAGTTAGAACTTTAGGGACCACCTTTCAATTCAAAAGTGTGCGAGAAGTTGAAGGATTCAACTATAATTTTTGTTATTAAGTTTTGGTTCAGGGAAAATCCAAATTTATCTTTCTTAGCCAATGTTTTAATAAGGGTTTTAGGTGTCATTTGAACAAGGTGTTGACCAATGTTGGTTGAGTATATATTCATTTCAATATATCAGCTGGGTAAGGATAAATATCAATTTCAAAAAAAACAATGCAACAAGGTCAAGATATATAGGGTTTTTAAAAATTCCAAACTGAGTAAGGGTATTAAGCTTGGCAAAATTATAAATGAGATAAAGGTAAATGCCAAACATTTACATGAAGATTTAATTAAGCTTTGAAATCTAGATCTTAAGCATGATTGTTTTTCCTCACAAATGAGAGAGAAGTGCACCAATTATTTTTTTTGCACAAAATAAATCCAAAGGCAAGCATAATAATGCACATGATGAGCAAATCAAAAATGCGGATCACATATAAAAAATTCAAAATAATAGATTAAATCTCAAAGATCTCAATGCACATGGAAGCCAAAAAATGATGAAAGATAGATCGAGGTTTGCTTGTGAAACTAAAGCAATGTTTTAATGTACATTAGACACAATATTTGTAAATGTGTCTATAGGTAACAAGCAAATTAGATTTGATAATAAGGTTTTGAAGAGATGTGGAGATGAGAAAAAATATGTGCATCTAGCTTTGCAAATGAAACTAGTTTTAAAAGTAAATAATCAAATTTTGAACGTATGTGAATGAAGATGCAAAATGAAAAATGTGGATATAATTTTGCAAATGATACTAAGTTTGAATTTTGAAATTGTAAATATGTTCATAACTTTTTTTCAAAACCCAATTTCAATTTCATTTGCGATTCAAATAACAAAATTTGATGATTAATTGTACCATTAGTTTCAATTTTTTCAGTTCACAAAAATAGACATGAAATAAAATAAACTATAATGAACATAGATGTGATATTTTCAAACTAAATGCTTGAATGCGGTTTGGAATGTACACAAACACAAATGTAAGAATACCAATCTTGTTTTAGAACTTCAAACGTTTGTCGCTTTTGAATGGGTCAACACACACTTTGGCAGCATGGTTGTCCTTACTTTTTGCTTTAGAATAATAAAGTGCAAGGTTTAATATCTCTTTTTGTGAGGGCATATTTATGAAATCCATAAATTTTATTGATGGGGTTGAAAGAGCTCATGTATAGAAGCAAAATGGAAGAAGGGAATTGAAAGGTCTAAGGAGGAAAAGTTTTAAGGTAAAAAACTACATAGTTCAACATGAAAAGCACACAAGTTGTTACATTTGTGGAAATTTTTATTTCATGGGTATTCCCTTCTTCTATCCCTAAGAGTTTCTGAATTCAAACATACCTTTCAAAAGCCATTTTGTCTAAAATTGGAGCAAAACTGGTGAAAGGCCAAGGGATTGTTTTGGCTTGTAATATCTAGAAACATAAGTTGTTGGTTTTGGTATTTAAATATGAAATGTAGGTTTAATCACTCACTTTTTATATTAATCATGTTTATATCAAAACTTGAGTCATATTTATTATGCAAATAATGAGACTACAAGGAGGTCAATTAAGGAGTACTAGAAAACATTTCAAAACCAATAGTAGTTCTCAAGTCACTAATTTTGGCTAGGTAGTTTTTATTTGGAAAATGGGCCAATGTGATTATAATGAATTTTTTTTATCTCTTTTATTGTTCCTTTTAACATTGGTTTGTGATGGTTAAAACCTTATGTGAAATCGTCCATTTTTATGGTGTCATATTCTAAATAAAATTTTCCAAACAATCTTGTTATTAACCATGGACATGCAAAACATCACAAACATTTCATCACACAACTAAACAATAAATAATGCATCATGGATTATTAATGTAGTTTGGAAAAACATTTGTAATTTCTTTTTGTTTTCGATCAACAATGAAATAGTTAAAGCTACTTTTTTAATGAGCAAAGTATGTAAATTACCTTATAGGAACAAGTGATGAGCATGGTCTAAATAATTATGAATTATGTTCGTAAATTAAAAACTACCAACCTAATGAATCTTTCAAAAATTGAACATACATCATTTGAAATGTTACATTTTTCTAAAATGGTAAGCATTCCACATGGTAAGCATATTATATTAGCGGTGGTAAAATGATTACCTTCCACATCAAATGATCACTATATTATGATCTCAATTAAATGATTCCATTTATTCCATATTACACATAGTGTGATGAATATCCTATTGATGTTAAGTGATGATAACCTTGTTGGACAAACTTTATGATTACAATTAAGAATTAACCAACTTTAATGATGTTTTAGTAGTGTATAAAATCAAGGTGCATTTACTTAGGTTAATGTATGTTTTCAATTGTGGCTTTGTATTAAATGGTACAATTTGTGATGTTAAAATGAGGTTGTATTAAAAAAAATTGTTTGTGCATTAAATCTTTCCCATAAAAGGAAGGAGTATTACACCAAACATTGGTGATATGGCATTAGCTTAAATGATATTGTTCACATCAAGGTAGTTTGCATCATATTTTTGCTTTCGTTCACCTTACATGATTCTTTTAGGATTATGATTCATTTGGAGGGAAAGGTGATGGTGGATTTTTTCTTGTGGTTGGTTGTGCATGAAGCTTGAGGTGGCAATCATATTTGTGCTTGTATGCATGTGTTTGCACAATTTGTGTTTCTTTTGTTTGTGTGTGTACTTATATGTTTGGTAGTTTGTGTGTTTTATTTATTTATTTTGTGTTTTGAAAGGGCATTGTGAGGAGTGGGGCAAGGGTGATTGTGTTTTTTTTTTCCCCTATAAGCAAAGGAGCTAGGTGTTTAAGCTTGGTGATGGGAGTGCTATTGAAAGTTTGGAAGTAAGTCACCGAATGGGGTTTAATGTTTTTTGGTTTTTTATTCCTTCTTAGGCCTCATGTGTTTCTTATTATTATTATTGTGTTTCAAGCTTACTAGGGTGTTAAAGGGTGTTTTCTTTTCCTATATTGAGTTTCAAGTGTTTTTTCTTCTCTTCTTTCGTCTTCCATAATTTTCATATTTGATTTTCATGTCTCCTTCTTCAAGCACAACAAAATGTGATGCAAGCATGATTGGGTTTTGATTTTTTTTCATTTTTTTGGTTTCACAACTTGAAATCTTGTTTTTTGAACCTCATCTCCATGCAAATTAGACGTTCAATTTATTATAATTTGATCAATTTCAAATTTCCATGGGTGGATAAAAAAACTTTGCACTAATGTTCAAGGGATATGAGCAAGATCACAAAGTTCACTATGTTGTTCACTAAACAAGGAAATTATTATCCCAATTTCCATTTTGATGATTCCAAAAGCTTATAAAAGTTTATTCTCAAACCACATAAATGTTTTAGTAGCCTTTTCCATGTCTTGTACATTAATAATTCCATTCCATGATATGTGTATCCATTCACACAAAAAAAATTGTTATTGTTATCAATATGTTATACTTTGCACCCATAAAAATATATATGTGTTTTAACACAACAAGTTACAACCTAACATTTCTCCCCATTATATTAAAATTATGGCCCAAATCAAAATTTTAAATTGAATTTATGACCCAAATTCGAATATTTATAATTAAGATAATGTAATGTAAGATTTTACTCTCTTTTTTAATTGTGAAATCACAAACATCTGAAATTGCATAATTATGTGATCATATGACAATGAAAAAATAGAAATATTATTTTTTAATTTATGTAACGACATTATACAACTCTAAATGTAGTCATAAAAAATTCATTTTTCGATAAATCCTTCTAATAATTTAAAATTTCCTTGTTTTACAAATGTTTGTAATTATTTTGCACAAATAGTTGTATTAATTTATTTTTATTTGCATAGAATCATGAACATTATTTAAAATATATATATCTTATTTTCAATGAAATTTTTTAATGGTCATATATCATCAAGGTGAAGGTCTACATAAGTTTGTGCATATTAAATAAACCTTAAATATTATTGTGGGGAAATGTTGAATTAAATTTGTCATTACATATGACAATAAATAAGAACTTTCACAATATTCAAATTCATTTATTATTTTAAAATTATATTATATTTATTATTTTATTTTATTTTAAAATGTTCCCATTTAAATAGAAATTGTCATAAATTAAAAAAATAAAATAAAATTCTAATTTTATTGGATGATTATTTATGTTACATTGTTAATAATTATTTTTAAAAAAATAATATACTTCTTAATTTTATCATAGTTTCAATTTTTCAATAAAATTATTTGATGATTTCATTGGTTTTAGACTTGGAGTTAGAGTTTTCAATTTTTATTTTTTTCCAATTCATCCAAAAAAACTAATATGTCATATGACCTTGTTACCTACCCAAGCTAAATACCTACTTAGGTAGCTAGGTTAGGCAAGTGGGTAATTTAGGCGTAGATATTTCAATATTTATATTTTGTTTTGGGTTAAACCTTTTTTATGGGTTCATCTCATGTGTCCATTCTTTCAATATGAAAATGTAAAACAAAACACCTTGCTTATGAGAATGAAAAAAAAAACACTTGGGATAAACTTTTTAATCGCAAATAGTTTACAACTAAAGGTATTTAGTTGTATAACTACTCGCAACTAAAAAGTTTATACCTTATTCTTATTTTCATTATAATTTATGTAAATTATATTATTCATATGGTAAGTGACTAATTAACTAATAAATTAACTAACTAATTAGCCAACTAACTAATCATTTATAATAATCATCAATAAATTTTAATTCCATAATTATCAAATAATATGCTATATTATATTAATATTTATTACTAGATATTACTATATCTATTGGCTAATAAATAGTAACAAATATTTATTTTTAATTCAATTTTAAACAAACTGATCTTTTGACTAATTTAAATAACTGATAATTGGTTAATATTGAAATAATTAACTAGCTTTTAATCAAAATAATAAATAATAGTTCATAAATAAATTTAAAACTGAAATATTTATTAATTAGTATTTTCCATTTTCCATTTTTAAAAATACAATTAGTAGTTGAGCCTAGAATAGTCTAATTATTTTATTATACTTATTTCCATTATTTAACAAAAATCATAGCATTAATTGAATTATTATTGTAACTAGTTGGTAGCCAAGGTTACTTATTTATTTTTATCAGTCATATTATTATTTCACTTGTTATAACTATTTATCAATTATCAAAATAAAAATTTAATATTTATAATAACATGATTCTATTTTTTAATAAAATGGTTTTCTTTTTTAAATCATTCTTTTATTTAATATAATAATTTACTAGATTTCTTGACAACCTGTTACAATTATAATTATTATAATTAAAATATTTTTAAATAAATAGTATTTCAATAATGTATTATAGTTATTGATTAATTAGTAATTACAAACTGATAATTAAAATTTTAAATTTTAAACTATATATTAACTATTTTAATATTTTTATAATTTTGTAATTCTTAATAATTGATCACTTATAATGAGGTTAATAATAGTAATAATGCAACTTGGAAGGAGCCTACGTTAGTAAATTTATTCTCATTACGAATAAAATTATGTTACTTGTTATAGCTATTATAAATTATTTTAATAAATATATTTTGTGAATAAATAATTTTTAATTAGTACACTTGTCGTTTGAAAATAATTTTAGTAATTAACTGAAATTTATGAATTAACTTTACAACTGTATAATAATATTATTTTTTAGTATCAAAATTATTTTTAGAAGTATTAACTAACTCATGTTAAGTAATTAAATTATTTTTTTCATTAATATGTCAAAGTTTTATAAACTTTGTAAAACTATAAATATCAATATCTGATCAAGATAATAAATAAAAATAATTTCAGTATACACACACACACACACACACACACATACACACACATATGTCAATAAGACTATATCATCATCATCATTATTATGTAATAAAATATTATTAATGTTTTTTCTAATCAAATATCTTATAATACAATCTTATCATAAGGTAATTAATAGAAATAATAATGTAATACATATCATTTGTAATAATTTCAAGAAGTATAATAACTTAGCTTGTATAATCTTATAATTTGGTCGCACTGTATTTGATAAAAAAATTACATAAAATTTTAGTATATTAAAAATATATACATTGTGTATCCATCATTCTGAGGCCATCTAATGTTCATAATATTGCTTGAATACACACGTAATATGGTTACTCATATACATTTGTAAAATCAAATATACTCAATTATACAATCTTTAAATACACAAAATACACATTTGCATACTCATAAGGCTATGACTAAATTGGTCACATTTCCAACTAAGGAGACATAAGTTTTTATTCTTGGATGAAAACCAAATTAAATGTTGTTCACATGGGAGGATGAAAACCGTAATAGTCATAAACTAATTGTAATGTAATCACAAATATGACCAACACAATAAATAGTTGCAAAATGTTTAAAAGTAGTAAAAAATGACTAATAGTCACATGTAGTTGCAAATAAAGTTGTTACATTTTGGCCAATTTTTACTAATGAAAATAATATTTTTAAATTTTATGTTTCATTTGTTCAAATACAATTTTCAATAGCAGTTTTTGACACCTTGGTATAATTGTTTTAGAAATACATCTTTGAATAAACTTCAAGATCATACATTTATTTACTTCATTCAAATAATTGTTGATAAAAAATGTCTATCAAAGTTTGGATATTTAACATTTTTTATTAAACTCAATTTTTACTTTGCATGTTTGTGTTCAAAAATCCTTGTGTGGTTTTTGCACAAGTGCATAACTCCATAAACATGTATATGTACATGTATACATAAATATACACATTTATTTTTTAAACATACAAACCACATCTACTTATGGTGACAATGGACAACATTTGGCTATGCTTGTTGGATGTCACATGGATTTCCCAACAAATAAAATAAAATCTTGAAACCTCAAATATTAAATGATAAATATAATTATGAAATTCCTCAATGCAAACTGTGACTATCAAAAATGACTAAACATGGTTCCATTTAAAATGTTCAAATCAATATGTTAATTATTTTGCACTAAGGCCAACTAGGTCAAAAAAAATAGTGAAATGGTCTATTTTCATTATTATTCTATTGTATTTGGGTAGTGAGAAAGAAAACAAGATTGCTCGTTGTTTTTTTGTTTTACATTGTTTTTATGAACCTTGAAGTTTGAAACTTCTTTTATTGTTTTTTTTTTTAAAAATTAATCGTTCCTTCTTTGAACTCTCTACAAGGTGTAGTGGAATTTTAAATTTTCTTTGGTCATCATTGTTTTATGTGTTTTTGTCTTTTTTTGAGCTTTGAAGTTAATTTCTTCTTTTTTCCTCTTTTCATTTGTGTTTTTCCTTTGTTCTTTTTCAACTTTTTTGCACACATTCTTTTACTTTGTTTTGGGTGTTTCTCCTTTTTTGCAACACAACTTCGTTTGCTAAGTGGAATCAACGGTAAAAAATCTCCTTGATTCTTAATTTTAAAATAGAATATAAACCTAGGATTTTTTTAAAAAAACTCCTAATAAGAAAGAAGGTATGAAAGCTCTAAAATGGGTTGAAGATTAAAGCCTCAAATTGAATTCACAAACATGAAACTGCACAAACAAAATAAGAAGACAAGTCAATGCATTATGGAACTAAAATGGTGTATGGATGAACCACAATCTAATTCAAATTCACAATAGTCATTACGACCCAAACTTAAAGAATAGATAGTAGTCTTTTCCCTATATTATATCATAGTAATTGAATAATTTTGTCATAAGTTGAGTAATTTAAAATTTTGCCAAATCTTTGAAATTTTATTTATAACTTGTGCTGAACTTTTTATAAAGCTACGATTCTGCAAGATTGAACTTTAAACTATAGACCCTAAAGTTGAAAACTTGAGATTGAAAGTCTTTATACATACTAGCCCATCCCATAAACTTATAAACATTTTGTTATTTTTTATAACCATTAAATGTTAAAATGTCAGAATTGAAAAACCAAGAGCCAAAGTTAAAATTTAAAATTTAATTAATTATTTGGCAATTTGTTGTCCAATCCAATAAGGAAGCACGGTATTTTATATCAACTTAAGGTGTTTTATCAAAATAATCAATTTTCTTCAAGATTCCTAAATGGAAGTCTCAAAACTACCAAATTATGAATTTCACAACTTTGGGGGTTCATAGTTTTTTCATTTCACATCAAAATCAAAAGAAAACTTGTAGATGTTGAAAAGAACTTCAAACATCATATGTAGTTGGAAATAATTTGAGCCCCTCAAATTGTTACAAATGGTCAAGAATATCTCATAATTTGATTCTTATCATTTCAAATGGTTATAATTATTGCCAGAAAATTTTGTTTTGGGAATACAACCCCAATAATATTATTAT
The DNA here is from genome assembly GCA_963921925.1 of Sphagnum tenellum. Taxonomy (NCBI): domain Eukaryota; kingdom Viridiplantae; phylum Streptophyta; class Sphagnopsida; order Sphagnales; family Sphagnaceae; genus Sphagnum; species Sphagnum tenellum. Next base: position 10,014,698 of record OY998150.1, read on the forward strand.
TTTATTATAGTATCAATTATTGTGATCTTTTTTGTCTTGCCCAAACTTTGGTCATGAGCCCAAAGCAAAGGTTGGAACATCTTGATGAACATATTTTTCTTGTTTTTATTTTTTAATTTTGCAAGTGTAATCCAACAAGGAATTTGGGTTCAAATGTGGGATTCTTCTGCAAGATTGAAAGGGTTTTTTTTAATTCATATTTTTCATGAGTAAAAATAGCACAAAGGAAAAATTAAACGCACTAAAAGGTGTATGGACTTTGATGTTTTGTTTTTGTTTTTTTTAATTATTCTATTTTTAAACCATTTTTTTGTTCTTTGAAATATAAGTGTAATTTTATTATTTCAGTTTTTTTTGTTTTCTTTATTTTGGCCTTTTTGGTCATTTTTTTACCATTTTTCTTCTTGTCTTCTTCTTTGCACTTATTGAGGTGCAATGGGGTTTTTTACTTTTATTTTTTTGGTTCTAATTTTGTTCTAATCATTTTTGTTTTCAAATTTTCAAGCTCTGGGGTTCTTCTTATCTTATATTGTTTCATTTCTATTATTATTATTTTAAAAACTCTTTCTTTTCATCATGTTTTGAAATTTCATTTATGTGTTGTTTTTGTTCCTTTTGGGTTTCTTTAGACTTCATTTCTCCCCCCTTTTGCCTTTTTGTTAAACTTTTTCATCTTCCCTTTATCTAATGATTTTGCAAATGTGATCAACAAGCCATTTGAATTTAGCTGTGGGATTTTTACGCAAAATTCAAATGTGTGTGTGTGTGTGTGTGTATTGTTTTTAACGTAACATTTGAGCATGGGCATCATACATTTTTATGTTTTTTTATGATTGGTTTGTGAATGGGAAAAACATTTTAATACGTTTGAAGGTTTATGAACTTTCTTATTTTAGGGTTTTAAAAAAAAATTGTGCTTTTGAATGTTGCAATGGTAGCACAATTTTCAATTTTTGTTCATTTATGTTGGGGCAAGGGGGTTACATTTTCTTTTGGTTTGTTTAGTAAAAAAAATTATTTTCAACTTTCTAAAAGCATTACCAAAGGTAGTTTGATAAATGTGCAAGGTTTCTTATTTTATTTTTTGTAATTTAAGTAGTTATATTTTTCCATGTTGATGTTGTTTTTGCATATGTTTGTGTTTTTAAGGCAAGGTATCTTTTCAAAGTTGAAATTGTTGTTTCTATCGAAATTTAAGCACTCCTAAAGGTTGCAAACTAATATAGTCAAAACTATCGGTAAATGTTTGTAAATGTTAATTTGTTTTATTATTTATATAAATGGTTTAGTCATGGTGATATATATATTTTCTTAATATGGGTATTCCATTTTTTTGGGACATAACATTTTTATGTTATACAATAAATGTAAGATTAATTTATTTGATTACAATGCATGGGTGGGGATGGGCGAATAACTAATAATGTATGTTGTATGTAATAAACATTGATATAGGCTTAGATTAAATACAAGGTGAAATGTTCTTACTTATTTCAACACATGTAATGGGGTTGAAAGAAATGACAATCGTGTTTTGAAAGTTCGAAACATACATTGACATAGGACTCATTTTGTTTAAGGCCATTGATATGTCTTTATTTGTGGAAGGTTGTGACAAAAGTTGTCGTGGTTCACATGTTTGTATCAAATTCTCTATGATATTTCATGTATATATTCCTTGCAAGCTTGCTAATATCCCATTGAATTCTTATTTTTGTTGCAATATTCTTGTGATGCATAGAAAGGAATTATTGTCCTATTGATGTGCATCTCGGGTAAAACTTTTTGATATTGTTGTTGTGCACCATTGAATAAAACTAATGGTTTTCATTATATGGGTTAAACTTGTGTATGTTGAACCCCTTAATGTTAAGACTTTTACTTTGTTAACATATTGACCCATTTGTTGTGTGCCATAACTTTTTCAATGGTGTTTCAATATTTCTATTTGCCTCCTTGAATGTAAATGAATAGTGAGATATCATTGTTGGTCATGGTAGCATGTGCCATAATGTTAGTTTTGAAAATAGGAAACCTATGTGGACAATTATTAGAATGACATTGTGAAGTTAAAAGCATCTTCAATTTATTTTTTTATTTATTTTTTTACATCATTGAAATTTGAATTAATTAAATCATTGTGTTTTTCCACAAATAAAAGTTGGGAATCCCCAAAAATTTGTTAAAATGTACATTAATTAATTTTATGGTCTTAGAAATATGGGATGATTTTAATGTGGTTGACAATAAAAAAACTTTTTTTTTTTTGGGTTGGTTGGATGAACTAATTGGATGATGGACATGTGTAATTGGAATTTGTAAATGTTTGTATTTGGTGATTTGCAAAAAAATTAATTTTAGGGTGAACATAGTATTGTGTATTGTGAACTACATATGTTACATAAATAGTATTGTACCCATCACAAACACTCAATAAAATTTATTGAAATAATTGATTATTTCAATGAAAAGGGTTCGACATCACGATTTTCATTTTTTAGAAGTTTGACAATCAAGTAATAAATACATAAGGTGCACCTTATTTGACAACACACATCATTCATGATGTAGTGGTAGTTTAATGGTAGGGACAACCATTCATTTACATGAAGGATTTCAATTCCCCAATTTTATGGCAATACCAAAACAATTGTTATCTTAACTCATTTTTTGGGAATTATTTAATGCCAAAAATTAGTGGTAAACAAGGTTTTTTTTTTTCACTTTTGTTGTGTAGCCACAATTTGGCAACCATCCACACAAATATGTAACTATATTTGGCTATAGGACATATATGACAATAAGTTTTTTGATATTTGCACTATTGTTTGGCAACTTGCAAGAACAAGCATTCTAAATCTAAACATAGTCCAAAATTCCTATTTTTTTGCCAATTTTCTTCAATTGTTTCGAAAAACCTTTGTAGGTGTCTTATTTCCAATGATTTAACATTTTGGCAAAATTATACACCAAAAAGACATTGTTTGGAGGAAGTACTATTTTTTCAAATTTATGTTAAAGCATCAATATATAAGAAGCATCCCAAAGAAGGATTCAACCATAAACGAGGACATGTTATTTTATTTGTGAAAACTTGGGGAGGTCACTTCCATCTCTCTTCCAAATGGCATGCAAAGAAAAAGGTGTAATAAACATTTCAAAAGTGAAATTCAAAATAAAATTACATACCTTAATTATCTAATATCACATTTAAATAAATAGAAGGTTCTAAATATAATTTATATTTATCTATTTTTAAATACTGATAATAGGGGCAAAAAAATGTGGGAAACACATTTAAACACATGTCCATTAGTCTATGGTTGATTTAAATTGGAAGCTTCATAAAAAGGTGGGCTATATTTGGATGAAACTCAAATGAAAGGAAGTTTGGAGTCTAATGAAGATTTGAAAATGTTTACACCTTGAATGGTGTTGATGTTGAAGCTTTGAATGAACATTTGGTGAAATTGACCCATAATATCTACTTTATTAGCAAATTTTTTTTCAAAAAATAGGAAATTTTTGAAAAAATATTCTTCTTTTAAAAAATAATCACAACAATATGAAATTACCCACAACATATAAAAAAATTGGTGGTAGATGCAATAGCAGGATTTTATGATTTTTTTTTGGTTGTATGTTAGCAACGTGTATTGAAATCATGTGATATATGTTTAATTATTATTGTATGTAGTATTAAAATTTCATAAAATTTTTTGGGACAAGTAAAACATTACAAAACTTTTACTTTTTTTCTATGTTTTAACTAATTTAAACCTTTAACCTTGATTTAATTTAAGGTCAACTTATTAATAATGTAGGTTACATTGTAACTTATTATGAACTTGTTTTGTGGGTTCTTATGTAATTATTATGTTATCATTGTGTGAATAACATGTTTGGGTTGCTCTATAATAATTGAAGTATATTTTGGTAATATGAATGTTTTAATTGGATTGATTCAAGTACTCAAACTCTATTATTTTATTTTTTTATAAAATTATTATTTTTTGTTTTTGTTATATCAGATTATGTGTTTTTTTTGCTGCAATTGTATAATCAACTATTATAGAAAAGTTCAATTTGGGTTCTTCTATTGTGCTTATAGTTTTTTTTTGTAATTTGAAGTTTAAGTTTTGATTAAAAAAAAATTTTGGAACTCTTTTCTTTGTTTATTTAAAATATTTTGTTGTTTGTGTTTATATATAATTTTTGTGTGTGTGTGTGTTTTTTTTCAATTACAATTGTAGGATCTACTATTATAAAAAGAATTCAACATATAATTGTTTTTTATATTCCAATTGAGTTTTGAAAAAAACAATTCAAGGTATGCATTTGGAATTATTAATAAGGAAAGAATTAGTCCATTTGTAACTATTGATGCCATCATAGACATGTAGGAAAAGATATTGGGGGCATCATTCAAAGGTAAAGGTCCTATGGTGTAATAAGGATCTTGTTGATACACATGGGTAAATAATTTAAATAATTTCTAATTAAAAATTTAAAAAACTTCAATCATGTGAAACCAAAACACAAAATGACTTTACTTGATTGAGTTTTTAAAAAATATTTATAAAAAATCATGGATTTTTAATTTTATCACAAATTTTTTAAACGTATAATATTTAATTTGATTGTCATCATGTCATCATTCATATTGTCTGTTGTTTCATTTCATGAATCACATTGTCATCGTCAATTAAATTATCATTTTCATTATTCTTACACTAATTTTGAATCGAGTGAATGTGTTTAATCAAAACAAGTGAAATGGCCACAATGGAGTCTCATTCATATTCATTTGGGAAATAAACAATAGAACCCCAAATGTTTATAAAAGTATCGCTTTGTCAAAAACCTCAAGACACAAATCTTGCCACTCATGGTTTCAAACAACTACAAGAAAAATTTCATCACACCCAAGATGAGATGATTAAAAAGATGAAGATGAAGACATCATAGACTAATCATGATGGAAAGTTGTAAATGAAAAGTACAATAAATTTCAATGACTAATATTATAAAATGAATACTCACTTATTGATTGGATCATTCTTTCTATTAAAATGTATAAAATGAACATCACAATATTATAATCCTTTTGCACCAACATGTATGGAAGACACATTAAATAACTTAAAAGGTTTTAAGTCCCTTAAAATTGCATTGACACAATAAAAGAAATTGCATTAACAAAGGGAAATATATCAAAGTTGTTTTTATCATAATTTCGTTTTTTTAAATTAAAAATTTGGGAACTCATAAAATTTGTTGTCCCATCAATGAAAAAAATTCAAAGAAAACACAAATTTGAAATGTTTAAAACCCACCAATATTTTGCTAATTAAATGTAGATACATTTATATTAAAAAAAACAAAGCCATGAAACAAAAGCTAGTTCAAATGTTTGAAAACATGACATCCAACTATGATATGTTCATTACCTAATGTTGCAATTGTTAACATAATAACAATAAAGGTTAATGGTGAAATAATTAAACTTTAATAATGAAAGATTTGAAAGGCCAATGACAATGTGCATTGGACAAAGATTATAATTGAATCAATTGAATAACTAAATTATACAATCTAACAATTATTAAGTGCATACAAGCTTGTTGATTACACATGGGAAAAATAAGGCCTAACTTAACTCAATGGTACATGGAAAAATATGGCAAGTTGTCTTCCTAAGCTATTATAAGACATGGATGACAAGAAGATTTATTTTATAATTGAAAAGGCTAACAACATGGAATTTGGGGAAAAACACATAATGGAGATTATATTAGTCCGTTAGGTCAAAAGGATTAATGAATTGAGAGGTAAGAAGAAAATATTCCTAAGTTGAAAATAAAATTGGGGAGAGTTCAAAAAACACATGCAGTTTTTTTTTAATCAATATACATTATGCCAAAATGTGCCCTCCATGACTTGAACATATACAACTAATGTCCCAGTCTAGTCACCTAATAACATGTGCTTCACAACCATGTCATTTTCATGAATATAGTCATCTTCATGATTACATGACTCTACATTACTATAGTCATTTAAAAAAATTATGGTGTGCCATTGACCTTGTTTGACCAATTTTTAAAAATTAAAAAACCTTGATGGGGGCCTCATATTTGAAAATTGAAAACTCTCATTCGTATTCAAAATACATAGTGCATTGATTTATTATACATTGTTATTTGGATGCAATCAATTTTACGATGTATTATAATATTTGGCATGTAATTTTTTTGTGTATAATTCACGCAAAAAAACATTCAAGTTGGAACTCTTGTTCAAAGGTTTAATTTCATGAATATCCTCTTTCCATTTTTTGAATAATGATATATTGTCTTATTAACTATATCCAAAGGATCTCACAGGAAATCCACATGCCCCAAAATTGTATTGTTTTGCAAGTCTTCATAGAACGGGTAATAAAGAATATTTAGTTTCATCCAAATTTATTAATTTATCAACTTATCAAAATATTTGGTCCTACAAATCACATTTAATGAACCAAAAAGTACCTTATAAAAAACATGCAAATTTATAATTCGTCATAATAATTAGTAAAAAGATTAAACTAATAATATGTATGTATAAATTAATAATTATGAATTTTTAACTATTTAAACATTTTATATAAATATTTTGAAATTATATTATACTTTATGTTTTAAAAGTACATATTTTACTTTTAAATAAAATATAATATGATATAACACAAAAATTTATACAACACTTATTGGTTCATTATATGTTTAAAAGGTGAAGAAACATAATCTTCATTTTTATATTATTCTAAAATTTCCAAAAAATCTCCATGGTTGTTTTAAATAGGATTATTAACCCCAAACATCCAAAAAAATAATTTTCAATACATCATTGTCGTTCAAATGTATAAAATAATGAGGATTCAAATGCATTTTCAGTCAAATTAATTGATACTTATTTATTTATAAATGTTCAATTGCTTACATCTTAAACAAATCTTTATGAATGATTTTTTTTTTTCATTTGGATAAATTATGAAAAAGAAAAATGGTTAAAGTTGGCTACTTTTATATGAAACAAAAGATGATGTGGGATAATGTTGTATTATTCCTTTTTATTAAATTTATCCCATATCCTTAGTCAACAAGTTCAACTTTGTAAACTATAATAATAGATGAAAGAATATTATTTTACACACAATACATGCATTAAATATATTCAAATTGTAAGTACCACTTGTCATGAGCGAATCAAAAAAGTTTGTTACAAAAATAAAAGGATTTGATTTACTTATACCTACTTATCTATCTTGCCCATCTACCTGCCTAAGCTCCTAGTTTAAGTTTTTTGGCTCCCTTGGCTTAAGCTATCTACTTTAGATACCCTAGGCTCGAAGGCTAGCCTAGGTTGTTAACTAGGGATTTAGCCTATACAAGGTTCGTGAGCTATGTTAATAAATAGGTAGCTAGATCATCAATGTCGTTTTATTATGCTTAAACACATGTTTACATTTCATAAGTCAATCAATATTATTTAATTATGTTTTACCATTGTAATAATAAAAGTCATGTGATTAATGGAAAAATTTATTATGAATGTACTTATTACTAATGGCATAAGCCATGAATTTGATTTTACTATATATTCTTATAATAATATGTGACCTATATTACAGCAAAGACATAAATACATAGAAATAGATGCCACATTTTGGCATAGTGATATATTTCATTGAAAGAAATGGATCTATATCCAATAGGACCATTCATTTTAATTGGAAAAATCCAAAAGCACTATTGTATGGAAAAAAAAGGAATGCCATGATTGGAAACCAAAAGTTGATAGATTAAATGAATTTTAGGGGAAATATGCATAGGTTATGACATATGAATATGGTAAAAGTAAAGAAGTATTGACAGAATACCATAATTTCATATTGATATTAAGCAAAATTTGTCACCTTCATATATTAATAACCAAGTTCATAAGTTTTGAAAATTTGTGTGATTGCAAATAGTTAAAAGATCAACAGTAATAATATGGAAAATCCACCATACCTTCAAATGTATTCAATGTCAACTACAAAATTGTTTCAAACTATGGAAAGTCATGATAATTAAATTTAAAACCACACCATTGCCCCATGATTTTGCAAAACATTCAACAATTTAACAACAACCATCACACTTAATTTTATCCCTACCCTTAGTTTAAATATACCAACCCTATAGCAACAAAAGGCATGTGATAATGAGTTTTTGAGGTAGCTCATCACATTGACATGCTATTGGCTAGTCTACAACATAATATCACAAGTTATACTTTAATGTTTGTTTAGTTTTAGTATTGACCACAATTATTTCATAATTGGATATTATATCGGTTTGGTCTTCAATACCATAATTACCTATAATGTCATATACTTTCCCAACAATTGTTAGAACCCATTTCATGATAAATTTGTATATGATAATGTTGAAAAATGGAATAAAAATATAGGAAACAAATGTGTACATGATTGGAAATGATTTGAAGCATATTTCATGTGATTTATTTTGTTAGTTTCCCATTGGTAAACTATGTTTCTTTGTTGAAGTTCCATTAATTGTGAGTTTCACATGATAAAACATAAGAAACACTACTTGAAACTTGAAGAACTAAGATGTTTGACTATCTTCCATGATATCAAAAAGACCCCATCAAGGTTAAATAAAAAACCACATAGTGGCATAAAGCCAAGGGAAGGGAAAGGTTCAAATTATCAAAAAAACCTATAATAAAACCTCAATGGGGGCTACTTATAACCACACTCAAAGACACCTCAAAGACTAGGAGGGTTTGAGTCCCCAAAAGTGTGAATAAACCATGATCCAAGGTCTTGTTTGTTAAAATGGTGTTTTAGAGGTAAGCTTTTTAAGGTTCTAATAGTCATGTCATGGGAAGTGGGCAAGGGCCCTAGTTGAATAGGTTGGAATGAATAATTATTTTCCTTGTACTAACTAGGGATGTCAACATCCTATTCATTAAAAACACATTTAATGATGTGTATGGGCTTTGTTCCTTTGAATTATTTTTTTGTACTTACCCCCTCCTACCATTGCATGTCATCAAAGCTCTTCTTCCTCTTCTTTTTCATTTTGGTCCTAGGAATTCCAAAACACCACCAAGGAGGCATCAACATCACCATTAGAACTTTTATTCCTTTTTAATTTTTGAAAACTCCAAAGCAAAGGGGACCAACATCAATGGTCGAGGTGGGCCAGGGGGGGAGGTTCACCATTGCAACAAACATCAAGAGCCATTGCAATGGTAACAATTCTTCTTCCTTTTCTTCTCCTTTTAAAATCACAATTCTCTTGTGTGTGTGTGTTTTTTGTTCAACCAATGCCAAATGAGAGACCTTCAACAAAAGGCAAAGTGGGTGAAAGGGCTCCCTATTGGGAGAGCTTGAAGCTCCATTTGTGACTAAAATTGTTTAGTCGCAAACAACTTGCAACTAAAAAGTTTATCCCATATGTTTTGGCTTTCATTCTCATTTTGAAAAGTATTTAATTAAGTAGATAAGTGACAACTAACTAGCTAATTAATTAATTAATAAAAATATTAATTATTTAATTAATACATAATAGAAAAAAATAAATTATTAAACATGTTAATTAATTAATTAATGACTGAACTAAAAATTAACTAATTATTTATGAGTAATATTATGATTACTCAACTATTTATATTATTAGTTAATTTTATATATTACTTAATTTATTAGCTAATTAAATAATAATTATATATAAACTATAATGATCTAACAACCAACTTCATAAACTAATATCTAGCTAATATTGAAATAATTAATTAATTATTAATTAATAAATACAAAATATTTCATAATGAAATAAATAAATGTAATAACTGAAATATTCATGAATTAATAATTATAAAAATGAAGTAGTAGTATTTCAATTTAATAATATAATTAAAACCAAGCCTATGCTAACTATTTTATTGTAATTATAACCATTATTATTTTCAGTTTATAGTTCATAATGAATATAAATGTAAGTATTCAATAATAACAATAACATTAATTCAATTATTATTGTAGCTAGTTGGTAGTCAAGGTTAACTATTTTGTTTTTATTATTCATATTATTACTTCACTAATTATATCTATTTATGAGCTATTACAAAAAATATTTTATATTTTTAATAAACATATTTTTCCTTTGCAAATAATTTCTGCATATATATATCAATTTATGACATTTCCATTCTAGCTACTATCATAGTTATTATAAAATAATAAAACTGAAAATAGAAATTATAGATCGGTAATTTATTATAATCATTGAATAAATACAAATTTATGTAGTATTAAACAATAAATTTGAAATATGAAAATTTGAAACTATATTATAATATTTATTGGTAATTATTTTAATATAATAATATTACATTATTGAATATTTATAATAATAATAATTTAATTTTTAGCTATACTAGGTTAGCTATTTTTATTGTGATATATTATTATGTCATTGTTAGATATATTATGGTATATTATGATTTTTTAATGAATGAAAAGTAAATTTTAAATAAGTACATTAGTCATTTGAATTTTTATATTAATTTAATAATGATATATTGGATTTTTAGTAAAAATTTTAGTGAATATATAATTATTTTCCCTATCATTCTAATCTCATCATCATCATCATTATGATCATATGTAATAAAATATTAACATTAAACAAATTAATGCAAAATATTATTGAATTTTAATTTTTCACTACATGTGATTAATATTAATATATGTAATAATAAAACTCGTTTGTAATAATTGTAAGAAGTATTTGACTCTCTTCATAAAATGCTTTCTCCACTTAATTTGCTACTTGCTTATGTGTTTCCTCTAGTTGTTTTACCACCCTCTCGTTTTCTTTTTGCAACTCTTGAACTTCCCCATTCTTTTTTATGATATTTTGTGCCAACATCTCCAACTATTCAACCATTACATCCAAGTCCCCATTGGTGGATGCACCTTTTTCCATGACCATTAAGTGTTTTGCCATATCATTACCAACTTCTTGCCATTGCTGGTCAATCACTACTAATACTCATGTATCAATAAGTAATACGTTGAATTATTATTTTTTCAATTTTATTACATCTAAATTTTGAGAAAATTGGTGATTGGAAGGTTGAAGTGAAAAAATGAAAAATAACTAAATATTCGCTCGAAATATTTTGAAATGGTAAAGGTACTATGGTATTAGCCTTATTACTAGTGAAATTGTTAGAGTTATAAACACAATTTTAAAAAATCTTATAACATAGCCCATGTGACAAAATATGGAACTTTATGATGTTATAATTCAAAGATTTGTGTTGTTTGTCAAGTGTACATAATGCAATAATAGTACACACATTTTCATTTCAAAACTTTAAATTTATTTTTTGTTAGAAATTATTATTTTCATATAAGATAGGAAGGTACTTTGTTGTCACACAAGTTGTAGTGGATGCCAAAGGTGCTTCATTGCACTAGAAGAAAAATGTTAATATGATTTGGATAAAACTTGTAATATGGGCACAAATTTAGTAAATATTTTACATAAAATTTTAAAATATTCAAAATATACACTAATTAGTGTAACCACAATATTGAGGCCATTTATGCTAATAATATTACTTGAATCACATGTAATATGGTTATTCATATACATTCAAATATACATTTATAAATCTTAATACACCCAATTATATTATTTATAATTCACAAAATACACCTTTGTATACTCATAGGGTTGCAACAAAATTGGTCACATTTGGAACTAATGGGACATAAATTATTCTTTTTGGGTGAAAAGCAAACTAAATGTTTTTCACATGGAAGGATGAACACCAAAATAGTCACCAACTAGTTGCAATGTAGTCGCAAATATGACCAACACAAGAAACAATTGCAAAAATGTCTAAACGTAGTTGCAAATAACTAATAGTTGCATGTAGCCACAAATAGAGTGGTTGCATTTTGGCCAATTTCTACTAGTGGTAATAATATCAACTCTATAAGTTGACACGTTGCCAATTTTATGAAACTTTAGGAGAAAATGTGGTTAATGATTGGCCAAATGAAAAACACAAAGTTCTAGGAATTGTTTCATAGATTCTTGTGGATGCATAAGTTTGTGATGGTTCCACTCTCTCTTCATGTGAAAAGTGGGGAATGCACATAAAAGATGGTATTTATATTTAATTAAGATTTGTCATTGTACATCAAAATATCACCTCAAATTGGGTATAAGGTTTGGACCCACGTATGAATACAATAATATTTTATGTTAAATTAAATATCTTTTGTTTAAAGAGATGATCAACTCCACCTTCTTTCCTTCACATATGTGTGTTTTAAATTTAAATCAAAGATCTGTTACTACTATAACAAATGGAAAATTAATTAAAAATGACAACAATGATGATGACACTATTACAATGACATTGGATGAATTTTGATGAAGGCAAATTTAATGAGTGTTTCATTTGTTGATCACAAATAAAAATATCGAAGAACTTCAAGATTGATTTAATGAATATATTTCCTTTCAAGAATATTTGTGCGGTGATGGTAGGAATTACACTTCCTTTCAAGAAGATGTGTGAGGTGGTGGCAGGAGTTGCATCCCAATGCATGGTCAAACAATTTATCTCAATTTTCAATCTTTCATAAATCACATTTGACAATCTATGTTTATAAAACCTCCACAATATTGCATATAAAACGATAATATTTTTTATATATAATCCCACAAACATGGGTGACAATTCAACCATAAAAATTGGACATAATTAAAATCCTATGTGTGTATAATAACTATCATTTTCCATGACAAAAAATGTTATGAAATTGAAGGGCCTTCTTAAATTTGAAATGAACTTCGTGCATGAGGGGTCATTTGAAAAATACCAACAAATGCATAAATTCACTTAAACAAAGCAACCCCCTTGAAATGTAATACTTACATACATGGTCATGTTCAAAATAGTAATGGCCACATAAGCTTGCTCTTAAACTAAAGGACTCCCTTGAAATGAAATACCTACATGTGAGGCCATGCAAATCATATGTAAAATATTATTGCAATAGTTACATACAACCTCCCTAATCTACACTAAACAATGGGTCCAATGGCAATACCTACATATGGCCTCCTTAACCCACATTAAACATTGGTTCCAATAAGAATACCTACATATGGCCTCCCTAACCACATTAAACATTGGTTCCAATAAGAATACCTACATATGGCTTCCTTAACCCACACAAGACATTGGATCCAATAGTAATACATGCACATAATTTTCTTAGTACACGTTGGAAAAATGTTTCCATGGTATAATACTTGCATAATGAAACCTAACCCACCTTGTGCTAATTGCAATACCTATGTGTAGTCTTCTTAACACACTAAAAATTTGTGAAACCCTTGCAATTTTTACATCATAAAACTTAACCCACCTCGTGTTGATTGCAATACATGTAGTCAATCTTGATGCCCACAAAATGTATATTCTCTAGTAATTAAACTTTTGTGGGGTTGATGTTAACATAAAATACATGCCAAACATTGGATTGTCAAGTACAAAATAATATTATAACATTTGGCACATGGTAATATTAAAAAAAACAACTGTATGAATATGATGATTATTGGATGAAGAGATTTATATATACTTGCAATATTTTCTCTTACAAATGTTTGTGTGTGTGAACATTGTTTTGTGCCAATCCTTCAACATATGAACATGATACCTTAAACCTAATGTAACAACATTCCTAGATGCAATGATTCATTTGCCTTTATGAAGCAAATGTTCCATATTTCTTATCCCACAACTTTCATGCACTATTACAAATTCATGGTTTTTTTACTAGATTTTTTAATAAAAAAATACCCAAAATTGATAACCGCCTTGTCAATATGGACAAGATGTTTTGTACATGTCCAATGCGACTAGGTAGTCAATTGGACCTTGTCATTTTTATCAGCGGAATGATTGACAAAATGATTGATTATTTGATTGGTGGATAGTGGACCATTTGATTGGGTTTATTTTATATCTAAATTAAAATCCTTTTTGGATTATTATTTAAAAATTTAATAGGTAGGTAGGCGTTAACCTAGCCTAACCTACCTAACATAACCTAACTACTTTAGTCTAACCTACCCACCCTACCCTTCTCAACATGCACATAGGTTGTAAATACAAGGAATTGAACCCTAAACCTTCCCAATGATAAATGAAGTCTTTATTAATGGACTACACCATTAAAGGTGATCAACTTTTATCAAATTTTTAATTTCACATGTTCATTTCACATCATTAAACATAATGTCTAAACCTAATGGTTAAATTCAATGAATTAAAATAATGACTAAATCTAATGGTTAAACTCAATGACTTAAATTATTGGCTAAACATAATGACCTAAATTATTAGTTACACATAGTGGTTAAACTCAATGAATCAAATTATTGGCTAAACCTAATGGCTAAACTCATTTATTTAAAGAAATAGTTAAACCTAATGGCTAAATTTAAGTATTTAAAGTACTGGCTAAACTTAGTGGCTTGAAGTTATGGCTAAAGTTAATGAATAAACTTAGTGACTAAAGTCAATGCTTTAAAATAATGGCTAAACCTAGTAATTAAATTCAATGGCTAAACTTAATGCCTTAAAATAATGGTTAAACTTAGTGGCTTGAACTATTAGCTAAACCTAATGGTTAAACCTAGGGGTTGAATTCAATGACTTAAATTATTAACGAAACTTAATGGTTAGACTTAATGATTTAAAATAACGGTTAAATTCAGTGGCTAAATTCATTGATTCAAATTAATGACTAAAATTAGTCTCTTAAAGTTATGGCTAAATTAAATGGCTTAGAATTATAGTTAAACTTAATAATTTAAATTATTAGTTAGATTTAGAGTTTAAACTCAATGATTTAAAATAATGGTTAAACTTAGTGCTTAAAATCAATGACTTCAAATAATGGCCAATTTAGTTGTCAAACATAGTGATTTGAAATAATGGCTAAACATAGTGGCTAAACCTAGGTTATATTTAGTGACTAAATTTAAGTTATACCTATTGGCCAAATTTAATGGTTCAATTTAAGCTAAACCTAGTGCTAAAATTTAATGGCTAAACTCAGTGGTTAAATTTAAATTAAATCTAATGTCTAAATTTTGGTTTAACCTAATGGTTGAATCTAATGGTTAAATATAGTGGTTAAAATTAAATAGGTAAATGGGTGGATAGGTAGGTAGATAATATGTAGGTAGGTGGGTAGGTAAATAAGTAGGTCATATGAAGGTGAAAACATAGGTAGGTATATAAGTAGGTAGGTGAAAAAGTATATGTAAATAGGTCAACATGTAAATAATAGGTAGGTGGGTGGGTGGGTAATAGGTAGGAGGTAGATATATAAAGTATTAGACCATGCCATATTTGACTAAGGATCATTAGCCATCTTAACTAAATGTTCAACTTGATTAAAGACCATTGGTCATTTTTATTAAAAATCATTGACCTTTTTGAATAAGTGTTCACATTGATTGAAGACCATGGTCATTTTGACTAAAGATCTTTGGCCCTCTTGATTAACTATTCAACTTGATTTTAAAAATTGATTATTTTGACTACAATTGTACAACTTGATTATGTGTATTTAGTCAAATAAACCATTATAGTCAAATTGATTAAACAACACATACATGTGTCATTCAAGCCCTTAACCTTTAGTCAAAATGTACATGTCCATTTGTCAAAATGACAAGTTAGTCAATTTGAACCCTTTTAAAAACCATGATTTGTAGTAGTGATGAACAATGTGGCATAATCACAAAATGCAACCCCTCCTTGTGTGCATTCTTTAGTAATTTTTTGCATTGTGTGATATAAACAAACTAATATTCGCTCCAAATTTTTTTTGAACTTTCTAGCTCATTAAAAGCCTCAACCTTGTCCATAGGAAGCACGACTTCATGTTTTAATCAAACTGATGTCGATGAACCCTTCATCACCATTAGCTTCACCATCATCTTTGAAATTTGAACCATCTGGATTATGTTCAAGGTCCACAAACATGACTACCAAATTTGTGATCTTTCAAAGACTAAAAATTGAAAAACATATTGTGACATGTGAGTTGATGATTCAAGATCATGTCGACCATGTGTTAATTCAACATTCGCTTAGGTGTGTGTTTGATAATAAAACCATAACTCTATTACATCAAGTCATGTGTATGACTATTTGATTAAACGCGACCAAATATTTTCATTTAATTGATCTTGCACGATTTAGGTCATTGGAATGGTCATGGAAACCATGAGCACATTTGTACCTACAAAACATACCTATGGTACGAATCATATATGTTTGTGAAAGATGTTGAAAACCAAAAGCACAAGAATGGAACATCACACGATACCAAGTATGCCCAAAGTGGTTTTTTATTGACGAGGTTTTGATATCTTTTTGTGAAGGTAGACAATTTTTTGTGTGTTCAATTCCATAGGGGTTGTTACATCACCTTATTCACCTTACAAAAATCATACACATGCATATGCTATATATGTAATTTCAATTGACATTTTGTTTGTCCCATTATGTTTCACCCCATGAATCCACATTAAATCCAAATTTGAAAAGGGAGATTTTGTTGGGGTGTAAACAAGATAACACGATCCACACATGCTTTGCTTTGTTATCACTTTTGTGATTTTATATAGAAATATTCATAGAATATCATTGGAATATTCCTTTTACAATTATTTGAATAAATATTTAAAGTCTTAAAAGTATTTTCTTCAATTTATTTTTTAATGTTTATGTTAAATTTTTGACAAATAAATGTCATTTTCAAAAAAATCAAATCCCATTTACAATTCTTTTTATTGCTTAAAAATAAGCATTATAATGTTTAATGAATGTTTTTATTAATTTTTTATTCATTAGATTAATTTCAAATTAATTCACATGTTTCCATGATATATTAAAAATACAATTATGTAGACAAATATTACAATTTCAACATTAAGTTAAATTACAACTTTAAAACATGAAAAACCAAGTAAGCAATTACACTTATTATGGTACGTGTTATTGTGATTACGCTCATTGAACTTTGGATTTAAAGTGATTGTGATTTGGGAATCTGGCCCATTCTTATAAACTTATAACAATATGCACTTGCAAAACTCCCCTTTTTCATTAGACCATAATTATTAATGGAATATACAACTAATCAATATTCATTCATGGGAGAAATAGGTACATTACACAAAAGATTAAACCTTGCAATACATTATGATAAATTATGTCCATGAAAACCACAACGCTTTGCAACCATGTTGCAACTTTCCTATGGATATATGTTTTTGTCATGGGTGTTATGCAATTCATATCATAATGCTCAGCCTGTTGAAATTATTCATTGGGTTTTCAAACACTATTACAAAAGTGGGGTGCAATTTATTAACCTAAATCACTATGGGACCTTGAAAATGAAATAACTTCATTGCATTTTATTGACTTCACTATATCATTATGTAGACATCATGTCTCATTATTAATTAACATAATTCACCATTATAATTTACTATAGTAAATAGGTTTATTTTTATGATTTTAAAAATATTCTATGTATGTTATTTTATGATATACCTTACATTATTTTAACCTACTTTAGTTATTTTAACTTATATTCTAGTTATTCTAAGCTATTATAAATTATTGTACCTTAAAATATTATACGTTATTTTACCTTAAGGTATATTAAGTAGTTTATTATAAGTTTTAAAGTTATTTTAAGTTAAATTATTCAACTAATTTTAGGCTATACCTTAGATTATTGTATTTGAAATTAATCCATGTTATTTCAAGTTATTCATGGTCATTCTATTTCATGTTATTATAAATAATTTATTCTAAGTATAACAATTTTAAATAATATAAAATATAATATAATGACCTAAGTTTAAAATATATAATGTATAATAATCACCAATGAAAAATAGTTTTAAATATTATATAATATAATAACTGCTAATAGCTTATGATATTATAATAAAAATATATTATTTTATAATAAAAAATATCCAACAATAACTTATAGTTCGATAATCACCAATAGTTATAATATAACATATAATAACCATTAATAACCATTAATAAAATAAACATCAATAGCCATCAACAACCATGAATAAAATATCCATTAATATCCATGAATAAAATATCCATTAATATCCATGAATAAAATATCCATCAATAGCCATGAATGAAATGTCCATTAATAGCCATGAATAAAATATCTATCAATAGCCATGAATAAAATATCCATTAATAGCCATGAATAAAATATCCATTAATAGCCATGAATAAAATATCCAACAATAGCCATTGATAAAATAGCCATAATGGTCATTAATAGAATAACCAGCCATGAATAAAATATCCATAAATAACCATTAATAAAATATCCATTAATAAAATATTCAACAATAGCTATTAATAAAATAGCCATAATGGTCATTAATAGAATAAGCACGAATAACCATTAGTAGAATAAGCACGAATAACCATTAGTAGAATAAGCACCAATAGCCATTAGTAAAATAACCACCAATAGCCATTAGTAAAATAACCACCAATAACCATTAGTAGAATAAACACCAATAACCATTGATAAAATAACCACCAATACCATTAATAGAATAATCACCAAAAACCACTAATAAAATAACCATTAATAAAATAACCATCAATAGCCATTAATATAGTAGCCATAATATCCATTAATAAACTATTCATCAATGGCCATTAATAAAATTAACCACCAATAACCATTAATAACCACCCAATTTTGCAATTCAATGTTCTACATTCCAAAAAACCATTGGGCTCAAATGCAAAACAAGGATCAACCTTTATGAATATGTAAGTGGAACTCTTGTTCCATGTTATTCAAGTTTATGGGTTGAATATCACAATGGATCACTCCAACACCATAAACATTAGTGATGTGTTGATGACTACAATCATTGCGTCGATGGAACAACATGAAAATTTGCAATTGCTAGGCCTTTTGTTCCAACTATATGGCCCATCCAAGAAGGTACTAACTTAATTCAAAAGGAGGTAACAACTTTAGAAGAAGCGAGTTTTTCATTTGACCACCTATACAAAAACAACACTCGAAGTTTATTTGGCTCCCAATCTTCTAGTTCAAGCAATTCCCATGTGTTTGCGGTGAGTTGTCACAGTTTTGTGAGGCCATTTGATGCAAGTTGTTGGCTTACAACTTGTGGTGGTAAGAAGGTGAAATATCCTTTGGTCTTCAAATTAACACAACAACACACCAACAATTGGAGGTTGGGAAGTTACTTCTTTGGTGCATTGTTTTCCTTATTGTTGATGCCCCCCCACCAAGGTATGGACAAATTTACAATATTATTTTAGATGACAAAGGATACCATGTGACTATTGAAAATTTCCCTAGATGTTCATGTGTCTATTTTCTCACAATGTTGGCAAGTTTTTGGGCGGATGTGGGGTGTATGTGTAATGTAAACATTCGTATCATGTCTTATAAATAATTATTTCATGTGGGTTCATGGAAAAGTTCATTCATCATTGCTCGTGGAGTTGGGATGAAGTTCAATGTTTGTTGAAGCATTCTAGAACCATTGTTCTATAATATCATAGTACCTTTGCCATTTCAACACATTTTTGGCAAATATTTAGAGATTTTGAAATTTTAATATCATAAAATATTTTTCAACCATGCAGTTATCACCCATTTCAACAATTTTGAAATTTGATTCTTTTCCAAGAGCCCTAGACATTCAAAATATTGGTTACACCAAAATGATGAAATGCATGTTTTTTTTTTCTTTTGTCTTTAAACCTTCACATCAAGATGTAGTGGAAAGCTCTATTTGCCAAACCCATGTTTGAAATTAATAAACCATTGTTGATCCCAACATAATATGCATGTGACATGGTAAAATATCTATTAACATGGCATGGAATATTTTGCCAAGTCATCTAAAATTTGCCACATGGAAAATGAATATACCAAAAATATTCCATGACATGACATGGTATATTTTCAAGGATTTTCACATCTTCATTAACTAGCATCTTTGGCTCGTTAAACTAAATAATGTTTTTATGAAGTACTAAATCGTTTTGGCATCATTCCCTCTTATAGGTAATCATAAACATTTTGTAACCACTATAGCTATAATATGAACATGTGAACATCAATGGTCTGAGTAGGTACACCAATCAATTATGCTTGGTTGGGCAATTCATTCAATGCATTTCCCATTAAATGGGATCTATTAGGTTTATAAACAATTTTGAAATCATATTCCAAAAATAATAATAACTTCCTAACTATTATGCCAAAGACTTGTGGCTTGTTAACTAAGTACACTAGGGCCATGTGGTCAACATAAAATACAAATTGCTTATTTGGTAAGTAATGTTTGAATTTGTGTAAAGCATAGACCATAATTAAGTGTTTTTTTCTAAGTAGTAATGTAATTTCTTTCAGTTGAATTTAGTAACATGGAGGCATATATAACTAGTCGATCAAACTTACCAATTGGGTTTTAGGCAAGTATGGTTCATATTGTTAGCTAAGATGCATATGTGTGTACATGAAATTCAAGCTTCCAATTTGGACTGATCAAAATAAGGGCTTGTACATACTAGTTTTAATATCTTCCCAAGCATTTTGGCATTCTTCAGTCCATTCAAAAAACTTCAAATTTTTTAACAACTAAGTGATAGGTGACATGATCAAAACAATTTTTTTGATGAAAACCTTTATAGAATTGTGCCATCCCATCGAAAACTTAAATCTTTTAAGGAGTATGAGGTATTGGTATGTTTATTAAACCTCAATCTTATTAGGATCCATGACTCTACCCTTTTTAGACACTATGAAACCTATAATGGTTCTTGAAAAAACCATGAATGCACATTTGTTTAGGTTCAAGCTAATGCCAAATTCTTTACACTTAAAAAAACATTTAAAGAAATTTTCAAGGTGAATTAACAAGTCATTAAAAACCATAAAATCATCAAGAAAGATCTTCATGAATACATCAATGTATGCACGAAACACTTTGGTTACTACTCTCTAATAAGCATGTGATCCATTTATGACACTAAATGGCATCACAACCCACACAAAAGCCCCCTGATCCTTCACAAAAGGTGATTTTGTGCTAATCTTTTGGTCCTATTGATATTTGATGATATTTTGAAAACATGTCTAAAAAGGTACAAACTTCATGCCCAACAACAATGATAATGACCTCATCCATGAAGGGCAACAAGTAAAGGTCTTTTTTTGTTGTTACATTAAGCTTCTTGAAATCAACACATATTCTCAACTTCCCATTTTTCTTGGGGAACAACCACAATTGATGATAGCTGAACTACTTCCTCAATTGGTTTGATGAAACCGAATGTTTTGCTTATTGATAACAACATAATTAATATTCAATTGGTATCTTGTTTGATGAACATGTGGTACTATGGTATTAAGTTCAATCTTATGTTGAACAATTTTTGGTGGAATACCCTTTAGATCTTTACATGTTCGGGCAAAAATGTTTTTTAACTCCTTTAGAAGCTCAATAAGTTGTTATGTGATAACCAATTCAAATGAAGTATTCATTTTCATTTTTAATGCCAAGTTGACCTTGGTCAATTGATATTCCTTAATTATTATACAACCAACCATGGTTAGATCTTGTATTCACCATGGAACAATTAATGTTTCATTAATAATCATCTCCCCCATTTTTGGATGGAAAATGGTCTTAGGTAGGTGTTGTTTAATAATGTCAAGTGGTATAATTAGGTTGATAGCTAAAACACATATTTGTTCGACATGTTATTTGGGGACCGGTTGTGTTATATTAAAATAAAAAACATAGGCTAATTTAAAAACTAGTTCAATATGAGTAGGTACTGCTATAGTCCCTATAGAAAATATGTCTAATTATGTGGTAAACATTACATCCTCTTCTTCATCTAATATTCCAAAATGGAAATCATAACACATTACGACTTGTAGTTTTTTGGTTTGAACACCAAAATTTTTAATAATAAGTGTAATCCTTACTATACATGTTCCTTGGGATAGTAATAATATTGGTTCCCCAATCGCGGGATACTTTGGAATTTCTTAACCATAGGTGTCTTAACAACATTGAGTAACTATAATCTAAAACATTATTGTTAATAATAATAAATGTAACAATGTGGGAAATTCCATAAATGAATATCTTCAAATCTTTAATAAGACCAAGTGTTTTGGCTATGGTTCGATTCACCATACGCAAATTATAAGGTGTTGGATTAGGCTTTGATATACCTAATTGTACTTTTAGGTTTTTAGTAATAATTTAATTTTAGAACTTCCATCAATTAACACATCATCAATGAAGTACTTACCAACTTGAACTTGAATCACTATTTGCTGACGATCAATAGCCACTACTACACAAGCAAGTTCAAGTTGCATCGGTTTAACAAACTTAATTGGTTTGAAAATGTACCACTTTATGTCTAGCATAGTCTTCAAGAATTGCCCCAAGTTAATCACATACTTTGTCTCCAAAACTTGAATGCTAATGTCCATCAAAATATTTTCCAAAGTCTTCTTTAGTAATGTTGTTTTTGTAGTCAATTAAATAGGTTGCTTATCAATAACTAGTTGACTTGCTAGTTCTTGTGAACTGGCCCAATATAAATGCGAGGTCTTAAATTGTTACATGTGTTTTAGTAAATTACGATGAATAAAAAATGCAATTCATGAGTAATGTTTTCAACATGTTAAAAATCAATGGTTCAACACATGTACCATGTTGATAGTTGGAAAAATGTTTTAAAAAACACTATCCCCTTATAATGCATCATGTTAATAAAGTTTAAAATTATTTCAATTTCCACATTAATAATTTGAATTTAAAAAAAAAAGGGGGTCCAAATTATACTCTTGGTGAACAACATAGTGAACGTAACAATTATGAAAAATATTGACAATTAATTAGTGCAATAAACCACTTACAAACTTAAATGGCCAAATGTAATTGAAATGTAGTAATTAACAATAGTTGTAATGTGTGGAGGTAGAATAAAAACAAGTTTTCTTCTTGTGAACTTTTAGTTATGCACCTAAACTTCTAGTTGCAAAACATTAATTTTTCTCCTAATGCCACTAGTTGCACCTAACCATATCCATTATTCCAATTTATGTTTCATCCATAGTTTGCCTATTTCTTTTGGTCAAAAAACAAGTTTGTGTTTTGTAAGTTGCCAAATAATGATATTTTGACTAAAACCATGGAACAACAAAATTTTGCATACACCTAAAGCTTAACAACACAATGAAATTATTATAGCTTGAGCTTACATATTGATGAGAAAAACATCTCTTTACATCTTCACTTGTTCAACATGTAAACATAACCTTCTTTCATCTTGTTTAAAAAACCTTTTTTGTGCAAAAAACACACATTGCAAATAATTATGACAAACAACCTCAAAATTTTTAATATGAAAAAAAAAGAATAAAATATTGAGAATTTTAAATTGCTTTCAAATTTTAAATTGCTTTTTAATTTGGGGCAACAAATTATTTCATTTTCTTGACCACAATTTATGACAATCTTTTTGTGATGATCATACATTCATAATAGTGACCCATATCTTACTACAGATGATTTTCTTTAAAATGTTTAATTTGTCACCCAAACCTCAATGTCATGGAATGACCTCTCCCTTGGCCATCTGTATAAAAAAAAGGGTATTAAACATAGATGTACTTTGAATGAGTGGTACATATATGTCAAAGCCAAATTTGTTTCCATAACTCTTAATGTGGAAATGTTGTGTTCTTTGTTTGCATTCAATGTTGGTGTATCCACTTCATGTAAACAAAAAAAAAACATTTCCACAATAAGAGCTACAACTGTTCTAAATACTATGGGCATATGTTTACAAGGGCTTGTAGACACAATTTTATTTAGTTTGTAACTCTTGAATTTTTTTTGGAATTCACAATCTTTCATGTCTTGTGCTCCAAAAAAAAATTCCTAAAAATTTCAATACTAACAAAAGCTCTAAGCATTGTTGTACAAGGAAAACATGTTAGGTTGTGAAACTCCAAAGCTAAATAAAAGAATCATAAAGACAAAAAAGAAATAAATCGAAAAGAAGGAAAACCAAGGTGCATAACATTGTAAATATACTTACAATATATAAACAAAAAGACTTATTGAGAATTAAAAGTGTTAAAATCATGTGCTCTTGAGATTTTCAATAGCCATAATTTGACCAAAATTTTCAAAAAATCATCATATGTTCAAGTAGGTAGTCGAAAATATAGAATGATGCTTTTAAAAAATTAGTTTCATTTTTATCTTGTAGCCAAATCTAGATAAAATTTCATGTGGATCATTGCCACTTTCGATACAACACAAAATTGACAAAAAAAAAAAGATATGATGTCTGAGGGCACATGGTAATAGGTACTTATGAAATCAATAGAAAGTCTCCACTACCTACGTAGTTAAGGTTCCCAGATGTAACACTGCTCAAAGCAGGCCACATACAGGAGGAGGTTGTTGTTCGAAGTCCTGTGTTGGCAATGATGCAAGTCATGCCATTGCAACCAGGTGACATAGCCCCTTGTGTGACTATATGGATAAGAAATTAGCCACAAAACTTTAGTTTGTGAATGGGAGTATCATCATACCTACTTACCAAGTTGAGCACTTTGTTGTCTAAGATTTATTAAACTTGGGCTTGTGTTGGTATGAACTACCAATGACAATGAAACAATAAGCAAAGTTGGAAATTAAGTTTAACTGAAAATATTGAATGACAGTGCATGCAACTTGAATTGGATTCAAATCCAATTCAATTCAAATTGAATTGATCTGAATCCAAATTGAATTGGGTTCATATTGAATTGAATAGAATTTGGAAAAAAAGCTCCAAATTGCTAGATTTTTTTGATAAGTTTTAGTAGGTAGCCAAAAATATAGAAAGGATTTTGGGTTTTTTCTACTTTCATATCTAGTATGAAGCCAAAATGTGGCTAAAGCCTCTTATGAATGAGAAAATTGCTACTTCTGCTACATGACAAAATTGGAAAAAAAGAACCCTTCGTAAGGTGCATGTATTATTTGAGCTTCATCATCATTGTGTTTAGAGGGTTTGAGGAGCACCATTCGAGCATTGGCCATGTTAAGTATGACATCTACATGCACTCATGGATTTCTATTTTGTTGAAGTTTGAAGAGTTATCATGCCCACATGATATATAATGTTCAGGATCATAACTGTGGTTTGGTTTAGAATGTAACCCAGTGCTCCCCACCATTCACATGACTTATAGTGTTCCCGGCCATCAATGTGACTCAACTGAGGGAAACACCATTATGTTCTGGGATAGGCCCCTATAAAAACCCCTTATGACCTACCGGAATGTCTTCTCACCCTACCAAGCTCAACATGTTCTTATGTGGAATGGCTGAGCACACTGTATTTTTAGGGTTTAGGGTTATATAACGGGACATCTAGGGTAAATAATATCCAAAGTGAGAGCCTCACATAATCCTATGCTGGGTCACATTTGGTCAGTAGACCCAACTGATGAAACCCTGCCAGTGATAAACAAACCAAAGCACCCAAAAAAAAGGGAGAATATAAAGAACAAAATGGAAAGGACTCACGTCCAAAAAGACGAAAGAACCATCAAAGAGGGCCAAACCACAAGGGGAATATCAAGTTCCCGAACCCCTTCCTGTCATGATAAGCATATCATGTCGAATAAGGAACTGATTCTTTTGTTACATAGTCCAGGTTACACTGGATAGGTAACAAATGCCAAATGGACCATGCATGTTCTGCGGGAATGGATCATGACTTCATGGATCATGGTCGATTCCCGCAGAACACGCATGGTGCATGATGTCATGGATGTTGTATTGTCTGAAGTCGTCAAGGGGTGGGGTGGGGGGTGTGGCCCATCTAAAAGTGGATTTCAGAGGTGTACATGGCAAGTGAATCAGCAGCACCCACCAGCACACCATGTAAGATGGATGTGGTTTGGACAAGAAACACTAACTTTTTACACTATAGTTCTGTATTATTAACTATTAACCATCTACAAGCCATCTATCTAGCTACTAGCCACCAAGTGTGTGTCCAATGGCAGGAGTAAAAAAATGGGACTTCTTGGAGGAAGCTTTACAGACAAAAAAAACATTGTGAATATTCTTGGCGCTGGAAAAATGCACATGTTCGCAGTGTCCTGTAAAGAGCACTTGTAGCAAGAAGTGACTGTTTCTGAGCACTAAATGACTGTTTCTTCATTGGCCGACTACAACAATTGTTTGGCCCCAGGTGCTGAGAGTTAAATAGTTCTCTGACTTTGTACAGTCCATCTTTTCAGGTTCATGGGTGGGGATGGAGGAGAAACTAAACAATGCACACTGAATGGTGCTAAGTACTGATACATGAAGTAGTCTTAAAGTTTTTTCCTTTGTATTTGAAAGCACCTCTTTGCATGGAAAATTTGTTTGTCAGTTGAAAGACACTCCTGCTGCTCACATGCAAACCTTCCACCATTTGAATAAAGAAAACTTTGGTGCTTTTTATACTAGGGAAGGCGTGCTCTGATGGGCCTCGCCCTAATGCTCAGGCCCACTCCCTCAAGCTACCACCATTGAGACAACAACCCTCAAATTAAATTAGGGGAAGTCCTTGGGGACAGGCATTTCCGTACACATAAATAGTTAATCTAGATAGAGGAAATAGGAGGGTTTAAAAGATAAGTTAACAAGGTGGAACTTTGGTGAACCATAACTGAGTTGGGTCTCCAATGGATGGTGCATTGGTAGTTAGGGAGCATGAGAGGTTATGCTTGGTGAATGCCAAATGGATGACAAATCAGAAGCTTGAGAACCTGGAGGTGATAGGTTATGACTCAGTTATGGATGAATGCCAACTGAGTTAATATCTGGTTTAACCTTGGTAACCCATTCCGTAAGAAGGCCCTATCTATAAATCACTAGGTAGGAAAACATGTGACCACTAGGTAAGTAGATGGTTTATGTATAGGTGAAGCGTTGATTTTACTACCTTCCTACTAACAACCCACTTAGAGGTTGTTGTTAGTAGGTTGGTAGTAAAACAAGCAACTGAGCTAAGGAGCATTGTTAGCCACGGAACTGGAACCCAACAGAAAGGGAATTTTTTTTTGTCTTCCTTCCACAGTAGTGATGGCCAGTTTGAAAGTTTCACCCCTGAAAGGCTGTACTGACAGATCCATCTTCAAGACTGGTCAATGTTTTCACATGTTCAAGAAATACAACATCACTGTACACATGGTAAATATTTTTCAGATTGCATGGACTGGCTGCCTCTAATTCTGTGAGAGAAAACTTCAATCACTTATTTGAAGTACTTACTTCAAGAAAGGGGCACCTCATTGCAACCCAGTTTCGATGTCACTACTGTAACAATCACCTTGGATTATGCTTCCAAGAAATCTTGTCTCTTAGGTGTGCCAGGTACACTTTTAAGCAATCAAAAGATGAACTCAGATCAATTACACTACTCGGACTCTGTACTGATAACAATATCTCTGCCCACTGATACCAAAATGTAGCCTGGCTAGGATCATAAAAATCAACATCTCATGCCAGTGAAACCACCAGTCTGTCTGCTCTAAGATGGTATCAAAGAGGTGCCATTAGACTCTTATATGTAAGATTATTATTTAGCCTCAATTCAACAACTTTGCTTTCATCTCCACTTTGCAATGAGAACAAGCCCTGAGTTTCTGAAGTTCACAAACTCTATATTACCATGAAGGTGAGTCTGCATTCAATTTAGACTGTATTGTTGATGTTCTACAACGTGTTTTGTGGAAGAACAAAAGCACCCAAAACAGGTGTGAATCAGGTCTGGCTTCCACAACCTAAAGAGGATATAAAGAACACTAAACTTGGCAGATCTATACCTTGCTTAACAATGAAACCAAGACTCTTTATCGGGTGGAAACAATGTCATCTATCTTGAGAATCATGCGCACACACTCTGTTGCCAGTGAGAGTGCACTTGTACTGACCAGTAATGGCTGCACCACATTTTCTTCTAATATGTTCGTAATTTGGCCCTTCCGGACATTGATTCCTGTGTTTATCTGAGCATATAAAATATGAATGGTCAAATTATCATTGTATACTGCCCACAATTTAAGCAGAATGTTGCAATACACAGTCATTAGTAACATCCTAACAGCTACTGAAATGAAAGTGACAGCAATGTACACAAAAAGTTGGAACACAAAAATGTCTATGAAATACCTCGCCGTTGGCATGCCGGTTACGAAGCTCAGTGACAATCAAGATTGGGTTCAATCCAGCATTCTCTGCAAGTGTATAAGGGATCACCTGTTTCAAACATCACTCAACTGGTAAATCTGTTAAGAATCGACAAATCAATAACTCTCAAGAGTATTGAGAAATCCCCATACTCAGGACTAAAGGTAATCATAAATAGGCGAAAATATTTTTCCTTGCGAGGCAAAGAAAACCTCAAGGTAAGGACTATTGATAGCATCCAACTTAGCAGTAAGAGAGATATTGGAATGAACACAAGACATACGGGATCATGTCAATACTTGCATACTCTGGTTGAGTACATTTATCAAAGATATCACACAAAAGACCTCCAGGACGTTGGTTAAGTTACAAGACATTAGATGCACAATTTAACTCACAAGATGTTTTTAGAGCGTACACCACCACCAAAAGGGTCCTAATCCCTAAGTTCAGAAAGTCCAGGACAGAAACATCGTCCACAACTTTACAAACTAGGAATAATCACTGAAGCACAACATGGCAGGCATTGGAATTCAAAAGATGCTTGAAAAAAATCAAATGACTAGGAAACAGGTAGAAATCTGCTGAATAGACTGCACAATTAGTACCCATGAGACACCAATACATTTTCTATACTAACCAATACATTTGCTAACAGATTATTTATCATAAACCCAACCAAGAGATTAAGCCTCTACAACTTTGCAACTGGGGAGGCTAATTGACCACTTTCCCTGTGCTCCTGCCTTTCCTCAGTTGATTTTTTGAATTGAATTTGCAGCAGAAAAACATAACTGCTCTCAAGTTATTATGGAATCATTGGGGAGGGGAGAGTTGCTATAGATCATGCAGTGAATTTTCAAGTTGTGAGCAAGAACATCATTGTTCTCCAATTGGATTCCTGTACCAATGGCATTGTGGCTGAGTTTGTAGTCCCTAGCTGTTGAAAGATAAATCCTATCCTGGACCGGGATTTCCCATAGTGGGTTTGATTTTTGAGTCTTCCTTTCTTTGTGCTGTTTGGAAGCTCCACAAAAAACCACTTAAACCAAGATTTTGACTTCTCTCACAAATGTTTCTGAGTGGCACTTTGTGCCATAGGTCCCTACAACTGCCAAGATCAATTGACTCAAACTGTTG
The DNA here is from genome assembly GCA_963921925.1 of Sphagnum tenellum. Taxonomy (NCBI): domain Eukaryota; kingdom Viridiplantae; phylum Streptophyta; class Sphagnopsida; order Sphagnales; family Sphagnaceae; genus Sphagnum; species Sphagnum tenellum. The sequence continues at coordinate 10,044,331 of OY998150.1, forward strand.
ACTCAATATTTAGCAGAACCCTGAGAGCATATCCAACATCATGAATTGAAAGGGGACAGCTATTAGTACCACAGCGGGAGTTTTTACCTCTAGAGCATCAGCAAAAGCACGAATACAGAAACTGTCCATTCCTTGCAAAGTTTTTGCCCAAGCACCTAGCTGGCGGGAGACCTCAATCTCAGGTGCACCACCTCCTGCAAGCTCAGTTAAGTGACAAATAATCACACACAATGACTACTGCTATACAACATTGGACATTGGTAACAACATAAGAGCTCAAGTGCCATATAACTTCAAAAGGGGTTCAACTTGAGAGGAATGAGCAAAACACATAGCTACACAATGAGCTATAAAATGATTGTACCTGCAATGAGGAAACGCCAATTAACCAAACATCTCACCACACACAGTGCATCATGCAGGCTGCGTTCTGCCTCATCAAGAACCTGCCACCCAATGAAGCAACAACAGAAACCCTCAAATATGCTACAATAGGCAGTAGGACACACACCACAGAAACTGCTAGGAACAGCACACTTGAGGAGGGCTTTAAAAGAGACAAACCAGAGCATTTGAACCTCTAACTAGCACTGTGGTTGTGCGCCCCATATTCTTGATCCCTGTTACCTTCACAATCTAAACATCATCCACAGTAATGTCATGTCAGTGATTAACATTGAATCTTAAAAAAATTATCACCTTGTGTTATCCCACGTTGACAGGTCTTCACAAGTCTTGTAAGGAGATTCAACCAAATTCAAAGTGGAATTCTCTTCCATGTGTAGAAATGCAAAAAGGTATTTGTCATGCACAAATCTGCTGCCTGAGTTGTTTGACCTAGATGCATCAATGGAAAGAATTAAGAAGAAAAAAGATACCCGTCCACTGCCAACTGACACTTCCTCTACCAAGTCAGCACGACCAAGCTTTTCAGTGCGGAAATGCTCTATATTGGCAATGGGAAGACAGTTCAATGTTTTGCTGATAAACTCAATATCCTCACGTTCCACATCTTTGACCACCAGAATTTTAGCTTTTGCAAGGTAATGCAGCGAGAGGTCAGTGACAGCATCTCGCAAGATACTCTTCTGGATCAGCAACACATTGCACCCTGTCACCCTAATCTTCTTGATTATTCCAAGAATATAGTTGCGCTCCTCCTTGAGAATCCTATCCATCTGTCCAATTTCATAACCATTCCCAAGTCCCAGTCAAGAAGAAAGCACAAACCTGCAAAGAACATTTTTTGACAGCTTGAGAAAGTAAGACAGTAAGCGGTAGCATGGAGCACAATTGGTGATTCAAAACATAGCAAACCTGAGTGTAGTCAGAAACAATGACATTCTGTTCAATGTCAGTTTTTGGAGGTGATATCTGAAATTGAATTAGACCAATCTTTGCATTTTCAACTCGTGTAGGCCCACCAGCCAAATGGCTTGCTTTATTGTCAAACACCAAACCATTGATCATCTCTGTATCATCCACCTATGCCAGAAGAAACCGGTATTATGATTGTCAATGAATGGGATAAACTTGGATCAGGAGAAAGCACTTCCTCTGCCAAACTTAACGTCTATACTAAAATTTGAGACAGAAAACCAGAGCCACTATTATGTACTTCACCAAAGGTGGATACATAGAGATGCAATACAACAGTTACCAGTTTTGATGGCTAAATGGACATACTGTGCCACCAAGCTTCTTCAGAACTTTGATGTCTTTCAAGTCAACAGAGTTTGGTCGGGCTGGATCTATGACATTGAGCACTGCATCAACTGCCATTGGTGCTAGCAATGATGAATACTGGCTGACAACCTGCATTGATACCATGTAACATTGAAAGCAGGTTAGAAAACCAACATAAACAGCTAGCCCTTTTGCAAATGCACAAATACAAACTTGATAACTGTAACACAAATTGAACGTAGCCACAATAAGATGTTTTGCTGGAATACAAGAGGACCCGCTTTAGATTCTCGTGAAATCATCAAGCCTGATAAAGCAATGTGTCTATACTTTGCTGTTCAGGGAAGTGCTGGCACTTTTCACTAGTGCCTCATGGTCAGACAGCTCCACTGGTATGGCCATGGCTGTCAGTACCTGGACATTGAAATCAACATCACTATGAGAATTTGCCCTGGGAAAACTAAGGTGAGAGAAAATTCACTTCAGTCCTATACCACTCACAAATCCTTACAGTCAGCACACTCCCAAAGCCTTATACTGCTCACAATGCCTTAAGTCGAACAAACTTGCAATAACTGAAGACAGACATCCCACTTGCATCCACAACCAAATAATGAAAAACTACATCAGTGACCTAAGATCATCTCATAGTTACAGAGACAATACAACAGCACGAACAAAACTCCAAGTCCAACCTCACCTCCACTGCTTTCTCAGAAGCTTTGTGAAATGCCTCAGAGATAATCGTAGGGTGCAGCCCTTTACTAAGCAAGTTTAGGCATTGCTTCAGCAAAGCCCCTGCCAAGACAACCACTGCAACCCCAAAACAACCCTCTACATTCAGATATCATTCAGAATCATGCTACACCTTTGATTGTGCAGTGTACACAACCTTCAAATCATAAATGAACCTGGATTCATAATTGCAAAACTTTTTAATCCCACAAGTATAGAAAATCATAGAGGAACACATGTGCACAAAGTGCTGAGTTATTTTGAAGGACCCAGTTTGCATTATGTTCACAACGTTCTGGCAAGAGTCTGCTCAGTTCTGGGCCAGTACAAAAAATGCCATCAGAAGACATCTAGCACAGTGTCAGTTGGTGTTACACCTGTTGTGGTCCCATCTCCAGCTACTATGTCTTGAGACTTTGAAAGCTCCACCAGCATCTTTGCAGCAGGCTGTGTCACCTCCATCTGCCCCACAACAGTAGAACATCAAAATTCCAAATTTCAGTTCCTGGTTGCTGATCAGCTCAAGTTTTTTGTCGTCCACGGTCAAAACCTTCCAAGGTTCTCCAATACCATGCAATGTTAACGAGTCCATAAATCATCTCTCTCTTTGCCCAGCAATGTGCTGGATGATGCACTCATTTGCAATTTTCACGAGACCACAAGGGATTCGAATTGCAGGCAAAGAAAAATAAATTGAGAAGAAAATTATAAAAGGGAATGAGTATGAGAGAGAAACCCCAACAGAAAGGAGAGGAAAAGAAAAGGAAAACAAACGCACCTTGTTCAGGATGGTAGCACCATCATTGGTGATAATGACATCGCCATTTGCAGAAGACAACATCTTGTCCATACCTCGCGGACCAAGGCTTGTGCGCACAGCATCCGCCACCGCCTTGGCAGCCAGAATGTTGGCATATCGGACATCATCCTTCCTCTTTGTATCTACATACTTCTCTGTTTTGGTTCCTGGTCTCGTTACCTGCTGCTGCACCCCTGGCATGACTGCACTCCTTACTCTCCCTGTACGTACCTCTAGCTACTTTCTCATAAACCTAGAAATGAAGCGCTTAAAAACCCACCCACACTCACTCTCTACTCTTACTACTCCTTCAAACTTGGGCGATCTCGATCTTGATTCCGAGAACAAACAAAAAGTCTAGAGAGAGAACAAAAAGATACACAAAGAAGGAGGTTCTTGCAGCAGCATCGTTAGGGTTAGGCGCTCTCTCTGGGGCCAAGAAAGGCAAAAACCCTTAGGGTTTTCTTAGGGTTTTTTGTGGACCTGGATTTTAACCACAAAAGTCTGCTGTCGACCTATTCAAAGGGATTTTAATGAGAAAATGGCCCATATTCGCCAGATATTAGACGTAACCGTAAAGTAACCCTGTCTTTGGTCCCTGTTTTCACCCTGTCTTTGGCCCTGTCTTCACCCTGTGTTTGGGGCCCTGTTTTCACCCTGTCTTACTCTACGAATAACTCTATTATATCTTTTATGTATTGCCAGATTTCCCTATAAAAGTTTCCAGTAGGTAGCCGAAAATATAGAAGGATATGCTTTAAATTTTTGGCTATCATTTCTAACTTATGGCTAATATTCAATAAACTTTCTTATGGATGATCATCACCTCTACAACATCACAAAACGAACCAAAAACGGAATTTTGTTTTTAAAATGATTAAAATGCATAGAATTTTTATTTGTGCCATTAAATAAATTTGCTTGCAATATCTAAGCATTTTGGTTCACAAACTTTTCACATCATCCTATTTCCCCTTTTTTTCATGATCTCAAAATTATGCCAAGTGACAATTATTTCCAAAGTGTGGGCAATTAGAGTGGGCATTTTGAAAAAAAACAAAATGCCCACCTTAGATTTTTTTCCGCTTTCATATCATAGTGATTTTTTCAAAAACTAAAAATTGCATTGTGTTTACTCCTCATAACGCCTTTGGAGTGGGGGAGTTTGAAAAATAAATGTATCATGGTTTTTTTTTAAATTAAAAAATTGAATTGTTTTTATTCCTCATAATGCTTTTGGAGTGAGGGAGTTCCAAAAATAAACATTTCTCAACTCCACCTTGGGTGGCCACTTCTTTGTTAAACTCCCACGCTCTCCAGGCATTACCCTAAACCTTAAACCTTAAACCACTTCCTTCATGGATTTAGTATAAATAAAGTTTATGGTCTTTGTGGATGAATAGGAAACACTATAATCAAAGTGGTTTCAAGGTTAAAACACTCCTTCATGTGAGAAAAGGTTTTGTGGTTCTTGGAATTATGGATGACATCGTTCTATCTTAATTAACTTGGGTTCCACGTTGCTAAACACTATCAATGACATTCAACCTTTTTTTCTTATAATGTTTCCATTTGGATCTCAATTTCAATTTTAATTTAAATTGTATTAAACATTATATTCATGGTGGGTAAGGTAAAAGAGGGAGGTGGTTATTAACAAATAAAAATAAAAATGAAGTAGTTATTAGTAAAGGAATGAGATAGTTAAACTCGAAAATGAAATAGGACTTCTTTTCATATCCCTACTAGTGGGTAGGGGGAAAGGAATAAGGTAGTTATTAAGAAATGAGGTAGTTAAGTTGGAAAATGATGAAATAATTATGAGTTGTCTCTAGAATTGTATGGGGATGACCATACAATAGATTGTACAAGCCAATGAAAAATTATGCAAAATCACCCTAGCTCTTCAAAATTTTGTCAGTGGAATTATATATTAGTCACTTTGCCTTACTAGTCATAATCAATTTGACATAAGTTCGGAATATTAATACTTTTTCATTTTTTCATTGCATATCTTAATATCAAATAAAATTTCATTATCATGTATAGATTTTTCATGAAATCGTTTTAGCTTCCATTATGTTTATAACATGAAATTCAATATGCATGTATTGAAAACATTTTTTAAAAATTGAATATCAAGTACATTAAAGAATTTTTAAAACCATATTAACCTCAAAAAGAAGATCAAACTTTTATTTCATATGATGTGAATTGAATAAAATTCAAATATGTGTTAGTGTTTGAATCTAACAATTTCAAATTAAAATTTCGTGATCATGAAAATTTTTCATGAAATTGTTTTAACTTTTGTCAATGAAATTCAATCTTCACCTATTGAAAATATTAAAATATATTATGAATTGATAATACAAATAACTCACAAAACCATATCAATCTAAAACAAAGGATTTAAAAAGGAATGAATTTTTGTTCAATGTCATGTGTCTTAATTGAATTCAAATATGTCCGGGAATCATTTAGAAAGACAAAAACATTCAATTTTCACATGGGATGATTGAAAGATGATGATATGAAAAGAGTTCCAATGTGGAATTGACATTCAAAATGATGACCATTAATAGAACCTAAAGCTTATCCCACTAAATTAGTTTTGATGTACCATTGTTAGTAGAATTAACATATGTGTTGCATGTCCATTGTTATTATGAGATGGGGAAGTGGCAAATATACAATTCAAAGTTGGGTAATGTGTTTATAATTCATCAACCTAACAAGCCTTATGCAAAATATGCATCAATGTACAATGGTATTAACACAAATGCTCATTTTTAAAGTTTTTAATGCAATCTCATAGACATAAAAGTTTAATGTGTTGTTCAATTTGGTTGTAATTACAATAAGAAACAACAACTCTACCACAAGAGGTTCTCTTTAAAACAATGATTACATGAAACTCTATTAGAAGATGCAATGTAATTGTTTTCATTTTATGAATTAAAGTTAAAGCAATAGTGTTTGTCTGTTTGTGTGGGCAGTGCCTGGAAGATTCTTCCAGTCACTACCCGTTCCCCATAAATAACTCATTTGAACACATTGAACAGGGCGTTTTTAATTGTCTCAGTTTTTTGTCACCTGGAGTTTGCTTGCAGGGGGGGGGGGGGGTTCACCAAACCTAGACATGGAATTTTTAAGCACATGATTTTCAGGACGTGAGATTTCAGTTTTGGGACATACACGGTGTGGGTTTCCAAGACCCAAACCTGGAAATTTTTTGGACATGATTTTCAGGACATGGGATCTTCAGTTTTTGGAAACTTAGAGTTTGCACTCCGGGTTTCCAAGACCCAAAAAGACCTGGGAAATTTTAGGATATGGTTTTCAGGACTTGGGATCTCAACTTTGGGGCCTAGATTTTCACACTCGCGATTTCCAAGACCAAAACCTAAAAACTTTTAGGACGTGATTTTCAAGATGTGGGATCTCAATATTGGGACTTGGATTTCACACAGGGGGCTTCACATGATCCAGGACCTAAAAAAATTTTGGCACATGATTTTCAGGACGTGGATGGGGAACCAGGCGACTTCTTAGTGGCCGAAGGTCACGGGCACCCACTAGTTAGTTATAAAAGAATTAGTAGGAGTAATGTTTATTTTCCAATTCCATGATGTAGTCTAGGTCACAATCCTTTTCTTAGACATGGAAGATATGCATCATGCCACCACTTGATGGTTTTCTTTATAGTGTGGGGGAAATGCATGGGGTGGCTAATCAATGGTCTTCTTCCTAGATTTGGAAAGAAAATCATCAACCAATGATTTAATCCTTTTCTTTCATTGCCCAAATTTTTTAAAACATCAAGCAATTGCCCAATGGTCTTTTTTTTTAATGTGGGAGGAAATGCATCAAATGGTCACCCAATACTTCTTCTTGATTGTATGGCAAAAAATGGAAAAAATATTATCAAATAAATAAATAAATTATACTAATGATATTTTTCCCAAATGTGGGAGGAAATGCATTGCGCCACCAATGTTTTTCTTTCCAAGTGTTTATATATGTTTAATTTGAGTTTTTAATTATGAAAACAAATGTGTTGCATTTTGTTGTAGGATTTGGCATAAATTAATAGTTTAAAAAATAATATGGCTAAACTAACCAATAAATTATTTGATGGCAGAAATTAATTATGCATAAATTTGTTATAACTAAAATAAAGATGAATGAAGTAATTATGGCTGAAATCAAAATGATTCAAATAATCATGACAAAATTAACCATGGGTAAACTAAAAATGGTAAAACTAACCAATAATAAAGGTATTATGAATAAATTAATAAATTAATAAATATTTTTTGGAAAAACCAATTATGCAAAAATTTATTATGGCTAAAATAAACATGAATGAAATAATTATGGTTAAAATCAAAGTGGTTAAGATAATTATGGAAAATTTACAATGGCTAAAGTTGAAATGGTTAAATGCACCTTGAATAAATAAATTTGGCTAAACTAACCACTAATAAAACTAATATGATCAAAATTAACTAATGAATAAATAATTTATGGCAAAACCAATTATGCAAAAAAGAATGATGGTTTAAATAATTAGAGCAAAATTAGCCATGGCTAAATTTTATATGATTAAACTAACCATGACTAAATAAATTTGGCTAAAGTCACCACAAATAAAGTTAATATTCTTAATTAACTAGTGAATAGATATTTTATGGAAAAATCAATTATGTAAAAATTAATTATAGCTAAAATAAACACAAATGAAATAATTATGGTTAAAATCAAAATGGTTAAAAGAATTATGGCAAAATTAATCGTGGCTAATCTATAAATGGTTAAACAAACCACAAGTAAATAAATTTGGTTAAAGTCATCATTAATAAAGTTAATATGGCTAAATTAACTAATGAATAAGTATTTTATGGCAAAATGAATTATGGTTAAAATAAACATGAATGAAATAATTATGGCATAATTAATTGTGGCTAATCTAGAATTGGTTAAACTAACCACGAGTAAATAAATTTGGCTAAAACAACCACCAATAAAGTTAATGTGGCTAAATTAACTAATGAATATATATTTTATAGAAAAATCAATTATGGTTAAAATAAACATGAATGAAATAATTATGGCATAATTAACTGTGGCTAATCTAAAAGTGGTTAAACCAACCATGAGTAAATAAATTTGGCTAAAATAACCACCAATAAAGTTAATATGGCTAAAATGAACATGAATGAAATAATTATGGCTAAAATCAAAATGGTTAAAATAATTATGGTGAAACCAACCATTGTTAAACTATTAACCATGAATAAAATGAATTTGGCTTAAATAAACATGAATGAAATAATTATGGTTAAAGTCAAAATGGTTTCAATAATTATGGTGAAACCAACCATTGTTAAACTATTAACCATGAATAAAATGAATTTGGCCAAAATAAACATGAACAAACTAATTATGGCCTAAATCAAAATGGTTAGAATAATTATGGCAAAACCAACCATGGCTACATTAACAATAGTTTTAAATTAATTATAGCTCTATTAATTATGGTTAAATAATAATGTGTTAGAAATAAAATATAACTAGTTTAATTATGTTTATAGTAACCATGGTTAAATTCATTATGGAAAAACAAACAATGGCCCGTATAATAATGGTGAAATTAATTATGTTATATTAATTATTATGGCTAAATTTATTAAGGCTAAACCAATTATTGTTAAATTGACCATGCATAAATTAGTTATTGTTAGTTTTAATTTTAATTAGTTTTTCCAAAAGTAGTTGAGCCATAATTAATTTCAAAATAGTCAATTTAACAATAATTAAATAAATTAAATATGTAATTAGTTTAACCATAATTAATTTGGTCATGATTCATGTACTTATGATTAGTTAACTTCCAAGCCACTAACCAATTTGACTAGGTGGTATTTTTAAGCTCGATTTGATTAATGTTCATATTGATTAATTGTCAAATTGGTCATTCTAGTCAAATTGATTAATAAAAAAATACCCAATGTCATTCAAGCCCTTGGTTTGTAATAAAAACAACCCATTTAATAAACTTGGTTAGTTTTTTAAAATAGGAATTTTAGGAGTGACAATATGTCAAAAGAATTGCTTTGACCTAATAATGTTTTAAAATTCAAAGTTCTTGTAATTTCTTTTGATTTTTTTCCAAAAACACACATTCTTTTCAAACATGTTTGTTGTAAACTTCACACAACAAAAGAAAATTTCGTTTTCTTACCACATTCTTGAAACACTTCTATTAAAAAATACAAGTACATGACTTTTAATTTCAAACTAATTATAGGTTTCATACAAAATCTCAAAAATAGTCTAAAAAACACATGCATTTAACACTTCAAAATAACAACAAAATTCAATCACACATTGTTATGAATGGCACCCATGGAATCATTTCAATTACCATGCATGCTAGGCTTCACGCATAATTACATTTGATGATCAAGCTTTCTTTCTCACAAATAGGCACAAATTGGAACTCGTTCTTTTTTGCACCCCCACACATACTCACACACACAAATAGTTACAACCATGTACACAAACATTATAAAATTACTTGAATTGAAAAAGAACTGATTGGAAATTTGTTTGCATTGAAAAAAAATGCATTCAAATTTTGTTTACATTGAAATTTTTCTTGAATTAGAAAAATATTATATTAAAAAATTAATTGAATTGAAATATTGCTTGAACTACAAAATTACTTACATTTAAAAAAAGAATTGCGTATAAAATTGATTCAAATAGAAGGTAAAGTTAACATGCAATTTTTATTTGTGTTTTGAAAACATTATGGAAGTAATAATATTAAATGGTATTCAAATCAAAATTGTGATCAGAGTAATTTTCACATAAACAAATTACTTAAAATAAATACAATGATATAAAGGTTATATTTAAAATTATCAACAACAACATGTTGGGAAATTGATTTTATATCATCAAAATCAAGGTTACATTACATTGCACAACATCACTAGGAACAATTACCAAAAGAATAATAACCAAATCCCCATCATGCAAATTATATTTTGTGAATGGGTTGTAATTTACATTCACAATCTAAATGTTCCACTCTAAGTACCATGTACACTTAAAATCCCCCTTTAACCACATGTTGTCGCTTTAGTAATTAATTCCTTAAATTTTCACCCATTGTTTACACTTTGCAAGCTACAACTTTCCATTGTTGCCATCATCACAACATCACCACCATTGAATGCGCCAAACTTGTTGCCTCCTCAACCCTCAATGTGCCAAATTCAATATTTCACAAATTGCAATTTACCAATTTAGCTATTCACAAGACCCAAGATCGCCAATCACCCACTATTGATTACAAGATCGCCAATCCCCACTTTTGAATAAAAGCCAAATCACCATAACCCTTCTCTACCTTTTAAACTATTTTTAAAATTTTAACTTCATTTTTAAGCATTACAATTGTTTGGCATCTAGGCAAGGTTTTGAATTTGGTTTTCCCAAAGTAGCCCAATTAAAACTCCCTAACATGCCTTAAGTACGGTTGAAATGGCATCAATTACTTAGATAAAGGTAGTTGGCAAGCCATAGTAGTTGATTGTTCGATAGTCTTATGGCAACTCCGCACCATAACATGTAAGTGTAAGGTGGTTAATACATGTTTCATTGGATGAAGGTAAAATGGGATAAAATAATTGTTCAAGGTGAAATACTAGCTATTGTCATGGATGCTAACACCATGGAGTTCATTCATATGAATGAACATCCATAACTTATAATAAACTTATACTTAAAACTTTTGTTCACTTTTAATTAACTTACAGTTAAGTTTTAGTTCATTCTAATTAAGTGTTAGTTGATTATTATTTTGTTCATTTTTAATTCACTTATAGTTTATTCCTAGTTAATCATCAATTCATTTTTAATTACATCTTAGTTCACTCTTAGTTGAATTTTAGTTCACTCATAGTGTATGCACATGGGCACACATGGGTGAACATGGGCCACATGTAAGTTGGATTTTTTTTGGGAAACTTCCTTGAATTTAATGCCCAATAGGTATAAATGGAGGAGAATTCTTCGTTGCCTTTAGTTTGTTCAAGACCAATTTTGGATATGTTTTCTTATCATAGCCTTATTCTATTTTTGTTTTTTTTTTTTTGTAATAATTTTTTGTTGAATTCTTGTTTTGCACATGTTGTGTTTTCATTTTTGTTTTTCTTATTTCACAATCTATATTTGGAACTAGGCTTGCATTTATTTAAGAAATCTTGTAGTCTCAATTCTTTTTGTGTTCATGATAGCTACACAATTTTATCTTTGGTGCAAATATTGCTTACACATTTTGAAACCATGGGCCCACAAGTCCCTATGTAACCCCATCGATTTCCCCACCACTAAATTCAATGCAATTGTGGGCCTGCAAATCCTTATGTAATTACATTTGCATGCCCATAAGTTTTTATGTAACCACATTCATGAACTTGTAAATCCTTATGTAGCTTTGCCAATTTCCCCACAAAAAAATTCAATGCACTCACATGCCCCTATATCCCTATGTAACCCCATCAATTTCTTCACCACTGAATTTAATGCATTCACAAGCCCCTAAGTCCTTATGTAACCTTGCAAATTTCCCCACTATCGAATTCAATGCAGTCATGGGCTTACAAATCTTTATCTAACCTTGCCGATTTCCCAACCATCGAATTCAATGCATTTGTGGGCTTGCAAGTCCCTATGTACCCCCCGGTTCTTGCACTATTGGAATCAATGCTCTCATAGGCCTACAAGTCCATATGTGACCTTACTAATTTCCCTAAGATAGACATAGGTTTTGTATTTATCAAAAACCTGGGCTTGTAAATGGGTGTTGTACATATATTCTCTTCGAAAAAATACTCAATACATTAACCTTTCCCCTTGGCTATGCCTTAATTAACAACATAAATGTCTATAATGTTATTTTTGTTAGTGATGTATCCTAGGTGTTGATAACAAATTAAGCAAAAAATTAATGTTTAGTGATCTTGTTTGGCAAAATCATAGCTACAAGCTCCTTTATGGGTGTCACTTTAGCATTTTAAAACTTGCATAAATGTAAAATTTCACCACAAGAAAACGTTGATATGGTGTTTAGTGTTTAAATTAGCCTCAAATCTTGTTGTAACTTGTGCATCTTCTTTAAGTTTCTTCTCTTTTTAACAACATAAGTTTTTTTTATAAAAATGTTTGGGTGTTCATGGTTGCAATTGAATGTAATGAAAAAGGTACAATGTTAAAGCGTTGTCAATGTTTATATTTGATGTATGTTTATTGGAGCTTTAAATGCGCACAAAATGGCCAACAATGCACGAGGCATAAATCGAAAATCTTAATAAATGTTGAACATGCTCCATTTTTCCTCTATCCCTTTCTTTTGTTTGTTGCATTCATGTGTTGCTTGCTTTTTAAAGTTAGCCAAAGTTATGGCTCCATTCCAAGTACTAATTTTTTTAATTTAAATTATTTTTTAGCTATGAACCTAATGTGATGTCAATTTCATTGCTTAATGTTAAATTTAATGATCACAAAGCTTCCAATAGTAATTAAAACCTTAATTTGAGTGATGGTCTTGAAAACATGAATTGAGGGAAAGGAATCAAACTATTTTGAACCTTCAAAAAATAAAGTTTTAAAATCTTATGAAAAAAATCATGTGTTTCAAAATATGTGGGTTTGTTGATTATCATGGGCAGAATTAGTTATTGGGGAAGAAGGTTTAGTCTTTTAGGTCAGATGCACGATTTGTAACAAGATCTATAGTAAACCAAAAATGTTCAAAAGTTCAATAGGTTTCAGAAACATGATGGTCATTGAAAGGCACTAGTTGTTAATTTAAACATGGCCACTAAAGATTTTTACTATTGTCAAAATGTTGCTCATTACAAGAACAAACATATTTTTGTTGGGTGGAATTTGAAGTTTACAATGATATTAGTATAGTCCATGATTCATTTGGGTGCTCAAAAGAAATTCATTTAATTTGTGATTGTGTTGCACATTCTTGTACATGGATAGCCCATGTTGGAGTATGAATCATTGAGGGAATTATTATTTGTTGTTAAAGGTCAAGAACACCCCACTAAAACATTAGTCAAATAACAATGGTCGGAAAATACAAAGCCCATGCACAATATGGTCTTTTCAAAACAATGTTTATCATTTCATAATGTAAATATGTTGTTGCTAATGCAAATAAGGTCACCATTGTCAATGTGCAACAATGAATCAACATTCACATTTTCTTGATGAAGAATTGGTAGCATGTTCCAATTCTATTAACATTCAAGAAGATTGAGGTGGGTGCAACCTTAAACAACATCAAAACTACGATTTTGGATGCCATGGGCTATGGTCTTTCTAATGATGACATGGCCTCTAAATGGATTTGCCTTAAATGTGATGGTGATTCAATGTTATAAGGTGTTTGGGTTGGCGTCATTACACAAACTTGAGAGTAGATTGCCCCATACCTATTTGGTGTGCATTGTGTCGCACATCGAACCACCCTAACTATTTTGGTTTTGAGCAAGTTGCCCTTGGTTGTGCACATCAAAGGTATGCTATAATATTTGTATTATTTTTTCACATAGTCCCAAGGACGTTTTGGAGTTTGTGAACCTTGCTAACACATTGGAGACAAAGGGCTTGAAGTTGTTGCTCAAAACCAAAACCCATTAGATGTCCATGCTCGGCCCTTTGAAGCATGTGCTAAGGGAATACAAGTCATTTCTTGTCAAAATGCACATGGATGCACCTATAAACAAGCTTGTTGTAGAAAACCTTGTTTTGTTGTGTGATTTGGAGTTGGTTTTTGGTTTATCGTGCATGCTTCCAATGTTGGAAGTGGTGCACAAGTTGATTGAGTATGTTAAAAAATGTGATGTTTTTATTATTGATTTTTTTGCCATGGAAAGATCAATAAAGGATGAGATATATTGGTTGTATGTTGACCTTTTCTACAAGTATGAAGATTTTTAAAAGAAAAATTTCATTGTTATTGGTGAACATCATAATGAATAGTTGCCCTTCATTTGGGTTGCACATGAAAATGAAATAGATTTTTACTACTTGCCATTTTTGGTGTTCAATATTAGTGATAAAAAATATGGGCTTCCACTAGAAGATAAATAGGTATTTCCAATTGATTTTTATGACTAAATTTTAGTTGTAAACGATATTTGTGACAAAAATCTCGTTAGTTGCCTCAAATAAGTTGCATGCAATAATAATTGCAAACAATAAAAGGTATTGGATGAAAGAAAATATCAACAAATAGAAGTTCATCTTTTGATTCCATTGTATACGTATTATCACATGCAACTAAAATGTAACTATTGGTCACAATTGAAGGCTAATGATGTGTTGTCACGTGTTTCGATATTTACTTATTCAAATTATTATTATTATTATTATTTTGAAATAATATAAGATGTTCAATTCAAATGCTTAGATGATTTTATATGACATTTGGCCCAATGTATATATGCCATGTGGCATTAAAAAATGGATTAATACAAAATATTAATATTAGGATTTGGATCGATTGTTGTGGAGGTGTTGAAGGTGTTTTACCTTCATGTGTGCCACTTTCATGAAACTGAAATCTTCCACATTGTGAAGGTGACATGCCCAATAGATGTTACAAAGTCATGTTATAAGTTGTCTCATAGGTTCCTTAATGTGGAGATCATGGCTGATTTTGGCATGGTGTACCCATAATATTGGTTTGTGAATAAATTGCTATGAAACATTTCCAAGTTCATCTGGACTAGATCAAAGTCGCATTTTGTGTTGATAAAAAATTCAAAGGGGGAGCTGTGATCCATAAGATTTTGGATTCAAGGTAATTTAATGTGTAAGCTTATCATTTCAAACTTACTAGGAATCATAATGTTGATGCATTGATGCAAGAAACTTTCAACATGAACCCAATCATTCAAATGTGGTTGAAGGTATAATCTTCTCCCCTTCTAATCTTAGAGTTAAATGAATACATGAAAGTTGTTGAAATTGTTATGGTGCAAGTAATAGGTTCAATGGAAAATGAAAGGACCTTTAAAAACTTAGCTTTCATGAAGAGCAAGTTGCATAATTGATTAACCACACATCTTGTGTGTACGAATGTTCACCCAAAATTTCTACAATGTCATTAATTTTCCATGTGATGTTGCCATTGTAATTTGGAAGGAAGTATGCATTAAGTACGAAGTAGATGGGTAATTCTGAATTTGTTACTTACATTTCATAATTTGTGAGAACAAATTTTGGTTTGGAAACATTTGCATCATTTTTTTCCAAAAATGCAAACATGCATGTTTTTTGAAATTACTGGTTTGGAAATTGTTGGTATTGGTGATGAAAAATGACCATTTTTCAAGTCAATGCATGGGTGTTGGGTTGGTTGTTTTGAAGTTGGGATTTGTGGGATGTTATTATGGGTCTAAGATTCCTATTCTGCGTGGGCATCACCTTTCAAGGTTGGGGTTTGATTCCCTTAAACGAGATGAATATTATTATCTGTGTGGACATTTGAATTTGAAAAATTTGTTATGTCACCAAAAAATCTGCCTTCTATTCATGTTCATTGCCAAATTGCAGCTATCATTTATCATTGAATAAATGTATTTGCCGCAATTCCCATAAACGTATAACCAATTAGTCTACCAGCTCAAAATACCGTAGCCAAAATTGTTGCCATATACTCAAATGCCAAAGCCAAATATGTTGTTTGTAAATAAACACCATAGGATGGATGCCACTTTTTTTATTTATATGTAGTCACAAATATTGATGAAATACAACTCATAATCACAAACTTAACACCACTCCCATCATAGAAGAATCCAATTTTGCACTTGTAGAAAGTTGAAAAAAAAACATTGCTCCATAATCTAAATCATCTAGTTCAACTACCATTCAACCTTCTTTTAATGTAGTAGTATAAACATTGAAAGTGAAAAGAAAATGAGATAATAAGGCAAATGCACATAAGGAAATGTAACAAAATACAATGACGTTAGAAAACATGTTTTGGAAAAGTAAAAAATCAACAATACAAAATGAAAGTAAAGGCTGCACAATGTGCATTTTAGTTTCAAATATAAAACAATGAACAAGAGAGGTAATAAAGCAAATGTATTTGGAAAGGCACACACTTGGAAAGGTAATAGAAAATAATAATGCAAAATGAAAGCTTGGGTTAGGTATGACAAACATTGTAACAAATAAAGGAATACAACAAACCTTTAATGTTTTAAGCTTATGTTTGGGACAAATCACCTAAACCCTGAACCAATATATATATAGACTTTATTTAATATTGAATATGTTTGACTTCAATTTGACTCTACAAAACCTTATTCATGACATGACGACTAAGTAATGGTATATTAACAATAGAATAAAATATCATTACCATTGCCAACCCATAGGTTTTAACCATGAACCTTGTGTTTCACACCCAAACCCTAAACCTTTTAATAACATCTAGGCCCTTCAAAGGAGTTTTATAATGCCTCAATCCCAAATTTAGAACAAAATGCCTAAACACCAAACCCTTCACATTTATTTAAATTTTAAATCATATTTTCATATTTTCTTTAATCAGAGGTATTAAACATTACTAATGAGATAACATTTGAAAATTAAAATAATGGTATAATGAACAAATGAAAAGGAGGAAGTAATAAGTGTTTGATATTTAATAAGACACAAACACCATTTGCCTAATGTTGTCAAATCTTCTTACATGTGAATAATATCCACTAAATATTGTTCCCTTGGAAAACAAAAAAAATCCTTTTAAAATAACATCATATATATGCTTGATGTTGTTTGGTCTTTTTATGGGCATTTATTATTGAATGGCTGCCCAACACTATTTCCTTAATCTACTGGGAGAAAAAATTAAAGTCGGAGAAAAATCTTTTTCCAACTAGTTAGCAATATGTGTAAATGAAAAAACATTATAGTTGTTAATGGGAGTGTGTAACATAGATGGAAAAGATATTAAACCTTTGAGGACAATGTTTTTAATTTTTTTGTTAACACAAGATAAATAAAGCAAATAAAAAAGGAAGAATTTAATTTTAATTTGAGAAAGTGGAATTTCCACTTAAGTAAAATCCAATTATGAGCAATTCATAGTGTGTGGAGAAGACCAATTTTTTCATTGGGTTCTTGTTCCCCAACTAACTTCTTTATATTTGAAGGTATTAAATGCCTATTCCATATCTTTTGCTCACCCATCATCCAACTACAATTAACTTGGGCTTTCTGTTATTTTGTATTACTAGTGATGATCAATTGATATGAGGTCAAAATATTAATATTTTTAAAAGGTAAAAAAATTCAAAGGAAATATAATTAGTTATAAAAGATTGACAATCCATGATGAAATAAAATTTTCACATTAAATCATTTCCATTTCCATTAGTAATAGAATATGAAATTTAATCTTCATCTATTGAAAACATGGATATGTTTTGACATCCTTAACATCCCACAATGTCTTACCTAACATCCTCACCATTCATGACATCCTTTTTTGAACCCCCCATTGCCTCAAAAATAAAAAATTGGGCCTTTCCAAGATTTCCCAATGTTTTTCCTGAAATGTTTCCCAATGGTCCTAAACACCCTTCATGGTTTGAAAAACAAATTACAATATATTTTTTACCTTAGTGACCCCGAGCTCCCTTACATACTTCTTAGCACCTTTCATGTCCTTTGACATCATATCTAACACCTTCAATGTCCCTTGGTCTCAATAGATGCCCAAAAAGAAAAGAAAAAGGTCCAAATAGGGTGATTTTTTAGGTGTGCATTTCAACTCCCCTTACTATTGCTTGTTGCCATTTCATTGTTCATTATTAGTGATCTCCATTGTGTTTTGTCATCCATGGCATTGTCCATGTGTGTAATTGTCATTGAACAAATGTAGGTTATCTTTGAACCAAAATGCCCCACCAATCCGAATTTTTATTAAGGACATATAGCTTAACATCCCATCTTGATATATCCTTTTGAGACCTTGGCTTAACAACCATACTCTTTTTAACCATCACAATGATTTTAAAACTCAAAAAAACTTTGGAAATGTTGGACTTGTTGGGTATAAAAAATAACATTTCCAATGGAAATTAATTTTCAAACACATGCATTTATATTTTTCATTTAATCTAATATGTAAAATATACATCATGACTAGAAACCCAAAACCTCTTTCAACATGGGTGGCAGATATTATATATATACTACATAAATTGTGGTTTAATGGTTTAAAAATACACCATGCATGTTATTTTGCATATGAAACCAAATCTAAGATTTTACAATTTGTAATCATGATGTGTAGATAAAAAATTAGACCCCAAAAAAAAAAGAAAAAAAAAAGAAGCCAAATCCGTTCAGGTAGTCACCTATTATCCTACCTACCTATTATCCTAGATACCTGCTAGTCTATGGTGTAACTACCTACCTACTAACTAGGTAGCCTACACAGCCTTCTTCCTCCAACGGATGGTGCTCTCGTTGGCGGCTCTTGGTTCAGTCTGATACGTCAACAAGAACCCCGCACTCCAACCGATGCGCTGCGGTTTGTTTGTTTGTTTGTTTGTTTGTTTGTCGTCGTGGTGCTTTTGGCGGTACCAAGATCCGAAGCGCCAAACATCGCACACACGTGACTGACAGACAGCTCCTTTTGGCGTCCTTTTGAGAAGTCTATTGGCATCATCTCCTATTATATTTGTTGTATTTGTATTTTCTTGCTGAGCCAATGAATTTGGAGGTCTGAATCTATTGCGGAGAGAGAGAGAGAATGAATAAATAGTTGAATACACAAACCGAGTAGGAGAGAATTAAGCGATCTTTTTCTGAGTGTTTCTTCTTCTGAAAGTTGTTGCTTTCTTTCTACACAGATTTTCAATGGTGACTGCAGTGGAGTCTCCTTGAATGGTGCGTCGTGTATCTCATGGAAGTTATGATACGTGTGAAGAGGCCGTTGAAGAAGATGAAGAAGATCTGGAGTCCGTTGAGGACGACTTCGGAGTGGAGGACGTCGTTTGTATACATGAGGAGGATGCGATGGATAGGAAGGTGAGTGACGACGACCTAATTCTTGCTGCGACATTTAAGCTGATTTCGACTGAAGAAAATGCGAGGAGTGGAGATCGGTTCGCCAATGAGATCCGGCGACTAACAACGATGGATAATTCCAGCGACATGTCTTCATGGGCGAAGGAAGAGATTCGTGAGGAAGATGATCAGATGCCGTCAGGAGGCAGCATGATACACGGCGGTTGCACAGCGGATGTGCCTTGTAGAACCAGCTTGTTGACTGCCTGGTGTGGCTCAAACGGCGGTAATGACACGCCTTCTTCCCCCGTTTACTCCGAATCCGGAAAGAGCTTTCTCGTCAGGCTTCAAGAATTCTCGGAAATGTATGACAATGCGGCTTCGGATGTGGAGTCTCGGGATGCAGTGAAGACCATGGTAAGTGGAGCTTTGCTGAGAGGTATGATTTCGGCGTTGGAGGAGGAAACTTGCCAGGCTCAGGCTGCTAAAGATTCTGAGATTCTTCAGCTCAGAAGGTGTGTGGAGGAGAAGGATGCAACAATTGAAAATCTTGAGACCACTCTAGAGCAAAAGGTATGTATGAGCTTCTCCAGTTTATCATCGCAGGTCCACAGATGTCAGTAGGATCTACAGCTGCCCATTTGACTGGAAACTACATCATAGGTTACACCAACCCTTTGGAAATGATCACACCGAGACCAGAACGACCAGAGATTCAAATCCACTGTTGACGAAGTGCACTGATTCCCTATGTATAAGTAGCATATCTTGTGACCAACCCAATAGCAAGGCATGTTTTCCACATGTGCCTATGAGACTGAATCCATTTTGGGAATGACACTTATCAGATGTTATAGGTAACGCAACAAAAATATCAGCAGGTTTCAGGCTTCTACTGTGACCTCTCTCCTGGCTTCAACTCTAACCAAAAACATGTCAAAGAGCACCATATTATAGAAAGAGGCTGCTGTAATCAACCTGTAAACTGAAGCAGTGTTTGTGTAATTGTCCTGGCTGAAGGAAAATATGTTAGCCCAATATGTGGAAGAAGGCATGATAAAGACCTGCAAACAGCTGAAGGAACTACTGCAGGACCAAGAGAGAGAGCTGGAGAAGTGGCGACAGAATGAGCTCCAGCTAATTGAGAAGGAGGTTGATCTGTCTAAGATGGCTGAGAATCTGGTGCAGCTTTCCTTGACTCTGGACAATGAGTATAGGAGAGTGGTCTCTTTGGAGACGCAGATAAAATGTATTCAGGAAGCAGATATAGTCAAAGTAAGAGAATTGGATACATTGGCTGAGGAAGCCCAGAAAGTGAAAGGAGACAGAGAGTGTGCCTTGGATATATTGCAAAGAGAAGCCAAAGGAAGGGAACAGTTGACAACACAGTTGGCTGAGCAGGAGGAATTTATTAATCACCAGGGTCAGGCTACTGCGGAATTGACCACATCAGTTAAGCGGAGAGATGAAGTCCATGACTGCCAGGGCAGCAGTTTGATGCAGATTGAGAATCTTGTTGCTGACAATACATATCTTATCCAGGAGGCCAAGTCAAGGGGGTTGATAGTCCCTCAGATGCAAACATATTCTGAAGGACTGAGTACTAGTGTAGGAGATTTGAGCATAGACAGAATTTCACTCATTGAACATCTGAACAGCACAGGGGCACAGAGACAAGCAAAAAGGAAAGGTCTTGAAATAGTACCTCTCGAGGACCAAGCATTAGAGGCCTTGAAGGAGGATCTAAAGCCAGGAATTGGAAGCATCTTATCCCAACTTCGAACGGAGGAAGATGAGTGTGAAGACATAGACACCACCATTTTGGGACTGAGGCAGATCATCATACCAACAAAGGGGAAGGTGAATCAATTGACATCGTCTCTGTCAGTGACAGACTCTAATGTTAAAGGGTGTAACATTGGAGATCCTTGTCATTCATTGGTAGATGTCAATGATGACGACAGAGTTGGATTGTCAGATTTCCCAACACCTGATCCAGTTCTTGAACAAAAAGTAAAAGACCTTGAAGTGTGGCCTTCCTTAAGTCAAGATTATTGTCAAGATCAGAGGGAGCTTCTGGAAAGCAGGTATAGTCACAAATTGAACAGAACCCTGAGTTGGACATGTATGTGGGGAGTGATATTCTCAACTTTCTCTGCCTTGATCATGTTGATGAAGGCAGCTTGGGGCCCGACTTCATGAGACAGCTCACATTGTACACCTGTGCTCAATAGTTTATGTGTAGAGGATCTGGCATTTAGTTTTCTGATTGTGACTTTTGCAGTACGGAGTTTAAAGCAAAATGAAACCCTAGTCATTGTTCCCACTACTTGTGGCTACTGTATTTGGTGTCCCTTTGCTTGGATGCAGTCACTAAATGATGACTTTATGGGTGTTCCACTTGCTTCCTATGGTGGGTTGGTTGCTTTAAGTCTGTTGTTTGAGAAAATTATATACTGTGTGCTGTTCCACACAGTTGCTTTTTCTGATGTTCCTTTGTATGTATCCTTGATCAGGTCCTGCTCACTGAAGAAGGCTGAGGAGCATGTTGCTTGCCTTTTGACCGGGATAGGTGACATGAATCACATACTACAGCAGCAACAAGTTGATGTTATGAAGGGTAGAGAGGAACTGGGTGCAGAACAATATAGAGGATGGGTGGAGACTGACTTAATTAGTGCATACTTTGAGAGTTCAGTGGAAAGTATGGTGAACTTGAGTACAGAGTTGGGGAAACATCTTGCCATAACTAAAGGCCAACTAGTTGCAAAGCAAGAAGAATTTAACAATATTGAGGTCCTACTACAAGAAAGCAGAGCTGATACTGAAAGTCTGATGGCTAAGAATACCATTTTGTCCAAGTTTGTTGATCAGTTGACTGAGGACAATGTAAACAGCCAGGAGGAAATCTTGAAGTACAGATATGCACTCAAGGAGGCATCATTATGTTCAGAAAAACACAAATCTGATCTGCACAATCTTGAGCAACAAATGGAGAATCTGAGAGTGGGTCATGTGATTCAACTCTTTAGTTCTTGGATTTATGAGAATGGGGAGCTGAATAAAAGCAGTCACTTGGGAGATGATTTCCCATTGCTTATCAAATAGAAACTTAGGACATGGATTTTGTACAATTTTTTTCCTGAATCTCTTAGCATATTGTTACTTATAAATATCACTCTCAGGAGCTGATGAAGCCAGTTCAGGGTCATGGTAGCTAGTCACTGCCATTCATGATGAAGGGGATGGTCTAATATTTTGTGAGTGACTCATAAGGTTATGACCACACATGCTTGTGATATTAGTTTTGGTTTAGCTGGAACTGACATGATGTTTACCTTCAAAGTTTTACTGTCGTTGTCTCTTTCATAGATCTGTCATAAGAATGATGCTGTACAGTTGATTACACTATGGTTTACCACTGTGACCAATATAACTGGCATCTTAGCAAATTTCTGGTCAAAGGTCAGTGTCCATGCTTGGATGAGTTCAGTTGAAGTTACTGGAGTACTGAAGTGTTGACTTTTTGCCATGTGTGGTAGGTGGAGCTAGAAGGGAGGCTGATGAAAAAAGCGACAGAAGTTCAAAAGTTGGAAGAGGAACTTGAGTGGACTGAATGGGAACATGAAGCAGAATCATCTATATTTCTTGGGGTGGTTGTAGGCCGAGAAGATGATTGGGCACAACAGCTTGACCATCTGACACATGATTTCACTGTGAAAAAGGTATGCACTTTTTTGAAGCCTAGAACCACCAGTGGCCCAGGAACAAAGGAGGAGGAAATCATGCACCTCCTTGATCCAGTTGATCTTGTTAAAGTTTGAAATAATAGGTGTTCTCTATGTGAACCTTCCATGAGTATACTGAGCAGAAAAGTTTGCCCTTTGGTCTTTGGAAATGATGCTGAATACCTTGTGGGGATCTTGATGCTAGTATGATTCCCCTTATAGTATGTACATGATAACATGTTGTGTGCTTTTACAGGTTGACTTGGAAAGGCAGTTGCAGGAGGCTATTGAGTTGAAAGAGTCAGCTCTAAAAGCAAAGACCACTAAACCTGATTTCTGTGAAAATGAGACAAGCACATCAGATCTGATGTCAAAAGTTGAAGTAGACAGAACTCTAAGGAACAATGACCTTCATCAAAATGAGCTTGGCTGTGATTTAATGCAGGCTCAAATTCATGTTCTACATGAAAAGCTGGATGAAGCAAAGATCAAAATAAGATTCTTGACAAATGATGGTCGAGAGAAAGAAAGAACGATCATGCTACTAGAAACACAGACAAGAGAATTTGAGTCCTTTAAGCAAGCTTTCTTTGTTGTTGAACTAGAATGGAACTCATTGAAGATTGACGTGGTGAGGTTATTGTGCTGTCTTGATGAAGCAAAGGCTGATGTAGGGAGTATGGCGAAAGCTCTCCAATACAAAGAGAGAAAAATAGTTAATTTGACATCTAAATGTGTGGATTTGGAGTTGCAGTTGCATGCCACCAAACTTGATTATGGAGACAAATTAAAAGAGCTAAAGGGTCAAATTGATGGGTTTAATGAGGTTATTGATGGCAGGGAATGCAATGACCAGCTTGATGAAGAGATCATTTATCTAAATGAGGGCCAGCACAGTGCACAGGTTGAGCTGCCAAATGAAACACTTGTAGCTGAAGATATGTTGGGCTTACGCCAGAAGGTTGGTGCTTGAAGCTACAATAGACAAATTAGTGCAGAAACAATAGCAATAATTTGCTAAGAAATGCGAGGGAAATGAACATGCAATTCTGGTACACTATGGAACTACAATGTGAGGATGAATATTCCTTTGTTTTCACAGCAATGTTTCAGATGACTACAAAGAACTGAAAAGTTTTCCCATATGTTAAGAAGCAAGAAGGTCCTCATATGTCACAGTTGGGTAGGCAGGAATCTCTGAGGACTGAGTATGATTCAATTAGGCAGATCACAGATGAGAGTTTCCAGGCCTGTAAGAAAAGAACTGAACATCATGGCAAGAAATTGATGTTGGAGGTTGTGATGGAACAGAAAAGAATGAACTGTACAATCAAAGAGATTGAAAAGGTGGAGGACGGAAATGGTAATGACCAAAAGCAGATTGAGGAAAAGCTTTCCTTGCACGGGACTGATGGGCATCACTCACACAGCAGTGCTGCACAAGTAGGTATAGAAACTACAGTGGTGCAAGATATGGTTTCTAGGCTGGAGAGTCACTTGACTTGGTTGAGGCACAAATTCCCTGGGCTGGTGAAAGCACAATCTGCAGAACAAAGTTCACTGATGGACATGGCTGCCATTCATGCAGTAGAGTGCAATCAGATGAAGGACATTATTGCTGCCCAAAAACTTGAGCAGGATCGTTGGGAGAAACTGGTTGCCAGATTGAAGGATGACAGAAACAATCTTGGAGTTGTTAGTGCCATATTTGGATTAGAATGGAATCAAGCAAACATGGTGAACAAGAACCAGCGAGAGACATTGAGGTTGGCATATGAGATTGCATTGAAAGAAATGGAGTGGGCTCTGACTGAAGCACAGAGGCAAATGAAAGAGCAGAAGCTACAGGAAGGTACATGTCCAGATGCTGCCATGTTTGTCAATTTACCACGTATCATTCTATCTACTATACTATGAATGTGACTGAGTACATAACCAATATCATCACTAAGTTCACTGAAGGCAGTCTTCAACTATCTGGGTTTTATTTTTTGCAAGCAACTGCTAATGGGCTATATACAGTGGAAGTACACTCTACTGTGTACTGAGTAGATGAGGAAAAACTAAATCAAATGACAGACAATTGACATTGCATTCATTTTAATGGTGGCATATATTATCTGTGACACCACAAATATGACTGCATCAACCAGTGACCAGAACCACCATTGAAGTTATCCACACCTTACCTAGTGCTTGATTGCTTTCCCAGTTGGACCTGCTCAAACTGATGTAAGACAGATGAAGTCTGAGATTCTGTCATTGCAACATGAGATTAAAGCAATTTGGAGGCACTTGGAAAAGAGTCTTGCTGCCAGTATTCAAAAGGTGATAGGAGCTTCAAAGCAAGTTGAGTATGAGCTGACCCAGAGGTTGAAGTAAGCTCTAGATTCTTGTCTATTGTGTAACCAAACACTTTGGAAAATGGTCTAGAATAGGTACACATCATATGCATCTGCATAGGAGTTCTAGGTCTTACAGTTAAATGAGTTTACATGAGGAAGAGAGCATGCACTGTTTCTGATGTAATGATCAGCAATTTGTTGATATGCAGGTTTGAGGGAGCTCTAAACCATGTGAAGCATTTTCACAGCACTTTGTGCAGGTCCACACTCAATGAGTCACAGTACTTGTGGAATGTTGAGGATTTACGGAAAGTGAGAAAAGAGGTGTGCTATTGGAAAATTTTGCAAGTTTGATTTCATATAGGGCTTGCTCTTTATGATCACGTGCCAAACTGGTTGTTACTTTTGAGTCAATTCTTGTGTCAAAGCTTTACAGTCTCTTCTCAGGCTATAGTTGTGGTGGGTTATCTCTTGCAGGTAGATCTCCTTGGAGACGAAGTTGAATCACTTGTGACCATGGTTGAGAAAGTCTACAAGGTTCTGGATCATCATGGAGTCATACCGCATCCCGGAGTTCTTGTTGTCAAACTAAATCCAATGCTTTAGAGTTTCTTGAGAGAATGAAAAACCTATTCCATACTTCCTACTTTCATCCAATCCCATGCCATTTAACCAAGGTATTAACCTGTACTTTGCCCCTTTTTTTTTTCCACCCAATTTTCAAAATGATATGAGCACCATTTTCATTGTACCATATGTCCTTATATTTGTTTATTTCTATCCTTTTTCTCCTCAAAACTTTTGACAAAGTGTTTTCACCAAAACATACGAGAAGAGTAGGGGGCGAAAGGGGTAAGTGAAAGTGGAAAAAACTTGGGTGTTGATGATGACTTGATGACTTAGGCAAGCGAATAGGGGCAGTTCCAAGTTTGGAGGGCAAGTCTAGAGGGGTGTGCAAGGGAGCCAAAGGCTATTATGCCATGGAGGAGGTTGAAAAAAATTTCCATAGTATTTTTACCAGAAAGTTCTGTTTGGGCAAGTTGAACATTAAACCCAAATCCTTCCTCCTGGCAGTAGTGATAGGCAGAAAAATAGAAGCACAATGGATTTGGGTGATTAGTTGTGTGCACCCAAAAATTAAACAATAAAAAATAGAGGAAAAAGAGAAAGACACGAGGAAATTAAGTGTAGGGTATAAAGCCCTAAGTTGGGGGCATTCACAATATAATATAATTGTGGGGCTTAGAACAAGGTGATAGCAAATTCTGGCCCTGCAATTGGGGGAATGTACTAGTGTTTAGGTGGTTATTTCTTTTTTAAAATGAGCACTATAAGGTTTTTTTAAAAATAAAAATTTGGGACCATACAAGTTATCAATATCAAAAAAGTTCCCAACAAATAGAACAATTCATTATCAATTTCATAGTCAAAATTATAACTTAACTGGATGAAATTTTTTCCAAGTGAGTGCGTTACCAGATTTTAAAATTTTCAATAACTATGGATTAAGGTTTTTTCAGCTTATTATAATTTTATAGACTTGGCCGAATAGATTATTAACTGGTTATAAAAAAGAAAATCAATTGATAGGTTATTAATAACTTGGTTTGATAACCTTATTGATAACCAACTCTCTTTTCAATAACCGCCCCCAACACTGGAATGTACCCGACACTTGGGGTTCACCCATAAAGCACAAGGCAAATGGTACCACCGTGAACGTAAAGCACTCTGAGGCTTTTGGCTTTGTATTTGAAGGCACCCCCTGGCACACAAGAGTCATTTGTCACTGGTCACATGCAGTCCGTCCACCATTTGAAATTAAAGAATTGTCCATGCATTACTCTAGGGAATGCCTCCTCTAATCTTCGGGCCTACACATTCATTTAGGGTTACTGTCCTTAAGGCTAAGACCCTCAAATTAGGTGAGGACCAGGGGAAGTAGGCCTTCCCCCCTAAGTAAACATACATACATACATTCTCCCATTACATAGGGTAGCCTGCCCTATGACCAAACACCACCCATGACCAAACACCCAAAAAGCTCACTACTGGAGGGGGGGGTGGGCTCACCCTAGTGCCCAATGTGAGGCCCAAAGCCTAGACATCCGTTAATTACAAAAGGAATCATAAAGAACTGGTAGAATTTTTTTTAGTGAAAGGGGGAAGGAAGGGCACATCACCCTCTTAAAAATTTCTGCCTTAACAAAAGCTGGAACCCTAATTTACATGCAAGGTTCCTCTAAGGTGACGAGCTTTGCATTTTGCACATAAGGTAAGGTAGGTGTCTCTCATCTCCTTCCCAAACAAAAACAAAATCACAGGGGTTTAGAATTCTACCCCCCAGATCATCATGCCGGGCAAGGACCTTTCCTTGTAGGGGGTTCAGCTCTCAGGGAATTCAGGTCCCCAGACTAAAAAAGCTCATGCCTTGCACAGGGTCCGCACTCCCAGAAGGAGCCCTTAGTTCTGGGTCCTTGGTGCTTAACCCTACATACAATGATAAAAGAACATTGGTAGAGAGAAAGACAGACATAAGGAAGACAAAAAGTCAAAATCGGTCAGGTCTTTTGCAGCTTTGGAAATGCTCCTTTTGGGAAGTGGGGAGGGAAAAACGTTCTCTAGGGCGAGGGCGAGGGAGGGAAGAGAAGGAGAAGGGAGGTGGTAACCACCACCACCACCACCATCACCACAAGTAAAGGACCCTAGTATCATGACACCAGGGAGAAAGCAAAGCAATGCAGGCAAAGCAGTTGATTGAAGAGCTTGTTGATAGCCTAACTAATCATATAAGTACACACTCACTAGACACACACACATACACACACTCCACGAGTGATAAGCTGAAAACGTCTCAACCAAAAATATGGTGATGGCGATGATAGTTTTTTACATTAGATTACCCACCAAAAAAGAAAAAAAGAAAAAAAAGGTCGGCAGAACGATTATATATAAAAAGCGACGTGACTTATCAAGGGAAAGGAGGATGACGGAGGGAGAGAGAGAGAGAGAGAGAGAGGAAGGGAGGGAGGGTGGAAGTGGGCGCCACAGACAGCCAAAGGGTCGATAAGACATAAGACAAAGAGCGAGCCTCCACCAGTGAGAACGAGCGTATCAGTGGTGCGTAAATAATCGCGGGTACAAAAACCGTCCTACACGATAAGCACGGTGCTGTCAGAGTTTTGATAAGCGCAGTTGGGAGTTGGGGAAGGTGATAGGGGGCAAATGGGGAAAGGGAAGAGAAGAGGAGGAAATGGGGAGAGGTGTAAGGTAGATAGGTTGGTGGGTGTTTTTAATTCAATGATAAGTGCAGAAGATGACAAACCCTATTGATAACGGCTTCCGCATTCCCATTCCCCTACTACTTGGGGCGTCATAATAGGTTATATCAGTTATCACATCATTTCTTCAAAAGGATTCCGTCCAAAAGATTTGCATGAGTGGGGGTGGTGGTGGTGGTGGTGGGGATGAGGCGGAGGAGGAGGAGTCTGGAGGAAGGAGGTTGCTCGGCATATTACATACCGTGTTACGACAGGGAAGGTGTGTCAGCAATAATTCAATATAAG
Source organism: Sphagnum tenellum (assembly GCA_963921925.1). Taxonomy (NCBI): domain Eukaryota; kingdom Viridiplantae; phylum Streptophyta; class Sphagnopsida; order Sphagnales; family Sphagnaceae; genus Sphagnum; species Sphagnum tenellum. Next base: position 10,073,318 of record OY998150.1, read on the forward strand.
TTCAAGTTCTCAAATGGGGGGGGGGGGGGGTTCTTCTTCTTCACATGTTTCTCAAAGTTCCCAATTCTGTTCCTCAACACTTTTCCCAAATAGTTTCTCCAACTTTTTTTATCTCATCTTCTTTGCCCTAAAGTTCTACTCCCCAAAACCTATAATGAGCAAAGCACAAAGGACGAGGTGACCAACCACAATTAGAACTAGAAATCCTACCCTAAGCCAAATCAGATGAAGCAATATCCACCCAAGAGGCTCAAGTTATTTTTCCCCTTTGGATTGGAAGGGATATGGGGATAGGGATGAGATTTTTGGGGGGCGTGGGGGGGGGGGCATTTGATATTTTCAATTGTGTTTTGTGATGTTCCTCAAATTTTCCTTATGTTTCTAATAGCACTGCACTTGCTCCCGTGCGTTTTTCCCAAAAGTTTTCCTCTTGTAACCTATATAGAGTTGCCCAAAGGAGAAGACTACAATATATATCTATTTTGGGAGTGCTTATGGCATTTTTTTGGGTGATGGACCAATCAAAGAAGCCTGACATTTTTATTAATAAAATTTAACTTTGAGATCCCCACAACTAATTAATATGAAATCACACATATATTAGTATGTCGTTGCATATACTATGTGATCTACCATTAGCTGGTGCTAGAAATGGTGGGGAACATATTTAGGAACAAAAATCCTACCTAGCCAATGAGATGCCTCAACAAGCACTCAAAAAGACCCAACTCTTTTCCATTGTGGGGGGTTGGAGGGCGAAATAAGATTTTCATTTTTTGGACACCAATGCATGAAAGGGGGAAGGGGGGAGGGGAGCATGGCAAAATACTCACAACCACATGAACTTGGAGTCGATAAAAGTTCCTTAATAAAGTGGAGGTGCCAGAAATGATTTGACACTTTCTAATTTCATTATGTAGGCAACCTTTCACAAATTCTCCCACCTACCCAATAACCTTTTGCCCCATAAATCTACTCTCTTTCCCATAGAGCTAGACCCAAAGGGCATAGCTACATAATATTCTAATTTAAGGCGTGTCCATGGAGTGATTATTATTTTTAATGATGTCCCAATCAAAGACACCCACTCACAATTTTTGTTTTAAAACTTAAATAAAAAAACCAAAAAAAACCTTGGAGATTCTCACAACTAGTTAATATGAGTCTTACTTCAGCAGCATTCAGACCTAATTTTAAGGCATGTGGTGTTAAGTAGCCTACTATTTAGACAACATCATGAAACAAAATGGTCATTCATGTTAGGTGGAACTAACTTAAATGCTAATTAGCTTTTTAAAAATTTCCATTGACATCTAAGTTAATATTGATTTGAATTAAAGTTTTTCATAAAAAGAACCTTACTTTTTTCATGATGAAATTCACACTATCATGGTTTATGTGTATTCAAGGGGGGGGAAAAAAAAAACCTAGGAAAACATGATAAAAACATTTGTCTTTAACTTAACACTCAAAAGCCCCATTTTAATGGATTGCTAGTTGTTACTTAACATTGTATTTTCATTCTAAACTTTTTTATAGAAAAAAAAAAAAATCATGCTAAGTTAACACCCTTCTTAACATCGTGTGTTGTGAAAGATTCCAACTAGAATTTGATGTTAGTTAACACTCTTTCTTGATATGAATGCAATTTTTTTATAAATAAATAAATTTAAATAAATATATATATATATTCATATTTATTTAAAAAGAAAAAAAAACTTGCCTCTCCTACCATTGACTTAGCACTAACTTGACATAAAAGGTGTGGTTGGAGCTTTACACCCTATTTATTACGACATGTAAGCAGCAAGTACCCCTCTCAACACTTTATGGGTTTTGTTTTGTTTTATTTTTAAAAAATTTGGGGGAGAGTGAGGAGGAGGTGGGGTAGGAGGGTGGGGGGGGGGGGGGGTGTGGTTGTTTTGTCTGGTGTGGGTGACTTGGGAGCTATACTGTAGTAGGGTTTTAGGGTGATAAAGAGTAAAGGCTGATAAGCACACTTGGATTGGGTGATAAGCGCAGAACAGATCACAGAAGCAGACGGAAGCAGCGTTATCAATAACTTGATAAGTGATAAGGGGGAAGAAAGGCGCTGAGAGGTGCATGCCGGGAGAGAGAGCGGGGAGCGTCTGCTGCTGCTGCTGCTGCTGCTGCTCTCTATTTGTTGTTGTTGCTGTTGGGAGAGCCCGCCACAAAGTGTTTTTCCTCGTTTCTCGTGTCTCTCTCGCTCTAGATCTTTCTCGCTTTCATCTTCTCCTCTATCTCTTCTTCTTCTTCTTCTTGTTCTGCACCCACCCTCGTCGTTTTCCCTCTTCTCTTCGGAGCGTCTGCTTGCTTTCCTTCTCTGGTTTTTTTCTCTTTTGGGGGGGGGGGGAGGGGCGGTGGGGTGGGTGGGTGTTTTTCCCCTTACTTTCCATGTCTAGAGAGCTTGGTTTTTTCTTTTGCAATTGGTTTGTTTCTTCTGTTTCATCTTCTTGTTTTTCTTCCCCCTTGGTGATATATCGTTTTTACCTTTTCTTTCTGTTTCTCTAGGCTGGGTGGGGGGGGGGGGGGAGGGGGGTGGGTGGTGCTTGCCTTGGATAGACTAGGCTTGGGAGGTTGGATTCTCCTTGTGAGAACGCTGCTGTAGCAGTCGAGCAGCGTCCGAGGCTCGGTTGATTTATCAGAGTCCTGCTGCAGTTTTTGGAGCGGGGGCGGTGGTTGTGGACGAAGAGAGGAGGAGAGGGAGGGAAGAGTTTCATTCCGCTGTGGTGTCGACTTGTGTTTCCTAGTGCGGCGGCGGCTGTTGCGAGGCTTTGGAAGGTTTGTCAGAGTTGGGTTATGAGTTTTGAGACGCGGGGGAGGAGAAGTAGGGTCGCAGCAGTGCGGGAGATACTTAGATTAGGACTTGACTAGGCAGACAGACGCACAGGTGGAGAGGAAGACAAGCAGAGAGACAGAGAGGAACGGGGTTGAAAGCAGGAAACAATGTCGTCCTTGAGTAGGGAGCTCGTTTTTCTGATCTTGCAGTTCCTGGATGAGGAGAAGTTTAAGGAAACCGTCCACAAGTAAGCATCTTCTCTGTTTTCCCATGTGCAGCACTTGTGTTTTTTTTTCCTGCCCTTTTTTCCTTATCCATCGTCGGACTCCTCCGCAGCTAGTCAGTACTCTCTCTTCTACTTCCTTCCCCCACCCACCCACCCACCCACCCAATGCACCATGTGTCTTGTGCATACTGAAACCAGAACTTGTTTTCCATATAACCATTTGCTTCCTTGCTTGGGTGTTTCTTTCTTTCTTCGTCCTCTTTCTTATCTGATTGTGAAGTAGAATTGGACTTGGGTTTTCATCAGTGCCAGCTTTCGATGTTTGTGGAATACCTACTGTTGGGTGAAGCCCCTTTCATTCTTGGTGAGAGGTGCTCAGTCGCTGGTAGGATGATGGCCCTTTCTTTCGGGGTCTGGTTCAAGAGAGAAGTGGAAAGGGATCTGTATGTGTGGGGGATATCCTGCTACTGCTGTTCAGTTGGCTAGATCCCTCCCCCCATTAATATCTCTCTCTGAAACCATGGCTTTCAGAGTCTTCTTCCCAGCTAACAGAAATGTGAAATGGGGAACAACTTTGTGTATAAATGACAGGCTGGAGCAGGAATCTGGATTCTTCTTCAACATGAAGTATTTTGAGGATCAGGTACAGGGTGGTGAATGGGAGGAGGTGGAGCGGTACCTTTCCGGCTTCACAAAAGTGGATGACAATCGTTATTCCATGAAGATTTTCTTTGAGATTCGGAAACAGAAATACTTGGAAGCACTGGATAAGTATGTTTTTTGCTATGTCATTCGGTTTGTTGTAGTACCCCTTCTTTTGGTTGTGAAGTGAGAAAGTGGAGAGGGTTGTTGTCACTTTGACCTCTTTTGTGAGGCTTGAGCACATGCTGGATGAAGTAACTTATCAAGTGTGAGTGAATGGAGTAAAAGATGTCGGTCATGTTGGGGGCAGATGTTATCTTTTTATAGCTTATTGCATAGATCTCCCTTGCATTGTTGTGCATTGAGATTTGACATCTGTTGTCTAGAAAATGTGCAGTATATTGTTGGTTGTTAAGCCTTTGCATAATGGGGTTTCATGTGATCATTTTGCCACATCCATCGACTTGATTAATCAGATTAGAAACATGAACACACCCCCTGTTGAGGGGCATGCTTTGACAAAGACACAGAATGTGGCTGTGATAATGATGGATGCAGGCAAGATCGTGCCAAGGCTGTTGACATACTGGTGAAGGACCTCAAGGTGTTCTCCTCATTCAATGAAGAGCTGTACAAGGAGATTACTCAGCTTCTGACTTTAGAGAATTTCAGGTCCTACATTCTCCTTTCACTCTCTTGTCATTGTCTGTACATGTCCCTTTCACCCAACACTATGTTGGAGCATCTAGGGACTGACCAATACAGAGGGTAGGTTGAGTAGAAAAAGATCTTAGTGATCTGCCAAAACTTTGCTGTACACATGCTTTTGTTAGAAGTCTGATGCTTGAATTCTCTCCCTTTGACTCAGTTTATAGTGATCAAGTCTGAATTCACGGGGGCTCATCAAGCACAGTTATTTGATCTTGTGTTTAGGTACTTGTCTGTGTGGCAGAGCATGTGTTGGCTCTCTCTAATGGCTAAATCCTTCATTGGTTAGGAATGACATGTCTCTGCATTTATGGATGCAGTTCTAATTGTCAGTCAGTGTGCTACTGCATGTTTAGTATTTCTGCCATGCTGGTGAAGATGATATGATGGTGGATTCTGCAGTACTCTTTCTGGGTGGCCCTTTTCTTAATTTGTTTGGATGTACAGTCCAACTGTTGTGATTATGTGGGCTGGTGACCATATTCTCCACACTGTTGGTGATGGCTGGAAGTGGCTTTTGTGCAGGGAGAATGAGCAGCTATCTAAGTATGGGGATACAAAGTCAGCTAGAAATATCATGCTGTTGGAACTCAAGAAGCTGATAGAAGCAAATCCCCTTTTCCGTGACAAACTGGCATTCCCAACTTTGAAAGCTTCTCGGTTGCGGACACTCATTAATCAGAGGTTTGTTAGTTTCCTCTGCTCATGTTATTTGTGTGTTTAGATCTGTTAACTAGCTTGTGTCCTTTGCTGTAAGGCAATGAATTAGCACTCAGACTGCCTGGCTGATTATGTGGTGGAATTGGAGTTGTAATCTCTACTGAAACATTGTGTCCATTGGACTGGTCAGCAAATGTGCTCTCCATGGACGAATGAGTAATTTGATTGTTGTGAGTTATGCATCCTCCAATATTGTGGTCTTGATTTGTTCAAGGAGTCTCTGTTGGCATGGCATTTGTGAAATCTTTTACCTGCCCACATTCTAAAAGTTATGAAACTCTTTCTGTAAATGCAAGTAGGGACTGTCTTTAAGGTTTAACAGTGATAGAAGAGGGAGGGGATTATCGCACTAATGATGTTCTTCTGCACTGGATAACCCATTACTTTTTATTGGCTGGTTTTCTTTTTTGTTTCTGAATGGTGGGCTAACCTCATGTTTGTCCCATTGTGTCATAGTCTCAACTGGCAGCACCAGCTGTGCAAGAATCCAAGGCCAAATCCAGATATAAAGACCCTCTTCATCGATCATACTTGTGGGCCTCCAAATGGTGCTCGTGCTCCTCCACCTGCCAACAATACCTTGGTGGGTGGCCTTCCAAAAGGGGGCACCTTCCCACCTCTTGGTGCTCACAGTGTACGACCTTGTGCTCAGCCTAATTGCTTTTCTCGCTGGATTTAAGGTTACTTATGTTAGCTTGCTGCAGAATTAGTGACTAGTCTAGTTGTCTTCCCAATGAATGAAGAGCTTAATTGTACTTCTAATGGCTTCTCTTGCAAGCTCTACAGTGGGTAGTCATGGCAGCTTGTCACTGCTATTTGTGATGAAGGTGATGGTCTAACACTTTGTGAGCAACTCATAAGGTTATGACTGCACCCATTGTTGTTTTACCTTCAAATTGTTGTTGTGGAAATCTCTCTGCAATTTTTAACATGTTTTATGTATGTTTCTTCTTGGTGTCCTTAGTCATCACCTCCTCCTTTCCATTATGGTTGAGCCGGCCAGCATCATGGCTGAGTTGTCTTGTTACTTACAGTGTTATGATGGAAACTCAGTAGATTGTTAATCTATGACATTGACCTCCACCCCCCACCATTGACTGTCACCGTTGTTCTAGCTTCTCCTCAATTTTGTTAGGATGTTATTGGGCTTGTCAAAGACTTGTAAGTTTCTAAGACTGATCAAGTAGAAGCCTTTATCATGTCAAAGCTTCTCCTCAGTTTTGTTTTGTTTTGCTCTTTTCCCTGATGTTATTTGGTACTTTCACAGGAATTGAGCTTGTCAAAGACTTGTAGTTCTCTGAGAGTGATCAAATAGAAGCCTTTATCATATAATGTTTTGGTGAAGGAGTTGCTCTATCCCTGTCAATGAGCTGTCTCCCTTGAGAAGTCCAGCCCTAATCTTGTGAAACTTTTTTTATCAAGTGTTGGGCATGTTTTTTTCACCTTTTCAAATACTTTTCCTAGGTCATTAGGTTTTTTGTGCAGTTAAACATTTTCAGATCTGTGTTTTTCTTGAAACTTTTCACATTGAAGCATGTATGCAGTCCACAGTGGCTGAGGTTAACTGATCTGTAGTAGTTCTTCATAATGATGTGTTTTCCCTTACTATTCTGTGATGCAGCCCTTTCAACCAACAGCAGCACCCTCTGCAAGTACATTGGCTGGCTGGATGGCAAACCCTAACCCATCAGCCCCACATTCTTCTGTCACATCTGGACCTGCAGCTCTTTCCACACCACCAAACTCGGGTTTGTTCTCTTGCTTTGAACCTCTGATGGGCTACATGAGGTGACCAGGGGAACTGAGGTGCACACTTTTGTCATGCCATAGAGCTTCTGTATCTATCACTTTTAACTTGCCATGATCTGCTCCTTGCTCTTGCAAGACCTGTTTGAACCAAAGTTCCTTTGGCTTTCTTATCTTTTCTTAATTCTTGTTCCAACCATGAACTGCATTATTTAGTTTGGGTCCCTAAGAGGCTTGTGGGGCATGGAATCAGCTGCGCTATTGAAGCGGCCCCGCACACCACCTGGCAGCACCCCCACTGTGGACTACCAAACAGCAGATTCTGAGCATCTTATGAAGCGTGCCAAGGGAGGAGTTCAACCCGATGAGGTCAAGACAGTAAGCATCAGTTTTGTACTAACGGTCCATTTCCAAGAAAGCTGTTTAAACCCCATAGATAGGATGCTTTGCAACAAAGCATCAGCCCATGAATTCTGTTTACTGTTTTTAGTTTTCAGAAGGTGTTTGATCAATAAGGGCTGGACTGGATAGCCAGCCTGATTCAGACTTCCCTGTTGCCTAAGCTTGTGTACTTGTGGTGAGAGAATGTTTCAGTGTTGGTGAGTATGTCAGTGACTTTGCTTTCATCTACAGTTTCCCAGCATGATGCTCTTGGCTTCATAATTTGCTTCTTTTGAAAGTATCATGTGGGGCTAACCTTGGCAGGTAAATTATGCGGGTCCAAGCCATCCTCAGACTGCAAGTTCATCTGATGATTTGCCTAAGGCAGTGGCACGCTCTCTGAATCAGGGCTCATGTGTAATGAGCATGGATTTTCACCCTGTACATCAGAGTGTTTTACTTGGTATGCATGAATGCATCTCTTTCAAGTTCTGAGTTTGCATGACTTTAAAATCAGGTCTATTTTGCTGTGTTAATATTGGGTGCACAGATATATCCATGTTGCTGGATTGCCACTATTATGTCTGCCAACATGGGAAATGGAGGGTGTCATATGTACAGTTGATTTATGACCTTCAATTGGATAATCAACATTGTATGTCCATGAGTGTGACCAAGTAGTCAATTGCATTGATGTGTAGATCTGTGTATGGTGGTTTTTTATGGTGAACAAATTGCAATGCCTGCTGCTCTTGCATATAATCATGCACCTTGGAATGCATGCTCCCTGTTGTAGAAGGATGCCATTCTACATCTTGACCTTTTACATGGGACTCCATTGCTTTGTGGGTTGCTACCAGAGAGTGCAGGCCGTACTGATGAGTTGTTGAGCAGGTTTTGGTGAGAAGGTTCTGAGTGGCTATTGATGAAGTGAACTGTATTTGTTTGTGCAGTGGGCACCAATGTGGGGGACATTGGTATTTGGGAAGTGGGTTCGTGTGATAGGCTGGCAAACCGCACCTTTAAAGTCTGGGACATCTCTGCAGCATCCATGCCAATGCAGGTTTGAGCAAATCTTGGTTTGATGGATTGTAGTCTACTTTAGACATCTGCATGAGGACATATTTTCAAGCGATGTTTGTGTACTTTTGTTGTTAGATGCAATTATGCCATGAAAGACAGGGACTTTGTTGCAAAGAAACTGGAAGTCAGATTAAAACATGACACACATCTTTTGGTTCTGGAAACAGGCTGCTTTGATGAAAGATCCAGCTGTCTCTGTCAACAGGAGTGTGTGGAGCCCTGATGGAAATCTATTGGGTGAGTCTAAGGCAATTGAGTGTTAGTCTCATCTGTCATTCTCCTTTGCTTGCTCAAAGTATTCAATGTCAACACATGTTGTTCCAATTGATTGATTTGTGCCCTTAGAACATGCTAGAGCATATCTTGTTCAGTGGCTATTTCTTTGCTGGCCATTAGATGCTTGCAGGATGTTCCAGAGTGATAGCCACCACATGAGTAATAGTTGTCTCTTAAGTTGCTGATGATGTTGGGTTGAAGAATGCATCATTTCCATGTGGCAAGCAGATGTAGGCTGTGGGTTATTTCAGAGGTTGTATCCCTGCATGTGGGTTTTGACATCAACACGGATTTGGCTGCTGACTGGGACATCATTTTGCTGATGTGAACAGGTGTGGCATTTTCCAAGCATATTGTGCACATTTATACTTACAATGGTGGCAGTGATTTGCGGCAGCATTTGGAGGTCTGGTCTATTATTCCACACCCTCAATTGACCACTATTATCGCAGGGTTATCTTTTGACCAATGTCTGGTGATGGCTAATAAATTCAGTTCTCTCCTGAGACATAGCTGGTGGGTGTCTGGATCATGACGAGGGTTGTAACATATCTTTTCTGGTGATGGTGGTTATCCCTAGCAGATTGATGCACATGTAGGTGGTGTGAATGATCTGGCTTTCTCCCACCCAAATAAGCAATTATGTGTGATCACATGTGGAGATGACAAAACAATTAAGGTGGGCTTCAACATCCTCTATATTTTCTTTCATCTAATAGATCTGCATGCTGTGATCCTGCTGAATAGCCTCATCTTTCAGCTTCCAAATGTCATTTAAAGGTTTTCCTTCTTGGTGGGACATTACAGGCCTTAGTCAAGTTTTTCCTTGTCTACACTACCATTGGTTTTTGAAGGAGACGTCCAACATCTGAGTGGAGATGCTCCATGGATCACATCTTGGTTGAGTCTAGGCTTTATGATAGGAAAATGAAAATAAGGTTCTTGAATCATGTATTTTATCTGTATGTGAAGGTTGGTAGCTAGTGGTGTTTTAGCTGTGGTTTTAAGTTGTGAAAACACACAGTGATGTGGTTGAGTTGCAGGTGAGATGATCAAAATCATTTGAATTGTGCAGGTGTGGGATGCAGCAACAGGGCGGAAACAGTACACATTTGAAGGCCATGAGGCTCCTGTTTATTCAGTTTGCCCACATCACAAGGAAAGCATACAGGTGAACTGCACTGCTTTGACAGTCTTTCTTCTTTTGTATGTGTGCAGAGAGTTGTTGTGATAATTGGTTGACATCTATTTGTATTAGATCTGTAGCCATTTCTGTAGTAGTTTTGGACCAGAAATTCTGATGTACAAGGCCCTAGGTATTATAGATCTGGTGGCCAAATACTCACAAAGTGTATAGAGACAAGTCAGCTGTACTTAATGTCAGTGTCCGATACTGGAATTGCAGTTCATATTCTCTACAGCAATTGATGGCAAAATAAAGGCTTGGCTTTATGACCTGCTTGGTTCCAGAGTGGACTATGATGCACCAGGCCACTGGTGCACCACAATGGCATACAGTGCTGATGGCACCAGGTAACTGCCCTGATATTTCTTGAAATTCTAACTCCTAATCGTGAATTAGTGTTGCATATTGGTTGGAAGATAGACAGTTTGGAGTGCCTGTGAGGTATGAAGGACCCAGTGATTAGAATGATGTGTATAATTTGGATCAATGGCTCTTTCTGAATCTAAAGGACAACCCATCAATGTGTTGTTATCCAAACACCATTTTTGCTATTATAAACTATTAATCTGACACTTTGTCATTTAATGCATGTGTCACATTTGGATATTCCACAGGCTGTTTTCATGTGGTACAAGCAAAGAGGGAGAGTCATACCTGGTGGAATGGAATGAGAGTGAGGGGGCTATCAAGCGTACGTATTCAGGCTTCCGCAAGCGATCAACAGGAGTTGTGCAGTTTGACACAACTCGAAACCGTTTCTTAGCTGCTGGAGATGAGTTTCTGATCAAGTTCTGGGATATGGACAACATCAACCTGCTGACCACCATTGATGCAGAGGGTTCTTTGCTGGTGGGTTTGTGTATGAGTGCATATTGTGGACACCACTTGAGAATTGTTATTGTAATGTCAATGCAGCTAACTACATAGATAAACAGACCTCTTCTTGGTGCATGTACTAATTTCCTGTATCCTGAGTATTTGTATGAGGCCTGGGATTGTGTGTGATTGGAGGTAGAAATCCATGACGTGGGTATCTTTCCTTATTGTCTTTGCCTGATCATGACCTCTTTGATTGTATTCAAATATGTGAATTCTTGTGTTAATTGTTTTGTCTCACCAACAATTGGTCTCACACTTTGTGAGTGATTCTCATAAGATTATGGCTGCACTCTCATAGATGTGTTTTCCAGCCAACACATTCAGGGTCCAGGAGGCCCCAACCACAACCCTCTATGTGGGCCTCTATGCCCTGGCCAGAGATAGTGGCTTGTCCAGGTTCAAGCTAGAGTGAAATGAAGGCTTATCCTCAATAGCTTGTTGCAGCTGAATGAGGATTCTATTGGCTGTTTTTTTATTAGCTATGTCTCTTGAGTTCAAACCAACATCATGACTGAGTCTTCCCATTGCTTGCAGGAATGCAACAGAAACTCAGGACACAATTGTTTGTATAACAGTTTGCCCAAATTTTTTGATTTTTGGGTTTATTATTGTACTTATCTACACATTAGTCAGGAGCTGATGAAGTCAGTTCAGAGTCATGGCAGCTCATCACTGCTATTCATGATGAATGTGATGGTCTAACACTATGTGAGTGACTCTCATCAGATTATGATTGTGCTCATGGTTGTGTTACCTTCAATGTGGTGTGATCTTCACAATCTCATAAGTATGATTTTTATCATCAATCACCATACTGAAGTGATGGAATGTGATCAGTGGCGATAGAGTGGCATCCAGGATCATTGTGTACATGAGTTACATTAGCATCTGTAATTGTATGTGCCAGGCAAGTCCTCGACTCAGATTCAACAAGGAAGGTTCATTGCTGGCTGTGACAGCGTCAGACAATGGGATTAAGATTCTGGCCAATCGGGATGGGCTCCAACTGCTACGTGCACTTGAAACAACTCGTCCCTTTGATACCAATCGAGTGGCACCAGAGCCTGTTGCATCTAAGGTGAGGTTTCAGTTATCCACAAGCAGCATGTAAATATTTTTGTGTTGCAGCTACATCCATCTGTCTTTCAGTACCATAGTCTAATGTCAACGGACATTCATGGACATACCTGATGTCTGTTTTGGTAGAAGCCAGAAAGCTGCTCTCCATATCTAGTCCATTCTCTTAAATTGGTACAGGGAAGCACATTATGCTATATATGCCTTGTTTTCTCTTGTTCTGCTGTGGCTTTGTGATTCACCCTCAACCTACACTGACATAACCTTGACACAAGCTTTTGAGGGTATATCAAACTTCAGCCTACATTGAGGCCACCTGACTCAAATGCACAAATTGATGTATTTGGATCACATGGCTTCTGTAATCTGAATTTGTGGGAGATGATTTGCTGCAGCCGCCTGTTGGGAATGCACTGGGGGTTGTGAGCACACAAGGTGGTGGTGGTAGTGGTGGTGGGGAGCGCCCATCTGCAGGATCCATGGCTGGGTCAGGGATGGATGCACCCAACTTGAATATGGGTCGGGGACGACCACGTGACAGGGTTGGCAATGACCACGTAAGCCATGGATGGACAATAGTAGAAACTCAAAGTGGCTTACCTGATACTCACAAAGATCTGAATTGCTGGTGTGTTGGCTGTATTCATCTGTGTTTGGGCAGTGTGAGATCTCTGCTAGCCATATTTGAAGGATCTCTGAACAACATGTAAGCTCAATCAGAGGCAGATGCATATTGATTGCTAATTATGATGGTTGCAGTCAGGAGTTGAAGGCAATCGTGCTGTTGACACCAAACCAAGAATACCTGATGAGATAGCTGAAAGAACAAAGAGCTGGAAGTTAACTGAAATTACAGATCCCAGTCAATGTCGGTCTATGAGGCTACCTGACACGCTTCCACCCAACAAGGTCATTTCCCTTTTCTTCACCCTTCAAAGGTTGTGCAGTTGCTTGATATCTTGAGTGGTTCAATAAGGCAAAATATTATTGTTCTCAGTTGCATCCCTTTCATTGTTTTTGTTGGTTCAGAGGTCAGTGCTCTTAACATCAAATCTCTTGGTTGAAGGATAAGGACAAGTTAAGGTTTATGAATTTCCTCAACAGTTTCCACCTCACAAAAGCTAATTCTTGACTAGAGTTTCTGAGAGATATCCTTGTTCCTCATGTTTTGTCAGTGAAGCTCTAAGCAGACAATTGGTCTACCAAAAGCTACAAATCATGCCACCTTTTAAGCTATAACTTCTTCATCCTCTCATACAAGTTCAATTTTTTGGACGAGCTTATCAAGGCTCTAATTGTTTTCCAGAGTTTTTCCTAAGTTATCCCTAGAAAGAAGGTTTCTAGAGATTCTGTTAGTTCCTGATATTCCTAATTTCTCCAACTTCACATATCTAGACAAAGATTCTATGGGTGGTGGATAATCATTTTGCAAGCTTTTATAGTACTTATAAATGGCTTCTCTTGCAATTTCTTGGATTCAACAACATTCCAATATTCAAAAGGCTTTAAAACTTGATGTCTTTGATGAGTGTTCTCAACCAGAACATGGAGGTGTTCACAACATGAGTTGTGTGCCTTATGTGGATTCCAATATTTCAGATTGTGCCAAGTTTGGGGTAGTCAATAGTTGGTTTTGTAGGTTCTCAAGGTTTGTCACTCAAAAGAGTTAGCTGTAGCTCAAATGGTGAGCTTCATTAGTCTTCGGAAGAGAAAGACACTCTTAAAGGTTTCTATTAGATTAAACCAGTGGTTCCTTTTGGTGTTTGCACCTGTAGTACAGTCCGAGTGGTTGTCCCAAGGGCTTCTTAATCATGAGTATGGAGCTTTTCAAAGCTCACTTTGTCATGAAAAGACCAGGCATCTGCAAGTTGCTTTCTTGTTTCTCTCTTTTGTCTTCCCTTTTTCTTGCCCAGGATATTTTTTTGTCTTTCCCCTTTTGCACTCTCTTTTTGTGTTCCAGTTCCTTCTTGGGTTCTTTTGACTTCTCATTCCTTTAAAGGTTTTTTTTGAGCTAGCCAGCATCATGGGTGAGTGGATTTCTATTATTGCCACTCTTGTGACAGAAATCCATTTGTATGGTTAATTCCTGGCATTGTCCTCAGATGGCAATTGACCTCAAACCATTGTAGGGAGCTGATGAAGTCAATCGATGCTATGGTAACTGGTGGCTGAGCATGCATGTAACTGTTGGTGTTCTGTTTTAAGCCACTCCTCAGTTTTCCCTTGTTTTTTCTGTTCTTTAGTTTCCTTTTCCTGTTTGCCAATCTATTGTGCCATATCCATATCTCGGTTATTGGGTCACTCTCAAGTCTGTTCAGGTTGACTTAGATCAGTAAGTATGGAGAAGTTCTCAGCACTTACAAACATGTTTCTCATAACCAATAGTTTGTCAGGTTTACAGCCCTCTTTTTGTATCCTTTTCTGAAGGAGCATTCTGACTGGAGTTGGGAGATTTTTCTTGATGAATGCTGTCTAGATTCTGGTAATTATGGGTTGTCCTCTAACATTTAGGGTTGCATCGATCAGCAGGGGCTGATTTAGGTCATTGTGCTTTGTTGGATAACTTCAACCAGCTTATAGCACACCAATATGGTGCTGCAAAATCCTGAGAATTTTCTAAACCCTTCAATGTTGGAGCCCTGCATGCATTTCAAGGGCTAGGCAGTTGCATAGCCCCATGCTCTACAGGGTGTACCTGGTGGCAAAGTCCCCTGGGTTCACATTGCATGTTAACCCATACTAAGTTTGAGTGGATTTGTTGTGGACTCCTTTGTTGCCATGTCAAGAACTATCACCTCAAACAGGCCCTTTCTTGCAGTAGTGCTCCATCATGATTAATGACAACAGATTGCTGATGATAAGTTTGGGTCATGGGTAGCTTGTAAGATTATTAGTCTCTGGAGAGCTATCAGCAAGCTGGTCATGTCATCCTTTTGTTCTAATGTGGATATGTAGCCTCCTGAGTGCTCACAAAGCTTGATGATGAGTGCAGGTGTCCAGATTGATATATACAAATGCAGGTGTTGCATTGCTGGCACTTGCAACAAATGCTGTTCATAAGCTCTGGAAATGGCAACGCAGTGATCGCAATCCCACTGGCAAGGTGGGTTTGAATACAAAGGACTTTGTTTGCATAAATTTTTGAAGGGCTGATTTTGTTCTCTTTTGAGTTTTATTGTCAAACCCAGCATATGATTTACAAGGGGCCACTGAGTGAATTTTAGAATGACATATGTGTAAATGAATGGTTCTCATTGGCTACCATGGGCTCCAGAGATATACATGATACAAAGGTGTCCACCTGTATGACACAGGGATACAAGGAGAACTTCCCATCGTGCATGTCAAAGTTAGCACAGAGCATTGACCAAATGGTTGTTTCTTATGGTGTTCTGATTGTGACAGGCTAGTGCAAGCTTTCCACCGCAGTTGTGGCAGCCACCCAGTGGTATTCTGATGACCAATGACATTAGTGAGACTAATGTTCAGGAAGCAGTGCCTTGCATTGCTCTTTCAAAGAATGACTCATATGTGATGTCAGCATCTGGTGGAAAAGTGTCCCTTTTCAACATGATGACATTCAAGGTAACTCTATCTTTGCTATCATGAGGTCATTTTCACAATGGATTGCAGTCAGGAGTCTGATTCTAATGATTCCAATATCTTCTACTATGCAATCTGCTCTCCTTGGATATGGCCTTTCTGATGTTCTCTGCTTTTGTGTCAACCAAGCAAAAAAAATTGTTCGTTTTTGTCTGAACACATTTCAACAATTTGTTAAAGTGGACTGTAGTGTGTTCTAAGGTCAGAAAACTTGGCATGTCCTTTAGGGGAGGCTTGACCGATGGGTTATTGTCCATTTCATCCTGAAGTTAACCTACATCAGTTTAGCATGTGACCATGCATCAAGTCAGTTTGATGCATTGGATTAGCTTTCGATATAGTGATGCTCACTGCAGTCCTTGTCTTACACAGGTCATGACCACATTCATGCCACCCCCACCTGCAGCAACATTTCTTGCTTTTCATCCACAGGACAACAACATTATAGCCATCGGCATGGAAGATTCGACAATTCAGATCTACAATGTCCGGGTGGATGAGGTCTAGTAACACTAGTTTTCCTTCAATCACTTGTTGGTCATCATCATGTCACTTATGCAAGAGAGGCTTGCCTATGCCACCCATAACAGCTGAAAGCTTCAAATCATAGCAGATGAGGTTTTTTTTTGGTTAAGGTGTAGAAATAGCTCAAACTTCCTCCTTGTTCTGTTTCCAATTTCTGGAGGCAATGTGAGTAGGATGTTTCACTGGATGATGCTGGCTGTAATGTGTCTCTCAATCCTGCGCCTGTGTCAATTTGGCAGGTTAAGAGCAAGTTGAAGGGACACCAGAAAAGAATCACTGGGTTGGCATTTTCCAATGCCCTGAATGTTCTAGTGTCATCAGGGGCTGATGCCCAGGTACTGATACCTCCCAGTTTATTTATGACTTTCCATCCTTGAAACTCGATCCTGGAAAGATAACATTATCTTCCAGGGCATTCTGGTTATATGTATCTCTGGTTCCACCTGGTAGTATGTGCATGTATAAATTTGTTACTCTTGCTGCAATTTTGTCCCAGATGCTTGTGTTGGGAGGAATCCCTTGGGGACATGATTAACCAAAAAACCAATTTAGACTCTGAAATCCTCTTTGGGTTGGCAGCTGTTTGTATGGGGCACTGATGGATGGGAAAAACGCAAATCCAAATTTGTGCAAATGCAACCTGGAAGAGCGGCATCAACCATGAGTGACACACGTGTTCAGTTCCACAATGACCAGCTTCGCTTGTTGGTAGTACATGAATCTCAGTTGGCAATCTATGATGCTGCCAAGTTGGAGCGCCTGCATCATGTAAGTAACAGTTCATGAGCCTTTATAGTGGCAGGACCTCATGATGGATGAATAGAAGATTTTGCCAAGCTGAGCAGAAAAAGGCCCTAGTGAGGGCAGAAGAGTAATCTGAAGTGCTGGAAGTGGCCTTAAACTCTTTTGATGATTTCTTATGGAGTTTTTAATTTAAAATTTGCATAAGCTTCATGTAAAAAATGATGCTGATGTATTTGGCATCTATGTAGTTTGAGGATGTCTATGGCAACTGTGTATTCAAGAAGCTGAGACAACCAACTGCATGTGTGTTAGCCTTCAGAAATGATCACCAATTGTGATTTGGCGATCTGGATGCTGGATAGAAGTGTCTTCAGAACTATGTCCACCCCACTGCTTTTAGATGCATGGTGTTTGAGATATTTACAGAGTCCATTCTTGCATTTGCAGTGGGTGCCTCGTGATTCCTTCTCTGCCCCAATCTCAAATGCCACATATTCATGTGACAGCCAGCTTGTGTATGCTGGTTTCATTGATGGTTCAGTGGGTGTTTTTGATGCTGAGAGCTTGCGGCCACGCTGTAGATTGTCACCATCTGTACACATACCTCAAGGTGTCAGCAAGTAAGTGTTTTGGGTCTCCACATATTTTATTCCATTCCACTTCATGTATGTATGCTTGATTCCTAAAAGGGACTTATATGCTGGGATATGAATGTTTGCTCATTTTTGTTTCACAGTTTGTAGTTTCACTCATGGACTTTGTTCTCTGCAAGTCTCTGATCCTTGCTTATGTAAGGTGTCCTGTTCTGACATAGTCTGTACAAATCCTCCTGAAGAAGGGCTTTCAGATGGTAATGTGAGGAGAAGAGCAGAGGTGTCATCACTAACTTTGTTTGTTTCTCTGCTGGCCAGCTCCACTGTGTATCCATTGGTCATTGCAGCTCATCCTGTGGAGCCTAATCAGTTTGCGTTGGGCCTGAGTGATGGTGGTGTGCAAGTGCTAGAACCATTGGAGTCTGAAGGAAAATGGGGAGTAGGGCCACCATCTGATAATGGTGCTCCCGCTGGTGTACCATCTGGTCCAACATCTGGCAATCAAGGGTCAGATCAAACTCCAAGATGAGGGCAGGCACTTGGGTCTTGGGTCAGGGATTGGCTTGGAGTAGGGGTAATCATAGTTTGGGACCCCTTTCTCAACCATATATTACATGCAGAACCTTCTGCATTTTCTGGTGCTGAGATGTTGTTAGGGAGCTTCAGGAGTGCTAGAGACAGCCAGATGGTCTGCAGGGATTCTGGTTCATTTTTGTGAGCTCAATTTGTGTAGAGAGATCAGTTCTAGATCTACTATGGTTTTTGGGTGACATTACTGGAGCATTGGTGAGTTGGGCAATAATAAGCTAGGGGGAGGAGGTAATGGAGTGTCGGTCTGTACAGAAGCTTTATTTAAATCAATGAGATTTGGTTTACATAAAATGCCTGAATGTTGGGTTAGATGCTAGTAGACATTTGGCTTTAGGGCTCAATGCATAAAATCTCTGCCCAGCAGACTTTTGCCCAAGGAGAGACCTATGGAATAGAATCATCTATGCAGTTTTTGGTTTCTTATTTTACAAAGTGTTGTCCACCTGGATGGTTCTGGTTATAGACATGTAGTCTGGTTCACCAACTCCAAGAGGGAGCAGGGGACAGCAAGTATTGGCCAATGTAAAGATTGGTTCCAGGTCTATTCATGTAGGGTAAAGCCGCAGGGTGGGTGCATCCTCAAAATAAGGGGGCTTAGGACAAGGCAATAGCTGAGTCCAGAGTGTGGCCACACTCGCATCTTGGCAATGTTCCCCACCCATGGGCTAAACCCATTGTAATGCATGAAGCAAAATTATCATGAACATTCCCCACCTGTGGGCTAAACCTATGTAAAGCATGAGGCAAAATTATCATGAGCCTAGACATATGCAGAGCACAAGGTGTTGGAGGGGGAGGTTTCTTACACCGACTCCTTAAGAGAGGTGTAACTGGTTATAGGTGTAAATTGCCTCCCTCTCTCTTAAGGAGTAGGTATAATATCCCTCTCTTTTTCTCCTTCCATAAACACCAGGAATTATCTGAGAGTGCTTTACATGTTGGAACCTGAAATATGAAAGAATAGGATGAAACTGCAAACACTTCATCTTTAAAGCTGATCCATGGGATCACGCATGTCAGTAGCAATGTGTGATAGTCTCCAAGCTTCACTTACTTCTTAAAAGATGTTCAAGAGTTACGAAAATGAACATATCATGTCAAGACCATCACCGTATAGTGAGAAATGTCTGAAAATTCTCTAGCTCTAAACTCAAATCTTTTTAGCTCCAAACTTAAAGAATATCTTTGGATATCTTGAACGTGAAAGTAGCTTTGTAAGATGTTGATACTTAAGAGCATTCCCTCCACACTCCCTTATTTGGGCATCTTATACCAACAATAATCACATCCAGCATACAGTGTCAATTATTCCCCCATCCCTGGCTCATAAATGTGAAAAAATGTTAAGTATTCCCACATCACACCCATAATATGAAACCTTGTTAATTATTCTGGCATCCTCAGCCATCATAACTGTGAGAAAGTGTTAATTATTCCTGCATCCCCACATGTAAGCATGACAAAGTGTTACTCCCTCATCCCCACTTGTAACATGAACTTGCCTATTTAAAGCTCACCACATGGGGTCAACCATGATGCCTGACTAATCAAAAACAGTCATTTCCTTTTTACTGACCCTAGGCTGGAGGGCATTGGGTCTTGTGATCATATTTACAGGAACAACCTGAGTTTCACACTGCCTATTTCATTGCCATACTTATCCCAAATAGAATGTACATGCTATTATTGTATTGTTGATAGTGGAGATCCAAGTTTCAACCCATGAATTTATAAGTTGCATGCTTAGAATCTCTAGTGGTGCTCCCAAGTGGAAATATGCAAAAATATTTCTCATGCCCAAGTTTAGTCTTTCTTTTTTTTTCCAACCCCGCCCATAAAACTAAAACTAGGACTGCAAATAGGTGGGAGACTACTAATCATAAATCACCTAGATGATCATTATGATTGGCCAATCAGAATTTGGAGCATATTTATTACACTCTTCTCTGGCAAGTGTTAGGTTGTGCTATGCCTTTTACCAGCCTCAGCAAAGTGTGCAAGAATACTGGGCCAAATCGACATGTTCTGACATTTCTTCATGCAATTTGACTTTGCGAGCTCACATATTGAGCACCAGTGGAGTTGCTCTTACACCTACACTTATCAGCCACTGGAAATATTTCGTGCTTATCAGTTCAGTCCTTTGAAAATTGTGTTGTCTCTATTGGAATATGCTAACAGAATACAGAATGAAGTCTTCCACAATCTTCCCTTGCACTAAAGGATGATGGACTGAAATACTTCATGTGCCAGCATGAAAACTATATATATTCTTTGAAAGAAGAATTCAACCTTGATTGTTAATATGTACAACAATGGGTTTAATTAATGGATGACCAATTGAATTTTCAAATAGTGATGAAAATCCATTTCCCTCAACTTGTGTCTTGAAGAACTACCCATATATCCAGCTTTTACAGATGATGAAACATTAATTGACATATTCAACTAGGTAACTTCTACATTTCCCAGTACTAGAAAATATAAGCTAATGTAGATGGTGAGTCATCAACACTGTCAACTCTCGGTGTCATAGTAAAGACAATTTTCTTCTTTTTACAAGTTATGTTAATTTACCTTTGGAATGATAGTATTGATCACTTGAATATGAACACCTCTCAAAGCAAAGCTTGGTTAATAATGTTGCCATTGAAACAATTGTTTTAATAAACACCTTTTTCAAACACAGGGCCCATAATGTTCTTATTTGAGCAATGGCTTTCATAACCTATTGGAGCACACTTGGCTCAGAATGTTCTCATTGAAATTGTGGTTTTGCTAAGCACCCCTTCTAAATAACACATCTAACTTAGAATGTTGTTGTCATAGCTGTGGCTGTGGTCTACTAAACCCTTTAGATGATGGGAAATATGTTTCACTACAACTTAATGTGGTCACTAGAGTTAGCTGAAAATTGGATCACAATCCCCATTCATTAATAGTTTCAAAAGTTCATATAAATTTATAAAACTTTGAAACATTAATTGTCATGTCGTCATATGTATTATGAAGTTGATGCTACAAAAAAGTACAAATGGCATGAGACAAGCCACCTTGTACACATGTAAATCAAAATTGGGATTTTCATCTAGAAATGGGAGCAGCTTTGTGCTGTAAAGTGGAATGACGGAAACATGAGCTTAGGGTGGCATGCACAAGTTTTGAAACATGTCCAAATAAGTTCATTGATACTACTAGCCCATACTTGCCCCTGAAAAGAGATCTTTATTGTGCATTAAAAGCTTAACAATTTTATTTTAAAATAACTGAATGTTTCAAGTAACTTGGGTTGAATGACAATTTATTATGAACTCGTTTAACAAACATTTGAAAATTCCTTTACATATGGCAATTCTTTTTAAAAGGTTGCAGGTTGAAATATTTTGACGGAATTTTAATCAAGGATATTCCAATAAAACTTGTAATTCTGGATATCTAAGTAATTTGTCAAATAATGTTAAAAATTTGGATATGTTTGAATTAGTTTGAGGTGAAAAACAAGGTGTTAAAAATGGTGATATAAATTACAAATGCATTAATATCACAAACTTCTTAAGTCATGATTTGGTAATAGTAGTCATGTGAAAAAAAATTCATAGGTTTGTATTCTATAAACAAGGATATTGAGCATTTAAAACACATATGAAGTGCATGTAAGAAAGAAGCAAGGTTTTATTATGAATTAAATTGTTTCATCTTATTTATACATGTTTTATATGTGTTTTAAACACACAACATTCATCTATAAGTTGTACAAATGTCTAAACAATATGAACTTTTTTTTTTAAAATGTCATATGACTACCATTGCCAAATCAAGGCATGAGAGGTTTGTGATGCAAACTCAAGGGACATTTGGGTTAATTGCAATGTTGTTTCATTGTTCCTTTTTAAAGGAACTTCTAATCCAATTTTTGACACTCTGGAAAAAAATTGGTCATTTCTCAAAGTGCATGTCTAAACTTAATTTTTCAAATTTCTAAACTTGCAATTTCAATTTTGGTAGTTTTTTCCAAATTTAAAAACCTTCGAGCCAATGAGTTTGAACTTATGTGTTATAAAATCTGACAATAAAATATATTTAGATTGGAGTAATAAATTATGCAAATCTAATTGGATATTCAAACTATGCAAATTTGACTAAAAGATATATTCAAATTCTATGCTATTATGTTAAGATTTTTTATAAATATGCAACCACACCTACCAATCCTATATATTAATTCAGTAAGTCTGTCAGTCTGTCCCAGATGGTATATTTTGAATCCGTGTGAACAAGGTGTGGTTTTCGTGTTCAACGTGCCTTCTTAGACGTGTCTGTCTGTCTATCTGTGTGGACAAAAATTGGGCAGTGCCTGGAAGATTCTTCCACTCACTACCTGTTCCCTGTGGAGCATCTGGTCATGATTTTTATTTTTTTCGTAGAGGGGGGGGAGGGGGTGGGGGTGGGGTTCTAGGGTCTTAATAATTGGAAGTGAGAAAGAACACATTGTAATATTATGTTGGGGAACACATTGGGAACCAAAGAAAAATGAAAAGAAACCCTCCCCCCACCCCCCCACCCCCCGGGCCCCTCCTCCCAAAATTTAAAAGGAATAAAAGCAAGGCACCTTGAATGCACCCTTGGGCCTTCCATTGGCTGCATGAAATTTCTATTCCCAAAAGAGTTCGTCACCATTTTGAACCGGAGTGGGAAATGCAAAGGACCGAGTGGGGGGGATCGACAGGGTGCATTATGCACCGAGTTCACACTAGTTCAAACTTATGACATCAATATGAAAACCTTATCCAAACAATTTATTTAGCATAATTAAAGTTTAATTGAAATGAAATAAGAACTAGCAAGATTGATTGAACATGTACATGTTCACATGGAAAGTCAATTACTAAATATGTGCATTTCATATAGAAGCAAGAAAGGTTTATATATTCCAACATTGTGGGATCTTGAATTGATATTGAGCAAACTTGATGGGCTTTTCTACTCCTTGTTATAGTAACACAAATAAAATCCTTACTTCTATTAACATCACTAACTTCAACTTCCCAAAAAGTTTTGTTGACTATCCTTCTAGCATTAACATGAACTGCATGAAATTCATTTGTTTATGTTCATAAAAAGTTGATTATTTCTTTGTCACGAGGTTTCAATTGCTCCTTTTATAATTATATTTTATAATAAGCTCCATAAGTAAGGCACAAGCTCCATCTACAAGTCCCCTTTGCCATGCCTAATGACAAACTAATTCCAAACCATCTAGCAACTTGATGGCAACTACTCACACATTGTGTGGTTATGATACCTTCCCAAAAAGCACCAAGTTCGAGCACTTTTGAATTACCCATAACATTTGTCAAACCACACAACATGCATTTTGAGTTGGTAGCCTTTGGATTTGAAAAATTCCCAGTGTAGTTTAAAAGCATGTTGCACATATAAGGTGTCATGATCCATTTCATTGGATGCATAATAATGAGCTTCCTTAAGGATTTTGAAATTTTGTATTACTAAATCATAGTCAAGATTATGAAGATAGGTGATGTGAACTAAAACAATGATCTAAAATGAAAACCAACGCATATATTGAATTTCATTCTGGATTTTCATTCTAAAAAATTTAGAAAAATCTATGCATGAAACTACAATGTTTTTAGGTATGTGTTTGATATAATATTTAAATTTTTTCTCTTTCCGATGGGATATGAAATTGTGTACCACAAATTATGAAATATGAGGCTTGAGACACTCTATCAATTCAAGGGGGTTGTGTCGTTATACAATACCCTACTAATTTTCTTGTTTCGACCTTCAAAAGTTTTACCCACCACTTCATGGCCTATGGACTACCATTGTGTTTTCCTACTAATGCTCTTCTAAACATACTTTTAACAATTCAATCCCACAACTATGGCAATCACCCATGATACAACTCCTTTTATGGAACTCAACGGTATCCTCTTTGGAGCATTATATTCAACTCCACATTGAAATCAATGTATTGTATGTTTGAAAATGGGTACTATAAGGGGGTTCATGACTTGACATATTGTCCAACTCAAGTTTATAGACATTTTGACAAGGACAAACATAGTCATCGTGGATGCCCTCCCCTAATACTTGCATAGCATTCAAACCAAGTCAAAGTTCATTCAATTTAGTATGATATTGACATGTACAAGTGTTTCATTCATTTAGCCTTTTCACAAACTAAGGCTTTAGGTCTTGAAACTTTGTCAACATAACAAGAACACCTAGATGCCTAATTTTGTGAAAAAATTTAGTTGCAAAAAAGAAACACACATGTGAGTACACATGGACAATATAAACTACTTTTCATAAATTATCCTTAATTGAACTCAAAAGTAGCTACTAGACATCTTTAAAAAACTAATTTAAAACGCAAAACATAGTCATTCATCAACCTTTTGAAAATTCACAAGATAGTTTTCATCCAAATCTAAAATTTAAATATGAATTAATTTCGCAATCACAAGACTCAACTTTCAAATTTTAATGCATAATCAACTATTCATTATAAGGCACCTAAAACATATATGAGTATATCAAAACTTTACTCAAGCTTGCTAAAAAACTTCACATGAACCTTAAATTTGAACACTGTATTACTTAGAATTTGATATTAAACAACTATATCAAGCTAAAATTGAAGCTTACGCTAGTATATTGTGGCATATGCATTTGGAAGAATATGATCTAATAAATTGTAACCTATGTACTTCCATGAATAATATAATTACAAGACTACTTCTTTGAATGAAGAGTGCTTCCAAGTACAACTTGAGCCTCAAAACAAACCATATTAAATTAATCAAGATTGTTTCAAACAAACCATGTCATAATATAATTCTAGCTTTTACTTCCTTGAATGAATAGTACGTCCAAGTATATTATAAACCCCAAAACAAACCATATATTAATTTGGACCATTTCAAGCAAATTGTGTCAATGCATAATTCCTTTTACTATATATTGGATATTTTGGAAATATGTGAATTTGAAATCACTTACACATGATTCACGTGAACTTCACCTTTAAACTTTCAATGCAAGCTCATTCATTCAAGGTATCTCAAACAACCACAAATTCAAATTTAACTTGATCATGCCAAGGATTGATCTACTACTTTAGCTTTGATATCAAGTAACAACATCAAGGAATGATTAAAGCTTAGGGTAATTGTATTTGAAATTCTTGTTCCAAGTACAACTTGAACTTCAAAGTGCATAACAAAGGTCACAATTAATCATTTCAAGCATTTGACCTTGTCAATGTAGAATTCAACTCAAGCTTCCCTCACATCATTCAAGGCAAAATTTTGATGCATTATTTGTCATTCAAGGTTAATGAATATAGTCACATCAAGATTCAACTCAAGCTTATGAAATAAGTTCATGTTTTCCTACAAGCACATTGTGTATTACAAGCATAAATTGTACTATTTATTTTTTTATAAACAACCAAACTAATGAGTATAATATTATTAAAGTAATCTCCAGACCTTATCCAAGAACTTTGCCTTATTATATAATAAGCAACCACATCAATTAGTATAAGTTTTGTTAAATATTTTTTTAACATTATTAAATCACATGGTGTTATTTGAGCACTAATAAGCACTTGCATCTTAGTCTAACCTTTTCCAAGTAATTTTTTAACCTTACCAATATACTCGAAGTTATTTTGGCATTAACATGCACCCACATTAATTAAACTAACCTTTTCCAAGTGGTTTTTTAACCTTACCAATATACTCGATGTTATTTTGGCATTAACAAGCATGCACCCATGTCAATCAGACTAACCTTTTCCAAGTAGTTTTTAAACCTTGCAAAAATATTTACTATTATTCAAGCATTAATAAGCACCCACATCAATCAATTTAACATTTTCCAAACAACATTTTAACCTTACCAAAACACTTACTACTACTTAATAATTAATAAGCAACCACATCAATTAATCATATTTGTTTCAAGTAGTTTCTTGGCCTTGCCAAAACAATATTCCCACTCAAGTTGATTGGAAAGCACCCACAAATCAATCATTTTGATTGGTTCCAAACATTGTTTTAATTTTACCAAAACATTGTTTGCTATTGAAACAATATAAAATACCCATAACAATCACTTTACTATTGTGAACATGTTTAACTTGACCAAATCACTTTATGTTATTCTTGAGCATTAACAATTTTGACCACATAATTATCACGTACACATAATTTCCAAACCACTACACAAAGTACTTTCATTTTTTTTGTTATTTATGAACAAGCAACTGTTTGTCAATTTGATACACAGCTAATAAAGTAATTTATGAACTTTATCATAATTGTGTTTTATGAAAAAATCTAAAGCTAGGCTAGAAGACAAACTATCACTTGAGATTCTTGAAGATAATGGCCTAGATGCATCTCAAATTACCTCACTAAAGTTTTCAACATGATGACATCCTTTTGGTTGGGAGAGATTGTAGTTTTAGTGGTCCACCATTGTATCACCACTTGTTGAAAATGTGCTACCGAAGACTTTGATCTCTTCACCCCTTTATGATCAATCCAAAAAGCTTGGTTTGATGTGTCTACCAACAATCTTCATTTCGAACCCTTTTTAATATATTTTTTGTCAACACCCAAACCCTTGTTACACCCATGTTGGTCCCTGCTTGAGATGATGCAAAGGTGCACACAATGTGTTTAACCATTGCCGACTTATTGGACCACAAGCCTATCACATGACTCGATAATCCGGACTTGATGTTTTCAATCAATTGTTGGGTATATTTTAACAACTTGGTATCATGCAAATAAGGAGGCACCATACTAATGAGAATTTCATGGGACACAAATTTTTGAATGATGTTATTATGTGTTGCAACATCATAGCCCTTCAAAAAAATTGCAATGAACATAAGAAAAGACCTTGCAACACCTACAATGCATCTAGGGCCTTGTCTTGGAGTAGATGCGCAATTGAGTGTTTCATTATTATGACGAAATGATGTTTTTTTCTTGGATACCCTTTATTCAAATGCATACGGTGATTAATACATCCTTAGATTTATTAATTGGGACATGGATCCAAAGTAACTTCATTATGATCATTATGAAAAAAATTGTGTGGTTATTTATTGATAAAAATTAATTTGTTAGTAGTAATGGACTTTTTGAAGTTGAAAAATATGGACTGTCATCTATCTAAACCATCACAAAATGGAAAATTTTATATGGATTCACATTTTAAATTTGTTATTAAGATTCATTATATGATGTAATACATGATGATAAATGCATATGAAGAATGTGTTATTTGAAAACCTTAATTGTTTGCTAGTTAAAGACTTTTGACCATATTTTCATAAGTCCATATGAGTTTCAATTTTCATTTGTTTTTCAAAAAAATTGTTCCAAAAACATATGTCTTTGAGTTTTAGATGGGGCAATATTCTTAAAAACTTTGTGGGTTTTCCTTTTAGGACTTCCAAATTCAAAAATGACATCAACTACATTAAATACAAGTTCTCACATAGATTTGTAGGTGATTGAACATGTATTATTCAAAGCTTAAAACAATAACATTTTTAAAAGTAAAAACCATGTCCATTTAAATCATTTTAAAGAATCTTGTATGGATTTATAGGGAGTGCAAATTTTGCCAATATTGAGACATTCAATCATGCATTCACCCCCTACAACATACTAATAGATGCAACTTAGATGCATGCCAAAGGGGTTGGTTTTTCTTTTTATTGTGACTCTTCTTCAACATGTGTTTGGGATTATTGAAGTTTATGCTCACGTTGCCAAACTCAAGCATACTCCTTTTTACGAACTAATATATTCCATCTTCGTCATCTTTAGCCTTAGACCATCAACTTCCTTTGCACCTTCAACTCCCATCAACCCTAGTCCTTTTACAAGCCCAATTGGGTGAAGCTAACCATTTGGAACATACTTTCATTTGTTCTTGAGGTCACCCATGTTTTTTATTTGACAAAAATAATTTGAATTAGGGTGAAATGACTTAACTAAATTTGTGCATCAAATAATATAACTTACAAAAATTCATGTCCTAGTTAACTTGCATTTGTGCAATTTAGAATAAATTAGTGCTTGAATGTCAATTTCATCATTGGTTAAACATAAAAAACTAGTAATAGAACAATAGTTGTACAACCCTTACATAATTAATTTTTTTAATTTACAAAAATACATATTTTACCATTATCATGTGATGACATTTTTTATTTGCCAAAACATGAAATCGTTGCAACATGTTTTAAATCGACTATCTAAAGTTCACAATATTTTTTATTGCAAACCACATATTCATCACCAAATGCAACCTTCAAAATTTTCACGACAAAGGTTTCTTAAAGGTTCCATTGGGTAGTGAACTTATTGTGATTGCTCCTTGGTCCTTGTTTCAATTATGAACAACAAAAAACTTGATGGTGGTGGAGGATGAAGATCCATGGTGGGCAAAGTATTGCCAGTTTGAATATTAGTAGCCACCAAGCACAACAGGCTAAAACAAACTTGTGTAGCAACCTAATGGTCATTGCACAACCTTGAAAGTTGTGACTTTGTGTCAAATTCCAAGCTTTCCATTGTATGGGCCTATTCGAACAATGAATCTCACCCACACCTAAAAGATGAAACAACAAACTATTGATGAAATTTTACATATCTAGATTTTTCAAAAACACTTGTTCATTCTACATTAGATGAATTGATTTTCATCGATACATTATATAACATCATTTTTGTTTGAAATTAATTTAGTCTTTATATCTTAAATTTCATTCTAAATGTTTTGTACCTAATACACAAGTGTGGATGATTCAATGGTTTTCATACACATAGTTACAATATCCAAATTAATAAATCATGTTTACATGCTAGCTTTTAGAATGAATTAAAATTTTAATCATATTGATTCACTTGGTCTTAACATTTGCTGACATTTTTTAAACAAAAAAAGAAATTCCTTTTTATCATGTACAAACATGAAGTTTATTAAGCATAATTTTGTATTTCCTTCTAAATGAAGGAGACCATACGGGCATCACAAATATATATTCCAATTGATTTCAACTCCATACCATCATATCATCAAACTACACCCATGTTCGAAATTTTAGCCTTAACCAACATTGTAATGTTCACTATTTAAGCCACCAAATGACCATTTAAACATCTAGAAATTACCCCCAAAAATGTGAAATGAAAAGTTCATTAGTATAGAAAAATTATGCATTTAATTTCATTAAATTATATTGCTTACAACTCATGTAACAAAATTTCAAAGTTAAGGTGGTGCAAGATTTTATTGCATTCAACATAGTCCTTGGTCCCTTTGTGTGTGTTTTCACCATGTCAATCAAAATATTGGGGAAAAATGACTTCAATAAGGATTAGGACCTTTCCGTCCTAGGTGGTACACTTTAAATGGTTTTCACCCTAACAAAAAATGGTCGTATATTTGTAAATGTTCTTTTAGCCATGACTATGTTTGGGTTTGCATCCTTAAATTATGTCTTATTTGATTACAAATTTGGCTATTTGGTGTAGGAAAAGTTGAACCCCAATTAGGGAGGAGATTTGTGTGCATGTGAGTTTTGATAGTGTTGGGTGATGATTTTGTAACACGTGAGAATTGTTAAATAGTTGTTGTATGACATCAATTATTTGTCGTTTGTTATTTGTGTTTGGAACCCAATTCATGTGAATGGGGTTCTAACACTTGAATTTCTACATTTTGAAGGTGAATTTTCTTCATTTTTGTGCATGTTTTCATGTGTATGACTTTGGTAATTTTGATAATCTTGAATAACAATCTTGCAATTCATGACAATGGCCATGAAGTTGCACGAGAAACGGACTTAAAACTTATCATAAAATTTGATCAAAGGAAGTTGACCAGTGTTGATAAGTTGTGGGAATCTAAACAATAAATTCACCATGTTGCCAATCATAACATTTCTCTCTTTTCAAGGGAGAGCTTGTTGGGGGTGAGTTTACCATCTTCCTCTTTGCAATGGGGGAGAGGAATGGAACCCCATCTTGAACATGCAACTAAAGATTTGGGAATTGGGTGAAGAGAGATTTCCCTAGATTGGTTATGATGACATAATGAATTTTGTGAGGTTGTGGCTTGTGGCCTTTGCTTGTGCTTCCTAACTATGCATGGAGCTGGATACCTAGGCATGAAAGATTGGAATTTGGGCAGTGAATGAGAAGAGCCTCACCTACATAATACATACATTTATGGGCAAAGTGCACAACACAAATGTAGCTGTGAGGAAAGTTGGCACTACATGATGAATCTTGGCACTGCTTAGAATCTTGAACCTTGAAAGTACAAAATGTTGAAAAAGCAAATCAGGGGTAAGTGAATTTGGGATGTGCTTTTGGATCATTATGAAGGTTGAGATATAAATGGTACTTTAGTCAACAACAAGGGGATGCATGCACACCTCCAAATTAGAAAGAAGCTAAGGCAAGAACAAACAACAACACATGATCTCTCTCTTTCATACCTTGACTTACCATCTCCACCCACACCCTCTATTTGGGTCTCTGTCAATGGTTATCACATCCAGCATACAATCTTCCAATGATTTCTACATCCCAAATCTCTCCATAGTCTCTCCATTGCAAAGTCCCAGTAGTCCCAGGAGTCCCAGTATGGAGAGACTATAATACTGTACATGCCCTTTGGCTTCTAAAAAGTATGGATAATGGCACCTAGGCCAAAACAACCTAGGGTTTGGGGAGGTTCTCAACTTTTGGGGACTTGGAACCGGTGTATAAGGGCAGGCTATATATATATATATATATATACACCCTTGGCCAAAGGGATCTCAAAACTAGCTTTTTTCTAGAAAAATCAAAGCATTGTTTCAAAGAGTCTATAACCCTAACCCTAAACAGTTGGTCCTTTGAAATTGTTTTCAGAACTGAAAACCAGGAATCAATCAGACAGGTTCTTTTTGTTTGGAAAACAATTAAGGAACTGAAACCAAAGGTTTTGAGATTCTGACAATTTTCCCGTAATGCATCCAAACCAGAGGTTTAATGGTTACTTAAAAACAATTTAAACCCAGAACCAAAGGTTCTGAGATTCTGACAAATTTTTTAAAAACCTGAACAGGAGTTTCTTCGGTTTCTAACTTTTAAAAAAAACCTAGTGTGAGATCTTCTCTTTAGCCAAATGTGGCTCAATCTTGTTATTTATGATCGCCATTTTTGAAATTAAAATTTCCCATCAATGTTGCCCAGGTTCTTTTTGTATAACAAATCTACTGCGTAGACTACCTACCTACGTAAAGAATATTGTTGAAAAAAAAAAAGAAAAAAAGAAAAAAAGGGCAGGCACCTACAAGCGCCCCTAGTCAGTCAGTTGGACGATTACAGTTCGGAACGGGGCAGGGCGGTGCCTATTCCAGGTACCGTAAAGAGCCGACTAGATTTCGTAACGTACAGAGGACGGCTCCTATGTGGTGCGAAATAGGGCCGGCGTCGGCAGCGAGCGAGAATGGCACCACTGTCTCTCTCTCCCTCCCTGCCTCCGTCGCTCGCTCGCTCGCTCCCTCCGAACTCCAAACCCTCCGCACAGTGCACACCCCTCCTTCCTTCCCTCCGAGCGCAGCCGGCTTGTGGAGTGGTCGTTGACAGGCGCTTAGGGCGTCCGTAATGTGATGGATCATCAGCTGGACGCTGATCGGACGAGCCTTGTCTAGCCTTGTCTAGGGCAGCAGGACTTGAGACCCCCGTGAGAGAGAATGGCTGCTGCATCTTCTTCTTCTTCTTTCCTTCAACCCTTGTCTCCTGCTGCTGCTGCGCCGCGCTTCCTTCTCTTTCACTGAACTTCTTCTTCTTCATTCACCTGCTGCGGCTGCTGCTCCTCTTCATTACCTTTCTTCTCCTCACCACTCTTGTGAAACTTAAAATCTGCTTGCTGCTCGGTGCGGGGTCATATTTTCATAAGGTGCTTGTTTTGGGGTGTTTCTCTTTTGCAACGCTTTCTTTTTGGGCTTCTTCGAACATCGGGCGTTTTTTTCTTCTTCTTCTGCGATTCCTCCTTTTCGGCGGGTATTTTTTGACATGTGACGCGCTTCTACCAAAGACAGAGAGAGTCCTTGGATAGTTTTAATCCCCCTGCGGCGCTCGATGCTGTCGCGTTGTCTTCCTTGAGAGAAGGGGAAGGAGGAATAGGGGTGATCGCCCATCATGGATTTGGCTACTTTGGCAACTGTGCTGCAATCAGCTCTTAGCACGAACCCTGATGAACGGAAGGCAGGCGAGGAGCGTCTCAATGAGGTTGGGTTTGTTGTTGTTTGTTTTTTTCTTCCCCTCTTTCCCATTTTTGCTGCTCTCATTTGGATCAAAGGTGTCTGTCTCTCCCTGCCTTCATCTCCTCATCTCTTTCTTCGCTAGCAGCAGCGATACAACAGGAGTGCATACCTGTATACATGCATAGCTAGTTACTCCCATTTGCGATTCAGGGAGCCAAGCCTCACTCTTTTTTGTTTTTGGGTCGAATCCCTCACTCTCGCTCTGAATTCAAGGGTTTAGAGAAAAATCTCAGCTAGTGAGGAAGAGGGCGTTCAGAGAACCGATTTTTTTCAATGTTGTTCTTAACTTGTACTCTCTGTCACAATGCAGCAGACTAGCACAATATGACAGCTGCTTTAAAAGGTCGTTCTTAGTTTCTGAGTCCTTAGATGGGATCTGTATTTTAGGTTTAGATAGCCGATTTCTGTTTTATTCTGACCTGGGCTGTCATTGGTGGTTACATCTACTGTCTTTGTGGATTAAGGTATAATCAATTCTGCACATCCTTGTGTCGACTTTGTGTGGAAGAAGGTCCCAAGTTGCAGTTTTTTGTTCTGACTCTCGTAGCATTGCTTTTGTGGGATGTATATGGGTCAGTATCAACATGTTGAGGGTCACTTGGTGGGACTTCTCCAAATTGTGGTGGCAGCTAATGTTGATCTTTCTATTCGTCAAGTTGCTAGTATCTATCTCAAAAATGTGAGTGCAAGAGACTGGATGCCTCGGGAACCTGGTAAGGAATTTTATCTTGGGTGCCCTTTTTTTTCCTGTGGTTTTTGGAGGTTTTATGTTGTCACTGTTTTATGCTGGAATTTGGCAAGAGTACCAGAACCTCAACAAATCTAGTTGCTTTGGGGGCATTTTTTCCCTGAATGGATGAGCCTCACTCTCAATCTCTTATGTCCCAATGAGCCTTTTGTCATTGGACCTGCATGTGTGCACTCAATGAATGGGTTGATGGTTATGCTGGTACCAGGTGATCGACCTAAAATTTCAGAAGGTGATAAGTCAACTGTCCGTGAGAATCTTCTGGAGGCTATCATCCAAGCTCCTCCAATCATCAGGTGTATTCTTGTTTCAAGCACATCATCCCTTGCTTTCTGTAGTCTCCCATGATTTGTTGGTAGCACCATTTTGTGGGCATACTCTTGCAACTCCTGATTAAAATTCTAGGCCAGAAAATGTCAAAAGAATGGCAACTATCCAATTGAATCTCCGTGATGTTACTATTAAACAGTTACAATATTCACATAATATCCACTAGGAGGCAGGTATTTGACTTCTCCACATTTTAGTTAGTAGTGAATGGTCTATGTCCATGGTATGTTGCTAGCTAGATAAAGGAATGGATGTCTCGCTCACTGTTGTGGCTTGTGGGGTATCTGTTACTTATTGAAGGTGTTATCTTGACTTTTAAACTCATTTCAGGGTTCAGCTTGGTGAATGCTTGAAGACAGTCATTCATGCTGACTATCCCGAGCATTGGCCAGGCCTTCTACCAGCCATAGATGGCAATTTAAAGGCACAGGATCAGCAGCGTATTTTTGGTGCACTCCATGCGTTGCGCATCCTCACCCGCAAATATGAGTAAGTATCACCCTTTTGAAGTGCAAGCAAAGAACCAGTATTTTGCATCTCAGGACATGTAGTGACTTGAGCTGAATGACTTATTTCCATTTGGTGACTGTTTCACAATTTGAAAGGGCTTTGGAATGTTTGATATCTGGGTATAGAGTCTGTGTACTATCTCTGTGTGCTTTTGAAGATTAGAACCTTGAGCAATATATGGGTCTTGCAGTTCAGAAAGTGGAGTTTCTTGGACAGTTGTGCTGTCTGCCATCCCTACTCTCTAATACTATGACAGTGGCATGGTGCAAGGGAAACTTACTCAGCACTCATTGTATCTCATATCGCAGACATCTGAGAGACATCTGGAGAATGAGTAAAGTGGTAATAGTAAGGGTATTGATTAGAAAGCTGACTGATAGTTCTATTTGGATGTCAGATTCAAGGATGAAGAAGAGAGGATGCCTGTGTATCTTATCATCAATACCACATTCCCTGTATTGCTGGAGATTTTGAAGTACCTGCTTTTGTTGCCCAACCCTGCCATTGAGATCTCAGATCTTATCAAGCTAATCTTGAAGATTTTCTGGTCCTCTGCTTATGTATGTTACTTCTGGAACCCTATCTATATTGACTGTGTATGGACAATCTATTTCAGACTAGGCAACTGCCAATGGCAATTTGACATTAGCAAGCTAGGTTTGCAAGTAGGGCTTTGATATGACTGTAAACTGGGCAACTAACTAGAGTGATGCAAATTGGTCTCTCCAACTGAAGCTTTTGAAAAGCAATGAAGCATGGCATTGCTTATTTGCATCATCAATACAAATCCTCTGCATCTCATAATTTTCTAAGAATGGTCTTTTGACTTCAGATGATTCATATGAGACACTTGCACTGTTATTCCTTCCTATTTAGAAACTCAGTTCAACCTTTTGAGGAATCATGTCTCAAAAGGTCTTCTGGCTTGCAGTTTTAAAAATCAGTTTAGACCAAAGCCTGGTCCTAGCAGTGAGTAAGTGTATTTGTGACATTGGGTTTGTGTAGATTTTTGGAAACTCTGGCTGCTTTAGACCTAATCTAGTGAACTGCAGATGGAGCTACTAGTATAAGCAGTTGTATGTCAAGCTAAGACATGCGACCATGCTAGAATTGTGGTCTTATTATAATGCTCTGGCTGTTGGTTTTTCGATTAAAGCTCGAGGTCCCCAAGCTGCTGCACGATGCCCCTACATTTACAGCATGGATGGCATGCTTTCATAATCTGCTTGAGAGACCTGTTCCAACTGTCGGACAGCCAACAGATCCTGAGCTGCGGAAGGCCTGGGGATGGTGGAAAGTGAAGAAGTGGACTTTACATATACTGAATCGGTTATATAATAGGTGGGCCTAAATGCAGAACAAGCTAGATACTTTTTATGTTAGTTTTAACTGGTAGATCCTATTGTCTATGTCAAGTTGATGAAGCTTTAGATTTCATTGTATTCAGTTTTATTTGGTTTTGTGAAAGAATGCAATGTATGCTGATGTATGTGGCAGGAGTGATGATATTAGTCAAACAGAATGTTGACCGTAATACCTGCCCAGACTTAGTGGCTAGAAGTGTTGAGTCTATAAGATTTGTTTCCAGTGAGCAATATGGCCCCTGGACATTCATTTGGAATCTCCATGCAGAGCTTCAAGTCATTGAACACTGTCTGCAAATGCTTTTGGAATGGTCTTTTGAAAAAAATCCTGCTCAGTTCCCATCTGATTGGTTGGTTTTGAGAATTCAGGTTTGGTGACCCAAAGATGTCAAAACCAGAGAATAAGGCATTTGCACAAATGTTTCAAAAGCAATTTTCAGGGAAGTTTTTGGAGTTGTATATGTCTCTTTTAAGTGTGGTGCGGGAAGATGGCTACTTGCCAGACAGGGTGATCAACTTGGCCTTGCAGTATCTAAACACAAGGTAACAAACAGACCTGGCTTATGTCCACCCTAAGTTCAGTGAAGTTCACAGTCTATTATTTATAACTGCTTGTACGTATGACCTTATAGAATTCAGTGCTCTTTTCTCTGCAATTTGAGGGTGAGAGATGTCCACATTGTGGTCAATGTCCACAGCAGTCCTATAATCTCTTGCACAAAATCCAGAGTTCTGTGCTATTTTGGGATACCTTTTCTATGAATTACTACTACCCTCCAATTCTATGTAGGATGCTTGACAGGCCCATGTGAGTACACCCAATGAAATGTTGATTTTGACATTTGAATTTGCTTGTGCAGTGTGTCAAAATCAGTCACTTATCAACTATTAAAGCCACGGCTGGATGTGGTGCTCTTTGAGATCATCTTTCCTCTTATGTGTTTTAATGATACGGATGACCGGCTCTGGCGTGAGGATCCACATGAATATGTCAGGAAAGGATATGGTATGTGTACTTGTACAAGCCTGCCTGGTAGTCTTTTTCTTGTCCACTGCAGTGTCCATGTTTTGGTTGCCTATCTTTTTCCTGATGGGATTGGTTCTCAGTAACAACTCTGGTGTTAAAGTTCACCTATTGAATATTTATTGTCATGTTTTTGTGAGGATTATCATTTTGGACGTCAAAATAGTTGATGCTTGAAAAGTAATTTTTTCCTCTGTTTTCTGCAGACATCATTGAAGATATGTATAGCCCTCGCACAGCAGCAATCAATTTCATTTCTGAGCTTGTCAGGAAGCGGGGAAAAGAGAATCTACACAATTTTTTGACCTTCATTGTTGCGGTTTTTAGAAGGTATGCTCACTTTGTTAATTGCCCTCATTTGGTGAATTAGCAGCGTTGCCATCACAGTTGATTTCCCAATATTTCATTGCAACAGTCTGTATCTTGTGTTGACACACCTATAGTGTACACTGTGAAAGGGATTTGTGAACAGCAGGAAGTTTCAGAACAAACATGTATTGGGAAACTTGTTGATCTGCAAGTGAAAATCTGCTGTGCTGATAAGAAGTGGTTGAATGCAGTAGGCTGTTCCATTTCGAAGTCACCCTTATCATTAGGTCACAAACATGTTCTTGGGCAGTCCAGTCTGGAGGCGAATCTAGTGACTCGCCTTATAACTCTTAGTAACTTTTCAGGGGTTTGGAGATGAATCACAGGTATGATGAGGCACCAGTGGATCAAAAGCCATACAAACAAAAGGATGGAGCATTATTGGCTGTTGGGGCATTGAGTGACAAATTGAAGCAGACTGAACCATACAAGTCTCAGCTGGAACATATGCTTGTCCAGCATGTTTACCCTGAGTTCAGCAGCCATGTTGGTCACCTCAGAGCAAAGGTACCATCTCAAGTGTCAAAAGTTATGACCTTATGATTGTTTTCTGTTACTGATATGTTTTTGATGCCACCAGGGACTGATGTACATCTTCCTCAAAGGCTTGCAAGCATCATAGATTTATATTCTTAACATTTTGGGATGGAGATGACCTCACCAGTCAAACTACATACTTCCTTCGCAATTGCTTCCATACCCTCCAAAGTGTTAATTGTTGTGTTGCTCAGTTAATGTATTTGCAAACTGTGTGTTGTTGCAACCCTTATGCCACATCTTGATGAAGACATAGCATGTTTTGAATATGTGGAGACACAGGTCTGTCTCACATTGCAGCATATCCATATTCCTTGAATGGCCTCAGGAACCATGTGCAATCACTGACAATGTGGGCACTGGATTGCAGGCAGCATGGGTGGCAGGGCAGTATGCAGACATCACATTTACAGACCAGCGAAACTTCACCTCTGCATTGCATCGGGTTGTGTCAGCTCTCACAGACCCAGAACTTCCTGTCCGCGTTGATTCTGTGGTTGCTCTTCGTGCCTTTGTGGAGGCCTGTAAAGGTGGTAGTTTCATTCCTCTCCCTCTGTTATCCATGCCTTATGGAGACTCTCAGATCTCTTATGGTGTAGAATTAGTCTGGATTTGGCAACTGAGATGTCAAGTTTATGGTTGAAACTCTGAACTGGCTCTAGAGTGATATGCAGGAAGTTTAGCATGAATTGTAGATAATAATTTGATGTCCCTCTCATTTTGGGGTTTTGTTTATGTGACTTTGGTGATGTTAACAGATCTCAGTGAGATTCGACCAATTTTGCCCCAACTCTTAGATGGTAAGTTGTCAATTGCTAAGGGGGTGGAGGCTTCTGATATTGCATTTGCAGCTAGCAAGCCACTATACAAGGGCAATGTATGTTGATGTTCTGTTTTGTGGTTAGGTAAAGACAAGCTTGGTTTTTCCTTTGTATTTTCGGGATGCTCCCTGGCCTGAATTTTGCAGTAATTGAAAACTGTACCTTCCAAAATGTGGAAGGCTCAGTACAGCCTGTCTGACAGGCTGTATTGGGTCTTCCACATTTCGGAAGGTACAGTATTCAAACTCAGTACTTTGTGTTTTGCATATTACATCCTTATTCCCACTTATCACTTTTTGTCTTTATTTATATAAGTGGAAATAAAAATCATGCTGGTCTTTGTAGACCCTTGTGGATTTTCAACCTGTTCCCTTGGCCTACTGGCCTCAGGCAGGATCTCAAATGCAGAAGGGTCTATTTTCAGACCCTTCTCCTATACATGCTGTCTTGCTGAGACTTGATTCTGTTGCCCTATTTCTGATATTGGCCAACAGAATTTTTCAAGTTGATGAATGAAGTTGAGAATGAAGACCTTGTCTTTACATTGGAGACAATCGTTGACAAGTTTGGGGAGGAGATGGCACCTTATGCACTGGGTCTGTGCCAGAATTTGGTACTACTCCCTTCTTTCTGAATTCAGCAACCTGATTGAGCTTCAAGAATTGATATGTTTTGTTGATTAGGGGGTAGCTTCACTTGCCTTTAGGAGCAGGGATCAGGGCCTATCAATCTCAGAGCTTTTTCATATAACAACCTAGCATGCTGGTGGTTTGATGCAGGCTGCTGCATTTTGGAAGTGCCTACAGTCCTCAGAAACCGATGAAGATGATGATGATTCAGGGGCTTTGGCTGCAGTGGGTTGCTTGCGAGCAATTGGGACCATTTTGGAATCTGTCAGCCGTTTGCCTAATCTTTTTCCTCAGATGGAGCCTACACTACTTCCTATAATGCAACGGATGCTGACTACAGATGGCCAAGGTTAGGTTCCTGAATAACTGTTGCCTGGATATCAGATCTCTACTTATATCTGTGGGAATTCTTCATGGTCTTGTGGTCAGTTTGTCTTGTCAGTTGGGCTGTATGATGGAAGGAAAGGTTAAGTGCTGTTGGGAGCCTCAAGGAACCCAATAACCTTTATCTACTTTATAATTGTGCTGCTAGTTGATGTGAATGTAGTGCATGCTGACAACATGACCAAGTCTTCCAGTTGCTTCTGAAAATGTGATCGAAACTCAGATAGATTTTTTGTTTAGTTTTTTCATTTAATTTTGACCAGATTTTTGTAAACTTTTTTTTACTCATTATTGGGAGCTGATTGAATCTGTGTCTTCTTGTGTCTATTCTGGCTTGACTGGA
This sequence comes from Sphagnum tenellum, assembly GCA_963921925.1. Classification (NCBI taxonomy): domain Eukaryota; kingdom Viridiplantae; phylum Streptophyta; class Sphagnopsida; order Sphagnales; family Sphagnaceae; genus Sphagnum; species Sphagnum tenellum. The sequence continues at coordinate 10,112,537 of OY998150.1, forward strand.
ACTTGCACAAGAAGTAGCTTGAAACTTTTCATGGAGTTTTCTCTCAAATCTTGTAGATATATTTACCAGAAATATATTCTTTACTGAATCAGCAGAGGGTGATAACTGCCATGTGCCAGAGAATGACCACTTGTTTGATGAGGGAGCTCTCTCTGCTTTTTGTGGCAGTGTAAACCCATTTCCACAGTCAGAAGTCATATTTCTCCTTCAGTTGTCGGGGGTTGTAAACATTTGCTTAGCCCCTTTTCGAGAGTAAATGGAAGTTCTTAACTGGAGCCACTCTAAGTAATAGGTTAAGTTTGTTGAAGGGTTGTTAACTTGATACTGCTGTTGCCTCATTGTGATCTCTTTGACCCAGATGTGGGTGGAGGTCTTGGTTTTGCTAGAAATGTGTGCTGACATTGCATCTTGTATGGGAGAAACTTGTTCTAATTTACAGCCAATATTTTTCTTGCTGTTTGTGCAGATGTGTTTGAGGAGGTTTTGGAAATAGTGTCATATATGACTTATTTCTCACCAGTGATTTCATTGAACATGTGGAGCCTGTGGCCACTGATGGTAAATGCAGTTGGGGAGTGGGCCATTGATTACTTTGAGAGTAAACACACACTCCCAACATCTAGTTTTCTTTCACATTTTCACTATTAAAATGCATTGTCCATCCAAATAATTTTGACAAAACAAAGCACATGAAGGATTTCATTGATCTGGTCATGAGTACCTTCAAGCTTCAACAGGGTACTCAAAACTTCAGTCTCAGCCTGTTGTTTTCTGGAACTCAACATGCAGCACATACAATTGAGGAATTGCCTTGATTCTGAACTGGGCATAGTGTCTATTGCCAGATTCAGTGTGTACTACCCTTCTTCTTTGACCTGAATTTCATAAATGGTGTTCTATGCAGATATTTTGGTTCCACTGGACAATTACATCTCAAGGAGTACCGAGCACTTTTTAACTTGCAAAGATCCAGACTACCAGGAGAGCCTTTTCAAAATGATATCACTGGTAAGATTAGTCTCTAAGATTAGTCTCTCTCTAAACATGTTTTCCAACACAATGCAGGTGACACATACAAACTTAATAAAAGTGCCAGTAATTTTGTCAACTCTGCTGATCTCATGCTGATTTCTTTATGATGCTTGCTTCCGTTTGCTTAATTTCTGAAACTTCACCAGCTTTCTCAGACCTGCTATCTGACCATTTCTGTCCTTAAAAGATTGTGAACATGCTTCCAGAGGGTTTGTTGCACACAGGAATTTTTGTCACACATACAGACTGATGATTTTTTGTGCATAGATTGTAAAATATGACAGAATTTTAGTCTCTGTCTGGATTTTCACTGACTTTGGCAAGGTGTAATAGGTTTTGTCAGATGATAAACTTGAAGATAGTGACATTGAACCTGCTCCAAAGTTAATAGAGGCAGTACTCCAGAATTGCCGTGGACATGTGGACCAATGGTTGGAGCCATATCTACGAGTTAGCATTGAAAGGCTCCGGAAGACACAAAAACATTATCTGAAAGATTTGTTGATGGAAGTGGTACGTCTGTCTCCTAACCCTTTCCTTGAGAAGGCAACTTTTGAACACCCGTCTGCAGGTGTTACAAATGAGAGCTTAAAGGTTGGGATATTACTTAATACAAAATCAACTGAAACTTTTGTTTTGATTGGCCCTCTAGTGGCTGGGTTGTGCACTAGTTGTTCTATTCCAAGAAAAGGACCTGGTGCTGAAGCTTTATGTTGTGGCCTATTATGTATGTAGGTTGATGCTAGACATCAGTTTTTACTGGCCCTGTTGTGGCTGGGTTGTTCAATAGTTTGATTTGTGCTAGAGAGAACCTACCATATTGGATCACAATGTACCAATTGGCTATGGAGAAGTGCCTAATCTTTTGCTATGTGGGCTTACGGTCTTCACTAAATTCTCTTCTGAGTTTCTTTCCTAATAGAGTACTAATTCTGAAATCAAAAGTCTTTACTTGTCAAGTTGAACATCCTAGCTTTGTCCCTTAGCTGCAGTATTCTTTTTTCTTATGTTCCTTTGTCTTTTATTGATTACAATCAGCTTCAAGAACTCCATAACTATTTTGTTTTTTTTAACATTGGTATATCCATGAATAGGGGGGTGTCTTTTGTAACAACCATTATATTGCTTCACAAGAGCGTTTTTTCTATGGTCCTTCTTTGATGTAAAGTTTTGCAGAATCTCAAGTTCTAAATATACAAATTTCTTTTGTTGTGTGCTAACAAGTTTCAAGCCAATGGTTTAGGTGTAACAAGTCTTTTGATAACTTCTATGTGATGAGTTTGATGTTCTGAAATGACTTTTCTTATGTCAACACTTTTCTGGGTTACCTTTTTAAGTTATCCTCACCTAGAAGATTTGAGATGATCTGTTTCTTCATGACATCTTTGAAGTTTCCAACTCAATTGTATGTGGACAAATACTGTGTTAGTGGTCACATATTCCCAAATCATTGTGTACTTTTAATGGTCCTTTTAGTCAAAATTCAATTTAAAGGCTTACACATTGACATTTCTGACATGGGATTTTAGCCAGAAGTACATGTATTACAAAGATTTATGTGTGTTGTGCCAGTGTTTTTCAAACTGTTCTTTGGTTTATTCTGTGCTTTTCAGGGTTCGGTCTTCTCTTTTTCCAATTTGCAGATATGTTGACAGATCTCAAATCTTCATTCTTATTTTCATGTTGTATATATGGGCACCTCAACCCTAAACCCTAAATGATACTTATGAAAATATGGTTTCATTATGTGTGGTCTGTAATGTGTAGGTTGCAAATGGACTCTACTATAATCCAGGCCTGTGCCTTAGTATACTACAGAAGATGGAAGTAACCAGCGAAATTTTTCAGGCATGGTTTCGAATGCTCTATGAAGTCAAGAAGACTGGCAAACCTGTGCACTTTATCAGGTTTGATTACCAGTACACTGTGATAAGAATATTCTGTGTCTGTTAATGTTTAATTCGCAGTAATTGCAATAGTGTGTAGCAATAGGTTGTCACAATATTTCTCCATTGTTAACTGAATATGGCCTGTTGCAGGGAGCATGACAAGAAGGTTTGCATACTGGGAATGGCATCTTTGCTGCCTTTGTCATCAGCAGCAATGCCAGCTGAACTACAGGCAGGCTTAGATCAAGTATTTCGAGCTCTGCTGAAGCTCCTTGTCTCCTTCAAGGAACAGCATGCTCGTGGGTTCCTAACCTTCAACAAGAAAGTTAATGTTTCCTTTAGGGAGCATATCATCTAGTTGTTTGCTCTACTCATCCTTTTAATGTCTGATTGTTTTATCCTACAGTTCCCTTGGTCAGCACAGACATGCAGGTAAGTACTGGTTTTTCTCTTTTGTCTGAGGAGGTTAGATACCATTTGCATTATTTTGACTTCTGGATGCTGTGTTGTGAAGAAGCTGCAAAGGTTGAGGATGTGGAGGATGATGAGGAAGAGTTGGAGGGATGGCGCTCGGGTGATGATGGGGAGTGGGATAAGGAGTTAGATGATGAGGATGATGAAGTTGATGATGAAGCTGATAACCAAAAATTGCAGAAACTGGCTGCTCATGTATGGATTTTCATATGCCTTCAACTCCTTCTGTGGCTTTTCTGTCTGATGTGGATTCCTTAGTAAGGGAGGATATTAGGGTTTTTTTCTTTTCTCTCTTTCTTATACACACAGTTCCTGGTTGAGATCTGTGACAGCAAGAGAATGCTGGCTATAAAACAGCTAAGCTTCTAACCAAAGGAGGAACAAGACTGAGGTTTTACTGTGCTTAACTCAGCATAATATTAGATCCACTTGGGAGGAATTGGTTTGGATTATTTTAAGCAAGGTAGTGAAGGGAGTGGTAGCATGTCATGTTTTGCTGCACATCAATGTTATACTAAACATGTATTGTTGTCCACTCCTCTCAATAGAGGGTATCGGTACTATGTTCATCGTAGAGGTCAGTAAATCAATGAATTCCCAAATGTTTTCTGTCCCATGTTTTTATCTTTGTCTTTCTAATGTTATTGGCATGTGGAAACTTACAGGCGAAAGCATTTTCATCACATAACGATGATTCAGATGATTCATATGATGAGTTCACAGAGGATGAGGAGTTTCAAGCCCCTATTGATAATGTGGATCCTTTTGTGTTCTTTTCTGACATCATGAAAGGTATGCCCTCCCTTCCGGTCTTGGTGGTAGTAGGTGATCATGGTGCATACTAGCAGGCCAGTATCACCAAGTAGAGGATAACTCATGTGATGACCATGTTGGCCGATAGACATGGAGTGCATCTGGAGGGTAGATTGATCCATATAGTGTCATTTTCTTCTGTATTTAACCTCCTGCAGACTACTTGAGATGATTGGATGTATCAACAGAGGCTGAACAAAGTAATACAGACTTCAGGAATGCCTGTTTTGAATGAGGTGCTTTTTGTGAATCTGATGTTCATGACTGGAAGTGGAAATGGTTGTACGTGTCAACATGGACTGAACAAAGCAAGTGTTCTCTTGAAACAGCAATGTCAAGCACAGATCCTGCAAGATTTCAAGCACTGTCTGGTTCTCTTGATTTCCAACACCAAGCAATGGCTCATGGACTTGCACAGCATGCCGAAGAAAGGCGAAAAGAGATTGAAAACGAGGCATTAGAGAAGGCTGCAGCAGCTGGTGGAATTGTGGGATGCCAATAATACCATAAATTCTGCTCGTCTGCTGATAAGTTTTGGTTTGAGTAAATTGAGTTGCAGTTATTTAGCTGGTCCGTCCTTTACTGAGTCATTGCTCTCTCCATAGAGCACGTGTTTGGTGTATATTCGAATAATGATTACAAATGCTGGAGTTTAGTTCATTGGAAAGTCACTTTCCAATTAGAGGGGAACCCATTGTGTTTCATTCATTCACTCCTGGATCTCAACAACTGGTAAGGGTGCTAATCTTTACCAAGTTGTCAGTTCTGTAGCTGACATCCTCGTCGTGGACATTCTGTCAGTCCAAGTTGGCAAGTTCACCACCAGTTTTACATGTATAAGCTTTTCTCTATATGTGCATTGTCTGGTAGCTTTGTTCACAGATGTGGGCCTTCCAGCAGTTCTTCATATAATGCTTTCAATAGTGCTCATCCATTGACCAAGCAAAATTGTATGATTTGCATCCCTCACCGGTCTTGTGAAGATAGGGAACTGTAGATGCTTGGCATGATTGCTACACCCAGCAGCACACTGTGCAGGATGGTTGATGTGTGGACAGACTGGAAAGTATTGGGTGAGATGCTAGGTGCCGGGTCATTTAATCCCAGAGCAGTGGGTAAACTTGTGGTTATAGAGCTCTGTTCTTCTACATTCACTGTGCTACTAAACCATTGGCATGAACTGAAAAACCCTTGGGTACTCTAGTACTTGGGGAGATTATATTCCAGGAAAATAGATCACTAAGTTTGTTGTAAGCCATCAATTCAGCATCATGCTTTTACTGTGGAATTTTGTTCATTGTTCTACCCTTGGCCAGCTTCATGCTAAGGGAATGGGGACAAGACAGAAATCCAAGAGCATTTCCACCCTCTGCACTAAAATGGCCCGCACAGAGTGTGGGTGCAGTATTGCAGCCAAATATTGTGAAAATATCTTGAACCTGTAAATATACTACTGATGCAGTGCTCTTTAGTGTGCAAGTGAAAGGAAGTTATTGATTGGGGCAATGGTGGATTGAAATAGTCCCATTTTTTACTTGTTCACTTTTCATATTTACAGGTAAGGATGTGGGAATAATCAACATAATGTGGGATGTGTTGAACACTAATAGAGGCCCAAATAGAGGGTGTGGATGGAGGATTTAAACCCTAAACCAATAGACTTGTCAATATCAGAACAGTGGATTGAGCAAAAGAATGTGGACTTCTTGGGCGTCTAAAATTGCAATCTTCCAAACCAATAAAGTTCCTCTCTTTGATGTAAGTACACCCATCACAGAAGTGACACCTACCTGCATACTAGTTTGCAGAAGATAGTATGATTCTCTGTTGAAAGCATGCACTCGATATCTTTTGAGATGTGCTAATAAGATCACACTGCAAACCTTTAGTGATGCATTCTCCACAAGAGCTGGCTGCTCCACACTCCACACTACACACTACACACTCGATGTGTTCTTGGGATTGGGGACAAGTGAGCACGACACAAATGCTCATGTTCTTGGTTAGAGATGGTGTCCCTCGTTTTTTTCTCCAAAGGCCACTATTGAGATGTTGAGATGTTCTTTGGTTATGCTAGGACCTTCATTGCAAGGTCCTAGCATTACATGAATGAAAATTGAATGATCTACTTTGAAAAATTTGCAGGAAGTCATCTTTAGGGTCCCTCTTGTTCCTCATTGTTATTGCTCTAAACATTTCCAAAATTCGCCATAAATTACTTTTCCAATGGTTTGCTTTAGGGTGGAGACATGTATGTTATAACTTCTTATCTTGTATCCAATTCTACAACTTTTTATGTCAAAAGCCTATTTAAATTACATATCTAAATCTAGACATGAACAACAATAACTACAAACAATACTCACAAGTATTTATTCAAGTTACATCCAAACTACAATTTCAAAATCAAAATCCAAGGCAAACCTTCTTTCAAAATTCCACATAGAAACTTCAATTCCAAAATAATTCAATGTTTAAAATCATCAAGATCTTATAAGATGAACCTTCAATTTGCCTTCCAAAAACATAATTAAAATTTAACAACCAATAACTAATTACATGCTAAAATATTACACTACTTACCATTTTCTCTTTTCTTAACATTACCCCCCATACTTTGGATTTCATCCTTAAAATCCTTGTTGACTACAAAAGAAATACTTGTTAACTTTACACCATGTTTTGCTTTATTTGGATTATAGATTCCTATTGTACTTTTGATTGAACACATTATGATAAAAACAAGGGCTTTGCAATTGGGCTTACAATTGCATTGTCCTATTGCAAGAACCACTTGCAACTCAATTTTAAAATAAAATATTAGTTGCATTAGACAAGTCACTAGTTAGCATCGCATATATGGCATTCCACCTAATCATATACAATGAACAAAATACATGCACAATATTGCAACTATATGCAAGTAGAGAATTGAAATGTATAGCTCATTGCCATGTGTTTTTTTTGTAGGAAAATGAACATTGTGGCACATGGCAAATTCATTAATGTGAGATGAATAATATTCAAATAATATGAAACTACCTTGCAACTAAGGTAATTGCAATGCATATATTGTCTTCTAATTAAAAGTTTAATTATTGGGTCTAAAACAGTCATGTGAAAATTGATCTTAAGATTACAATGCGATTATTGAAAGTGGTGTAAGTATTGTTTTATGATTCTTTTGTTAATGTATTGGAATGGTGGCAATCTCGCAATTGATGATAAATTAGTAATGTTGCTAATTTATAACTATTTAGTACATTGTTTTAGTGATGTTTTGAAATTTCACTACCATAAATGCAACTCAATTTGAATTAACAAGCATGGATCTAAATTTGTATTAATTATAAATTAAAACTCAATTCACACATGTTTTAATGTGAAAGTAATACTCAACTAACACATGCATGCATGGGTGCCAACATGCAACAATTTCATTATTTTAATTTTGTCACATTATGCACCGTACAATTTGAAATGTTTGGATTTGTATGTAATTATTAATTAATTAATTCCCCAATATGCAACTTACATACATTTCATGCAAAACAATGAGTAGCATGTAATAAATAAATTACAATAAGTGGCAAATAAGTTGGATAAGTTCACCAACTTCAAATCAAATAACTCAAATTATGCCACAATTTTAATTTCATCACATTTTGCATTTTACCATTTTGTAAGGTTTGTATTTGTATACAATCACAAATCAATTGCAAATCAACTAGCTTCCCACGCTAACTTGAAATCATACAATTCAAATGGGTGTCAACAACTTCGCCACAATTCTAGGTTCATCACATTGTGCACCTTAAAAATTGTAATGTTTCTATTTATATGCAACTTGTATCAACTAGAAATCAATTAGTTCCTCACAATGCAACTTACACACCTTTTGAGCAAAAAAAAGAGTATAATGCAACAATTAAATGATAATAAGTGGCAACTAAAGAGGTTATCCATCAACTTCAACTCAAACAACTTGTTGAAGGTCATGTTTATCAATGAAGACGATCATTATTTCTCCCCCCTTTACACGAATTGAACACCTTTAGCTTTTCACTATTTCTTAATAAATTCAATTTTTAAAAACCAACCATTAGAAGGAAAATGAAAATTAGTTTAGTAAGCATCCTAACCAAATGAATTGGGACTTGAACCCTAATTTCACTCTTGTCCAATGGAGATAACAATCCTACTTCCAAGAATGCACTACCTCTTTGTTGCCTTTTGTTTTCCCACAAATCTCTTGTTACATTATCCATACAAACTTTAATGGCTCGACCTTAATGAAGGAGAAGCCGAAATAGCTTAATCAGACATTGGTTTACTTGAGTGGACCAATTTTTGATAGGTATTTTGGTATTTTTCAATACCAAATAAATATTGAATTTTACCAAAATCACAACTATGTCCTATGTGACCATTAATCAGCTATATTATTAATATATATATATGGTTAGCTCTAAATATATATATATCAAAATCCCCCATGTCCATTGATAAGTATTCTAATACAATTTTTATACTCTTAATTTTAACTAAAAACATACGAACAACTAATATATATTGTACTAAATGCAATGAGAGGTAGTGGGCCTTAACGCATTGAAAATTTCCATCATTTTTTTAGGTGGACAAAAATGTGACAAAACATCGCATCCCTAAAATCATAAAGGACCCTTTTCATATGTAATCAACCAATAAGATACTCATAATGCAATTATTAACATTTTATTAAATAATATTAATTGATGCCAAGTATGTGAAATTATTTTAATTTTTTCATTTCAAAACACAATGTCCAATACCCCCTAAACAAGTGTTTCTTCATCACAAATATATTCAAATCACCATTTTAGTTAAATTTCATGAGAATTCATTGGTATGATTTTGAACTTTTTGCTTTAGATTATAAGGCTTTCATTTTGCTTTCCCAATTTTCTTATGGTTGTTAGTATTTCACATATTCATTATATTCCAAAACAAAGAAAAAAAACTCTTGGAAAATATTTTTGGTCCAACTAATGTTGTTATTTACAAATTGTCGTTAAAATATAAAAATTGTAAGAAAAAACATGATAACAAAACCTAAAACAATAAGTAAAATAGTAATGGTACATATCTCAAACATCTTCGAGGCTTTTACTTGTTTTATCAACAATATCCATGCATAGATTGTAACTTCATAGTTGGTGATAATGAAATCTCTCACCCAAACTTCAATACCTTAAAGATTGCTAATTTTTTTGCATAAAGAAATAGGAGCAACCTAGGAAGCTAAATGAATCATAGTAGATGAATGTGTTTTTCCACTACAAATTCAACATTCTTTTATTAAAAAAAAGAAAAACTTAAAAACACCTTAATGCAATGGAAGCTTTCAAACTTTAACATTCAAAAAACATGGAGGATTTAAAGGCTTCCACAATTAGATTGAAATTCAAGTTAGAATTATCAATGATTCCATCAAAATACCAAAATTTAGTCATAAATTAATTGATTTTTAATTTGAATGTAATCATGTTATAATTGTAAAGTCGTTGCACATTGGGTGATTTCAAATACCACATAAATAATGTGCCCCAATGTTTGTGTTAGCTGGTAATTGCTACATTAAATGTGTTATTGCATGGAATCGCAATGAATGACCATGGCTGAATAATTTCTTGATAATTCCACCCCCACCCCAAGGCCTAAACCTTGTAACTTTGGTCACGGGATTATTAACAAAGGAATCAAGTGTTATAGATGAAATAATTCAAAGAGGAATAATAAATATGATGTACAATAGGGGCATGCATCTTAACTATGTATTTTAACTACATGGACAATTTATGTTCATGTGTTTAGACTCCATTACATCATCAAGATATTATATAAATGGTTAAAGGTAAAATTTAGTTAAATCACTCGATGTTATAAATGGCATTTAGTCATGTTTTAATTGCATTATAGTCATAATAAGGTGTTTTGGGCCAAAATATTCAATCACATTAATTCAGTAAGTCTGTAGGCTGTCCGTCTATCGAGGTCCTGAACCCAGATCACTTTTAATAAAATTGTCCCCCCGAACTTGAGGGCCCACAAACTATTCAGGACCTCGAGTTCTTACTTCTTACTTTTACTTTTACGTCCGTTTTCGCGCAACAACTGCCGTCGTCAATGCTGCCTCAAATCCACCGCCACTGTAATTCGTTCTGAAAATCTCCAAGTTCCCACGGATGGTTCAGCAGCCGGTTGATTGCCACAACAGGCGCCCGCTATGGTGTTTGTTTTATTTTTGCTCCTTCCTTTACTGTTGTTAAAATTTCTTTTATTTTTTTCGTGGAGGGGGGGAGGGGGTGGGGGTGGGGTTCTAGGGGTCTTAATAGGTGGAAGTGAACCGGAGTGGGAAATGCAAAGGACTAGGTGGGGGGGATCGATGGGGTGCATTATGCACCGAGTTCACACTAGTTGATCTTTAATTGCAATATAATATTGTTAAACTTGTAATGTGTTACATGAATTTATCACAAAAACCATGCATACGGGATGCCAACATCCATGTTATTTAAAGTTGTCACATTGGATGTGTCCACTTGGGGAATAATCGTATAATCCACATAATTGTATTTGGGTGCATGGATTACAAATATATAACAACTAAAACATGAAGTTGATGCACATTAACTAAAATTGTACAAATAAAAAATATATAGATAAAATATTCCATACCCTTGTAACTTTGTTAAATCTCGTGTGCAACTAATCATTTTTTAATGTGGAATTTGATTTTAAAAATTGACCATATTTTTCACACAAAATTTTAACCTAATGCAATGTAATTAATATGAACAAAAACATTATGAAAAAATGGGGTGATTTGCAATTAACCTTACAACTAAGTATTTGAGTTATAATGACCATTTGCAACTCATTGTAATTCAACAAATTTTTATAGGTGTGAGTGTTATTAAACAAATTGAATGCATCACAAATTTTCAATGTCATGAAATTTCAATAGAAGTAGGACAAAATTTGTTTTAAAATGTAAAAATGACACCCAAAAACGTTAAAATTATATATATATACAAACAATGTGTCTTTTCTACTTGTGATGTCTTGATATGAAATATGTATGATTTACATTTTAAACTAAATTTGTGCCATTGTCGTGATATGATTTTGCATAAAACTAAATGATTTTTGTGTATTAAACATGAAAATTCACATATGTCATTCAAAAACAATGTTTCATCTATTTGAATATTTAAGACGATCAATATGTACGAATATTGTTCATATTACCATGACACAAAATTTATACGATTTTTGTACAAACCTATGGAAAACATATTTTGCATATAATTTTTATAAACTTATGAAGTTTTTTAAGTTTGTGATGTTAGTTGCAACAGGTGTATTTCACGGTATATAAAATTGTATACATAAGCAAGTTGTGCAACTCAATTACAACTATGTAAGAACAATTATTTTGCAACTCTAATGCAACTAGCTTGCAACTACTATGGCATTGTCATGTTGAAATCAAATTTCATTTATCCATCAAAATTTGACACATGGTATTATGGGGATTTTTTTGGTGAATTTTTATTGAAAATATTAATCTTCATCATCCATTATAATTGTTCACTTTATATTGTTTAAAATTATTACACATTGCATAGTTGAAAGTTCCCATGTGGCATATTGATTGAAATTGTTTTTGAAAGAATTAAAATAAATATTTATGTTAAGTAATTAGGTAGGTTGATACACATGCATAGGTAGGTAGGTAGTACCTACCTACCTACCTATGTGTAAGACCTACAAACATTACATACCTATTTGCCTACTTGAGTAAGTAGGTAAAAAACAAAACCATTGCTTACTTATGAAAGTAAATGAATAGGTAAGAAGTTAAAAAGGTAGGTGAACTAAAGAATACCAATGTAAATATATTTATTTTATTTTCTGTTTTGTCTTTGGGGTTAGACTTTTTGGAGTTCATCCCAAATTCACATACGTATTTTAATGTGAGTAGACAAAAAAAAAATCTTTTATATAAAATGTGAAAGGAAATTCAATGAGAAAACATATTGTTTTAATCTTTTAGTTGGACATTAATTGCAAATTGGGTCATTACAAGGAAATTGATTTCCACATTATTTGTGTTTAAACAAAAAATTGTTATAAAACAATCAACATGTAATAATATGGTGTTTATATACATGAATTAATTATCTGAAACAATCTTTTAACTTTTTAAAATAATTAATTTTTTGACTCCTTAAAATGATTTTAAAAATGATTACCTTAGTTATATTGATCAATTCAGATTAATGATTAATAATATATTTATTTAGTTCAAAATATTTACATATAGTAGTTATTAATTAATATATGCTAGTTATTAATCAATTTATCAATTATTAAATATTAAATATAAGTTGGGTAGAAAACATAATTGTGAAATAATTAATTATTTTTGTTAATCAATTTAATTTGAACATTATATAGGTATTTGAAAAATTAATTGGTTTATAAATTGATTATGTCATTCAAATAAATTTTTTACAAAATTACAATGATTAAATTGGATTAACTATTAAATAATAATTAGTGTTTAATAGTTAATAAATTATTGAAAAATGAATTCATTATCGAATATTTTGGGTTAAGTATGAAGAGTTTAAGTTATTACTTCATTAACAATTGAACAATAATCATAAAATAATAGAAAAGTAATATGTTTATAATGTTAACTAATTTTTTTGTTTTGGGAAAATTATTGTTATTTTTTGACCTGAATAAGACCTTGGCCATTTGTACAAAGGGATTTTGGTTAATTTTTTCATAAAAATTCATTAGAAAATTTAGGCTATGAATTTGGACATGCCTAATAGCACCATGAATTTGTGTTGGGATCGCTAATGCCAACTAGGGTGAATGACGAGGCATTGCCATACAACATATCCCCAATCTTTAAGATCTCCAAATGGCCACATTTGGGCCATTCAAAGGACATGTTTGTGATCAATGTTTCCATAATTCACCATCTCCATTCTCTTTATCTACACCTTATTGTTGAAAATAACTATCAACAAAAGTACAAATTAACAATCAAATCGCAATTTGAACACATTTTGACCTTTAGATTGTGCTTGGGTTTGCATGCATTTTGTCATTGTTGGAATCTATGCATGTTTTAAATGAGTTGCTTAAATGTTGGACCTATTTTTTTCTGACTTGGTGGTAGTTATGAAGGTCTACCAAGGTGATTTGTATAACATGTATTGTGATCAAACCTCAAAGTTTGTTGTTGATAGCTTTTTGTATTTCGAATATTGTTTGATTACAAACATGATTATATCCAACTTGTAGTTTAGTTTGTGCAGGTTTGTGTGAGTAATTGAATTGCTTGTTAATCTTCTTAGTCCCATTTCGGAACTCTAGCATGCCTTTCTACCCCCAAAGTGCTGCGAGCCATGGAGCACGCCCCAACTCCCTTTCCTTCCATTGTCTTCACCTTTGGATTCACAATTGAGTCCATCAAGGAGCTTGGGGGTGCATCAGTTATGGTAATTGCTTTAAATATGTTTTGGGTTTTATTGATTTTAATTTAAGTCATTAGGGGGTCTTTAAGATTCAAATTAGGTTTAGGTTTGTCGAAGGTTTTTTAAATTATGGTTTAAACTAGTAGGGTTTAAGTTAATAAGGTTGTCCAAGTTCTTTTTCAATTATGGTTCAAATCATTAGGGTTTTTTTTTAGGTTTCAATTAGGTCCAAGTTTGTCCATGGTTTTTTAAAATTTTAGTTAAGGTCAAGAGGGTTTTTTTTAGGGTTCCAATTAGGTTCAAGTTTGCCCAATTTTTTTTTTATAATTCTAATTTGGTTCGAAGGTTTTTTAAAATTCTAATTAGGTTTAGTTTGTCTAATTTTTTTTGTATTTTTGGTTTAAATTAATAGGTTTTTTTAAAAAAAAATTCAATCACATTCAAGTCTATCCAATTTTTTTCGAGTATGTTTATAATGTATAAAAGTTTTTTTTAAGGGCTCCAATTGCTTTTAGGTTTTTCCAAAAAAAAATTCAATTTTGGTTTACATCACTAAATTTTTTTTGGAAGTCCAATTGTTTTAGGTTTGTCTTTTTTTTTTTCAATTTTGGTTTTAGTCACTAGGGTTTTTTTGGGGTTCTACATTTAGGAGTTTATTCTTAGGGTTCTAGTTTCAACATTCTAATTTAAGTGTGAAAGGTTTTTTTAGGGTTCCTATTTGAGGGTTTTTGTTTTAGGTTTATTTTGTTTGTTTCTAATGATTAAATATGTTTCCATGTTGGGAGGGGTTGCAAAAGGGTTTATTCACGAACTTGATATATATTCCTAACTTATGCCATCATGGATATTTTAGGGATTGTGTGTCCCTGGTATTAGTTCCAATTAGATGTTGATGTGTCATTTTGAAAACACCTGGAGGTTTTTAGAACTGCATTTTGCTGTGGCAAGACTTCCACCTTGAATGGACAAGAGGTTAAAGTCTTCAAGTTCCTTAATATGGGGGACCTTGAATGCCAACATGAACTTTTCAAAATGACAATGAAGTCTAATGCAATGGCATGCATGGACCCCATCAGTTGACAATAATCCTTTCATTACGATTTGGCAACTTGTGACAACATTTTGCATTCTAATTACTATTTTCCCCCAATATGTGAAATTGGTTGAGTTCGTTATGGTGCAAGTGGTTGGTAGTGTGGAGGATGAGAAATGTTTATCTATTCTGGCATTTATGAAATTTAAACTTTGTAATGGGTTGAAAACCCATTTGCCACTTGTTGTGTAAATGTTTGCGAAATGCTTAAATATATTATACAACATTTCCCATACGAAGAATGCATCAAGTAGTGGAGAGTTGCTCACCATCACTACTATTATGATGGGTAGCATGTGATCAAAAGTTTTTTTGAAGGAGTTTTAAGGTCCTTTAAAGGGCTGCCATTTTTTTGTGCGAACAAATATTTGTTTGTTTGTTTGTTTTTAATCTTTGGTGAATCCTAGTGCCTAAATGCCAACATGGCAAACCCTTTTGTTTCCATGATTTTGGCATGTTTTGCATGTTTTTTCCCATGGTTCATAATTTTTTCTTATTTTGTATTATGATTTTGGAGTTTGTATCACATTGTTGTACATGTATAGGCTAACGTGGTGTAATATTACGCGTCAATTGCGCTGGAGAGGCTTGTTTCGGGGGTTCAATCCCCCCCTCAATTGCTTCAAATTCATTTGAGTTGTGCATTTCGATGACCTTTGTTTTATGTGTTTATCGATATTATGTTGCAGGTTGAATAGTAAATTGTATGAATGTTTTTCTCTTTAGTTGTTGGATTTGTAATGTGTTATGTAATATGCACCAAACTATCCCCCCCCCCCCCCCCCCCAACACCCCCCATTTTTAATTTATTAATCGTAAAAAAATCTCCTAGAAAATAGAGGTAGGGGCTAAAGTCAAAAAAATAAAATGTAGCAGTGCCAAAAATCACGCATGTGGAATCTCATGATCGCTTTAAAACCACAAATGCAACCCTTTTATAACCAAATATTTTCCCCTCCAAATATTAAAAAAGGCCACAAACTTCACCTCACCAATTAAACTAGCATCCACATTTGATTAGAAAAAAAAAACTTTGAGTGGGGCTAGAAAAGGCTCCCATAATTGTAGGCTACTAACCACTTGAGCACCACATGCAAAGCATTGGGGGCCACTAGGGTTAATTCCCAAAAACAAAGAAACATTAGTGTCAACATATGAGCATAATTAGTTGTGTCAATGGGAATAATAGTTGACAACTAATTGCAATCGTCATATTTAATTGGCAGTGCAAATGTGTAAACATGGCATGATTGTAGGTGTCAACATTGTATAGTAATTGCAACATAATTATTAATTGGGTGTTACATTTACATCACTTGTAATGTAGTTGCTACACACAACTAAAATGCAACTTGCCTAAAAGCCAACCACGATTGATTATGTCCATATGTACAACATATACATTACACATTAACATATGAACAAAGTTTAGTTCTCAAGATGATTATCAAGGAAAGATTATTCTTAAGGAAAATTCATTTTTAATTCTTTCTTTAACCACATCAATTTATAATTGTTAATGATGAAAAACCTTTCATGTTTATGTCCTATGCGTGTTAATAACATTAAAGAAAAAAATTGTGACAACTTCTTTTATATTCCTCCTTAGACCCACAATAAGGCGGGTGCCCATTGCTAGAGCAACAACAAAGGCCACAACTATATAAAACAATTTTTACTCAATGTCAGAGGTCAATAGGTAAACGTTGGCATATGATATTGGACAAGGAGACAGTTTTGTAAATCATGGGAAGGAAGTTCCATATATTGGTGTGTATTATGTCTTTCACATGTAGAGAAGGTTTCAAAAATGATTCGGGCAATGATTAGGAAGTAAGTGAATGCCTCATGAAAAATGTTTATAAACCATGTGAAAAACCAACATGTTCCATTTACATATTATAATCTAATGAAAATCTAGATGAAAATTCCTTACAATTATAAATGAAAAACCATCACATTCCATTTGCATACTATAGTTTGATGAAAATCAAGATGATAGACCTAGAAGAAATATAGTTCACCTATACCACCATATTTAATTACCTTACAACCACATTTCCATTATTATAAATCAATGTATGCAATGTGAAATGGGGTGTTTGATTCAAGATCCCAAACCATGGAAAATCCCTTTAGAAAATCCCATGGAAAAACACAATCAAAGGAGCCACCCAAGTGAATGGACACTCTTTAAAATTACATTTTTGTATGTTTGAAAGATCACAAAGGAAACATAGTAGTTTGGATTATCATAAACTTTTTTGAAGTATTTTCCATTAATTACAAAATTTATACGCTCAAAGCTTGACACAAATCAAAAATGTTTTTGCATGTTCAAAACACTCAAACCTCAAAAATGGACAATCCTTATTTTTTTCAAATGTGTTTTTGACCTTTATAATTATGGATTCTGAAATTTTGGCTTTAACAAAAGTTGTTCGTATTTATGTGATAAAGGGCATGAATGCATAATAAATAGGATATAAAATCAATTATAGCTAAAAGAATATTTAAATCTAACATGTTGTGTTAAACTAGATATCTAGAACACAATTTCAAGTTATAAACCAACACAAAATTAATATGTGTCATGTGTAGTCCTTGAAAAAGGACTTTCACCTTGTGCACTTGGATCCTTTGACCTTGTTTTCACCTTTTATTGCCTTGCTAACTTCCCATTCACAAGGTGTTAAATGGATAATTTTTGTTCAAATGTAATGGGTGCAAAGTATAAAAGTCATTAAGGTCCATGAAAAACCAAGCAACATATTTTTCATATAAACCTCATTGAGGTCCATAGCAAACCAAACAAGTCATTCTCCACAAATAAAGGTCAAAAATGCAAAATGTTAGTTTAAATATTCATCTTGTGTCCTTTCATGTTCATCTTCTATTCAACTTACATTTTGAGTTACCTTTTATCTTGGGAGCAAAAACACATCCAATGAATGATTTATTTTGTTTATAACATCTTTCCTTATGTTTGGGAGCTTACAATGATCTTTGTTTCCATGGACAATAAGTGACATGTTTGAAATTTGGTCTCATGGGGAGGTTCTACATCATCAATTCCTTTTATGTATGCAACATTTAGTTATATCATAACCATACACAACATGAAATGGAAATGGTTGTAGAATGCGGGAAGGTCAACACCATTACACTTACCTATTGGCTAGGACATTTTTTCTAGCAAAAAAATGTGAAATATAACATTTGGTTTATTTTCCAAAGATTTCAATTACAAGGCAACACATCAATCAAATGTGCACTTGTTGTCATTTTCAAATACAAGTGGTATTGAATTGGCCCACAACTTGTTTAACAAGCTACCCACATTAGTTGTTACAATCAAAATGTCCGTAAAATTATAAACTTGGGAGGAAACACAACCCCCTTTGCATGAGATACTTGTATTTCTTTTGTAAGGCTTGCATGAAAATGGCCATTTTCTCGACAATCCCCTAATGAAATACCAAAACCATGACATTACATGCGTCATGAATTTTTGGAACATCATAATTTCCTCAAAAAACATGTTTAAAAAATGCAACCATACATGTTGCGATTGTAACATTGGGTTCATCACCAACACTAGGGTCACAAGAGAGGATGAAGATTGGGATAATGTATTTTGATTTCACACATATTCTTACAAAAGTGTGAGAATGCAAATGAGGACAATCCCAAACACTCCCAACTGAGAATCACATTGGGAGTTGGAATCCTATAATGTTAAATGAATATATGGGACAAAATAAACCTTGTCCAAATTGGGCTTTCATTGTAATGGTGGAGAGGTCTTGAAGCATGAATATCAAAAGTGGGATCATATTTTCCATTTGAAGATTTAAAAGTTCAAGTTATGGTCAAAAGAATGGTCGGGAGTCAAACCATTAAATCTTTAAAATAAAGATCAAATGGCCTTCAATTGGAACATGGATATGATATTGAAAATGTTTCTTCAAGGACTACAACATTTTGGCTTTTAATTTTTTCAATCAAACCTTGCATTCATGAATTATTTCCACAAAATAATAAAAATCATTTAAATTGACAATTTAAGGAGTTTTTAGGACTCCCACTTGGAGGTCATGAAAATATTATAGGGATGAGAGTGGTGCATTCTCCTAAGCCATGTGAATCAAGTGGATTTTGATTGTTTGTGATTAAATCCTATCACCACTTGGTTTTAACTTGTGTTAACCACCTTTTTGTTTGGTTTGTTTAAGTTAAAATTTCCATGAGCTTGCATTAACCTTCATTATAATCTCATTTGAAAGCTCTTGCACATTGTTTTAGCCCCCAAGTGCATGGAGCTAGGGATCATGCCTTAAATGCATTTGTCCACTGTAAAATAAAAAATCAGCGATCTACTTACCGCCAATACCATGTAATGACTAAAGACATGTTGACACATTTTCATAACTTTTGTCAACATTTTTGGAACTAGCTAAAGATCATTTTATTTAGAGGTAATTTGATCCCAAATCACCTTTTGATGCATTCCCAATAAGTCCGATCTTGCAAAGTGGGAGTCCATTTCAAAAATCCTAAGAATATTTCCCTTTGCATCTTAAAGGCTTCCCAACATGTAAACTATACGAGTAATTGCTAGGAGGCTTGTCCCATGCATTGTGATTAACAATCGATTATTAACAAACTTAAAGTTCATTATTTTCAAAAAGCATGGGTTGGGAAAACTAATGATTTTCACCTGATTTTTTCATAATTTACTAAGTATAAATAAAAAGGGAGTTCATCTTATGAGTTTATGTTATATTTAAATTACAGTCACCCAAATGTCCTTTATCAAGCTTATTAGTGTGTACAAATGTAGAAGGGATTGTATTTTGAATGGTTGCAAAAAAAGATGTATAGGGTTTTATAAATGTGCAAAACATTATTGGATGTTAATTATTGATAGTGTTCAAAGCATTATTCTAAGCATTAATGAAAACATTTGATTTGAATTATGTACATTTGTGTTGTTTAACTCGAATATCTACCTTTCAATTGTTGTTATAAGATTTTTTTTTTTCTAAAACAAAAAAAGGCTTATCATGACATATATGTTCAAATTAAAACAACAAACTTGCCTTGGAGTTGATGTATTTTGTGTACCTTACAAGAACAACACAAATGGTCAATTAGTTATTAACTTAGCCTCAATATCATACAACTATTAATGTGATTGACTAGTCATGATGAAATTTGATTGAAATGAATAACAAAAAAAATCATATAAACAATTGCAACAAACATGACATGTCCCAAATGACTTGTAAAATGTTATTGAAAGTAAATTTTTGATGTAGTGTGCTACAAGAAGATTTTGAATGTTGCACACACACATTAGTTCCTCACATCAAAACAAGGTCACAGAAGAGCTTTATGATAATTTTTTTAAAAAACACTTCATGTTCATCTTCAAATTTGAACATGTAGTGTTTTTATTAGTTTTATCATTAAAAAAATTATGTTAAAAACCTTATTGTGTTAACGATGGACCAAAAAAAAATTTGAAAAAATGAGAGGTACCATGTTGCATATACTTAGCTTTACATAAGCAACCTAGGCCTACATAAGTAACCTAGGTTCATGCCATGAAGGTGCAAGTTTGTGTCTGGCTTCACATCTGAGTTTGAAATTGTCAGATTAGGATGACGACAGTGAACAACAAACCCTAACAAAGTTTTCAAAAAAACGTGTCCTGCGTTGTGGATCACCATCTCCTACTATCAAGAATTTCACACTTGGACAGAAAACATCATGTGCATTCTTTGTTTGTGAACACCTAAATGGTTCAAAATTTGTAATGCTAGACATCTTCAAGTGTGCTTTGGTGTTGATGCCTCCTGCTCTGGTGCTGATGTGTTTGCTGCTGTAGTAGCAATCATCTCTGCAAGTTATGCATTTGTCTCTTCATTCCTTAATCCTTCTGCTCTGGCAACAGATTTTTTACTTTCACACGTTTTGGACATAAAGAAACCATGTGCAATAATAAGATCCTAAAGAACCTAGGGAAGGGGCTGAGTTGATGTGAATTTGGCAATTTGTTGTTGCATGCACCAAATGCCACTTCCAATCCTGCACTAATGGCTGATGAAGAAGATCCAGTTTCAAACCTCCAATAGCAGCAGCAGTAGAAGTCCCTTGCAGCCTTTGCAGTTTCAGGTCAGGGCTTGCCTCAACAGGCAGCCCTGCACACCAATGCAGGATATAGATCAGAAGGTGGAGGTATAGGTCAATCCAATAATGGAAGTTACTCTGATGGACATGGAGGAAGGAGTGCTGTGCCTCAGACTGACTCTGGTGACTTCCAGAGGCCAGCTATGGGTGGAGTAGGTGGGGTTAATAATCAGCAAGTTCAGCAACAGAACACATATGGAAGACCTAGTGTTGCTCCTCCCTACCAACCTGCCCCTATTTATTCAAATAGAGCCATTGCCAAGAATGAAGCACCTGCCAGAATTGTCCCAATTGCCGCCTTGAATCCATATCAAGTTCGGTGGACTATCAAAGCAAAAGTGACTGCCAAGAGTGATGTCCGCCGTTTCCACAACGCCAGGGGAGATGGCAAGGTTTTCTCCTTTGACCTTTTGGATGCAGATAATGGGGAGATTCGAGCTACTTGCTTCAACAATGTTGTGGGTCAGTTCTATGATAAAATTGATGTGGGCATGGTGTATTTCATTACAAAGGGTTTTCTAAAGGCAGCAAAGAAGAATTTTCGTCATTTAAAAAATGATTGGGAAATATTTCTAGAGTCATCATCAATAGTGGAGCCTTGCTTTGAGGGAGATGGACCCATTGCCAAGAATGAAGCACCTGCCAGAATTGTCCCAATTGCCGCCTTGAATCCATACCAGGGTTGGTGGACTATCAAAGCAAGAGTGACCGCCAAGAGTGATGTTTGTCGTTTCCACAACGCCAGGGGAGATGGCAAGGTTTTTTCCTTTGACCTTTTGGATGCAGATAATGGAGAGATTCGAGCTACTTGCTTCAACAATGTTGTGGATTAGTTCTATGATAAAATTGATGTGGGCATGGTGTATTTCATTACAAAAGTTTCTCTAAAGGGAGCAAAGAAGAATTTTAATAATTTAAAAAATGATTAGGAAATATTTCTGGAGTCATCATCAACAGTAGAGCCTTGCTTTGAGGGAGATGGATCAATCCCTCAGTAGCAGTTTCACTTCAGGCCTATTGGTGATGTTGAAAATATGGAAAATAATGCAATGGTGGATGTCATTGGAATTGTTGTGTCAATCAATCTCTCAAGTACCATTATGCGCAAGAATGGCATTGAGACACACAAGAGAACTTTGCAGATAAAGGATAGATCTGGCCATAGTGTGGAAATCACAATGTGGGGCAGTTTTTGTCATAAAGAGGGGCAACAGATACAAGATCTATGTGACTCTGGCCAGAACCCTGTACTGGCTGTGAAGGCAGGCAAGGTCAGTGCTTTCAGTGGCAAGTCGATTGGAACAATATCTTCAACACAGCTCCTTATAGATCCTGATATACTGGCGGCACATCAGCTTCGGGATTGGTTTGATGGGGAGGGACGACATTTAGTTTCCCAGTTAATTTCCACGGAAGGTGGTACTGGCATGCGAACAGAGCTCCACAAAATTATCTCTGCAATCAAAGATGAAGGACTAGGCAGAGGTGATAAGCCTGACTGGATAACTATAAGAGCTACGGTCTTCTATATCAAGCCCGACAATTTCTGCTACACTGTTTGCCCACTTGACAATGGTGGTAAGCAATGCAACAAGAAAGTGACCAACAATGGCGGTACATAGCGGTGTGATAGATGTGATCGCACTGTACCGGAATGTGATTACAGGTCAGTCTTTTAGTTCCTAATTATTCAAGAGACATTGTCTTAGTTATAACACTGGTTGTCTATTGTATGGCAAGGTATGTGAAATTGCATGTTCTTCCCATAATATGACAGTGGAGCATGTCATTGAGAGTTTGTCAAATCTTGCAATGCCTCTTTGGGTTCCTATTCAGAACTTAATCAATTGGCTGCAGGTATTTGCTTAACATCCAAGTGCAAGATCATACGGGTCCAACATGGGTTACAGCCTTCCAGGAGGTTGGCGAGGAGATTATGCAACACCCAGCAAAAGAGCTTTTCTTATGGAGCCAAACTGATAACCAAAAATTCATTGAAGCAATACGGAAGCTGACATTTATGGAGCACCTCTTTAAACTGAAAGTGAAAGAAGAGATGTACAATGATGAGCATCGGTTGAAATTGACAATGGTTAGAGTAGATCGTATTGACTGGGTTGCAGAGAGTAAGCTCATGATAGATTCGATTACAAAGCTTGACCGAGGAGAAAGTATTGATGTCCCAATTGGTAGTGGAATCAATGGTGGTAGTACCTATACTTAGTCTGTATGTCTGTGAGGTGTGGTCATAACCTTATGTGAATCCACTCACAAAGTATTAGACAATTGTCTTGAATTTCATGATAATATAATTGGGCAAATGAGCAATGAACAAACACTAACAAATTTCATTAATGAATCCTAGAGAATCAAATGTGTTAAAATCATGCTAAAAAAAATGGTCAAATCATTCTGTAGGATCAGAACAAATACACTTGCTATGAAACTGATGGAAGAACTGCTGGAATAATGAACAAACCAATCATCATATATATTAATTCAGAATGAAAGATAAAAAAAAAATGAGCCCTTAGTTTAAAAATATACCCCTAAAAGCCCCAAATCTTAAACCCCTCTCTCTGTCTTTCAATTCATAACTTTAGATGCCAATGGCACATTTAAGAGATTTGCTGAAGTCACCTTTGCAAGAGACACTAGCCACTGTAGACTTAGTAGCTCTGCAAACTCCACAGGAAAGTGATTTGCCTCCTTTAATAGTGCCTCTAGATTCTCCCTCTGAAAGAACCACAACCCATGTCTTGGCATCATTATTTTGCAATGTCACATAGACTGTGATCTGAACTGACAAGATACTGCAGGATGACATCCAAAGCATCAATCGAAGCCAAATTTGCAGCAGAGACAGAATCACAGAGAGAGAAACACTATCCTCAAGATCACTTTGAGCCAATTTTTTTTCCCAAAAAAATCCTTTGTATGAGTCACACTGGCTTTTCTTTCATTGCCAAGACGTGAAATTTCACCCAAAAATGGAGCACAGATTGTGATTTTTTTTTCCCCCTTTAGATTTTATCCAATGTTGTCTCTTCTTGCTTCCCCTTGCTTCCTAAACAAAAGAAGAGAGAGAGAGAGAGAGAGAGAGAGAGAGAGCAAGGGAAGTTGATTTGTCTAGACTCAAGCTTCTACTTAAAGCCAGCCATCCTACCTCCAACTATGATCAATTTATGCTTCCCTCAAGACAACAATGTAGGTCATTTTTCAGGCCTGCTACTAACATTAACATAGCTCTCTTCCTTCATTCATAACTCCTGCTCAAGATTCTTCACCCTCCCCAGAACCCTGACTCCTGCCCAAGCCTCTCCACCCTCCATCCCATGCCTACCAGTATCGTTGGTTGTGATGCTACCTTTGATCGGAGTGATGTTGCCTTCAAGAAAATTCTTAGTGTCCTATTCCTTGGAGCTCATCACAAAACCCCATGAGCTGCTCCTACTACACATTGGTCCACCATGCATGTCTTTGAAAGATTAGTAAACCCATTGTACCTTGCTCACCCATTCACTTGCACAGCCAATGTCTTCAAACCTCCATTACTATTGCTACATTCTTCCAGGTCTCCAATTGCTCTTTCTCAGGTTATTTTTCCAATGCCTATTTCCATTGATAAGTTGGAGTTTGAAAAAACAAAACAACTACATTCTTCTTTGCAGTTTCCTTGACAAAGTAAACTGAATGTGCAATCAAATCCCAGATCGAAAACTCTATGTTCCATTCTTTTTCCATGCACATTTTCTCCTTTTGAGAGAAATTTCCACATACAATGCTGAAAGTCACTAAGAGAATTGACGGGCACAAGCAGCAGCAGCATACCTGCAGTGAGCTGAGGTCCAATGTAGAAGGCAAATGTGGATAGATTGGAGCAGATGTTCAAAGGAAATTCAAAGATACTTTCAATCCCCCTTCCAAAACAGGGATTTGACTGGTGCCTGCAAAACACATGAACCAACACCATGGCTTAAAGAGCACTGTAGCTCCATTTCATCTCTGCCATGAAGGTGCGAGTTTGTGTCTGGCTTCACATCTGAGTTTGAAATTGTCAGATTAGGATGACGATAGTGAACAACAAACCCTAACAAAGTTTTCAAAAAAACGTGTCCTGCGTTGTGGATCACCATCTCCTATTGTCAGGAATTTCACACTTGGACAGAAATCATCATGTGCATTCTTTGTTTGTGAACACCTAAATGGTTCAAAATTTATAATGCTAGACATCTTCAAGTGTGCTTTGGTGTTGATGCCTCCTGCTCTGGTGCTGATGTGTTTGTTGCTGTAGTAGCAATGATCTCTGCAAGTTATGCATTTGTTTCTTCATTCCTTAATCCTTTTGCTCTGACAACAGATTTTTTACTTTCACGCGTTTTGGACATAAAGAAAACCATGTGCAATAATAAGATCTTGAAGAACCTGGGGAAAGGGGCTGAGTTGATGTGAATTTGGCAATTTGCTGTTGCATGCACTGTGCAGTTCCAAAAAAAGCCTGTTCCAAACAACCCATTCTCTGAAAAAGAGGATCCACTTCACTAACCAATTCATCCGATGCAACATGAATCTTTGAAGGGTTGCTGGCCTCTGGAACTAAAAACATGAGCTCACAACATAATTCAGAAAATTGGCCACTGACCTTCAAGAAGGCAAAATGTGGCTCTGCTGCACGTGGCACAGGATCAATGGTTACCAGCTGTTGAACCCTGAGGAATGAGACTTTAATGGGTCTACTACTTTCCTCAGCTTGCAGCCAGCTGCTGACAGTGGCCCAACATTGCACCACTTCTTCACCCTAGTTATGAGCAGCAATGAAAGTTCTTTCCACCATTCGCACCTGCATAGACTCCTATCATAGGTCTCTATCCTTACTAATCAATGCCATCATTGTAATGGTGAACTAAATTGACAACATGTCCAGCAGTTGAGGAGAAGGAGCATACTGGGTCCATCTCATGGCCTGCCCACAAAAACTGCTCAACTTCTGTAAGCAGCTCCTTAACTACTGCCAATGTTGGAGTTTGCTTCAACTCAATCTGTGCCTTTGTAAGCCATTCTTTGGCCAATTCAGACAGGCCTACCTTTCTTCCATTCATCTGCAACAAGGATAACAGGAAAATCAGTGGAAAGCAACACACCACATCTTGCCAGTAAAACCCCTTCCCAAAGGCAGCAGCACTCCAAGATGCTAAAGATAACACAAAAGAGCTCACTGACTGTAAAAAATGGATCACAACTATCACAAAGGCAAAACTCTTTTATCAGAAATCCTTGGTCAGATTGTCCCAAGGGAAAAAAATTGACCAAGCCTTTTACACACAGACTGGCTTAGGGAGTGGGTGCCACAGCGCAGTGTGCATTCAGCAGACCTATATTTTGCAATAAGAACTCCAACCTTGATATCTCCTCGATTCGTTTTACTGTTGGAAAGCAAGTCATTTTGCGTTTTAACATTACGACAGAACTGGTGGCAGTTAGGCCAGTTGAGAAATTGCCATGATGTCTATGATCTCTGAAAAAGCTCCAAGAGACAGACAGATGCTTCACATCAAAGCAGAGCAATGTTTAATGAGACCACATTCAAATCCCTTTTGTATTTCTCTCTGTCTTTCAATTCATAACTTTAGATGCCAATGGCACATTCAAGAGATTTGCTGACCTCCAGAATGTAAGAATCAAAGTAAGAGCTGCAATGAATTCATAACAAAATCCAACAATCCTCATCAAAAAAATTCATAAAAAATTCATCGGCCAGCAGCTTGAAATGTTTTGGAATTGTGCTACAGGAAAGTTGGAGTGTGAGGATTTGTTATCTCTAAAGAAATTGCCATGATGTCTATGATCTCTGAAAAAGCTCCAAGAGACAGACAGATGTCAACAGTATTTGTCTTTAAATTATGAGCATAATAAAATATGTTGAGGTCCATTCACAAAGTACTAAATTCTGGAATTCAAATCAATTCTAGAACATGTGTTTCTTGACAATATTTTGGATCATTAGAAATTTGTCAGTCATTTAGTTGTTTTTTTGTGTATTGATGTGCCACCAATCATATTAGGTTTCTTCCATGAATTCAGATTTTAGATTTTCACTTCAGCATTCAGAAGAATCTCTCTCTCATTTTCCAAACAAACAAGACATAATTTCAACTTACCATTTCTTTGATGTAGAATTGTAGTTTGGCATCACCTATATAGTGCCAAGACAACACAATTTCTTGATAGAAGAAACTCAAAAAATGTTCAGTATTTAGTTTATGAATTCATAACAAAATCCAACAATCCTCATAAAAAAAATTCATAAAAAAATTCATAGGCCAGCAACTTGAAATGTTTTGGAATTGTGCTACAAGAAACCCGAGAACTCAGCAGTGCAAGAGCGCTCCAGAAACTCAACAAAGATCTGCCGTAGAGGACCTTGAAGCTATTCCGCAGTTGCCTTGAACTCAGGGTTTGCACAAAGTGAGTTTCTTCTTTTTCTGAGGGGATTTCACCACCACTGGGTTGGTTTTCTACATAACAAAAAAAAATCCCACAAAATTAAAGAAAAGAGCAATGTAGAGAATTGATTTCAACCCAAGGAAAAAAAAAAAAAAAAACAACCCAACCTTCAATCTGTAAGTCTTGCTCAAGAATCAGAAAATCAAATATGTTATAAGAAGTGGGTTAAGAATCAGACATCTGGTAATGGGTTGTCAAGAAGAATTGATGTTGTTGGTTGTGGCAATGTAGTAAGGAAAGAAGGAAGGGAGGAAGGAAAGAGAAAAAGAATTGATGTGGGTTGCAACAATGCAAGAGGCAAGGAGGAGGAGGAGGAGGGGGTTGTCGGGTGGAGCTTCACACACATAATGGGTGTGGCTTAGGAGTGTACAGTTCCCGAACTTTGTGTATAATGCAGAGGGCTGAACAACAGCAGGCAGTGAAGGAACATGATACCTCTGCCACGCGTGCTGCCAGGGCAGCCCAGTTTGCTGAACAACAGCAGGCAGTTAGGGAACGGGATGTGTCTGCCAGGCGTGCTGCCAGGGCAGTCCAGCCTGCTAAACAACAATAGGCAATGAGGAAACGGAATGCCTCTTCCATGCGTGCTGCCAGGTCAACCCAGCCTGTTGAACAGCAACAGGCAGTGAGGAAACGGAATGCCTCTTCCATGCGTGCTGCCAGGTCAACCCAGCATGCTGAACAGCAATAGGCAGTGAGGAAACGGAATGCCTCTTCCATGCGTGCTGCCAGGTCAACCCAGCCTGCTGAACAACAACAGGCAGTGAGGAAACGAAATGCCTCTTCCATGCGTGCTGCCAGGTCAACCCAACCTGCTGAACAGCAACAGGCAGTGAGGAAACGGAATGCCTCTGCCATGCGTGCTGCCAGGGCAGCCCAGCCCGTTGACCAGCGAGAAGTAGCCAGGCGAAGGGCTTGCGCCCGGCGAGTTGGGAAGCAAGCCCTCCATACTGCGGATGAGGTGGAGGTGTTGGTGGTACATTCATTGGGTACCATGTCACATAGGTGCACACACTGCAATGCACTCCGCTTTGAGCATGAGAAAAAGTGCACCACTTTGTGTTGCGGCGGTGGCAAGATGTCTGGGTTGAGCAATGCTTTCCCCGCCCCTGCACTTCAGCCACTCAGAGATTTGCTCACCAGTGTGCCAAGTGAGCACCAGCCTTTGCCACCTCTCACTAAGGATTTCAGGCAGAACATTCGTGCATATAACTGTGCATTGTAGATGGCCTCAACGGGCCTGCACATCCATTCCCCGGAACAAGGGATCAGCATGATTGCCATCAAAGGGGGTGTGCATCACTTATTGGGGCCTTTGCAGCCCGTCGAACATGATGTGTCACAATTCGCCCAGGTGTACATCATTGATTCCATGGATGCACAAGTCACAGCACGCCTTGCAGCTTTGGGTGCTACGGGCGTTGCTTTGCATCAGCCAACTTTGGCGAGGCTACAACAGATGTTACATGATCACAACACATTTGTGCAACGTTTCAAACAAGTCATGGACATGCCCACACACGACTTGCCTCAATGGAAAGTTGTCATCAGGGTCGACGGCAACGTTGACAAGCGCCGCTACAATGCTCCTACCGCGCCCGAAGTGGCTGGGCTATTGCTAGGTGAGGTTCTTCAGCAACGTGTACTGCTGTGTTGTTTGTTTGTTGCCATCGCTCATTTGATGCAATGTTCCTCATTCATTGACATAAATGTTGTTGTTTCTGCATAGGCGGCGGTGACGAGCCGGTTACAGGCAGGGACATCAGAGTGCGTGCACGCGGCGGCGAGCTATGGAGGATTAGTGACCTGCACCCTGCCTACGATCCGCTGCACTTTGTGCTGTTCCATCCTCATGGTGAGCCCGGTTGGCAGCCAGACATGCCCCATGCTGCTGTTGTCCATGTTAACCCACCACAACCTCCACAGGATGATGGCAGCGAGGAGGAAGATGATGTTGAACATGTTGCAGCAGATGCAGGGCCACCACAACCTACACAACGCAAAAAAATCACTACACGGGAGTGGGCTTGTTATCACATGCACGATAGGAACCCAGCATCGCACGCCCTCTTTGTGTATGGCAAACGTTTGTATCAAGAGTGGGGTGTTGACCAATACAGCAAAGTGGAATCACAACGACTGTTTTACATACGCAACAATCAGGGCCCTTTGCGTGCTACAATTTATGGTGGCGTAGCTGATGCTGTTGCCAATAACGACGCCAACATCGACAACCTAGGCAGGCTCATTGTATTGCCATCCTCATTCACTAGTGGACACCGACACATGGCTCAGTTGTACCAAGATTCCATGGCCATTGTTCGCCAATATGGCAAGCCTGATTTGTTCATCACCATGACCTGCAACCCCAAGTGGGAAGAGATTGTCAGTGCATTGAAGCCCGGCGAAATTGCCAATGACCACCCTGATTTGGTTACACGTGTTTTTATTGGGAAATTACAGCACTTGCTGGACGAGCTTTTGAAGAAGGGCGTTCTTGGCGAGGTGGTGGCTAACATTCATGTCATTGAGTGGCAGAAGAGAGGCCTGCCCCATGCACACATTCTGCTCATTCTGCACTCTGATCACAAACCACGAGGGCCCGATGAATACGACCGCATGGTGTCTGGAGAGTTGCCTGATAAGGATGCACACCCCACTCTTTTTGGGGTCGTTACAAGATGCATGGTGCATGGCCCCTGTGGCACCATCAACGCACATTGCACTTGCATGGTTGACGGTGTTTGTTCAAAAGGCTACCCTAAGGCCTTCACAGAGCACACCACCAACACCACCGACTCCTACCCAACATACCGCCGTCGGGATGATGGCTGCACATTTGAGCGGTAAGTGTGCTAGCAGTAGGACCATGCATTTGGACTGACAACATGCACGACTATGCTGCCATGTTTGCGTTTATTGACCTGTGGCACCGCTCACGTAACAATTGATGTTTGGCTGCTGCTGCTACAGGGGTGGGTTTGCCTTTGGCAACCGCTAGGTGGTGCCCTACAACCCGTACCTGTCCCTGTTCTTCAATTGTCACATCAACGTGGAGGTCTGCACCTCCGTCGCAACTGTCAAATACCTCTACAAGTACGTCTACAAGGGCCACGACCGTGCACAGGTAGATGTTGGCCCGGTGGACACTGTTGCACGTGATGGCACTACGCCCGCTCAGCCACGCATGCGGGATGAGATCAAGTTCTACCAAGACGGTCGGTATGTGTCGGCTTCTGAGGCTAGCCATCGTATGTATGGCTTTGATCTGCATAAGGAGCACCCGAATGTCGTTCGGCTTGCTGTGCACTTGAAAGGGCGTTAGACCATCCTGTTTCAAGAGGGCACTGATGCTGCGGCCGTACTTAACCGGAACCCTCACCAACTTTGACTGCATGGTTTGCATTTATCAAAATAGCACGGGAGCATTTCAATCCATCTGCACCATTGCGCTTGGCTTTCAACACGCTTTACCATGACTTTCCACGCATTGCCACATGGAAAAAGAAGGAAAAGCAATGGGCATTCCGCACACGGACGCCAGGTTAATTGCCTGTCGGTCGCATGTATTTTATGCAACCCTCCGAGGGGGAGAAGTACTTCTTGCGTCTTTTGCTACATCACGTGCTTGGGGCTACGTCTTTTGAGGACCTAGCGTGCACCAATAGGCACTTGCAACATCCCACGCAACACACATCTTTCAAAGAAGCATGTCAGCAGCGTGGTTTGCTACAGGATGATGCTGAGTGGGCCCAGTGCATGGAAGAGGCTGCAAACATGGCCAGTGCCTCATGTCTTAGGGCACTGTTTGTTGCCTTGCTGGTGTTCAATGATGTTGCAAACCCATTGGCTCTATGGGAGCGCTTCAAGGAAGATATGGCAGAAGACTTTCTATATCAAGCACGCCAGGTTGGTGTATAGCTCTGCCCGTGTATGTCAGCCTGCCTTGCGGTTTTGCATGGTCATGGTTTGCATGTTGTGCGGCGCTCAATGCTCACTATGTCGTGTGTGTGCTCCTATAACGTGCAGGGCGAGCTAGCGCGGCAACTCGATGCTGCCATCCGGGACATGGTGCTGCGGGAGTTGGCGCTACACTTGGCACACCTCAACAGCAGCCAGGGCTTGGCAACATTTGGCTTGCCGACGCCTACGGCCCAACCTGCCAGTGCTGTGGTGGCAGACGAAATTGCCAGGTATGATGTGGCAACGCAAGCAACCATACGAGACGAGCGCGTGCCGCGATTTAACCCTGAGCAACGGGCTGTTTATGACAATGTCATGGCCGTTGTCGACCGTCATGCATTTTTTGTCGATGGCCTTGGTGGCACTGGCAAAACCTTTCTCTACAGTTGATTGCTGAACACTATGCGCGCACAGGGTCGGGTCGCTATTGCTGTGGCATCGTCTGGCATTGCTGCATTGTTGCTGGACGGAGGACGCACTGCACACTCACGTTTCAAGATCCCTGTGCAAGGCCTCAACATCACGTCCACATGCTACATTAGTAGGGACTCTGAGCTGGCAACACTTTTGCAAGCGGCTGCGCTCATTGTGTGGGATGAGGCCGTCATGATGCACAAGCATGTTTTTGAGGCTGTCAACAGGTTTTTGCAGGACATCATGGCTGTCATTAACCCAACATTCAAGTTCCTGCCCTTTGGTGGCTTCGTTGTGGTGTTTGGCGGCGATTTTTGGCAAATTTTGCCTATTGTGCCTCGCGGCACCAGGGGAGATGTCGTCGATGCAGCTTTGAACCGTTCCAGCATATGGCAACATGTGCGTGTATTCAAGCTGCACACCAACATGTGCGTGCAGAGGTTGTTGGCTCAGGGTGGCGCGCATGCACAGGTAGATGCCACACGATTGCAGGCATTTGCTGATTACTTGCAACGTGTGGGGGAGGGCGCAGAGCGCGTGTATCCCTCTGTTGGTGAAGACTCCATTCTT
The DNA here is from genome assembly GCA_963921925.1 of Sphagnum tenellum. Classification (NCBI taxonomy): domain Eukaryota; kingdom Viridiplantae; phylum Streptophyta; class Sphagnopsida; order Sphagnales; family Sphagnaceae; genus Sphagnum; species Sphagnum tenellum. The sequence goes on from OY998150.1 coordinate 10,145,026, forward strand.
ATTCCTCATGACATGTGTTGCAATGGCCCTACTGTGGCAGATTTGATTGAAGAATTGTATGGTGCTCTGTCATCTATTGTTGAGTATGCTGCAAGATCTGCATACATCATTGAGCGTGCAATTCTTACACCTTTGAACGAAGATGTGGATGCACTCAATAAACTCATCAATGACAAATATGTATTCACAAAGCACGATGGCTCACCTGCACAGCACCGCGTGTATTACAGCGCGGATTTTGTGGTGCATGGGGAACAACATGGCATTTACCCCACTGAGTTCTTGAACACACTTAGTTTTTTGGGCGTACCACCCCATGAACTGCACTTGCAAGAGGGTTTTCCCATCATATTATTACGCAACATGACCAACGGCCTGGCTAATGGTACTAGGCTCATTGTCATTCAACTCATGCAACATATCATTGAAGCAGAGGTGGTAACAGGTCATGCAAAGGGCCAACGAGTGTTCATTCCACGGTTAAGCATCACACCTTTAGACACAGAACGAATGCCTTTCACTCTGCGCCGTCGCCAGTTCCCTGTGCGCCCTGCATTTGCCATGACCATCAATAAGGCGCAAGGGCAGACATTGAAGATGGTCGGCATTTTTCTGCCCAAGCCTGTATTTACACATGGCCAAGTGTATGTGGCCATGTCGCGCATTGGGTGCCCCGAGGGGGTGAAACTGCTGGTTACAGATGGGTGGGAGGATGCTCATGAAGATGCACCTGTCGGTGTGTACACTCGCAATGTTGTTTACACAGAGGTGTTGTAACATGATCGTGCAGACAATAAAGCTTAACAGAGCGTTCGGGGTGGCTAGAGTGGCGTAGCCACGGGTTACCCACTAATCCTTTAGATGAGGGTTGTAGACCAAAAAAGTGGCAAATCAAGGCTAAACCTACATGACACCATTTTGGAAAGAAAATAATTGGTTTGAACCTCTTTAAAAATATATTAAAAATATTAATTTTATAAAAGAAAAGAAAAAAAAAAGAAAAAAGAGCTAAATTGGAGAGCTCATGATTTGTAGAACCAAGATGCAAACTAGGGTCCAAGGCAGGCTCTAACTCTCAAGGACTTCAAATGAGTCCAAATTGGTTCCTAGGAATTAGGACCCCCGGACCCCCCAAGTGGGCCTTATTGTAGGGAGATTTGTGAAGGTAGGTACTGTGCTGACCCCCCTCCCTCGCCCCGCTCTCTCTCTCTCTGTCTCTCTCTCTCCTTTTGCCCCGTGCTTGCTCCTCGCAGTTATCTCCTCGTGATATGGTGCTTCCGACTTTTCATTTGCATTATTAATCTCTCCATTTTTTTGGTCCTTCTTCTCTGCTACCTCTTCAGATTCTTTTCGATTGATCGTTTTTCTTCTATCTCTTTCTTTCGTTATTCGGTTTGAAAATGAATAAATTCACTCTTCTTCTTCTTCTTCTTCTTCTCCATCATCATCATCATCATCATCACTGACGTTGTATTTTTTGTCTCCCATTCAGGTCTTTATCAACATCTAACCACCTTGATCCATCCAGATTTTGTCGCTCTCTAAGTATCGACGTTATTTCCTAGACCTCGCAGTTTCTGAATAGGTAGATTGGTTTTTAGTTTTTACCCTAAACGTCGACGCTAAACTTGGACAGTGCGCAATTTATCTGGTGGAGTTCCTGCATCTTAAGAGACTGAGTGGCAGTCACATCTCAGTGGGCTGTGGTGTGTCCGCACTCCTTGCTGACCTAATCTCAGGAGACACCCTATTCTGCATGTAAGTTCCAGTTTTTGGAGGGCGAATTTTCTGTGTCGTGTTTGACGATTCCTTTTCGGTTCCTCCTCCTCCTCCTCCTCCTCCTCCTCCTCCTCGGCATGCTCCTGTTCTTATTGCTAGAGATGCCAGCTTTGCCACGGGTCAGTTTGTGAACTCCAGCCATGGTTCAAACCCTAAGATTTTCGATCTTAGATGATGATGATGATGATGTTGATAAGGTTGGTATGTGTGCAAATTAGTCTTCTCGTTATATGGTCCGCCGATAGCCAATGGCTTGTTAAAAACAATTCTCTATCTGTTTTGGTTCGAATGAAGAAGCGGTATTGTTAGAAGAATTGGTTTTGCTCAACAGTTTCGATCAGGGTCTCACCAAGTGATTTCAAATATAACAGGTCAGAGGAGGAGGAGGAGGAGGAGGAGGTTGGAAGCAGTGTGGCCCATTTGACGAGCCTCTGAAATTGTTGCTCAACTGCTTCTTCACAGCAGCAACATTCATGTTGAGAAGGAGATGCTTGCAAACTTGGAGCAAATTAGTACATGATTTTCTCTTGACTTGACACATAAATGTGCCAAACGAGGGAAATGTCGGTGTCATGATGGTATGCAGTGTGGCCCTCTGCACAGCCTGCATGTAGAGAACCTACTGATCTGGTTTTGTAGGCGGTAAGGAGAGAGGCACACAAATGGAGTTGCAGATTGTGAGAGTTGAAGACTAAGAAAATGTCAAAGTGCAGGGTATCAGCTTATATATGAGGGGGATTACAAGAAATGCCACTGGTGGAGAGTGCTGGCCCAGGGTTGACCCCCGGGCCTTTGGCCTTTTCAGCTACAGCAAGTTGTAGGAAAGAGAAGAAAAAGCAAGCCAAGGAAGAGAGAGACCGGCTGAAGCAGGCGGAGAAGAAAAAACGCCGCCTTGAAAAAGCTCTTGCCACAGCAGCTGCCATTCGTGCAGAGCTCGAGAAAAAGAAACAGAGACGCAAGGAGGAGGAACGACGTCTTGATGAAGAAGGGGCTGCCCTTGCTGAGGCTGTGGCCTTGCAGGTTGGTGATACTTGCCTTCATCCATATGTTGCACTCAAGAGCTTTCCTTCTGTGGGGCACTTACTGAGGTTCAAAGTGCCAGAGAACTCATTTGGTGATATTAATGCTGACATGCCATTTGCTCAAATCAAATATGAGGTGCACTGCTTGGATCTTCTCGTGGAGCATCCTTTTTTGAAGTAAACCACAGGTTTCACACTGCCTTCAGCAATATTTCGAAATTTGGTACATCCAACCTACTAGGTAGAGAGTACTTTTAGTTTCAGGTTCCAGAGATTGTTGGAAGGGGAATGATAGCAATGAGCTGTGCAGGTCTTGGTTGATGAAGAATCAGATGAGCTAGGGAAGATGGGGGTTGCGACAGAAGGGGATTCTCAGAGTGGAGGGGTTGGAGAAAGAAGGTGCCTGGAAAGAATGGGAGACAAGACTGAGAGCAAAGCAGCCTGCTTTAGTGTTCGAAATACAGAACCTGTGCATCATCACAATGGGCTCAAGCGCCATGGAAGCTTCAAGTACTCTCCTGGTCAGTTGCTTCCTCACATTTTAATGCCCATGAAACTGCAATGATTCCTCTGCACTCTATGCTGCTTGCAACTCTTTCCTTGTGTTGTCCATAGTTCTGATTTAAACAACTTGATACCACTTTTTACTGCATCTGATCATTGACTCAACCTTATGTAGAAGATGGAAGGTGAAGGAATGGTTACTTGACTATAGATACATCAACTTGTGTGACATTTGCTGGATTAGCTTTCCTGGTCCTCTAATTGGTTGTGGTGGAATCTGTAGTTGGTAGTCCTTCTAATAGTTTCCTTCATTTTCTGGTACTCTGTGCTATGGTACTCGGCAGGTTCAGATGGCAATAAGAGAGAGACAAAGGAATGGAATTGGAATGAGTGGGATGCTTGTAGTGAAGGTCAAGAAGTATCTTTGAGATATGATGGTGGTGTAGAAGGGGAGGTTTTGGAAGGTCAGGCAGAGGGTACGTGGGAGTTCTACAGTTGTGCTGAAGAGACAGTTAAGACCAGCAATGAAAGGGCTCAAGCAGCTGAAGCAGCAGCAGGCTTGGCCGCTGCACAGGTCAGTTAGTTCTGTTTTTTAACCCAAAGGTGGGGTCATTACCTCAGATTGCTCTCCTGTACGCTTTGAGGGGATAAATTTTGAGCAATTGTGATGTTCTGATGGGCTATTCAATAGTCTCTCTCCATTGAAAGTAGATATTCCTTGACCATGTCCAGGAAGTCAAAGGCCATCTCATGACTTGCAAACCTCCTTGAGTCTGTGTGCTATGGTAGGCAGCTCTGAGTATATTTGTTGAGCAGCCAGCTCAACAACTCAGAGATTATGCCATTGCCATCACTTTTCAAAGGTGTCTGGCTTTTTGGGTGCTCTCTGCCAATATGTTTGAAGTGATATCAGGGAGCTCCTTGATTCCACCATGGTTTTTTGGTTTCTCTTTGGCTGCTCAAGTTTAACAATGGTGTCAGTTGCCAATCTGTCTGGTGGATTTGGTATGTGTTCTAAACTGGCTGTTCATGAAAAGAAATAGCAGGCTGTTGCAGCTCTTCAGATTGCTGAAGAGGCTCGTGCTCGAGCTCAAGCTGCAAAGACAGCTGCTGAGGAGGCAATGAATGAGGCCCTTGATCACCATCACACTCATCAAAAATCAGAGTACCTCAATCAGGCATGTCACGAGATAGTACTGTGTTGTGGTCTAACTTCATGTTTGTAGTTCTTTGGCATGATGGGTGTTGTCCCCCCCCAGTTGTGTGTCAGTCATTTGTTGATAGTGCTGCTGTCACACCCAGCCTCATTATAGGTGGGACTGTTTTGTAATGTCTAATCCATCACACAGAAAGCTATTTAATTCACACTGTGGCCTTCAAGTGGTTTGCTTCCTGGTGTATCTCTCCAAGTGTTTCTTGGGTTACAACTTGTTGGAGGCTCTTCCTTGTCACAAAGAATGTGCTGATGTTATTTCCTGAAGATTTTGGGACTGCCATATGTGTATAGCCTCTGCATAATAGTAACCCTCCTGCCACGTTTTGGGAATATCTGCTGGCACTGAGAAAACACTGATAAAGGAATGAAAAGATGAAGATATATGAAAAAAAATGGTCTGACCAGCACATGGGATGTTCAGTTAATGATGTGGAGGGACATGGCAGACCTCAATAACAGCACAGTGCGTGGAGAAGGAGAGGGATGAGTTGAAGGGACAGCTGCAGGAGACTGAAAGAAAGCTGCACGAGAAGACATGCCGTGTTGTAGAACTGGAGCACAACTTGGAAGAGGTAGCCACTGATTCTTTGAAGTTTCCATTATTCTTCAATTGATGCCTGTAAACGTTGGAAATGCTAGGAATGAAGGGATGAATTAGTCCCAGAATATTCAGTCTGTTTTCCATCTGGAAACTAGGGTAGGTAGAGCCTATCCTTTTGGGAAGAGGCTCTTAGGTCTGATGCTCCAGCTGGCATCCTACATGTTCTTTTTCAGCAAGGGCAGTTTCTGAAGTGAATACTGAATGATGTGGGATGGATGGATCTTTCTGCAACTGTGCATCATGCCTGAGCCTGTCTCCTTGTAGAATGGGTGACATGCTGTACTAGTGTCAGTGCCATCATTTGTTACCATATGGTTGATAAAGAAGTGGTGAGTTGATCTTATTCTGGCAGGTCACTCGGTACTTGCTTGAGTTCAAGGCAATGGTTGAGGGTGCAAAACATTGTACACAGGCAATGTCTGATGCCACAAGACATGATGAAACTGGCTCTGAAGAGGGGAATGCATAACCAGCATGTGCACCAGGTGCCACATGCAGAATAACTGGAGCATCAGGAAAAGAGAGTTCCGTCAAAAGATCTTCAAAGGAGAGATGACCACAGCATGTTGTTAAAGGTCACCAAGTTAGGTGCCAAAGTTTGGAAATTGAAACCCACTTTTGCTATTAGATGGACCATGAAGATCAATAGAGGCGAGTTCCAGCTTCTTCTGTATCCAAGTCCAGTGTTGGTTGTGCAAAGGCTGGGGAGTTCCTGTCTTGAAACATGGGAATGATTTGTGCTCCCACTCTTTACCTTCTGCTTGTTTGGAAGGGATGGCCCAATATCTGGAAGCTTCATTCAAACTTCCTGACTAGAGTTGGAATTGGAAGGTAGACTAGTTTGAAGAGACACACTGGCCCAGAAGTCTTGCACAGGAGGAAAGACAAGGGTCATAATGCTAGTCAAATCAGTGAGAAATGATACTGCCTGAAAATAGCTGCTGATCTCACTGGACTTTCCTGTTCCCTTGCAAGTGATCTCAAGAGGACATACCTGCCTCTTTGTTTCTTGAGTTGTCCACTAGTGTCTCTGTTTTGCTGGAGCTTCTTTGACACTGTGACCCATACTCTGCTGCAGAAATATGAAGTGACTTGACAGGGGCTCTTCTGCCCTGGGACACCAAGGGCAAGTAACTAGCTAAATGTCTTCCATGCCTCTGGACCTCCTCTGGAGGTGGGCAAGCTTAAAACATATAAGTCTGATGATTGCATCTAGACTGAATATATGTCAATTGGTGCTATCTTATTATTTGCTGCACAGCTTGGCTCATGAGTGCCTAGGCCTTCTGCACAGTTCTCAATGGATTTTGCTGATGACCCTTCGTAGGAGATGGTGAATGGACATTCCCAGGTCGATGAATTTCATGTTGTGAAATTTGTTAAAGCAAGGAGTGAAATAAATGGCTTTATTTTGGGTTTTGGGTTGAGTGAAGAATGCACAATGTATAACATACAAGGATTGTTGTAAGTGTAAGCACAGAGATGAAATTAATTCAGAGGGTAGTTGTATTATAGTTGTAAAATGCCTTGAATCAGAATTTTTGATTGAAATATATTGATCTAATTCAGTGGCTTAATTTAATTTAATTTAAATCAATTATTTCACTAAATTGTTTTTGCACATATTCCAAGGCCCTAAAAAGAACCCTGAAAAAGGAAATAAATTAAAAAATGATTGCTATTTACTATTTTTATTATTATTAACCATAATGCTTGGTTCATGTGGTGACATTTAAATTAGTTATTTAGTTGTATAATGCACTTTTAAGAACATTGTTGGAGGTGCTCTACAGGAAATGATGGCATTTACAAGGATGGATTTAAAAAAAAATTCCTTTGATAGTTCATTTTTAGGTTAGTTATGGACACAAGAGATTGATGTACCTTATGACCCACATAGGAAAAACATTTGAGGTTGTCTTTAAACCATTTTTGAAGCTTCTTAAATGGAAAAATTCAATTATTTTGAGATATTCGCCAATTTTGCTATAATAAGGGTTTAGGGTTTAGGGTAAAATAAGCTCTCTCAATCTTCTTCACCATAAAAAGGTCTTTTAGGTGTATAATTAATTTTGATTTATATATTTTTTAATTTTTAGTTTCTTAAAAACATAAAAATAAGTTTTCTATTGAATTTGAGACAATGTATTGTTAATATCAATTTTTTTGCTGGATCATCTAGTGAGATAAAATATCATTAGTTTATAATATTGCACATCTAATGGCTTCTTACTCAAATTTTAATTGTTTTTCAAATTTTCAACTTTCAAATTATTCAAGATTGTTAATTCTGAACTTTTCAAAAGTCCAAAATTAACTAAATGTACAATCGGATGCCTTATGTGGCACCTTCTCTAATCTTATATATAAAACGCGGGCGGAACCGGCAACGGAAAACGGGATTCCGATTCCCATGATCAAGTGCGTCTGTGCGTCTGTCCGTCCGACGCGACAGTTCCGCGTTTTACTCCGCCGGCGGAACCGGCCCGGACAGTCGGACGGTTCCGCGATTTAATCCGCCAGCAGAACCGGTGCTGCAGAGGCTGGCAGAGACACTATTTGCTTCTTTTTTTATCTTTTTTTGTGGATTTGTTTTTTCGGAATTTTCTCCCCGTCTCTTAAATTAACAAAAATGAAGAAACAAAAGAAAAAAGAAAAAAGAAAAAATCGGCAGAAAAATCTAAAGCTACATATTTGCTTCTTTTTTATCTTTTTTTTTAAATTTGTTTTTTCGGATTTTTCTCCCCTTCTCTTAACAAAAATGAAAAAACAAAATAAAAAATAAAAAATAAAAAATCGGTAGAAAAATCTAAGGTTACGTATTTGTTTCTTATTTTATCTTTTTTTTAAAATATGAAATCGGTAGAAAAATCTAATATGTAATGGATTTTGGTGTCCTATTCAAGGACCCTTTTTAGGGTTTTTATTCAAGGACCCTTTTTTAGGGATTTTTATTCAAGGATTTGTTTAGGGTTTTGCCTAAGTGGGGTAGGCCATTCTCAGCTAGTTCCACTTTTGGCTCTGCTAGTGCCACTTGTGGCGCAGGACAGGCTTCTGTGGAATAGCAAAAAGGCTACTATATTATCACTGGGCATATTACTCCTGGCATGGAATATTCCCATGACCAGGGGTCAGCTTATTGGAGTATTGTCATGGCAAGGTTAAGAAGCCTGGTCTTTTTGTGATTACTCCTTTTTTTTTTTAAACGCTTAGGGTTTTGGACCTTGGTGATGGGAAAAAAAACCCCTAGGGTTTGGGACCTTGGTGATGGGAAAAAAAAACCCTAGGGTTTTAGACCTTGGTGATGGGAAAAAAAAACCCTAGGGTTTGGGACCTTGGTGATTGGGAAAAAAACCCTAGGGTTTGGGACCTTGGTGATGGGAAAAAAAACTCCTAGGGTTTGGGACCTTGGTGATGGGAAAAAACAAACCCCTAGGGTTTGGGACCTTGGTGATGGGAAAAAAAAAACCCTAGGGTTTGGGACCTTGGTGATGGGGAAAAAAAACCCCTAGGGTTTGGGACCTTGGTGATGGGAAATATTTTAACATGGCCAAGCCTTTTTAGAATATTCCATACCATGGTTTATGGCCATTGGTAATAATAGCTAAGAGACCCTTTCGTTGTTCCATTCAGTCTCTCACCCCCTCCAGGGCTTGCTTGATGCATTCCAAGATGGAATGGGCTTGGTATATACCATGTAAGATTCCTTTTGGGCTGGAAAATGGGGGAAAATTCTGGTTTCTAAGAAGGAAGGGGTCTAATAGGCTTCCAAGACTTTGGTACCTTTTTCAATTTGGGTACCTCAAATCATGGAAGGGTGGTTCTAAGGACCTTAGACCCTTTTCTCGACCCTAGAGCCATCTCAAAATTTGCCAATGTAAATGGCAATCTTTTTTTTGGGGGGGGGGGGCCCCAATTTTGCCAAAAAATGAAATTAAAAATAAAAGTGATTTTGCAGGTTTTCAATTGTCAGAAATGAGGAAGGGAAAAAAAAAGAAAAAGTAAGAATTTCCAGATTTCTATATTTTGGTTTTCAGTGTGTAAACAAAAATATAGAATGAGGATAATTTTTTTGTTAGTTCATATCTAATTTGTAGCCAAATTTGGCTAAATCTTCCTAGGGATGATTTGCCACTTTTTCTACATCTTCATATGGACGATCCTCTCTTCCACTACAAACAAACAAAAAAAATCTTTAAAAGATCACTGGCCATATGACATGATATATGCGTTCCTATGGAACTCAAGACCCTTACCGTCTATATTGGGCCTTCTAGGCGTCCCTTAGTCGTCGCTTTTTGGACGCCTGTGAGGCCCAAAAAGTTTCCTAAGGACTCCATCTTTTCGTCCCTCCGTCCGTCCCACCCGTTCCTTGTGTGCTTTTGCTCAAACCCTACTTTCCTCAGTCTCCGCCACAGCCTTTCCTTGTGCGCGTAGGAAGAAGCCCAATTGCTCTGGTGTGGACGGCGTTTTTGTTCTGGGCGGCGTTAGTTTTGAGTTGCGTTTGCTTTGCACAAACTAACGCAAGAAGAGCAAGTGGAGAAAGGCAATCACCATCTGTTAGCATGTAGTTTCGCGTTTGTAGTTCGTCGGTAGTATCCGTGTTTCCTTTATAGATCCATCACTCACCCACCCAGAGCCACAAAGAAAAAGGGTGTTCCGTTGGCAGCGAGGGTTTCTGGTCTCTCATGAGGTTCTTCTGTGTGCCTGGAGTAACGATCACGAAGCGATTTCCTTAAGTGTTCAGAGTCTGGGAAGCAGGTTTTTTTCCAAAAGATTACTCTGCATATGAGAGCACTGTATCGGGTCTTCTTGTTGCTCTGAAGAATCATATATAATTATAAGGAGAGTTGCGGAGTGCTCAAGGGTTTTTTTCGGGTCCAGGAATTCGGGTTATCAAGTCGGAGGAAGGCTGGAGATTGTAGTTCTTCATAGTTGACTAGGTTAGGGCAAAGGGAAGGTGCTTTGCAGTACAGGTGGGTTTTTTTGGTGTTCAGCAAAGTTTTTTGCAAAAGAGTCTTTCTCACTCTCCAAGCACGCATTTGGTCAGTGTTGCAGGGAAAAGAGACGGTTTCTGCTGATTTGCTGGTGTGTTTATGCTTGAGAGAGTCCCTTAGGGTCTGTATTTGTAAGAGGTTAGAGAGAGACCGAGGGGTGGATCACTTTGTAGCACACAAACAAGCAAGAGGAGAGACGTGAAAGATGTGGAAGTGGTAAGAGGAGCAGGAGGAATGCAATCGAAGACGGCAGAAGCTGAGGGGCGGCTTCAGAATGCAGGCGACAGGGAAATACGTGCGGTCGGTGGTGGTGCGCACAGAGCTCTGGCTGGCGCCATTGACCACACCGTCGGTGCATCGGGTACAAAGAACGTCGTTCGAGTTCCCCCACCTGAGACCCAAGTAGATGCAGGACGGCCTTCTCAGATCGGCACTGTCTCGCAGCTCGTGGCTGGCGGTGTGGCTGGCGCCTTCAGCAAAACCTGCACAGCACCCCTTGCCCGCCTCACCATACTTTTCCAGGTTATATAATTTGTGCTTTCTCTTTTAGCAAAGAAAAAGTCTATTATGTCGATCTTTCTTTTCCCTGATTGAATATAAAGAAACCCTTGACAGGATCACTACCTTTGTGTAGTGTTACATATGAGAGGATGGTTTTCTCTCTTGCCCACTCGAGTACACAGGACTGATGATGGTCTTGATCAAAACCCTACCTTTTGGCTGTCACTTGTTGCTCATTTCGTACTTTCTTTATTTCCCCAAGAAGTTTTGACCTTGTTCAGTCTTTCTTAATCATGAGTATGGAGATTTCTCAATTCTCATTTGAGTTATAGTTATTCTTTTTCCCACAAGCAGGAAAACCTTATGCACACAAATTGCAGTTGCTGCAAGTTCTCTCCATGTCAACAACTGCAGGAATAACCAGACTGTTTTTAGATTCTGTAAGGAGGGACACTCTTTTGGTACTGCTTTATGTTGCTCATGTCTTTCACTACATGTGCCTCGATGTATCCACCTTAAATTGTGGAAGGGTGGGAGATAAGCTGAAGAAAATCATCAAGTGAATAGTCATGGCCTTGATGTCCAACAAATGGTCAGATCTGATTGTGAGAATCACTATGAATGTAGGTTCAAGGCATGAACACAGGTGGTGCGAAATTGAGCCCCCCTAGTATTCTGAAGGAGGCTTCAAGAGTTCTGAGGGAGGAAGGGGTCAGGGCATTTTGGAAGGGAAATGGTGTCACTATTGTCCATCGGCTTCCATATTCATCCATCAACTTTTTTGCTTATGAGCAATACAAAATGGTGTGTAGCTATTGAGCTCTGAGTTGCATGTAATTTCGCACTGCAAAGAGTTAACAAATTCAACAATTCTTGTTGCTTTATTGTGATTTTCTTTTTTGGGGGTGGGGGGTCCTGAGGCTCAGGTTCTCACCTTTTAAAGGCCTTTTTTCCATGGGCAGATTGATAGTTACTGGATTGACAAGTAAGGAGAGTACAGACCTATCTGCCCTTACAGGTAGAGGGGGGGAAGAGAGCCCTTTGGCATGGAAGTTGGGGTTGAAAGGGCAGCTTGGCAGCCCAATTTTCACCTTTCCTTTTGTTGCAGACTTTAAGGCGGATTTTGGGGATTGAAGGGAACAAAGAGAGCCTCGGAGTTGGAATGGGCACTCGGTTGTTGGCTGGCGGGGGAGCTGGGATCACAGCGGCATCCTTGACTTATCCTCTGGATTTAGTTCGAACCCGCCTGGCAGCACAGGTACGGTCTCTGCACTTTGTGATGTTGAAGGTTAAGTTCTGATAAGGTCATGACTGGACTCTTTGTTGTGTTTCTTCAAAGTGTTTTTGTGGAGTTTTCTCCACTATTCTTTAAAGTTTCCCACTGCTTTTAGCTGATGTTCTGCATCCAAATAGTCTCCATCCAGTGGTGTATTAACAACTTGTTCAGGGTGCAGGATGCCTCAACCACTACCCTCTATGGGTATCCTCAAGTGGTTGAGGGCAGCTCATCACTGCTATTCATGATGAAGGTGATGGTCTGACACTTTGTGAGTGATTCTCAAAGGTTATGACCACACTCCATATTGTATAGTTTTCTCTGTGATCTCATAGATATATGTAAGGCTATGTTTTTGAAGGAGTGTTTTGTTTTTCATGTCCTTGGAAGCCTATACTATCAATCATGGGCCTTTAATTTGACATTTCAGATTGTATTTCATACAACCATAAATGATCCTTGTTCTTTGAATTATTACTGGTTTTGAGTTCTTTAGACCACTCACCATTAGGCCTTGAACATATTGGTCATGACTGATGGTCATGTCATTTGACTGGTGGAGTTCACGTTGTTGTTAAGTAAAGCTTCAAACAGAGTCCTCAGATATCTAATCATTGCTGAAAGGTTAGTTCTACCATTCCCTTTGATTCCTTTTTAGTGCTAATGGCCTGAGCAAGTATGACTGAAACCTCCTGCCCTAATGTTGCTGTGGGTACTGCTTCATAGAGTGCCTCATTTCAGAGTTCAGATGGGATCCAGTGTGACCATTGAAGCTATGCAGCACCTGGCTGTTCCATTATTGGTTGCTGCAATCTTAGATTTTCTCACATGCCAAATAACTTGAAACTTGTGTTTGATTGAAGGGCAATGTTTTGCTGTTTTCAGATATTTTCTGCCAAATGCTCTTTGGGTAGTGTTGCAGGGGCTAGTAAGTTCTTGCTGTTTTTTTATGAGACACCACTGCTGTTGACTTTATCATGAATGTGTGTATTTACTGCTCATCTCATTTACTTTCAGTGTTTTGGATGGAGTAGGACCAGTCTGCATCATTGACTGAAGACTTCAGATATGTTTCATTTTGAGAGAAGTAATGGTTATAGTAAATAAGTTGGTTGCCCTCCAAAGAAAGCTTATATTATATTGATATCTGAGACTGTCTTGGTCCTGGAATCGGTGCAGACAAAGGACATGTACTACAGGGGCATAACGCATGCACTTCTGACAATCTCTCGGGAGGAAGGTTTAAGGGGACTCTACAAAGGCTTGGGTCCCACCCTAATGGTGAGTGGTTTACACCCCTCTCGTTCCCCTGGACCTCTTTGTGGGGAATCATATGTGCAAGTTTGCACAGTGTTCATTGCTTATATTTTTTCCTAAATCTCAAAGTCAGTTGTCAGTTTGTCCTTGCAAATTGGGTAGGTTCAGGGGAATGATCTATTGTGACAGTAATTGTTGTTGATTCTTTTTATCATGAGGATGCAGAGATCTACCCTCAAATGAAGTAAGATGTACCACAGACAATCTGTCAGGATACTATTTGGCCTCTCCCTTAAACACATGGACATCATATTTGCATGATGTAGGAGATGTGTTGATCAATTGACCTCAAAGTTGTTGAAAGACATGTGGAGTTGCTGTCAAAACCTTTAATGAAATTCTGGAGCATGTCCAAATATGCTTTATGTTCCATATGAGGTGTTTTGTGATGACCTTTCTGGGGTCACTTTGAGTGGCAGATTGATTGGCCTAGGAATTGATACATGTCATAGAAAATGGATTGCATGTCTAGATTTGGTCCAAAGTCCATTAGAAACCTGGAACAAAGGTGGTTTGGAAGGAGAGGTTCTCCTATTCTACTACAATTGGTAGCACTTGATTTCAAGTGGAGTAACAGTAGTTACCTTGCAAAGTATAGCCAGTAGCACCTTTGGCCAACCTCCAGTTGTTAGGGTGACTTATAAAGTATAGCTGACGATGAAATGCGGGAACACATTACCGCTGGCGTGCATGCAGATTAAGGTCGGTAGGGCATTGCTGAGGGGCTCCCAAGTCACAAAACAGGTGGGGTTCCAGTGATGCCCAACCGGCGCTTTCCCGCGTGGAAGGCCAGGTATGAAGCAGTGCACGTGTAAAGGCTTTTCTGTGGTGAACATTGATTTATTAACCCACCATCTTTTGCTTCTCAAGCACAGCTCATCAAATAGATGAGGATGCAGGGGATGGCACTGGATGCCCACTTTCTCTGCCTGCTCCTGGATTCCAATCTCACAAGGCGTCAGGACATACTTCTTTATTTCTTTATAAGAGCTATTTCTTGTTCTATGGAATAGGATCTCCTTGTCTGATGTTGCTGTAGTTCTTTTGTGACACAGGGTGTGGGACCAAACATAGCTATCAACTTTTGCGTCTACGAAACTTTGAAGGCAATGTGGGTTGCTCAAAGGCATGTTTGTTTTCTTTGCCACTTTTACTCTTTGGGTTGGTGTATAAGCTTTGCTCTCCTTTGAGTTGGAGCTAATGAAGTCATTTTATTGACTGGTGGAGGTGTGCATAGCCCAATGTAGTTAGTTTTTGGAGCAGCTGAGCTACCAACCTGACCATTGGACGAGTAATTGGTGATCACAATTAAGTTTGATGTGCTTATTCTGAAGTCCTCTGAACCATGAAATGCTTAGGGTCAGGTCAGTAGCTTGGTTGCTGTTCTATTCAGCTGTTTGATCCTGAATCTGTGACATGTTCTCAGTTGGGAAATGTGTAAATAACTTTTTGTTATCCTCTACACTAGCTCTTATTATTCTTGGAGATAGTTTCCTGGGATTCTTTGTTGGAGAGTTTTCAGATGGTGTCTCTGGGGATTTCTCTGGAGCTTATTGGCTAATTTTTGTCTGGTGGGGAATTGAACTTGTGTGTTTTAAGGAGTATTATTCTATTAGGGGTTGACTTGATAATTGGATGTGGCATCCTGTAAGCCATTTAGAAATGGTGTAGGGGGCACCAGCTGAACGAATATACTTTTGAAGAGCTATTTAGGGCAGGACATTCTACACGAACCTGGTTTAGGCACTGGATATGTGCGACTTTCACTGTTGTTCAAACTGCTCAAACTGCTCTCTGTTCTTTAGAGTCTGATATATTGTTGAAGTCTGAACCCTCTTTAACCTTTTTTTCATGCCATTTCCCAATTTGTGTTCAGGTGGTTTACCTCAGATGCCTGATACATAGCTTTGATGAGTTATAAGCTAAGGAAATGCAGAAACTACCTTCAAGTTCTTACTCTTTCTTAGTTGTCCCATGGTGGAAATGTTAATTGACCAGTGCTGGTGTATCTTTTTTGTATCTTGGATTCCTGAGATAAATGTTGTGCATGCAGGCCAGACACATCACCCATATTTGTTAGTCTTGCTTGTGGCAGCCTTGCGGGTATTTGCTCCTCTTCAGGTAATGCTTGCTGTGCTAAGTTTCATTCCCTACTGTCCTACTGGAAAAGCAGTGCACAGAAGATAAGTCATGTATGCATGACTGCCTGCCTGTTTCTTTTTGGGTCTAATTGCAGTGTAAAAGAGAATAGAGGTGGAAGCATGATAAAAGGGATGTTTTGGGTATGCAGCAACATTCCCAATTGATCTGGTGAGGAGGCGAATGCAGTTAGAGGGGGCTGGAGGACGAGCACTGATATACAAGAGAGGTTTGGCAGGCACTTTCAAACAGATCATGCAGGAGGAAGGTCTTTTTGGGCTTTACAGGGGAATATTACCAGAATACTACAAAGTCATTCCAAGTGTTGGTATTGTGTTTATGACATATGAGTTTATGAAGCGGATCCTGCAGCCGCAATCTTGGAATGCCTCCTAGGACAGATAACTGTACTGAAATCTTCTGCAGGCCAACTTAATTGTAGAACATACCCAGAGGCAAGTAGAGATTAAACCATTTTGCAGCATCTGGTACA
This sequence comes from Sphagnum tenellum, assembly GCA_963921925.1. Taxonomy (NCBI): domain Eukaryota; kingdom Viridiplantae; phylum Streptophyta; class Sphagnopsida; order Sphagnales; family Sphagnaceae; genus Sphagnum; species Sphagnum tenellum. Next base: position 10,160,871 of record OY998150.1, read on the forward strand.
TCTTATTTGTTGCAGTTGAAGCTAATTTGAGGCAGTTAATCAAAAGTTGATTCCTTGCAGCATGTAGAATGAGGTGGACATAAGCCTCTATTCATTATTGAGTTGTGTATTCCAAGCACTGAGAATGTTTTCTTGACTTTTCAGCTTATGGGGGTGCCTTTTTAGGCTGATGTGCCTCTATTTAAGGCTTCCATGAACATGCAATATTGCAGCATTTTGCTAAGTATATAGCATTGTCACATGGGTCTTGTCTGTTTGGCATCACCATGTGTTTTGAGAAATGAATGGACTTTTGGGGGGAATGGAATTGGTCAATGTCAGTGTGTTCATATTTTCCTATGGTGTTGCTTGTCTTAACACAACAGGGGACTGAAAATCTCAGAGACTATAAGAGTGTATCAACCCACTGGATACTAATGAGCTAATCTTGTATTCAACCAATAGTCCTTCATGGGTTGTAGACTTACCAGTAGGTCTGGAGGGAGGTTGAGATCCTTGCACTTGGAGGAAAAATTCTTAGTATATTTGCAGGGCACCTTATATTTTGTAAATAACACATGAGGTGCCTCAAACCTACAAGGGTCCTCTTGTAGGTGTAAGGTGCCTCAGGCTCGGACAGCTTTCTGATCAACATATGTCTAGGCTCATCATAGTGTTCATCTCATGCTTTATAACAGCTAAGCCTCACACTAAGGGACATTCCCAACATTACAAGTGGACCTTTTAGAGTCTAGCGGGTTGTCAATTGTGAAAATTGTGCATGGTAATTCCACAAGACCCCTACAGGAAATGCAGGACTTCAATTGCTTGGCTTGATTTTGCAAGCGCTCCTTGAAGATTTTGCTTTCATCATACCTATCACCAAATTCACAGCTATCTGATTGGACTCTTTGATGCTAGCAGGTGTAGCAAATTGTAAAAGAGACATGTAAGTTGGAGTTTGGAGAGACTTGGAGTTTCATATTCATACTGATGCTTCCAATTGAGCACTGATGCCACCTTAATCCAAATTATTATGAATATGAGCAATCTGCTAACTTGCTATGCATCTTGACTACTTGACAAGTTGAAAATGTGAGTATAATACTGCTCCTAAAAGAAAAGCTCTAGCAAAAAGTTTACTAATTCCACCGATTCTGACATAACCTATTGAGTAGCAAAATTGCATTTTAAACCTTATAATACATAGCAAATAAAAGTGAAAAAAAATGGAAGTCCATGACTTGATATTTGCATTAGTTTTACTTAGCTTTAAACACAATTGCACTTCAGACTCACTTCAGATTGCCTCAGTTGTTTTCTAAGTAACATTTTGTATCTCTTAACATAATGTTAGCAACATAATTAAATAAAAATTTGCACTAGGAACAAATTAAAATGAGATTGGGGTATAGATCTTTGACATAAGTGGAATATCAAACCCTTTAACCTATTTCATTGGAGTCTATGAGCTTGGTAAGTCTGATTCAATAGCAATTGCCATATCTATGCTACCAAACCACACAACCTACCAAGAGCAACCCCTCTCTAGCATGAACATTATATCATACCACAAATGCTACTTTGTTTACATTATAACCCATGTGTTTATGGGAGGTTCAAGATTACTTGTTGAGTATATAATTGTCAAATATTTGCTAAAAGTAGAAACAAAACCTTACCTTGACAACTTTACCACTTGCATTTAGGGGTCCCTAAACCAATAGGGACACATGAATTTATGACAAAGTTACAGGTGATCACTTTTCTTAGATGGATGCACTTTCAAAGCTTGTCACAAGGTATCAATGCAATGTGAAAAACTCATAGGCCTCCTAATATAATGTACTCCCTTGATATTCACGTGCAACAGATCCGAAAAAACTAGAACTATATATTCCATGTTCATCTTTCAATTGCATCAAACATAAAACTAAACCAAAAAAACAGTTAATGTAGTTAAAGCTAAAGTTCAAACACAAACTTGCCATGTATTCACACTATATTCAAATTAAACTTACCATAGTTCAAACTCCTTAAAAAGACAATATTCTCCCTACATTTTGTAGCTCTTCGCGTGGTTTAACATGAAAGTGATTTTCTTTTACAAAACTCACAAAATGGGCTCCAAAAACTAGGACATTTTGTGCCTTCAATCTTTGGTGCATCATAACTCCTTTCAAACAAGTTTGTTTTGAAATTTTTGCCCACTTAGTTTTTAATTTGATTTGAAGGTGATCTCATCTTCCAAATTGTGCTTTGAACATGCAAGACCCACAAAGTCATGATTCCCAAAATGGGAATTCATCCTTGGAGTCTTGGGGTGTTTTATTTTCTCAAGGTGACACCATGTCTTAGATTGATGTCAAACTTGAATTGAAAGGAAGCCTTCAATTTTCTTTCGTCTCAAAAAGGTTGCCTCCTTGTTCATTAGTTAGGATCTCAACATTCTCCTCCATTTTAAGAAAGGTCAATCCTTCTTTAACATAATGGGATTTTGTTTGAAACCCCCATGTTTCACCCCTTGAGTTGAAAGGGCATCGAACCACCATTTGATTGCATTGTGTTTTCAAAGAATTGTTCTTGGCCTTTTTATTGAAAGGGCATCAAACCACCATTTGATTGCATACTAGATGTCATCTTCTCATGTTAAATTCTTTGTGGGGGAGGATTATCCCTTGTTGTATTTGGGACTAACTAATCATTTAAAACTTAGAAACCCTAAGTTAGCTTAAGGAAAGCCTTGGAAATAATGATGTTTTGACAATCCTACTTTGTCTACTATGGCAAGTTAGAAAGTTTCTAGCATCCAAGGATGCAAACAACTTTGACAAGGGTGGTGAAAAGAAATTTAGCACACATTTGTTAATAAAACATGATATATTTTTCTCTATTTTAGTTCTTTTTTTTCTTTTGTTCTTATTGGGTCCATCTCTTGCAAGCTTTTAGAAATGCAATAGAAAATCAAGATGCATATTTTTGTAAAATTGTTTGGATGAAAATTGAAAATACAATTTTATGCTTATCTATATCCCACCTTATGAACTAATATGTCAATAGGGAATAATGTTTGTTAGTTCCTACTTGATGCACTCCCAACTCCTTCAAAGACTCAAGTGTGAATCAAAGTAGAAAACAATGGAAGAAGGAGGAATTGGGGCATGTTCCCTACCTAGTTCATAGCACTTTGAAGGGTAGAGGGGTGTGTTGGAGCTCTGGGATGGGACTAGGAAGTGTTGACAAGCTTCACTCACTCACACGAGCTTGCACAAAACCTACATAAGGTGGTTAGTGCATAGTTGGAACACTTTTGGTGCTAGAACGAGCCACGAGCAACATGGACACACAAGACTCACCATGGCCCAGACTTGGGGGAAGTCAGCACTTTCCCCCTTATAGTATACTCTGCACTTGTCCACGAAGCCCACATCCAAATGACTTTTTGTCCCGGGAGTCCTAAGCGGGAGTCCCAAAATCACCAAGGTTGGGATTCTCGCGAATTTGGAACCTCATAACTTTGCGAGCAGACCTCGGATCGAGATGCAGTTTCAAGCAAAGTTGTAGCCCTCGTCAAAAGCTTTTCAACGGTATGTTGCATGTTATCTGAAAACAAGTAAATCGGGTCGATTCCCAATTTTTTCTGATCGGGAGTTAAATTGTCAATTTGACTCCCGACCCTTCTTTTGGCCATAACTTGTGTTTCAAATATTCAAATAAGAAATGCGAGCCCATTTAGAACATCTACGTTCCAAGAGCTTTCTAATGATATAAATAATGTCACAAGCCAGTGAAATTTGACCCCTGAAATTGTTCTCCGAAAATTTGGGAGTCCACTGGGACTCCATCTCCTAAAGTGGGAGTTGCTTTGGGAGTGTGAAGGTTCATTCCTTCACACTTTCCTACACTCCCGGGAGTATGTGATGTGACTCTCAGGCTTTCTTTTGGCCTGCACCCTTGTAACCCTTTTGCTTTGGTCACGAGCCCAAAGCTAAGGTTGTGACACTACTATTGATGATGAGGTGATGATTTAATACTTGACAAATGACATAATCACAAGGTTATGACCACTTTCAATCTTATGGTGCTTGTTTTGGTTTGGCCATAATTGGCATAATGGTGACTTTCAAAGTTATATTGTGAAATTTTACTTGTAGTCTCATCGACATGGTTTTGGAGAATTGAAAATCTTATAATGACCCAAAATTTTATGTGATTACTTGCCCTAAATTTTTGAGTAAATGATTATATTCTTAAATATGCACCTTTTTTCAATAGTTGATGAAGTCATTGAAGAGTAGTTGTAGTTAGTCACCACCTTTCAAAGTTCATGATGAAGTTGAAGGTTTAACATTTTGAAAGTGATATTCATAAAGTTATGACTGCAGTCAATATCATTGTGTTCTTTTTTGATTTTGTAACCATTGACGTAATGGTTACCTTTAAAGTGTTTTGTGGAGTTTAAATCAATATCCAAACTAAGGTAAAATACAAATATTTGCAAGGGCTTAAGTTCAATGCGCAGATTAAGAAATAAATTTTCATATTTTTGGCATGTGTTCCCTTGTTTTGGTCTTTTTTTCTTAGTGAAGTTATGTAGGCATCCACTCTTTTTCTTTCGTAAAGAAATATGTAATACCACAACAATTTTAGGTATCGATTTACTATGCAATGATTTATCATTCAATAATTTCTTCAAAACTAAACATTCTAAGACTTTTGATGGATGCAAATTGGTAAAAAGAATGTGTGTATATTATAAGAAAACTTTTAAATCAAATTATTTGTGTGTGGAATGAATTAGGTTTTCCAATATTCCATGTTATGGAATTAGTCAATATGTTAGATTTCCTTTGTTTGGCCATGGGGTTTAGGGTTGAGGGAAAGGTTGCTCTAAACCCTAAACCTAATAGGGAAAGGTTGCCCTAGTGCTTGTATTCGAATATCATGGTTGTAAACAATCGTTAAACTACAAAAGATAAGTGCCCAAAGTTGAATAAGGTATCCATTATAACAATTTGAATATCACCCATTCCTAAAATTGGATCTTTGAATTGAATTTAATGTAATATGGAACTTTATTGATCATAAATGATTATACTAATTGAATCACAACCATTGCTGGGTGGTTTTTCGATTTTGTTCTAACCAATGATAATGGGATGACAAATTTCAAAATCAAAGAACATGTAGTTATAATTTTCTTGGAATTTTTTTTTGTTGAGTTTGGGTTTTTAAAGTTTTTCAAATAATTGGTGGGTTTTATGAAAAATTTGGCAAGAAACTAATGGTTTAAAATAGGTTCTTTAATATTTTGAAAGCCATTGATCAAGTCCATTTACTTAATCATTGCTTGTCAAATGAGCTACCCAACATTAGTCACAACCTTGCAGAAGATTTTTTTTATAAAAGCTTGAAGTTATCAAGGCATGATGAGGGCAATTTAATATTTCTAAAATTGATGTTCACTATTGAAACATTTCATGTGACAAGAACATCCTCACCTTTAGTACGATGTGCATTACATTTTGGATGAAGGATAATAATCAAATAATGTGAAATCTATGTTGGCATGATGACTTATAGAAGGAAATGATTGCTTTTTATTTGCTAGCAATAATGATTAGTTTGGGTGATAGATATTTGAATAGTCTTTCACTTTATATTGTCCATTTTAAAATGTTTATGGGTAAGGATGGGAAAATAATTAACATTGTATGATGTCATAAACATTGATGTAGGCCCAAATAACGGGTGTGGGTGGAGATGTTGTAAGATAATAACTGAAGTATGAAACAATGCAATCTTTGACAAAATGATGGGCTTGGAGGTGAGCTAATTGTAGGTTGTTCCAAAGTCAATTGAACCAATGTCCTCAACACCTATGCAACACATGATTTGATTTACATATTAGGATTGAAATCAAAAGAATTACTTAATTTTTCTATTACATTTGAATTGTGCATGGAGTAATTGATGACATAAATGAATGGGTTGAGTGTTCTCCTTGTAACAACCATGAAAAACAAGGGGAAGACTAGTGAAGAAAAAAAGACTTGGGTATGAGTGTATTAAGACAAGGTTTGGAATTATCTTAAACATAGTTTTGATCAAGAACTCAAGATTCAACAACAATCTCATGGAGGAGATTTGTTGGTGCAACTAGCGTTCAAGTTCACATATTCCTTACAAGTCACACCCCAACAGTTTGATAGAACAAATGAACATAAGGATACCTGATGTTAGCCAAGGAAATAGAAGCATGAATTCACATTTGTAAATGAAATCATGAAATCCACCCAATCATGTTGGTGCACAAGAACACATATATAGAACAAAAATCTTTTCACCTTTTTGTTAGTTTACAAAATGCAAATTTAATTACCATCTATTAATTAAATTAGTACACCAACCAATTGAGTTGATGATGATGACCTTGTAAAGTGCCATGAAAATGAAAATTGTTGTTAATAAGTGCCAATAAAATCATTTGTTGCAATTCAATAAATGTGATGAAATGCAACTTGGAAAAAAACAAGCCTTTGAACTTTGGATAAACAGAATGAAATAAGGTTTTAAAAGCAAGAAGATAAATTAGAGAGAATCCCAGTATGAGGGTCTGATAATGGTATCTAGTGTAAAACATCAACGAAATACACATAATCAAAACTAATCATGCCTCTTTCAAATAAGCAAACAATTTGGGGTCATATGCAAAATCAAAAAGATTTTTGGAAATACCACAAATGAGTTGTTGAACCCAATCACCATACCCAAATTGTGTCAAGCACGAAAAGGGAAAACTTGTTGATACACGAAGTATCAAGGATGGAATTAGATTAAATTTGAGGTTAGAGGTAGTAACTCAAAGTTAATCCCTTGTAGGAACTAATTTGTTCATGGACAATTTTTTCTACCATGTCAACCTTGTGTAAAAACTTTAGACATAGACTTTTAACCAAGGTTAGGGCAAGTTACTTTGTCTAAACCCAAGCTAATTTAACCCCCAAACCTTAGACTTTTAACCAAGGTTTGGGGTCAGAAAACTGAGCTGTAGGCAAGCAAAAAACTTGGAAAAGAGGAAGGGGAAACTCTTGTGACCAAAGCACCAAAATGCAAGGAGCACAATGTGGGAGTTGAGAGGAAGGAGGAGCATAATGTGGCAGTTGGGAGCAAGGAGTCACATCATTTCCAAGACAAAGTCCCCACTCTAAATCTAAGAATGGCCAATGTTTACAAAACGGTTTGAAAAGGAAATTGCATTTGAATCAGATAAATTGAGTCATTCAAAAGATTTTGACAAGGACTATAAATTATCAAGTTGTCATGTCTCAAGAAAATGCATCTTTTCCACATCATGAGTTTTTGAACACTTAGAAGAAAAGGATCCTTCATGAACATCACAATGTCCAAAAAAGGACAAAAGGATGAATTGTGGGATTAGTTGGAGAGCTACCACCACCACCCCCAATGCAAGCCTCGAACTCATGGTTTAGGCTTATTAAAAACCTTCCAATTTTGGAAGAAAGATGTTGTGATGCCCATCTTCATTCAAACATATATATATTGGTGGGTTGGGCCTTGGTTTTGAATACAAGTTTATGTGTGTGCTTCGAAGGGTGTGAGGTTTTGTCGTCAAGGGCAGGGCCAAAATGGTGAACTTACACAGAATACAACACCTAGCCACTAACCCTGACCTTAAAACCCTAACCCTGAAATCATTATTGTTGCAAATTCAAAACTAAATTCCAATAATAATTGTGCGAATCCCATTCCATCTTTCTACAAAGAGGACATGTGAAATCACCTTGGAAGGCATGTGCTGTTAGGAGTTTGAAAATTCTAGACTTAGAAAGGGACAAAAGCAATGGCTGAGATGTATAAGGTTCGAAAAGTGAACTTGTAATAGGCATTTGCGAAAATGATAAAAGGTTGGTGTAAATGGTGGCGGTTTAGAACCTCATGGCGAAAAAATGCAGTGCCGAAAAAATGGCACCCATTTGATGATGGAGTCTCATCATCAAGATAACCGTCCTTGCCACCAAGGGCAGAAACTGAAAGACCGCTCCATCCTAATGGATCTAATGGGTTCAGGAGCACCCTTAATACTTTGGCTACTTTGGCTGTGCTAACAGCAAACCATGGGCTCAAAGGGACCCATCATAGGACCAAAGCTGCAGGTCACATCCTCAGAGATGGGGGGAACAACAAGCACTTCTTTGCAGCGACCCACCCATCTTTTTCTGGGCATTGTTCCTGGGTATTGCTTTTGGGTGCTGTGAGATCAGGCTTTATTTCTTGCAGACTGTGTTGCCTGCATGCAGTCAGATTGGAGAGCTTGCAGGGCTCTTATTGTCATGTAGTGATCCTGCTTTGCTGTATAATGTGCCAAATCATGCTGGGAGTAGATCTGGCAGTAGTTGAGATGGTGCTCCTGGCTTCAAGATCCTCCCTTCATGCCCTGCTACAAGGACTAGTGGGTTGAACTGACTTGAAGGCACAGTTGATGTGGTTGTTATGGCTTCAGCTGTTTCCATTTGCCAAAGCAGAACTTGAATGAGGCATCTCTGGTGTGATGTCCAGCTTTCACTAGAAACTGGTCTGGAGTTAGGCACAAGATTCTTTTGCTTCACAATTTAGTTTTTCAGCTTAGGCTCAGTGTCAGTCTTCCCACAGGAGTTGCCACATTCCCATGAACACTCTTCACAGAGTTGCCATCAGATACATCCTCAGAAGAAGCAATATTGCCAAATATCCATTTCTCCAAGTTGCTGCTATCCACCACACCAGCCAGCTCCAGCCCCAGTGAGGTTTATCAGGCTCACAGACTATATACAGCTGTGATAGCTCCATGGGACCTCTGAGCACATGTAATGCTTGCCATGCCCTCCATGTGTAGATAGCAATGGAAGCAGGTGCAAAGAAGACTGACATTGATCACTACCATTAGCGGTTGCAAGTTTTTAGTGAAGTGTGCAGCTTTAATGTCTGATACTGGTGTAGTCTGTTTACATCATCAACTCTAAGGGATACTTTGCATAGTGCTATGACCAGGAGTCAAAACCTATCAAGACAGCCTTCACATGGCATGAGGTTACACGAAGGTAAACTTCTAAGCTTTATATAATCTTGCATGCTCTACAAATATTTGACAACCAATAATTCAACCAGAAGGAGAGATTTGATGAGAAGTTTAAGAGTAAATACCAGATAACCTCAAAAAACAGGTTGAATCCTGATAGCTCCCACTCCTCTGGGCTTATGTACATGGATACTGAATACTGCCAAGTGAATTGGCAGAGAGCATTTGCCTCATGACTAGGCCATGTTGTGGGCCCACCAATCTTGTAGCCATCCTCTGCTTTCTTGTCCACTCATGTTTCCTTGTAATCTGTGTGAAATGACTCGTCAAAGCTCCATCTTTGAGTTCTATTCTTTGGCTTTTCCTGTGCCATGCAAGCATCACACAGAGTCAATCATGCCAAATACTTGTCTGTTTCTAGATGCACCTTGCAACTATAATGGAGACTAAGATGCTTTGAGTGAAAAAATACTAGGATGCAATCAGTCATATCAATGAAAATGCACACAAAAAATGCAGCTGGGGCACTTTAACCTGATCCTAGGCTACAAGGTTCTCAGGTATCAATTCTCTCATCTACCATCAGTAAACATGAGCTTACTAGAAAGAGGAAAAATGGCCAATTCATGTAGCCAGCACTTTCACATCTAGCACAAAGATAACAAACTTTGTACTGAGCCCTGCTCCAGTATTTGCTGCATATCAGGCAAATGCAGTACCTGACAGCCCTAACCTTAAAGGGCTGTACAGATCACTGCACATTGGAGACACACGTTAGTAAGGCAACAAACCCAAATGACCACAAACAGTCTCTTGATCCTGCAAAACAGCCACTTAAAATAATGTTGAATAAGCATGGGTGGCCATGATACAACCCAACAACAAACTAATCCCTGCATACAATATGCATATTGTTTGTAGAAAGATTCTAACAAAACTCATGCATACAAGTTGCTGGAGGGTACTGCCACCTAACCTAAGTGATCTTATGCAAGAGTCAAAGCCTAAATTTCATGCTTGAGAATGAGTATGCGGGCAAGTTTCTCAATGATAGAAACTGGCATCTGCTGATGAAGCAAAAGTAGATCTGACAAACATGTGCTGGACAGCTTATTTGTGTGTGTTTCCTTTCGAAGGAATGCATACTTCATTGCCTGATGATACAAAAGGGAGAAGGAAGACCAAATTACCTGCTGCTACCCATTGCTTATAAACACAGCTACTTAACATAATGACCATTGCATGATCCCATGCCAAATCCCTACCCAATGAGAACTTTCCAAACTCTGCTCAAGCATGCAGTGACCCAAAAGACTCTGCACCTGTCAACCCTCTGGAAACTCCTACACAAGTTTGCAGCAAGATGGCTTGTGGTCCTGCAAAGAAAAGAAACTACACATGCAAAGTGATCACAGAAAAAAAAAGAAAGTGAACTGGGACTCTCTCCAGTGCTCTACAACAAATCTGGTGGCTTGCTTCAAGCTTCCCTCTCATAGAAGTGGATAGCTCCTCAAAGACAATCGCACCTCCAAAGACCCCACAAATCTCAGTCTATCCAACTCATTTACAAACTCCTTACCTAATCACAATTCCTGAAAGAAAGATATCCATAACCCTCAACGCATGTCTCCATTGCTGGAGAGCACTTCACCATTCAAGCCTGTTGAGTCTGCAGCACAAGCAGTTAGTCCAAATCCTCCTGTCTAGGTTCAAACATGGTGTAATCACCATCATCATCGGTCATTCGACCTCCTGTGGACTGATTGGAGCCTCCTCCTGAAGATGCACCATGTGCACCTGATGCTGAGGTTTCTGCTTGCCCACTGGGAGCAGGAGCTGGTGGAGGAGCAGATGAACGAAATGGCCAGGGAAGCTGGATTGAAAACCGTCTGGCTCCTCCACCAGCACTTGGAGCTGGTCCTGGTGCAGGTCCTGGTACAGAAGCCCCACGTGTTCTAGATCCTGCACTCCTCTCAGCTCCATATTGGGGACTTTCCCTGGAACCATATGACACAGGCGAACCCCAGAATGTGAACCCACCAGGGGTTCCCTCAGCATCACCCGCAGGTTGAGTGTTCCCTGAGTTAGAAGCGGCAGTAGAGTTTGATTGCGGCGAGGAGCGTGCTTGGTTGTAATCAGCATCATCAGTAGGCATTTCATACCGACAAACAGGGCATGAGTTGTGCTGAGCCAGCCATGGCAGAATGCAATCTTCATGATACATATGCTTGCAAGGCATCTGCCGCACTTGGGCACCAATTTCAAATTCATCCTTGCAAACTGCACACTGTGCTGCATCAGTCCCTAGATGCTCATGTGATATTTGAATGGAGGGCATTGCTTCAATGGCAGATTTGGATGCAGGGGGTGCCCCATACCTGTTGGAATCATTGTCTGCCAGCTGCTGAATGAGCTGATCTAACCCTGGTCCCAAAAAGTAGTCTCCAAAGTTTCCTGGCAACCGCCTTGGGACCCCTGTTCCATTATCAAAGAAGACTTCCACATTGCCCCCACCCCCAAGAAAGTTTTGCATCTGCCCTTGCAAGAGAAAGATATCCCCTCCTCCTCCACCAGGTCCTACCCCAGCCCTCCCCCTCCCTCCTTCCCCACCTGGTGGGTCACCTTCCCCAGCAGCTTCTTGTTGCGCCCCCTGCGGTCCCTGCATTTGCTGGAGCACTGCTGACATCGCCTCCAGCAATTGAAGAAATGCAGGTTGACCTCCTGGAAATGGCCCACGTTGTCCTCGTTGTCCAGGTTGATAGCGCCGAAACCCTGCCGGTACCCCACCTGGTCCCTCTGCTGCTCCTTGAGGACTGCCACCGGAGGGGTCCAAATCCACTTGCAAATCGGAAGGAAATGGATATATGTCAGGGAGATGACCTGGGGGTCCATCTCCACCTCCTTCCGCTGAACTGTTGTTGACCTCCTCCACAAAACCACCATTGCACTGGGGGCAGACTATATCACCTCTCCCCAGGACCGGCTCCACTGTCCGATTGCATTGATGGCACCAATACTGTGAGCCTCCAAACGACGTCATCTATTCCTCAACTCTACAACACCTCCTTTGCTGCTGCTGCACCACCCCCTCTTGTCACAGCAACACTACTTCAAGCTACCACCTCTAAAATTCACGAAACCCTAGAAATTCCTCCCAATCTACCTACCCCCAGCCAAACTCAGTCAAGAAACCCAATTACAAACAAACAAATCAACAAATCCCTAATGAAGTACGGCAAGGCACAGCACGAACCTCACACAAGAAGAAGCAACCAGCAGCGACTGATTCCTCTTCTTCCGCAGATTCTCCTGCCAACTTCCCCTCCCCCCCCCCCCCCTTCACACTTCCTTTCACCGCCCTACTCACTCGGTTTCACAAAAAGCTAGCATATTGCAGCACCCTATAAGGTTTTCACTCTTCACAACCAAATCCTCTTTTGTTCCCTCACTACTCCCACCGCAACCACCACCACCACCACGAGCAACAGATCCTCCCTCGCTCCCTCCCTCGCACAAGAACGCCGGAATTCCCAAACCCAGCAGCCAGGCAAGCGGCAGCGAAGCTCGACGACAGCAGTGCGCAACGGAAGAAGAAGAAGAAGTGGGGAAATTGCGCAGTGGAATGGAAGCCAGTACTTTCGACCTTGTGAATTTACCAACCTACCAGGCATGTAGGGTGTAGGTACCTGTGGTAGGGGCAGGACAAGGGGTATCAATCCGGTTATCAATAACATATCGGCTGGTTCTTGATTTTTTTGATAATCTGTAAAATTGACACCTGGTATTGAAATTACAAAAATCTAATAACCTACCTAAATGAAGCAATAAATAAATAAATAAAATTTTAAAATTGCAATTTAATACAAAAAATGATCAAATATTGACTAAAGAAATTTGCTTGCAAATAAATTAAATTTGTACATGTCTTTTGACAAAATAATAAATATATAAAACTTAAAAATTCTTTTGGTGTGTTCATTAATTAAAATATTCAATTTCAAATATGATTAATTATATGGACATATATATATATGACCAACAATTTTTTTAATTTTTTACAAATGTCATTGCTTGATGATATCTCTTAATGAACTTATGATATAAAAATTATCAATTTTTAATGATATGAATTTACAATATCCTTGTAACTTAAGAAAACTTTTAGAATTATTACTGACAAAAACACAACGTTATAATATTAAATGATTTGTATAATATTTTAAAACCCATTTGGTGGTCATTGTGCTTTATGTAAATATTACTTATTAGAAGTAAAATATAATCCATCTTGTTATACATGGAACAAGTCATTTTTTATATTTATATTTTATTACTTAATACCTTGACATCTTTGACACTAATTATATTATCTATGAATTATTTTTTTGGGGTAATTTTCAAAATTATTTTTTCAAAGAAACAAAATTTTGTGAAGGAAAATATCTAGTCTTTTGGAATAATATTTAAAGGATTTTTTTTTTTGACATGAAATGAAATATTCAAAAATTAATATTTCCTTTTTGGCTATATATATATATTGTAGCCAGCGAAACAGGAACGAAGTTAGGGTTTCATCCATGTGCACAAGCTGTTTAATTGCTGGCTTTGTTTCTTCGCTTGGATGTGTGCATGGATGAATCTCTTGCAGCAGCAGCCGCAGCCGACGAAGACACGAGGAAGATCAAGGAGCCTTTTCCTTCTTCTTTTTCTTCTTCTTCTTGCAACGAGCTTTTGCCATGACGTACAGTAACAACGACATCCTGCGCACAAATTTCTGAGAAACAAACGACACCCAGAAATTGCAACAGAATGGAGGAAGAAGATAGCGAGAGATCCATGCTTTTGGAGAAGATTTCGGATCTGCTCTTGTCCGGAGGCTACTTCAGAGCGCAGATTTCTAATCTTTCGCCCTTCGATAAGCTCACGGGAGGTTTGGCGTGGTCTATCACTGCCAGTAACGTGGACGTCGACTTTGATGTGTTGTATGACGACGACGCAACTTTAGGGTACAAAATGTGAGCTCCAATCACCCACCCACCCACCCACCCACCCAACCTCTCCCAAGCCCTAACCCCTATTTTATTGCCCAACAATGCCATAGAGATGATTGAATGCCAGCTGCTTTCATGGATCCCAAATTTCTCCTAAATTAATTGATTAAAAAAAATAATAATTCAGAGATTGGGGTGTGCAAGATTGAATTACTCTCATGTGATCCTTCCAAGCAAAAAGCTTTTCAGGGTTGTGCAAATTTGGGAGTTTGGAATGTCGGGTTGAAGGAGTTTAGGGTTTCTGGTGGGGGGTGCTGCAGAAAGGTTGGGGAGGCAATAGAGGCAGCATTGCAGACAATGGAGTGTCCCTATCCACTTCAAGCCCATCAAATCCAGGGCCTTGATTACCCTGCTGTTCTCCCTGTTGTGCAATGGCTTATAAAAAGAGTGATTGCTACCCGTCAAGAGTCCGGTGATCAAGTACGCCATTCCACTTATTTTTCTCTGGAGGGCCTATTTAGTATTGTGGTCTATAAAGAGCAAAGATTGTTAGTTTTTTTAGAGCCATCATCCCCTAAGCCCTAAGTTGAAAATTGTCACCTTGCAATTTTGTGGTTGCAGCTGAGGAGGTACTCACTCTGGAGGTTTCAACAAAACTATGAGCTGGCAGAAGAATTCGATGTTGAGAACATGCACTTGGTTTGCCACTCACTCCACTTTGTTGTGTTGAGGTTCACAGTCCCCCCTTTCTGAGACGTTCAATGTTGAGCATCTCATAGTTGCACTATTTTGGATCTACACTGGTTAGTTCAGTTTTGGTCATAACTATTCCATACTTAATGGTAACTGTACAATTGATCATCCTACACACAGCTGATTGGACACCTATGTAGAAATGGCTGTGCATATTTGTCACTTCCATTGGTGGTTACAGCAACAGATGTTACTGTGCAAAGACACACTGTCCAAAGTTTTTCAGTTCCTTTGTTTTCCTTTTCCCAAGGTCAAACTCAATTACTCAAAAACCCATATGAGAAGTCCCACATGCAGCATTACTTGCACCCATCTTCTGGAGACCTGCTTTTTTGAGCTGTCATATCTGGTTCAGAGTACTTTGATGATTGATCCTACTGGGAAGAAAATCTATCAAAGGGTATTTCTAATATTTTCATGGGGGGACCAGGAGGGAGCAGGTGCAGATTCATCTTCTCTTGGGAAGTTTGGTTACCTGTTGGATCACAGTCTGAAGTAGGTTCTCTTGCTTCTTTTTTCCATGAGTAACTGTTCATGAATCCCTCTGTATTGTGCTGCAAGCAGATGGTCTATATTTGATGTTCTAGGTCTATGTTGCTCTGTTTACTAGTACACTGTTTTGAGTTAGCACCAAATCTGTTGGCAGAGAGTTGGTTTTAGGTGGGTTGTTGTGAGGCAGGGGTTCAGTTTCAGCAATTTGAGTGGATCATAAGTGAGAAGTGTAGCTGTATTTTGATTTCAGGGAGGAGTTTTCAGGACTTGAATTGGGTGAGACAGGTGGAGCAGAAAAGCACAACAGTGACATTGAACCATACATTTTTGATCAGCAACAGGCACTGCCCCTCTCTTTTCTCTGACATTAACTGTTTGATACCTCCTTTCTCTGAGTCTGGCATCTCAACTTAATGCAACAGGCAGCAGCCTTGAGAAAGAGATAACTGAACTTTCTCTCATTCATACATCTAAATTTGATGCTACAGACTGCAGCCCTTGAGAGAGACATAGAGTTTCAGAATGCAAGAGTTCAGCGTCTGCAAGGTCGAATCATAGCTTCACATGAGTTCACTCAACAATCAGATCAGAGCATCAACACACAGGTGCTTCACATTTTCTCCTGCTGTCCAGTTTCTCCTTATTTTTTGGCTTGTTTAGGTGCTTCAGTATTTGCATGTTCCAAAATTTTGGGTGCAGGAATGAGGGTCGGGTTTTGAGCTAGCAGTAAATGGTGAAGATTGGAGATTTGGGGTCTGAATTTGGGGTATAGGTGCAGTTGAGGAGTTGAAGATCTAGGTTAAATGTTTTAAATTTAAGAAATCAGGATTGACATTTGTTGTCTGAGCCAAAGATTTTTGAATTAGTTTCCAGAGTGGTGATGTGAGGATTCCACTTGTGGTGTCAGGCCATGAGGAAGCAAATGGTGTTTGATTGTGAGTTATCATGGAATGTGTGTGCTGGTGGGCTGGGTGCACACTCTGCTCCTCTTAGGAATTTAGGAGGAGCACTTGGCTCAAATTGAAGCAGAGATGGCAGAACTCAAGCAGATTGCAGATGCTGCTGGTGCTGGCACACTGGTCCCAGATCTGGTCATTCTGTTAAATCAATCCACAGTATGTTTTCTTTCTCCTTTCTCACCATAGATACGAAGTTATATCTGTTATTTCCATTGATACTCTAAAGATAAAGGGTGCTGTATGACCCTTTTGAGAAATTTTTGTTTTTCTCACAGGATTTGGAACTCAAAGAGTATCAGTTTCGGGCAAGTTGCCGGAAAAAACGAGCAGAATTGGTAACTGAAATCAAACAGCTGCAAGATCCAGCGCACTCTGTAGCAGATGATGATGAGCAACGTGCTGAAGTGGAGGCTGCTTTTAATGCAGACCTCCAGAAGTGGATATCTCTGCGAACAGTAAGTCATATTTTGTTTCTATCAGGAAGATGATCTAAGCTAGTAAGTTTATTCAAGTTTTTGTTACATTCAGGAGGAGACAATGAGGTTGATAATTTATTGTGGCTGTAATTGGATCTCACTTCTCACTTTTGTAAAATCTACCGCAGGAGCTGGCTCAAAAAAGTCAAGAAGTTGCATTATTGCAGCGGAAGTTGGATGATTTACCTTGTCAAACTGAACTCATTCAGTATGTATATAACTTTTTTGCAGCCTTCACTTCTTCTCTACAGATGGTTAATCTTTGTATATGAATTCTCAAATTTCTGTATTCTTTGCTTTATGGGTGCTTTTATTCTAAGTTGAATCTGTTGCTAAACTGTATATACAACAATCATTGAGAAGAAGATTGAACTAGGAGGCATGGTTCTGAATACTTTTTGTGTTTTTTGTGTTAAATCTGTCATGGCCACTAGTCAAAATGTGTTATATATTATAAAGGGAGTTGCAAGGGAAAAAGAATTGATAGCAGTGATGGTTATGTGATTTTTGAGGATGGTGCAGATATGAGCGTAGATTTGTTGAGCTATATGTGCACATTCAGGTCAGATTCTTACATTTTTCTTTTTGCCTGCCCCATTTGTTCAATGTAGTCCTAGAACATCTGCCAGTTAAGACCTTTGTCCCCATTGAGATTGGCCAATAAAACTAGACATTGTATGTAGTTATTCACCCAGCTAGCCGTCTGATGGAGCCAGCCATTTTGATGGAGGCTGTCACTGTTTGCAAAATCCACAGCGCAAACTGCGGGAGACAAGAAAGTACTATGCAACATATAATGCACTTGCTGAGGCTCATGAGCTCACTGTGAAGGAGACCTCCCTTCTAAACTCGATCCACTCTCAGGTTCACACTCTTTTCCTTATGCATATATTGACCCATATGTCTTGATGCTCTCTTGTGGGA
Organism: Sphagnum tenellum; assembly: GCA_963921925.1. NCBI lineage: Eukaryota > Viridiplantae > Streptophyta > Sphagnopsida > Sphagnales > Sphagnaceae > Sphagnum > Sphagnum tenellum. Next base: position 10,178,524 of record OY998150.1, read on the forward strand.
GCTCTTTGGATTTCCCATCTTAATGTTGTATTCTCATATGTAAGAACCAAGTAAGCATCCAGTACATCATCATCACATATAGAGGTAACATTTGGAGCTTTCCATGTTCATGCCATGATGCTCTTTGGGGGTTTGCAGTTTGAAGCAGCAATGATGACAACTGGTGGGCGTTCCAAATTTGTGGAGTCTATGGATGGCATTGTAAAGGGTGTTAAGCAGGTAATGGCATCCAGATACTTCATCTAGGAAAGCATCATGAGATTGATTTTCCTTGCATCTTCCGCATGCACTTGGGACAGAACAAGACAACATCAATCTGGAGCAAAACCCTTTGATGTACAAAAATTTGCACCATATTTTTCTGGCACAAGTTCCAATAATTTAAGCCCCCTTGTGATTTATTCTCTCACATAGGACATAATTGCATCAGTGTGTGAAGAAGACAATATTTGCACCCATGATGTAAATTGACATTTGTTCCATGGGCTGAAATGACAACAGAAACTTGACAAGGTAGAGAGACGATTCCATGCAGAACAGAGCACCTACAACCTACTGAAAGAAAAGCATGCATCAGCTGTTGCAGCACAACGACACTATTTCTCTCTTGTCAAGCTCTTTCAGGTAAGTAGACTGAAGTGGGGTATATAAAGCACCTACCAAAAGGAGTCTCCTCATGTTTCTTAAATACTTTTTTCCCTTTTCCCTGGCGCATTGGGAGAGGATAGTATCTGTTGTTTTGACCCTTAAATTCAATCATATCTCCAGTGAATGTACATACCTATGAGCCTGACAGTTGCTTTTTCTCACCAGTTATGGCCATTGAGCCTGAGTTTGGCAAGAGACGGATGAAAGGAAAAATCCCTTATCTCTATAGAGATCTTTCTCTATGCAGTGTCCAAACTTCGATACATTCTGTTAATGGAAGGATGTGCCTCAACACTTGTCTGGCATGCAGGATGAGTGCGCACGTAGTGAGAAGCTCCGCACAGCATTGGAGTCATTTGCAGGCATTGCCACCAAAGACATTCCACCATCTCCTCTCGAACTCAAAGCACATGAACAAACCTTTGTTTCTCCTCTCTAATTTTGTTTTATATATACACCATTTATTTTTGCTAGTAGTTTATTGCTTTCACATGGACAAAGTTATAGACTAGAGCATGTACACACCCCCACCTGTTTTGGTTCATCCAAGCTATCTGAAGTGTCTTTGTAATAACTAATCGAAAGGAAGAATCTGCAGGTGAAATTGCAAACAGAATTTGATGCAAATTGTGAGATTGAAACCCACATAATTGCTAGATGCAAATTTAGATGAAAAAATAGCAATCAGCAACAGAAACTGGATGTTGAAAGTGGGCTGATGATTGGTGAAGAAAGGCATCATAACTTGGTGAAGTTTGTTCTCAGTAACTGAATTGTCATGATGGGGAATCAAGAAAAAGAGGGAGGTGATGTGGAGTGATGGGTTAGTGACCTTGCTCCTGCCTTGGGTGGGTCCCTTATTCTGGTAATGCCCCACATCCATTGGCCTTAATTGCATGCATTGACCTGTCAGAATTATGGTGCATAGTTCATGGCCAGGATTCTTAACATCATAGGGTTTGGGTGTGGGCGTGGGTTTGGAATACAAAAACATGAGAAATGAAGTACTGACATATTGGGTTTTTGTTGCGAATCTAGGAACATGGAAAATCAAGTCTTAGTGGACTTGTTCTTGAATCTAGGAGGGCTGCTGCTTTAGAGCATTACTGACTTGGTCAATCGGTTGCTGTTGTGGGCTGTTCTTGATCCTGATGAAGTAATAGAACACAGCTTACAAGACAAGGCAAGAACTTGTGACGAGAATCTCATCATACAAATCTCTTACTCAGAATATAGTTTCTTGTTTATAATAAGAATCAACAAGTTTATACTCTGCAGGTAACAAAAAGAAACTAGTTTTTATAAAATTATTTGGGATTTTTGTAAACTACTAGTTAGAATTGACTAGTGTTAGTAGATGCAACTTGTGTATGGTTGCCTCTTCAAAATTTGAGGTTTGCCTCAGGCTACGCCTTTTGTGTTATATATGTCTGTAATCAATGATTGGAAATGCAATTGAAATGTGAATTGGCACACAAATACTTATGAACCCTGCACTCGTAAACTCTGTAGCATTGGGGAGTGTAATGTGTACATGGAATTAGACTTAAGTTTTGAATTGGACCTTGAAAGTTCTTGAATTTGAACAATCGTGCATGAGAACTAAAATTGTGCCTGGAAAACTAGGCTTAGACTTGCGCTTGAAAAACCTCCAACACAAAGAAATGTGTTAAAACCACGACCGGAGGTTCTCTTTAAAAAGGAAAAACCACACAACACTAACATCTCCCTACGTTGCCCCGAAGTGTCTAACACATACCTATACACATAATAAACACTCCCATTATCCACTTCCCTTGGCAAAAGGGGGGTGAGCATTCATTTTTAAAAAATTCGTGGCCTCTTTTTTCTTTTTCTTTTTTCCAGTGAAAGTTGGATATTTTTTTAAGAAAACAATGAAATTTTAATTTTTCTGCCAGTGCTTTCCATCAAGTAAGCCCATCAAGGAGCTCCTGGGATGTTACCTTGCCTCTTATGACTAAAAGTAACTTGAACCTTATGGTCAGAAATAGGCGATCTTCAAACACTTGTATTAGAAGTACGGAGTAACTTTGAATCATGTTTGAAAGGGTTGATGAACTCATAGCTCTAGAACTAGTTAAAGGAAACAAATGACTATATAGTTCCTTTGTTTTTCCCCAAAGATCTTGATTTGTTACGTATTTCATTTTATTTTCTTTATGTGCAATTTTTGGTTGAGTTGCAACTTTTTATCCTCTTAAGTAATGAAAGAACTTGTGTTTGAGAGAATATTGCAATCTGAAAAGTCCAATTATAATTAACAAAATAAATAATCATAGTATGGCCCTCTTTATTTTACACCTTTATTGGCTCTGCCCATAGCTTTGGTACTTACCCACTTGCAGAGGTAATCCATGGGCTTCCAATGGACAAGTGTGGAACTTTTGGTGAGTGAGTGAACCATCCAAAAAGCATGACAAAATCAAAATGCTCTGATTCATCAAGATCGAATACATTTAGGCCTTCCCAAAACAAAACAAAAAATACCTTCGTTTGCTCATACGGGCTCAACTCATTGGACAACTATTAACGAAACCATCTTCATGGAGCCTTTTCAAATTCATGAGACTTGGCACTTTTGCCACCTTTTTCTTCACTACCCCACGGGTACCTTGGGCACTACTAATTAGTACAACATGCCCTAGTTTGGCATATTATGTAGTTTCACGTTCCATGAATTTCATTTGGTGGGTTTTAGGGGTGTACAAGGGGGCGAGATGCAGAAAGCCCCCCCCCCCCCCTCCCCCCCCGCCCCCACAATGCAACTTTTTTTAAAAATCAGTAAACCCCCTTGGGGACCCCAATTCCAATTCCAGCCATTCTTTTGGGTGAGGCCCAAAGACATGGCATTCCTGAACTGAGGGGGGGGCCCAGATTGCTATGGTAGATTCCTTTTTTTTTTTCAATTCCAATAAATAAATAAAATTAAAAAGGAACATGCTATCCTAGATTTTTTAAAATAAATATTAAAAACCTCTAATTTCCTTAAATTTATATATTGAGAAAACATTATCTAAAATAGGTATGCAAATCTAGGAATGGCTAAATATATTATAGAATGTTTGGCTAAATTAGTTTGCACTTTACCACCTTAAGCTATATATATTATGATTAGGGTTTTCTTTTTCAATTTTGTGATGTAGCTAAAGCGGCAATCATCCATAAGATGATTTAGCCAGATTTGGCTACAGACAAGATATGAAAGTAGAATTAAAAAAAAAAAAAAATCCTTCTATGTTCTTGACTACCTACTAAAAATAATTATAAAAATCTGGCAATTTGTATAAGGGGAAAAATAAAATAGAAATCTGTCTAATTTGGGCCATTTTTTTTTTCCTTGGAAAATGCTTTGTAATAAGTTGAAATCATAGTTTTGGGTGTCGAATTTTGACGAAATTTCGCCAAAAAAGAAAACCACTAATTAAAAGATGCCACATGACATTGTGGAAAATGTGAACATCTTCATGACAATGTCACATGGCATCACATAAATAAATAAATAATTAATTAAATAAAGGGAACAGCAGCACTGGGTTTTTTTTTTCCCATTGTTGTACTCTAGCTACACTGGCGAGCATCCCCAGACAAATTTCGCCTTAACTGGCGATACTCTTGTACAGGATCCTTAAAGCTGTACTGTACCCAGTAGACAGACTAATGGCGACACGCTCCCCGAAAATGGGACGTATTTCCGCGAATTTTTTTTCAGAAAAAAGGGGAAATTTCGCCAGAAATTTGAGGCAGTTTCGCCATTTCGAAAAAAAGAGAAAAGACTGGTACTACGATTCCGGACACGGGAATAACGGGCCGGGTTTTTGTCCCGCTCCCTGCGATGACTGGCGCCGGCGGGCGGCAAACAGGGAGGAGAGAGAGAGAGAGAGCGCGGAAGAGACGAAGTTCGCGTCGCTGCTTCCCGAATTGGTTGCAACTTGCGCGACAAATCCTTCGTCAGGTGTGGTCGTCTGCTGGTGCACATGACGCAAGAGATTAAAGCATTCAATGAGCTTTCTGAGGATATATTTCTTATTGCTTTATCTTCTCGATTTGCGTGCCATTGTCGGGTTTTTCTGCAGACAGAGTAGTCGTCGTCATCTCTGGGGGCACGACGAGGTTTTGAAGCTTTCGGCGGGAACTGGATTGTTATATGTCTCCTCTTCCTTGTAACGCCTGCTGCTGCAGAGAGGAGGGGATGAAGAAGATGAAGCCGTTGCTGAGTACCCCCCGTAGTCTGCTGCCAGCAGCGGCGATAGACTGGTGCGATGTGACTGTGAAATGCAGATGCCGGTGGAGATGGGCTAGTAGCGGCGACGGGGGTGTTCTTTGTTTCTTCAAGTGCCACAAGCTGCTGCTGCAGTTTCTTCGAGCATGCGGCGGGAGGCTGTCGTCGTCTTCCACTTTTCTCTTCTTTTGCTCGTCGCTTCTGGTATTGACGTTACTGGGGATGTCGTTCGCATGGCTCGCATTTCCTCCTTTTCAGCACCATCCGTTGCACGGTGAAGGAATAGCAGGCTGCCAGCCCGACAACGAGGGCTCCTGGTCCATTGGGGTCTACTACGGGGCGAACCCCTTCTCTTTGCAACCGATCGAAATGGTAGACACTTTGCCTTTGCTGTGCCCGAGTGATAAGTCCTTTACTGTCGCTCGTGACTTAGAGAGTATAATCCCTCTTCAATGAACTGGAAGCACAATAGCCAAAGCTAAGAATTTTTCCTATCATCCCCTTAATTTTTAGCTCTCACAATACGATGCTTTGGATTGCAATTGGAGAAAAGAATGAGAAGAGTCTTTTTTGAAGGACTGGAAATTCTGTTGCTCTTTAATGGCTCTTTAATAGGACAATCTGCTTTTTCCTTTTTGATGATGGATCCCCCCCCCCCCCCCCCCCCACTTTCAAGATAGACTACTTTTGACAACAATCCGGAATCAGATATTCTCCAATCGGTTTAGGAACTGTTCTATACACTTTTAATTCTTAATTGCTTTCAGCTCACTGTTCCAATTCTAAGTCATTCCTTTGTATGGCTTTCAGCATTGAAAACGCAGTGCACTGGCTAATGGGTTGAAGATTCTCTCTGCAGGAAAATGTTCAGAGTGACAAAGGAGCTGCCTGGCCTGTGGCAAACCCTGTATTCACATGTGCTTCTGTGCTCAACAGGACCCATCCGAGCAATTTTGTGGCAGATCCCTTCCTTTATATGCAGGTAAAGCAGCTACTACCCAAGAAAGAATCAGTCTGGACAGGTTACTGGCTGACCTAATCCTTGTTGGGTGAAGATGCATGTATTCAACCTTCAGAAATCTCTTGTTCAGATGTTGTGTTCACAACCTTGAATGTATACTTGGGACTTCTAACCTGGTCTAGGTGTGAGAAATAGCAGAAGGGAAGAAATGGAATAGATTATGTTTTTTTTTTAAAAATCTCCTCATAAGCAACTCTCCTGCAGCATGTTTTACAGACACAGTCTGCAGTAGATTGATGTGCTCTTAAATCTTTTATCAAAGAAATTAGGAGCAAAGTTCAGTTCAAAGCAGTGAACAGCCAAATGCCAAATTTGAAAGACCAACTTCACTCTTGCAGTGCAAGTGCAGTCTTTGAAACACACAGAACATTTAGCTCCACAGTTTGATCTAAACTGCATTCTGGGGTTGCACAGTCTGCAGTGACCCACAAAGAACAGTTGTACTTAAGTAGGAGTAGAAATAACAGACCTTTGTATCATGACTAGCGCTTCACTTCACGTAGTATGCCAGTTTGTGTGTCACCAAATGTAGTGACAAACAAACATATAGATGACATTGACAGACCTCTACTAACCTGAAATGCTATTTGTGTTCTTTAGCTAAGAGAACAAGAACAGAGTTTTTCTCAGAAACTTATGTAAGTTATGCTGGTTACCTTGGTCTGCAACCGTTGTTGGGAGCTGATGAATAGAAATTGGGAGTGATGGCACCTAGTCACCACCATCACTCCTGAAGGTGGTATGACCATACATGATGTGGCTGATTTCAAAGTGTTATTTGCAATTGCATAGATCTGACAGGTGGTTTGGTCTGTGGCAGGTTGGAAAGATGTACATGTTTTTTGAGTTAAAGAACAGTATCACAAAGCAAGGTGATATAGGGGTGGCAGAAAGCTCTGACAATGGGGCCACATGGAGGCACGTAGGCATTGCACTAGATGAGGAGTGGCACCTATCATATCCCTTTGTCTTTGAGTATGATGGAGAGGTTAGTTTTTCTTCCTATCAAGTCTTGACTTTACAAAAGTTGTGTGTCCTGTTATTTCCGAGTTCAGAATGAAGTGGCCCATTTAGTCCTTGTGACATGTCTTTTCTGCTCCTGTTCAGATCACCTCTAATGGTGCCTTTCATACTGCAAGGACTGATGGTAGTTTTGTTTGCATCTAGCTCTACTGAGCAGTGTGAAAATCTTACATCTGAACTACATGTGCAGATATACATGATGCCTGAAGGCAGTAAGAAAGGAGATTTGAGGCTCTACAAAGCACTTGATTTCCCACTGGAATGGAAGCTGGAGAAAGTGTTGATTCACAAACCCTTGGTGGATGCTTCAATAGTAGAGTACCACGGCCAGTACTGGATTTTTGCATCAGATTTTAGCAGATTTGGAGCACAAAAGAATGGAGAGCTCGAGATTTGGTTTGCACCCACTCCTTTGGGCCCTTGGCATCAGCACAGGGGCAATCCAGTGGTCAATGGAAATAAGAGCCTTGGGGCTCGAAGTGGAGGACGTCCATTTGTTTGGGAAGGCAAGCTCTATCGGTTTGGTCAGGATTGTGGGGACTCTTATGGTCGACGTCTCCGTGCATTCCATGTCATCACTCTTACTAAGGATGAGTTTTGGGAGGTAGAGGTTCCTCTTGGAATTGAGGAGTCAAAGAAGGGCCGAAATGCTTGGAATGGACTGCGGTATCATCACATGGATGTTCAACAGCTTCCATCAGGCAATTGGATTGCTGTTATGGATGGAGATCGTGTTCCTTCAAGTGATCTGTTGATCAAGTACACTATAGGTTCTGCAGCTCTCTTAGTCCTGTTGGCGTTAAACATACTGGTGGGTGTCTTGTTTGGATGTGTACGGTTTGTGTTCCCTGCAGGATGCATACTGCCTTCAAAGAGAAGTGATACTTTATTGCCTCGGATCCATCTACAGTTGATTCCCAGAATATACAAGACCTTAAACCGGAGCAGTCCCATTTTGAGAGGACGAATGTGGATGAGGTCGTGCATGGGCTTTCTTTTACTACTCTTTGTCTTCATTCTTTGTGTTTGTGCAGTCTCCATGGTAGTAAAGTGCTTCTTTGGAGGGAATGGAGCAGAAGAACCATATCCTCATAAAGGACAGTTCTCTCAGTTCACAATGATTGCCATGACACATGAAGCCCGCCTATGGAATCTCAAAATGTACATCAAGCACTACTCTCGGTGTGCATCAGTGCGTGAAATTGTGGTGGTGTGGAATATTGGGCAACCTCCAGACCCAGTGACAGAATTTGATTCTGCTGTCCCTGTTCGTATACGTGTTGAGCCAGAAAACTCTCTTAATAACCGTTTCAAGCCAGACCCATTGATCAAAACACGTGCTGTCTTCGAGCTTGATGATGACATTATGATGACTTGTGATGATGTGGAGAGGGGTTTCATGGCATGGCGTGAGAACCCAGACAGACTTGTTGGTTTCTACCCTCGTCTGATTGATGGCAACCCTTTGAAGTACAGAGATGAGAGATACGCCCGTCACAGAAAGGGATACAATATGATTCTCACAGGTGCAGCTTTTATCAATAGTGAGCTGACTTTCAGTAGATACTGGAGCAAGGAGATGGACACTGGACGTGCCTTAGTGGATGAGCTCTTCAACTGTGAGGATATTCTAATGAACTTCATTTTTGCAAATTCTACAACCTCTGGGCACACAGTTGAGTATGTGCACCCTGCTTGGGCTGTTGACACTTCCAAGCTCTCAAGCTCTGCCATCAGTCGTAATACGCGGGGACACTACAGTAAAAGAACACACTGTCTTCTGAGGTTCTCTCAGCTGTATGGTGGAATCCCTTTGAAAAAATGGGAGTTCAACAGCCGGAATGATGGCTGGGATTCCTGATAGAGCTTGAGGTAGTAACATCCAAACATTTCGAGCTGTATGCTTTCTCATCTTCTTTGTCCAGCCCATTTGTAAACTACCATTTATTGCCTGTTTTATCTGGCACTTTTTTCAATTTCTTTTGTGCACAAATGTCCAACATCATGTTTGTGTCTTTGGGGATCCATGAATTGAATCTAGCAGATGCAGGAAGTCTTGCCTGGTATGCAACAGATTGGTTGTGAGTGCATGGCAGCCTTATCAACAGGTTAATCATCCACACTGTCTTTTTTATTCAGATTGCAGTATCCTCACACAGTTTGTTGATTACTCTTTGGATTTGTTAACTTGCAGACAGTTAACATAAATTGTTGTTACTCAATCACAATAATGCCAAATCTACTAAAAACAAGTCTTCACACCCTGAAGAACAAAAACTATCACCTCTCCTTAAGGCTATAAACAAGTGTTGATCATCCCTTTTCCCTTTTATACCTTGTTGCCAATGGAAGGAGAGCACACAATGGAACATCATTTGATTATTCCTCCACGCATTCCTTGTTCCAATTATGCACAAAATGTGCAAGCACCGTTTCTCATCTCAATTATAGATAGAGGTTGCATATATGCACAGTAGGGTTCTTACCAAGTTATGCAATCTATTTGGCTTTGCTGGCCTTACTTTTTGTCAGTTCACACTTGCAAGTAAGGACAATGATAAACTATCATTTTACTATTGATGTTCACATATGGAAATTATTTTTAGTAAGGCATTTACATGTCTTGGTGATGTGGCATGTTGTTTATAAGTTAGCAACAATGAATATAGTGAAATAGTAATGTAATGGTAAGCTATCACGACATCAATAAAATCTTATGATTACCTACATTTTGGAATTATGTACTTGTGATAGTTTATTAATTGATAACCTAGAGAATCTTTCCCCTTTTTAGCTTTCTTCTACCGTTTCTTCTATCTTTTCTTTTGCCCCTGTTTTTGGGGGGCTTTTCTACCTATTTTTATGTTCATCAAACCTACTAACATTGATCACTTTGCTAATTTGCATGTGTTACACTACTACTGCAATGTATCATGGATTTGTATACTAGAAGCCAATCCTTTTACATAGATTCACAATAATGCCCACACAAAGTGTGTTATTGTTGAGTAAGAAACAACATGGGCTAGTTATATAAGAATCATTATGTTGTGGGTGTGCGAGCGAATGAGTTATGGCACCATAAGAAAAGCTACAAGTGAGTGAATGAGTAGCAACGCATGCACAACACAATTTGAAAGCTCTACAAATATTTGGTTTTTTTTGTCTTACTTTTAGTTCTTTCAAAAGTCCTTCAAAATTCTTTCATCGTCCTTGAAAGCTATAAACAAAACATGGTATGTCTCATCTTGTGTGACTGAAGAAACCTTGTGAGTTGACTAACGATACAACAACAACATAAAAGAACAAAAGAAAATAAAAAAGAAAAATGGGGAGACAATGTTTATCTCAAGATGATAACACTTGCCACTCTTGAACACTTGTCCGACACTAATTACTCTTACAAGGCTAGCCCTAACGTACATCCTTTTAACATACCATCTATGAATGCCAATAGCATCCCAATGATAGCTACCACCACTTAAGATGATAATAACCAAAACTAATCTATTTTTTTAGGTTTTACTAACTTTTGGTTTTTTTAAATAAATTTTCTACCCTTAAGTGTGAATTGACCTTTATTGCAACAAGGATTAATAGATTGTCAATGATGCATTATCCCTTTTCTCAATGATGCCTCAAATGGTTTGAAAGTTGTGCCATAGACAATAGTAGCTAGATGTTCATTTCTTTAGCATCAATTGTTACATGCAAGCTTCCAATCACACATAGTACATGTTCTAATTCTAGTTGTTCTTATGTATTTTGAACTCTTGCATTTGATACCCAAATGTTTATATTGTTGTTGCTAATTTGATACATTTATGTAGGATTATTTAGAGGTGAAAATACACAAAGATAATATCTGTATGCAAGAATAGAAGCAAATTGATGTCTAATTCATCTTTCAAAATGTTGGTATATGTTTTACTATGTTTATTGACATATTTTTAATTTGTTGTGTGTTGGTGAATGAACTCACGAGTGACTCACAAACTATCCAATTGAATTGAATTATATTTGTTCATAACTATTGCATGTCACACACTTGGCTTGTGTTGTGAGCATATGGCTTATGTGACAAGTGACGGTGATCAACAAGTACAATTCGAGTGAGTTTTTTTTTTTGTTTTAGTTGGAGAGCTGGTTCAATTCACAATTGGTTTTTGCTTTGGAAAATGACATATTTTTTACATTTACTTTTCATATTATTCAATAACCACAAAAGGTACAATATTCAAGCATTTGTCACCAAGAGTTTGATTTTGCTTTGCATGTAATAGCCTCTTGTACTTAAAGTTTACAAAGAGAAAAATAGTAGCTTAAAACACTCATTGGGATTTCACCTTGAGGTTATAAACAATTCACTTAGCCACTTCTAAAGAAAATTTGGGTATCCAATTGAAATCCCTAGCCCAAAAACAAATATATCACTTAGGCATACCACTAGGAGCACATTGTAGCCATTCAGCTCGCTTGGAGAAATTGATGAATTTTTTTTTTTAAAAATTGTGCTCACCACTTTCTACACTTGTTTCTGGTCTACTTCCATGTCTTTTCCCCAATCATAATCATGACCCCAAAAATGAAGGTGTGTGCCTTGTGCTAGTTTGGCTTGTGTTGTTGAGCACACATTGTAACATACCTTTACAATGTATGTATTTTTTAACCAATTTACTGAATTTCCAATGACAAAAATTACTCAAATTTCGATAACTCTCACACATTAGGTCTGAAAATAACGAAACAACCTCAATGCACCTATATTTCATTCAGGGCTTTCCAATCGTATGGAGATCATCACAACCCCAATTTCCCTAGAATTGAATTTTCAATGTTTATTGAAATTTTAGTCATGAAAGTACTCAAACTCAATAACTAAATTGCATTGCAGGCCTAAACATACCAAAATAACCTTGCCACACCCCTACTCATCTAGGGCTTTCCAGCAAAAGGTACCTGCTTTCCTCATTTTGATAGCTGTACATGCATCCATTCATGCTCAAATGTGTCCCCAGACAGACCTTCCAAAATCATGATAGGTGTGGTCTTAGCATCCAAACTTCAAAACACTGTCATGTTATTTTCAATATGAACAGCACAGTTCCTACTTGAGCAATCCATATGAGAATACAGATAAGTAAAATGAAATTGAGTAGAAGATTTCTTGAGTACAAAATTTTAAAAACTAAAGCCTCCCAAATTATGGGAATCACACAGGTTTTACCTTTTAGGTAATGGAAAAGAAATGGTTACACTTGAGACCCATGAGGCTGTGGCAGGTGTCACACCATGCCTAACTTCTCTAAATGATCAGAACAGTAATGGCAGCTTGACATTCTGCTCAGCACTGATGATTTAAATATGGGCTAAGGAACAAATGTGAAGGTCAATGAAATGGTGGGAATCATTTGGGATGAGGCTACTTTCTACCAAACAGCCCAAAAACAGACTTCAAGGCATTAACTGCATTCTCATTGATGAAGGGCTCATCATACTTGTTGACAAGGGACAAAAAGCCTGGTGATGCCCTCACATTCCCCAAATCTGGATCTTGTCGCACAGTCTGCATGTAACAGATCGAGTATCCAATGCAAGCATTAATTTTCCTTGAAAATGGACACAACAAGGACAGTGAGCTCTCTTCATCTCTTTCTCTTAGCTTCCAATCCACTACTGAAAAGTATCAATGGTATTGCAAAGAAAGCTGCACAGAACTTTTTGAAGATAATCATTGTATTCAGTTCCTGTTAACTGAAAACAAACATGACAAAAATGAGCACAGTCATCACAGTGTGAGAGTCATGAACAATGTATCAGACCATCACCTTCATCATGAATGGCAATGACTCTCTGGCATTACTGCTCTCTGCCTTCATCAGCTTGTGACACTGGGTGTAGATAAGTACACAACAATCTCTTCTGAACTTAGGGCAAATAACTACAGAATTTTTTTTTTCCTGAGATTCTGTTCACAATCTTGGAAGCAACAGGAAGACTTGGCTAGCACTTGAGATGCATAGCTAATAAAAAAGCAGGACACACAAATGCTTGCAAATAATTACTTCAATTTTGCACTTCAATTCTGAGGGTCTTAAGAATACTTGCCTTAGGCCAATAATCCTGCAGAAAAGTTGGGTAGTAGACAATTCAAAGGTTTGGTTTGAAGTACTAGAATTTTGTCTAAAAAACCAACAAATGCAAGTGTTCATCCACAAAGATCCATGGATTCTCTGACATGAAGGAGCATCACATCTAATAAGGGAGGAGAGGAAGCAGACAGACCATGACCAAAATATAAGATCTAGATGCACAAGGAATTGGCAGCACAGCTGGTGAAAAAGAGTGAAATAGCTCACCGTGTAATCATCAAACCCAGCTTCCAGTGCTTGTTCAAGAGCTGACAGTGCAGCATCAATCTGGTACCAAATACAACCACACCACTTTTACATGTCCAGGTCATTGTGCTCTGTCCTGATGCTTATAATCAGCATAATAACAGCAGGTTGATCTCATCAAGTCATCGACTCAAGGTGGCCACACAGATCAAATAAATTGAGATCATTAATTTCAAAATCCATACTCAAAAAGCAACTTTGCCACACTCAGACCCTCTGGGAGTAATGGAGTTAAAATTGGATGATGCAAAGGACAAAAATTTGACCTGTTTGAGTTGAGAGTAGCAACAAGCCACGTTATAGCTGGCAACTGCTTCTTCTCGGGCTGCTGGCTTCAGTCCCAATACTGTCTCAAATTTCTCTAATGCTGCCTCATATTTCGCTGCACTGCCAAGAGAAATGGTCCAAAGTTTCAGTCTTTTCCAGAGTGTGGCAGAATAGTAACCCATAAACCATCAAGAAAAGCCAAAGAGTTGGCAGAAAGGCAGTTGGCAACAAGGGTTTTTGGACACATCCAGAAATGCTCTTGATTTTGTATGAACTACACCATGTGATCCACTGTTGAACATGGGCAGAAAAATCTTGGTGTCAGGAGATAGAATGCTAGTCCTCTGACCGCCAAGATAGACAGAAAAAGACAGAGTCCTTGAAGACAAAAAAATAGCATGGGAAGAAACATAGATATATCCAAATTACTTGTACAACTTGAGGCCCTCAGTAAGCTCTTCTTCTCTCTGCTTCTTCAACTCCATTTTGCGTAAATAATTCTGGACCTGGCCCCCAGTAGTTCCTCCTCAATTGTTAACAATGGAATAATTCTGTTTGCTGATCTTCATTTATTCAAGATGTTGTGCAAGCAAAACATACAAGAGAGCACACTTACTTGAATCTCTCGAATGCCCTCTCCAATTGATCCTGCATTCCGTTCAGCTGACAATACCTCAGCTGAAACTCCTCTATCTTCTCGGACACCTGCCTTGCACACATCATCATTCACAGCAGTTCCACTCTCCACATCAAGGAGGATAGATGACTGTGTATCATTCCATTGTAATGTGCAGCAGTAACTAATCCACTCTACATGCATAACACCAAGGCTTTCAGATCAGGACAAACCATATCTCTTCTCCATTTTCATGGCAAGGGTGCCAATTCGCTGGCGTACTGTGTACATTGTGCGTCCATATTCTGCTGCTGGCCACATCTCATTTCCAAATACAGCACTGCAAGTCAGCAGCCACATGGTTTTCAGAATCATCAGCCAGGTTGACTACTGGGAGAGATTGGATCAAGTTTTTGACACACCAAATGTACTTCCAAATTGGAGGCTAAGACGAGAGCTGCTGGAAAATATCTTCTTTTCCAGATCCATGGTAACATTAAAGAATGTGATTTGAACTTGCTGTCCGCTTCCCTTTAGGTGAAATCCTTTGATATGTGATCTTGTTGTCGTTGTTGTTCTTCTTCTTCCGCAATGCAGTTCATCCCAACATCGCCATTCTTTCTTTGTAACTCTCCTCTTCAGGTCTGACCTTTCAGCAGACTCTCTTCCTTCCTAGACTGAAAATTGGGAAATCTTTAGCCACATACAATGAATGCCGACGCTTACTCACCTTGTCGCGATCACTCTGTCGCCCGGCGTGAGCATCTTCGTCTTGTCCGCGCTTCCACCCGGCGCAATGGCGTCGATGTACGTGCCCCCGTCGGATCCCTTGTAAAATTTGATACCAAATGGCTTCTCCAGCTCCACCTCGTACACCTCATTGGCCCCCGCGCCTTTGGAACTGCTAGAGCTCATAGTGACAGGCGCGAATCCATTAGTGCTCCCGACACGTCCTCCGCCTAGTGTTCCTGTCCCTCCTCGCTTCACAATAGCCTCCTCCCTCAGCAAACATAGTCTGTGCATTCCCTCGTCTCCTAAAAATTCTGTCACTAACTTCTTCACATCCTTTCTCTTTTGCACCAAGACTTGCCAACCGCCTCCTGCGGCTGCTGCGGCTGCTACTCTTCCTCCTCCACCTCCTCCTCCTCCTGCAGCAGCAGACCAGGGATGCAGCTGCTGCTGCCACATTTGTTGTTGCACATTTGCTTTCACAGAAGAAGACGAGGACGAAGAAGAAGAAGAAGAAGGGTGGACCGCTATGGCGGTGTGGTACATCACGTCCATCACAGCGAGAGACATGGCAACTGCTGCAAATACGAGAAGGCAATTGCCAAGGGAGGGAGGACGGGCATCAAGCACGCATTTGTCACCACCACCACCACCACCACCACCACCATATCCACGAATTGCAAAGCAAATGGGCCATATTTCACGCAACAGACACCAAACCCGACGATTTTAAGTGGACGTGAAATCCGTCTCCCTTTTTGTAATTAAAAATATTCCCCTGATGCCTGAGGGGTATCTACCGGATATTCATCAAAGTATTATGGGGAAAAACAACGGTAGGCATTTGGAAAAATGTAATGATTTAAAACAACCTAATGCTTGTCATTACAATTCTTTTTGGGGAACACTTGTTGGCCAATGATTTTTTTATTTTATTTTTTAATTTTGATGTTGCATCATTGATTGGCATCCCAAGAAGGATTTATTAAACATTAATTGATAACAACACAAGTGGGACATTTTTTTAAATAATTGTAATCTTGTTACTAGGTAATTAGCAACCTTCAAGACCAAGCCTTCTTCTGAATATGGCAAACTTAGTCCAAAACCAAATTAGTGTTGTTGTTGTTGTTGCTGCAATCGGCCTAGCCTAGTTCCAGTTTTAAGCATTATTCCAGTTAATGTTATATCCGGTTCAACACATTTGTAATGTAATGCCCAACACTTTTTTTTTTAATTCACATTTTTTTTATGGTACCAGCATCATGATTAATGTTGTAAGTATTTTTGTTACAAATTTTTTTAATAAAAAATTCATTTATTAATTAAAATCCTCTCTTCAACCTAAAGGTATAGGTTCAATCCTTTTCTCAATTATTTTTTCCAAAAAAACATAGAATTCTTTTATAAAATATTTAAATATTTTTAAAAAATTAGTTGCCCTTACCAAATAACTTTCCTAAGCGAAAGAAAATTAAGTGCTAATCCCAAGCAAGTTCCTCATGAAATAATAAAAACTCTTTGATGAAAAATACAATTTCCACATGGAAAAATAAATTTTCCTTAAGGAAGAGCCCAAGTTCCTTGAGGAGAAAGGCACTTTCTGTAAGGAATAATGTACTTTCCTTGTGAAAAGGTCTCAATTTCTCGGGGAAACATATGTTTCGAATCTTTTTATAATCATAGTCAGCTCATTTTGTTTTTATATAGTTTTGCAACCTATTGTTGGAAAGCTTTTAAAAAGAGCTACAACTTTGTAATTGGAAATATTTTCAATCAAAATTTATATGTAAAAGTTATGATTTTAGAAAAAAAATCAAACACATTTATTCCTAGGGGTAATTTAAGTTCTTTAATGGACATGATTGTTCCCTAAGGGAAAAAAATTTTAAGTTCCTCCTTGTGACAACTAACACTCCTTCTCCCTAGGGACATGATTATTCCCCAAAGAAAAGCTGAACAATAAATATTAATGTTGAACCTTGTTCCTAAACTTTCATTAGTGCCAATGATGATAAACACACTTAGGAAGCAAAATGGTAATGGAAATTCATTATAAATCATATTTCTAACATTCAATAAAAGGTGTTCGTCGGTGTGGGTGACATGTGATTGAGAACATCATCACATTATGGCATTTGTGATTCAAAATCCTTAAAGCCATTTGTCAAATAATTTTTTTGGGTCATAATATGGAAAAAAAATTCCACAAAAAAAGGATTCAAAAGGTTTAAATACACATTTGCAAATCCAAGTTCAAGTAACCTAAATCAAATGGACGTTTCTTCCATCATCTCCAAAAAACCCAAACTTGAAACCCATCCCCTTTCAATTTTGCTTTCAACTCTAATTTTTGTTTTTCAATTTTGTGATGTAGCCCCGGGAAAGGCCCAAGTTCCCCAAGGAAAGATATGTTCTGAATGTTTTTACAATCACAGCCATCTCATATTTGTTTTTATATAATCTTGCAACCTATCATTGGAAAGGTCTTAAAAAGAATTACAACTTTGTAGTTGAAAACACATTAATTAGAACTTGTATGCAAAAGTTATGATCAAACAAACTTTCAAACGGTTTTTTTTACAAAAATGGCTACTCTTTGGGCAACTTAAGCCCTTACTCACTTAGGCACATGGTTATTCCCTAAGGCAATTTAAATTTCTTTTCTTCAAAGAACATGATTGTTCTTCCGAGGAAATTTAAGTTGTTCCCCAAGGCAACTTAAATTCCTTTTCCCCATGGACATGATTGTTCCCCAAGGAAAAGTCAACTTCCTTGAGGAACAATGAACTTCCTTCAAAAAAAAATCCCAAGTTACCCATGAAAACAAATCCTTCGAATCTTTTAATAATCACAATCATCTCATACTTGTTTTTATATAAGCTTGTGACTTATAATTGAAAAGGTCTTGAGGAGATTTGCAACTTTGTAGTTGGAAGCATTTCAATTAAAACTCATATGCAAAAGTTATGATCACATAAAATTTTGAACATGGTTGCTTCCCAAGGGAACACAATTTAAGTTGCTCCCCTTGCACATGGTTGGCCCCCAGGGAGAAACGAACTTAAGTTGCCCCGGGAACAACCATGTTCCCCCAAGGAGCAAATGTGTTAAAAACTTTGCGTGAACATAACTTTTGTATATGAATTCTAATTGAAATGCTTCCAACTACAAAGTTGTAGTTTCCTTCAAGAGCTTTCCAATAGGTTGTAAGTTTATATAATAATAAATATAAGATGATTGTGATTGTAAAAAGTTTCAAAACATTAACTAGATGGAATGATACCATCAATTGCCTAAACCTTGAAAGCAACAAAAGTTTCGGTAGTTGATGGTGAAAGGGAGGGAGAAAGCTTCTATGGATATTGTGTTTTGTTCTTCTAAATTTATTTCTTACAACTTATGTTCAATAGCACTTGTAATGGTGATTTGGGAATTTTATGACGTTCAACATTGTTTTTGTGTTTGTTTGTTATTGATGTGTTGTTTTCGAGATGCGATCAAACTATTGTTGCATTAATTTTTGGAGGATGCAAATTATGAGATGGAGACCTACATGATATTATGTATATTGGTGCAATTTTGGGGCAACACATATAGCTAAACATTTTTTTTTCTTTAGATGTGTGTGTAATTGTTTTGGCAATTGAAAATATTGGTGAAAGATGGAAAGAATAGTAGTATAATGTGGGATGAATGCCCTATTGTGGTTGATGTTCAATTTTTTCTTCTAAAATTAATTTAATTTGTTGCATTATAAGTTCCAAAAAATAGATATAGAGGTCACAAAAAAATTAAGGTTGAAACAAAGGAAGTGATGAAGAACTCTAATTTTCAAAAACAATTAAAATGGCAATTGGAAATTATGATAAATTAAAAACATTGTGTAGTCATGGGGAAGAGTTCAGATTTCATGGTCATGGGGGAAATAATACCCATAGTTCTAGGAATTCTGAAAAGAATTTTATTTTAAGCATCAAATGAATTGAGGGAATATTTATACACAATCAATTTAGGGTCAATGTTTCTTTTGTCCAACTCCCATAAGTACAAGATGTTTTGATCATGCTTCAGTTTCTCTTCATGAACACATTGTGATTAGGAATTTTAGATTATTGGATGGGTCTAAATGGGAATCAATGTTTTGTGTTGCTCAATTTCTTGAGTGGTTTTGTAGTCGAGATATGTTAAGGTCTAGTTCTATGATAAGTAATTCCACGAGTGATGGTGAGACTCTTCAATAATTACTAAAATTGCAACAAATACGACAAGTGGGCTTGATGAGAAAGAAGTCAAATAGATCTAATACGTAATGAACTATAAAATAAACTACTAATTTAATAGATAAAGAGTATAGATTACATATTTGTTTTGTTTCTTTAATGTAAAGTTGTTCAATGATGTTATTATTATAAATAATTTGATTATTCTAGCAAATATTAATGATTTGGGGATTGTGATTCTAGGTTCCTTTTTTTGTTACATCCCCACCCTTGGTGTGTTGAAGGTAACCGATGGTTTCATCCACCTAGTTTCCAAATGTCCCTTTTTTTTTTTCATTATTGTTTTGGGGTCTTTGGGGGGCCATGTGGTGCAAGGGCCTTAGATGGTTTGGCCTTGTTTCTTTTGGTAGACACTCCTTATAAAAATATCATCTTCCCATCCACATTTTTCTTGTTTCATTATTCCTTTCAAGAACATTCTTCATGTTCACTTATAATGGATTTTCTTTTCCCAATTCAAAGATATCTTCTTGCATTAACATTTATTCAATTAAGGGATCCATGTCTTGTTCATTTACATTAATTTAATGCTTTATTTTTGGCATAAATTAAATTATTTTTCTTTTTTGCCGAATTTTTGAAAATTTGTGTATTACTTGTGTCGAAATTTTTATAAAATTAAGAGTATGCAATATTCCAATTACTAGGTTTGAATCTCAAACCTTAAAGTTCAAGAACTTAAGACTAAAACAATCTAAACACACTAGATTATCCCATAAACTTGAAGAGAATGTGTTTTTCATAACTAGTCCCTGCTGAAAAATTTTAGAATTAAAAAGCATAGTGCCAAAGTTAAAATTTTAAATTTAATTATTTATTTGGTAATTTGTTGTTAAATTCGATCAAGGAATATAATAGTTGCAATGGTTGCTACCATTAAAACATCTTAGGTTAATTTTGCAAAAAATGTTATCGCCTTTATTATATGTGGTTATTTTATCACTTACATGTAATCTTCCTCGTCAAATTGTGCCACCTTTTCCCAAATGCATAATTAATCCACTTTTGTTGATATTTTTAAAAAAACTTTTGGTTTTCTCTACATGTCATATTTGCATGCCTTCTTGGTCCTCCTCTAATGCCACCAACAAACCTACCAACTCTCATCCTACTAACTAGTCATATACCATTTGGCTTTTATTACACTTTGGGTTACAATTACCTCCAACTGGGTTGCTCAAGGAATGTTCCTTGTTATTATTGGTGTTAAAGGTTGCAGTTACAACTATAAAAGGCTTTCTTTGAGTGCATCTTTTATTGCAACCCAATTAATTGTATCCTCATGATGTTTGGTTTGTTGTTTTCTTTCTTTCTTTCACTTGAGTTTGAGATTTTATTTCAAAGTGATTGAATTCATTGGTTAGGAGGTTTTTTCACTACACCAAAATGTGATTTTCATGACTACAAAAATATGATTATAATCAAATTGAACCCATTGTTTATGCCATTTTTGCAGTCATTTATGTCAAAATGGCATAAGATGGATTCTATTTGATAACATAGTCATATGCGTGTAATCATGAAAGTCATGTTTTGGTGAGGTGTTTCTTACTATAACAAAAAAAAAAACTTGGTTTTCCATAAGTCAAATTACAGTTAAACCTAGAACCTAAACCTAAACTTGTTTTGCTAATGTTCTTCCTATGTATATTGTAGCTCACGCCCATTTTAGTTTTTTAATGGTCTGTTACCAGTGTTAAACCTTTAATTTTATTTTAGTCTTTTGCTCAACTTTTCTCTTTATTATTTGGCTACTTTTAGTTGTTCTTCTACCCGTTGTTGTTTGACCTAAAAAATGACATGTCTTGTTTTCACTTTTTCATGACATGATTATAACATCCTATTTATTTCTTTGAAATATTTTTATTTTTTATCCTTTTGCTTTAATTTTACCACATATGCATCTTGGGTCAATTCCCATTCCTTAAAACAAGATGCATATGTTGTTGGATTAATCATATTATTTATTGTTCCTTTCATCACCATGAGTTTTGTGGTAGCCTCAAGTTAATCTTCACATGATGATCTATTATTAGTAGGGCATAACATTTATGACTTTTCTCAAGGTCCTAGAAACACATACATTCCATCCTTCTAGCACTTTTGAATTTCCTTATTCCATCATTTACTAATTCAAAGAACCCTTTTTTTGGGCATGCTAGTTTCTACATGCCAAAAAGAATTAGTCGATATGTCAACATTGGTTTACCAACATGTTATGTTTTGGCTTGGCAAGTTGGCATGTACTATTTTTATTGTCAATCAACATTTGTCTCATCAATGCTTTTAATTTCACTAATTCAAAGGCTTTCGTCACCTTTGTATATTCTAAAAAAGCTTCCAAGGTCTCCTATGTATCCCCTTTTTACATTGGTGTTAAATTTGTTAGAATGTATAAAGTTTTTAACATAATTTCCTTTTCCCCCCCTATTTTGGTTCATAATAAACATTACATTCACATGTACAACCACATGATAACGATGCACAATGATTTTCCCCAATTGTTTGATACTCCTTTTTACCAAGCTAGGTATAATTTCTTCTAACTCATGCAAGTTTTCCACTTGCCCAAATAATATTGAAATGTGTAGGTGACAATAAGGCCTAGCAACAAGATTTCCTTTTTGGGTCCAAATTCTTTAAGGTGTACCAAAATCTTGTCATAACATCACCTTTTTATGTCTTTTTTACCTAGTATTTTTTTACCATGTGAAAACACATTTATGGATGATTATGATGGAATCTATAATTCTAATGGTCTAAAATATACTCCTTCTAAATTTTTTGATAACTTTTGATTCATTGTTTTTTATGGGGATCAAAATACAAGGTAAAAAGCGATTGTAATAAGGACTAGGCCCTTTTTGTCATGTGTGGTACACCTGAAAGGATTTTCACCTTGCTACATGTTTTATTTTATGCTATTCCAATCACATTTTGGATCTTGTTAATGAACTAGTTCATTCAATTGATAGCCCCCTTTTTTATGGCCTAAATAACTCCAACTAAAGTTATAAGGATGTATTTATTGCCCTATTTAAATCTATAAATTTTAATAAGTTCCCTTGCTTCATCATGGCCTATGTCGCAACCCTAACTTGGCCAAGTGTGGGGGTGAAGGCCAACACTTGGAAAAGTTGAGGATTTGGAGTCCTCCAGGACTCCCGAGTGTTTAGAGCTCGACAGCAGGACCCAAAACACCTTACATTGGGGTGTTCTTGGTGTCATTGGAAAGTTCTTGAAGCGTAAATATCAAAAATGGCCTCGCATTGGCCATTTGGACATCTGTCGCCCAAGTTATGGGCAAAAGAAGGGCCGGGAGTCAAACTGGCAGTTTGACTCCCGACCACTAAAAGTCGGGAATCGACCAGTTGCCGATGTCCGATTCAGGAGTGCAATACGTCGTTGAAAAGATCTCAAAGAGGGCTACAACTTTGGTTTAAACTTTGTTGCGATCAAAGGTCAAGGCAAGGAGCTATGACCTATCAAAGTCCCAAGAGTCCAAAACTGGGACACTTGGTTGGATTTCGGGACTCCAACTTGGGAGTCCCGGGAAAAAAAGCCATTCGGATGTAGCCTCAGCGAGGCGTCGTAGAGTATACTATATGGGGGATGGTGGTGGCACCCCCCGAGTCCGGGCTGTGGTGAGTCTTGTGGTCCGAAGTGCCCGTGGCTTGTCCCAACACCAAAGGGTGTCCCGGAATGTGAACTAACCACTTGGGTGGTCTGTTTTGATGCATATTCAAACTTGATCAACTAATACCTCTTCGTAGTCTAATCCCTGGGCTCCCAACTCGACCCTCTACCCCTTTCTAGAGTTGGAAGCCGGGAACGTGCTTCTAAGTCTCAACTTCCGCAACTTGACTTTGTGAAACCCTCAAGTTGGTTTCACCCCGTGACTTGGGAGCGCGTCAACCTAGTTTGGAAATGAAATATCTTAATCTTGGAAAGTAATGTTCCTTTCATGTTCTTACAAAAAAATTAAGCAACTCACGACTATAGCTTTCATGTGTTGCAATGGTTATCTTTTCATTTGATAACCCAAAAATCTTAAAAGCATGCCTCCAATAAGGAACATATCAAGTCCATGGGCAATGGTGTATTGGGTGCCATACTTGAAGTTGCAAATAAGTTCAAGTTCACAAAAGGTCAACGACTCATTAACCAATCCTTCATCTTTAAATGTTTTAGTTTCATTTGCCTTGCCCATTCATCCTCAATGCAATTTTCGAACCAGTCTACATGTCCATAACCATTGATATTGACATTGCCCAATTTCACGAGTGTGATGGCTTTGGTAATGTCCTTACAACAATGCTTCATGGCAAACATGCCAATAATATCAACTTTTCATTCCCTCTTCATGATGTCGCCAAGATGTAATGGTAGTTCCATGTAATAATTGTTTGGGGCGGACATTTAGTGTAAAGTTTGGGATTTACATGCGTTAAACGACCATTATTAAGAGGGATATTAGATGATTATCCACCCTATTATTATTATATTTTAAAATATATACATATTAAAATCACCATATATTAATTATAATCCATTATTTCAAATTATTACATACCCTATATTATAATTAAATTGATGATTTGAGTAAAATGTACCTTGTTTTTAAACTAATGAACTTATATTTTTACTCGACAACCAATATATTGCACCCTATATTTTTATTCACATTTAAAATTAAAAAAAAATGTCCCCCTTGGGAATAATTGAATTGTGAGTTCCATATGACAATGGTGTAATCTTCATGTGGCATTCTCATAAGTTTATATATGGTAAATCCCTGCACCAAATAAATCAAATCCAGAAGACAAGATCTATTCCTCAAACCTTCCACATTTTTCCAACGAATTCGTGGTAAGTTTGCTTTTATCTATGTTATTTAATAGTTCCAAATCCGCCACCAATTGAGTCCAAACTCCTCATTGGTATCATTTTGATCATCTTCCAAAAACGCTCTAAAATCCCCTTTTGGAATGAGAACTTCTACCTTCAACTTTTCTCATGATCATCTATGTTTATGAGTGGATGACTAAAGCTATTACTATTATCTAAATTAAAGCTATTAAATATTGATACTTTTAACGAAGTATTTTCCTTTCTTTTAAAAAATGTTTCATCCTTCTTATGTGGATTATTTATGATTAGTTCACATTTTATGTTGATAATACTACACATTGTAATTACTTGCTTAGGACTATATTCCTATGTGCTTTTATGATCGACCTCCCAAATTGGCTAAATAAAAAATCATCAAAAACTCCTTATTACAAAAGCTTTTGCATTTGGTGACTTCTCAATATTTTTTAATCTCTAACTTTCCCCTATGCTCCACTTGACTATTCATTCTTTATCCATCCCACACATTGCCCAACATTAATGACATTGTTGGATAGTTATTAATTCCTTTATTTCTTCTAGAATATGATGTTGTTCAATGGGATAATACACATCAACTACTACCAATTTTGGTTGAAGGTACCTAGCAAGATGAAACAATGATTTCCTTTAGTCATTACAAGATTTTTCCCCTCTTTTTTATTACACTGTCTTTTAAACATTAATTGTTTTCACTGGAATTCTAGGTCTATGCACAAGGTGGTGAAAATGCAACAATTATTTAATAATAGTGAATGGGTGATAATGATATGGCCTATTCTTGGGTTCAAACTACCACAATTACATTCTCTGGTCATTTATTTGTTTTTATAACATGGAAATGTTCAGTGAAGTTTTCAAGTGATGTCACGTATCCCCCACTTGTTATCTTAACCATGTGAATAAGTTGGTATAATAGTAATATCCTTGTTTATTGTAGGTTTTAAGATGTTTGGTGTTTTGAACCCTATGTGCACGTTTTTTAAGTTTGGAGTCCTTAAAATTGGTTTGCCACCACAAATTCCTTGACTTGGTTTGAAAGGCATGGTAAACTTTTGCAATTTCATTATAGGGTGAAAGTAAGGTAAAATAGAAAGTTCACTACTTGTCAAAAAAATTACAAGTAACCATGAAAAAACTTTAAGGTATTAAAAATAAGAATGTTATTTTATATAATGAATAATATGATGATAATATTCCACTTTATGACTACAAGGTTGAAAAAACCTATTTTGAAAATAGATTTAAATTGTTTTTTAAAATGCGTCTACTCGCATGAGATGTTTGATCTTATAAAATGGTTTACAAGTAGATGAAATATTGATTTAAGAAAAATCAAAGCTAATGAAAACCTTAAAGATATTTGTGTATTATCAAATTATGCATGTTTATAATCATAATATATCAAATTTTCAATGTAAAGTAGGTTTGAACACCATATTGAATAATCATTTTCAAACTTATTTTCAATTTATTTATATAAAGTTGTTCAAAATTTGTATGTAACTTACCATAAATTAAACACAATGCCATTTTTTTTCATATTTTTACTTAAAGATATATTGAATCTACTTTCATATGTTTATATTAAAAACTTTGTTTCATTTGTTAAAAAAAAACTTATTTACTTAACTTGTCAACACCCCTAGTTTAAAATTACATGAATCACGGTAGGTTATAGGTGGTAGGTTTGGGTACTTGAAAACTTTTTAATTTATTCACATTCACTTTTTCCAACTCCTCATTAATTAAAATGTGGAGCTATATTGTGGTGTTATTGTACATTTTGCTTACATTGAAAGGTTTGTCCCAAGGCATTCGTAACTTGTTTCTTTTGATTTTTTCATTCTTTGGCATCTAGAAAACTATATGTCCTTAATTAACAAACCTTTGTTTTATGTTCATCATCAAGTTGTTCTTACAATGTGTTTGAATAGGTCCATATTATCACTAACTTGCTATTGTAATTCATTGGTCAATGCCAAATTATCCATTTGTACTTGCAATGCCTCTATTAGATTTTCATCTAGGATCCTATTATTTGATATGTTGGAATAATAAACTTGGATGGTAACATTGGCTTGGTTTCATCGTATCCATAAGAAGTTATATGTTTTGTTGTCACCTTGTAAGTAGTAGGATAAGCCCATAATGTTGTTAATAACATTACATCCCAATTAATGTGATCTACATTAACCATTTTTTTGGGTAACTACTTCAATGTTAATTTATTTGTAAAATATGTTTGGCCATTGCCTTAAAGGTAATAAGTAGTTGACTTATGGGAGTAATCATGAATTCAATTATTAATATATCAATATTATTATTTATAAAAAATGATTATGTTGATCATTAACCATGTGTGTTGGGCAACTAATACATGTAATAATATGTTTATATGAATTTTTAGTGTTTTTGGCAATCTTATCACATAAGGGCTTGACTTCTACCCATTTATTAATGTAATTAATTGCCAAAAAATTATATTGATTGTCGGTATATCAAGCAACCAATTTAATCAACCCCATGAATTCAAGTTCCCAGTTTTTGAAAGGTTCAAAATAATGACATGTCTCAATGTTCATAAGGATCAAAATTTTCTTTGAATGATGTAAAAGAACGTGCACTTGAAATAATGTGAAGAAGCTTATTGGACTTCAAATTTCTCATGGAAATAGTTTAGCTTGATAATTTTGCATGTGCAAAAATTCACATTGTTGCAAATTAAGAAAGACATGTTTAACATGACTAATTTTGTTGGTGTTTTTATAACCATATTTTTACGTTATTTGGAACACCCTTTTCCAACCTTTTGTATTTAAACCCTGACAATTCAGCATGTGTTTGTTTTTTTTTAAGGGTTTTTTAATGGCAAGATGATAAGTAGAAAATGCACCCCAAAAAAGGGGGTTTTTAATGTTTTTTAATCGCCATATTTGCAAAACACGGAAAAAAAATAAGCAATCACCAAACCAACTATTTAAGCTTTAGACTTGAGTAGGTTGGCCCAATAAAGAAGGGAATTTTGATTTTTTACTTTTGTATTTCATTTATTGCCAATTTTGGCTATATAATTTTTCCTTGGATAATCGGCACTTTAGTTACATAATCCAAATGGAAAACAAAAACATTGTTGATGAACTCTAATTCAATTCTATGCACCCTCTGGCAACTATAATTAATTCTTTTCAAGAAAAATGATTTTGTAGATATTAAAAATATTATCCAATGGGCACACAATTTTTTAATTTTATTTTATGTAGCCCAAATGTCAATTGTCCATGACATGAAAGTTGTATATTGTTATCATTGATGACAACATCAAGACAAAATGGCACTCATCCATAACTCGTACATCTTTATTTATGGATGATTGCCACTTAAGTAAACAACATGACAAAATTGGACTTGAAAAAAAAAAAACTTTCATATTTTGAATATCTCGAAATTTGGCTAAATATATTTATGTATGATTGCCATTTTGATCAACATCACAAAGTTGAATAAAATAAAATAAAATAAAATATTTACTTTCATATTTTCCATATCACCAAATTTGGCTAAAAATATATTTATGGATGATTGCCACTTGAGAGCAACATAAAAAAATTGGAAAATAAAATAAAAATAACTTTCATATGCTGAAAATCTCCAAATTGTGCTAAATATATTTATAGACAATTGCCACTTGAACAACATCACAAAATTGATTTAAAAATAAAATAAAATGAAATAAAATTTCTTTTTTACTTTCATAATTTGAATATTTCCAAATGAAATATATTTATAGATGATTGCCACTGTGGAGCAACATCACAAAATTGAAAACAAGGGGGGTGTGTCACACACTTTGGCCTTGCCATTTTACATTAAAAAAGTATCTCAAGGCAAAAGAAAAAATTATGAAAACTAAAATTATTTCACCAAAAAAAAACTACAATCTTCCAAAATAAATCCTTTAAAAGAAACCCAAATCCTTCAAGATATTATAACTCTGCAACTAAATTTCTCAAGTTTCAACACAAACCAAAATATCATCTTTCAAAAATCCTCATATCAAAATAAATAGATCTATTTTGGCCCCTAGATCTATTTATTACCTAGGGGCCAAAATCCCTTGAGCTACTATCTTATATATTAATTCAGCAAGTCTGTCAATGTGTCTGTCAGTCTGTCGAATGTGTCTGTCACTCTGTCGAGGTCTTAATAATTTTTGGGCCCTCGAGTTTGGGGAGGTATTTATGAGTGCATTATGCACTGGGTTCACACTAGTACTCTATAATGAATCTAAAATACAATATCCTTGCCTTGGTAGGCAAGGCCAACAAAAAACACACACATAGACACACACACACACTCTACTCCAGAAGGGTCTAAAAAGGTTAAAAGGGTGAGAAAAAGGTGATCCTAATTATGATTAAATTAGTTTTAATTAATTAACAATAGTTAAATGAATTTTGCTAAAATAACCATGGCTTAACTAATTGAACTAAATTAAGCATGACTAAATTAGTTATGATTGAATAAATTAGTTAAATTTAAACATGGTTTAAAATGATTTTGATTAAATTAACCATGACTAAATTAACCATCATGGTTAAATTCATTTTGTTAATTTAATCACAACTAAATTAACCTTGCCTAATGATTGGTTGCAAATGACGATTTTTACTAGTGATTGAAAGATGGTGTGGTGTCAAATTATTCGGAATATGTTTGATGAAAATTTAACCTAATGAATGGAGGGCTACACATGATGAAGATGGGCATAAAGTGTTAAAACTTTCATTGGTTGGTGATCATGTGAAGCATGAGGGTTTAGTTGAACTTATCTATAATGTCACAATCTCCTAATGCAAAATGAATGTTAGACTTGAGTTATGTAAGATAGTGTAACCAAAAGAAGGGTGTAGAAAGAAGAAACTCTTGTGTATGAGTAACTCATAGTAGAAACACAACTCTTGGAAATCTAAACACCATCACAACAAATTACATTACCAAAGCTAGAGACCCGGTGCTACCAGAAATGCCATTGGTGTTACTGAACTGTTGGAACAAAGTTCAATGTTCTATGTGTCAATTGTCAACTAGTACACACATGGCGATTTGCTCCCTAACTTGTCATAATGGCAACAAAATCATACATTCAAAACTCTAAAATTTATTGACGTATAGTTTGAGGTCAGAACCCTTAATATTTATGATTAAAAACATAGGGGATAATTATAGGATTTGTTGTTCGTGTTGATACAATAAGCTCCAACCCAGTGGCTGCAGAGTGGACAATTCCTCCAGATTTGAATCATGCACAAAATTTCCTCCTTGCTTCATGTTCTTGCGACAAAGGATGTCTAGCTGCATTGCAGTTTTGGTATCCCTTCTCTTTCCTTCTTTTCCACTCCAAAGGTAAAAAGCACCTGAGGACCAAGAGCTTTGTCTTAATCTTGAAGCCATTTCCAGACCCAGAACTTTTTGTGGTTCCAAAAGCTTGACTACTAAAACTTTCCCAGCCATTTTTTCTCTTGAAAAACACCTATCTCATAAATTTCCGGAAATTCCCAGGTTCCCCAGACAGTTTCTGTCCAGGAGTTGTTTTTTGCACATGCCATACAATTTGGCGGTCCCGCTGGGAGAATGTCATATCTATGGCGGGGAAATAGTCTCCTGTACAATTACTAGGCAACCCTACTCACAATGTTCACATACCTGTTCTTGTCAAATGACAGGCTTAACATACATGGTCCATTCTATAATCAAAGTTGCTGGCAGATGCATTTCTGAGGCAGACACTGTGATGTGTGCTCGCAGTATGCAGGAAGGAAGGAATTTGGGTTTAGGGCATAAACAAAAACCACAATGGGTTTTTGTAAAAGAAATCAGGTTTTCCTACACTAACAGTGACAAAAGACTGTATAGGTAATACGGAAAGAGATCAGGCTTGGCAAATAGCCTACCTCAACCATGAAGAATGCAGAAGATTTTCACAAGTGCACTTGACTCAGCACCTGTAGACAAACAAAGATCCCCACCACAATACCATATTTGAAATACCCCGAGTGCAGTTGTTGCCTCAGACCTTGTCCAAACAAAGATAGGCATCACAATACCAGACAGTGCAATGAGTAGGCAATCTATAGTACCTCCTTCAAAGAAAGTGCAATGCAACTCTTGCAAACTGATAGAAAAAGTTCACCCTGTTAATCACACATTTTGTATTAATGGTTGAGCCACATTTAAAATGTACTTGATGAGCCAGAATTTTTTGGGTGGGCTTGTTGACAGATATGACACATACTAATGAGTATCCTAAGGTTGAACTTGGTGGAAACAGCTACATATATAAGAGGTAAATTGCCATATAATCAAACCAATTCAACTTCTAAAATTGCAAAGTGGGGCATGTTTCAGCTTTCATATGATGCAAAAGTCATATTCTGAGAATGATTGTGAACTATCATCAAGAAGCCTGCCTTCATTTGAGTTGGATAGATCATATATTACAGAGATCACAACTTGCAATTGTTAGCTGATCTTCCCAGCTTACCATCAATACCTTGGCTGCCAATACACTAAAAAGTCCTGCGTGACTTCAGATGCCAAACTGAGAAAGGCAGAGTAGTAATTTACGTTACACCAGGAGGCTGCTTGACTTTAGTTGCCTTCCCCAACATTCCACAAACTGTCTGTTTGTTGGTGGCTTCCTGGAACTGTAGACTAGCACTTTGCAATCGCTATGAAGAAATTTAGGTTGACAATGAACAGGCTGTCTCTCATCTTGAGAATCTCTCAGTCCCTGTTTCTCACAAGAAGAATGGCCTCCAGTGCAGAGGTTAGTCTCTCCAAGTACCAGTTTCCAGTCATTGTCATTAAGGCATGCAAATAGATGTAGAAAATGCTTATGGCCAATTTACATGGTGCTTAAGGTTCATGGAAACACAATGTCTGAAATCTCCCCACAAGTGTTTCAATCAGAACAAAATGTAAACCCAATAACTCCAAATTTTGCTTTCATCAAGTTTTCCTCATCCAATGATCACTAGGAGAGCCACTCTTTCTGTACTGACATGGTAACAACAGCCAAACCCTAATTTACAATGTTGCATCCCAGCATGAGAGGAATTATATACCTTGGAATTTCTTGATGCAACCAGCTGTAAGAGCTTATGTTCAGAGCAGCAAAAGAGCTGAAACTGCAAAGGGATCCAGGCACTGCAATATAACAGAATTCGTCAAAGAATGACATGGGGAAAGGGTATTGCATCACCTCCAGAGAGCCAAAATTCTCGAGCAAGAGATGAAAATTGTGACGAAACCTCTCCTAGAATAAGAAACAATGATTCTCCTTCATTCTTCAGGCAGTCCATGACATATGAGTGCGACCAGTTTGGTGATTTGGAGAAACCCATCCGAATTCGTTACAGCCCGAAAGCCAGTCAGGCGAGAACTTCCTGATTCCACTTGCTATCTCCATGTTAGCCGGAAACAACAATCGCCAAAATGTGGAGTTTCGCCCTGCACCCAAAGAAACGGACTGTGGCACCTCCCGAACACTTCGTCGATCACCGTCCATCTTTCACAGAAAGAAGTCGGTAGAAAGTACTTGCCAAATCGTGTTGTGATAACATTCGCGAGAAAGACCGGCGGCATCATAGGCCTCAAATGAAGTTACCAAGGGCTCGGGAAGTGACCGCTAGCTTTAAGGCCAGAACGTAGAACACTGAATCCCTCACACTTTCCGACCATCGACTCCAATTGCTGATCCTTTAGAGTCGTTGGTTTCGCGAGGTGTATTAGACGAGATCGATCGAATCCCGGAATTCAGGCCCAATAAGCACATCTTAGAGGACTAGAAAAGATGCGCACATTACCAGGAAGTTCTGGTGGGACCGGAGAAAGAAAGATGCGCACATGACGAGGGAGTGCGGATGGACCGGAAATTGATGCTCAACGACGGTGGTGTACGATAGTCCACATGAAACACGGCCAGTCTTCCTCATCACCGCAACCCCCGGGTACCATCTTCACCGTCGGTTCACGACCTAGTCTGTCTTGCGCGAGTTCGAGGAATTGGCTGTTTTCTGACTGAAAGTCGCTCTCTGCAGTGGAGGAAGAGCAGTGCTTATTATTGGGTGTTTGCTTTTCCTGGCTGATTGCCGAGAAGATTCCTTTGCTTGAATTTTGCGTTTGTTTCAAGCCGGGAAACGGAGCACGCTGTATTTGCCTGAGAGAGAAAGCGCGATCATTGAATTGGGCTGGTTCATTGCTGGGTGTTCGATTCTTCTTTTCCGTGCAGATCATTGCTGAGAGGACGTCCTCGCTCACTCTTTGCGCTTGTTTCAACTAAGACAAGAAACGGAGCTGTCAATTTGTGCGCAAGAAGAGTGATCAGTGACAATAAATCGGGTTGACTTCACGTTCGTGCAATCCCCGGGTGATGAGCTCTAATAACATGGATTTGAAAGCGCTGCTGCTGATCCAAGGCGTCATTGTGGCTACTTGTTTGTCCACTTTCGTAGCTGCTCGTCAGTTAGCACCTGAGCCGTCGGCGTCGTCCCCGTCTGCATCATCATCATCGTCATCCTTCTGTTCGCGAGCGCTCGCGACCACGCTGTGGGGTGCCGCTTTCGCGTTCTTCAGCTTGATGGCCGATGCATGGCCTGCCTCTAAAGCAGTCGCCTCGGTGTGGTCTGAGGGGTTTTCTTTGAGCGACAGGTTGACGGCCTTCTTTATACTTGGACCAGTGGCTCCAATGACTGGAATTGGTATGACTTTCCGACAGATGTTCGTGACCTTGAGGTTCCGCCAAATCCTTAGAAGGTCAACCAATCCTGAACTAGGACCTGATAGCATGTCTATGTCTAATAAGTTAAGGAGGGTCAAAGACGACATCCTTGTTACATTGTTTGGGATCGACCAACCACCAGGTTTCTTGAAGAGTACAAGAATAGTAGCAAGTACTTACATCGCGCTAGGAATGAGCGGTTCAACCAAGTTACCAAATACACATATCGATACAGACGAGAGTCCAGTACAGGCGGATAATATGGCCGATGCTTTGACCCTTGGACATAAGACGGCTGAAAATTCATGCTTGATGGAACTAAATGAAGCAGGGAAATTGGCTTTATTGCAAAGTAGTATCCTTCCTAATTATAAGCAACTTCGGTTTCTAGATGGTAGGAGTGGTATAGCAACGCTTATACTTGGTGTGCAAGCAATAGGGTATGTCACATCTATTGTTTATAGAGCAATTCATCATTTGCCAGTGAGTCCTATAGAAGCCATAGGGTTTTCTCTTAGCATGTTGGTCATTGTTCAGTCTCTTGTTCATAGTGTGGGAGTGCTTTGTCAAAATCCTCTTGTCATATACTTGAACCCTGCACAAGAACAAGAAATGGTAGATCAATCTAAGTCTACTCGATGGTCATATGTGGATAACGATTTTTGTACCAATGCGGGGCTGATGGGAATGGTGGTGGTGGGGAGCGTGGTGGTGGCATTCGCGATACTTGTTGAATGGCATGTGTTAAGAATAAGTTGGTTGGATGCAATCGGGCCCATTCTCTTTTTGCTTTGCCTTATCACCCAATCATTTTTAACAATCATATCCGTGAACTATTTGGATCATGCAACATTGGAACATTTTTTATCTTTTGGGAATGGGATGATTAGTTTTGGTGGGATAGTTGTATCCATTGTGGCCACCATAGTGAATTGGCAGACCAACAAGTTTGATAGTCGCACCCCTTCTGTGATACACAACTTACCTTTCCTAGGTTAAAAGTAATTTTGCTCATTTTAGTGATGAATTTTTACATAATACCCACAACATTGATACATCGTCAAATGTTGTTTCAGATGTGATACGAAATAAACAGGGTTTAAAAGTTATTGTCATGTATTGTTATGTGAAGCACTTCTTATGATATCAAATACCTATGTTTGTACACATATAATTTGTTGAGTTCATATTGTTCTAATGTGAATTAAAAGCATTTCAATCATTTTGCATAGTTATATGATAACATTATATGAATTAATAACTTGTTTTCATGCTTCACATTGCATTTTAACCCTAAATTACAAAAAGAAAAACTCCAACATATAATCTTCAATGCATCTTAACACCCTTGTAAATAAGGTGAGCTATTTTAATGTATTTTTCAATCAAGTTTTGAATGTCAATGATTGCACAATTATATTTTCAACTTTACCCATCATTTGAATGACATTTGAAATATTATGTGCATATTATAGATTGCCATGTTTCATTAAAAAAACATGCATGTAAATGTAGTTCCAATAAGGGAAATTTTTGTTTCAAGTTTGAATGTACCATAAAAAGTAAACTCTACGTGCAATAAATTGTTGGTTCCAATTTTTATTTTAGTTTTTAAGTCCTTGAATAGTAAGTTATGAAATGTTGAAAGGATTCCACCCTTTTGACTGATCTTCTCAAAGATGTAAAAGTATCCTTGCTCCCATTGAGTTTGTTCAAATAGTTAACATACATATGATTCAAAACAAAAGAAAAATGGTGAAAATTTCATGAAAGGAATAATAAGTAATCATTGTTGAATGGAAGTTGCCACAAATGCTCTTTTATGACATATTGAAAAAAATTTGAATGTGAATACAATTTGAAAACAAAACAAATCCAATTCTATAAAATTCAAGCTATATGACATTTATGCATAATTCATCAAAATTTCTAATGAAAAAGTAATTTTCAACATCATATTGACCAATCAAATTCAACAGTATTTGTTCATTACTACTATTATTCCAAAATTTCTCAAATTTTGTATTCAACTTAATATAAACCCAATAAAAATCACCATGGTTTCAAAATGAAAGTTAAATAAAATTTGAATCTACTTTCTTATGTTTTTGGTCAAAATGATCTATTTTTTATTTCATTTTAAATCAAGGACATTTAATTGTGTACTTTAGCATGCTTTCACCCTCTGTGCTTTAATTCTTATGCTAGTTCTCGCAAAAAAGATGTCAACTTGGGTGAAATTCAAACATGAACTTAAACGTTTTAATTTAACATTGCAAACAAACTGAATGATTGTTTTTTTCTAATTTTTTGATGTACCCAAGGTGACACCCATCCATGTTAGTTGATTATTTTTGACACATGTATGACATAATGTTTATGGTTTCATCCACTGCACTACAAAAAGATACATAAAATATTGATTGACTCACTTGTTTTCATTTTGCAGGAAATTAGGTTTTAAAGGGTGGGATTGCTTACATGCAATGTTCCTCCAATTAATAGACAAGGTTGTGGCACATTCCTTGTGTCCTTTGTTTATGTATGGGAAGGTAGAATATTCATTTGTTTAACAACATAGGGAACTCATGTTATTGCTTGTTTCCCATGCCTTCCACCAAGCAAATACCTTATTGCCTACCATTCCTCACTATATAACCATATGTAGACCATGACAAATAGGAATTGAACCCATGCTTTCCACTAAGCGAATACCTTATTGTCATGTTGATCTTCTCTACATAAATATACATGGACCATGACCCATGAGAAGTGGGTGGGGATTTACAACTACTTTTGAAGAGTGGATAATCATAGTCAATAAGCATAGTCTCCTCCCTATTGTTAATACTTTTTTTCTTTTCTAGGAGGGTTATTGATTGATGTAAGATGCCCTCGTAACACATTCTTGAAATTTTTCCAATCTTTTATAGAATGGTCCATACCCATGTTTCTAAAGGGTTAATGGTTATTTCTTCCTAATTTTGTAAGAATCAAAGTTTGGAAAATTTTGTTGTAATTGATATATTAAAATTTAATAGGATGTATATCACGATATTTAAGGAAAAGGTATGACTTGTCAAGTTTTTTAATTCAAAACTAGATGAAACTATGTTCAGAAATAACATTTGGTAAAATGGTATGAATATATGGACATTATTTTGAAATTTTATAAATCTAACATGAACCCAATAATTTAGGTGCTAATTTTTAAAACATATGAAATTGGATTATTATGTCTCAAATGTGCTTCTTGGAAGTTAATTGGATTTTATTAATTTAGATATATTAAAAAAAACATGTTTTTATGTATAAATTAAAACATTAAAGCCTTTATAATGTAAGATGACAATAAATGTTCCTACATCAAATTATCAAGTGTAATGATGTTGTTTAATGATCTTTTTAATCTTCACAATATTTAAAGTAGTAAGCATTCAACTTTTATGACATGACCTTAAATCTAGAAGTGATTTTGGTATGTGTTCTATTATATTTACAATAAAATAGATAGTTTAAATGCCTCAAAAAATATAAAAATATTATTATTCATACATGAAACCAATAAAAACACAATTAATTAAAACCAATACTGTTCATGACAGAGGAATTTTTTTGTTAGACCATATAATGGGCAACATCATGATTATTTTCATTGTGATTGCATTAAAATTAGCTCAAACCTTTGTGGTAATGGCCAAGTACAAACTAAACCTCCTATAAGGTCACCAAGCTTAATATTGTTTTGGTTGAAGTGGGTGTCATTTTAGAATTATTATAGCAAAATCATTTTTCAAAATTTAACTAATTTTCATAGACAAATATTGTATAAATTCAATAAGTTTTGCTCTATTGGTATGAAAATTGCTAAACAAACACATTGCCTTATTGAAAGTTCTTTGGTCATACCAAAAGCATAGCATAGGGCCCATGATTTAGGAAGGTTACTGTATGGTGTGATCACAAACAAACAAAAGCCTTTTGTGATATATGAATGGATCTCACAATTTCATGTGGTTGCATTTCCAAATGTTTGCATGGGCAGAGGCATTGGTAAATGTGAATTGCCACCTACTACGCATTCAATTTGATACAATCATTTAAATGGAATCTTCAACAACATTCATAGTTTATTCTTTTATTGTCCAAACATATACCAAGCTACCATTGATGTAACACAATTTGATCATTGTTAAAATTTCAAAAAAAATTGTAGTGTTAGATTATCGACCCTCAAATGCCATTTTTGAAACACCTAACCATGTTTTCACCCCTTACTAGTGTCATGTGTTACCATATCAGCACCTACACCTATTGTTGTCCATACATAGAAACAAAATGACAACATGATACTTGAAATGGCGCATCAACCCAAATCAAAAGAAGTCACCTATAACCACGCAGGTATCCAAGCACAGAAGACAAAAACACAAGAAACGACAGTAAATGTGCACACGTAAAAAACTTACAAAACAACAAAATAATGTCCTAAAATCTCAAATCACCAAAAAAGATTTGAAATCCCACAACAAGGGATTATATCCAAAATGTGAAAAAATTCGAACCTACTCACATTGGAACCAACTGCAACTAAATAACCTTTTAAACTAGATTACATTAATTAATTAGGATCAGTATGAATCAAGCTAGATTTAATCTTGGAGATAAACATTAACACATGAGACAAGGATCAAATTAGTATGTTAAAAAGTCAATATTAAGGGTCCATTCATGTTAGTAAAAGTTGCATGCACCCACGCCTTGAAACTTTTGTTTTTTTCAATTTTTTCTCAAAGAATATTTTTGAAATATTTTCAATACATCATTTTACTTTTTTTTAATTCTAAATCTTTTTTCAATACTATTATTTTAAGTTTTATATTTTTAAATTCCAAAATTATGTTATCTAAAAAAACTAAAATTGTGTTTTAGATGTTTTTTATTCAATAGATTGATTCTAAATTTTGTTGGATATGTATACCAACATATTGAGAATAACATTGTATAAAAGTATGTCCATTTTTATTTTATTCTCACAATTTGAAATACACAAAAATAAAACAATGGTTGTAATTATTAATGCATTGGAAGAAAAAGGCCGATATGTGATCAACACATTTACAACTACCTACAATTATATGGTTTTGCAACTAAATTTTTGCATCTTCCAACTAATGTAATAGCGTGCTAACATCAACTAAATCACCTACAATTAACTAACGACTAGCCTACAACTAAATTGTTTACATCTATATATAGGTTGGATTTATCATCTAAGAATACCCATTTAAAATCCCATTAGTTGCAAGTGAAACGATGTTTAGTCAAAGTCAAAGAATGTCTATATACATTAATTATAATAATAATTTGATTTGCGGCTAAACTTAATATTAATAACTTTTAGTTTATATTTCAAGTTAATATTCAAAATATTCATAATATTTTTAATGTAAGTAAAGTCATTCATATGATTATTGTAATT
Organism: Sphagnum tenellum; assembly: GCA_963921925.1. NCBI lineage: Eukaryota > Viridiplantae > Streptophyta > Sphagnopsida > Sphagnales > Sphagnaceae > Sphagnum > Sphagnum tenellum. The sequence continues at coordinate 10,216,903 of OY998150.1, forward strand.
ACACTAATTTCATTACATTAAATTACTTATAATTTCTAATAAATTAAATATATTCCAACACAAATTATTATAAATTTTTCAATAAAATTAAAAGCAATTAATGTATGATTATTGTAAAATCATAATAAATGTTTTGCTTTTTACTTTTTACTTAATTGTAACATACACATAATTTATAATTTAGCTTAAATATTCAGGGTTTTAATATTTAATAACTTTTTAATTAAAATATTTCAACTTTTAATTGTAAAAATTACATTCCAGCATCCTAGAATAATTTTTATAATTTTACGAACTACATTCCAATATACTAGAATATTTAATTAATTTACTTACAATATATAGTTGTTATTACATCATAAAAATTTAGAATATTTGACTAAAATTTTAAAATAATTATAACAAATTATTTTACTGCTTATTTTAAATGAATAAATATCATTATAACATAAATTTTCACATTAATCAAAATGATAGTTACGAATCATAAACAATTATATTTTAATGATAATAGTTAAATTTCATATCCATAATTGAGAAGTTGTCATTGTCCTATAATTGAGATTTTTATTTCAAAATTTATAATAATCCAAAAACAATAAGAAAATTTGATGTAATTATTATATTTAAAAACAAATATCCACTAAATATTTTATGTCTTACCCATTATTTACTTATTTACGATAAAATTTTAATATAAAAACATAAATTTTAATATTATAAGTTATTATTTTCTAGTAACATAAAATTATTTTAACATCATTGTAGTTACTTCATTTATTTGTAAGTTAGAATTACAGTACTTGCATAATTAATTTATAATTTATAAATCTAGTTCTTATTTAAGTTTTTAGAATAATCAGAATTTTGTTAAAATAATTATTGTTATGACAATAACTACATGGATTGAAAAATAATAAATTAAATTATTTAGTTCTTATAACTACTTGTCTATAATATGTCACTTTTATAAATAAATATAACTGATTATATTTATGAATCATAGGTTACACTAAATAGTTATTGTTACAATTGAGATTTTTATATTATATCTTCTTGTAGTAAAATAAATCGATTACTGTAATTAGTGTTACATTATTTCAGATAAGAATTAAATATATTATATTCAGAATTATTTCTAATTGAACATAATTATCCACAATTTGTAATTTATAACTTTAATTCTGAATTAAATTTTTGGAAATTTTATAATGTAGTTGAAAATTTTATTGCAATGATTGTAATTGTAGGAATTATTATACAGTAATTTTTTATATATTTTAAATTCTGTAGTTACTTATTTCTGATAAATATTTTTTATTAATAATACAGTAACTAAAAATATTAATATATGTTCAACAGATTATTGTATTTATATTTACTAATAAGCATTGAAAAAGAATATTACTTGATCAATATTAATTTTTACAATAATAATTGTAAGTAATTACAATAATTATTTTAATGTTACTTTTAAAATAAATAATTTGTGTAGGAATTTATTTTCTAATAGCAATTATTAGTTCATTATTTTTATTTTGAAAATAATTAATTATACTGATTATTATTTTTAATATAATAAAAAATTTTAATCACATTATTTATATTTCTATAATTCAACCAATTTTTTAAAAGTAAGGGAATACTTTAAAATATTTTAATTATTTATTTATCTATTGTTATGTATTGAGAACTTGGGAGTAACTAGATAGCTAATTATTAAATATTAAGAAGTTATTAGTTATTTAAATAGTTGATAATGAATACTTAATATTTGTAGTGTATAGTTGATATATTAAATATATGTTCAATTTAATCATTATAAATTAAATGGTTATCTGATTATCTAGTGAATTATACTTTAATTGTTTAAAAATCTAAAAATTTAAGAACAAAAAGCCTGAAAAACTTGTTCCCATATTGTTTGTTCTTCATTCCTAGTTTGAACATTATATAAACATGGGGTGTGGTCATCCAATTTCACATTCAAAAAATGTATGCAAATGGGATGAGACAATCAAAAGGCTTAATCCAAAACAAAAAGGAAAATTATGCACAATTTTAAACTACCTACCTCCCCAACCTATTTATTTACTCAATTAAGTAAGTGCCTAGTTTGACCTACCCACCTAGGTTGACCTATGTAAGTACCTACTTATATGAATATGTATTTAACCTAGGAAGGCAAGACCTACCTACCTACCTTTTTATGAAAGTAGATAGGTAAGTATGTAGCTTAAGTTTGTAAACACCTACTTATGTATCTAATATTGAGTCCAAAATGGCAATGGACACAAATCTTTATTAGTTTGTGCATTCAATTTTCAATAGTCCACACATATCTTCAATTTGCCAACCTTTTTGGCACAATTACTAATGGCAATAGCCATTGTGTGTTCTATCGAATAGATGAAGTTTGCATATGTTATAACGTCTTGTATATGTTTTTTCACACTTTTATAACAAAAGTTTGATTCATCCTACACCACCACTACTTAATTAGTTAGCTTGGCATTTGACATTATATCAATCTTGTGTTCACAAATTTGCCATGGAATCCCCTTTCATTATTTATACCTCTAGGTGAACCCATATTTGTAACTATTTAAGAATGCCTCAACTCCTTTAATAAAATGCAATGGCAAGGCTACATTAATCAACACCATTTTTGGGTCTTTCAAAATACCTAAATGCAACTTTATTAATTATTTTTCTTCAATCATGGTGCATTAATTATTAAGTTTTTTAAAAATCGTAATGTTGATTATTTCATCAAAATTCAAGGCATCCCTTAGTTCATGTTGATAAACATATTGTAGATAATACATTTTTTTTTCAATTTATATCATAATGCAAAATCATTTTTCCTATTGGCCATAACTTTGACAAAATTTCGTATAACTTTTGTTTATCGTTATTTAATTATCCTTCATAATTACACCTATCATCTACATGTTTTGGTCATTGTGATGGATTCAATTTCATTGTTTTAATGGTACTAAGAGTGACATACCCCCAAGTCCCTTGTTAGACTCAAAAAAATCCAATTATGTCAAAAAATGGAAGTAGATGGAACTTGGTGCCGCTCTCAACTTTTAGCAACAAAGGGGGGTGAGAGGGCTGTGTTGAAAGCTCCGGAATTAGACTAGGAAGAGAGACAAGCTACTTAGTTATTCGATCCTGCATCCAAATCCAACCAACAAGTTGGTTAGAACTCATTCTATGCATTTTTGGTGTTGGGACAAGCCACGGGCAACTTTGGACTCACTTGACTCATCACGACCCGGACTCGGGGGAAGCCACCACCTTCCCCCATATAATATTATCTTCGTTACTTCGTCGCAACCGCATCCAAATGATTTTTTATTCCCGAAACTCCCAAGGAAGAGTCTTGAAACTGTCCCGGTTCGGACTCTTGAGACTTTGGGAACTCATAACTCTCGACTCTGACCTTGGATTGTGATGAGGTCTAAAGCAAACTTGTAGCTCTTCTCAAGAGCTTTCCAACGGTGTGTCGCACTTGATCTGCACACACCGGGATCAGGTCGATTCTTGACTTTTTTTGGTCGGGAATCAAACTGCCAATTTGACTCCTGACCCTTCTTTTTTACCATAACTTGCGTTGAAGATGTCCAAATGGCTCATGCGAGGCCATTTTCGACATTTACAGTTCAAGGCCTTTCCAACAATATAAAGAACATTTCAAGGCGAGGTGTTTTTCCATCTGTTGTCGAACTCTAAAGTTGTAGGAGTCCCGGAGGACTCCAAGTTCCCACTTTTGAGAGTGTGAGTCTCATCCTCACACTTGCCTCAAAATGGGGTTGCGACAAAGAATGAACACTTTTAAAAAAAAATAATGGTTAGGACATTATTTTTTTAATCGTGGTGAACTTTTGCCTACTTCAACCATGGTCTTCCCAAAAACATTGAATATGTTTCTTGTCCTTTGTCCATACTTAGTACAATCACAAAGATATTGTATATCCATCCTATTGAATCTATCTTCAAGTTTCAAAATAACCCTATTGGTGTTGGTTAGCCATATGGACCAAAAAAGGAGTTGGTTGAAGCCTTTTCAATCCAAGCTTATTTTTTAATCTTTTTGAAATTATGTTCATTCTAGATCCATTATGGTTTACATTTTCTTATTCACATGTGAACAACAAATATTGTTTTTTCAAAATCTTTTGTTTATGTTTTAGATTTTATAAGCATGAATAATTTTTTGTCTTGGTCCTATTGGCCAATGAATTTTCCAATATTTTCCTCATTTGATGACAAATTTGTAATAGTTTTCCCAACTTTATTTCCAAGTTTGTAATATTGGTTATATAAGGCTATCAAAGTTCCTTACTAAACATCGTTTTGTTGAGGGGATCAAATTTGGTTAAGATTGGGCCAATTGATTTGATTATTTCAAAATGGTCATGCCAAGGGTTTGCATAGGCTAGTACATGCTAAAGGCTTTCAAACCTTGTATTGTAATTTTTTAGAAGTTGATTCTTGTTTTGTAATATTTGTAACAAATTCGAATGCACTTATATGTACACTTGTCAAAAAGGTCATCCCACCATTAAAAAAATTTCAACCAACTATATTAGTGAGATGGTAACAAATTAAGGTTTGCGTTACTAGGCCATTTGAATGGATGTTACAGTATTTGGTTCACATTCATTGGTTTTAATGGTTATGGACTAGCTTAACACCACTGAAACTAATTCAATGAACATATCAATTCATCTTCATTCACATGCTTGGTGGATGATATATTGGATCCATGATGATTCATTTGTGCTTTGTTATGATGACTATCCACCATTAATTGTGGTCCATAAGCACTACTACAAAATGTGGGTGTAGTTCATTAATCCTTGTTCACTAAACTAGTGAATTCATTCAAAATCGAGTGAAATCACTTGGCAGATAGGGACACCTTTTGTTGTAGTGAAGGTTGGACTTCCATAAATAATTTTGTTGACATTTTTGAATTTTTCCCATTCTCATGCATTTCAAAATGGAGGCCCAAGGATGATTTGGGACTTCAATTCATTCAATATGGAGAAGCCCAATGTAGATGAAAGGGAATTCACTATGGGGTTTTGCATGCACACCATTGATGTGCTAAGCATTTTCAAAGGAATTTGTACACAAATTTTGGGGCATTTTCCATTTGGAGTTATGAATTAAGAATAAATGGGAAAAAAGGTTGACATTAAGTCATTGATAACTTGATTTATAACCATTAAACCTAGGAAAGAGGGATCAAATGACCTCCAAATTGTATACCATAGCTTAAGGTTAGTTTCCACATTGACAAAACAAATAATTTTTTTTCAAAAAAATGAATTTTGAAATCACATATTATTTTGTAATTTACTATAATATTGTGGTATGAATAGTGAAATCACTCTAAATGTAGCCTATGATAATTATGATGATTTTAAACATGATAATTTCAAATTTTCACAAAATTTCATTTCACTATTTTGAGGATTACTTTATGACAAAACTAACCTTAGGGTAAGGTATGTGATATGGGGTCAATTGGAAAGGGATTGTCAAGGCCTACAATTTTTTCCTTGAAAGCTTTTCAATTGAAGCAAGTTATATGTGGGAGTTATGAGCTTTTAAGTTTGCAATATTCATAACTTGGGGAAAATTAATCATTTTTGATTTTTTTTCTCAAAAATTATTTGATTTTTTTTTCATTTTGATTAGCCTTTACCATAAGTCATAGAGTACCTTATAGGAGAGTAGGCAATGGTTCCTTTCTATGTTTGGGCCAAGAAATGTCTTATGAGTTTGATTTTTATGTGCATCATTTTGGCTTCAACTTACAATTATTTATTTTTATTGGTTTGTATGGGTTGGTTTTATTGCAAAACTCTCACTTTTGAGTTTGTTCTAGTCCCATCCTATACTTCCCAACACCATTTATTTTGTGGGAGTTAATGAATGTGTCATGGGTTTGCATTCTATTAAATTTTTTAAATCAATATTTTTTTAACTCCAAATATTATTTAACAAACCTAGGGGTGCACATCATTGTGATTGATCCAAATGACATTATTTAAATGATGTCACAATAAAATGCTATTCAAAATTCATGTTTATAGATGGGGTGGGGGAATGATTTATCTTTATGTTGGATATTAATGCTTGCCCAAATGAAAGGCACCATTGAAATGTTTTGATTGTGAAAATATGGAATATTTGTTCCAAAAATGCAATGAAAGGTACCATTGTGTCAATTCTAAAAAACCAAAACTAACATAACAAAAATGAGTGTGAGCATTACCTTACGAAAGTCAATCGATTAGCTGCCATGAATTCTTATTAACTTCATTAACTCAAATGGTGAATGTAAATATATATACAAAATCTTAAGCAAATAATTATGCATAATTAATGTTATGAGTTTCTTTCACATTTCCAAAGCAATGAAAATATTCATCATAATTTTGACTAACATTTAAAAATCATAGCACTTCTTGGGACACATTGAAATTTCATATGAATAACCATGTTGCATGAAACAAAATCTAATGATCAAGTGCAAATTGAATGTGTTTAAAAAAATGACTTAAAAGCTCTGTCCCAAAAGTTTGTGACCATGCATTTTGTCAAACTCACAATTGTTTTGGACAAATAGTGATTGAATTGAAACCTTAAAATCATATTCAAAACTTGGAATTGTTTACAACATTCATGAATTTGTAGGTTGATCATAAACAAAAACATTTCATGTCATGTTTACAATTCATTTGGGAAGTTTTCATTTTGAGTTCTGGAGAAAAATCTTTAAAACATTGGTATTAGGTTTTTATTTATAAATTTTTAACCTTAAATCACATGGTTGTACCAAATGGAAGAATCTTCCTTAATTTTGACATCACCTATGACAAGCATTGGGCATTAGAAAATTGTCTTGTCCATCATTAGCAACTTGTCAAACAAGTTCATAATTGTTCGATGCCTTCACACTATGAAAAAAATCCTATGACATTCCATCAATGTTAACCATGTCTCAATGTTCATAAGCATCAAAATTTTCTTTGAATGATGTAAAAGAATGTGCACTTGAAATAATGTGAAGAAGCTTATTGGACTTCAAATTTCTTGTGGAAATAGTTTAGCTTGATAATTTTGCATGTGCAAAAATTCACATTGTTGCAAATTAAGAAAGACATGTTTAAAATGACTAATTTTGTTGGTGTTTTTATCACCATATTTAACATTATTTGGAACGCCCTTTTCCAACCTTTTGTATTTAAACCCTGGCAATTTAGCATGTGTTTTTTTTTTTAAAGGGTTTTTTTAATGGCAAGATGATAAGTAGAAAATGCACCCCAAAAAAGGGGGTTTTAAAGGTTTTTTAATCACCATATTTGTAAAACATGGAAAAAAATAGCAATCACCAAACCAACTATTTAAGCTTTAGACTTGAGTAGGTTGGCCCAATAAAGAAGGGAATTTTGATTTTTTACTTTTGTATTTCATTTATTGCCAATTTTGGCTATATAATTTTTCCTTGGACAATCGGCACTCATCAAAATGGAAAACAAAAACATTGTTGATGAACTTTAATTCAATTGTATGCACCCTCTGGCAACTATAATTAATTCTTTTGAAGAAAAATGATTTTGTAGATATTAAAAATATTATCCAATGGGCACACAATTTTTTTATTTTATTTTATGTAGCCCAAATGTCAATTGTCCATGACATGAAAGTAGTATATTGTTATCATTGATGACAACATCAAGACAAAATGGCACTCATCCATAACTCGTACATCTTTATTTATGGATGATTGCCACTTATGTAAGCAACATGACAAAATTGGACTTGAAAAAAAAAAAACTTTCATATTTTGAATATCTCGAAATTTGGCTAAATATATTTATGTATGATTGCCATTTTGATCAACATCACAAAGTTGAATAAAATAAAAAAAAGAAAATATTTACTTTCATATTTTCAATATCACCAAATTTGGCTAAAAATATATTTATGGATAATTGCCACATGAGAGCAACATAAAAAAATTGGAAAATAAAAATAAAAATAACTTTTGTATGCTGAAAATCTCCAAATTGTGCTAAATATATTTATAGACAATTGCCACTTGAACAACATCACAAAATTGATTTTAAAATAAAATAAAATAAAATAAAATCTCTTTTTTACTTTCATAATTTGATTATTTCCAAATGAAATATATTTATAGATGATTGCCACCGTGGAGCAACATCACAAAATTGAAAACAAGGGGGGTGTGTCACACACTTTGGCCTTGCCATTTTACATTAAAAAAGTATCTCAAGGCGAAAGAAAAAATTATGAAAACTAAAATTATTTCACCAAAAAAAAACTATAATCTTCCAAAATAAGTCCTTTAAAAGAAACCCAAATCCTTCAAGATATTATAACTCTGTAACTAAATTTCTCAAGTTTCAACACAAACCAAAATATCATCTTTCAAAAATCCTCATATAGAAATAAATAGACCTATTATTATTACTAGTGGGTGCCCGTGACCTTGGACCACTTCGACCACTGTGAAGTCCCCTGGTTTCTTTAAACTTGGTTAATGTTTTCCTTGAGCTACTATACTCTATAATGATTCTAAAATACAATAATATCCTTGCCTTGGTAAGCAAGGCCAACAAAAAACACACACATAGACACATACACACACACACACACACACGCACTACTCCAGAAGGGTCTAAAAAGGTTAAAAGGGTGGGAAAAAAGGTGGTCCTAATAACCTAGGTTTAGGAAAGGGAACCTAAAGGCAAATTAGGTCAGAAAGTCAAAAACAGGTGGGGCAGCAGGCTACCTCCCAAAACACACTCTGAAGAAGAAGAAGAAGAAGAAGAAATAGGAGGAGGTGGTGGTGAAGCTCCTTCGCCATCAAGCTCCTTTTGCAATGAAAACAAAACTGAGTGTAACCAGCTTTGAAACGAGTGAGGCAAGTTTGCTTTTGAAAGCTTTAGGTCATATCTGACGCTGTGGCGTGTGGGAGTGTGAGAAGAAGCTGAGTAGAAATCCCTATTTAAATCGGACTGGGGAACTGGAAGAAGAAGAAGAAGAAGAGAAGAAGAAGAGGTTTTGAAATCCCTAATTTTTTTGTTTTGTTTTTGCTTCGGTGTTGTCGATGGGGAATGAATATGACAAGAGGAGAAGTGCTGCTGCTGCTGCTGCTGCTGCTCACTCTGCAGTGCCGTCGTCATACCAGAGACCATACCTTTACGGTCAGCCGCAGCAGCAGCAGCAGCAATTAGCAGAGCAGCAGGTGGCACCACCACCGCCTTCAAACATGGCGGCAGCGCAGCATCAACAACATTGGTATGGCTATCATCAACATCCGGCACAGCAAACTCAGGTGGGTGGGTGGGTCTCTCTCTCTCTCTCTCTCTGTGTCCGTTTCATTTTCTTTCACTCTTTTGTATCGGATTTTGGGGAAAGCTGGTCATTCCCTTTTCCATGCGAAGGAAAGTGAGCTGTTGCAGAAAATTCTGTTCTATTCTGTTCTGGTCAGCTTGCTGTGTGTCATAGACTTTCAATCTTGTAGTGGGTCTCTTGTATTGTGATTTTTCTTCACAGCGAGAGAGTTACAGAATCTAGAAAGGGTTTTGTTTGATCTAGGTCGTGTTATTATGGTTCGCTAAGGTATCCTCCATCCACTTTGTTTTCCTTATCCATCCCCCTGCCAAACCAAACTTTTAGCATATGTTGAAGGTTGTTATGCCTTTTGGGCCAGTGGTTTTTAGGGCAATATACACATCCTCTGCTGCAAATAACATGCAACAATTCATCAGTGCTGAAGGTGGAAAATATGTTAAACCTAAAGAGGGTAGGTGGTACTTCTGGGGCTAAGTTTTGTCATGCATTTTCCTTAGTCAATTGACAAGCTTGAGAGAGCATTTCATGATGGCTTTATGAGGTTGCTAGCTGTACAACTGGCTGCAAGATGCCTCATATTTCTGCTGCATTCGAATTGATAAAATAACATAGGATGCGAGAATTCAACTTGCACTTCTCTGCCTGTGCAGCCCACCTGCAATTTGCAGAAAACATCTCTGTGAAGCACCTCTTTTCAACCTTCAGTTGTCACAGCATCCAAACTTCAATTTTGGGACATTAGCATGACACTTGTGTAGAGGTCTCCTAACCTAGTAACAATGTCTTTCTTAAGATTACTCTTGCTCATTAATCTTCAAAGAGAGTCTTGAACTACTAGTTAGGGTTCCACAGGAGAGAGAATGGAAGAACAGGAAGCATGACCTAATATGGGTGTTCTTTCTCCACAACTGTGCAAATGGTCTTGAACTCCAAGGAGAGAAAGGAAGATCTGCACAAGATCAGGATCTGAAGTCATGTGAGAATGAGAGGAGAGGGATCCTGGAGACCTATGATGTAAGGAGTAGGATGCTATAGAGATTGAGATAGTCTCAAGAGCCCAAGATAAGTTTGAGCAGAGGCTGCTGAATTCTATGTAGCCTGTGCAGTTAAAGTCCAGTCTTATTTTGGATTTTGTTCAGCATTTAGCTGAATTGCTTGTAATCTGTGTTTGAGTTTCTATACAGTATTGTTTGGTGGCTATTGTGCTTGCTGTTGCCTGGCTCAAGGAGTTGTGAATCCTCTGCAGAACTTGTCTGAACACTCTCAATAATTGGCTCACCTGGAGGCTTGAATCTCTAAGCAACCCCAATATGGAGTTGCTGACAGTATCTGTGTGTGGAAGTGTGGGCTACTACTTTTGGGTTGGCACTAATATCTTCTTCTTGCTAGGTTTTCTTCATCTAACTGTGTGTTTTTACTTTGTACTGTGGTGGAATGGGCTTGAGTAGGAAGGAGGACAAGTGAACCAGTTAGGGACCATGCCACCTCTTCCCATTATGCCACCTCCTCAAACTCCTCTTCCTCCAACCACATCTTCCTGGTCAGGTGGAGGAGCACATGAAACTACAGATAGCTCATACTCTGGCTACTACAGCCATCCTCATCACCAGCAAGGGCAAGACTATGAATCAGGCTACATCAGGGGGGATGGGCAGCCTGCAAATAATATGACACCCTCCCTCCCACTTGCTCAATCTAACACTGCTCCAACAAATGGGTTTCAAAATTATGGTCATGGATATGGTGGATATGCCTTGGGGGATCATCATGGTTACGAGAGTGCAAGTTATCCAATGTCTAATGATCACAGCTACCCTCAGCAAGGAAGTGAGTCCTACTCACAGAACACAACCACATATGCAGATCCTAATGCTCCATATGCAACTGCTGATATTTACCAGAATGCAAACTCTGGGGACACAACCACTTACCCAAGCTCAGCCAATTACTACAATTCAGGAGGCTATCAGTCTTATCAGACTTCCGCTTACAGCATGCCCACAAACACTTGGAATGATGGCAGTTACGGGAGCCACAATTATACTGGCTATGCCGTACCTAATGCAACTATGGGCCCTGCCTATGCTGCACCTAGTTCAATCCCTGGCACAGGCTTTGCTGCACCTAATGTAAACACCAGCACAGGCTACAGTAATGCTGCTACAGGTCTGGATGTAGGTACTGGTACAAATGCAGAGGCTTCATTGCAGTACCAGCAAGATACTCAACAACAGTGGGCTGACTACTATGCTAGCTTTCAAACTACTCCACAAGGTAGCACAGACAGTAGTGGTACCCTGCAAGCAGCTCCTGACTTGCTGAATCCCAGTGTGCCTCCACTGACGTATGCTAAAGTTGTTGCTGCCGAACCACCCCAGCAGCCTCCTCCTCCTGGCACAGTCCAGCCTACTTGGCTGCAGACTCCTGTATCTTTTGCAGCATTGTCCTCTTTTCAGGCATGTGGTACCATGTAAAATCTCATGGGTTTTCTCTTTTTTCTTCCCTTCCTTGCTTTGTGCTGTTCATATGGTTGATATTGTGCTCCAATACTATCCAATACCTTTCTGGTAGTTTCCTCCCTCTTTGCATGGAGATTCTCAAATCTGGGGACCATGTGTTCTAGAACCATTAGGCTGGTATAGCTGGTCAAGTTTGAAGCAGCAAATTCTGAGTTTCTTGTCTCAGGTAGGAGTGGGTCAAGTGTCTTCAGTCAATGTACCATTGTTCAGTCCTGTTGGTGTGCATCAGGTGCCTTCAACTACAGAACCTCTGAGTAGAGGAATTCAGTGGAATGATACCTCTTCACAAAACACTCGACATGAGGAGTATAACCAGGCAACGTTTGCTCCTGTCCAGCAGCAAGAGCAGCAGCAAACTACGCAGCCTCAACAACAGTCAGTGGCGTTTCAGAAAGGGCAGCCAGCACTCAACTTGAAGCAGCAGCAGCAATCTAGAATAAACACAGTGCACATCCCCACAAATCCTTCCATTGTCCCCAAAGTGGGTGGGCTCAGTGCAACCAAAGAGTCACAAAAGCCAGCCTATGTCAGTGTCCCTGTTAAACAATTGGGACCCAAGTTGTCAACTGATGTTGTTGCTGATGCAGTACTTCAGGTTATTATAATCTTCCTGTAATCCTGTGCTCCTTCTAAACAACTTGTACAGTCACAGTGTGAACAATGTGGGAAGGAAATCAATCTGTAATTTAAATTTTGCAGCCAAAGCTGAATGATGTTGCCGATCTCATGGTAGGAAGTTCAGCTCCAATGACACTGTGACATTCTTGAGCTTTAACCTAAACTGGAATGAGGTTTTCACATTGTTTGTGATGGTAGTAGTGTTGGTATTTTTTCTCCAGTTTCAGATTTTTGAGCATTTTGCTTTCTAGGTCTTTTACAAATTTCACTCTGTTAGAAGTGTGGAGCCTGATTCTCTACTTGCTTATTTGGGGAAATCTAATCACTGAGGCTGTCTTGACAGCCAGGAAGTTTTCCTCCATCATTGCGGACATATGTGGAGAGGGTTCTGATGCAGTGCAAAGATGAAGCTCAGAAAGCTGCTTGTCAAGCCATAATGAAGGAGGTGAGGCTGTTCAGGGTTTACTGCTTTTTGAGATTGGGGTGGAGCACAATGGGGGGTTTTTTTTGGAGCTTTACAAGTTTGTTTTTTGTTGACTGCTTTTCTCACTGACCAAAAGTTTAAACTTGCCTGTTGTCCCTCAATTATTTAGCACTTGGTTTCCAGTGGCTCAGTAACTAGATGCGCACAGAAGGATGTCTTGGGTGCTGGGTCTGTGATATGATAGATCAGAAGCACTGCAATGTTTCCACTCTGCATGTTTATTTAGAGTTTTTGCAGAAACTGCTGACAGAGTCTCCTTCATTTGACAGAAACTTTAGATGCGGAATCATTAGAATCGATCTTAGACCTGGGTGTCATGGTTGGAGCTGACGCTTTTTACTTGTGGTTGTTGGTATTCAGCAGTATCACCTGAACTGTTGTGTGGCTGAGTACTTTTGCAATTCATGTCTTCATGTGGTAACATCTACAGTTGGGTCTATATTTGTCTTCTGTAAATGTGTGATTGCAGATGGTTATGAAAGCGGCAGTGGATGGCTCGCTGTTTTCAAAGGATTGGGATTCAGAGCCCTTGCTCCCACTGCCAGGCACTCCATCAGCAACCACAAAAAAAGAGTGTGTCTTGGTCTTCTAACTATACTGTGGATTTCCTTGGCATCATGGTTGGTGTTGTAGAAGTTCCTAGAACTTTTTGTTGGCATGAGGTTTTTCATATTGCTGCTTCTTACTTTTACATTGTTTCTGCAATCTCTGCAGTAAGGAATAGAAGGCTACTTGTCACTTATCTTTGTTGTCAATACCGAGCTGCTTTGTAAGGGCCTGTCCTGTGCTTCATTTAGTAATGAGGAATGCATGAAGAACATGCCATATTTGGTAGGACATGTAATAATAATAGACTTTCAGTATGCTTTAGCACCAAGTGCAATGACAAGTCGTGACACTGATCCTACTCGTTGTCTATGTGGACAGATTGTCACAGCAGCAGGCCAACACCACAAAAACAGAGTACAATCTGAATAAGCGCTTGAAAACCCGCTGGGAGCCTGTGACAGTACATGAATCAGATGGTAACCAAGGACGCCCCAATAGTTTCTATGGTGTTTCAAAGGATGATGTGCAAGGCAATTTCAAGGATACCTCGGTATGTTGCTTCTGCTCCTCTTTCTCAGAAGAAATCTGTTGTGCTGTGTGGATGGTGAGAGTGTCATTTCTTAGCTTGCCTATTGTACTTTGGTGAGTCTCCTTGGGGAATTCTAACAATGTGCAGGGTAATTACACCTGCATGCCATGTCACACAGTGTGGTTCTATTGTCATTTGTATTATTAGTCACATGGTCAATAGTCTCTTGCAAAATCAGGCATTAGAATTTTGCTGTAAGGTTGTCTGCTTACTGCATGGTGTATTTGATCTCTTGACATTGATATATTTTCACATGTACTTTGGGTACTTATCCTGCTCAGTTGTTCATTGTCAGTCATTTGAAGTGATTCCATCTTGATCAATCCTGTCACTGAGAGAAGTTTAAAACATATGGCTAGTTCAAGGTGTTCTTTGTTGTGCACAGGCATCACCAACAAAACAGATGAAAAAAGATGAGTCTTGGAGTAAGATCAACTCCTCCCCACAGCAGCAACCACAGGTAGAACATAGGACTTGGATGGGTTCATGCATGGTGGTGTAAAATATCAGACAAGTTAGGTTTGTGAACTGCAGATAAGGGAACTTACAAAAGAATTAGACTTAATCCCTATGTATCCTTGTACAGTAACCCACATGTTTTTGAGTGTTCCCAGACCACAAGATATCAACACCAGTACAATATGGAAAGAAGAGGATGCTATGTACAATATCAAGATAGTCCAGATGGTTGACAATTTCATGGAACAGGATATTGCTATCTTGTTGTTTGCCATTTGGGAGAGTGTTTGGCTTGCTATGTTACGCATCTTGAGTTTTTGAAACTGATTGCATTACTGAGTTTTTTCCGTGCTTATGACCTCTACTATTGATGCCATAATTTTGATGTTGAAACCTGTCTCCAGTTGCAAACAAGGAGAATTAGGAAAGGATTGAAAAGAGTCCACAGAGGAAGTGTGCAAGGGGTAATTGGGGGCACAAGCACTTCAAGTGAGAGTGAAGAAGAGGAGGAGCAAAATGAGGGTGTATATCTTGGCTCTCTTTCAGTTGCTGAAACTCCTGAAGAGAGAAAAAGACGCGAAAACCGAAGCAGACGATTCGACCGAGGAAAAGACATGAACAGGGGCCCGAAGGGTTTTGGAAGGGGAAGGATAACCAATGGCAGCATTGCTTCCACACGGAGGGGTGCAGTATTACAGATGGCACTAAATTCTGCGGATTCGCAGAATGGGCGTGCTGTTGAGGACATTGACTGGGACTCTCTTACAGTGCGAGGAACTTGTCAGGAGGTTGAAAAGCGCTATTTGCGTCTTACATCTGCTCCAGATCCTCACATGGTAGCTCCTCCACCTTCTCTCCCCAAGCTCATGTGTTCTCTAGAGACCTATTTGTGTTACAGTAGAAGAAGCTGCTACTTATATATTTTAACAGAGAAGATGTTATGTTCAAGACGTATGGTGACAGGTATCTGCTTCATATACAAGTGTGAAATTGTTACTTGTCACTGCTTCTTCCAGCTTACATTGGCAGCCCCCATTGATGCTATACCCTAAAAACTCTTCATCAAGCCTTTTTTTTAATGTTAGATGTTGCATATGAAAACATTTTCTGATGTTGGGTGATGCCTGTGTGGATGCTCCTTGCCTCGGGAGCCCTTAGTTCAACTATGTCAAGAATTTGGGTTACTCTGGTTTTCCGGTCATCTTAGTTATCCCTTGGTTGGGTGAAATGTGTTTGGAACTCTGTCTGTATTTTTCAGGACCTGCATGTGGGTTATTGGTGTCGTATTGCAGACATTACAGACTTTGACATGAACATGAAAACTTTCTGTGGGTGCAGGTAAGGCCAGAGGAGATATTGAGGAAAGCATTAGCCATGGTTCAAACAACCACAAAAAACTATCTGTACAGATGTGAGCAGTTGAAATCTATTCGTCAGGATCTGACTGTACAACGCATTCGGAATGAACTTACTGTGCAGGTCAACATTTCACTAAACATTTTGTCTTGTTTTGCAAAAGATGTTTTCTTGTTCATTTCATATATTGACAGGGGTGTTACGAGGAAATTGAAACTGATCAATTGAGTTGTCCAGCATGCTAGCTTGTAGACTGGTACTCAGTGATCTTTAAATAGCAGTGGTGATATGAAAGTATATGTTCAGGGGCAGCAGACCCCTGAAGTGCTACTCTCTATATAGGCCTCTCCTTGCCTTAGGTTTAGATACTATGAAGTCAAGCTTCCCTCACAAGCTTGACTCAGCTTGAATTGGGATACTATTGACTTTATTCATTAGCCTTGCCTGTTGGATGCAAGCCGGCATCATTCTGAGTCTTGCATTCACTTCTGGAAATGTGACAGAAACACAGAATGCATATTTTTCTGATGTTGTTTCATGAAATCTTGAGAAGATTATTGTACGCCCAATATCAGGAGCTGATGACGTCAGTAGGGAGTAATGGTAGGCAGCAACTGCCATTTATAATGAAGGTCGTAGTTTACTCTGTGAGTGACAACTCTTGTTCTTGTTGTGTTTGGTTTGGTTTGGCCAGAACTGACACAACAGTTACCTTCAAAATTTTATAGTGGAATTTTCTCTGCAATCTTGGAGATATGTTCTTCAGTGGCAAAAGTGGATGTACTGCATCCAAGTAGTCAATAGTGGTGTGCTTTTAAGGATATGTTCAGGGGGCAGGAGGCCCCAACCACTACCCTCTATGTAGGCCTC
Source organism: Sphagnum tenellum (assembly GCA_963921925.1). Classification (NCBI taxonomy): domain Eukaryota; kingdom Viridiplantae; phylum Streptophyta; class Sphagnopsida; order Sphagnales; family Sphagnaceae; genus Sphagnum; species Sphagnum tenellum. The sequence goes on from OY998150.1 coordinate 10,233,758, forward strand.
TCTATGCCTTATGCTTAGATGCATGCTTGTACAAGGGTGAGCTAGAGTGAAATGACACTTACTGTCACAAGCCTGTTGGAGCATGAATGAGGATGGCATTGAATTTTTTTTATTAGCTATGGCTCTTGAGTGTTAGCTGACATCATGATTGAGTCTTCCTTTGTTTCTGGAAGTGCAACAGAAACTTAGGATGAAAATTGTTGTAAAATTTTTGCCTGAAATTTTCAGCGGATTATTATACATTTATCTACACCCACTGTCAGGAGCTGATGGTGACAGTGGGGAGCAATGGCAGCTAGTCACTGCCATTCAGGATTATGGTAAAGGTGGGTTACTTTGCTAGTGACACTTACAAAGCTGCTCATTCTTTTCATGTTGGTTTTGGTTTGGCTGGAACTGACACAATGGTAACCTTCAAAGTCTTGTTGTAAGTTTTGTGTGCAATTTTGTTACATGCTACTACTTGGCGGTCTAGCCTATCTTTAGGCTGCAATTTGGTTATCCAGCAGGAGCAAGTTTGTGGCCATCATTGTATAGCTGAAGGACGAATTCTTTCTGCTGTTAATGATACCTCAGCAGTGATAAGTAGCAGTGATACCTGCCACGTGTAGCTGTTTTTGTTGGGGGCTCCTTACTCAAGGCTTTGCATGTGGCAGGTATATGAGACACATGCCCGCATGGCATTGGAGGCTGGAGATTTGCCTGAATATAACCAGGTACACATGCATCTTGAAGACCTTGTGCTTGTATGTCCCCCGGTCAAACTATGCTGACTGGAACTTCCTCACCATCTGGGCCTCATGGTTGAGGGTGTTATAAAGATAGAAATTAAGCCAGCACTTGTCCTCCCCAATATCCAAAGCTGGCACTATTTTAGTGTTGGTGGTTATAGGGCCTATCCTGGTGGTAGGGCATGTCTATAGCCTGTCCAGAAGAGCTTGGAAGTGACTTGGTTTTGTAACATCGATTGACAGTGTACATTGAACAACAGTCAAGGACACAATTGTAGTTAGAGGAATACCCTATCATCCTTACAGTCTCTAGAGTCCAGACACAATATTGGTGCCAAGAGCATCACCACAGAGGGGTTTAAGGGGGCCCTATCAGTTTTGGAAACTCTAGTCCTCTTTTGCAGGAGCAACATCAGTATGGTATTGAGAAACATACCATATTGATCTGACCCTAAGGACCACAAAAGAATATGGGTGTACCTCTCTAAATAGGCTTGTGCCTGGTGGTCAAGATAGTGGGAGAACAAAAGAAAATTCTGAATTATAAATTCTGCACTGGCAATGGGGAAATAGAATGTCCTGTACTCTGTTGATATGATTGGTTCCTGTGAGCATATGCACTTTTTGCAGTATATATCTGGCATTTGCCACCCATTCAAAAGTTGAGTTGCGTGGTTTTTTTGGGCCTAGTGACAGCAAATTGGAAAGCATCTGCCAATTTTAAACAAGTATTTCGGCACTTGAGAGAACATTCTCTTTTGAGAGGAAAAGGTAATATCTGAACTGATTTGTGTTGATTGCAGTGCCAGTCACAACTGCAGGGGCTGTATGCAGAAGGAATAAAGGGATGCTGCAGTGAGTTCGCTTCATATGGCTTGCTCTACATTGTCTTCCAGCATGGCAATAGTCGTGACCTTTTATCAGCTATGGCAAGGTATGGAGAGCTCCTCAGCTACTACAAAGTGTAGTGTAGTGTGTTTATGTGAATGTGTATGGACACTCATGAGATGGTGAGATGCTTGTGACCTTAAACCCTGTCTTCTGATTTATCTGCTTGTCAAATGAGTTCAGTTGTGTCATGTTTCCTTTATATCCATATGAAGTCAGTGATGTGTCAATACAGTCAGCACCTCTTTAAGTGGGATTTGTGTGCTGCAGATTGACCAGGGAAGGGAAGAAGGATAAGGCAGTTAAGCATGCTCTGGCTGTGCGGAGTGCAGTGGCTGTTGGCAACTACACTGCATTTTTTCGCTTGTACAGAACAGCTCCAAATTTAAGTCCATACTTGATGGGTATGCATCAGGTCTAGCGCTTAATTTGTAAATTGATTGCCAGGTCTAAGGTTGTCTAGCATCAACTGAAGAGATATGACTTGTCTTGCAAGGGGATTGTCTGTAGGTCATTTATTATTGCTCATGTCTTGATCATCACTGCGTATGGATAACTTTTCCTTTGTTTCGGTATGCTTCAATATTGATGACGGGTCTAAGTGTCCTCACCATCTAAAGGTTTTCTCATTTGGTATCAGATGTTGCAATAAAACGTGCTGAAAGAGGAAAGTTGCTCTCAAATGTTTGTATCAGTTTTTTATTCACTGCTTCATAGTTATTCATAGAATCCTACTGAAAAATCTTATCTGTGCTCCAGTTCAGACTCTCTTCTGTGTTCAACTTCTCCCATTTGAGTTTTCATTGAGACAGGGCAACTGATGTCTTCAAGAGACTCTTGACTTGACAGTAGCTTGCTGTCCTTCCCAACTTGGGGGAGTTGCACACAGTTGTAGTGCCCATCAGGTCTTCTGAAGAATTCCCATTCTTGTGTGCAGATCTTCATGTGGAAAAGATGCGTTTTGAGGCTGTGAAATGTATGGCTCGCTCATATCGCCCTACAGTTCCAGTGTCTTTTATGGCTCGGACACTTGGCTTCACTGACATGTCTGGTGGCGATGGAGATTTGCAAGGACTTGAAGAATGTGAAGATTGGTTGAGGGGGCATGGTTCCCATGTCCAAATTGAAAGTGGCACTAACGAGTTGGTAATGGATGCCAAGGTATATCATGTGAGAGGAATTTCAAAAAGATGGTTTTTATTGTGGTTTTAACGAATTTATGACCTTTCTCTGCATCTTCCGTTGTATTTGGTCCGAAGATATTTTGGGGTCTTGTAGGAATGGATGCATGTGATGATGTCATCTTGCAGGATGGGAATAATATTTTCTGCATTTTTATCCTTGCAAATTATTTGTATGTTTTCCAGTTTGCAGAGCTGACAAGTAAATAATACTTGAGGCTAACAATCTAGCAGTTTCTGCTAGGTTATTGAAATAATGGAAGGTGAATAGATGATACCCAATAGTCCTTCCGTGCCTGGTATGTCATCCATTTGTGATGACAGGATTTTCTGATGACATACATGTAGACAATTGTCAGTAAGGGCAAGTCAGAAGCTTTTTCAAACTGAAGCTGGACCCAAGACCTTTCAGTTTGAGCTCTTTGAGGCTACCTGCATGAGCTTGTTGCAGCTTCATTGAGGATACTACTACTGGCTTTTTCCTATTAGCAATGCCTCTTGAGTGCTAGCCACTATGGTGACTGAGTCTTTGCATTGCTTCCAGAAATGCGATAGAAACTCAGATCTTTGTATGATTTTTTGCCCTAGTTTTTAGAGGATTATTATATACTTATCCACACCCACCCACTGTTTGGAGGGGTCAAAGTTAGTGAGTAATGGGAGCTAATGACTGCCACTCATCCTAAAGGTGATGCTCTGCTACTTTGTGAGTGACACTCACATGGTTATGACTGCACTCATTCTTATTGTGTTTGTTTTGGTTTGGCCAGGACTCATTGTTTTGGTTACCTCATATGTTTTTGTGGTGTTTCTCTCTGCCATCTCATAGATATGTTTTCCAGTGGCTTTAGTGGATGTTCTGCATTTAAGTAGTCACCAGTGGTGTGACTACTTAGAAGGATAAGTTCATGGTGCAGGAGGCCCCAACCACTACCCTCTATGTAGGCCTCTCGTTGCTTCAGGCTTAGATGCTTGGATGTAGAGGGACAAATTCAAATGATATGAAGCTTACCCTTACAAGCTTGTTGCAGCTTGAATGAGGATATTGACATTTCTTATTAGCTACATCTCTTGAGTGTTAGCCCGCACATGATCAAGTCTTCCCATTGTGTCCAGAAATGCAACAGAAACTCAGGACACAAAATTTTGCCCACATGTTTTTTTGGGCTGTTTATTACATGGTTATCTACACCCACCCTCAGGAGCTGATGAAGTCAGTGGGTATTTATGGCAGCTCATCACTGCTATTTGTGATTATGGTGATGGTCTGACACTTTGTGAGCAACACTCAGAAGGTTATGACTGCACTCATTGTTGTATTACCTGCAACATGTTGTGGAGATTCTCTCTGCTGTCAGATTGATATATTTGTAGAAGTCTCATGTTGAAAGTTAATAGTACTGAATGTGTGGTCCATGAGCTTCCTTTAGTAGGCACTCACTGGTATATAGTAATCCATTTGATACAATTGTGCTTCTATATGTTGAGATAATGTCCATCATTTTGACTTCAAACATGGACTCCCATATGGGTTGCAGATGAGCGCAACAAGTCTTTTCATGCCGGAGCCAGAAGATGCAGTTCCCCATGGAGATGCCAATCTTGCACTTAATGATTTCTTTGGCCGTTCTTAGTATTTAACCCTTGGAACTTCTTTTATTGCACAACAAAGTTCTGTGATCTCTTGTAGGAAACTGATGCAGAAATCAGTTGTAGGAACATGAGATGATTGACTTGGTAGCTAATCAAACATTCTGTTGCTGAAACACCATGATAAAGTTAGAATAGATCTCCATATTGGTAGCAAGGATCATTGATGTGTGTGGTTGATGCGCTATGGTGTAAGAATGGTGTGGTTGAGAACTTTCCAGAAACATGTTGGTTGGTTGCTGATATCTTGCATATTTTGAGTTTCCCCTAGTTGGAGTCCTCCCAGCAAGAGCTCTGCCTCATTTACAATTGGTGGAAAGCAACGAATCAGTCCTTGCCAGTAGCTGTTAGCTACAGGGCCACAACCTGGGCTACACAGGAGAACAGGGCAGGTGCCACATGCTGCTCTTCAGACAAATTCATGGGGAGTACATTTCATGGAAGGAGTGCTTTCAACAGTTCTGAAGACCACTGTATACAGAGCTTGTCTGAAGGTTAAATCACCAACATTCATCATGGTGTCAATGCAGAGAGTCATATGTTCTGGCAGATGAGGTATGCACTGTTCTCGAAGAAACTGCAACATGGTGTGTATATAGAAGTCCAACTGTCAGGATAAGTGTCATGTTTCTGCAGGTGCGCACCTTGTGCATACTGTGGTCACCAGTAGGTAGTTGCAGAACAGGTGAGTACAGTTGTATTTATTTCCCTTGCTGACCTTAAGTTGAAGTTCAAGGTTGATAATCAGATAAATGTCAAACATGAAGTACTCAAATGTAAAATAAGAGTGCTACATATAAGCAAATGGAAAATGCGGGTAGAATTACAACCACATACTCCTACAAGATGTGGTCTCAATGTGGAAGGTATTGAACCAGATGATCTGTGTTTGTGGGGGCAATGGAACTCAGGGTTTGAAACCTCGGTATTTTGTGTTGACCCTTCATCCTCTTCAAAGTGGGAAGGCTTCACGAGGGGATTGTCCCTGTCACAGGATGATATTGTCAGTCCTTGTGACTTGATGGTGAAAGTTTAGTTCTGAAGTAGGGTGTCATGCCCAAGGATCTGAACTTATACCTGGATTATTATAAATTCTCTTGACTACCTTAGGGGCAAACACTGTGAAGCAAGGTCCCATTCACATGGCCAGGAAAATTCCAGAGGCACATGGTGGTGACTGCTTTCCAAATAATCAGACTTCTTAGCAGTCCTTAACGAATATTTTGTATGGGAGTATGTGTCATTGTGATCTCTTTGCAGAATAATATTATATGAAAAAATTTGATCTGGGTTTTGGCCATTAATCGATTGCTGATCTTTTACCATATGACTGTCTCAGGATTGGAGTTACAGGTGGGCAACTGGTGGGCTGTTGGGGTTGGAGGATCAGGAGCCAGATCAAGTAACTTCATGGTCCCACCAGTTACAGCTTTATTGAAAGGTCAGATCATGCTGATAAGGCAGATGGGTGGATGATTTGAAGAAGAGGACTTTGTATTGTAATGTGAATAGTCTTCTCAAATCCTTCCATGGGCTCTCTTTGTTCACACCAATCCTTGCTCACTTCATGAGCTTGGTACATATCATTTAAATGGGTAAATTACTGTATCATAGTCTCAAACTGTCAAGCTCTAATTTTTTGGTATTAAGTCAGTCAATGACTTTTTCATTCACTCCCAACACCCTATTTTTTCTCAAGCATGTCCTTGGCAATGTCCCAAGTTTGTTCCCCAAATTCCCAACATGCTCGATTCTCTTCCAAATGTTATTCCTTAAGTTGTCACGTACAATTACAAAACCATGGTCCTTGACCCCGTAGTGAAGAATTTGACTAGTGCCAACCTTTGTTCATGCATGATTTAGCTTGAGGTTTGGCTTGGCCCATAATCTAAATGGTGGTTATTATTGCCAGCGTTCTATTTCTTCTGTTTTCTGGTTGTTTGTTTGTGAGCCTGGTTTGATTTGCTCTCTGCCTATCTGCTTGGTCATTGGTCCTTCCACTCCCTCCATGCATTAGGGTTTTTATGTGGGGATTCAATTTCTTTTAATGAAGGTTGATGAAACAGGACTTTGCATTTTTTCAAGCTCAACAAAATTTCACAGAAAAGAAGCATTTGTGAAGGGTGGCATAATGAGTACTATAATTTATCTAGTGATGTTATGTTGTGATATTCCAAGTTCAATGACATCTCATTTGATGGAGAAGAAAGCACTTGTGAATGGTGCAACAATGAGCACTGGAGTTTACTTGATGACCAGGACATTAAGCATGACTAGAGATACTTGATGGCATCACCTGCAACCACACTGGTACCCTGAAAAAAAATCCTAAAATTCATCTAAATTGTGTCTAAATTTTACAACTATGCCATTCTAAGCAGCTCAAGGGAGGCTCGATATTTGAAGCTGCCAATGTATTGATCACATCCAAGTTTCAGTTTTAGTTTTTTTTTCCAATCCCACCCATAAAATTGAAACTGGGACTGCAAACAAACGGAAGACTATTAAGAGCAACCCGCCTGGACCATCAGTCAGATCATGTTTATTACACTCTTCCTCTGGCAAGTATTAGGGTTTTCTCTGGCAGGTGGTAGGGTTTTCTGTGCCTCGTGCCAGCCTCAGCAAACTGTGCAAAAATGCAGGGCCAAACCAAATTAGCGGAGCCAAACTGGAATCGCCATCCAATTTAAATTTCTGGGGTAACATATTGAGCACCACTGGAGCTGCTCTAAGACTAAAATTCAGGAGCTCTCACTCTAAATCTAACATTTCTTGGGTTTAATTTGGCCACACTAAGAGGTCTCACTCCGAGAAGGTGAAAGTAACCACTATGGGTGTACTGCTTCATTCCAAGGCCGAAGTTCCATCCACAATTGAGTCATAATAGGCAGGTGGGTGTTGGTTCCCTTGGGTTACAATTACAGAGTTGGATGATCATCATGGATAGTATCATGTATGTAAGAGATCATGATAACTGGTGCCTCACAATGGGTGACTACCACATGTGAGATACTTTGTACATTCCAATTTCCCCCAAAAAATGAGGCCGGATTCAATTACCACCTCATCCTATGCCCCTTAATTGTTTTGGGAAATGCCCCGACCCTAGGGTTTTACCATACATTCCGGAATATAAATTGGAAATAGGGTGTTGTTTTGTTTTTGATAAACCTTCTAATGAATTGTTCAGTGCCCGACTGTAGTAGTGGGTAGGCCATGGTAGCCTTTATTGGCTATATGTCTCGGGTTTTTTTATGGCTAAATGACATTCATGCATTGCCCTTATCAACAATTGATGGATGAATGTATGAAGAGGTATGGGTTATAATAACAGGGTACTTTTTTTTGTGCTGAAGAATGGGTTTTTTGGTTACCCTATTTTCCATCTTAAAGCAATGATACATATTTCTGGAAATAGAAACGACTTTTTAAAAAAAAAATTCCACATATCATCCACTATCTTTCTTTTCTTTCAACTTTTCCAAGCCACATAACATCATTCAATGTATATTATTCAATGTTCCTACCCACTTTTAAGCCAAGGGATGTCTCATTGCCTTCATATGGAATGTTGGACAACATGCACCTATATAACATGATAAATGTTTCATGTGTAGGGTTATAAGGGCTTAGGTGGTGTGGCATTCACAAAGTAAGGGGTGATGTTTAACCCTAGCCCCACATTTTGGGAATGTTCCCACCCATGACCCTTACTCATAGTAAAGTATGAGACAAATGTCATCATGGACTTTAACATACATAGATCACAAAGCTTATGAGGGGGTTGGTTCCCATGCCTATTCCTTAAAAGCGGGAGGATTCTTACACTGAAAGTAAGCATAATTTCCCCTCCCTCTTAAGGACTAGGCATAAGATCCTTCTTTTGGGGGATGGATATTCATGAGTATAAGCCTTAAGGTGCCCTCCCAATACTCTAGGAAATTTTGTAAAGTGCTTTTGTGTTGGTCCAAGTTGGTCAGACCTACCCAACTTACCTATGAGCTTTATCTACTTACCTTTTTCCTCCTACATATAGGTTTATTTATATCAACTTTCACCTCCATTTTGCCCTCTTTACTCTCTTGCTCCTCCTAGTTGAGGTTTTCCTATGGCAATTCCAATTTAAAATCCCTATTTATGGAACTTGCTTTTGATATACGATATATGTAACCAACATGAGACACAATCCAAATTGTGTGTATGGATTTTGAGGAATGCCAATTTCATTGATTCTCAAATGATACCACTATGAAGATTGAACAATTTAGGGTGACAATTTGCCTCATTTCATTTAAGGAGGGTTCAATTCAATTGTACAAGTATATATATTAAAATGTTTTAATTGTTAGTTTACCTTCTTTCTAGAAGGCATCAATAGTTCTTTCCACTTTCCATTCGCTCAATTAGTTCCAATTTTGTCTCTTGTCCAACTTTTTCAACTTTCTTGACCCATATCTCATACCATTTGTGAAAGATTGGCATGGCTTGAAAAGGAAAGTGGAGTAACCAAAATATAAGGCATCCATCTTTTTCCAACTAGTTCCATTCTCATCCATTGTTTAACTTTATTCATATAACTAACATATTATCCAACATAAAGTGAAGGCAAACATTATATGGACTGAAATAATTGTAGTCCTTATAACCATTCACTTTCTATGCAAAGTATGTAGGTTACTAAACCTATGAAATGATTTAACAAATGATTGAAAAGATCAAACAAGGATGTGAAAACATTTGATTTTAATTAACAAGCCTTACAATCAATAAAACTAGTAAATGATGTTTAAAATGAAATCCTCATATTTTATTTTTTTACGTTTTATATTTATTATTTTTCATAATTGCATTCCTACTAACAATTATCTTGTATGTTGTCAAAACAAATATTGGGTGTTGATAAATTTTTTGGTCCACACCCAAGAACCAAAGTTCTTTAATTATTTCAACTTAAATGTTAGTGTAGGTTACTATAATGAGTTTACATCTAAATTATACAATTTGCCCTACCATTTATTTGGTTATTAAACAATCTAACATTAGATTTGTCAATATTGGTTAACAAAATTCATAATTCTTGTTCAATGTTCAAAACATTAACAATTACCTTGGTATTTAGCAATCCAATTTTACTACTTAGGTGACTAGAAAATGAAACTACATTATAAGTTTAAATGCATTACCAATGCACCTTTATTAAAAAAATAATCACATTGTCTAATAAAAAACATTAATTCTTATTGGCTTTATGAAATCATTGATTTCATGTTCACAATATCACTAAAAGCATCTCCACCCATACAATATAAGAACATGTTTTTATGTATAGTGATAAAAACTTGTCAATTTGGTTCAAATAAATGTTTTTGTATAACATATTTATTGGTTGGCAAAAATCACTAGATAATTAAATTCAATTATGGATTAGTTAGATTGTAGGATTGGTCCTCATGGCATAACTCCCATTGTTGTTGATTGGTTAGATTATTTGGTTGGTTCACTTATGTTAATGGCCTCTCATTTTTTAAAGCATGACTTTCAAATTTATGAGTGGTGATTGGGATATGGAAATAAGTACTATTGAATCTTATAATATTGTCACATGCATACATACCCAATATGGGTAGGGGTCCTTTTAATTATAAGTGTTTTTTTTTACAAAATTGTGAATTAGGTGGGTTGACAAGAATGCACAAGAAACTTAAGGTGCCACCACACTTGGAGTTAATTCTTTATTAAATCAATGTTACGACCTAGGTGCAAACAACATTGTTCATATATAAAAAATAATTAACAAAAAAGTAGTTGAGTTGGATTCCTTGTTAACATGCAATGTTAGTATGAAGTTAAGTGTAATGTTTCTTATCAATGTATTGTTGGACCAAAGTTAGCCTAACCCGATTTTGATTAGTGAGTATAGGGCGTTTAGGTAAGTTTTGGGGTTAATCAGAAAGTTTGAAGGGTTAGGGTAATATCTTGACCTTATCATGTAAGACTAGATTGGTGGGTGGCATGGTTAGGTTAATTGAGGGGGTAGGTGGGTTGGATTAGGATAAGAGTGGATGCCTTATCCTAGTTTAGTTAGGGCGAGCGTGTTCGATAAGAAGGGTTAGTTCAAGAAAGTTGGGATGACATCTATTTGGAGCTGTGAAAGAGAAGGTTGTTGTTGATCTTCCTTCCTTCTTTGTAAATGTTTGGGACATGAAGGAGTGTGAGAAGGAAGGAATATGATGATGTTATAAGGATGGGGGGTTGGTGTTGTGGGCATCATGAAAGGTTGAGAGAGGTGGGAAAGGAAGGAGGTTGGATTATCGTGATGAGACAAGCTCTTCAAAATGTAGTCCAATCAACATGTGTGCTAGGAAGTGGAGGCAAGATCTTTAAATGGTGAGGGGTGTTGATTGTTCAAGGGGAGGTGATCACGATGTATGATTGCTGGAAGTGACTGGGAAGGCTAGGAAAAAAGGTATTTAAATTGGTAGCTCAAATAAGGAAATAGGAATAGAAAAGGAGGGACATAATTGTTTTTTTTGGGGGGGGGGGGGGTGTGAAGGTGATGGTGAAATTTAAAAGAGAGGGACTACTAGGGAAAAAAGGAGTTGTGAAGAGACGTTTGTTGTGTGAAGTAAAAGCTTTTATGAGGTGTTGATAATTGTAAAATTAAAGAAGTGTAACAATATAAGGACCAAAGGGAGGTCAAGATTATGAGAAAGTTAGGAACAATATTTGGTAGTTTTGGAACTTCAAAGTGGCGTATCATTCTTGTTTCTTGAAGACGTGGTGACTACAGGTGCAACAGCTTGCTAGTTTGTATGAAAATTGATTTACAAACAAGAAAGTGCATGATTAAATTAGGGTTGTAGCTAGTTAGTGATTAAAATAAGAGTAGGTTGAAGAAAAGGGGGGTTCGTTGTCTCTAGTAGCCATGACAAGAAAAACTAGAGCTAAGAAACTTAAAGAACATAAATAATAATAATAAGAAGAAGGGCTATGGGTTGCATCGGACGTGAAAATGAATTAAGAAAGAGAGAGAAAAAAAAGGAAGGTTATATAAAGAAAGAAGAGTTGCTTTGGAATTAGTGGGAGGCTATTAGAGTAGGACTAAAAATTAAGGGGAATAGAAACAAATTGTATCAAAGCTTTAAAGAGTGTGAAAAAATGAAGAAAATATCATTTGGATCAAAAGTTTCAAAAAGTGTGAAAAAAGGATTGAAATGATGTTTTCATGACCTTTTGTTTCCACGGGATGGAATCAATTTCCACCATTTAACACTTAATCAAGAATACCATTAAAAATTTACAAGTTTAACATCACAAAATGGACTAATATGAAATGTTGTATGGGCCAAAAATGATCCACCAATTTTTGCAACTACAAAATAAAAATGTTTATGAAATAGATTACCAAGTGTTATAAACAAATAAAAATAAAATATCACAAGAAAATAATTATCAATGTGCACCATTAAAACAAGGATAGGGACTATAAAAAAAACATGCTTAAACCTTTGGTCAATCACATACCGAAAATAATCTAAAACAAGTCCAATAACTATGCAAAAAAAATTCAAATGTGATTTTAATGAGGACATGGAAACATTAGACATATAAAACAAAATGAACAAGGCTAGAACATAAAGTTACATTATAGACTATTTTTGAACAAATTGAAGAGAAACTAGGATTATTTTTATTTTACCTATATAGGAATCTAATAAATAAAAAATTGTCATAAAGTTTTCTATGGAGCTCTTCAATCATCTTCCTTAATAGATATTATGTATTGAAAAATGATAAGTGAACTTGATTCATAATGGGTGAAAAATGGATATGATGATTGAATTTTATCCATAAATAACAAGTTTTGTGATCCAATGAATACACTTTATTCATCATGGATGAAAAATGAAAGCTCATGAATGAATTTCATTCAAGAACGACAACGTAAAATTAAGCAAAATTTTAATGATAAAATTTCAACAATAATGTGGAACCGTGGTAACTTGCGATGTTGTAATTGAATTATGAAAAGTTGCTAATGGATGGTGGATTGTGGTTAGTTAGATCATATAATGCATTAAGAGATACCTTGTTCTATATTAACCCCTAAACATTACAACAATGTGAATTTACACTAAAAATCAAGCAGCTTGTGTTAAGCCTCTCTCACCTTTAAAGGTTAAGGTCCTCCAAAGCAAAGTTTTGTCGAGTTTTGTGAAGTGGCATTACCAATTAGGTCAATTTTCATGAAGGGGAAGCACAAGGTAAAGTGGACTCTCTTCCTTTGTTTGAGGCTATTGGGAACACACCAATTTGGACTCATTTGAAGCAAATTGAGTCCTGTTTAGCCAAGTGATGATGGTGTTATGTAGGTTTAGCCTTGATTTTGCCACTTTTTGTTTTGGACCCTCATCTAAAAGGCCATGGGTCCAGTTTATAGTTTTCTTCAGCCAATAGGATTGTTCTATTTCATTGGAGCGGGCCCCTGTAGACGACCCTCATCTAATAAATTGGCCCTTATCTAAGTAGCTACTTATTTAGGGTTTTTAATTAGGTGGGACAGGTGGGTCATCTGGCTGGTTGTTCCACTTAGTTACACAAGTTCCACTTGGTGATGTGAATGAATCAAACAATGGGGAAACCAACACCAGACGAATGTGATCACTGTGGTGGGAACTGGGAACATTGATTATTACATAGGCTAGAACACTTAAACTGAAAACAACAGAACCACCTAGCTAATGGAACCTAACCGGGTATGTTACCGTACCGGGGCTTGACCTATTCTTAGGTGGAAGGGGCCCAGTTGTAGGGCCCAGTTGTAGGGCCGGACCCAAGTACATAACTGCAGAAACAAGACTAGTCACCTTGTGTCGAGAATGATTGCGCATTAACAGCAACAAGTAAGGTCCTTTCCGTAAAGCATTTGGCCTGCTTTTTCCAGGCTTTTTTCACATATAGCCCTAGATGGTGGCATCTAGTAAGTGGGCCCGGCCCACTTCCCTCGTATTTTCCTTACACGGGTTAATCAGGAATGGTACAAGGGTGGGGGCGAGGGAGGAACCTGATTTGAGATCCCAAAGCCCTCAGCCCCTGGGACCTCAAATCAAGAAATTTTGCACCTGCTCCCCTCCCCTCCATGTGCCTGCCTTATCCTACACGTTAATTCACTGCCTAACTCATCCATCCATCCATCCATCCATCTATCCCTCCACCCATCCTCACATAATCCATTCATCCATTACCCATCCTCACATTATCCATCTGTACCATCCATCCATCCATTACCCATCTTCACACAATCCATCTTCACCATCCATCCATCCATTACCCATCCTCACACAATTCATCTTCACCATCCATCTATTACCCATATTCTCCATCCACCCATCGGTTACCTGTGAGGCCACCCATCGGTTACCTGTCCTCACACAAATGCATCTTCACCATCCACCATCCATCCACGCCCAATCCTCACCATCCACCCATCGGTTCCTTGTCCTCACACAAATGCATCTTCACCATCCACCATCCACCCATCCATCCATAGTTGCCCATCCTCACACAAATCCACCTTCACTATCGATCCATCCCATCCATCCATTGTCCGTCCTCCCCGATCCATCTTCACCATCCATCTGCATCGTAATCCAAACACGGTAGGTCGTCGTCACACCTGCCGTTCCTGAAACGTGCATGCGCTGCACGTGCCAGCCTCCCCGTGTCCGTACGGGCAGTGACAGAAAGAGGTAAGTTAAGTAGGGGGCAGACCTACAGGTTCGCCCCGTTACAGTCTTATTCTTTTGCTGACCAAAAAACATGGGCAGAATTTTGGATTTGTTTTTGTTTTTCTAGTGTCAAATAATTCGACTAATTTTGCTAGTTTCTTTGGAAAATCTCGCCAATTTTTGGATTCAAGTGTTTTTTCTTTTTTGACAATAAAAAGGGGATAATTTGGATTTCTTTTTTCCCTTCATAGTGTAATTGAACTAGTTTCGCTAATTTCTTTGGAAAATTTCGCCAATTTTTGGATTCCAGTATTGTTCTATTTTGACAATAAAAAGAGGGGTTTTCGGGATTTTATTTTTTTTTTGGGTGTAACTAATTCGACTAATTTTGCTTATTTCTTGAAAAATTTCGCCAAATTTTGGTTTCCAGTGTTTTTCTCTTTCGACGATAAAAAGGGATTTTTAATGTTTTTTAGTTTTTCTCGTATAAGTAGTTCGACTAATTTTACTAATTTCTTGGGAAATTTCGTCAAATTTTCGATTCAATTAGTTTCTTCTTTTTCGACCAGAAAAAGGGAGGATTTTTTTTGCTTTTCTAGTGGAAGTAATTCGACTAATTTTACTAAATTCTTGGGAAATTCTCGTCAAATTTTGAATTCAAGCGTTTTTTTCTTTTTCCAAATAAAAAGGGGGGAGAGGTTGGGGGGGTGATTTTTATTTTTTTTTCTAAGTTAAGTAATTCGACTATTTTTGCTAATTTCTTAGGAATTTTCGCTAAATTGTCGATATCAAAAAAAGGAATAAAACGAAAGTAAAAGAAAAAGAAAACACTGGTCGCAACGTCGCAGTACCGCACCCCCCCCCCCCCTTTTCCCTCTTTCTAAAAATCGCGAAGGGAAATCAGGGTATGGTGGGGTATGGGTATGGGATGGGTATGGGATGGGCATGCATGGCTCGCCGTGGCGTTCACGTTGCAAACCCTAGTAGGCCAGAGCTTTCTGCTCAAGCGCGGATTTTGCACGTTTTCGGTCGCGTTTCTGTGAAGGTGGACATCGTCTCGGTCGGGGATCTCTGTCTGCGTGTGCGAGTGCGAGAGAAGAGAAACACAGATCGGGATTTCAGGCGTCGATTTGGGAATGATTTCACGCTCTTAAGGTGATTTCTCGCTTCACCAAAAAAACTTCCTTCCTCCTCTCTTCTTTTTTGTGTTTTTCAGTTTCTGTTTCTTGGATTCGGCATTTTCTTTCCCCCTCCATCCCCCTTGATTTGGATCTGGAAGTAGGAGAGATATGAGGTCTTTTGCATACGATTAACAAGTTGTTGAGGCGAAGAGGAAGCCACACTCTCTTTCTCTCCTCTTCAAAAGAGATTAGTGGATTTTTGGCTTTTTCCACATTGGAAGTGGGGGTAGTGGGCCGGCCGGCTGGCTCTGTGTTTTCGGTCGGAAGGAATATTGTTGGTTTTTAAGAGTGGCGGATACGTTGATGATGAAGAAGGTCTTGGTATGAGGATTTGGTTCGGATACGCGGATTATGAAGGTGTTGTTATGAGGGTTTGTTTTGTTTCTCTTTGATGCGGTTAGCGTGTAATCGAGAAACGAACCTCCTCGTGTAAGGCATGTATGTGTGTATGTATGCATATGTCAATTTTGTTGCGGGTTTGGTCATCAGCAAGGTATAAGAAGATGTAGACGTGAAAGGATCTGTCTAAAGGTACCAGGAACTCTAATCAGGGTTTTTAAGTGGCTGCAGTTTCCAACCACAAGCACATCAAAGCACATCAAGTGACATCAAGCCCCCACGAAGAAGAAGAAGAAGAAGAAGACTGACTCATTTTGTCTTTTGCCTGGGAAGCTCATAGTTTTTTGGGTTATCACCTGCTGGCTCAATTGGACTTTGACCACTGTTACAAAAAAAGAATAGCCAAAGGTCTGTGCAGTTGGACTTCTTGTATTTGGTCTTCTCAACTACCAGTTGTCTTGGTAGTTTTTTTTGCTGGTAATGGTGGCTGGACAATACTGCGAATGTGAAGATGTTCTCTTTCCGTAGTGTGGTTCTTCGCGTCTCCATTCTAGTGTTGGGATTGAACTTTTTGTGAGCAATCCTTTTTTCCTGTAGAGAAAGGGAAACGATTTTGATTATCAGTAGCAGATAGCAGAGAGGGTTGTGCACCAAAGACAAAATTGGAAGTAATGATTGAGGAAGTTGCTGAGGAGGGCAACCAAGAGAAGGTGGGATGGACAATTATTCCTAGGTCTGGAGAAGATTTGAGGAATGTGGAGATAACAGCTAAAAGAGCAGTGGTTGGGGCTGGAGCACGGGTGCTTTTCTATCCTACACTGCTCTACAATGTTGTCCGGAACAAGCTACAACCAGAGTTTCAGTGGTGGGATCAGATTGATCAGGTATACCTTGTTGGCTCCTCATGTACATTGAGTAGTTCCAAAAGATTTGTTGTTCAGGGTGTGTGGTGTGTTGATGTCATTTGTTTCAGAAGTGTATAGGGTCCTCAGATGTGCACAAGGTATGATAGCACATCCTAGAGGTTAAATATTGCATTCCTTGTGAAAACTTTTGGTAGTGCAAAATCATGATTACAGAGTAGCTGATTAGAATTGCAAACTTACTCTGCATTAGGCTGTTGAGATGTTACTTAACCTGGAAAGTAGGGACAGGTATGTCCTAGCAAGCCTGTTGAGCTAGCCCTGAAATGTCCCCAGGGAGAAATGTTATGTTTATCTTGGTCACATTAGGTTGATCGGGCAGTAGGAAATGTATCTTTTATGGTACAGGGTGAACAGGGTGCAGTATAGGACTTGCAAAGGATGCTGATACAGAATTTCTGTTTTTGGACTAATTGTCCTTTTTTCCCTGCCTCCCAACTGCAGTTGCTATTATCCCAGAAATGTTAGGAGCATGGTTTTTCAGGTTTTGTAAGGGTTGTGTGTGCTGATTGTTGCAGTTTGAACTGATTTGTTTTGTACTGTGGGATGACTGTACAGTATTTGTTGTTGGGTGCTGTCCCATTTCCAAGTGATGTTGTCCGTCTCAAGGATCTTGGGGTCCAGGCAGTGGTTACACTCAATGAATCCTATGAAACCCTTGTGCCTACTGCAGTATATCAGGTGCATCTCCCTCTTTGTTAATCTATGTGTGTATGCCAACTCTTGAGCTCTCTTCCATTTGCAGATGAGAAAGGAAGATTCTCCTTTTACATTCTTATTCTGGTATATGCTGAAATTGGGGTCTACAGTGGCTATGTGTATGACCACTTTGTCAATTTACATACTTTCTGACTTTTTTGTTGGTGGTTTGATCAGGGACACGGCATTGATCATTTGGTGATTCCAACAAGGGACTATTATTTTGCTCCTTCATTTACTAAGATACGAAATGCTGTGAAATTCATCCATGGTGAGCTTTTTCCCTGAGTGGTGCAGCTAAAGTTTTGTCAGTAACAGGTTAATCACAGTTAAAGGTCCTGCTCTCTTGGTTTTCCTCACTGGTCTGACTCACCTCCAATGGACTTCTGCAGTATGGAGAAAGTGCCTTACTGCCATGGAGCTCCTATGCGGTAGGGTGTGAATTTCCTTAGTTTAGTTGTTCATTTAGGTGAGTGGAGTTTTGGCCTCATTGCTTTGTTGTACTGGTGTGACAGATCATGCACAGCGCAGAGAGACCACATATGTGCATTGCAAGGCAGGTCGTGGCCGCAGCACCACGGTTGTTCTTTGCTACTTGGTGAGTTGTGGTAACCCATCAGTCATCTCCTCAATTGTTGTAGGACAAGAGATTTTCATTTGCAGGGTAAGATATCTTAGAGTCTGGTTCTTGGTTCTGTATTAGTTCAAGTGTCTATCTTCCACAGCATCTGTGCAAAACAGAGTTGATCCAAGGTTTATGAGGCTAGGAGCTCAAATTTGTCAGTCTTGAGGATTCACAGATTTTATGCTTGAAAGGAATGGAGACATCAAACATCTGATGGCTTGTCAGGAATAAATAGACTAATGTGAAACTTGAATTTGCAGTGTTCACTTTTAGTTTTTGCTTGTCTGCATTGAAGCTATATGGTGTTCCTAGCTTGTAGAGCAGCTAACAAGAAGGAATTTTGTTGTGTTTTTGGGTTGCTGTTGGTTGGTCTTCAGGTGGAGCACAGAGGTATGACTCCTGTAGATGCTTATCAGTATGTGAGGGCACGGAGGCCTCGTGTACTCTTGGCAACTGCACAATGGCTGGTAAGCTACCACTTGCACTGCTTATGGAAGTTGCTTTGTGGCTATGCTCTGGTTGCAACTTTGCATGCCATTCACCATTCTTATACTCTGATGGTCTGCAGGCTGTGCAGGAGTATAGCAGGCGGATACATGGGGTGATCATGGCACAATCATTGCCAATTGTATCTGAGCCCTCCTCTCTTATTCCATCGTCAACTACAGAAACTCCCAGTGCAAAATATATCAGAAACAGCAATGATAATATGGGAGGGTTAAATTTTGCTGATGACTTGCCCGTGCTGGTGACCAATGCAGACCTGGCTGGCTATCAAGGCATCCAAGATGCAGGGTTAGTGGGGAACCAGATATGGCATGATCTTGGAGTTGTGTACAGAGTACGTTTCATTGCTACCCGCAGGGTTGTGAATGCCATGAGTGTTGCACGTGCCTCAGCTGCATGGGCTCGCTTTTCCTGTGTCTGGCTTGGTTGCCAAGCTGAGAATGTGGTCCTTGGTGCAAGCATGAGGTTAGATCAACTTTCATCTAGTGAGGTCATCTCACATGCATCTATAGGCCTTCCATCCACGTGCTTAGGGCGGATGAATTTCTCTGGCTTAAACCTACCTGTATGCCAGTCAGGCATTGTGAATGGTTGATCTGCTTCACACTCAGTTGGCTGCTGGGTGATTCCCTCACTTGTATTCTTGGTGCAAAACCAAGAACTTTACAGGGTCAAGCTTGATAGTATCAATCTGTGCATAACAAACTGCTGTGGAGCAATTTGAATCAAGCATCATACTTGCCTTAATATTAAGTATGTTGCATTTTACAGATGTGTGGATCACGCTACAGTGATGCCGATATAATGTGTATCTCATGTTTGCCACATTTTTTTTGAATGAAGCAGTGTCACTTGTGTAGTTTCTGGAGTATTTGTCACCTCTTTTGTCATGCTTTTTGTCTTTCAATTTTCCCTTCTCTTTTGTGCAGTTGGTTCTTACAGGAAATGGCTGGTTTTCATTGTCTTTATGTTTGGGTTGTCCATTCATTCTTTTAAATGTGTAAGGTGTATGTGTGCATTCTTAGGTTTAAGCTATTTGTGGTAATATGAGTTCTGTTTTCTGCAACTATCCATATTGATGCAGATGGCCACCAATGTAACTGGCAAGGTTGGATGGCTCACCAGTAGGATTTTTGTTTGTACATATCTCAGAGTTTATTTTACTGCTGTTGAATTCATTTAGCTGAATTTCAACTTCATTCAGCCACTGGTTTCATTGAAATCATTGAAGTCAGTGGATAGTCATGGCAGCTTCTCACTGCTATTTGTGATGAAATTTATGGTTTGACAATGTGTGCAAGTTTCACAAGGATATGGTCACATTTGTAATGTTACCTCCCAAAGTGTTGTGGAGATTTCTGCAATCTCATTTCCAGTTGTGTAGTACTTCATGTTAGCTATTGCAGTTGGTAGTGCAGCAATGATCTTTGCTTTCTAGGCTTTCTGAGTTGTGTGTTGTGGATGATTTTTGGTATTGTCAAGCAATCAAGCTTTTGATGAAGCAAAGTGCACATGATGTTTCTGAATGATGTATGTAGTGGTCTGGGGATGTTCGGTTTTTACATCAAGTGTCTCAGTATTTTCAGTTATCACACTGGATTTCAGTTCAGAAGCTTTCCATTCCAGCAGATGGGGAGTGTGACCATATCTTTCAAGTGCATGTGAAGAGGGATTTATGAGCTTACTGCTCTCCTTTTGTGATTTTGGTTTTGCACATGTTTTGATTGAATGTGCCAGTCACCATCTGTTGTATGTTCTCCTTGCTGGGAAGGCTCACATAACAAAGTGGCTGATACCTGAGAATCACACGATCTTCATGAGGCCACCTTGAATGGCTATAGCCCACTTTGTCAGAGGGCACGCCAATGCTTCTTCTACTGGAAGAAGTTCACAGCATACCTCTTCCTGAGTAATTTTGTCCAAAGAGGTTGAAGTCTCATGATAATCAAGTTTACAACAATAGATTAGACAAAGACCTAACTACCTGGAAATGGCAGGCTAGCATGTGCCGGTCAAGCAGGCTGGCCTTTGTCAGCCAGGAGACCAAACATTCATCCAGCTTTGGGGTCTGTCTTGCTGGTGTGTCTCTTCCTCTACTGGTTAGTTTTTCACTTTGGACTAGGTATCACATGGACGCTTCACAACCCCAGTAAGCTGGTTATGTTTGGTAACCTGCCTTGAGCTTGTTGGTTACTGGGAATATCACACACTTGACTATTCTCAATAACTAGCTCGAGCTGGTTACCTAGTCCATATTACAAACAATAGCGCTTCAACTAATCTCCGGAATCAGCTTAAGCCAGTTACCAGTTTTGAGTTTAGAGTTAGATCACCTAGTCCATAGTTAGTACAAGTAAAAACGGTGAATACACAAACTCCATAGACTTACATTTGTACCCTCAACCTTGAGATTTTACATCGGCCTGCCAGACCCAAGTGAACCCTAAACTCTATTATGATTTAGTTTTAGATGAATCCCAATTGAGTTGATGTTGGGTTCCACCTTGGTAAGGGTAGTTGTATTATAAAAAATCACTCCCTTTTATTTCCCTTCCTCTGGACTTTGACCTTCTACCTCCTACCTTCCAGCCCACCCACTCTACCTTAAACCCCTCTTTTTTCATTCCATTATCTCTATGGAATATTGTAGGTCACTTTTGTAAAGCTCCTTGTTTCTAAGTCTCTATCCCAGCAACAAACTTGCCATCTCCATTATCGAGTGAGAATGCATCCCTCACACATTTCTCCTTTTCGATTTGTTGTTCTGTTTAAGGTCCCCTTCTTCCTCTCAGTCATCCTTGTTGTCATTGAAGGTTGTGGGTCGCAAATTAACCATTGCTTTTTTTTCTCTTCTAAGGAGTTTAGGCTTGTGGGACATGAGTTCACATTTATATTATTCACTTAGGGTGCAAAAAGAGTAAAATGAACTAGCTGTCGGGACTTAGATGATTCCTTTTAAAAAGAGGGTTAGTTACTGGGGCTAACATAGCCAGATAAGCTTGGGTTACAAAGGGTGATGAATATTATATTCCTGAATTTTTACAATGATAGAACATATCCATGTCCAGATAAAATAAAATGTGTGCCCCTTTTTAAATTATACCAGTATGCTTGTTAATTGATTCATTAATATGGAATATCTTGTACACCTATCATACCCTAAAACCCACTTGACTTGATTAATCTTTCAATTGCACATTTTTTTTGCCATGTTATACAAGTCTTTGGCTTGATTTTCTTCATTTTGATTGTGTCTTTTTCACTCATGAATTTATGTTGTACTAGGTGTGAGATAAAATCTAGGGGAAAAAATCTATTTCTTGGTGTTCAATATTGTATGCCTCTATTTCATAGTAGAGATGTTGAAGTGTTAAGATGGGAGGGATCACACAAGGATTGAAATAAATGTAACAATTACATTACTTGAACTCTTACAACATGTGACCAACTTGAAACCTGTTGCTATGAGTGTTTCTTCACCAGGCCTCTTCACATTTGAAGGAACGACAAACTCACATCTTTCTCAGCCATCATTTGGTCTTAGAGCTTTGCCCCAGTTTCCCCTTGTCTCCATGGGGCAATCATGCAGAATTGTTCCAATGTGTTTTGTTGCATTGATTTCTATAAGGTGATAGTAACTACAGGAATTCACAATGCCCAAGTTTGAATGTTCCCATCACAATTTGTGATGGTTTCAATTTTCATTCAAATACAGGTAAAGACCAATTTGTCTATAATAGTTTATATTAAAATGTCTCTTACTTTTCCATTGTTATACCACTACTTTCACCTTAAAGACAGTGCCATCCTAAGGGATGCAACTATAATAACTTAGGTAATTCTATTAATAAATACCATTCGGGTAAGCTCACTTATGAATAATAACAAACGGAACAATACTTGCAACCTTTAAGACCATAACATTTTCTCTTCATATAAGTTCAAAACAGATCACCTATTACATTTTTCACAAAAATGTAAATTGTTATTACTGTTTCCTCAAGCTTGAAAGTTTGTGACTTCACCATCCCAGATGAAATTAATGAACAAATTCATGAACAAGTACAGGGATGGTCTCTGCACAAGTTCAGCCCTTTTATACCCCATCATTTGAGATTTGTACACTCCATCCTATCATCTTACTACGGGATGCTTAATGCATTTTAACAGTATCAACACAGAGGAGGCAAAAGACATTTCAACAATACCAAGTTGAGTTTTGCTATGTGGACCGCCTAAGTAAACAACACAACACCAAATGCATTAAATTGCTTGCACATAAATCTCTTTGCACAAGGGGGCAGACATTCAGACTGCAATCAGTGATAACAAGAATGTGCACCCATTGAACTGTAGTAGCAGGAAGGAGTTTGAACACAATCTTTGACACACACTGAAAATAGATTGCACTGCTGTTGATGGCTTCAGATTTCATCTCTCAGTATCTTCATCAGTACAAAACTGGAAATTTCCTACAAACTAATTTATCTGATTTGTCAACCTCTGAGCTCAAGTTAAGAGAGACTAGCATGTCTTAGGGACCAAACATTCCACTATATCAAAGGAGGGCTTCTTCAGACTTCACAGCAGAAGTGACATCTATCCAAGAGCCAAATCTGTGTTTTTTATTCATTTCTCCCAGTCTAAAGATGATTAAGCACTAGACCAGGGCAAGGATGCAAAAGAGGCTTATCTGCATACCACAGCTCTATGCCCCTCTACGGGACTCATTTGATCTGTGTAAACAGAGGCTTCCAAAGAATTAGGACACAAGGCTTCCAAATACAAACAACAGCTGTGTAATACATGGATCTCAACATCGCTACTCACTCTTCCAGGCATAAAGAAGCAGTGAGAACCCACTTGGGCTTGAAGTCTCTTTGTCTTTGAAGCTGTAAGTGCCTGGCCATTGAAGCACAGACGAACATGCAGCAACCTCCTTCAGCCATGGCTTCTCTGACGATAAACAAGTTTGGAACATAAAGACTGCATGACCAAGAGATGGATTGAATAACCAGTTGTGGACATCCCAAAAGACCTCCACAGGGTTACCATCCACAATAATCGTCTGATTGCCTCGGAACTTCCACATCAAATGCTTCACCTGGACTACAACCTGCCTATCAATTCTGATGTACAATCGAGGCTCACTGGTTGGACCAGTCTGACAATCAATAACAATGTCATGTGCTTGGCCCCCCTCACCAAACTGTACTTTGGTGGCATGGTACTTCTTACCAAAGATATGCTCACTTCTTGAGATGAGAATTGCTTCAATCAAAGCTGGCCTGGCTCTGCTTTTCTTAAACGCTTCATCGCACATATCTCCAAGCAACAAGACAACCTCCCCTTCAGTCACAACAGCCACAAAGAAGCCTTCTTGGGGCACTGGGCCGCATGAGTATTTGGCTGATGAGAGATCCCAATACACTTCTACCTTCTTCCCATCTACTTCAAAACTTTTGAACCCCTGTTTCTTCCAAAAAAGCCATGGCTTCATATTGATTTTACAGAGGTGTTGCTCAACATCAATGTTGACACTGAGACCCTGTCCCATGAGGCTCTTGCACCAAGTGATAGAAACAGGCCTGCATCTGCCAGCCAACTTTGTCTGGTAGAGGCAGGTCACCAGGTTCTGTGTCACCTTGTTACCATTGTTTGCAGTGATGTCTAACACTTGCACTCCGTACTCCCCAAAACAGGAGGGCAATGCATCATGCATGATTCCAGTTTGCTTCAACAACTCCTGGATGACCTCCAACAGGAAATTTACTGGTCACAAGGCATCCAGAGCATCGCTGCTGCTTCCTCCTTCTCCTCCTATGCTCACCCCTCCTCGTCGGGTAAGTCTCTGTGTCTTGAAGAACAGATAGCACAGTGTTCTAGCCAGCAACAAACTGCTCTACACAGCCCATCCACCACTAGAGATGGCACATGTCTTTGTGGACAACACTCGAAAAGCCAGCTGTTCGGAGTGTCTCCACATCACCTCTAGCTGCTCCTCCTCTTCCTTGCATGTGCATTGTGATGCATCCTCTCATCTCTGTGAAGAGAAGCTTGTTTGCTTCTATCCAAAGACCAATTTAACGACTCTGACATCATCGGAAGAATTGCATTCCACTCACGGTTGATTCCTCAGAATGCAAGCTTGTTTGCTTGACTTTCTATATGACTTTCCGTCGATTGCTACACACAAAATTAGGGTTACAGCATTGCATTCACCTCATTCTTGCAGCAGAGTGATGGCCGGCAGGCAGTATGTGAAGCTATCTGTCCTTGGATTCAGATTTCGCTCTCGGAAAAACCCTAAATAACCCTAAACACTCTGTAGGATAAAATCTTTAGCAACTGAACAGAAGTAGAATGGACGGGGTCTGACGTTAACAAGAAGAAAAAATGCACCTTAACAAAAGAGTGAGTACCTATGTCCGATGTGCTGGTTTTGGTAGTCTAGTGATCGAAAGCAGCCATGGCTCTCATGGATCATACATACGCAGTGCTGAGCACTGACGCAAATAGGCACTAGTACATTCAAGAGCCTCTCTTGGAATCCCCCCGCGTCTCAAAAGCTGCAACTTCCCAAAGGACAACAGTAGATCTGAGCTTGCCGGGAGTGAGTCGTCGACACACACCCCAACGGCCCCCCAACTCCAACCCCAACTCACCCCCCTCCCGGAACAGAAAATAAAACTCCTTATAAGAACACAACAAAACAAAACAAAACAAAACAGAAAGACCGATACAAACAAGTATGATGAAAGACCTTCTAATGCAGCAAATCCAGATACACAAGAAGAACAAACCCCCACATCCAACAATAGTCGGTCTGAGCGGTGGTTGCAGCAAAGAATAATGCAACTCCA
Source organism: Sphagnum tenellum (assembly GCA_963921925.1). NCBI lineage: Eukaryota > Viridiplantae > Streptophyta > Sphagnopsida > Sphagnales > Sphagnaceae > Sphagnum > Sphagnum tenellum. The sequence continues at coordinate 10,259,073 of OY998150.1, forward strand.
CCCACACAAACGACTCACATCTCTCTCTACTCTCACAAAACAAAACTGTGCACTAGTATGTCTGTCTGTCTGTCCGTTCTATCAGTCTGTTTGAGCACGGCCACCACTACTGTGCACAGTAAGTACTTACCGCAAAACAAACAACTGTGCGCACATCTCTGGAAAGCTCTTGGTGTTGGGCAGATGGATAGATTGATGAATACAGCGAGAGAGAGAGAAAGAGAAAGAGAGAGAGAGAAAGGAAGAGATTGAAAAACAGATAGGTAGCCCGTTGTTACCCTAAACCAGATCACACTCTCATTTCTTAAGAATTAATTTAATGTTTTTCTAAATAAGCAAAGCTGGAAACAGCGGCGCTCGTTTCTTTTCTACTAGTGGAGCGGTGCGTGGGTGTCAGAAGCACAGCTAGACTGCCTCAATTCCACATGGGGATGGCCCACCCATCTCTCTCTCTCTCTCTCTCTCTCTCTCCCTCCCTCTCTCTCTCTCTCCTTCCCTCCTACACTGGCCACAGCTTAGCAGGTCACCCAATTGGGCCCTAAATGGCTTCAATCCCTGTGACTCTCTCCTCACATGTCGATATGTTGATTATGTTAATAAACTTGATATGTTGGGATAGCAAACATGCATAACAAAAAAATTTGATTTTTTTCATTTTTTTTGTTTTTGTTTTGTGTAGAACAAGTAAATTGTGAAACATGGTTTTAAGCACAACCATGCAAGGTTCAAAAGGGTGTTTTTAAAATAAATTTATTTTAAAAACAACAACCTTGAAAATGTGTTGAATAGAATTTGTTTAGTGATGGGTATTTTAACATTTCAACTAGATTGAGGCCAATAAGGTTGAAAATGTGTTGAATAGAATTTGTTTAGTGATGGGTATTTTAACATTTCAACTAGATTGAGGCCAATAAGGTTGAAAATGTGTTGAGTAGAATTTGTTTAGGGATGGGTATTTTAACATTTTGACGAGGTTGAGGCCAATAAGGTTGAAAATGTGTTGAATAGAATTTATTTAGGGATGGGTATTTTAACATTTCAACTAGATTGAGGCCAATAAGGTTGAAAATGTGTTGAATAGAATTTGTTTAGGGATGGATATTTTAACATTTTGATGAGGTTGAGGCTAATAAGGTTTAGCCACTAAGGTGAATTTTGATGTAGAATGTGTCATATTGGTATATTTTTAATTGGGTGGGCACTAGTCACTAGGTTGAGGTTGATAAAATCGAAAATTTGTTGAATAGAGTTTGTTAAGGGTATTTAATATTTCGCGTAGGTTGAAGCCAATAAGGCTATAAGCCACTAGGATGAACTTGATGCAAAATGCACCCTATTAGAATATTGGGTGGGCACTAGTCACTAGGTTGAGGCACAAGGAACTTGACACAAAATTTGTGGCCTATTGGTATGTTGCGTGAGCACCAATTGCAAGGTTGAGGTTGGTAGGCTGAACCACAAGGACAAATTCAACCTATTAGTATATTAGTATGTTGTGTGGGTGCCTATTTTAACAAGTAAGAATCAATGGTTTTGGGTCCAATTCCAAGTACTCAAGCTATAACTAGATTCAATGTTAGGAAGCTACTTGAAATTAGAACCTTTAAAGAATTTAAATGTTATGACAACCTCTATAACAACCTACTCATATTTGTGAGAGATTCTAACTTTAACATTAAAGAAAACCAAAACTAGAAAAACAATTCCAATTTGGGATTTGAATAGGGATCAAAGTGAAATGTTTTTTTAATCTCATGGTTATAGGTCCTTTCTAAGGTTTAGGGTGTGCGAGAGGTGCTAACCTCACCTTCACTCTCTCTTTTTCTACTAATGCTTATTTTCCTACTTTTGTTTCCTTCCCGTTTTGCTCTTTTCTTAGTTATCTTATTTTTCCATTGTTTCATCTTTCTTTAAGTTCCACAAGTTTATTTATAAATGTTTATTTTCTTACCTCTTTTCTCTTCCCATTTTGCATCTTTTTTTTGTTGTTCTCTTTATTTTTCATCATGTCATCTTTCTCCTTTAAGCTTTACAAGTTGCTTTTCAAATGGCGGTTTTCACTTTATTGTTTTTTTCTTTGTTGCTTTCATCTTTTCCTTCAAGCCTCATGTTGTTACAAGTTGTTTTTTTACCTCATTTCATTTTAATTTTTTGTGTTTTTCAAGCATCTTATCAAAGGAGTGATGTTTTCTTCATCATCATTCAATTTGGTTTTAAGTTTTGTTGTTTTTGTTTTTGTATGTTTCAAGTTTTTAAAACAAAGTTGTAAATGTTTCTTTTTGGAGTTCATCCTAGTTTCATCTCAAAATCCACATGCCCTCTTTTTAGTCTGGAATTAAAATCAAAGAAAATTCTAAAGGACTTAGTGTTGTTTATCCCTAGTTTCAATGAGTGCCTTTGTCACTTGTGGAATCATCATTTTTAAATAGCTAATTTTGAAAAATGGGAAGGGGCAACGTGAGTGGCATAAGACTTGTTTAGAAACAAAGTGTAATCATAGTCAAATGGGCAAAGCCATGTTAGATCCCAATAGCAACCAAAACAATTGTAAATATGTTATGTATCATCATTTGAAGAGCCAAGAAATGTGCACATTTAAAGATCAACGTCTTTTCAATCTTGACTATCACACAAATGATGAGATATTCATTCAATTTTGAACATATTTAACAAGTTTGCAAAAAAATTCATTCAAAAACAGTTTTAAAATATTGTTTTAATAAATAGGGGTAAAAGGATTTTTATTGCTTGTATTTAGTAATGTTGTTGGTTGGTTTGAATGTGGTTTGGCTTCTTTATCTTGCACCCCCCAACCCCCATGTGCCCCCAAGTTGAATACTCCAATGAAAATTTAATTTGTTTCAATCTAATCATTATGTTCCAAAAAACTTTGAAGTTTAAGCAAATTCAAGTAGTATTGTTTGTAGTTATGGATGACAATAATCAATGACATTTTAAGCTCACATATTAAGTCCACAAGCTTGGCAATACAACACAAGAATTTTTTTATTACATTACAACTTGTGGTCTAACAATGTGTTTTTACTAAAATCCAATGTTATGCAGTATTATCCAATACATTTGTTGTTCAAATGTGAGCACAATGCTTGACATTTGATTTTTTAGTTACACCCAAGGTTTTGATGTTGAGTATGTTTTACAATATCATATGCAAAAGCAAGTGGTATGTAATTTGGACCCTTCTTGTTGTTTATGTTGTATTTTCAACAATGTTAAGTTCACAATGTGTTAACAATGATGTTCAAAGGGTTTGGGGTTGTTCATACAATATGTTGGGAAGGAAAAATATTTGTATATTATAAATGAGTATGATAAATATGTGGTGTTTCTACTCTTGGTGTGAGCATACAAATATCAAAATTCAAGCATTGCATGTGAAATATTAGTTACTACATATACACATCAAACCACAAAGAATATCTCATTATATGAATTCACGAAGATTGATTATGACATAGCATTATTAGTTGTTTAAAAATGATTGAATTATTAAAAAACCAAGAAAGTAAACTTGATGATGAATGCAACTTCATCCATTGTCATGGTGGAAAGTTCATGAAATATGTTTTTTTATTTGAGTTTTGTTCCCAATAAATTTTAAGGACTGCTAGCTCTCATATTGAGGTGTAAAAAATCTTTAATATTGTAGGTATTTGCACAAACCTATAATATTTTTGATTGGGCAATGAAAATTTTTAAATGCCCAGAAACATATATATAAATTCATTAAATGTGTTGCAACTCTTGTCCTCAAATTGCAATAAATGTTGTAACCTAAGTTCCTTGAAGTTGCAACAAAGGTTTACATAGTATAAAATCAAGTCAAAAAAATTTTGAACCCTTAGCTTCGAGGGTTAAACATGGGAGATCAAATAAAATTCCATAATATCAATCACACATGGACATTCTTTTTAGATGGTATTTGTAATGTTATAACCCTAATCTTGGGTTTTCAATTAAACCTAAAACAATACAAGGGAAATAGTTTAATCAAGACATGGCATGGTTGAAACACACACCTAATCTAAGTTGGAAAATGTATGATATGCAAGAAAGGAACCCCTTCAAGGTTCCCAAGTGCATCCCACTTCAAGATTGAGACTTTTGTGGAGGGTAAAATCTTGTTTTGAATGCAATGATCTATAAATCATTGATAATATAAAAATGGTAAGTTACAATGTGGTGGACTCAAATTTCCCAAAAAATGATTATGATGAAAAGTAATGGTCATTAAAATAATCATAAGGAGAATGAGAAATTTGGTTCCCATGGCATATAGAATGTCAGTGGGGAAATGAAATGATGTTTAATTGGGGAGTTTGATAGGACATAAAAATCGAATTTCAAGTACTATGACATAATGCTTAAGATAGTTTCAATTATATATGTTTTGAACAATTTGTGATCTCTCAAAGATTTGGAAGCTCAAAGCTAAGGAGTTTGGGACTCTATGTTTGGGAACTGTAAAAAAGTGTCCTTGGGATGTTCCCACAATGAGCTATAAAATATATAAAAGGAATAAGTGCTTCCTTTGAATCAAGCCATGATGAATCCAATGTCAATTTATGTTAATCCCATGTGCCAATCATAGTTTTGATTACAATAACCACATTTTTGTTTGGTTTGTGTAATTTTGTATTAATTTTATTAAGAGTTGAATGAAAAGTGCCACAATCTAATCGTGAAGAGCTTTTACACAACCATTGAGTCATAATGCAAGCAACTAAAGAAAGCACCTAAAGTTTGAAAGTTTTATGCAATGCATTGCATTAGGAATTGCTTGTGATACCATTTGGAAAACCTTTGGGAGCACTTCACTAAAATCGCAGTTTTGGTGGAAGTTTTGATATAAGGATAAACTCATGTTTCAACACAATTGCCAAAGAAAGTAATTGGAAATGGCATGGGTAAATCATGAAGTTCCAATTGAACCAATTTTCAAATAATTTTAAGATGACAATGGAACTCAAGTGGGATCCACTCAAATGGAATCCCAAAATGATTAAGATGACCAAAAAGTCATTTCATCAACAAGAAACCAAGTTCATGTAGAAGTGCTCATGCAAAAGTTTTTCATTGCCAAACAATTAGTGTTCATGGTAACAATTCATGAAAGTAATGAAGTGTTGAAAATTGAAATGTTATGAGGGATTGAGTTTAAATTAATTAAACTAGGGTATTTCAATGGTACTTGAATGTGATATGGTTATGGATTCATGGCTTTCAAAAATGGAAGATTGTATTCATGTCATTAAGGTAAATTAGGACATTTTGACCTAGAGTTGACACAAACATATTTGAAAGGTTATGCCAACATTGACGGAGGCAAATACACCATGAATAGGGGACGATGTATGCATACTCATGGGAGGTGTTCAAGGCTCAAATGGAAGACAAATCAACATCTTGAAAAATTTCAGCTATGTGTCAAGGTATAAGGTGTGGGACTTTGTGCTAAATGGTTCCAACAATGACCTAAGTTCATCAATATGTGCTCTAAATGTTCACCAAAATATTGTGGAAAACTACAAGGATGGATGAATTTGATGGTTGTGCCTCCTCATAAGAGGATTCCCTCTTATGATTCCCAATTTGGGGTGAACATACAATGGAAGAAAATTGGCCCACATCCTTGTCCAAGGCCATTATTCAAAAAAAAGCTTTTTGGATGTGGGGAGGGTTAGGAAAACATGGCCAAGGAGGAAAAGTTTTTCAAGAAGGTGAGTCTAATATGTTATTGAAATCTTCCAATAATCAAGTTAAAGAGGTTTCAATTTTCAGGGTAGCCAAAATGAAAATGGGAGATATTTTCACTTGTAAGGTAAGTTTTCCAATAGATAGTGATCCCAAATGAAACCACCATGAGAAAGTTCAAGGGCTTGATTTCAAGGGTAATGAAATCGGGCACCATGTGAAGGACATCGGGCCCCTAATTGAATCGTAGGAAACTAGAGCCTAATGACCATTGATATTTGTGAGGTGAAAATGCAACTTGGCAATGATTTTTTTAAGGAAGCTCTTGTTATTTTAAACTATGCATGCCCAATTGCTCAATACTAGGGTGATTTTAGATGTTTCTTAAAGTTTGGAATTGGAAAAGCTTATAGATTTGTGGAATCAAACTTAGGGAATTGGGTAAGTCTTTTAGATGACGAATTAGGCTTGATAAGGAGGTCATTTTTTTCTCTCATGGGAGAAAGTTGGCTAGGCACAAATATGATGTACCTTTTGTATGCAAACACAAAGAAAGTTGCTAATTTTCAAAATGTTTGTTTTGGGTAAAATTTGATGATAGGAAGAATCAATGAGGATGATACAAGTTTCTAAGTTTGACCAAGGTCATTGTATTTGGGTTATTTTCGATTGTGAATTTTGTCTAATGGAGATGTTGGAACAACGGTTTTTTTTTTTTTGCACATTACATATTTGTTGCTACTTATGTGAAAGGCATGAATGGTAGTGAATGTGTTGAAATATTGAGCAAGGCCATTCCACTTGGAGCTATTGTTTAGTTGTTGATAAGGTGACAACACACTACAAGGAACCCTTTTTGCCATTTTTCAGTCTTGTATTATAGTATGTATAATATAGTGGCTCCCAAGATGGTTTAGGTTTAACTTTTGATGTTTGAACCTTATAATTTTGATTTTCACACAATTAATGTTATTTTATATTATTTGGTAAAAAAAAGGTTAAACAACTGTATATTTATGGTATACATGTACAACATAACTTTTTTCTCATTTCAAATTGCATTACTACTTGTGTTTCATTAACTATTCAAATAAGCATTTCAAATGAATTTTACATTCATGTCCAATTTATAATTTTTGTAACCTTTGATTTAAAAATGATTGTTTATCAAAATTTCAACTATCACATATTTATGATCAACGCCTCGAAAAAACCCATGTGATACAAAATGTATCAAACTTTTCATATGGTTCATAAACATGATTTAATCATGCGTAATCACATGGTTCAATAGATACTACAATTTTCATAATGATTACAAATAATTTCCATATATATAGAAACATTTAATTACATAATTACAAATATATTCAAAACAATTGCAATAAATATTTAAAGAATCTATTACATTGCTTGGAGTTTACATACTATCATAATATGCCAAAAAACATTTATGAAACCTCTTTTTAGTTTTGACATGGTTTAAGCTCAAAAACACATTGCCTATGTCAACAATATGAAGTGATTAAATAAAGGGGGCCACCATAGTTTGCTTTTGCCTAATTTAATTTAGTGAAGATGTTGGAACACTAGTTATAATTTTGTAATTTTTATTTCACTACACATTTTTTACTATATTTGTCAAGTTTTCATTTGCATGAAAGTAGTTCAACTATTGGAGATTCTATTTTTGATAGATAACGAAAAAAGTCCTATACAATGGACTTTGGTTCCTTGGGGGCTAAATTGAAAGTTTATTATGAATAATAATAATTATCCATTTCTACAAAACAATTTGTCCATAATCAAAGCCTAGATTGAAACAAGAACCAATTTCCACTTTCATTAAAGAAACCCACTTAGGACTAGAACCTTAACCCTAGTTTAGTTGTAGACTCCCCCCCCCCCCCCCCCCAAACCAAAGGATATCTTTAAAATGCAAGAACCACCCAACACTGGTATGTTCCGTAGCGTAAAGGACCATAGATAGGCAAGAAATGGAATCATTAGGTTGGTTTGTAGGCTGAGCCATAGGGATAAAACTCAATACAAAATGCACCCAATTGGCACATTCCGTGGCGTAATGTGGAGACCATAGATAGGTGGGAAACAGCAGTAGAGTACCACCATAGGGGGCCACAACAAACCAGCACCCACCCACCAGTGCACCATGAAGGATGAATGATAAGTGGTGAGGAAACAGTTCTCTGTTGGGTTTCAGTTCCCTAGCTCTAACCATGGTGGTTAGCTCGGTTGCGGTTTTTTTTTCTACCGACCTACCTACTAACAACCCACAAGCAAGTTGTTAGTAGGTAGGTAGGTAGGTAGGTAGTAAAAATAGCCCTTACATATACATGTATAAACCATCTACTTACCTATTGTAGTAGTAGTTACCTATTTTCCTACCTACCTACCTACCTACCTACCTATGTATGAGAGCTATTTTCCTACAGAATTGGTTACCCAAGGTGAAACCAAATATGAACTCAGTTGAGGTTCATCCACAACTGAGTAAATACGGCCATCCAGTGGATGATCCACTGTTGGTGGGGGTGCTCGTTTCATTGTGTGGCCGACCATAGGTCGATACGAAATGACAGAATCAGCCCCCAACTCCCTGATTCTGCCATTCAAAGACACCTTGTGAAAATTGCAGAATAATTAATTAGATGGTCCCTGTACATTCTAGAGCTATAATGTCCTTTACATTCTAGAGCTATAATGTAAAGGGACCCCATACCTAATTATTAAAGGAATACCCCTTTTTATTTTTTATTTTTTATTTTTTATTTTTTTAATTATTTAAATAAATCACACCAATTGAACACCTTTCAAGGATGCTGAAAGGCCTCCCTCTAGGTGCTCCCTTGCTGCTGCACAGGACCCAATTTTGGTCCATATCCAGAACAAAAATCACCATATCTTTCTCCAAATATTTTTGGTAGTGAGTGCACACTATACATACCCAATTTATACCATGTACAGACTTACAGACATGCATGCATTCCTTTGGATCCCCTCTTACAACCAATTGCATAGGAGTGGTACCTGGTCTTTGAGGCCAAAACTGGACTATTATTAGCCCTTCCTAAGAATACCCTACCTTTTTTTTAAAATCCCTTTCATGACCTAAAAATGATATTTCCACCCAAAAAAAAAAAGCTTTTGGCCAAGGAGTCTAAAATGTAAAAACCATGTAAATTAGGGCCATTTCCCCAAAACATATGTCATGTCCCAAGTAAACATGTTTAGGACCATTTTCCCAAAAATATGTCATGTCCCAACTCCCTCTTGTATGCATGAAGAAAGGGGGGGGGGGGGGGGGGGGAAAGAGAGAGGCCTCTTCTAGGCTTCATGTTCTTTCACGACTTGCGTAGTGCTATTGGTGATGATGGGTTTAGGTCCTAGTTTAGTTTGATTTCTCCTCTTAGGGTTCCCTCCCATTGTGCCTTCTTAGTGCTATTGGTGATGATGGGTTTAGGTCCTAGTTTAGTTTGATTTCTCCTCTTAGGGTTCCCTCCCATTGTGCCTTCTTAGTGCTATTGGTGATGATGGGTTTAGATCCTAGTTTAGTTTGATTTCTCCTCTTAGGGTTCCCTCCCATTGTGCCTTTTGTGCTTTTGGACGTTGTCTTTTTGTTTGGACTTGGGTCTTTTTTTTTTCCCTCTCTTGTTGCTTGGCCGGGTGCTTATTTATTTATTTAAAGAGGGGTGGGGGGCTCCAGTCTTCTCTTTTCAAAGCAATTCACCTTCAGCCACCCTCTATCTAATCTACTTCAAAGGGCTACCCAAATTGGTGTGGTGAATCTCAACCCATTCATTACTAAATGATTCATGCTATAGTTTGCAATGCCTTGTGTGAACCAGCACTAGCATGGTAAAAATCTCAAATTTTATTTAAATTATTTCTAAATATTATGAATAACCCATGCTTAGATTAAATCATGGTCTTTGAGTTCAAATCTAACATTTTTGAGCTTAATATAATCATTGAGAGGATTCATTAAAAAATGTGAAGGTATCAACTAGTGTTGTGCAAATATATCATTTATTCAAATATGCTTGCCAAGTACGGGTAGGATATTATTTTTATTTTATTTTATTTTCACAAAATCAATATACCCTAATCGAATGCATACTCCAAAACATATAAGTTTTAAAATATATATCCATTTCATAGCCTTGGATATATCTCACAAATACTCATATCTACAAATCAAGTATGTTCTCAAACTTAGATAAATTTTGTTATGGTAAGTCTCATCTAGACCTTAAAATTGTTGTCGATGTTATGTGTAATTGCTGTGCAGTGTGTTCAATATTGAGAAAGAGTTTGTCTCTTTATGACTTGGGGATGTAAAAACAAATTTCTTAAGTCAAATCAAAGAGGAAATTGAAGATCAATTAAATTGTCATGTCGAGCTTGTTGATATGATAAATTTTTATTTGCATTTATGTTTAGCATAACAAGTGGCATGTTATCCAATTTGATTTCAATGTCCTATCATTTCCCCTTGGTTTAGGGATCAAATTTTGGTGCAATTTTATTATTGTAATTTGACATCACATGTGTGCATTGTTGTCCCACTAGATTTAAGAATGTGAAAGTTCTCTAAATAAATTTCAAAGTGTCAAATCATTTTTTATTACATAAAATTCAAATCATTTACCCTTTCTTTACCCTTTGAAAAACCCTAACCAGGTGTATATGATACAGGGTACTCAGACCCTACCCATCTACCCAAAATTATAAAATTAGTTTACCTAGACCTTAAACTAAAAGATTTTTTAAAATCATATACCCTTACCCACTGGGTAAATAAATTGAAATATATATACCCTTATCCTAGGATATATCAAAAACAATATACCCTCACAACATTGGTACCAACATGGGTGCGGGTTCACCCTGGCCATTGCCAAACTATACATACATATGTATGTACCTACAGACTTTGGTGTTCTTTTTTGGGTGAAAATTTCACCAAATTTTGACTTGAAAAATATGATATCAACTATTCAAAAGATTTTTCATGGAAAAAATGACCCAAATTCGCCAGAATGCAAAGGAAGAAAAATCCAAATTGCCAGAGTTTTATGATGAGGTCCAGTAGGTAGCCAAGAATAAAAAAAGGATTCTGGTTTTCTTCTACTTTCATATCTAGTATGTAGCCAAATCTGGCTAAATAATCTTATGGATGATTGCCACTTCAGCTACATCACAAAATTGGAAAAAAATAAAAATTATATATATATATATATATATATATATATATATATAAAAGTAAAATCTTACGGTGTCATATTAGAGATCATATTGCCATCAACACACCACATCCGTCCCCAATTTTATAATCATTACTATCCAAAAGCTATTATTGTTTTCAGCTTGCCAACAACTTTGTGAAACTTTGAACTCAATTCCTTCTAGCCTTGAACTTTACTTTAAGCTATTTTCACCTATGTGCTCAAACTTGACCAAAAATGAGTTCACAAAAACCACCATTGCATACATAGACACACACCATTTGGACTTCTTTGCATACAGATAAATCAAATAAGAAAACTTGTAGGAGTTAAAGTCTTGGAGTTGCTGAGGAAGCAATGGAGCGTGTATTGCTTAATAATGACACAAAACTTTTGAAACTCCTTTGGTTATCATGACAATGGTTCAAAGTCTTTGCTAGGCATGCCTGGATGATACCATTCTCAATCACGTGGGATTATTCCTTGAAGCAGTTTTCAAGCTGAGAACCGAATGCATTATACTTCCTTACAAGCTGTTAGCCTATGGTGCCGCTGGAACAACAAACATAAGCATGTTAGACCCCCCAGCACATGCAATCACCTAACTGCAAAACTTGTCAAGCACAATAGCCTAGCAACCATAGCATAAAGCATGGACCATTCACCCAAAGAGACTCAATCATATAAGCTTATGTGGTGCCATAGCAAAACATTACTTCGTGTAGAGATGCCTTGCAAAAGATCAAAATACGCTTTGCAAAATATCATGCACCTTTTTCATAACTTTGACTTAGCAAAACTGGAGCATCTCTTAAACCAATATTGTAGCTTGTCAGGATGTCAAGTGTCAATTCCACCACACTAATCCCATAAGACATGTGCCATCAGTGTATCAAATTGGATATGGACAAGATGATATCTAATTTGTGGCAATTGACAATTGACAATCCTTCATCACAATGTGAAATTTGACCACAAACACATCATGCATCCCTTAAGTAAAAACAAATGACCATTATTCCCAACAATGCCATAAAATACCCAAAAAACCTAATTTGATCACTTAAAAAACAACTACATTCATCTCAGAGCAATTCCACCAGTTCTCAGTGACCCTGCAAATCAAAATTGGGTGAAGAAAAACCAGCTCAGCAAAATGGTTTTGGCACAGCAAATCTTAATACCTGCCACAGAAGAGTGCAATAAATGTGATCTGACCATTGCTCCCTGCTTGAGATTAGCCAATCATTATAATTGGTCCCGGTGATTTGCTATGGGCAGTCTCCCATCTACTTGCAGTCCCAGTTTTAATTTTATGGCTGGGGTTGGGGAAAAAAAAACAAACTAAACTAAACTTGGATGTGAGATTTTATTTGCAGGGTCATCCTGCACCCAGCTGAAGATGCTCTTATGGGGTCAAGATTGCAGTCTGCAAACTCATTACTACCTTTACAACTCTTGGAATGCTCTTTCCACGTCCCCTTGTGGCCACCAACAATGTCTGAATAAAGAAAATTCTTCATGTTGCTACAATTCAGCCCCTCAGATACCATCTTCATGTCCCACTTCCTGCAATTCCATCCATATGGAAGTAAAAGGACCATGAACAATTTGATCCTTTGATTGACTATGGAGACCAGTTTGTAACAGCATCATCCACTTGTTTAGCAAAAGATAACAGTTTATAAAACTTGTTAGAGCAGAGAAGTTAACATAATTGACAATACTAGAATCAAACAATGACCTTTATATCACCAAGGATGAGACATTTTAGGCAATTTAATTACCTTTTAGTGAAGCTTAGGATCCTACTTTGATATACCAATTCGGCATCCCATCATATCCAGCAAAGAATACTCACCTCTTCAGAAGTTCACGCCAACCTACTTTTGTTGGATTCTCTACACTAGACCTGTGGTATCTGGAGATAGATCTCCAACTTCAGCAAGGATGTAAATTTTCCCCAGCAATTAGGGCTCTCTCAAACAACCCTTTAAATTGCTCCAAGCTTTCCTATACTGCTTTCAACAGCATACTAGTATTGACATGATTGATGTTTGTATACAAGTGCCTAAAACAGAGAATGACAGAATCTGCTCATTTACAGAGTGAAGTTTTACAACTGGTAGCCACACTAAGAGAAGCCAAAACCTTCAGCAATGTGGCATTCAGTGATTGCATGCAGCCTTGCATGCATGATCTGGTAAGTAGGGTAGGGTGGCAGAACCAGCTGGTAGAAGCAGGTATGTGCAGTTGGTAACCAGGAAATGTCAGTGTGTGCCTTGTGGATGTGGAACTTGGATGAAAGCCCTGCAAACCCCTCAGCTGGCAAGTGCATCAACGACGTTGAGAAGAAAAGTAACCTTCTTTGCTGCTCTGCTGACATTTTCTCTGCCACCTGTCACATTTGGTGTTCCAGACTGCCACGTGTCAAGACCAAAACCAAATTGTTGAAGCAACTACAGATCTAATTAAAAACTCCCTAGAACTCCGAGGGTGTTGCACTTGGCATGGTTCAAGATTGTGAAGAAGCAACAATTAATGTATAAATGAGGTGGTCCATCTAGCTTTCGCCTGGACTAGATTTCAGACAAAGAGTATTTCATAAAGGATCAGAGGTTCCCACTACAACAAACAGGAAGACAATGTCAAAGACTTATAATAGGGTGTTCAGAATTGCATGCTCCATGTTTGTGCAAAGTGAGTTACTCTCACCTGCCAAAACCAGATTATTTGCTCATCAGTAACACTGTAGTCATGGTACTCTGTGTGGGCCTTCCAATCGTCCAAGGAGACATTACGGTCCTTCCCATACAGCATAAGATCCAGGTCCTCAGGTTCAAGAGCTTGTAGGAACTGTTGATGGGTGGCATTTACAAGCAGGTCTGATAATCCCTGTGAGAATGACTTCACCTGCTCAGCAACTGAAGCCACCAAACGACGCTGCACAAACAGTTCCACAAAAACACGCCGATTCTTGCTACTCACGGGCATATCCTTCCCACCCATGCAGAGTTCCATGATCTTGTGCGTTCCCAACTCCTCAACTTCACTCACAAATGTAAGCCCAAGGGAATCGGTGTCAACCACATCAGGCTCCATTTCCAGAATCTTCTTACAGCTTTCATATAGAGAAGGATCTGCATCTTTGGCATCTTCCCACAACACTGGAAGCCCTGCCAACTGCTTGAAAAAGGTGAGGGCAAAAACTACATCGACTTGCACACGGTGCATAAGTGCAAGGGCTATCACTCTCCCGCAAAATCTAAAGTATGTGAGATGCCCAGGGTTCACCCCTGATGCTGCAAAACAGAAAACATGAAAAGTTGAGAAGAGAATTGTACGTCAAAAGGCCTACTCATCTACTGTTGAAATAACTCTTGGAGACATCAACATCAATGAACAGAACCAAAAAATTGGAGTACCAATTATGAAGGCCATCACATAATTATCCGCAATATACCTTCCCTCCCATCCTCCATCCAGTCAGTCTCAACCACACACAGATGCCAGTTCAAATCAGGATTAAGGTGCATGGGAAGCAACCAACCCACATTCATGGACATCCAGGCAAGCCTGACAAACATTTCATACTCCACTCTGGTGTGCAGCTATGGAAAAAGCCATTCAAAGTGTCACATATTCCAGAGATCACAAGGCAGAATCCAACTCACCAGGATTGGGGAAAAACCTGCGTCGGTCATTTGGGCAAGCCAAAAAAAGTGCGTTCTGTGGGTTGAAAATCTCTCGACAAATCATGGAAAACCACTCTCTCAAAACTCCTGGCCCAGTCGCCTCCTCAGTAGCAAACTCAACTGAGATCCCTCCTTGCAGAACCTCAGGTTCAACATATGCAAGAAGCTCAAAAGAGTCAGTCAAAAGCTGCCCACGATGCACCACTATCTCTTGCCGGTCATCATGATCATCCTGAGGCTCAGGAAGCATGGCCATGACTAGCCGCCTCTTCGACTCAAAGTCCAACAGAATCTTGTGATCCAACAGCCACAGATCATCATCCTGCAAAACCTAAAGCAGATTCTAAGTCTTACATATATGCAGAAACACAATCTTCAGTTTTTTGCTCCATATAGAATCTTGCGGGCAACAAGAACTGTCTACATGATGATTGGACTTAATAGAGTCAAAAATTTAATAATCTTCCTTACTACAAACTTAAAAGCATGCTCAGAATAGAAACCTGGTAACAAACATTCATTGACCAGTGCAACAGCAACAAACATCATTGCTCATTCACAGTGTAGAATGTCATCAGCTTGAGAATCCAACATGTCCTCACATCACACAAAACCAATAAATTGACAGCCCACCTTTCACAAGGCTAACTGAACTAGTTCAGTCTTTCTGTTCAGGATTGCAATTGCGAAGCATGTGCTGCTTAAAGCTTCCCACACCATACAGCCAAAAGTGCCCTACCTGCCACTGTGACTGCCTGATCAGGACATTCAAGGAAGACTGGCGCATGTGCAGCATCTCCAGCAGGTCTGTCATAGCCCCTTCATAAAGCTTTGCAACAGCATGCAACCCCTTCAGCACTACAAGAAATGGTGCTAGTGCAAAGGGGCGTTCCTCTGATGGTGAGATACATTTCCCTTCTTTCTGTTGTTCTGCCTGTCTTTCTGCCACATGGCCAACTGCTTCCAAGCAGTTACCAATCTCTTGCAGCAAATCTTTGAACAGCTGACGCAACCATCCATGTGACCCAATCTCAGCTCCCACAGCTGCTGCTATGTTCCCAATTATGTTGCTCTCTGGAAGACAAACCCCAGCAACCAAAATTGTCTCAAAAGAATGACATATGATAGTGTCATGGCCAGCATGAACATAAGAGAAACTGACTGAAACATTCACATGACTAGCAGACAGTCCACTTGGCAATAAGAGACATCTCTGGACTGTGTTGGTCTGTGAAAAGGATCAACAAGCCCCGAAATTGCTCACTCCACAAACACATGTCACATACTCAAATAGACCACAAGTTACAGTTCAACACAAGCATGCATCCTGCCACAAAGTTGTCCTGCCGCAAAGTTGTCCTGCAATCTGAAAGTGAAAGATGGGTAACGTTATGACATCCTTGCAGGCACAAAGCTTTTACCTGACTGTAATTTACACGAGACCTCACCAGACAGTGGCTCTTCAGAGTCCCCAAGAACATCAAAATCATGTCTGCACATGGGAGGCAATTTTGGAGCTGCAACCCACCCTGTGCTACAGGCTAGTCCAGAACCCTCAATTCCCTTGCAAACTTCCATAGCTTTACAGAGTGGCATAACAAATGCTGTAAAATCCTTGGCTTCCTTGACATATGAAGAGAAATTGATGGGTGCATCTGTAGCTGCATACTCACTGGCAGTCCGGCGCAGATTGGCAGTAAGGCGTAATGAGAGCTCAGTAACAAAAGGAGCAAAGTCATGCACAATACTCTCTGCTTTAGCCTCATTGAAGTAGGGGCTTCCATGCGCCACCCCCACAGTATCCAGCAGGCGAGCCAGGGCATTGCGGCACAAAGGATAAAGATTGTGATTAGGTGCACTCTTGGCTAGAAGCTTGCAAAAGTCCAGGAGCAGGGGTGCACAATGACAGTGGATGTGGGGAGGCAAATACTCATCATTTGATGAAAGGAACAGACTAATGGAATCCTCTGCACATTCTCTGTTACTCTCAACTGGAGAGAGTAGCAGCATCACTAATGCTAATGTTGCTCCTGCCAGCTCAAAAACCTGCAAAAGTACAAATTCCCCAGACATCCTGTCAGTGATAAAAGTAGCTTTCACACAATGAGAGAGAACAAAGCATACTCTTGTGCCAAACACCCATATCTCAGTCCCTTATGGGCCGCATCAACTTTCAGCTGTTCATCAGTTACACAAGATCTGCCCTGAAGAACTCATCTCAAACCAAAGTCAATAATGCCATCCTGAAAACCCCATTGTACTGACCACAGGTCCACTCAACAAACCCTAACCTGCATGTGTTCAGAGACTGGGACTGATTTCGAGGCCATTTTCAAGAAGTCCTGCACACTTGCACGGATACAATCCTGGAAATGCATCAGCTTCAACCCAACCTGGCCCTGATCTACTCCACATATCTGTCTGATGGTCGCCACAAGATCATTAATGAGCTGCCATGATGCAGGAAGTGCAGTGCTTCTCATCCGTGCCACCAAATACAGAGTCGAATCATCAACAACTTTGCAGTCTTCCAATGTTTGATCTTGTTGCAGCTGCAGTCGACCAAATATCAACCTTTGTTCAGAGACAGGGAGTCCAGTCCTCAAGAATATCTGCTGATAAACAGACTCAACCAAATCGGATCCATGGGCATGGAGCACTATGGTGCGTCCATCCATGTATGTCCGAACAAAAAATTGCAGTTGCGTAGGCTGCGCTTCCATGCTTGTAGATGGTTGTGCTGGATTCCTGCAAACTCCATCTATGTTATTTCTACTGCTGACTCCCCCAAATGCACTTGAAACATTTGTGCTCAAGGTATTTTGGCTGCTACTAACACTAGACTCTCCAATCACACTCATCCCACTGTTCACACAGCCATAAACACCACTAAAGGACTCCTCATAAGCTACTGTTAACCCGTCTCTTTCCACCTCTCTTCCCCAAAAACCATCCAGCTCTGTTTCCTTTCCTATCTCAAGCTCCCTTCCTGCAATATCATCTGCACCTCCAACAGTACTCTCTGGATCAATTTGGCCTGTCTCAGTTTGCAGTGACTCATTCTCATCCCCTCCAATACCATTTGACAATCCAGAAGTAAACCCTGAGAGATTTCCTGAGCTTCCTCCAAGTCCAGCATAGGCACTGCTACCAGAATCAACCACCCTTGACCCTAAAAAAACTAATTGAAGGTCAGTGCTATTATCAGCACTTCCCTCCACCATGCTTCCATCATCCCCTGTACCATTCTCATCGATCAATTCCAGTAGCCCTTTGCTGCTAGCATTCCTAAATGGTTCTTCTTCCCATGCTGAGTCATCATCAATTGCAAAGTTTCCACCCTCATCCCTCATTTGATTTTCCCCTTCAAGGGCCTGTGCCTCCCCAGTAGTACCAATAATATAACCCTCATACCTTTCTCTTCCACTTGATTCAGCAATGTTCCTCCCCTCCTGCACTTCCTCCCAGGATTCCCTCCGCACCCGAACCTGCAAAGTAAGATTGAAAGTGTGACAAAGGACCACGCCAATCTATTGCAAGGGAAACAAAAAGCTTCTGGGTTCAGACTCAGACATTCATGTCTAGAAGAGTAGCAAACGCTATACAGTTGTCGTTGCTCCATGAGTACTGTGCATCATCAAATGAATTAGAGAATCATCATCCAGCACAAAGACATGACAATTGCTGGCCCAATGCGTCTGTGTCATTAGAAAAAGGATCCGTGTTGTTGTTACCCTAACCTGGGACGCTGCAGAAATGGCCGATTCAGCCATTCCGATTTCAAACTCTTCGAGTTTTCGTTTGCTTGATAATGTGCGCAAGGAGGTCGTGGACTGTTGCACCAAAGCATGTGTTCGAGCCGATATCATGAAACCTCTTTCTGCATTTCTATCTCCTACTCCTCCCTCTCTGTCTACTACTACTACTCTCTCTATTCCCCTGTCCCCCACAGTTAACACGGTTCCTACAGCAGCAGCAGGAACATGAATGAGAGAGGAGGATTGTAACGACGGCTGCTGCTGCTGATGCAAAGACGCCACCACCCTATCGTCTTCTCGTAGAACTATCACCTCCATGTTAGGTTAGGGTTGGGCTCTTCTTTACGGTAAAGTGCACGAAGAAGAGGGACGACCAAGGAGGAGGAGGAGGAGGAGGAGGAGGAAGCTTTAACGCATACACCCCTAGACAGTAAAACCACAGACAAAAACAGCGCCACAATAGGCGATACAACTACCACCCATCTCTTCTACAATTCACGTTATCATCATGTGAACCCTTTTCCATCTCCAACTCTTCGTCACCCAAAGCCACCACATCTGCGCTATCTTTTTTGTTTGGTGCTTTTTCGTTCTTGTGGTCTAAGTACCGACTCGTCCGTCATTCACTGGCTACCGCTTCCCTTCATCTGCTTCGCAACCTCAAACTCAAAGCTATGATGATGATAACTGTCCACCTGTTGTACGATACGGAACAACAACAACAGCAACAACAACTGCTTGTGCTTGCAAAATTACCATCTATGTACATGAGTAGGGATTATTGCTAGGCCAGTAGAGAGAAGAGCAACGAAAGAGGAGATCAAAAGGAAAAGACCCAAAACCAAAACCCAATAGAAGAAGAAGAAGTAGAAGAGAAGGACGACGATGATGGCAAGCGTTGTCGTCGTCGTCGTCGGTGGAAGCCGCCATTCAGACCCAAAATACACACAACCTAGTAGAAAGAAAAGCACGAGTGGCCAGAGAAGGAAAAAAAACGCCCAAAAAAACACTACCCCAAACCCAAATCCGGAGAAGGAAAAAAAAAGGGGGGGGGGGGGTGGTCCGGTTGGTCACGTGATTGTAAAGTCTTGGAGCACAAGTACTTTTTATTTATGGGAAGTCTGGAGCAAGGACCCGGTGGAACTGAAACTGAAACCCCCCAAGAAACAAACAAACAAACAAACAAGGGGTGTGTGTCACAATGTGGCCTTGCCATTTACATTAAAATGTTGTGTCTTTTTAAGGCAAAAGAAGAATTATGGAAACTCAAATATTTCACCATGCCAAAAATATATAATCTTCAAAAAAATCCTCTACTAGAAATCCAAAATCCTTCATGTTATTATAAATTTATAATAACATGCCGAAATACCTACAATAAGAAACATGGTTTCATGCTTTCTTCACCTTTTCAAAAGATGTTTGATTTTTTTTGGATCCACTTGGTGACACTTCAAAATCAAACATTTCTTTAATGATAAAGATCTTCTGTTGGTTCAATTGTGCTAACAATCTGTTGAAAAATGTTTAGATTGAAATTCTCATAAATAGTTTGCTCTACATATCCAACTTTAGATCTTGACATTAGATGCAAATGATGATATCACTTTAAAAGCATAAGATATAAAACACACCTATGATGTTTTTCAATAATACTCACATTTGTTTTTCAACCCATAAAAGAAAATATTAGGCAAAGGCTTTTAAACTTAGGATATAACAACAATATAGTGAGGTTTTTTTTTTCTTCATATCTTTTGTTAATTTAAAAAGACTTCAAAACATCACACATTTCCCTTTTGATTTTTGAAACAAACAAAATCAGCTTATAAAAACTTTAAAATCATCGTTAATCAAATTGACTTGACTAGTGGGTTTGTAATTTTTTCCTTGAATCTTAAACACATAAATAATGACAAATTATAATGCATTTGAAAGCAACTAGTAACTATTAAATTGTTTCAAAACACAAGCACAAACATGTGAAAGAGAATTCATAATTATTTTAGACATGTGCTCAAGTAAGAGCAGGTGACACTTTGCCACTAATTCTAATAGTATTTCATCCACAAAGGATGAAAATATGCTTAAATTGCAAAACCTCTTGGAACATATTGATTTTGCTAGCAAACATACAACCACAATTTAAAATGCCATGCTTTATATTCAACTACTTCAATTCAAAAAACAATCAAAATTAAAAAATAATAAAAGACCAATATGGCCTCTCCACGCTTTCACTCGTAGGCCTTCCACAATAATCAACCAAAAATTGTTGATTTTTTTCTTGGGAGCCATGGATATTACAAACTTGTGTATAATTTTGTCCTTTTGTTGAAACAAAATTCTTATTTTATTGATTTGAAATTAATTATCATGCTTCTAAGTCCAACCTTGTCTCCACTTTTGGTTGAATATTTGTAAAAGCCTATTGGTTTTAAAGATCTTTATTTCTTCCAATTCCACTCTTATGGGTCAAACTCAAGGTCTTTTAGGAATTTACTCCCACAAAACTAGTTCAATTGATCCTTGGTGGGTGGGATAGTTGGGTTGTAATCAACAAATGGCCTTGTGATTTTTTGTTTCCTTAAAATTTTGATTTGATTCAACTTTCATATACGTATGTTTTACAAACTTTGGCCTATCTTAACACCTATTTTCAAGTCATAACTTCAAATGTTAATTGCATAAACATCATTACAAGGAATTTATAAATAAATGACTAAATTTATGACTAAGTTTTAGTTGTAATTATAATCATTTATGCAATTACATGTCATTTTTATCAAATGCCATCAAGGATAGTCGCATCTATAGTTGCAAAAATGGTTGATTTGGACACAAGTTGCAAACGCATGGGTTGGAATGGATAGGATTCCTTGCAATGCATTTTTATCTTTGAAATGCAATAATTGATAAATTATTTTAGGGGCTAGTTAGGTTGAGTGAATAACCACTCCCCCAATTAAAAATTGAATTGTGGCAAAAGGTTTTAGTTGTTGTGGTAGATGATGTTAATGATATCTCTTATTTGTGGACCTCCCCACATAGGTGATATTATCTTGTAAGCTTTTTTCGAGGCCTCCATTTGCTAGAATATTTGTTCAAATGTTGCTTTACTTTCATTAAACCTTTTAAAGACCACCTTTTGAAAATTGAATATTTTACCTCTCCCCACTCAACCCCTTCCCTATTTGTGAGGAAGGAGTTTTTATATAAAGGTTCCTTGCTCTAATGAAAACCATGTAAAAATGATGGTTTGCCAAAGCTAGGAGCCATTCTTCCTTAGCTTGAAAATTTGTCATAATCTAGTGGGCTTAAGGCTATCATTGTTTGCCCATCAATGGGCTTTTGTTCTTCATTTTGAATATTATGAATGATTCCCATGGGTGTAATCATGGTTCCAATCCCCTAGGAATTAATGTTGCCAAAATAACCTTGTTTCATAATTAAAAGTCTAGGGTGTTAAAGTGTTACCCAGTGATTGAATAAACAAACAAAACATCTAGAAGTCCTTCATGAAGTGGTGGTCAAACATTGCCCAATTTTAATAGTGCCCTCACCCATGCACTACACCATATGTAAAAAGTGACTTTGTATTTTGTTTTAAGAAAAATTCCCATGATACCTAGCGGGTATTTGTTGGGTATCTTGGGGGAAAAATGATGTCAAACTTTATGAAAATGGAAGGCCCAAATGAATGAAACTTTCCATTTTTGAAAATTCCAATAAGGTTTTACATTTTGCAAAACATTGGTTAGATACACTGCAGAAATCATAGGAGGTCTTTATGTCTTCACATGTATGGCAAAGCCCACTCATGAGGGCATTCCCAAAATAAAAGGTCTATAACAACGTGGTAGCTAAGTTTTGTTTCACATTTTGAAAATGTCCATTATAGGTGGCTTGTATTCATCATAAACACAAATTGTGTTTAATCATGAACCCAAACCTACGTAGATCACTTAGGAGAAGGAAGGTTATTTGTTCTTACATTTACCTTAAGAACATGAATTGGATCTTAAACCTATGAACATGCATAAGATCCTTCCACTTTTCTAAGAGGGAGATATAAGACAATGCTTTCTAAATTTATTGATAAATTTAATTTGAATGTTTAAGTACATGTGAAGAAGCCCTTCATGTAGGGCAAGGCCACGCAAGTTCTCACCCTTATGGACAAAGATTAAAAGGTAGTTAGTAGATACATGTGAAACCCCTCATGTGATTAATGGGGCCCCACATGTTCATGCCCTTGTGGACAAGGGTTAGTAAATAATTGCGAAAGCTACTCATTGGGGGGAACACTTAGTCTAAAGTTTAGTATTTACTTGCGTCAAATGACCATTTTTAAAGGGGGTATTAGATAATTGTCCAACTTGTATTTATCACCTTATTATTATCTAATTATTTAATATACATTTAAAAACCACCCTATATTAATTATAATTTATTATTATAGATTATTACACACATTATATTATAAATTAAATTTATTATTTGAATAAAATGTACCATATTTTTCACTTAATTAAATTATATTTTTTACCCAACAACTAATATATTACACCCTATATTTTATTAATTATGTATTTTGTTTTTCTTTTTTATTGGTGTCCCCCTCGAGGGCTATTCATTCTTCATGTGGGTGTGTGGCTTCATAGGTTCTCATCCATATGGACAAAAGGACAATAAGTACCTATGAAGCCTTTAATGTGGATGTGAGGTCTTACAAGTTTTTTCCTTTGTGGATGAAGGGTGGTAAGTATGTAGGTAGATGTGAAGGCCCTCATGTGGGTGTGAAGCATCATAGGTTTTTGGCCCTTTCGTGGACAAGGGTAGTAGATGGGTAAACTAGTTGGTCATAATACACATAAATTCATAAAGGAAGTTTGTGATATGAGTAGACCTATGTTGCCTCTAGGGTCCAAAGATGAGTTGTAGGGGAGCTTTAAGCACACCTAGTGCACTTTAGATAATTGGATTTGGACTAGAGATGCAAAAGATATGGCCTTTGAAGTTCTTGGTTTCATTGTTTAAAAACAAAGTCACCAAACATCTTTCTTAACTATGTTCAAGCAATGCAAATCCTATCATTGTACATCTTTGCATTTACCCATGTCTCAAATCCACCCTATCACCAAAAAATTTAAAGCTCAAACTAATCGTGTTCCTTGAAAAAAATAAACATTTTTATTCAAGGGTTGAAGTTAAAACCTTAAAAAAGGCAAAACATCGTTTGGTTATCAAACCCTGAAGGTATGTTAAACCTTAAGTTAGTCGTCATTATCCCATGGAGCATTGTTCCAAAACCCCCCTACCCCGTCCCCCTACCTTTTCCTTTCCGTGCATGGGTTAGATTTTTGCAAACCCATTTTTCATTCACCTATTTAATTAGTTTTTCTCTAGCGTGTGAAGTTCTTATGACTATGGTAGTTTCCCATCACGAGGCTTTCGCAATCATTGTTCATGGGATGCCCTCTAGTGTTCTTAGAATTTGCTAAGGGTATAGATCAAGTTCCTAGATGTTTTAATTCCAAGTTGTTGTGTGTGCAAATGTTAATGTGACTGAAGGCCTAGACTATTGTTGCTTGTATGTGCATTGTGCAAGTATTGGCATTAACATGGCCCCTTGTTTTTGATTGAACAAGTTCTTTTCCTAAAGTTAAATAGTTATTATTACTCTTCATCTTGTGCATTTATTTTTTCTTTTGTGCATGTTGGCTTGTGGCTTTTCTAGATTATTAGTGAACCCATAAATACCTTTTAAGATTCAAAGGAGCTTGAACCTCCTTGGTTTGAGCTTCTTGCTACTTTTCAACTCTTGCAACAACAACAAATATTCTTACACCATTGTTATTGTCAAGTTGTGGAGATTCATTTCTTGTTCCATTGTAAATGATCCTATGATTTTTCCTCATGGTCTTTGAAGGAATTCAAAGCTTTCTGGTTTGAACTTCTTGTTGAATAGCCTCAATTCTTATAACAGAAATTAAATTTCTATTCCATTGTTGTTTCTAGCTTATGGCAGCTCATATTTTTGTTCCATTGTTAATGACCTTGTGACCTTCTAGCTGGTCTTCAAAGGAGTTTGAACCTCCTTGGTTTGAAATCGTTGTTGCTCCTTAGCTCATGGCCCTTTTGCATAATGATTTTTTATAATACTCATTAGCTTATGGCCTTCCTATTGTTACTATTCCCATGTTGTTGATGTTCCTTAGTTCCTCGTGATGTTTTTGTTCATCCTCTTTCCTTGGTTCGAACCTCTCATAGCTATTACTCTTCATCATGTTATTATTTAATCTTCTCTTTGGTCCAAACCTTTCATAACTACTACACCTCTTCTTTTTTGTTCATCATCAATAGTAGTTACTATTCCCCTTAGTTGTTCCACCTTAATAATTATTGTTCATTTGTTTAGTTATTCCACCCCAACATCAGTCCATCCCAACAATAATTGTTTCTCTTTTTAGTTGTTCCACCTTAGCAACTATTATTATTTCTTTTAAGTATTTCACCCCAACATTAGTTGTTCTTCTTAACATTTTATTCATCCTCAACTATAATTACTCTTCCTATTAAATATTCCACCCCAATAACAATTATTCCTCTTGAGTTTTTGTTCATCCTCAACTATATTACACTCAACTAATTATTTTAATTATTCCACCCTTGTAGCAACTACGCATTTCAACTTTTTATTCATCCTTAGTTGCAACTACTCCTCCTTTTAGCTATTCCACCTTAATAGTAGTTGTTCCTCTTGATGTCTTTGTCATCTCCCACCTCAGTAATAGTTGCTCCTCTTGAGTTTTTGTTCATCTTCAATGGTAGTTATTCTTCCTTTTAGTTATTCCACCCCAATAATTGTTTCTTAGACTTTTAACTTCTTATTCATCTTCAACTGTAATTGTTATTCCACCCAAACAACCATAACTTTTCATGATTTATCCTTCATCGTGAACTGCAATTGCTCCTCTTATTAGCTATTCCACCCTAATAGTAACTGGTCCTCCTAGCTTTTTGTTCATCTTTAGCTCCAACTATTCTTCCTTTCAACTATTCTACCCCAATAGCAATTACTCATCCTAACTTCTTGTTCATCCTTAGCTACAACTACTCCTCTTTTAGTTATTCCACTTTAATAGTAGTTGTTCCTCCTTTTGATCCTTTTGTTCATTGCTTATAATAATTATTACTCTTCTTAATGCTTTTGTTCATGCTTAGTCTAACCCCCTATTGTTCATTGTCACCTTGTTTTATTTCATTGAACATCATACCCCCCCCCCCCCCTTACACTTTCTAATTTTAGTTATGTATTTGTGGTTGTTGTAAGGATGTTGTAACTTCCTTTTTGGTTCGCTGCTAAGCTTGTTTTTGCATTTTTTATTGAACCAAGATTCACACCTTTATATCCAAGAGGTGAGCTTGTAGAATCACCTTGAAATTGTAGTGAAATTTGTCTCTTGCTTTTTAAATTAGTGAAGATGACGACACTGCAATGAAATTGGTTTGTTGTTGTTTTACAAGTTCCCTTTCAGCCAATGTTTTAGCTATAGTCAACATTATAAGTGTTTTCTTGCTTGCTTTTATCGTCTTTATTTCCTTTTGTTTTTTTTTATTTCTTATGTTGCCTCCATATCCATTGCCTTTCGTCGCATAATTTTCAAATACTTTAAGGAAGTCACAATATTCCACTTATGGTTTTTTTCCTTTGGTCCTTCTTGCAACCATATGTGGCAATGACATCAAAGTGTGATAGCCATGTGCCAGTGCCACTTGAGTTGAACTTTCAAGATTTTTGAGTTTTACAACTTCATTGAATGAAGGTTGTGCCAAATTTGACTTTATTACAAATGCATGGTTAATGATTATAGGAATTCTAGGCATGTTCACATAATACCTAGGTTGATATTTAGATAGACCAATAATTGTATCTTTTGTTATTGAATCCATGTTCATGAATTTTTTTGTAGTTGTATGTTCGGTCCATTTTTGTTCACCATCCTCTTACTTTAATTCTTCTTTTTGCTTGGCCTAATTTTGCAATGCATACAAAGTACTAGGGCCAATTTTTATATCCATGGCCCTAGGTTAAGTGGCCAAATCCTTATACCTTTGAACCCTGACATGATATTTTTTCTTATAAGTGTTAGGTCTACTACTTTGTCTACCCACCCTATTAATGTTGTCTTATTTAGTTTTGTGTCATTCTTCCTAACCATTGTTATATCTCTTTCCTTTTTAAAAGTATTATTGAAAGGTTTGAAACAAGCCACATCCAAAGGTTGAAATGCATGAGATGTATGCAAAGGTAGAATAATCATATCCAACCCAAACTTTTAAGCTTGTTCAATTGCCTCAAGGGTGACATGGGGTCCATGCCCATCTAAAATGAACGTATGCCTATTTGTTAGGGATATCCCACTTAATATAGACCTTTTGAAAAAAAGATATATATTTTTTGAAAAGGAAAGTAATTGTCCATGCTTTTAATTACATGAACATACAAGTTCTTGGTTTGCAGAGTTGTCTGTAGTCGTCATGTATCCTCTTTTTTAAACATGTAAAACCTTGGTAATGCTATTTTTATTACATTAACTACATAATTAACAATCATCCATTCCTTGGATTTCAAGATAATGTTTACACTTGGTGTGAACCTTGTCTTTTAAAAACCTTTGTTTTTTATTATATTCTTGTTTAGATGTTTATTTTATTAGAATTCTAGTTATGGTATGTAGCATAGTTGTGTTCGTTGAAAAGGAATTGTAAGTTTTGGTAGAAGTTATAACAAGATTGAATTGTCAACTCTTGTGCTTTATTAATATCTAGTTTCTTAGCTTGACATATGTTGAGTTAGGATGTTTCTTCTAGAACTAGTACCAACAAGGTCCTTGGTACCCCTCCTTAAAAAGGTGTTCACCTTGTTTGAATTAGTTCTACCACTATCATACTTAATTATTGTAGGCTGATTGATAGCCCAACTTCTTGCATGGACAAAAGCCAAGCAACCATAGCCTAATTTTCTTCTATTGTTAGTGTGCTTATTGGTCTAGGTTTCATAGATCTTGATTTCCCGGATAATTGATTAGACAATGAAGTAAGATGTATGTTCTAATGCCTATTTGCTTTCATTAATGAAATTGTCCCATTTTCTATTGCATCCATGGCCTCCTCCAATGTTTCATTAGTCCATTTGCTTTTAGTGATTAGAGGATTGCATTTATTAATTCTTTATGTTTTCTTGATGGTTCTTATCTATAAGATGGTGGGAAATTTTCCTTGTCTTAACTTGGTTAATCTTGTAGTCCATTTCACCTTCTATGAAGCACATTGATCACCATGATCTAAATCCCTTTGGTCACAACCTCCAACACGTCGGGGGTGTGTTATCTAGCCCTACAAGAGGTTCAAACTTGAATTTGATGTATTTCCTAGCTTTTAAGGAAATATGACAAGTCTAGGTATGTTTGAAATGCATATGTCTTTTAGTTGTTGGGAATAAGTTATCAATGCATATAATTATTCAAAATCATCCCAAATTAAATTTTGGTTTGTTGTTTTTGTACATGTGCTAGGTGTGTATGACAAATTATGATTTCTTGGAGTTGGATAAAATCTACCTCTTTTATGACTACCTTTATTGTATCTATGAATTATAAAACTTTACACCTAACGATAATATAAAAATTTCTTGAACTTTTGGTTGTAAAACTAATTTACTGCAAGCTTTTATAGTTGTCCTTCGACGTCCGCCCTTGAATTTTGAATTTTTATATATCTTTCAATATCACTAAGATTTGATCCTTGATGTTCAAACTATTGTAGATTTTCTTTGGCTACTTTATTGTTTAGATTTTGTTGATTTATTTCTAACTATTGTAACTCCTTTTTGGTTCCTCTCAGATGCCCTCCTTGCTATGGTTGATATGCCAAAACTTTTGTTTATGATCTAAATTTTTTTACAGTTCTTATGTTATTTTTTTGTTGTTCTAGCCCAAATTCTTTCAAAATGATAAAAGATTTCAAATTATTCATTTCACGATTTGGAATTTTTATCAAGCTAAAAGAGTTTTGCTTGTGAGTTTGAAATATAGAATTGTGAATCCAAACCTTGCACCATAGCCTTGTGAATTTGGGCAAATTATTTTTGGTGTGAATGGGATGTGCTTGAACTCGGG
Organism: Sphagnum tenellum; assembly: GCA_963921925.1. NCBI lineage: Eukaryota > Viridiplantae > Streptophyta > Sphagnopsida > Sphagnales > Sphagnaceae > Sphagnum > Sphagnum tenellum. The sequence goes on from OY998150.1 coordinate 10,287,671, forward strand.
GGGAAATTGGAAGTCCTTCCCTAATTAATGTGTAGATGTTATTCTTGCATTGGATTCTCGTAAATTTTAATCCTTGTTTATGGTTAGTTGTGTGTTATTTAACACAACATGTGCATTCCATCACCAAACTGGTTATGCTCATTTTAATGTACATCCTATTGTTTATCACCAAACATACATTCCCACCCCAAACTTGGGGTTGCTGTAAAATTGGACCATTTTTTTCTCATGACCAAACATTAAAAGTACCCCTCGTGTTCCCCCCTTTGCATAATGAAAATCAATTCATGGCCCATCATTAAATTAGTCCCTTGTAAAATTATTCAATTTTTTTACAAATGTGCCCACCTAAACTCCTAATATTGAACACTAAAATTTGATGGCTAGTCCCAATATGAAAAACCTAGAACAAATTTTTCGTAAAACTAAATGTTTGGTAGTGGACTAAAAAGACAACACCGATAAGATTTATTTGACTCTAACAGAAGCTAGTTATTGCACTCCATGGGTGCATGGTGACTGACCTATGTTTGGTGATGGGCTAATTTACCCTACCAATGTTGTGCATGTAAATGTTTTAAAACTTACATTTTGCTTAAGTGTAAAACTAAGTAAATCTATTTTATGCCATGCAAAACAATGAAAGTGTAAATTTAAATATAATTATATGGTTGTACAGCACCATGTAAAATTAAAGTCTATGATTTCTACTTGCTAAGGGGGGAGGGGATTTGATAATGTTTTTGATGATACGCCAATGAAATGGCACACAACAAATTAATTCAATTGGCATGAATTCTAATAAGTACAATAAGTATTTAAGCTCTTGTAAAAGCTACAATAAGTAGTACTACTTTTATTATTGAGTACTACCCATAAAAGTAATAGCGCAATAAAAATTATATTCAAGCAATGAGGAGAGGCAAAATGTGCGTAAGATATTTTGTGGAATAAAGCCACCATAGTCCCATATAGATTTAAAAAAATGCTAATGTTTGGGGCATATCAAAGTACGACGATTTTGTGTGAAGGATCCAATCAAGGTGGCCCATTGCAAAAAATAAAATAAAGCTTTGAGATGCACTCACAACTAATTAATATGGATTTACAAGAAGGTATGGTCACTAAGGATATATACTATATACATTTACAAGCCCCAAAACATTTACACAAGGCTCTGTAAATGTATTCGACAAACATTTATGTTGGTCTCTTGTAAATATTTTGATAAAATTATACATGACAACAATGTAAGTGTAAAAAGCTCAAATATGTAGATCTAAATGACTTATTCTTACACAACATTTACACACCATATATATGACTATTGACACTTACATGCACAACACTCACAAATAAGAGTGAAGGCCCTCATGTGGGCTTCCCTTCATCCATACATAATTGGTGCAAGATTTTTTTGTCAATCAACTGCCCTTCTCATTGGAATGTTGATTCTGCCATTTCTTTTGGATAGGTTATGTATGGCATAGAATCTTTCCACTCCCCCTCCCCAATAGGTATATACATAATTGGGAGCAGGTTAACTTATTGTAATCAGCTGCCCTATTTTGCAGAATTGTTTTGATTTTCTAACCAACTTACTTTGGCTCATTAATCCTATTAATCACCTGCCATAGTTTTAAAAAGTTGATTCTGCCATTCTTTGTATTAATTAAGGCACAGAAAATGCCTCCCCTTCCCATACATCCATAATTTGCAACAGATTATTTCTGTAATCAGCTGCCTCTGTATTACAGTATTTTTCCTTTCATAATCAGGACATGTAATGCATTAGCATTGCAAATAAAGCTAATCCTATTTGGAAAATAATTTTATTTATGTAATAAACTAATTTGGAGCATTATGTTCTGTTATCAGTGGCCTAATTTTGAAAATATTATTTTCAAACTGCTCTCCAATGACAAGACAAATTTATCATTGTTTTGCGAGAGTTCCACTGAGAAGGGGAATTTGCCTTTCAAGATAATTCTTAGATTCAAAGGTAATTATGGGCATCAACTACATACATTGGAATGGGCTAGTGCAGCACCTTGGGTACCGCCCAAAGTCTTGACTTGACTTAATTCCGTCTTGCCCATCAAGAGAGATTTTACCCCTCTTTTCCAACTTTTATTATGGTTGTGATTACCAGTTTGATAAACCCTAAACCCTGCAGGCATACCTCTTGGAGAAAAGGAAAAAATAGGAGGATATAAAATATGGGTGTTACCCCTGTTCACTTGGGTTCAAACAAGTGAATGGGGCAAGAACCCGTGATGGCTTGTGATGCCCTGCACGAGCATCCCTTACCTCTCTATCAAGAATTTTGCAAAAGATTTGAGAAAAGGAAGGGTTTTAGCTGTTAACAACCTGTTCACTAAGGGTGCAACCCGCCAACCAAAAATGAAGCAAATGTTGTTCATTTCAAAATTAAAAGTTTCTTGAAGCAATTCAAAGCTCTGCCAATCTGCAGTTGAAAAGCTCAACAACAGATGGTTCATCCCACATGCACAGGAATTTGGAACCAGTTATGGTCACAACAAGCCCAAAATTTGTACAAATGGAGAAAAGAGCTCAAGTAAGTACATTGTCACATTGTTTGTTTTATTGCAAACTTGTGCTGCAGACAATTGAATCTACATGGATTGTTGCTTAGGGTTTAGGTTTAGAGAAATACATACACTAAACTCTTCCATCCATGCCATCGAGAGCACCACCCCACATACCTTTGAGAGGAGGTAACTGCAGTGACATTGCACGCCATGAGGGTATACCAACTCCACTTCCTCGCACTCGACCATCTAGTCTGAGGGAAATATAGCTGCGGGAAAAGCAAGTAGAAAGACACAAAACATCAGTTACATTTTCATGATCATCTACTACTACTACTGCTGTAGTCTTCCCAGACAGTCTTGGTTTCTCAGGGTGTGTAAGAGACATTGCTGCATAGAGTGCTGAAGCCACATTGTATCTCTGTCTTCCTTGCTACAAGGGTGCCATTTTTCAATAAGAGCTCCAACCTGAAGCACTGACTGTTGCATCCTTTGAAGACAGTGATCTGATGAAACAAAGACAGACCTAACCAAAACCAGCGATCTGACTTGATTTCAATCGGAAATGAAACTGACATGGTAACAAATTCAATCACTTAATTCAGGCAGTGGATGATGCACTTTAAAAGGGTGTTTCAGGAGCACTCACACTGGTTTCTCCATTGAAACATTTGCTAGTCTTTTCTGCTCATTTATCCACCTGCAGAAGTCAAAAGGACTCTTAGAAATGAGAGGAAAAACAAAACAAAGACAATACTCAAGAGTGTATCCTTTGCCACTTGTGGCCAGAACCCATGCTGCTACAAGGAACATGCTTGGGAATTGCATTGGAAGCAATGGATCCCCCATTGTCACTTTGATGGAGGGAAACAGAAACAACGGTAACCCAATCAGCATTCATGAAGTTGGATGCAAACCTGTTCAACATGGAGTAGACCATAAAAGATGCTCAAAGAAGGATTCTCTCTCCAGTTAATGAATGCAAGTCTGACATGAAAAGTGAGCTTATCAAGTTCATATCCCCAGAAACACACTTTCAATTAAGTCATCCCTGTTGTGTTTACTGATCCGTCCTCACCTTCCCCATTCAGAAGTGTAAATAGGTTTTGCTATCCACTTTCTTTCTGCATCAGCTCCAGGTTTCACATCTGTATGTTCGGCCTGTACTATTGTTGTGCCTCCTTCATTGGCACTTGGGATCCTTTCTGCAATCATGTCCATGACTAGAATGTGTTAGAGAAACTGATTGGAATGGAGGGAAAGAAGACAACAAAATGACTCTTCAACAATTGCTATTAGCACACGTGAAGTGTAATTTGACTCCTTTGTCTGGATGACATGATAGCATCTGTTGTGGAAGGAATGTGCACACAAGCACTGTTCTCTCTGATGTATTGGCTTGCAAAGCTTGCCAAAAACACAAGATTTGAACTCTTCCACAAAGGCCTTTGTTTAGATGTTTCTGTGATGTTGTGCATGCACTTCAGTCTCTATATATATCATTGCATCTATGACCCATATCCCACGTGACTAGTAGAAATGGTGGATTGAGGTACCAGCTATTGGAGCAACTGCAGGGCTGTCAACAGTGAGAGTAGCTCCATCTGTTGCATAAGGAGCCAGCAGCACACCTCGCTCCAAAAGTGCAGCTTTGAAAGGCTCACTTTGTTTTAGAGCTTCCTCAATGTAGGACCCAGGACCAGCGAGAATGACAATGCGTGAAATGCCTCGCAACTGAGCAAGGGTAACAACTTTCTTGTTGTCAAGCTGCAAGCGCAAGTTTGCCAAATCCTCTTCCCTTGACAGCTTTGCCAACGCTATTTCCCTTGCTTTTGCATCTGATCGGTACAGGAGAGCAAAGATTATGACTGCAGCAAGATCAATTCCCAATCCCTTGGCAATCTCAATTGGAGCCTCAGCACCAGGAGCATGGTTGAGGGCTCCAATCAGACGTATAACAGCAATGAGACCACCAATGCTACCACTAGCTATGAATGCTCCATAGAAGAACATCCGAAATGACCGAAATGGTGCAATCACCTCACTTCGTATCTTTGCATCAGAACTGCACAACACAAACACCCCGAAGAAAACATTTCCAGCAAGAAGAATGAATGACTGACTCATGCTTTGATTCTCCTCCTGCATTCATCTCCCAGATGTGGAACTGGAACTGACACATAAAACCCTTGAAGTTGTGGAATGGCTGGCTGGTTTCATGAAAGTGAGGCTCCCAAACTGCTTAGAGTTTGGTTGCAACTAACTTTCCTTCAATTTTCCACTGTGATAGCTTCCCAGTGCAAGGAAATTGACAACAGGTATAGATAAAGAGCTCTTGCTTGATTGACATCGACAAAATTGATGAAGAATCATCATCGGGAGGTTTTAGGGTTAGGGCTCAGAAGCCAAGGAAACCAACCTGTATTCGGGCCGAGGAGGTGAGCCATTACCACCATCACCAACTCCTTTGCAAATGACAATGCTATTATTACTACTACCATAGCGTAGAAGAATTCCCTTCCTATTCCCTTCCCCACTCCTCCTCCTCCTCCTCCTCAAGCAAAGAAGCAAGCCATTGCAATCGCCTACTTCTTCCACTGTCAGTTTGGAGGCGACAACAGCAGCAGCAGCAGGCGCTGATGTTGAGGTGAGTGCATAATTGGATTTGGGCTGCTGCAACTGGCTACAAGAACCCGCACACTCCCAGCACACAACTCTCGACAAACTCCCCATTCAAAACCCCAGTGTACCGAATGTTCCTCCTGCTCGTCCTCCTGCTCGTCCTCTCTCTTCCTCTTCTTCCCTCTTGCTCTTTCCTCTACAACATCATAGCATGGTCTTTGTCCACAACCAACATGAGAAGAAAAAAAACACACTCAATTCATCACACACACCCAAAATCAATCCGATGATCTTCAACATGAAAACAAAATGCTCTACTTCTTCATTCCCCAGCTCCTCTTCAACCCATGACAAACAAAAGCATGGTGAATCTTCTTCCTCACAAAATCTGCTTTGGGGATAGGATGGATGATCCCCTACTACTACTAATACTACTCCTTCCATCACCAGACAACTCAATTCATCACTGATCCATCACTTGATTCAAAGTCATCTCTCTCTCTTTCTCTCTCTCTCTCTCTCTCTCTCTCTCTCTCTCTCTTTCTTCCCCTGCATATGTGTTGCAAGAATTTCTCGCACAATTTGATTAATTGAATGTTAGATCTTTGGATTTGGGTTGCAGTGATTTTGTAATCAAAAATTGAATTGTTGAAAGTTACATAGTGTAGTTCCTTGGCCACTTCAACACACGTCCATCGAATAATCAATTAATTTCGAAAAATTCATTTCAACAAATGGAATTTTCCTAAATAATTCACTATTGTCCTTCACAATATTTTTTTGATTTGGAAGAAACAATTTCTGAAAATTTCAACATTTCTGAAAATAATATAATTAGTGTCGAATTGGCCAAGGTACTAGGGTATTTGCATTTGGGTTGCCAAGAATTTTCACACCATTTGCTTTGTTGTATATTGTGTTTAGATTCATTATAGAGTATAGTCACTTAAGAGAATTTGGCCCCTAGGTAATATTAGGTCTATTTTTATCTGAGGATTTTTGAAAAGATGATATTTTGGTTTGTGTTGAAACTTGGGATAAGTTATAGAGCTATAATATCTAGAAGGATTTTGGTTTCTTTCAGAGGATTTTATGAGGATTATACTTTTGCATGGTGAAATGTTTGAGTTTTCATAATTCTTATTTTGCCTTAAGATACTTTTTAATGTAAATAGCAAGGCCACATTGTGACACACCCCTTGTTAATGTTATAGTATTAGGGTTATTAATATTACACTAAATAAAGGGTGTTGAATATGCTTTGTGTATAGGTGTGCAAAACAATTGTTATGGCCAGTGAAATTTTTGGATTTGGTGGTCTGAATTTGCTCTGTAGTTAGTTATCTTGAGTGAACTAACAGGCAACTTGTAAGTGTGATTTCCAGACAGGGTTGTAGCATAGTACTTGTGACCATTCATTGCAAAAGAAGGAAAAACCATGGTGTATTAAAAAAAAAAGGCATTCTCATCCACGAGAAGTACAACACAAATGAAAAGACGAGACCACATGTCACACAAAGAAAACACGTAACAATCAGGACACCACTAATGCACTAACAAAACAAGGGGTGTGTCACAGTGTGTGGCCTTGCCATTTACATTACAAAGTATCTTAAAGCAAAAGAAGAGTGATGCAAATTCAAATATTTCACCGTGCATAAAATATACTCTTAAAAAAAATCTTGTAAAAAAAAGCCAAAATCTTTCAAGATATCATAACTCTATAACTAATCTCAAGTTTCAACACAAGCCAAAATATCATCTTTCAAAAATCCTTATATGAAAATAGACCTACTACCTAGGGGCCAAAATCCCTTAAGCTACTACTATATTCTATAATGAATCTAAACACAATCTCCTTGCCTTGGTAGTAGGCAAGGCCAATAAAAAAAACCATTGTCTACCACAAATTGGCTAGCCATGGAGGTGCACTAGATGGACCCAAAAGGGTTTTACTGTTTGTGAGAAACGAATTGGACGAAGTGAAGGGAAAGACACACCACTGTTAAGGGGGGTCTAATCCTCAACCCCCAAAATCCTGCCTATGATCTAATTCTAAGACTCAACCCTTGTGGAAAGCACTGCATGGATTTTTCCTTTTGTATTACCAGCCTCAGGCACAGATCTCAAATCATGGAAGGGCCTGCACTCAGGCACTTCTCCTATACAATATAGCCCTAAAACTCATGGGGCAAGGTCTCATGCTGGATCTAGCTGAACTTGGGTTTCCTTTGGTGAGGCCTAGGGCCAAGGTTCAAGGGTATCATTAAGGTGGGTCTTGTGTTGGGTCTTAGAATCATTGAGCAGCATTACTCAAACCCTAGACCTTGGCTGAAAATTTGGTCCCGACCAACCCTGGTATGAATCAGTTTGGGGTGATTCTCCACTTTTATCAAGTTTTGGATCAGTTCTTATTAACTCGAATTGAAACTGGCGATTAACTTTCAATTAACCCTCAATTTTCATCACTTTTTTTTGCTTCTGAAAACATGTGGCTTCTTAGTTACGATTCTGGTTCTTATAAATACACAAAGAATGACGAACTTGGTTCTGGGCTCGATTTAAAATTCTAGTTTGGTTCTTTCCAAGCTGAAACTAGAATCAACTGTTCTTACCAACATCAGGTAAAAATATATCGTAACAATATCGAAAAAAAATTTGGCAAGAAATTCTCGAATAATTATTCAAATTTCAAATCTTAACTTCGACAGTTGGTTGTTTAATTCTGAAATTTTTTGGCAGATAATATTTATATAAAATAATAAAAATGGTTATGAATTTGTGAGACAATCTAAGTGTGTTTAGACTGTCATGTTCTTCACTTTAAAAAGTGGCAGGTCCGAAGTTCAAATTCAACAATCAATGTACTTCAGAAATTGATTTTATAGTAATTATTAAATTTTTGACACAAGTAATAAATAGTTTTTCAAAAATTTGGCAAATTAAAATAAATTTTTTTTGCCAAAAATGTTCATATGATAATAACATTCAAATTTTTTTGTTAGGTTAGGATATGGGTATCCAACAATTGAGTTTCCTAAGTAGATTTGTAAGGTTTGGGTAGCCCCTATCGTATACCCCTTGTAGGGGTAAGACATTGCTATGCACTTTTTATTCATTTAATTAAGTTTTGATTCATCTATAACTACAAATATAGGCAAAAACATATTAAATAATCATTGAATTGTTCAATGAACGTCAAGTACATCCTTGTAATTCAAGTTTCTAATGTTAAAAACACACACAAAATGTTGCAATTAAGGAAATAAGTGAGGCCTTTGCAGATCAAATTTCCAATCTTTATTCAATATTTAATAACCATGTACAAGTCTTTTGACCTCACACCCTCCACTTTGAAATTCCAATACCACCCACAAGCTATAAAGACTCATTTGGGATGGCCAAGGAACCAGACTAGGAAACACTAACCAATCTCAATCCCAACAATGAACACACAAAATACCTAGACACACAAATACATAGAAATATAGATATATTGATTTTAAGAAAACAAGTTAGGATGAATTATATATCCTACCTATGCTTGATCTCGATATAGGGGTAAAAGATATACCCACACAACAAGGATTCTTACTTGCTATAATGGGTACCTGAACAACATTGGTATGAACAAGTGCTAGGTGGCTAACATGGGTTGATGGGTGGGTTAGAACTGAACCAGTAGTATACACTGCAGTCAAAATTTTAGAACAAAATTTGGGATGTTCCCAAAGCATACAATTTGCACACAGGATGTGTGTGGAGGCACAATATGTGCCATAGTAAAGATCACCTTGTAAATTCTAGTACCCTGAAGGTCAATGAATTCTCAGTCGGATTTCCAATTCTAGTAGTCTCGTTGTGACTATGTCAGTAGTGCAATTTCTGAAGGTCTTGAAATTGAAATCGGCCCGTCTTTTTGTACATGGATTTTAGACAACTAAGTGAGATGACACACCTTGGGTATCATCTGAGTATTAAGAGAAAATCCACCCTTTTCTTTTGGATCATAGTTTACCAACCTTGTCCTTTCTCATCACTTTGTCTCTGATTGATGTACGTAGTTTGAGTAAGCTTCGCATCAAATAATCATTTTTCCTCAATGACTGTTCTGCAACAGCACTTCTATTCTCCCCACAATATCTAGCTCTTCCTCCTGTATTTTGATTTGTAGTAAGCCTCTTGGAGCAGTGGTGGCGGCGGTGACACATAGACTGCTCTGCAACAACTGAGGTTTTGGGTGGAGACCATGGTGGAAGCAAAATATAGTCAATCACACTACGCTGAGTTGAAAGGGTGGAGGAATTCTCACTCTTCACAGACTGGATGTTGAGAGGTGACAAGTACGGTAGCACAGATATGAATCCAGCATCAGATTCCTTAAACCCAGATGAGGAGGCCTCCTTGTTGCTAAGCTCCTCAGATTCGAGACACAAGGATTGTACAGTTCCTTTAGGGGTTGTCTTGGCAGCAGCAACTGGGACTATTGCTTCTTCCTTGGCCTTGGATTCAAGCTCTATAGCAGCAGCACTTACTGGAACTGAAGATGGTACCTTCTTGTTATGGCATGTGCCATCTTTCAGAACCTCTTCCTGTTGGTTCTCATATGCACATGAGAAACTTTGGGCACTAGCACTTCTCTCAACCATCATCATCACAGGAAAGCTTTCTGAAAATCCAGAATCCCCATGAGCCAAAACCCAGATCCCAAACCCAATCATCAATCAATCAATCCCACTGCACAATCTTCAAGACCCCAAACCCACAATTATTTCATGGAGCGCAAGAGCAGCAAGAAAAAGAGCACAGGATTTTACCTTTCTCTGCTGTTGCATTTTCCCACCCAGGTGCAATATTGGATGCTTCATCATGTGGAGCTATAGCAGCACAAGAATCACAATCTGAAGATAAGGGCTTCAAGGTAGCAGTAGGAGCAGCAGCAGCACTTGTTTCCTTAGCAGCAGTTTTCACACAGTTATTGAAGTTCATGTTCCTTCTCGTTTCCTCAAGTTGCAGACATTTTTGAATCAGATAGTTTTCTTCATTTCGCAGAGAAGATTTCTCTGCCAGTGTCTTCACATTTGTTGCCAAAAAAATATTCTCCTTGCCTGAAGGCTTATACATAGCATCAATCTTCTTCACTGCCACTGCCCCCTCCTTGTTGCCTAGTTCCCTCTTCACAACAGGCTTGGTCCTTCCCATCTTGCCCTTCTCTATTGGTGAAATGGAAGGCAAAAGCTCAATGCACGGTTGTTCTCTGGTGTGCATCATGGTTCTCTCATGAGAGCCATTCACAAGTTCTTTTGGCCTGAGCTTCAAAGCCTGAGCTTTCCTTGTGGGCATCACCATCTGCTGTGCACAATATATCAAAAGAAGAAATCAAACAGAAAGCAGCAGAAGACGACAAAAAGAAGACAAAAGAATCACTGCGACATGAGGTCAGTCTTGAAGCAGCTGGGGAGCCTTTGTCCCAGCAAACAGTGAAGAGAGAGAGAGAGAGATGAAGCTAACCCTAGTAGCAGCTTGGATGAAAGAGGAATCAGTTTGCACAGTTTGATCAAATGTCTGGCGGCAGCTTGCACTACCATTCATTACAGCGATGGCAGGAATGAACTTCTTGCAGCTTTGTGCTGGTAGTTTTTTTGCACCTGCTGCTCCTTCGCTGCTTCTCCTCACAGCTCCTTGATCAACAGACCTTGATACAAAGTTAATCCTTGAGCTTTGTTTCTTCTCCAATGGCTTCTTCAACCTCCTTGCTCCTGATCAATCAACCATAGAAACAAACAGCAACCTCACAGAGCATCAGCTCATCAATCACATGCAGTAATAGTACCTAGCCACTGCAGCTTGCTTTTTCCTTCACTTCTGTGCTTTCTTTGCAAGAAGACAAGCTCTTGTTTCCTTACTGAAAACCAGCCACCAACATCAGACACAAATGGGAATTGATGGTCTGAAAATCCAAACCTTCGACTAGGGTCACAGTGCTGGGCCTTCCAACTGTCAGCAATTTTGTACCTGGTGCTGGAGCAGCCTGCAAGAGGCACAACATCAGAGAAAAAGAAGACTGTCTCAGGAGAGAAGTCCAAGAGAATTATAGAGCTTCTTCAAACCCTAATAATTGCAACAATAAAGCATGATTGGAGAGATTCAAATGCTGTGGGGAAGAGGAAGCTACTAAATGGAGCCTTTTTTGGGCAGATTTGTTTTGCAGTAAAATGTGTTTGTTGCATTTGGATATGTTGCAATGCAAATGAAAAATGGAACAGCTTTGTTGATGATCTCAAAGAAAGAGAGATGGGGTTGTGAGAAATGTGGAATCTATAATACAGTATTGTGCAGTGCTGCCAGAGCTTGAGCCATAGCCAAATTGCTCTTGTTTGCCGGAACGTGGTACTCCTTGCACAATGCTTGAAGCTCTCGACGACTCAGACTGTGATACTTCTTCATCACGCCTCCCGCACCTTTCTCCTCCTCACCACCACCACCACCACCGATCTGCGCTTCTTGCACCGCAACTCTTGGCGCACTTCTCGCCAACATCATAACGACGACGACGACGACGACAACAACGACAACAACCACCCCAACTCCCACCAAGAAGAGAGACCAAATTATTTTTGAAAAAAAATCACAACCACCAAATGAGAGTCTCTCTTTCACGTACCCACACACAGAAGTCTACGAAATTTGAGCATCAAGAGGAAAACGATGATGAAAATCGCCACGAGATGGATGGCATTAGTGTGGGAGATGGAAAACAGGGAGCAAAGAAGACTACTACTACTGCTACTACTTACTCCTTTGAATTTTGAAATCACTGATGACTGCTGCTGCAGCTGCTTGCTCTTGCTTCTGATCTCACTACTGTTCATAGTACTTACAGGATCCCCAGCGGTGCTCAGTATGTGACTCTCCACAGTAAAATTTAGATGAAAAAAATGTCAAAATGTGCCGGTTTAGCTCAGCAAAATGGTTTTGGCCCGGCATTTTTGCCACAGCTAGTTTGCTGACGAGGCTCGTAGAGAGAAAGAGTGAGCCACATACGTACGTACTGAGCACATACGTACTGAGCACCTCTTGGGATGCTCGTAAAGTACTCATGTCAGCCATCTCAAACGCCGCATTGCAGCAGAAGCACTTGTGCGGGAGGGAAGGAAGGAAGGAAGGAAGGAGCAGCCAGGGTACCACTAGCATACCTAATCGCCAACAGAGTCTGGTGCTTCCTTCCTTCCTTTCCTTTCCTTCCTTGGGAGGTGTAGAGAGGATGGACAAGTATGTGATTTGAAATCTTTCATGGAATAAGTTGCAATGAACACAATCAAGTTGAATAAGTTGTGAGTAGTGGTTTTTTTTTTTTTTTTTTTTGGGGGGGGGCAAGTTTTGTCATTGTGTCTACAAAAAGGAAATCCAATGTGGATTGCTCTAAGGGGGGTTTTTTTTTTTTGACGAAAATAACACAAAAGTCACCATATTTTGAAGAAAAAAAGAGTTAAAAGTTGCCCGATTTCGATAATGAGTTCTGGTAGGTCACCAAAAAACTAGGCAGGTTGCTAAAATATTTTTGCTGGCTTCTTTGACTACTTCTAGGCAAATTTTGGCTCATTCCTCTTGTGGATGATTGCAGTCCATGTACTTGACAAAATTGAGAAAAAAAAAACAACCCTGGTTGTGAAAGATTCATCATTATCATTTTCATTGGAATAATTTTTGTGTGTGGCACATTATGATTCGTCGGTGACATATAATGATATATCATGTAAGATATCTCAATATGTAACATCTTAGTTGTCCTTTTTTTTTTTTTTTTCATTTTTTTAATAAATAAAAGTAGTAGAAATGTAGCTAATAGTAGCTGTAATATCTATTGAACAATTAAAAAAAAAATTCAAGCTAGAAAAGGGAACATTGTATTTACAATATGTTAAATGATGTAATAAGTTCAATGCAATTGTAGGCTCAATGTTATTGAAAGACAAAATGATCAACAAATAAAGTTGGATTCAGGTTTCTTATTATTTTTGATATTTCCATTTCATGGCGAACATTTCATATGTATCACATTTAAATTGGAAATTCTAAAAGAGGAACATGTGTTGCATCTGTTGGACTAATGCTTATGAATTATTATAAGCTCCATATTGATTCAATGTTGAGTCCTAGAGAAAGTTAAAGTGGAAATCCACAATTTTTCCTTGACATAATTATAATGAAGAACTTGTTAGATATTGTCTTGTGATCAAATTTGATCTTGGAATAGTATGTTAGTTCTAGCTTTGGATTGGTGTTATTTTCATGAATAAAATTTGGTAGGTTTTCTCAAAAGATACAAAAGTTATGCAATTTTCATTATACATTAATTTATTTCATTTGTATTTTTGACATTCTTTGTTTTTGACATTCAATGGTATCATTGACAATTTTTTTCTTGACATCATTGAGAGTTCTTAGAGTTAGCAAGTCATTGAAATTGGTTCATTTACTAAAGTTCCATGATGAATTACTTTTGGAAATAAAATTTGCATTACAATTTCATTTGGGATAATTGTAATATAAGATCCTAATATTAAATGTTATTTGAAATAAAAAAATTGATAATAAATAAAAATGAAAAGCAATTTTCATATCTAGACATGGCACGGGTGGATAAACTTTATTTGTTTGTGTCATGTCATCCACACCATGCCATAATGCCAAGCCATGGAAAAATGCAATCCAATGGAACACACAAGGTGTCACATGATTGAATCATGAAAAAATGACATTATTTAATGTCCAAAACTATTTTAAGCTTGTCAAATTGAATGATGTTACCTAATAGTGTTGTATGCATGAAAATGTTGCACATGTTTAATGTTTATTACTAAAATAGAAAACTTAACTTAAATTGTAAGGAACACAAGTTACAATATAGTACACTTGTAGTTGAAGTAAAGTTGAAATAAACAATTAGATTAAACAAAATCAATGATCTAAAATCAATATCTATATTTTATCATTCTGAAAAGGAATAAGTCTTTTTGGTCCTTGTTTATACACCTTAACAAGTTTGAACCCAACATATTGTAAGTGTGTAATAGGTTCAGCAAATCTTTGTCAAATAATTAATTAATTTTGAAAATAAGGTTTCACACATATAATATTTCAAAAGATGCTTCATTTTCCTTCAAAACGAAAAAAGTTGAGATTTTTTTATGATTATAATTACAACACTTCTAAAATAATAAAATTTCAAACAAACTTGTTATAAAAGTAATGTATGTAGCAAAGATTTTTTAAAATATTATATAAAATTAGGTTCAACTATTAGGTTAATGAGTGTAATAGTAAATGAATTAATAACTAAATGTGAAAGAATATGACATGAATGATTCTTTCACACAATTGACAATTGCTTTTTTTTGAAAAAGCTTACATTTTAAATGGGTAAAACTTTGCTTTACCACCTTCTAATTACCTAGTTGGAACATATGTTAAGTATATATGGTATATTGAAAAAAAGAAGATTTTATCACATGATCTTGCCATGTTTAATTGCATTTCATCACTCTTTTCAAGTACTAAAAATGAAAATTTTAAATAAATATAAGATATCAAAATTTGATGCAAAAAAAATTATTTAAATTTAGGGTGGTTTAAATATGTGTATATTGGTAATAGTAAGGTGTGAAAAAAATTTCACATGTTATCCCCAAACAATACCTTGTTTGATAAAGGTAGTTTAAAATTTTAACACATATTGTGCCCCCTATGTTTCCTTCACATAATACCCCTTCAAAAAAATTTGTTTGAAGTAGATGATGTCAAATCTTAACACATAATGTCCCCCTTGAAACATAATGCAAAAAAAAAAAACACATAAATCTTGAAATCATTATGTTTAACAAAAGGTTTGGTTGAGAAAACAATAATTGTTTATTCACCTCTTGCTCCCCATAATTCTTCAACAAGTGTAATTTTCAATTATTTCCCCTCCTTCAAACTTAGCAACAATGTCTTCTTGGATCTTGTACAAGTTGGCTTCTCCCTCATCCAAAACATGTTGGAGACATTGTTGGCAATGGTCAAAACCAAATTCTTTCGATTCTTTGCCTGTTTGTGAGCCATTATATGAGTACATTTGATAGTTGCATCTAAAGTCCAGAGTGTTTGTCTCAAGTGAACTTGATGGCAATATTGCTTCATTCCATTAGTAGCACATCTCCAATTGATTGCCTTGATTGTGATAGGATTGAAGTCATTGAGTTGTGCCAACTTTTTGCACACAATAATTGTTTCAACTATTTAGTTAGCAATAATATGAGTTAGAGTTATATTAATGCTAACTTTAACTTGCAATAATATAACAACACATATGTGCTTTAAACATCTAGTGATAAATTTTAATGCTCCATGTAGCCTCTTGAATCATTGACCAAAATGTAGGCACACAAAATGCTATAACCTTGAGCATTGTTTATGAAATTCCAAATCATTTATTGCCCATGTTGCTAAGAAACCTTTTTCATAACATTGGTGGTGAAAACCCAATTTTTAACACACGGACTTGTAATTTCGTGCAATAAGTTTTTAAGTTTAGCAATACTAGTAATAGGTATTCAAGTGCCTTGAAAATGCACATTGAGTCATCAAGTGAACATGGTTCAACACTGATTGTTTTTGTCTACATGTTGGTTTGGGAAGTCAATATCTGATTTTTTCATCGCATACTAGACATCAAATATGTAGATTATAATATTCAATAATTTAATTTGGAAATGTTGCTATATTTTCATGTTCTTCTTGTCTTGGCTATGTTTGTAAATTTTTAGGCACCTTGGTCGACATTTGAGAGACGACATTAACAACTTTTTTGCGTATTTTACTATTAGGATGATGGTATCCTCTTCCTCTTCTTTTAACTTTGAAGCATCCAATTGATGAATATGTTCATCAACATCATCAATTTGTTGAATGTATGATCCGCATATTTGAACAAAATGTCACTTTGTCATCTCTTCTTGTGTTTTTTCCAACATTTTGGCCATTTTCACTTCTTGCTAATCAAATAGAATAACTTTTGCTTGGTTATCCATTGGGTGAAAGCATGGTGTGTTGGACCACAATGGATGTCATAAGTGCAAACATGTAAACACGACCCACACCCACCTACCTTTGTCATATTTTGAAAAGCAAAATATTTGGTATAATTTTAAAATTTTCTTAAATTCACAACTTATAAATAATCATAAAAAATTTATGACCCAAGAAATAATAATTCTTACGTAAAGGTGCAAATTATATTAGTCATAATTATGTCATTTTCAAGGCATTTCAAGGCATTTAAAATTTGAAAGAAAAACAAAAACATTGGTTATCATGTTTTGGAATTGTTTTTAGGAATTTAATATGCTGGATTCATTTCAAACTTATTTAAAATTTCCCATAACATATTGGAAACATTTTTGTGTTAATATATCAAACATTTTCAATATTAACTTGACATACAACCACTTGAAAACATACAAAATTAACCATTGGTTACACCTAAGGTGTGTCTTTTTTGTGTTTGCATCAGCAAAAACATTATAAATATACAAGTGATGAAATGTTGTCAAAGGTTAGATGATAATTGCATGGAATCTTTTATGGTTTGAATTGAAATATGCATGGTAATTTATATTTGTAGTCTAATGCATAAAACATTTATGCTATAAAAAAAATTACATACAATATATTTGAACCTTTCAATTTGCATATTTGTCCTACAACAAATTGTATGGATTTGTTTTTCAATGAAAGGAATAAAATTCGATCATACAAGTTGATCAAACATATTGTATATGATATTTGAATATCAATATTTGAAAAATAAAAATTTCTTATTTTCACTTGCATGTTTTAAAATTAAAACTTTCATTTAGTGGATATATAAAGTAAAAATTAAAAAAAGCTATCTTGGAACAATATGATTGTGTTATCACTATGAAAAAGGCATGAAGGCAATGATCTGGTTCAATACAATTTAAGGCATGATGAATAATATATAGCAATTTCCTTGTTTAGATAACTACATTTGGATAAATAATTGAAATGAAAAAAAAAATCCACATTTTGATATAATCCAGATATATACATATATATATATCAAAGTGATTGAATAATTTTAAATAATATTTTGTCTCAAATATGAACATAAGGCATGGGCTTGAAATTGTGAGAGGGCTTCCAACAAAGGGATTACAAAAGGGTCCAAATAGGATACATTAAATCAAAACCTGACATATATGATCACAAGTGAATTAGTATTATTAAATGAACAAATAACTGAATGTGAAGGAACTTTCCACCTGATTGACACCTCAATCATTTTGAAGAAACTTACACTTAGAAGGGTATTTTGGTTTGTTGTCTTTTAATTATCTAGTTGGAGAATTAATAGTTTTATCACATGGTCTTACCATCTTTAGTTGCATCCTTGTCACTCATCACAATTTCAAGTATTATTATTTAAAAAATAATGAATGCATGAAATCAAAATCTGATCCAAAAAATAATTATAACTAAATTTAAAATGGTTTAGATATGGGTGTATTAAATTTTTAATGATAATAAGGTTGAGAAAAAATATGCTTTCAAATAATCTATCCAAACAATACCTTGTTTTAGTAAGGAATGATTTTTTAAAAACACTTTATGTCCCCCCTATGTGTTGAACATATTGAAATAATGTTATGATAATGCCAAAACAACAAATTTTTAGTTCTAGATAATGACAAAAAACATAATCAGGCTATTATCATACATGATCCTCCACCCTTTTCTAAGGGCCACTTAAAAGTCTAGAAAAATGCATACTATTTTATGAGTTAACCTATGCTCCTTGGAACAACCCAAAACCTTATTTGGTCATTGGGTACAAGCGTTCCTTTCAACACAAATCTAAGAACTATGGAGCATTTTTGCAAAATAGGGACGACCATGTGTCGCCTCCTCCATCCTCATGTTATTTAATCAAATCTACATTCATAATTATGAGGTTTGCTTTACATATTCTTCCATAAACCCACCCCCAACATGGGAACATATGAATGTCCTTGAATAATAAGAGTGAATGATATAGTCATGAAATAAAATAACTATTGGAACACATTGTGTGAACACCCATGGGAACCACTTGGACAATGTCATGAATATTGTGAGAACAT
Source organism: Sphagnum tenellum (assembly GCA_963921925.1). Lineage (NCBI taxonomy): Eukaryota > Viridiplantae > Streptophyta > Sphagnopsida > Sphagnales > Sphagnaceae > Sphagnum > Sphagnum tenellum. The sequence goes on from OY998150.1 coordinate 10,306,029, forward strand.
CATTGGAACATGGGAACAGGAAAACAAGACATGATGGGAACCTTTTAGATAATATGTAATCTTCTAGCATAGAAGATTATACAACCTAACATAATTTTGCACCCTGGAAGATTATGAATTGTCATTACATGACATGTCACAAGTTGAAGAGCATCCACATTACCCAACCTTAGTGTGGTTTTCAACATGAATGACAAAGTGGCAAACTCATTCACCACAGATGTTAATGATTTCATTACTATGCAATTTGGACAAAATGGGCTATAATGAAGCTCACTAACCTACCAAATGGGGAGCCACTATTGTATTGTTCTTTTTTGACTCAAGAAGAAGGACATTGGGTTGAATCCTAAGAACATTCTTTAGTAATACATTCTTTAGTTACTAAACTCCAAACCCAAGCACAAAAAGAAAAAGTAAGCACTTGTAATTAAGATTCATCTTAATTAGGCATAAGATCTCTCCCACTCTGAAGGAGTAGGTGTAAGCACCCTCTCCCTACTAGGTCTCATGATGTACCTAAGTTTAGGTTCACATTTGCCTCTTTGTATATGGGTGGGCACATTCCCCCAATATGCCGTTGGACCCAACTATTGCATCATCCTAGGCCCCTCATTTTGTGAATGCCCTCACCTTGAGGCCAACCTTGCACAATATATATAGCCTCTTGCTTGTCACTAAACCCTAGCACTAGTCCTATGTATCATTTTACATTGAGAACCATGTGTTTTTTTACGAATATTTGTTTGTAGCTGAAGTGGGGATCATCCATAGAAAGATGTTGAGAAAGTGGTGATGTGGCTAGGAAAATTTACCTAAATCTAGCTATAGACTTAGATATGAAGTACAAATATTTAATCATCCTTTTATAGTCTTGGCTACACATTGACAATCAAACATAGGAATTTGATGATTTTTTACTTTTTGTTTTTTCTCACTTGTGGTGATCGACAACATCCAAAATCACTTGAATTTTGGATTTTAAAAATTCTCTTTTCAACGAAACTTGACAACATCCAAAATCACTTGAATTTTGGATTTTAAAAATTCTCTTTTCAACGAAACTTCACCAATTAAAAAAAAAGGGCTGATTGCAACTAAAGATGACGAATAAACTATTGAGTTATGAAATGATTACAACAATGTTGAGAAGACAACATCATGGGCATTTTTTTTGTATGGAAAGACTCAATATTATGAAAGTTGATGATTATTTGTGTCCTTTGTTGGAAACATCATCACATCATAGATAGGAACTTTTTTGTGAACTCATGAAAGTGGATTTTTAGTTGACCATATTCTTCACATGCAGTGGTGCAAGAACAAATAATTGTGTAAATTGGGCACTTTGGGAATCTGTTGTGGACAATAAGACTATAACCTATATGGCCACATTGGAGAACTCTGTCAACATGCCATTCTACAAAAAGGGAATATGCATGAGGACCCAATGTCATGGTTTGATTATGTTCTCCTTTCCATTCCCAGGCTGGTTGGATGAGGAAGTAGGGTGCAAATTACCAAAAGAGAAACAAACCCAAAACAAACTCCAAGGTCCATATATGCCACAACTACAAGAGCTAGGGTTTAGGGTAGGCTTTAAAAGAAGAAGAAGAAGACTAGGAGTAGGGTTTAGGGGTGCAAATTACCAAAAGAGAAACAAACCCAAAACAAACTCCAAGGTCCATATATGCCACAACTACAAGAGCTAGGGTTTAGGGTAGGCTTTAAAAGAAGAAGAGGAAGAGGAAGAGGAAGAAGAAGAAGAAGAAGACTAGGAGTAGGGTTTAGGGGTGCAAATTACCACACGAGAAACAAACCCAAACAAACTCTTAAGGTCCATATATGCCCTTACTACAAGAGCTAGGCTTTAGGGTAGGCTGTAAAAGAAGAAGAGGAAGAGGAAGAAGAAAAAGAAGACTAGGAGTAGGGTTTAGGGATGCAAATTACTACAAGAGAAACAAACCCAAGCCAACTCCAAGGTCCTCATATGCCTCTACTACAAGAGCTAGGGTTTAAGGTAGGGTTTAGGGTAAGCTTTTAAAAGGTGAAGAAGAAGAAGAAGAAGACTAGGACTAGGGTTTAGGGTAACCTTTGAAGAGGATCTATTGCTTCTGGTCTGGCCAGCATCTTAGGTGTTGTTTGTTGGATTGGGGGTTGTGGAGGGGGAGAATCTAGGCCACTATGTACATTATGAAGACACTAAGAGGTGTGTTGAAGCGACTAACTGGTTGATCCTGTAAGGGACCACAGCTTTAGACTTTGTATCTATTTTTCAAAGCTTTCAGAAGAGGTGGACCTGGGCTTTGTCCTTCCTTACATCTCGTATATCATTTAGGGGCATGATGTACACTAGCACTATGTTCTTTCAGGTCATTGTGAAGACTCAAGAGTTTTGAGCATAGTGTTGTTTTTCTGAGGTCATTATATGCATTCACCTTTCACACCGTGTGTGTACATGAGGCTCTTTTTTTTTTTTTTTTTTTTTTGTGAGGAAATTATTTTGGTGAAAAAAAATATCCAAAAAAAACATTTGTCTATTATTCCCTGTAAAACTTTCCAAAAACCTAAAAACACTTCTAAAAAATTGTCATGTTTATACACATTGGTCAAGCAAGTAGCCACTATACAAAAGGATTCAATAGTGCCCAAATATGGGAATTACCTTGTATTATTTATGGGGGAAGAAGAAGCCTAATAAAATCCAAAGAAGCAATTTCTCAATAAATATCTTCAAGTCCAAGCTAAGACAAATAAAATTGAACGGACTATTTATTTGTTTTCCCCTTCTACTATATGTCCAAGCATGAAGCATATATAGCCCAACTAGTTGGGATTGATGACTAGCAAAGTGCAAGCACAGCTTCAGCACTTATGATTAATTAATTTTGAAAATTAGAATTTTCTTGAATATTTCCAAAAAAGTCTTCATTTTCTTTCCCCAAAAAAAATAATCTTTATGAAAACATTTAAAAAAGTTTCAGCATTTCACACAAGCTTATAATTTGTGCTGAAGCTGCCAAGGTGCTAGAGTAACTTGCAAATTGTTGTCATTTGAATTACACCCATTTACCATGTTACCTATATTACCATAGGACCTTGACGGCTTCAACACAAATTATATATATTTTAAAATGTTGAAATGATCAAAAATTAATTTTCTCAAAGAGTAAGCAATCTTTTGTGAAGGAAAATGAAGAATTTTGTGAAATATTTTATTTTTCAAAATGAAATCTTCAAAATAAATAATTTTTTTCCACGGACCTGTTCTATGGCCACTCCACTCCGCTACTATGGTAATAGCTCTTACTCCCATATTGTAAGGGCTATTTATTACCATTGGTCTATGAGTGAAAGACCATGTGGCTACTTAGGGAAAGGAGGGGGGGGGGGGGGGAGGGGGGTACCATTCTAAAGGAGCTCCAGCTAACTTCAATCATCATCTCTAAATTGTTTAAAGTTTGACCAACTCCAAGTAGATACCCTCCTAAGCACAAAAAGCCATGTAATAATTGAAAATTGCCTTTAAAATTGCAAACTAATTGTTTGCTTTTTATTTTTCATGTTATCTCGAGATATGTGTGAAGTTGGAACATGAAAAGAAACTGGGAAAACAAACAAAAGTTATTAGTACCGATATGATGAAACCCTTGCAAACTTGAGTAAACAAAGCACCCGGCCAACCAAGGGGGAAAAGAAAAGAGAAGAAGGAACAAAGAGAAAGGACCCAAGTCTGAGCTAGAAGAGCACAAACCCAATGTGGGTTCACGATGGGGCACACCTCTATCCTTTGATAACACGAGGTCAAAAGTTCACACAACTTCATGGGATTCCATGCAAGGGTATAGAGGAAAAAAAGTATGCCCGTTAAATATGGCCATTGAACAATTTGTAGAAACATAGCGAAACAAAAATATGTCCGTTCAATATGGCCATTAAACAATGTGTAGAAACATAGGAAACAAAAATATGCCCGTTAAATATGGCCATTGAACAATATGTAGAAACATAGCAAAACAAAAATATGACCGTTAAATATGGCCATTGGACAATGTGTAGAAACATAGCCAAAAAATAAAATGCTTGTTAAATATGCCCATTGAACAATGTGTAGAAACATAGCTATTTTTTAGAAATTTTAGAACAAAAGTAGAAACATGGCAATATTCAGCAGACTTTTTTTTTGGGAAGAAAATTCATGCCTGGAAAAAAATTAAAGTGCTGGGTGTGATGTATATGGAACTTACTCCTTGTTTGAAATTCACAATGATTAATTACCATGATTTGTTTGTGAGCGGATGACCCCATTGTTAAATTCTTTTGTTTGGTGACGGACTTTTTTTTTTTGGTTTGTTTTTTTTAAAAAAAAATTCGCCTAGGCTGCTGCTAGAAAAGAAAAAAAATGGCATTGATTGTGGATTATTTCTTAATGGGTTTTTGTATGAAGCTTGATGATTTTGTGGGGGATACAAAAAAAGGGGCAACAAATCCAGATTCCATGGCCACCAGGTCTATAGAATGCATGGACCTATCACAACTGCAGTGTCATACAATCACATGCTAGTTGGGGATACCTTTGCATATGCATTATTAGTGTACGACCAGGTTAGATGCGAGGGAGGGAGGCAGGGATTGCATGCATTGCACACAGAGTGAGTTTCTTTTGTGCAATTTTTAGTAATATCCAAAAATTGTTCCAAAAAATTCAAAACTTTCCCGTTGTTTTGTTTTTTGGGTTTTGAAAAAAACAAAAAAAAATGTTCAAAAATTTATCAGAAAACCCAAAAACACTAAAGAAAAACCCAAAAATAAGAAAAAAAAGAAAAACCCTAAAGAAAACCCAAAAGAAAACACTGATTGCATGAGATATGAGTCACAAGGTTTGCACAGGGATTTGTGTTGTTTGGTTTGTCGTTACCAACTATTGGTCTGGCCTGACATGGCCTGGCTGCTGGTGCTGGTGCTGTTGCTGGTGGTCAGAGAGTTGAGACCTTTCAAAAGACACAATACATACTAATGTATGGGATGGGATGGGAAGGGAATGGATGGGATGGAGATGATCAAAAGCTTGCTTTTTATGATTCTTAATAATAGCAACAGCCCAGCATTGCTGTTTGCTGATTTCCAGAATCCAAAGCTTCCTTTTTCTGAACACTCCCCCTGCCCCTTACTTTTCTGTTTTTCTGTGGTTTTGTTTTGGTACCCCACCACTCAACGGCACCAGCTTACTACTTGCTTACATACACTGCCTGCGCCAGCTTTAGGTACTACTCTCCACTGCTGCACAGGACGACTCCTCTTCCTCTTCCTCCTCCTCCTCCTCCTCTTCCTTTGCTTGTGCACTAACTAGACTATTCTTCTCCATTTCTTAGTCTTGGTAGAGCTCAGTTTCTTTTGTACCCATTTCGATTTCTCTAGTTTGTTACTAGACTATAATAGTTCTCCATTTCTCTTAGTCTTGGGCAGCTGAGTTTCTTTTATTCCCATTTCGATTTCTCTGTTTACTATATACTATTCTTCTTCTCCATTTCTCTAGTCTTGGCCAACTGAGTTTCTTTTTTTATACCCATTTCGAGTTCTCTAGTGTGTGTACTAGACTGTTCTTCTCCATTTCTCTGGTCTTGGCAGCTGAGTTTCTTCTGTACCCATTTCGAGTTCTCTAGTGTGTACTAGACTATTCTTCTCCATTTCTCTAGTCTTGGCAGCTGAGTTTCTTTTGTGAGGTCCAGGATTTTGATTAAATTCTCTTTTAGCTCATCAAACAATTTTCAAGTTCTAGAGTCTTTCTTGTCCTGTAGAATTCATCACTAAGAAACTCCAGGAGCCCGATTCTTGACTAGTTGTTGGTGTTGTTGGAATCAGTTCTTCGCAAGGGCAAAACGTTTGTTTCTTTTTGAAAAAGAGGTGGTGGTGGGGAGACTAGTGTACGTTGTTGTTACGTGATTTATTTTTGTGTACAAAAACCGTAAGGAAGAATTGTTGTGGGAAGAGGAGCAGGAGAAAGAGCTGCAATGGCTGAAATTCCAGTGACCAGTAAGGGTCCATATAGAGGATCTTACGACGGTGCTCCCTACGAGGAACGAGACCGCCATCGCCCCAGGCATAACTTCAGTAACTTCGTTTTTCGGACCCTGACGGCAATGGCCACGGCCGCGGCCTTCATTGTTGTGCTGAACTCCAACGAGCACACCAACTACCGCGGCTTCAAAGTCGGCGCGAGGTGGCAAGCTTTCGCCGCGTACAAGTAAAAGTCCCAACCAGCTTTCATTTCCTTTTAGCTCTCTCTACTCTTACAGGTCTGCTGATTCTTAGCAGCAAAACCACTGAGTTACATGAGACCTCATGGGCCAGCAGGAGTTGTTTTTGTTGCTGATCACTTGTGTATGAAAAAAAAAAATTGGTTTTTGTTGCTGATCACTTGTGTTAAAAAAAAAGCAATTTGGTTTTTGTCGCTGATCACTTGTGTATAAAAAAAAAAACAATTTGGTTTTTGTTTTCTACCAGATGGTTTCTCGTTGCCAACGCCGTTGTGTTCGTGTACTCTGTTCTGGGAGCTGTGATTTCCTGCTGTTCCATATGTGTTCGGCGAGGTCCCCTCAGTTATTCTCCAACGGCTTGGCTCACTTTCCTTGTCGACTTTGTAAGTCCCAAAATATATTTCCTGCTTGGCTTAGCAGCAGGATGGTTTTGGCCCAGCATTTTTGCATAGTTTGCTTGCTTGCTTGCTTCCTGAGGCTCCTAAAAGAAGCATAGCAAAGCTAAGAGCTCTGCACGTGCCAGACCAGAAGAGTGTAATAAATAAGTGACAAAAAAGAAGTAAAGAACTAAACTTGGATGTGAGAAATATTTCTGCAGGGTCACATACTGAGCACCGCTGCCCGGGATGCAGTGTTACCTATGGAATTATCTCAGAAGTGTTCATTTGTTTGGTGGGGTTTGGGTGTGATACAAACAGTTGTTAGCGAGTGCACTTATCTCTGCGGATTCGACAGCCCTAGCCGTGTGGTGGATAGGGAAATACGGAGTTGTAAGACCTCGGTGGACAGGGTATTGCGATGAAGTGCACTCATTCTGCAGGCGAATTGAAGGAGCCATTATTGCGAGCTTTATAGGCTGGCTGTTCCTGAGCTTCTCTGTCATCGTTGCTGTGTCCTCCCTCCATGGCCTTGGTAGGAGACGGTGGTAAAAAAAAAATTGAAAAATTTGGTACCTACCTGCAGCAATTTATGCAAAAAAAATTCCCAATAACAAACACAAACATTCAAAACGGTTGGTTGTCATCAGGAGACGGTTTTTGATGAGATCTGGAAAAAGTCTTGGTGGTGGGGGAGATATCTAGTAGGAGGTGAATTTCTTTGTGTTTCCATGAACTACTTACTAGCCTAGTGAGGTCAAGATGGATACTAAATTATGTTGTTTAACCGTACTTTCCAGTAGTAGTAGTTGTTGTAGTAGTCTAAGAGATGGTTCAGATCTGTACAAATGGGGATGAATGCACATTTGTGTAATTAATAATTACATATTATTAGTGTTCACCTCCAAAGTGATAGATACACACTGGATTCGCAGTTGTATTTTTCAATAAATTGTTTCAGTTCACTATTTGTGTTTGTTCTTTCTTTGAATCATGTATGGAGTGCGGGGGTGGTGGTGGTGAAAGGTAGGTACCTACAACCTAAAGGTCTTGAGTGAATCCTCTTAGAGGCTGAAGGGTATGGTTATATAGCATTGTTGGCAGGTTACTCAGCTATGAGTTCTAAACTTGGGGTTCAGGTTGTTGTGACACAGACCTGAACCAAGAATCTTTTGATGGAACCATCCATCACAAAAGCTAGACCCATGGATCAAGCCATTTGTTAAAATCAAAATTGAAACTGTGAAAATCAACTCTTGAACATATGTTTAGGTTCTTTACTTTTAGGCAATTTGAACCTCTTTTCAAAGAACTGGTGAGTAAGCTGAATTTTAAAGCTAATCAATTGATTTTTAAGTTCATTAGTTGTGGAACTCTGTATCTATAAGATCCTTGGTTTTAATCTGGTGTAAAAACATTGTATCTTATATGCAATTTTTGATCTTAAGGAGTGTGTAATGTATACATGGAATCGAACTCCATTATCAAACCAAGCCCACATGTTCTTGAATTTGAAAAAATGTGCCAAAATTGAAATCCGAATGACATTAAACCTACTATACCCAGAGAACCAAAAAACTTTGAAGTGGTCAAAACAAAACTGACAGCAGAGGCTCTCTTAAAAGGAAGAATCAGTCAAAATTGGTAGCAAGGAGCTTACAGGCTAAGAGTATGGTAAGACCTGAGGCAATATCATCCCTTCCAACCTGAGGCAATATCATTGTCAGAGTCAAAATACAGAATACATTGGATGCAGTTGGTGATACCTATTTCTCCACAAGTAAAATAGCTTTCCAATTCAAATGAATATTTAATCATGGTGTAAGTTTTCATAATCAAGGTAATATAAATACAATACAAAACATTGAAAGTTTACTTTTATTTGTATCATTTGGGTTAATGACATTTCCAATTCAGAATTCAAATAGCTTCAACATAGTATGTCTAATTTTGATTTAGTCATATTGGGTTTAATCTATGTTTCATTTCATATATTCTTCATTTTTCCACATAAAAGATTATTTTTTGAAGCTACTTCTTGAGCCTCATAACTACACTCAAATCTTTCTTTCCTTGATTTCACTTCACACATTCAAAGCATGGATGGATTTGTTTAGTATGCTTCATTCTATTCTATTTTGAATAGTGAGATTTTTTTATTTTGTTTGTGTTTCATTGGGGCCAAGGGTGGCGTAATTCGAAAAGAACATTCCCATTGATATAATATGTTTCCATTGATATATGTTCCCAACTACGGCATGAGAAACAATACCGAAGTGGGAGTCTTGTGAAATTTGTAAGGTCTTGAACAACTGAACAGGTACCAAACAAATTTCCAAAAGACACTATGCAATCTGACCACCAATACCTATCCATAGGATTAAGCAACAGCACCACAGCCAAGTGGGGGAAGTATGGTGATTCCTGACTCCTCGCAGTTCTTTGTGTAGTTGAAGATGTGCTCATCCTATTCTTTGGATAGCTGAGTCTAGTACCTGCTACTGAGAATTGGTACTTTCTGTCAAAATAATTATTTAACATTGAAGGGAGTGTGTGCACTATGGTCCAACAACACAATCTAACCCCAAGTTAAATTTTAATTGAAAAAGTTCATAAGACTTCTATCGAAGTGTGTTTATTAGAGATAGCAAGTTACAAACTAATGTTGGGCAAGTATATGGTGGGCAAGTACATAGTTCATCATCTATGAATATTATAATATTATAATAGAAATCCCCAAGAAATTTACATACCAGAATAATGTAGGTATAGATTGTCAATATTATACATTTTTTACAATACGAATATAACCAAATTTGTATTTCTTTGGACATTGACATGGATATAAGTAGTTAGGAGACCAACACTAACAACTATTGATCATAAACATTGGTATTATGTAAAAAGCATTACCCCTCAAAATTTATTGAATTTGTACTTCATATTGATTACAAAGAATAGTCATTCCAAACTATATATATATGATGAAATCCAAAACTACAATGAATCAAAGTTATTAACTTCTTCTAACTTATCTTCTAACACTCAACATCCTAATATACCCATCACACCCATTCCTTACCTAAGGAAGGTTACCAATATTGAAGGTTCATGAAATTGCATTCTCAAAATCTTACCTTGCCCAATGATGAATATAATAATGATCATAACAATCTTCTCTTGTACCTATGACTAAGTCAAAAACCAATTGCTTATAACATCATAAGGTATTGATTTTCAAGAATCCCAACATATTCCTAAACCTCTTAGCATTACACCACTAAATCCCCAATCTCAGCTTGATGTGGAATAACAATACCAATATCTACTTGTTGTGTTCAAATACAATTATTAGTTAACATTTCTTTTATTTCATCAATATGAGAAGCAAATTGTTGTGTAAATAGAAAAAGACACATTTACAAAAGATAGAGGAAAATATTTTATACCATTTCGCTCGGTTGTATTTAACTAGCATGCATCCAATTTTTGAATTTAACTAAGACGTTTTGAAATTTGAAAACGTAGGCTCAAAATTTATAAGTACATTTTAATTAAAAATTATATCATTCATATGCTATTTTTTTCAATTTCATGAGGTTGGTGGACTAGTGGTCAACCACAAACATTATATCAAATCTTTTCCATTTCAACCCTATTTTTGCAACTATTGATGTATCTAGTCTTCAAACCAATTAACTTTGTGACTACCACTATGTTAATCCTTTGTGTCATCATAGTCATAAATGCATGTAATCACATATACAACTATGATTTGGCAAAACCAGATTTAAATAAAAGATGTGATTTCAATTTGCAGTTGTTATATGTTTGGACGGATAGGTAGAAGGAAAGTGAACATGTGTTATCCATTATTAACTATACATCTATTATTGCATGAAAACCTAGTTATTTTACAACTACTTTTATGTTTTTTGCCAACTATACATTAGTTGCGCCAATTGTACAACAAATCACTCAATGACTGTAAGGTGCAATAGAGGTGTGGTAAAGGCCTAATAGAGAAATGATTGTAAAGGAAAGTAAAAACATGCAACAAAAAACACATCATAATGATTATGGAAATTTGAAGGTTTTTTGTTTTGATGATTGTGAAATATGGAAAAAAATTATTGATGATGTTATAGACTGAAAATTTCATTTGTCAAAGATTTTTATTATGCTATCAAATGTTTAATACCATTGGTGTAATGATAGAGATGTTATGTGAGTATTTACATAAATTATTGATATGCATGTTGGTTTAAACAATGGTATTTATTTTATCTTTTATTTATGATATTACCTTCAAATTTGAACAAACCATAATTTGTATATTTCACGAAAGCTAGTGTAGCCTATGCTATTGGCCCAAGTGTGAACAAACTCAATTGACTTTCTTTTTGAAACCTAATTTTTTGTAATTTGTTTGAGTTTGCAACAAGAAAATCCAATAAAAATTCAATATCGTCAGGACTTTAGGTCTAAAAATTGTGAAATAAACTCTATTAAATTTGATTCATCAAAGGCTTCCCAACAACACAAAAAATGCTTTCAAATTTCAATATAGTTTTCAATTTTAATTTAATTTAATTTCTATTTTTTAAATGGTTCAATAATCAATAAATTTCACATTGAAACTCCAAACAATTTCAAATCAAGCTAGTGCACCACTACTCATTAAAAGCTTTCCAAAGATACCAAAAATGTGACATGAAGTGCCATGGTTTGGGAAGTTTCAATGTGTCAAACAAAACAAACTACCTTGCTTCATAAATAGATGTGATCATATTGTTTTGGGAGTTTAATATGAAAAGGATCATTAATTCTCTAACTAACAAATTTTAGATCTCCTTAAAAGGTTTATGAATAACAACATTGTTAAATCTTCAAAACACAACCTTCATGAAATGTTAACTTGAATTTTCAAATCCTAATTTTCGCTTGATATATGTCATGGGAAATGCTTTCAACATTTCATATAATCCATGGATTCGAAAATTTTGTGTGGAAAGTGAATAACAATGTCTTTGATCACTAAGTTGATCTGACCAAGCAAAGTTTTTATGTTAAGATATTTTTCTCTTGTTCAAACATGATCATGTTTGGAGGAGTTGACAAGATTCACTACTATGAATGTTTTCCTCCTTAAAATAAGGTTCACCACTTGGAATAAATGAATTTGCATAATTTGAACATTCTTGAAGACTAATTGATTTTGGAAGCAAGATATCAAGAAGGTATCATAAATCTAGTTATGATGCATACTAATAGGTTTCATATGTTTGAAAATGCTCTTGATGTTGTCAAGATTATCAAATATCTTCAATCGCCCTTCATGTTTGATATGATGCTTGGGTTGTTAGTAATAATATGAATTCAATCTCACCTTTGAGATTTGATTTGTTTCCAAGGTTGTCAATATCTTCAATCTCCCCTTATGTTTGCTTTGTTGCCATGATTGTCAATAATCTTCAATCTCTCCTCGTCTTGATTTGTTTCCAAGGAGTTCAATCTCACCTCTTGTTTGACATATATGTTGCCAAGGTTATGAAAAATATTCAACCTTTGGTTACTCTTTGATTTTTTGCCAAGGTTGTCAATTATCTTTAATCTCCCCTCTCTTTGATTTGTTGCCATGGTTTACAAGATCTTTGATCATCTCCTATCCTCCTTGACTTGTTGCCACATGGTTGCCAATTTTCTTCAATCTTGCCTCCTCTTTGAATTCGTTGCTTGTGGTTAATGTCCATTAGCATCGATCTCCCCTCCTCTTCTTTGACTTGCTGGCCAAGAATGATGCTTTCCCTGTGTCCTGTTCAGCAATGATCTTCTTAAGACTGAAGCTCGCAGCAGCGCTATTGTATTCTCTAAGAGTCTCTTTCATGAGATCTCGCATCATGTAGGACGTTTTAGCCTTTGACACCATGAAAGGAAAGTGAAGCTCTCAAACTGATAATGGGTTGCAGGCTGGGGATTCATTTTACACAGTGGAAGGTTTCCAGGCGGCTCCTAGAAAATGCTGGTGAGCCAAAGTAGATTTTTTTTCTGAAAGTTTCTGTGTCTAGGATCTGAGGTGGTCAGGAAGTTCAGTATGTTCATAACAAAATCAACACTAATCCCATCAATATTGTAGGTTTGATTCCATTGATACTGTTTTTCGCAGCATCATATCATCGTCATGGAGCTGGTCCTGGAGAAATTCTCTTCTCAAATTCATGAAACTCCACTGCAATCATCAAAGCAGAATTGAAGATTCAGCTCTAGTCATGAATGTCACGGGAATCTTCATGTCTACAGTAGAGTAGAGGTCTCATCGGGTTTCACAAGTTTTTCGAACTTCAATTTCGTATTACAATGCGACCTCCCACAGTATAATAAACAAAATGCCTTGAAGAATTGACTTCCAAGGACCTTGATCACAGGGGATTGTCTTGAATCTTTTTGCATCTAGCCAGTTGTGAAGTAGTGCAAGATCCTGAAGGGTTCAGATCTCGCTCGCCTGCCTGCCTGCCTCCTTGCTACAGAAAAAGATGAAGTCCTTAACAAACTGAAGAAGCTATTTTCTTCGCAATTCTTGCATTGTCATGTAACCCTAATCATCATGTAATGATCGGCAGGAGCGGCGCGTCGGCCGCTTACGTTTAGGATGACCCCTTTTGCTTTGCTAGCAGCTTGTTTGGCGGAGAAAATGGCACCTATCGGCGCATTAGAAAGCTGCCGTGATGGACGGACGGCACCGCCAATTAGGTACCTCTTGGCCGCCCCTCCGCTCGGCCGGCCACGCTGAAAATCAGCGGGATCGGCCACCGTTTGTGTGTCGAGCTTCAAGTTGCCAGGCGGTTTAATCCCGTCAAAAACTGGCGCTGCAAGTGATGTCGGTTACCAGATATTTATTACATATTTTTGTGAATTTTTTATTTTCGTATGTTACATGAAGCTGTCGTGGAAGGGGGGATGAATCTTTTCATCAAAGAAGCAGCAGCTCTTGACTGCATCTCTACCGACAATTAGTTCCGGATCTGCAGCTCTAAGGCTCTTCTGCTTGTTCGTTGTCAGTATAGCAAGCAGAGCTTTCGACTAATTTCTGAAGAAGATTTTATATGCTGCATGCATGTAGCTACTTGCGTTTGTGACATTTGCAGTACTTACACATGATCTGTTATGCATCATGCAGCTGAGCACAAAAAATTAGCATATAGAGATCAACGGGTAGGAATTACATCCTGAGCTCTAATGGCACTCAGGGTGTTATATCTGAGCTAGCACAAATGTCTTAGGTTTTGGTGCAAATGACTTTGGCTGGTCAAGGAAGATAGTCCAGTTACTGAGACTTTCTTTTGCAGTGTGCACAGGTACAATCAACTGATGATACTATAATACATTAGTAAGCTATGTATACAGGTTTAGGGTTTCCTTGATGAAGTGGTGAGGGAGGTGCAGGAAGAATATGCATGCTTGAGCTTGAGCTTCAAGCATACATTGAAGAATTGGCAAGGCTAGATTGAACTTCTATTTGTCATTCACTCTATTGAGAATTTCATGAGTCCTTAATGGTGCTACTAGTGCAGTGTGTACAGTTCTGTCCAAGGACAGTGCTCAACTAGACAGTTCTGATTGAGGCCAAACTGCAATGGATGCCTGGATGCTTCCCAGCTTCCCAGGCAGCAAATTGCAATTTTGTATTTGTAGATGTGACAATGTCTCCAGCAATTGCAATTTGTAGACACATCCACATACCCAGCAACAGCAATTTTTGCAATTGTATTTGAAGACACAATTATGGACCTCCAGCAATGATTTGTGATTGTAGACACTTGTATCCATATATCCTGCAGCAACTGTCAATTGCAATTGTAGACACATCATCAGCAAATTGCAATTGTAGTTTTTGATGCATCCCTCATGAACGCATCCCCCATGAGTTCATGATTGCAGACTTTTTAAAAGTAGTTACTGCAAATCATCTCCAGCTTCCGCTCTTCAGGCAGGAGCTGAAGACATTCTACTGAATGTCTGCTCAATTAGACCTACACAAATTCACAAACCCACTTTAAACCTAGTGATAACAACTCTAGCAGCCTTAAATATTTTTCTAGAGAAATTGAACACTTCCCATATCCAAGGCACAAAACTTCCATTTACACAAAAAAAAGTTTCATTTTATTTGAGTCAATCAATTGTTCTTCCTTCAGTTTTGCAATTGTCTTTGTGTTTCCAGATTTGGGACTAAATTGGACTCTTGAGATGCCATAATTGTGCACCTCAGTGAAGTTGTTGAACTACTCTGTAGGGATTCAACTGCTTTTATCAAATCCAATTCCTTGGGTTCCCATGGAAGAAGTCTATGTGAAGCCTTCGTGAGAAAGCCAGCATTTCTGAGGGAATCATCTTGGGCAAATTAAGGTGGCAGAAGGGAACCACGGCCATGCACTCTCTCTTCCTGGTTCTGAGTAACTATTGTAACCCCAAACAATAGGATTGTGCACTGTGTGGATTAAGGTCTGAAAATGTAAAAGCAAAAGTGTCACAGAAATTTGCATATATGATTTTCTCATGACAGTTGCATCAGGGTTTAGGGTTCAAACTTTAAACCCGTAACATCCCTCTTTACAGTTTCATACAGAACCAAGTCAATTTGAACTGAACATTTTGTTGCAGTGACAATCTGTGAGCTTGAATGTTTTGGCACACTTCTTCTCATAGCTGATACTTACACCCATCTAAAGGTGAAAGAAAGCCCAAGCAGGACACCCACAGGAGCTCAAAGTTAATAACTTCAAAACACCATAGAATGAAACAAGCAACAACAGATAAGCTGAATGCACCTACTACAAGAAAGAAAAATGTTCAACTCAGAACGACACCACTGCAATAGATTTTTGCTTGGATTACAAGTGATTGATATCTAATGTAAAGCGCCATCCATGCTGATTCAGACCTTGACTCAAGAGGCTTAAAAACCAAGCAAAGACTCACTCTACCAGTGCCCGTATTGCAAGTTCAAAACTCAAACCAACAACACCAGTTCAAATTAGGAAATTATGTTCCATGAAACCCTAAACCCTAAACCCCCCTCCCCTCATTGCAAGTTCAAACCAACAACGATTCTTTTAAAATAGGAAGTGTTACATCAAGTTCCCAAAAATATATACTCACTCACAGACTACCACAGTGTTACTACTAACACTTGGTGAGCATTCCTCAAAACATGGGGCACCACATGAAAACTACACGATTCCCTTGGGAGTCTCTCCCTTAAATGGCATAGCCAATAAAGCCAAAGGCAAATTCAATTAGCTCTCAAATAATTAATTGGCTCTGGCAGCAGGTAGCATGTGAAATGACAAGATTAGTGCCCAAGATTTAAGTTAGTGGGAGTGATCACAGGAAGATGATCCACTGATGATCTTCTAATTCTAGTAAAATGGATACTAATCTTGACGAGTGGATCAGGCCCAGGCATCTTTGTAAGGCCCCAGGCTTTGGGCATTACTGGAATAAGGGCCCATGTGAGGTAGAGCCAAGGGGCCTGATCCTGGTAATGCCCCATAGCTGAGGGCATTTACACATTTATGCTGTGATTTATGAGGTTTTCAGTTGCCAGAAGTGAGGAAAGAAAAAAGTAAAAATTGCCAAATTCATATATGTGGTTTTCATTGCGTAGCCAAACATATAATAAGATGATTGAAGATTTGTAGTTGATTTCTGGTTTATAGCCAGATTTGGCTAAATCTATATACAGATGATTGTCACTTTTTTCTACAAACAGAAATTACTTTAAAAGAAAAACACTGATTGACATCCATCATTTGATGCTTTTACAACTGCACTCCCTCAAATTGCAACTTTTACATTGATGCACTGCAGCAGCTGGGCCCCTCTTGCTGGCTTCACACCCAACAAGGCCCCTGCTTGCTGCAGTCTAGAAAAGGCCAGCCAGAACTTGCAGCTTCAGAAATGCTCAGATGTGCAGGAAGGAAGAAAGAAAGAAAGAAAAGATCAGAGGCTGCAGAGGGTAAGTTATAATAACAATCAGCTGTTGCTGCTTTCCTGCTGCCTGCAGCACTAGTTAGAAGTCAGGTCTGGAACAAGAGTCGGTGGACAAGAAGCCAAGCTTCAGAAACCGATGCTGCTGCTGCTGCTGCTGCATGCAGCAAACGAAGTACTTTAGCCCATTTTTTGTCTGTCTGCTGGTAACTGCTGCGCCTTGATCTGTGCTGCACGAACATTGATTGCTGCTCAAGCCAGTAGCTTCTGCAGTATAATGCAGACGTACCTACAGAACTAGGTACTTCATTCAATGGCAGCAAAAAAGTTCAATTGCAAAAGTAAAATTCCCTCTGACTCTGGTGAAAACTTTTGCTTGAAAAACATGAGATTCATGAAGTATAAGTACATAACTGCATGAAGAAGAACTACTGGCATCATGAAGTCAGCAGATTTTGAGAAAGAAAAGCTTGTTCATGTTCAAATATGAGTAGTCTGAGGTACAAACTACAAACGCCACTAACCCTAAACCCTAATCAGCTCCACCACCAGCTGCAGTTTGCATCAAGAGTGTAATTGTACAACAGAAAAAGAAAGAAAGAAAGCTAGGCTTTCGATCAAGCTGATGATCTGATGCCTGGAAGTCTGGATGGGCTGCAGCTACTGCTAACTATGATCAAAGTTAGAGTGTACCTACTCATCACCTGCAGCAGCAACATTCTGCACATTTATGTCTAAAATCCAAATTGGAAAGCCAACACGATGTAGTCTTAGAACAGTCGCAGCTGAACGTTAAAACGAATGTCGAAGCTGCAGCAGAAGCTTTGGGTTTGAACAACAACAACAACACATGAGGGTGGTGGGTTGTTTGTTGTGACTAGTCATGTGAAACAGATACAAAATAATACTAAGATGATCATGAATACTACCCAACAACGCACTACTGTCATGTTAAGGCGCATGGAAGGCATGCAGCTTTGCTCAACTTCCCTCTGCAGCCAACAAAGCACTAGGGTTGCCTTGGGACTTGTTTGTTTGTTTACCCAACACACTGTGAAGTGAAGAGAAAGGCGAGTTCACATGTAAGTTTTTTTTCCCTTGCAAGCAAGTCATGGTTGGCAGCAGCTTGAGAACATGAGGAGCGAGGAGGTGCGAATTTTGATCAAGCAGTGCAGCAATTGCTGCTGCTCCATGCATGATGATTCCTGCAGCAAAATCAATCGGTCTGACACAAAAGAAGAAATTTCTTCAGTAGATCTTGGTGTACTTTCGAGGTTGGTTGTTGAGTGCCATGTTCTCCAACGACATCAAATGTCCTGTGCTATTCACACGTCGCAAGCTATGCTGCACACTGCTGAACCCTGCAGAAACATGAGCAGCAGCAGCAGGAGCACTAGTAGCAGCAGCTCCAGGGGGGTTGATGATGCGGCTGGGGTGTGACGACGACAAGGAAGAGAGACGATGCAACTGTGATCTGTGCTGCTGCACGCCGCCATACGACGTCTTTGGAGGCTGCGATAGGATTCTTCCCTGCTGCTGCTGCATGATAGCGCTGCCAGTGCTCATCGAAGCAGTCGTCTGGGAATCGCAAGAAGTGGAAGACGAAAAGGACACACAGCTGCTGGGGAAGACAGCTTCCAGCTGCAGGCCGGTGGTCAGATCCTGCAAGCCCAGCTTAGGAGGATGACGCCACTGCGGCAACTGGGGACTAGAAGCCATCAGCAACGTTTGTAGCAACGGCCCCGCATCCATCACGGCTTGCATAAGCTTGCCTTTCTCCGGTAGCGAGCTCAGCATCACCTGTAGATCTGCTTCTGGGGGCTCCGGGAGAACATGCATGGGCACCAGTGTAGTTGGTCGCTGCTGTTGCTGGTGCAGGGACAGTAGTCCGGTGGATCCTGTGCCTTCGTACGCTGCTGGTCGATGATCCAGAATGCCTAAGAGCTGGGGAGAAACCGCGGACTCCTGAGTCTGAAACAAAGAAGGAACAGTTGGTAAGCTGGTAAGAAGAGGAGGGGGTGCAGAGCATAGTACAGGTGCTGCAGGTGGTTGCGAGAAACCAGCTGCAAACGATTGTCGCGGCCAGGTAAATTGCTGCTGTAGCAAGGATGTGGTGCTGGTCGGTTGCTGCTGCAGTGGCTGATCAGCTGGAAAACGGAGCCGGGCTTGTTGATGCTCAGCTTCCTGCAACAAAGCTTCGACTTGCTGGCACTGCTGGTCAGATTGAAGTTGATCCTGATGCATGTGCGAAAAAATAAGCTGCTGGTCGGATTCGCAGTCGTGCAGGGCGCCGTCCGGCTGCTGATGGAAGTTATACTCCTGAAGATGATGTTGTAAGGAGCAGCAGCTTGACTGATCCGGTTGGTGCAGCTGCTGCTCATGACGAGTCTGCTGCATCGCTGAATCCAGATCAAGCTCCTCCAAATTGTCCAGGTGATCATCTTGCAGAATCTCCAAGTGCATTTGCAGTTCCTCCATGTCAAGCTGCTGCTGGTGCTGCTGTTCATTTTGATCCTGCACAGAGGGTGACATAACACCTGACAGACCCCTCGAGTTGCAGGGAAGGCTGTTGTCTGCAGTAGTACGACCTCCTGGAGCTGCTGCTGCAGGAGTCGATCCAGTACCTGCTGCACGTCCATTCATGCTAGGCGAGCGCGAAAGACAACTCTGTAAACCCAAAAACTGCTCTCGCGCCTCGTCCCTCTCCCGCTGCGCAGCAGCCAACAGTTGCTGCAAGTGCCGCACTTGTCCATCATGTAGTTCCACTTCCGCTGATGCCACGGCTCTCGCCGACTCCAGCTCCAGCGTTGCACACATGAGCAAATGCTGCATCTCCTCCAACCCCTACATTCCAAAACTCTCCCCCAAAAAATCTCAATATCCCAAAATCATCCTCAACAACCCAATAGAGCAACAGCTGCAGCTGCCCCAAAATCAGTGAGCATCACATCATCATCAAAATTCTTCACTGATTAACACAGACACAAGTAGATCCTAACAGTTCTTCAAGCATCTGGCAACTCTTACTTGCACACTGTGAACAAAAGGATTCGTCAAAGAAGCAGAGGCAGCAATGCAAGCCCCCGTATCAATGCCAGCCATAGCTGCTGCTGCAGCAGCAGGCAACAAGCAGCTTCCGGTCGTCGAGTCCATTTCAGCTCTCAGGCCCCTGCTGCAGCTCCTCCTCCTCCTCCTCCTCCAGCCGACCCAACTTTCAAACCCCAGTTCCCAATCACAGAGGTGACGGTCCCATGACACCAATTTCCAACACCAATTTCCAACTCCTTTCCAGCTTTCTGCAGATCATACTCTTCTTTCACAATATGCACTCAAAACTAGACATGTTGTTCTAGCATTTCAGATGAAGATTGAAGGGAAAATTGAAGCAGCAGCAAGAGCCACAGACGGGGAAAGAGAGAGAGAGAGAGTGTGTGTGTGTGTGTGTGTAAGTCTTCTAGCGGCAAAGAAGACGAGGAAGGAGCTTGGGAGTTGGTGTGCAGGCAGGCGCTAAAGAGGAGCACCGCATTTGCGAGCGGCGTGAAGGGTCGGGGCCGTGAGTTCAGGGACCTTTGGCCGGGAGTTCAGCAGCCTTGGCCGGGAGTTTAAGACTCTTTCCCAGTTACCGGCTTGCGACTTTCCGCTGTTTTCTCGTCCAGAGTACAAATAAACGACCTTCTCAGATTTTTATTTTTTTCCATTTCGTGTTTTTTTTGGTTTGTTTCTTTTGTTTTTTTGGGGTGTTGATTTCTTTCTTTTGGGGGTTGTTTGTTTCTGGGGCCTCTTAAAAGGGTTTAGCTAACTAACTAACTAACTGGGCTTTGCAGGTGCACATTTATTGCAAGAGGGTTAGTGCTCCACAAAAGCCCCTAAAATTGTAAGGTAATGAGTTTTTCTAAATTGAGAGAGAGAGAGAAAGAAAGGCGGGGGAGGGGAGGTGGAGAGAGGAGAGCAATGGACTGCAGCTAAAAAGTATTGTCTTCGACACAGCCAACAAGAACAGAAGGGAAGTGAAAGCACTGCACGTCAAACACCCCCCTTACAAACACTTTGCATGTGTCATGTGCAAACAAGCCCCCTACAAACACTTTGCATGTGTCGTAGATGGAAAGGAACGAAAGATTTTTGGGTTCCTTATTAACTTACTCACGAAATAGTTATTGGGTGTCAGAAGAAATACCAGGTGTTTGAGAGTTTCTTGCTACTGGTGATGGGTTTAGGTCCTAAGTTTTGTGTTTTCTCCTCTTAGGGCTCCCCATTGTGCTTTTTGCACTTTCTGGTGTGATCTTTTGTTTGGACTTTGATCTTTTCTTTTTTTCTTCTCTTGTTTCCTTGCCAGATGCTTTTTCTTTCTTTCTTCATTTAATTAATTTTGAGAAGACTAATAGGAAGATGAATTACACAAATTGGAGTAAATCACAATTGTACTATGGAATGGTCCAGTGCATGACCCTTAAATTGGGTAAGACCCCATGCAACCCCATAAGAACAAGCCAGCTAGGCAACACACCCAACAAAATTGATAAGGTAATGACCATTCCATGACATTGGGGTCTGGAGTGGCAGATTCAATGATTCAATTAAAATTCTTGTTCAACAGATGTTTTTATATAATTGTTAAAATTGTACGATCATCAGCGTTTTTTTTTAGGTTTTTGAAATTTTGAACAAGTGATTTGTATTGAACTAAAATTTGTGCATAAACATTTAAATGTTCAATAGTGCAATCTACGGCAATCTAAAGCTTCAATACATTGAAAATTGGATGTGTAAAAGAAACATTTCATAAAAAGTTGACAAAATGTCAAATTTTATGGTAGCAAAATTTGGTGTTAATTACAAAATTAAAGTAGAACATATAGCTACATAACCTCTGAATTATGTTGCTAATTGGCAATGCACCTAATTTGATCATGAAAATCTCTCAGACATGTATGAGACCAGTATGTATGTGACCACTGCCATGCGTGGCCTTGAAACTTGGAAGCTTGATGATTGTTGGGTGATTCTATCACAATCAAAGTCAAAAACAGATAAGACAATGGACAATGACATACCCACAAACAACACTAACATACACATTAGTAATTACACAAAAAACATACAAAATTGGAATAAAGAGTCAAAATGTAAACAAAAAATTGATGAATCTAACACAAACATAGAGACACAATATGTAGTTTAGAGTTCTATTGGGTTATGAACCATAGATTTTCTTGTTTTTCATTTTGGATTTCTACACTTTATATTACAAATGTTTAATATGTTCAATTATGAGTAAAAAGACTAGTAGAATATGATATGATGAAAAAATGGTGAGTCTACTTTAAGACGATTGTGTTTTCTAAATGAATCATGAAACCCTAATCATAGATTTTGGTTATCAAGGATAATACAGAATATGGAAAATCAACTATAATATTAAAAAGATGTGAATACAATATACAAAGAAATTATAACAAACAAAACCACAAGTTGCGTATGTTGTAAGTACTTTTGAAAATACAATTTGTATTTTTTTATTAGTAAGCATAGAGCAAATATGAATAAAATCTGCACCTATCAAATACATTCTCACAACAATACTCAAGTGTTCATTGAAACAATTCCTCAATTCAGACTTCAAAAAAGAAAGGATGGAAAATGTTCATTCATCCTCCACTAAACCCAACACTTGTATTCTTGTAATTTTTGCCAATTTGAAAAACTTGAGGAAAGAATGCCATAAAATGTGGGAAACATCCAAAATGTGCCAAAGTTGAATTAAGGGATTAACATGAAATGGTGCCTCCATAGCAGTAGTAGGATTAACTTGCATAGTGATCTTAAAAAAACTAGATTACTTGTTGAGAACACTTGTAGACCAAATTGTTGGGCAAATCTTGGGTACAGTTAGAGGTAAACTTGCCTTTGAAGTTTTGATAGGCTCCAAAAGCTTCTAAAAACAATAATGTGTTTTAATCAACAATAGATGTTGAATGAAACTTTTTTCAATGTCATCTTGAAACCAATATTGTGGATAACAAATGCCCATAACATACATCAACTGGGATGTTGGAAACCTTGCAGTTAGCTCTCGAGTAAAAAATTCAACTATAGTTATAAGAAATGTCATAAGTTCACAAAATCAAAGACAAATAAAAGGGAAAAAAATAATAAGACGAAAGGAAAGATAAACAAATAAACAATAAACAAAAAAAAAAGGTGGATGGGAAACAAAAAACTTGAACACATGATGATTTTGCACCTTCCATTAAATTAGTGAAAACTTCTTAGGTCACCTCAACCTTTTCACTAATGGCATTTACACATGTAGCCCAAAATGTGTAACTTGATGAATCAAAGGCCAAACATTCACCACTAGGAGTATTAAGGTTTATGAATTGGTCTTTCATTTTAGATGCACATTGTTATGATTATAAGCAATCAAACCTTGGAAATCTTTGAAATTTTCAAAAACATATTTCATTGTTGGATCCACATAATGAAAATATAGCTAACCTTTGCAAATATTTATGTCTACAACATAATTGCATACAAAGACATCTCTCTTTTGTGCAAATTTGATCAATGGATGGATAATTTTTAACATGGGCAACAAACAAGAGAGATGAAAAGGTTTACATCACAAAAAAACTCAAAATTCATTTTGACAAACATGGTTGATGGAGTGTCTTCAACCATCTTTGCAAATAATGGCATATACATTGCCATCACCCTTTTTGTTAGACTAAGCATGTTGATTTAATGTGTTATGATATTCCAAAAAAAGAAATCTTTTTTCTTTCATCAATTTTGCAATCTTAAAAAATTCAATGTGCCTTTTTGGGTTATGAGAGAAGAATGAATACAAGGACTACAATAAATCTTTTATATATTTCATAATAAGGATTTGAAATAATGTTTACATAAGTAGATTGGTGCAATGTGCCATGCAATGGATGCCTTCCAAAGGGAATACTTATCTTGCATTTGGTAAAATCATCATTGCGCACCCCCTAAAAAACATTCATTCCATTAGCCCCAAAGGAAATTAGTTTTACAGCAACATATGTATCAAAAAGACCACCATGTTCTTTCAAAACACCCATAATAACCTTAGTCAAATTATATGCACCCCTTCCTTCAATAACATGTTCTAAAAAAATGAGTACATGAATTTGACACCAATCTTGAACAACATAAAAATGCATAGAAATCCATGATTGGTTATCAATTATGGTTATTTCATCACATGACAATGTAAGGTATTTCGAACTTGCAATAATTTCTTTTACTTTTTTAATGACTTGCTTCTAATACATTTACCCATAACCCATCTAACTAAATCACTTTAATGATGTTTTGGCTTGACAAGGGGACATTCAGGAAAGAAAAGAACTTCAAAGCTTCAAACTCAAGCATGGGTCAATCCTATTGTAATAAATGTAAAATTGTAACAAATTATTAAATCTTTTTCTACCTCGTTCCACTTTAACCCTTGCTTGAAATTGCACGTTCAACAATTGTTAACCTTGGGCCCTAAGATCACATCCTTGCCCTTCACAAATGAACATACCATGCATTTCACATGGTGAATTTCTCTAGTTTCATTTCTATTGCCCATGGGAATTGAATAGCCCACACATTTCAACACGTGTGTAAAACATCATAATTATTTTTAGGTTTCCCAGGTGGGGCCACTTTTAATTCATCTTCCTGTATAATAACATGGATCTCTAATAAATCTACCACAAAGATAAACTAAGTGGGCAATCCACTAGGAAAACAAACTACACAACAAGATTACTATGATTAAAAATAGGATTAAATTTAACCTTGTTGCCACTTGAACTTTTTGCAAAAAATGGGATTAGTTTAGGTTTACGAGGGATCATAAGAAGAAAAGTGTCTTCAAGATTTTTATTGGACTTGAAAAAGTTAAACAACACAATGTCCTTTCGTGAAATTGTTGGCGTTTGCATTTCCCTTCAACTCAATAGAATATATACAAAAAAAGAAGCAAGAGGTGGTTGAAAAACACAATTAGGGCAAGTTTGTGAACGTCAACTATTCATTTGTGCATAAAATTCCAACCTCCAAAGTTTTGTCAAAAATAGAGCATGCTTTCGCACTACAAGAAAGCCCTTATTATCATAGTTCCAAAATAATTGCCAAATTCTTAAATTCACACAATTCAATTCAACCATCATATTTTCATGATACATGAACTAAACATTAGAAGAATCAAACCTTCAAGGAACTAAACAATACAAGTATGGGAATAAGCATGATAAACATGCAAAACATGTATGTAAACTCGACAAGAACTTGGATCTAGATTGTCCATAATCCCTTTGTTTGAACCCTAAACATGTCTAAACCCTAAAGCAAGCATGCGATGCATTAGCATTAAACCCATGTTACAAAAAAAATAAAATTATGCACATTATGTAAACATAATAAAAAATAAAGCTTAAATATACAAACCTTGTAATCCTAAAATAGGGATGCAAAACAATGTGTTACAAAATAAAATTCAACCATGAGGAAAAGAGGGAGTGAAAAAATGAAAATGAAAAATTACACTAACTAATGCAGATAGTGCAATAGTGAATTGAGGTTCACCACCATGCACAACACAAAGCCCAACTCTAAATAATCTTGGACAACACTATGACCACTACACACATGAATAGTAGTGACTCAATGGTAAGTGTGGGCAGACAATTCTCAAACATTGATGTTTCAACCTTCATTTATTCTTCAACAAATCAACAAGGTCTTGGATCCTAACTCCTTGATCCACAAATCTCAGTGGTGAACAAATCTCAACATTAGTAGTAAGCATTGAGCACCTTCCAAAGCAAAAACTTTAGTAGAGGGCATACCTCCAAAGGCTCATACTTATTAAATTCCCAAAATCCTAAATTACCTTTAGACTCTAGAACCTACTGGAGTCACAACTTTAAGGAATAGGATAAAACATTCATTGCTCAACATTTGTTGTTGGAGTGAAAAATGGTGAAAGCATCCCAAGTCTCAACAATGAATGTATTATGTATCATATTTTCTCTAATGATAATGCCATGAAACCTACTTAAAGTTGTTAGTGATTAACCTAGATCCAATGACTTTATATATTCCAATCTAGTGATAGGGTTACTTTATCACATGATTTTAGTAGGCAAGAAACCTTACAAGATGTTCATGAAATGGCAATCTACAAATTTATGTTTTTTGCAATTTGGTGATTTTCTTCTTTTAATTTCCTTTAATCAATTTTGCAATCCATATTTTCCATTTTTATTTAATGATAAATCACCTTGATATGAAAAAGGGTAATGATCATCATTGTAAGATTATATTATTATAGGCTTATTTGTGAAATGTTCTAGATATGGGATGAAAGTGTTCAATAGGGTACAATTAAGGTTGAAATGGTAGATGAACATTAAATTTATAAATTAAATTATATTGGGTGCCAGAGTGAGGATAAACTTCTTTTAACATGTTCATAAATGTTTTAAAAAAATTTTGATCT
This sequence comes from Sphagnum tenellum, assembly GCA_963921925.1. Classification (NCBI taxonomy): domain Eukaryota; kingdom Viridiplantae; phylum Streptophyta; class Sphagnopsida; order Sphagnales; family Sphagnaceae; genus Sphagnum; species Sphagnum tenellum. Next base: position 10,332,173 of record OY998150.1, read on the forward strand.
TGATTACAATGTTCAAGACAAATCTTCAGATAAACAACCTTTATAATGCATGTTAGCACATCCTCCAAAATCACATTAAATATTAATCACGACAACATCTTGCTAAATTTTGAGTTTGGTCAAAACAATTTAGGACTTTATGAATAATTAAAAGATTGGGACCCAACTATGCAAGACCCAAATGGAAACTAGATGTATGAAAACACAAATTAAGGACTCCAAAGTACCATGTGGTGCAAAAAACCTAACTCTTAGTATTCAATTAATGATTGTTTCTAACAACCAAAGGAAATATGATGGGCAAAAAACCAATATATATAGACTAAAATAGAATAATTATGGAACCATATGGACATTGTTAGTTCAAGCCTTAACTAAATGAAAGATTTTCATCATATGCATCCACCATCAGAAGGATTTGAATCCAATCAACTATTGAACATTATGCATTTTAATTGTTGTTGCTGAAAACATATTGACAACTAAGGAAATTGGTCCAAACACATGAGCTTTTGTATTTCAAAAATTTGCACAAAGACTTTACATTCCAATCCATAAAAAATTCACATGACCAATATGTCCAAGGCAATGGACTTCACATCACAAAGAACAACAAGTCTACAGAAAGGGGCACCTAGGACTTCAACGCAAAAACATTAAAATTTGAATTATACTTACAAATTTGGAAACAAAACAATTCAGGAAGGTGAACCTTAGTCACTTGAATTTCCATGAAAAAATGCATAGTTTTTTCATCATACACCATTTGGTTCCAACCATTTGCGTGTAACACCACTTTTATTTGGACTCATCCATGTCTTTGAAGTCCACCAACCCACTATTGTCTTTTTCAACAATTCAGGCAACATATCAACCTTTTTTTTTATAATGAACAAAGACCAAAGTGCAAACCCCCTATCATCTATCACCTTGCACCTTGGGGCATAAGCATGGTAAAGTACACAAAAAAGTAAATGTTTCCATTTTTTTCCTATGTCATGCATATAAATGGAATAAAGGAACATTGAAATGGATGGAAGTATGATAGAATACCCTTGGTGCCTTCTAGTGCATTTGTAAAAATCTACTTCCAAAATATTAAAAACAAATAAATTCTAATAGTACATGCAAAAAGTATCCCCATTTATTGCACGGTAAATTTGTGAGAATCTTTAACACATCTAATTCAATGAAACATATGGATATAGGTAAGGATATAAAAATAATTATGTTCTTAAGGTCCCCATAAAAAAGAAAATCTACTTTTATTTGTTAGAACCTACTTACCACGTACTTTACAAAAGTCCACAATGCAAAAAGTAAATGAAAAGTAGACTGCAAAATCTACTTGTATTTTTGGAAATTTATTTTCAACCTACTTTTACAGTGTGAAGTTTGAAAGTTAATGCACAGTAGTGGAAAATTATCTTGTCTTTGATCATTCAAGTAAAAATATTCCATATACAAATGGTTTATGATGGATTTTGTTGTTATTTCTTTCTACTTGTCAAGTAAACTGCCAAGGATATTTAGTTGTCTATTTTACCATGTTTATGCCCCTTGAAATAGCTACAAGAACATTTCTATGATGGATGCCAAGGCCTTTTATAACATCTCGCATTGAAGACAAACTATGAACACCAATAACCGTAGTTAAGATTGCATGTTTTGTTGCAAATCAAACACTACTAGTAGAGTTTTGAGTCTCATCTAATGCCATCATCACCCCTACAAGAACTTATTGCTAAGCAAGGGCAACCTTTATACGCAAAATATGGTCAGGGAAATACTCATGAACCTTGACATGATAGATGGTTTATTAGTATTTTTGGGTTTAGGACAAATCATCGATGTTGACAACATGAATTCTACAATAATCATTACATATTGTCATTGTTCACACTCTTCCATAACTTCATTATGAGAAAAAGGGGGGTTTTGCAACTAGCCTTGCAATTCGATTTTTTGAATTATAAAGGACACTTGCAACTCACTAAATTTATACGCCATGATGTTATGCTGACGTCATTAATTATCATTCATTTATTAAAATCTAACACATGGCACTGTGGAGATTTTTGGATTAATTATTTTCTTTTTGAAATATTGATCTCCATTGTTCACTGTGATTGTTAATGATGGTTCCAAATTATGACACAATTTTTTTTTTGTCACATGGCATATTTGATTATATTTTGGATATATATAGTAGTTAGGTAGGTGGAACATAACCATAGATAGGTAGGTTGGAAGGTCTTAAGACCTACCTACCTATGTATTTACTTAAGACATACTTAGTTTCCTAGGTAGGTAAGTAGGTAGGAAAGCACAAGATTAGGTGAACTAAATAATAGCCATGAAATTTTATTTTTTAAGTTTTACCTTCAAGTTAATTTTTTTTGAGTTCATCCCAAAATAACGTTTGTATTTTAATGTGAGAATATAAGAAAATAAGCTCCTTCTTTATATAGTTTGTAACATGGGATTCGAAGACAAAACATATGAGTTAAATCTTTTAGTTATCCCTTAGTTGCAAATTGAGTTGCAATTGAATTATAACTATAACACTTAAGCGCTCGGGGCAAGCTAGATTCAAAGGGAGAGCTCCATTGTTTTTGGTGTCCAAAGAAAACTTGAAGCCCTCCTATTGGAAGCATATATCACATTAAAAATTGTTGAAAATGGAATAGAATTGAAAAATTTACGGCCCCCCAAAGTAGAGGGGGTGAAGAACTCAAAAAAACAAACCACCCAACACTACAAAGGCCAATTCCTAAGCACCCCCCCAAAAAAAGTATGTTGTTTTGTTGTTATTAGAGTGCCAAGGTGATTTGTAAAATTTCAAGTGGTGTTTCTATAACACTTCAAATTGTTTTAAATGAATAAGAAATAAGAAAGTCATGAGGTTTGAAAGTTGGAAGGGTTGAAAAAGGGAAAAAATGGGAAAAAATGTGTTTTATAAATTAAAAAGCTTAATTATCTTGTTATTTTTTCATTACTCCTTTTCCTTTACACTTCAAAGATGATTTCTAAAACTTAAGGCGGCATTCCAATAACATTTTAAATCATTCAAAAAGAAGCACATATGATGAAAATATGAATAATTGATGAATATGTATCCTTATTAAGTTAATTACAAATAGTTGTATTATAATCATAACATAGTTGAACAGTAGTACTTTAGTAGTGGCACACTAGTGGCCATACTAATTGTATCAATGTGAATTATAATCGAAAACTAGTTGCAAATGTACCCCATAATGGGTGGTAGAAAATGTGGACACATGGCATGATCGCATGTATGTACATTGTACATTAATTGCAACATAATTATTGCTTTAATGGCACATTTACAATAATTTTAAAGTAGTTTCCACATGCAATTACAATGCAACTCTTGAAAAACATGGTTGATTACATATGTATGTATGATGTGTATAACTTATCGTATTAAAGATCCATTGTCAACTCACTTGTAACTATAATAAAACTAATTAACTTTTTGACATGACAATTTATTTATTAACACTTCGTATTTCTAAAGGGATAGTTGCACACTAATTGTAATACTTGAGGGATAGTTGCATAATAGTTGTATGTGAGTTTTTAAAAAAAATTTAATTGCAAGGTAGTGTGATTTCAATGGACACAATTTCTCATAGTGATTGCTCGATTAGGGCATATTTTTGCTCTATCCCAATTCTACAAGGTGCTTATCACATTGTATCCACTAACCAACGATGCAAACTTAAACCTTCATTTTTCGATCAAAAAAACATATACAAATTGTCCAATTGTTTTCAACAATTGAATTTAAACTAGGAGAAAATGCAATCATTTGTAAACCCAATTGATGCTCTTTGTAAATAACCATAAGTAATAATTACATATCTTTCCATTTTAGCATATAAACCATGGCAAAGGTTTGGTAATGAAAGCATTTTGCATTAAACTAATGTCGAGACTTAGTGCAGCAAATGAAAATAGTGGTGGAAGGTCACATTGACCCTCACAAAACTCCTCCAAGTTGTGTTCTAACCATGTTTGCATAAAACAAATGGAACAACAAAAATTACAAAAAATATTGAAGTTCGTTGCTAAAACTATAAACAACAAAAATAACCACACAAGAATGTTCACTGTAAAACTCAACCAAATTGAGAAAGCCAATTCTTTGAACATGATTTACAACTTATAGGTTTAAGTCAAAGGACATGCAAGATTTGTAAACATAAGTTTGGTAACTCAAAAGCTCAATAAACACAAATGGCCAAGAACATAGAAGAAACTACATTTGATTGTTGGTTTGACAGTACACCAAAGATATTAGGGCAAAACTTGGTTGTTTGAAAGTTAGAGGTGGTGGGAGTTGGAAACCCTAAATTACTTACCTTTTTCTAGATCATGACAAATGTCTTAAGTTTGTCATCCAGTGGAGGACCCTAAAAACCAAAAGTTTTAATTTTGCAAACTTGACAGGTGGTAGATGTTATGTAATCCATTTAACTCCTTTTCAACAAAACATATTGTCCTAAATCTTTTATTCTAATAAATGATGGACTTTTTAAACAATTGGTAATCTTTTGTACATGTGACAAATGGATTTTACAAGTTTCCATGGAAACCTTCATTTTAGCATTACAATAACTTCACATTTATAGAAAGGAAAAAAAAAACACTTCCCACATGTAGATTGTGTAATAGAAGTCCATAATGTTCCTTATGGACAATGATTGGGTCAGTTGAAAATTTTGAAAAGTCCATCTTGTCGTGAAATGATGGGATTTTGTCATCAAACTATAACATTTGACTTTACAAGTAGTTCAAATTAATTAAATGAGTCCCTTCAAGATTCTACATTAATATCCAATTTCATATAACATTAAACCTAAACTTACCCCCACAGAAATTGCCCTTTTGACATAGAAAAGTGGTCTATTTATTGTGCAATCACCCTTGACTATTTGGAGCGTACTTTTGTTTATTCTTGAAGTTGCCCATTGAATCTACAAACTCAAATAGGGACAAGTTGGTGAAATCAAAAACCTACATTTGTGTAACTCATTCCAACAATACATTTGGAAAACTCCATGTTCAAGAGGTATTCTGCATTCTCAACACAACCACAACAAGTTAGTGGTTATTGAACTTTGAGCTTGTTGATGAAATACAAATAACCAAAAACAAACACCATGAGATTCATACCTTAAAACATAATGAACTAAAAAGCAAAAAAAACAATTAAAAAAAAAAGTTTTACCATTAGCATGCACCCATGCCATTATTCTTGCTTGGAACATGGATTGATTAGCATGCAATTTGCAATTCAAAACAACATGTTTGTAACCCAATGGAACTTTCAACATTTCTAAACATGGACTTGTAAGACACTAGTGGTCCATTGCAAGTTCCATTGGGAGATGAGCATGTTGTAATTACATTGAGCAATATGGTTGCATGTTCAAACTATGTGCATGTGACAAGCAATGGAGAATCAAGATCTAGGTCCACAACATGTTAAGTTTTTTGTGAAGAGTATAACAACCGTGGATGCATGACGAGCACCTTCAAAAGTGTGATCCCATTGTAAGAACTTGCATAGATGCATAGAAACTAACTTCAAACTTGTGTGTTTTGTTGTGAGAGCACATCTTCATTGCACAAGCTTGCACATTTCAAAGCTCACACAAATATTGATGAAGTTCGTAATAAAAACTCCTTATTCATTTAATGAACTTGCTATAAGAACTGAAAAAATTTACAAATGGGCTTTTCACATACTCTTTGACGTTCAAACTTAGATGATTAGGTTTTTAGATGCCACATCCATAACTTAAATATGTTAATTTTAATCCAAATTAAGAATGTTTATGTTTTATTGTAAAATGGGTTCTACTTGTTCCTTTTTACATTCATTTAAGGCTTAATCAATACAAAGATAAATTAATTTATGTCCACATACTTAAAATATATGATTACTTATCCAAATTTTCATATCATGTTTTTATCAAATTTCAAAACATATTTGAAACCTAATTTTACATTGGAGGGTGTCTCAATATTTTTTGACTTCTTATACAATTTATTAACCTTCTAGATAGATCATATATGAATCAAAATAACCTTATCAAACATAATATTGTCCATTTTCATTATCAATGCAATTGAATATATATATATATATATATAACTCTACATAACACATCGAATATTCATGAAATTGCAACCCTTCTTTTATACAATAACAAACATTTTGTCTTTTATGAAGTTCTTCAAATGAAGTCAATTTAATGCTCAAAAACATGATCAAAAACTTACAAAGGACAATGATGTAATGACAAATTAAAACACATGATTCGAGTATTCAATACCATGCCCCTATAATCATCAATATATGGCCATTCACAAATTTTCACCATGAATGATTGTGTATTACATAGGATTAAGGACATTCAAAATTTCATACAAATTCAACATCAAACTACTCACTACTTATTATCTACAAAATGTCTAACTTCAAACATTTTGGAGTCACACAAAAATAATTGAGATGCAAATTCACAAGTATACAAAAATTATTCACTTGAAATCATTAAATTCCAATGCTTAAAACTCATGTAATAAATTTTCAAAATTAAGGGGGGTGCAGGATTTTTACTACATTCAACACAATCCTTGCATCATTTGATAATGAATGCACCCCCAATTAACACCTAGGTAGGTCTAGGTAGACAAACAAGGTAGACCTTAAATCCACTTAAATAACTAAACTTGTGGTAGATCTTAGGTAGGCTTAGGAGGAACTAGGCAAGCCCTAACTTAACCCTTACATGGGCCTAGGTGGACAAAAATAACCCCTAGGTAGGTTTAGGTAAATGAACTAGGTAGACCCTAAAGGTGTAATCACGTTAAAAGGAGCCAAGGACTATGTCACAACTACCTAAATTGTAGTTTTAAATTTGTGTAAAATCACAAGAAGAGCATAATAAGTTAGGTTTTCATTTTCTTTTCCTTTTAAGTTCCATTATTTATAAGGTTCCATTGTTCCAAAACTTGATGCGAATTGATAATGTTTCAACAATCCTTTTGCATGTTCAAAATAACTATGATGACTTGATTTTTTTTTCAAACGTCCTCTTTCCTTATCAAATGTGCCCCATTCCTTTTCAAAATTGAAAAGGGTCTTAACATTGATGATTATAAAAATAAAAACACTCAAGATTGATCATTTTTATTTAAAAGTGCATTTGAACATATTTGTTCAAACATGTTTTTGACCCTAAAAATCATGAATTTAAAAAATGTGTATTTAACAAAAATTATTCATTTTTTTGTTATTTAGGGCATGGATGCATTATACATAAATGATGTAGACCAATATATATAGTCAAAAAAATAATATTCAAAACATAATTATAAATTGGGCAGAAATTAAGAAAATTGACCCACACAACAATGCCATGTGTCAAATGCAATCCTTGGAAAGGCCTTTAACCTTGTACTTCATGGTTTTTTTAAACATGTTTACACCTCTAGGTAGATTTTTAATATGTTTAAATAGACCTAAACAAGTCCTAGATAGTCCCTCCATAGGTTTAGATGGACCAAAGGAGCCCCTAAATAACCTAGCTAACTTTTAAATAAACCCCTAGAGATAATTTAAGAAGCCCATGGGTAGGCATATATTTTGGCCCTCAAGTTGGAGGTGAGGAGATCCAATCCTTATTCTTGGAACCTATTTACCTAAGTTTAGTAGTTTAGGTGTTTATAAAAGGTTGAATTCTATAGGTTTAAATGTGGATTAGACACTTATACTAAACACTTAAACTAGAGAACCTTCTTACCTATAGGTTCTCTAAGTAAGTTAGTCCACATTTTAACCTAGGTTCAATAGGCTAGGCCACCGAACCTAGGCCAATAGAAGGTAGTCCATGTATTGTCATATTTTCAACTTGTAACTTGCCACTAGCCAACATTTTTATGGTAAAAAATTCCTTATTTTGCATTTGGTCAAAGCCAATCCAATGGCTCAAAATGGTCTATCTAGTTGTTGGATGTGTTTTCCATTCACAATTATTACAAGCATGAAGGCCCAATCATTAATGTGTTTTTTGATTACCACCTTAAAAACAACTAGTAGTAAAAACCACAAGTCCACATTTGACTACCAATCATGGGATCACATGTCTTAAATGACTACAAATGTAGTCATATACGTCATGTTTTGGCATAATGAAGTCACAAGTGTTCAATTAAAATATAGTCATGCAAGTTAAGAATTTCCAATTTGATTATATAATGATGTAATTCAATTGGAAGGAATTCCACCTTTCACCTCCTTGGACACAAATCAATTCTTTAACCATTCAATCAGCATTTCAACTCATGACAAATATGTCTTTGCACAAGCATAAAAATCTATATTTCAAATTTCACACAATATTGTACAATTAATTTCATAAAAAGAAATGTTACGTGTATAATCACAAAATTCAATTATTTTTATTTTACTTAAAACCTCACATTTATTTGAGTCGTAATTAGATAAAATATATTTCATAATATTATGAATGTTTTTAATTTGGTAGAATTTTTAATTAAAATTATATTTAAAAATAAATTATAGTTCAAAAACTCAAATTTGTTGAGGTCTAAATTGAAATATGATTTTTCCATTACATAAATATATTTATCTTTAAAAATGTACACCATAGTTATGTTTTACTTTATTCCAATGTAATTTATTCTCATGTGTTTTGAATTTCATAATTAAAATTTGTTAAGTTATTTTTATAATGTAAATGTAAAATTACATTGATTTCATTTTCTAAAATATAAAGACAATGTCTTTAAGTTTGGATGGAATTATGTCACTTTCCATTGTGTTAAATTATTTTGTAATTCCTTGTTTAATCCAATTATCAATTAAATAAAATCAATATTAGATGTCCTCAAGCAATAAAAGCTTGTTAGTATATGCATTATGAAGCATTTGGAATTTCCAATCATTTAGGTTTTTATTTTTATTCTTTTAAAAAAAATCTTTTGGTCAAAAAACAATGGATAAACTAACAAATCTACCTTAATGATGTGGTCTCAATGAATAGTAAGGGTAATTATTTTAGTTGAATGTAGGCCCAATGATGATTATTCCTAATTGACTATGCACAACTACATGACTAAAATTGGGAGATAACCACAAAATGTGTTAATCATAGTTGTTGGATTTTGGCATAGTGAAATAACTACCATAGTACCTTTGCCATTTCAACTATTACTACCAAATTTTTATTATTATTGGTTTATTCAGTTTAGAACTAAAAGTGTAAAAAATTAAAAAAATAAATTATAGTAAATGTGAAAAAACCAAATCGACAAATTTTGTATTGGATATGGTTATAGAATTGATAATGTTGTTTATGGTTGTAACAACATGCATACATGTGTCACCAAGTTGTGTTCATCTTTGTTCCCACCATGTTACTTTTTGTTCTTGAACTTCAACCTTCATTTATGATATTTCAGCCCTTGGCACATTTTAGCCTCACACTCTCATATTACACTTGTCAACCTTTCCCTTCTTGTTTTAGCTTCAAATTTTAGCTTCAAGTCTTTGTGCAAAATGACTAATATTGAGGGAGAAAGATTCATTATTACTTCATTTCGAAAAAAATTAAGGGAAAAGAGGATGCAAATTGTGGAAAGAGAGCTTGTAGAAATGAAAGAGAATAACAATTGTGCAAAATCATCCACTGTGCAAAATGAAAAACACCCAATTTGTTGACCTACAAAGCAACAACTTTTGAGTGAACAAGAGACAAAAAAAGAGGCCATGGAGAACAAGAGACCATCAAAATATAATAAGAAAAGAAAGGAGTATCAAAATTGGTGCTAGCCATATGTATGACCACAAACTATCCAAGATTGACCAAGGGAACAATGTGGGAATGTTTTACAAAGGATGGGTTGGTAAAAGAAAATTACATTCAAGCTACAAAGCACATGGGACAACAATGAAAATTTCTAAACATTGCCCAAACTTGAAGAGCATCCCAAGCTAAAAGATGAAATAGTTCATATATTACAAAAAATGAAACAAGTTGGCCAACCATTCTCAACATGTATTATGCAACCCATCCTTAAAGGTTTGTTGCAAGCCATCACTTTTGAGTTCATTAGTAAATCACATTTTATCAAGTGACATGATGAGGATTTTTGTGTGATTATTTCTTAAATTTATAAATATTGATCTCGATTGTTCATAATGATTCTTCATTTTAGATGGTCCTAGATTATGGCATGTGGTGCAATTGAAAGTTACCACATGTGATATCAATTAAATTTTGAATAAAAATTAAGTCTATTTAAGTAGCTAGGTAGGTCAATGCATAAGCCTAGGTAATTAGCTTAATAGGTTTTACCTACCTACTTAAGTTAAATACTTACCTGCCTAGGTACCTAGGTAAAACAAGGTAGGTAAAACATATTTACTTACTTAAGTTACATACCTACCTACCTACGTATAGGTAGGTAGGACTAATGTATACTACATACCTATTCACCTACCTATTTAGACAAGTAAAACTAGAAGGTAAGTAGAAAAGTAAGACCTATTTACTTACCTAGGTAAGCATATAGGTAGAAAGGTAGAAGGTAGTTGAGCTAAAAAGTAACCATGTAAATGTTCTTATTTTATTTTATGTTTTGCCTTTGAGGTTAAGTTTTTTTGAGCTCATCCCAAATTGGTAAATGTATTTTAATGCAAGAACAAAAAAAAAAAAAACCTTCTTTATGTAGTTCTTGAAATGAGATTCACTAACAAAACATATGGGTTATATTTTTAATTGTTCCTTATTTGCAAATTGGTTTACAATTTAAAATCACTAATTTGAAAATATGATTGAATGGCTCACTTTTGACCACTTGAAAGTCCATTTTTTAACACTAGCTTCCTGCATTTTAATAATTAACAACTTATGTATTCAATGTAAATTTCCTTATGCTTTCAATAAAAAATGTGAGTAACATCAAGTGTGCATATGGCTAGGCATATACTTGGTAAAAATCCAAGTAAAAACATAAATTTTGAATGAGAAATGGATTAAGTAGATTTGACAATGAAATATAAACTTTAAAAATACATTTTTTTTCCTATAAAGAAAGTTCAATGCATTTTATTCTTAAACGCCTAATTTGATGTTGCCATTTTTTTAATGCATCATATTCATGCATGTTTTTTGAGTCCACATGTCAATTTTTACTTTTGATTGGCATATTATCATTATTTCAAAAGTCCATTACATAAATAATTGTTGACCTACATATCATAATTCCAAATTAATTTTTGATATTTTCTTTCATAGGAAAATAACATTTCTTGGTGTATTTTAAATGATTAAACCACACTTTATATATGTACACTTTTTAATGGATTTTTCATTGATTAAGTTTTATAATGTTCATAACTCCAACAAGTGGTAGGACTAAATTTGACATGATGGTAATTAATTATTCGTATTGAAAATAAAATCTAACAAATAGAATAATGTAAAATCTCATTACAATTATAATTTAAAAATAAAGATAGATTTAAAATATCTTTGGAATTAAAAATTTGATAATGATTTAAATAAAAATAAAAGTGGTATAATAAATTTTAATGAACTATAATTTATCAATTAAATACAACATAAATAAATAAAATTCAACTTCATTTTTTTGGTAATAATACTTATTCAACACCTTTTAATTAAATTTGAAACCTATTCAAATCAGCATTGAAAATAAAATATCCATCAAAATGTTTTATCAAAAATAACAAGTCTACATTTTTTTTTATCAATGACATGTTTATAAATTAAATAAATTAAATAAATTCATGCTAAATATCAAATTCATTCATATTTAGTGGGAAGTGGCATTTAATAATCTTTTCATGTCACCTCCACACATTGCTTGGGGGTGGACTAACTACCTTATTTTTGGAATGGGTAAAGATTTTTTCACTTTTTAAATTATTTTGTTTTTTCAAATAAATATTTTCCCCTTCAACTTTGGTCTCTTTTAGGATTGGTGGAAAAAAAGTCCATTAATTCTAACCTCAAACACCCATTTAACATTTTCAAAGCTTTCTGAACCTTTAAACCACTATGATTATTGTTAGGCCAAGATCCCAAAAAGACATCCCAAAACAAAATCCCAACCTAACAAACATTCCTGAATTTAAACATCTTTAGTAAAAATTTAGAGCAATGAGGCATTTTAATTTGGGGGTGACTTAAGTTCCATCAACAACAAAAACGCATTGAACAATGCCAAGGATGGCACGGAATGACTAAAAGACAAGAATGACAAAATGGTAACCGTTAATAATGGAGGTGTTGAAAAAGTACATTGGAAACATTAAAGGTGCTAGGTTGGACATGAAAATTTTATTTTTGGGCAATAGGGGGTACCAAAACATTGAGGGATGAAAGTGATTTGGATACAATGTTGAAGGACACCAAGGGTACCAAAAAATACATCTAGGATGTTGTGCGCAATACGACTAAAAATATTTTATATTTTATATTTTTTGAACTAAGGGTTGTTGGGAAACACAATGTGAAAAATGTTGGGGTATGTTGGAAAGGCCCCAAGAAAAAGTTTTTGAAGAATGAAAGGCACCAAAAAAAACCTCATGGATGCCAAAGATGTTAATGTTTAATAATTGAATATTGAATATCATGTTCTAGAATTAATGGAAGTGGAAATGATTTTATGGACAATTTATAGGATCTTGAATTACCATGTTTGGCAATTAAATATTTTTAAATAATTTTGTATGATTCTAGTGATGACATTGATAATTAGAATTGGTTTGAATGAAACATGTATACAGTCTATTAGTGGTCATCATCACGCAAATTCTTGATTTTCTCAACTTTACAATTATGAAAACATTCCACACCTACCTAACTAGCTACCTCACTCTTTCATCAACTCATTTACATGGATATGAAAAGGCAAATTAACATTTGTTTTCTCATAATTGAATTTGCATAATTTGGTTGAATTCAATTCAATATTTTTTTAGAAAATCAATTGAAACCAATTTGAATTCAATTGAATTTGATTCAATTCAACCAAATTAAATTCAATTACATTTCAATAAGAACGCTAACCATGTTAAATCCAAAGGAAAAGAATATGGTGTTCAATTCAATTCACTTCAATTTAGAAATTTGAATTCATTTTAATTAAATTTAAACTCAATTGAATTTGAATTCAAGTCAAATTGAATTGGATTGCATTCAATTCAAGTTGCATTAGGGAAAAAGTATGATTGGGTGGTACCACAAAGAACATCAACTTTCATTTTGTTGGACCTATCAATCTTTAAGAAAATATAGGAAACATTTAAAGATTTTTTTCTTTAAATTTTATTGGATAATACATTAATTAGGGTGTATAGACTTTGAAATTTTAAGGAAATAACAAATATGTTGAATTTTGATGTTCCTAATCATTTTTAGACCTAAAGGTTTCAAGAAAGTAATGATGGTTATTTTCCATGAATTATTTGATTATGTACATTTTTTATACAAATTTTGGCAAGGTTTATTTATATATATGTAAAGGGGCCACAAAAATTAAAAATACAAATTTGTAGTGATTCCCACCTATTTTGATTCCAATGAAAACGTAAGGCCACAAACTTTGGCATGCAATGGATAAACACAAGGAACTTTTTATTATAACATTAAGAAATTTTCAAAAGAAAGGGTTCAAGAAGATTATTTGGTAAGGTTTAGTTCCTTGATCATTTTTAAAGTGGTTCTTTCACCCATTATGCAAATTCATTCAATATTAAATCATTCAAATGGAATTTAAATTCTACAAAATCAACTCTTTTTTTTTTATCAATCCATCAATGCTTGTAGTGCGCAACAATGTAGAGCCCCAATTAACTTTTAAATATATTAATATTCTGACCTTATGTCAACTAATTATCATTAATAATGTGAAATAGTGTGAAGATAGTGTGAAGACCAAGTTTCCTCGTATGCAATTATTTTTGCAATATGACTTGTTAAACTACTAACTTCTAGCACAATCAACATTTAAGTTTTGAAGGAATTTCAACTTGTTTTCCTTTGGTGTACATGTTAACATGAAATGTGGTGCATTTGTAGATGCAAATGCAAGCAACTCCAAGGTTGAGCCTCAAAGCTAGGCTTGTTGCACCTATTACATTATGCATTGATAATTTAGTATTTTAGTAACAATGTCCCTTCCTCGTTAGGACCCTCCACCAATAATTATAATAATATCACCCATCTTGCTTAGTCTTGCAACATCATTAACATTTGTGACTTTGCAATTAGACTTTGCACTTGACTTGATAAAAGGTTTCTTTATTTTGAAACTCTTCACAACTACAATTACATCACTAGCCACAAAAAAACTATATGGATCATCATGTGTAAACAACATATAATGAACCAACATAATTACTTTAGAAAAGAACTACATGTCCTTTTTCCACAAAAAACCTTTTTCATATGAATGAATTTTGGAACAATTTTTTTTGTAATTTGTTAAACAAAACATTTATAGTTGTCCGAGTACATGACATGTTTATTTATTTATCAGTTTTGAATAAATATGAAAATTTGAAAGTATTCATGATTCCTTGTAACTTCAAAGCTCTATTTATAAAAATGATGATAATTTCAAATCATAACCAAAAATTCAATTTTTACATTTTCATGTTTTATAGTAATCTACAACTTTTCTTAACACATCATGTAGAGTATACCTCATTTATATGTGGTAGAAGATTTTCAAAATTCTAGAATTTTAAATCAATTTTGAAAAGTTCTTTGAATTTATAAATTAAAATTACAATTCCACATATTTTAGGGTATGAGTGTTTTCTCAATGTGGTTAATAGGTTTTTATCCTCTTAATTTTTTTCCATTAAATATGTTTTTATTATATGAGTCCTTTTGATAATCCTATGCAAAATTGACTCTTATTTGACACATAAGTGTTCATTTTCAAAGGTCCTAAATCAAACATTAAACTTAAAATTTCATCAAATGGATTTTTTGTTTAAATTCCTTGATATTCATATGAATGAAAAAACAATAACTTGCCATGCCTTTAAATGGCAAAACTTTAATATTTACACAATTTTGATTTTTTTTCTTTGCTCTTTAAGGCCCTTTTTGGCTTGTGAATGCACCCCATCATTCCTTCCATTTACAAAATTTAATGAATTAGATGTGCCATGTTTTATGCATCATCCTTTTTATATATCTTATTCCTTTCCCCATCCAATGTTTTGTACCATGTCACCTTGCATAGTACTTTGTAATTTTCATTATTGTCCTCTTTGAAAAGTCCCCATTCCTCTCTTTTCTACTATTTCTATAGTTCCTTTGCCTTATGGTATTTTTGTAACTCACCCATTCTCCGTATATAAGCTAATTGGAAGCCCACCTACATTGGTCATATTTGTTAGCGGAAAAAATGTTTTGACATGTCATTTGTCAAGTCCTCAAATTGGTGCTTAGTAGTTTTGAATCCCACAACTAAAACTCCAATCTATTTTATGTGTCATGCCCATGAAAACATACATAGTACTCATAGTATGTAATTCAATCTAGTTGTAACATAATTGAGTCATTTTATATTCTAGTCATCCATATGTTTGATATTCCTAGCCATTACACAAGGAAGGAAAGTATTTAAATTTTGATACATGCAATGCAATTACAACTCAATTATGCCACAATAAATACATGTAAGTGATGTATTGAACATGTAACTTTTCAATTTATTTCAATGAATCTATAAATGCAATAAACAATTGGGCATTCCATTAAATGCCAAAGGTATGTTAATCATACTCATTAAAGCAAAATTGATAATGATTTTGCTTCTTGTCACAAGGCATTGGTCATGGCTTTCAATTGTTTTCAATGTGTTATGCCTTTGTTAGCCCTTCAAAATAAGCTAATATCATATGGATATAATATTGACCAATGTGTAAACTTGCAATTTATCCTTTAAGCCAAAAAATGTTTAAAATGATGGGGGAATGATGTCCAATTGCTAAAGATTGTGGTAAAATATCATATTCATATGATATGATAAATAGAACAAACAAAACCAATATTTGAATTGAAATGTATTATACTTTGACTACTTATTGAGAAAAAATAGAGGAGAATAAAGGGCCCACAATCATGATGTCCTTATGTTTATTTTGATATTAAACTATTTTATAAGATCACAAATTTTGTGATGTTTTTTGCAAACAATAATTCATAGTTGTGTGAAAAATATAATCATAAAAGTTATTATCAAACATTTTTTTGACCATATTTATCTACAAAGGTAAAAAAATACTTAATTAGTTTCTTTATCATGTTAAGATCTCCCAAACATGGTGCTTATTGTGCTCTTCATACCACTGCAAAGCCTCTGATGATTAGGGGTGATTCAAGTTAGTTTTCTAACGTTCAAAACTACGATGGAAAATTTATTGAATATAAAAGAAAATTTTCACTAAAAATTCATTTAAATCAAAATTAAAATTTTTAGGGAATTTATGTACACTCTTGATATTGTTGGAAATCCATTAGTGGTTAGGATTTAATGGAAAAAAAAAAAAATTGAAATTTTTTAGACCTATGGTGTGGTAGATATTGAAGCTTGAGCAAATATATTATCATTGGAAATTCAATTAATTTTTTAAAAATGGTTTGGAAGGAAAAGTTAGTTGGGTAACTAGTTTGCACTTGAATGAACAACACATGCTACACTACTTTCTAGTGATATTAAACAAATATTTCACAACAACTAAAATTGTGGAAATGAAAGGAATATGTTTTTGCTTGCCAATACATGTTTCACCCATTGAAAAACTTGTTTTGGGAATATGGTGTCCACAATAGGTAATTGCCAATACTAACATTTAAAATGCAAGGTAGGTCAAGCCCCATTGAACTAAACTAATTTTGTCATTATAATTGGGGGACTACCAACTTGGTGGATGGATTGGTTTTCCATTACATTGAGGTACCCCCAAATATGATTGATTGCATACATGGGTGAATGCATTGTTGAATCATTCAATTTTGTAAGTTTTTTTTTGGTTTTTGAAAAACCTATGCTTGTTTCAATATCTATTAGCAAAATATATAATTTTAAAATGGTCAATTAGGATTTGATTATAGATTAACAACTTGATTATGAAAACATGTGCAAGTATTTGTTGATAAAAGTACACCCATTTTTTATTAATTTATTTTCATTAAAAAAATGAATTAGTAAGTTGACTAGAATGATTTTTTAAAACAAGTTCATATTGATTTTCAATTCAAATTTCATATAATATGTGTTGTAACATGAAACAATACATGTTTATGTGCAATTATTCCTTTAAAATGAAATTGATCGCTTTTGATGCATAGACTTTGTTATCTTTTAATCAATAATATCACACTAGATTACCAATTTAACAATGTAGAATAGACTTGCTATCTTTTAATATATATTTCCATTGAACCATGCATGCATCCATCTATGGTTTCAATTGTTGGTTTTGTGTGAAGCATGACACATTTTATCATGTCTAGTCTATGATGTCGTAATTGGGTGTTATTGTTTTTACAATTGTCCTAAGTTTGTTACATGTTGTCCCATTGATTAGAAACAAACACAAGTTCATTTGAACCTATATTTTATACTTGCCATAAAAAAGTTTTGTGAGCCAAAGGCTAATATTTTCATCCACCAATTAGCATTGAAATGAAATCATGAAGTCCATCATGTAATGTTAAGAGATAACAAATTGAACTAGGGTTTTGGTGTGAATAAGTGCATCAAATTGTTTTCATATTTAAAAAAGTGTCAAGTATTATGTCTATTTTATACTTCCTATAAATTCTTATGTTCATGAATACAATCAAATATTACCTTGAATTGTTGTGATAATCATGTGGAAATGTGCTTTGTGTCATAGAATGAAAATGCATCTTTTAGTTACATATCACATAATTGACACTAAGTAAACTTTTACACTAATGATTATAGATCTTGTTGGCATATTCACGTTCTCCCCCCCGCCGCCCCCGCCCGCTCCCCAATGTCACCCCATGTCACATGCAAATTGTGTATACTTTGATATTTCAAAGGATTGATCTCATTTGACCTTAACCCTCCCTACCATGGCTTGGGTTATTGAACACAACTTGTAACATATTATCACCAAAAATTCAACAACTCCCACACTAGAAGTTTGAAAAGTTCAAAATTCCTTGGTGCATAACTCATCAAGACCTTTTTAGAGTACCAAATGTGAACCTCACAATCCCTATATATATATATATAAATTATTTAACCTTTTAAAGATGAAATAACTCAAAATTCAATAACTCCTACATTGCATGTCTAAACATTGCAATATCACCTTGGTGCACCCTAGTCATGGAGGACCAACACAAACATAACTAAAGGCCTTCTTCATTCCGAGATTTCAACATGACACAACAAACAAAATATAGGTGTAAAATACATGAGGCCCATGCCATGATATTTACATTCATTTATTTAATTCAAAACATATTTGTTCATATTACTTCAATTGTATTCTTTAAAATTTAAGAATGGAGTAGATTTTTGCAAAATGAAATATTAAATCATTGAACCTTACCTACTTATATTTTTAAAACTTTTAAATCCAAAGTAGTTAGTCTTTTAAGTTAATTCTACTTATGAAGTATTTTTTTTTTATAGGTGTGTGCTTAAAGATCACCAACTTATGTTTGTAAGGTGCACCTACTTCTAACCTTAAGATATTGAATAAAAACACACTACATTGACCCCCTTTGTGTAATCACATTGTATTGTTTTTTTGGGTGGTCATTTTAAAACCTAAACCATGTCAAAACTACAAAAGATTTTCACATTGGTTTTGCATATTATGGTAAAGCATAACTAAAAAAAATAGAAAAAAAATAAATCATTTTTTTTATTATATATGGTGGCTTGGAGTATATTTGCATGGAAAAAATACATGTCATAATGTATTCAAAAATGCAAATATATGCTCCAAAAATTATTGAAATGATTTTAACTTTCATAAAATTTATAATAGTTATTTCACATGTCATTTCACATATTTTAAAATATGTGAACCATTTGAAAAGTTTGATCATTTTCAAGTCATAAATGGGTTTTTGTTATGATCTTGGTCATAAGTATGTGGTAAATTGACATTTTAGCAAACAATCATTTGCAAATGGAATGTGACAAGTGTTTTGAGGTGGCTCTATTTTTTAATTTAATAAAATTATTTCTATTATTAATAAAATCAATTACTAGGGCAGTCTCAAATGAATTTTTTTTTTTATTATACTATGTACATAAAAATATACCCATGTTTCCTTTCCTTTACATTATTAAATTTATTTTATTTTTTCAAATAACATTAAATAACATTAGATTATGAAAATCAAAAATTTAAAACCAAAACACCAAAATTTGAACTCAAAATTAAATGGGCTACATTTTGCAAAATTCACATAAAAATACTTTTGGTAGTGGATGAAAAAGTGCCCCAAAGTGGGTCACCGTAGTGTGCTTTCACCTTATTATAGACCAAAGTGAATGCATAAGCCTTGCTTAAAAGCGTGGCCCAACAAAACAACCCTACCTTCCTTAATAGTAAGACCCTTGGAATGACATAAAATGCAACCAAGATGGATGAATACGATTGAAAATGAAACAAATAAGGGTGAAATGTTCTGCCTCTTTTTTCACTTGTTTTCTGATGATACACAAAGCTTGGACAAGTTTGAAGATGGTGATGAGTTCATTGGACTTGTTCTGTGTGTTTCTTCAACTTGGGGGGATGGGGAGGGGGCGGGGTGTGACTTTGGGTTGGGGGCTTTTGCACCATTTCAAGGTATTGTCAACACTTTGCACAACTTTGCACTGGCAGCCGCCCTCAAAACATGTGGGTCAGTTGCCAGGGTTTGAGATCCACAGAGTGCAAGAACACACACACACACACACACACACACACACACAATCTCTCTCTTTCTTATACAAGAACATGTGCCAATTGCAAATAATACACCCAGAGATTCTTAACATGAAATGGGATGTAGTGGTGCCATGATGGGTGGTCTTCATTACTAAACACAAATGGTAATCATTCCTGCACTTGCCACAATGCTACACAGTGGTGATTATGTTAGTTCATATTAAGGGGAAAATGGTACACGTTCACAAACTCATTCTTCAAGGAATAGTTCAACAGTTTGCACAACAAAACAGGCAATCTTTTTCTTTACAAGGAGAAAACCAGTTCTGTATCAGATTGGATGTTGCAGGTCTTCTTCACAAGGAAGTAGCGGTCGGTTCCCAGCAGCAGCAGCTTGCAGGGAAGAAGAGGTTGTCAGGGCCAGCAGAAAAAATATAAAATGGAAGATCAATTAAGTGTGTCTGTTTAATATGTGGGCTACATGGAGGTTGCTGGTCGATCCCCCTTAGCCGGCTCTAGTCCTGATCTGTGGGGTCAAGTGCACTGTAGAAGTGGTTAGTGGTCAGCACTAGTAGTGCTAAGCGAGTTGTTGCAGCTCTGACTAAGGTACCCTTAAAAACACTAACAAAATTTTGTATATCTTCTTCCCCCACTTCCCAAGCATGGTCATTGCAGTAGTTGTTGGTTTGCTGACTCTTGCTAATTGTCAGTACCTGTTCATAACTGTCATACCCGTTTGGCTCAGCTACTGTGTAATCATGTGCTGCTGTGCTGTGTGGGGGGAGGAAGGGTGGAGGTTTCAGTATGCTTCCTGGAATTATGTATAGGGTAAAGCTCGAGGCCCTGGGCTTTGGGCTTTACCTGAACGTCTGGGTCCTCCTCGAGGCAGCGTCAAGCACAGGCAAAAAGCCTGATTCTAGTCAAGCCTCCGGTCAAGGGCTTTGGTGCAATTTCTAACACCCAATCAAACACTTGTTCAAATCAACTAGTGTGGCCAATGTGTCCACGCACCCCTCATCATCGAGAGCTTTCCACAGACATCAAGAACGTGATGTGAAGCATCCCGGTTCGGTGGATCTCATAAGTACAAACAAAACAAAACAAACAAACTACCTTCCTTCATAGATAGATGTTGAGCAGGTACCCTGCTGGAACCCTGGTATATATAGAGAGAGATACTGCCAGCCCTTGTAACAAAGAACTGACCAGATTGGTATGACCTAAGTAAGGCAATACCACTCTTGTACTAGTACCTACTTGGTAAGGACTTGAGGTAATACCAATTCAATGATAGGACTATATGAATATGAGCTATATATACTTGCCACATACTTTCCAAAAATCAGCAGTGGACATAAGATACTAGGCCAAGGCTGGTATCAAAGTATGCAGAATGTGGTATATAGAGAGGTTTTGGAAATGTAGTTTGTAGTTGTAATTTTGTAATATGTACCGTCAAATACACACACACCTGTGCATTAGGCATGGGGTTCAAACTAGTGAAAGTTATAAAAGAGATCCATTATCAATATAAAGATTCAATATTAGCTGGTATGTTCAAAAGTTTATACCTGCCCAACATTGGTCCACCCCAATGTTGTCTAGTTCTTGATTTAATTCTTGAACCATTTGTTTGATCTTGAGACCAAATCTTTGGATTTCTAAAACCTCTGGTTTCAATCATTTTAGTAAAAACCTTAGAGCCAATCTGGTTTAAGGTCAAGTCTAATTCTATATCCTTTACACATAAGTAAAGAATTATTGTTATTGTTTTTTGTAATATGAGTTTGTTCAACTAACTTCACACAATTCAAGATAAAGATTATGCAATATTTATTATGCATAACTAATCAAAACCAACGACTTGCTTAAAGTGTAAGCTCAAGAAGGTATATACATTCAATAATAAAGTTATACTTATTTACCTCGAGTTACCTGAAACATGTTCAAAATATAACATCACCTCAGTTCAAGTTCTAATTCGATTTTGAAAAGAGAGTGGTTGCCTACTTAGGTTATAATGAATATTCTAACAAAACTTAAAAACCTCATGTCTTAATATCTTGTAACTTGACCTAGAACTTAGGAACTGCCTAATTCTCTAAACCTGGCAACACTAATCCAAACACCCAACAAAAGAGTTCAAATTATATCCCAACAACATATAGGTAGTCCAAATATGTTTGGGTGAGGGAGAAGAGTCAAGCTGATGGTGGTTTACTTATTGCACTATTGTGGTCATGTTCCCAAAATCCATCTTACACATAGAATCGAGAGCACGAGCGAAGTCAATTTCTTTACCTATTATGGTATCATGGTTGTGTTTGAAAAATCATGGTATGCATAGAATCATGAGCACGATATGGTCGTGATATGAAATGGTAACAAGGATTTGTCAAATTAAATTTTCACGATATTCTTGTTAGGGAAGGACTATTCTAAGAGGACTTGATATGTGTGTTAGTGCATGGGGGAAGGAGTGTGGGGGGGATGTCTGGGGCTTGGAGGGATGCACGATTCCAAAGACTAATGAAGCTGAGCACAATAATGTAACATTGGTGATCAACAAGCAAATGAGTACTCTATCTAAATCAGTTTCTGACTACAGGCCCGTTTCTAAAGAGATTTGGAGTTTGGACTAAATTTGAATTGCAATCCTTTTTCAGGTGACATTTTGCAAGGTTAGGAGCATGTCACAGGGGGTGACAAAATAAGTAATGAAAATTCAATGATTTAGATGCAACTCTAATGCTAGAGTGAGTGATTTTAGTTTAAATTGTTTGTCCAATATTTTGTCACAAAGGAGTAAGGCCCCAAATCCATAGAATAAATCGAGAAACAATTATTGTATTTGTATCCGAATATCTGTATAAACGTTAAACCTTATGTCCTTTGAACATTTTTAATCTAAGAGGAAGGATCTTACACCATATCATAGTTGTAAGCTTCGTCCCCCCCCCCCCCCCCCCCCCCCCCAAAGAATAACATGGCATGGTCTGCGAAGGGCTTTGGAGGTCTTTTTTTGATTATATGTTCATTTTATAGGCGAAGAGTATTGGAGGCTTTTCAGAGAGTTCAGGTCACCACTATCTTGCATAGGGCAGTTGTGACAGCAAGCAAGGCCTCTTCTAGGCTTGGTGTCCTTCCAAGTTTTTCACCCATTTCATTGCATGACTTGCTTTGTGCTACTAGTGATGGGTTCAGGTCCT
The DNA here is from genome assembly GCA_963921925.1 of Sphagnum tenellum. Classification (NCBI taxonomy): domain Eukaryota; kingdom Viridiplantae; phylum Streptophyta; class Sphagnopsida; order Sphagnales; family Sphagnaceae; genus Sphagnum; species Sphagnum tenellum. Next base: position 10,355,423 of record OY998150.1, read on the forward strand.
AGGTTTCATGTGTTTTCTCCTCTTAAGGCTCCCCATTGTGTGTTCTGCACTTTCTGAGTGTGATATTTTCTTTGGACTTGAGTCCTTTCTTTTTCTTGTGTTGTTGCCTTGCCGGGTGTTTTTCTTTCCTTCCTTTATTTATTTATTTATTGATGGACGTTCATTTTATGAGGAGTAAGAATAAGAACCCTGCCCCTCCGATGCATGTACCTTAGAGGCTTTTGTAAGGTCCCTCTAACTACAGACGGGGAAATTGTGTCAGGGGATGTGCTTTCAAATACAAAGATTACATTTGAATAGTTCATTACATTCTTGGTAACCTTCACCTCCTACAAATGGGTAAAGCCAAGGGATAATGGACATTCCCAAAACACAGGGGTCAAACTTGGCTATTGTCCTAGGCCCCTTATTTTGGGACTGCACCTGTCCAAGGGGCTTTAACACTCTATGCACGATGGCTAAAGTGTCAATTGCAGGGACTGGATCTTCCACTTATGAAATGAAGACTAAATATGAAATCCAAATTTGACATGGCTAAAATAGATATCTTCTGGTCGAAATGGCGCTCAAAAAGTCCCAGCCCATTTGGTTTCAAAAAGCTGGGATGGCCCTCCTTAGCTAAAGGGTGCTTACCTTGTTAGCTAGTACCCACCACCAAAACATGGACCATAAGTATCCCAATCTCCCACTAAATATATATATGAAGCATTATCCCATCTTCCCCACAAAATATTAGAACGTGGGTGTGGTTCCTACAGGGACCTACATTGGCAGTTCCAACATGAATTATAATAATTCTAGAAATTTTGAAATTTTCCTCCAAAAATATTTTTTTGGGGGGCTAAGGATGAAAAAGAATCTTTTACAACGTCCAACAGAATCTGAGTTTCGAGATGGAATCTTCAAATTTAATTAATTATGCAACAGACATGTGTTGAAGCTACTCCTGAACTAGAGCATCACTATATTGGCAACATGAAAAGGGTTTAGGAGATGTTCTACATATGAATACATTTATATCAATGATATGATTAGTGTCCATGTTCTCAAGATACTATAATGCTAATGGTGCATTCACACTTGATTTTAAGTCAGTGTTAAATGAAAATGTAGGTGGCACCCAATGTTGAATGGGCGATCGCTTAATGTTAAGTGAATGTTAACTTAACATAAAATGTTCATGGTAATTAGGTCTAAGTCCTAAATGAGTAGGATGGTGTTTGGGGACTCAACACTAGAGTCCCTAACACCAAGTGTGAATGCACCTTAATAGACTATTCACATATAGAGGTAGCAACTTGTTTTCATACCCTTACTTACGACTAACATACCTAATTATCTCTATGTTCTTATGAAACCCTAACCTCTACTTACCCACCTTACTTATCCAAGCTATTACCATTCAAGCTGAAGTCACCTTAATCTACCTACTCTTTTTGGTCACAACTTTTACCTTTTGCAATGGTTGCTCCAAGCAATTGACATAAGACGTTTGCACTCCTTGTCAATTGCTGAAATGATAATGAATTTTATGGCATGAAAGACATGAATCGTTATTATGACTTGCATGTAGATTCATTCTCACTTTGCTCTCATTCTTGTTGTTCATAGGTTAATGTGTGTTTTGTAAGTGTTCATGTTGCATTTGCTTCAAAGTTGTGGTTCACTTGTCAATTGTTCAATGCTTTTTTTTCATTTCCATCTTTTTTTCATCTTGCAAGTGATTTTGAAATTATTGTTGCTCACTTGTCAATGCATGTTTGTGTTTTTTTTTCTTGTTCACTTGTATCATTTATCTTGTATGTATGTTTCAAAGTTGCTATTACTCACTTGTCAATGTCTTTTTTTTTAAAAATTCAAGTTGTTCATATTCGCTTAATAACATTGTTTTTGCTCATGGTTTGTGTGTATTAGCATAGGTGCTCTATGGTTTTGTTGCTTTTCAATTTTGTTGTTGTTCAAGTTATACATTTTTTGTTCTTGGGTCCAAGTACAGTCAAGGTACCCCATTTGAAACACAAGGACTCACTTCTACAACCCCCAAATTCGCCTTTTTCTTCATAAAAACCTATGACTTATTTTAGATTTTCCTTTTTTTTCTCTTGTCAAATGAAATAAATTTGTTTCAAATTTTATATGGGCATTTAAAGTATCTTTTTTTTCATTTATAAATGTAAGAATAATAAAATTTATCTAATGTGGGCCATTCTCTATTAATGGCCCAAATTCCCATAAATTTCACTTTTAAAAAATTTATACATTACAATAAGGCACCTAGTTCTTGTTACACTTGAACACTTTATACATTAGCAACTAAGGTGTTTGTGGTAAAAATCTTGGAACAAAATAATTTATTTAAATGTTCCTTATGGGTCTTTGAACTTTTTTTTCTCATGAAACAAAGTTTTGGAAAGTTTTCCAAGACTTGTTAAAAATCTTTAAACTTGTTCAAATTTGATAATTCAATATGAATGTGCTATTAAGTTTCAATGACATGTTCAAATGAAGGGGTTCATTGGATATTAAATGAGACAATCCTTTTGGGTGTCTTTCTTTTGATGTTATACTTTTATTTTATTTTGTAATCTTGCAAACATCTTACAAGTATTCAACTTAAAGTTTGCACAAAATGAACTTGTTCAAAATTTTCCTTTGTTGGCACATTTCATTCAATTGTTATTGCATGCAAACAATTCATTTAAGTTTTGTTTTGAAATAAAGTTGAATTCAATGTCATTGCAATTTCTAAATAATTTTGAAGATATTTTTAAAAACATGATTCTTTTCCAAACTTTGTTAGATTCCATCATTTTACATCAATATTGGATGTCTTACATTTACAATTCACTGCTCAACAAGCTACCAAAAGAAACGTCCTTGGGTTAAGAAAAAATTTCATCATGCTTGTACATGTTTCATACTTGTTTTAAATGTACAACATTTGTGTTTAAACATTACAAATTTATGGGAATTTTTTTTTGCATAATGACTAGTGTTAAATTGTGGCCCAAAAAGTTTGTGATGTTATAATTTATCCATCCAAGTGAGCAAATGGTTGTATTCCTTTCAATTGTTGTATTATTTTCATTACATGTTCAAACCTTGGAAAAAAAAGGGACATGATTTCCAAACTCCATTCAACCAATGCATTTATATTACATATCTTTCTAAAATTAACCATGGACAACAAATGAAAAATAATGAAACTAGTGAGGAACAATTCAAATGCATTTTCTTCATTAGAATATTTATAAGATTAAAGAGCCAACAATGGGGCCAAAATGACTCATTATTAGGTTGGGGTTGGTAGTTGGTAACAAAGCTTGCTGTTCAAATGAGAGTTTAAGCAAGCTATATAGGAGACCACAATTTATAAAAAGTTTCAATGAAAGAGAGAAAACATACATGGAAGGAGAGAAAGACCTTGCACCTTGTAGAATGGCAGTCCAATGGAGAGCCTTGTTTAACAAATTATTTCCATTTTTTTTCTTGTTTCATTTTAAATGTTTGCACAAGTTCCTCTTTCTAGAATTTCATGTTCTTTAAAATTCATATTAAGGCTTAGTTGCAATTGTTGTGTATCTCAATAAGACCTTTCCATTCTTTCAACCTTGTCGATGGAATTTTTAAAAGATGGGAACAATTGACATTAGGAAAAGGGGCCCCAATGGAACTAAGGTTCCTAGAGCTCACATTTGTTTTACTTTTTTGGTTGATTTTATTTCCAATTAACCTTCCATTGAAGCTCTTATGATTTGTTAGGGCTACATGTTTGTTTTTTTGTAATAACCCACTTAAAACAAAATCAACCATAGAAAAAAAATTGGCCAAGGCAAAAATTAGCAATGGAAAAAAATCAACCATGCAAAAATACATGAATCACATGATTTTGCTGCGCTCTTTCTGAAAAGCGAAGGTATCTTTGTATTATATAGAATAAGAGCACCTAGTTGTGCTCATTTTAAAACCAAAAATAGGTTAAGCTTGCATGTTAGTGCTAATTTTTAAAATTGAAAATTCCATGGTAATTGAAACAAAGAAATGGGGGAGGGTGGTGAAAGATAATCACAAGTAAAAGTGATTTGAGAGGGTGGACAATGACAGACACTTGTGGGTGGTTGTAGGTGAAGTGAAATGAAAAGTACCTATGATTGCATAAGACACTTTGAACACTCCTTGAACTTGTTAACATGAAAAGAAAAACAATGACGTGCTCCCAACTCCTTGAGGGACTCAAATGTGAGTCCTAAATTGAAAACAACAGAAAAGTAAGGAGTCGAGGCACACTCTTTAGCTCGCACCACTTTGGAGGGGTAGAGGGGCGTGTTGGAACTCTGGGATGGGACTAGGAAGAATTGACAAGCTTCAACTATTCACATGAACCTGCACAAAACCAACGCAAGGTGGTTAGTGCATAGTTGTTGCACTTTTGGTGCTAAGATGAGCCATGAACAACTTGGACCCACAAGACTCACCATGGCCCAAACTTGGGGGAAGCCACCACCTTCCCCTTTATAGTATACTTTGTGCCTTTCCATGAGGCCCACATCCAAATGACATTTTGTCCCGGGACTCCCAAGTGGGAGTCCCAAAATTACGAAAGGTGGGACTCCCGCGACTTTGGGGGCTCATAACTTCATGTGCAAACCTCTAATTAAGATGAGGTCTAAAGCAAAGTTGTATCCCTCGTCGAGAGCTTTCCAACGATATGTAGCACGCCACTGTCACGCAAGTAAAGCAAGTCAATTCTCAACTTTTAGTGGTTGGGAGTCAAACTACCAATTTAACTTTTGGCCCTTCTTTTGACCATAACTTATGTTTCAGATGTCCGAATGGGTCATACGAGCCAATTTTAAACATTTACGTTTCAATTTTTTTTCAACAATATAAAGAACTTCTTAATCCATTGGGTTTTGACCCTTACAATCGCTTTTTAAATATTCGGGAGTCCACTGGGACTTCAACTCCCAATGTGGGAGTTCTCTTAGGAGTGCGAGAGTCTATTCCCTCACATTCTCTTGCTCTTGCAAAAGCATGCGGCATGACTCCTGGACTTCCCTTTTGGCTCGCAACCTTGCAACCCCTTGCCTTAGTCGTAAACCCAAGGTTAGGGTTGCGACAGAAAAACACAAAACACACAAGAGACAATAGAAAAAAAAACATACAACACATTAAAAAGTTTTCTCACATTTGTTTGAAGCCTTTGATGCACATTCCATCACCATACTTGAATAAAGCTTGACAAAATAAATAAATTTATAAATAAAGTGGCAACTCTTGCCATTCCAAGGTTGCATTCAAGAAGCTCATGAAAAGAGCATTGAAAGTTGAGTGATCTCATTTTTTCCATCGCAAGAAACATAAAATTCAAGAACCTCAAAACAAAACACAAAATTGATTTTGCAAAGGTCGATTTCTTTGAAAGAACCTAAGAAAAAACCATGTAGTTTTCATGTTCTACAAAGGTCAAGTATCAATGAAAGGACCTTCAACCGATAGTGCAACGGTTTTCAAATTTGTCATATGTTAAGTTTCTTTTTAAGAACCTTGGGCATTTTCAGGTGCCATAATGAAGGTGGACCTGAATTTTTTTAAAATGAGATTGTCAAGTTGGAGAAGGGGGCAAATATGGAGTTTTTGGAAATTGGCAGGTTATAGGCAAAAGTGAGGGTTTCATGAGATGGGAATCGATGGTTATATGCCAATATATCCTATCTTAGTATTGGCAAATAACTAGTTCCAAATTAAGGAACCACCCAACACTGGTCTAGGCCCATCTTAGGTTACAAAAACTGTCCCCATGTCACAACTTCCCTTCAAATTGAGAAGTCCAATGCAACACACACCTCCTAAACCTCCAAGAAGTTGGATTTAGAGAGTCTAATGGCCCTTGAGTGAGGGATTGACTTGACTAATTACCTCTAGTTAAGTAGTAGCAAAAATGGGCCATTTGTGGACCTGCTCACTTTCCAGGGGCGACAAGTTCTCAGGGGTGGGCTTGTATTACAATTTACAACCTCTGATAATAAAGCAAAAAAATAATTATTTTCATTGCCAAATTTATGAGGAAATTTGAAAGGACATTCTCATCCTCTGCTTACCCTGGTATTATTGTCATTTAGGTTCAAAACATTAGGGTAAGACTAGTCAAAGATATGATAGCATGGAAGTGAGGGCGCCACTGTAGAATGCAAACAGAAACATTTGGCCCAACAATTGAGTGGAGCATTATTAAATGTAAGTGATGAACAGAGGAGGGAAAGAAAATCATCAACAAGCAGCCCTAATACGTGCAAACCGAAAAAAAGCCCATAATGTGAGCCAAATGGGTGAGCAAAATTGATTGGTTCCATGTGATGGCATATGTAAGGACCATCTCCTCTCACTAACATGATAGCATGCCATTTGGACAAGTGCTCCCCAATCATATCAGGTATGGTGTTGCCTTTTGACATTTTCATACCTCCTTAAAAATACATTTTTATGTTTTCCTGATCACTTGGTGGCTGAACCTCATAACTCACACCCTTTTGTGTCGCATTGTATGTGAGCTCCATGCTCCCTACGATCAGTCATGTCGAGGCAATTGGCTTGAGCACATTGGTTATTGTGAATAGTCTGGACCCTCATTTTTGAGTCTCGACTATCACAGAAACCTGCATGCTCTCACTGGTTACCTGATTCATTATACTGTTCACTTTTCATGTTTGTGGGTGGGGATGGGGGGGATAATTCACACTACATGTGGGATGTGGTACATCCCCTTAGAAGAGGCACAAGTAGGGGGTGTGAGTGGAGATGTTTAAACTACATGGTGTCATGGAGTTTAGGAGGAGTTCTGAGGGTATGTGCCACAGCCAGTGCCTGCCTGCCTGCATTTTCACAGCCTGCAGCATTCAGACTTTGTCCTTGTTGTGTTGTCGTTCACAAGATTCTGTAGTGCACAGAAATGGACTTAACAATTTGGCCTATTTGGATCCAGAAACTGGGTCAGTCAGTTTGGATGCAGAAATTGGCTCAGATATTTATCAGGCAGTATTCATCAGGTATAGCAGTGTCTTCTTCTTCCTCCTTGAAGTAAAATCCAAAATCAAAGATATGATCAAAGTACCTCATACACAACCAGTACGTATACAGTGTATGCACGATTAGCATACCAATTAGTTGCTTCTATCAGGCAGTATTGATCAGGTAGCGGCGCCCACTTCTTCCTCCTTTAAGTCAAATCTAAAATCAAACATATGATCTAAGTAGCTCATACGCAAGCAGTGAGTATACAGTATGCGCACAATTACCACACTGATTAGTTGCTTTTATCAGGCAGTATTCATCATGTAGCAGTGCCCACTTCTTCCTCCTTTAAGTCAAATCCAAAATCAAACATATGATCTAAGTAGCTCATACGCAAGCAGTGAGTATACAGTATGCACAATTAGCACACTGATTAGTTGCTTTTATCAGGCAGTATCCATCATGTAGCAGTGCCCACTTCTTCCTCCTTTAAGTCAAATCCAAAATCAAACATATGATCTAAGTATACAGTATCGGCATGATTAGCGGACTGATTAGTTGCTAATATAGTCTCACACTGCGGGATCAACGAGTAGGTAGCCTAATAAGACTTTGGGTTATGAGTGCAAGGACTCTGTGCACAGAATATTTGTGTTGGTATTGTGCCAGGTCTGCCACAGGAGTATAACAAGTTAAGAAAAATAAAGTTCTGCAGGCTCTACCAGCATTTCCTAGCATGCTTAAAGGTAGCAAGAACAAATTGGCAAGCTGTGTGTGTGTACAAGGATTATGTGTAGTGTAAAGCAAGAGCTGATCCCTTGTGGTCTGCCCTCATGTATATATGGTGTGAAATTTTGGAATTTTAGTATTTGTATTCTATTCCAGAAATTATGCCTCCTCCTCTGAAGGAGAACTCATGGGTCTGGCTTATGTACTGCTGAAGGGGCAGCCCATGGCAGAGCGGCAAGCCAGGCTCTGGGTGACAGACCCCTTGGGTTGGGCGCATCTGGCGGAATCTGCAAAGCCCTGCCCTGCCTGCTCTGTAAGATAAAAGGAAGAAGCAACGTGATGTGATGCGAGCACGAGGAGAACAACAGAATCAGCAGGCAGGGCCAATTCTGCCATCCGAGGAGGCTGGCAAAGTGACAGATTATACGGCCATTGAGGCCTTTTACCTTGTAACAACAAATGTCAAGGCATATCTCCAATTGTAATTTGCACAACACAAATTCATGAAGACACAACAAATTTTTAAAAAGGGAGAAGATGTAGTTTGCCCACTACGCATGGTCATCCGTCAATCTATTGGCTATAAGGACTACTGCCTTCCTTCAGAAGTGGTCATTTCCTAACCTTCTAAAGGAGGCCAAAACAATTGTCCAACCCTCCCCAAAGTTTGATGTTACGTAACATACTTGTAACATACTTTATTACGACTATTTGTGATCAAAAAATTCATGCCATGATCCTTAGACATGTTTGTTACCAAACATGGCACCATAACAAAACCAATGTTGGCTGGGTACCCTCTTTGGTAAGTAAGAATCATTGGTTCCAATCAGTAAGAACTGAACTAGAACCAGATCTGATTTTTGATCTGGGTTTTTATTCTGATCTGACTTTTAGAACTGCACCAAGAAACCGAACTGCAACCAGATTCCAGATTTTTGAAAATAATGTCGTGAGGAAATCTGAAAGTGCAATACCTGCCCCCAACATTGGTTTGGACCAATGTTGGACTGTTCTTTACTTTTGTAAAGAACCTCTTGTTCCAGTTCTAAAAAATAAATTAGAACTATCTCCGTTCCAATCCTACAGATAAATGGAACTACAATTCTAGGTCTAGTTCTTCAAGAAAAAAAATTGGTCGTAGTTTCGGTTCTGAGAATCAGATTTGATTATGGTATATGATTCTTAGTAACCCAGACCAGAAACTTACGATTATATGCAAGTTAACTCTCACAATCCTAATATGTAAAGCCCAGCAAGCATGGACATTAAACTTATTGTCTTTTTATACCTGGGCATGTGTAACATTCCTTTTGATATAGGATGCCCTGTGGACAAGCATAATCAAAATTCACATCATTTTTCGTGCAAAAACACATTCAAAAACAATGTGCTTGTGACATTGTTATTACAAACATTGTGCCAAAGTCTATGGGACAAGAAAAGTTGTGAAATTGTCTCACCCATCATTGAATGTGCATGATGTCTCCAAACTTTCACAACTCCTCCTCCACCTTCAGAGACCTAAAACTCTAAAAATTCTATGCACCCTAATCTTCATGCCATGTCCATGTTTGAAAAAACAATAAAGCCCCTTGGCAGGCTTCAAAGAATTGAGGCTTGTCTGTGCAAGGGCCGCACCTGTGTATGAATGGGGACATACCTAGGTAGGTTTATTTTATTTATTTTCAATGACTACCCGTCAATCTGGGCATCACATATTACCATGATAGATGCCCTTGTACATACCAGCCCAAAATCCACATACCCATCCAACATAGGTCCAAAGCATTCTTCATCACCATGGTGGACAAGGTGCATTTCGAGAGCGTTCCTTCATTAATCATAAAACAATAGCAATACTTGTACACTCTTCCCCTATCAATTAATTGTGCAGACATAGTGTAGTATTTTGGGTATGGCCAATTTTCTTCCTCAATACCCAAACATTAACCTGGTGTTTCGTAGTGTCCATAGGTTATTGTTTGGGTATGTGATGGTGTTTCGTAGTGTCTGTGGTTAGCTTTGGGACATGGATACAAAGGAAAACTTAGTGTTTCGCGTCCAGATATCATCCATCATGCATTGTGCTCTGATTCACTCAGACCTCATTTCTAGAGCCTGTCCTCCACCTTCTAGAGCCCCATGCTAACATTGAAAGATGCAAACAAAGATCATCCAAATCTGTCAATAAATTGAAAGATGCAAAGATCATCACAATCAGTCAATAATTGCTGAAAGAGTTGCATAGTAGTAGAAAACACCTACTTTTTTGAATGATCAAAATTCAATTGTCCAGATGCCACCCTGCTTTCTACTAGCAACTAATCTTACACTCATGTTTTTTCCTCTAGGAGAAGAAATCTCCCCTTCAAGAAAAAAGCTTTCAAACCCCATTATACATTTTGTACCAATTAATTAAAGATGAATTCAACCCAGTGTGTTTTTTTTTTTTTTTTGGGTTCAATTTTGTGATGTTGCCACATTGGCAATCATCTACAAGGATATCTAGCCATGTATCTAGCCATGTTTTGGCTAATTTATTTTCAAAAATTTACATCTTGGCTACTTGCTTGAACAATGTGTAAAAATGTGGCAATTTTAAAGAAATTCTTATCAAATTAAAAAAAGAATATTTGACAAAATATATATTTTAAAAATTGCCACAACAAAAAAAAAGAATGATTCAACCTCCAACTTGTAGGCCAAATGCTTCAAAATCCCTATAAGGTTAGCCATCATTGCCCAAAACACACAAAATAATGCATGGCAAATTCCTAAGGTGCCACATAATACATTGTGTTTGATAACAACACCAAAGCTCTTTAATTATGTTAATGTGTTAATGGATGCGGTATATAATATAGACACATCTTGTGTGGGTATTTGATTTTGTTAATGACCCTAGGTTCCAATTTTCCAAAAAATTAGAATCAAAGAACCACCACTTGCAAGTTTTTGACAAAAAATTCAAATTTAAAAAAACATTGGTTTCATATATTTCAAAATTCAAATAACCTATGTCTGTGTGGAGAAGAATTGGTAAAAAATATTTTTTGATTTTATTTATGGGAGGATCTCTATTTTAAGAACGGACCAAGTAAACAATAAAAAGAATATGTATTTTGATGCAATGACAATATAATAAACCTTCGAAAAAGAGGGCACACATACATTTGAACATGAACCAACTTAATTTGCATAGCAAATCAAGGGTTGAGAAGAGAAAAATGAAAAGGACGGCAATAGGATCAAAACCACATTCGTAAGCTAACAATTTATTTGGATAAACCAACTTGGAAGAAGAAGTAAATAAAAAAGAAACACAAATTGAGATCAAGGAAAGTAGCAAACTTATTAGTAAATAGATACAAATAGGTGCAAATTTCATAAATCAAGAATAAATTTTTTCTTAAGAGGATAGTTCCAATGGTGGAACAATGGTCTCCAAACCCACATGTTAAGGGTTCAAATCTCTTTTTCTTGATTGCATTCGATTTTGGTGGAGGTAGCAATTTCAAAAGAATTATTTTGGGGGGATGATAATTATATATTAAAGTGGCTTATTTAACATTTTAAAAAAATGGTTATGAAATTTTTAAACCACACTATTAACTTATCGTGTTTGGTCCATGTTAGAAAGTTTTGTTTAGCCAGCCAATTAAGTTTGAATTAAGTTAATGTTAAATTGGTTTAAGGTTTAGTATACCTCTGCTTGTATTCACAAAATTGTATTTTTTTGTGTTTTAACTTTGAACTAGTTCAAAGGTGTTCACAAGGTTTGAGTATTTCATGTTTGGGATATAATCCCAAGTTGAAATTTCAAAATACAAACATTTGTTGTTGTAGGTTTTTCATTATGGCACACATAAAACCTACAACAAGTTTCATTGTGACACATGGTTTTGTGTGTATTTCATTTTTTTGTTTTGGGCTTGGATTCCTACTATTTGCAAGTGAGTAAATATTTTGAATGAAAAAAAGTCTAATATAGTTGTGTTGTGCTTAGTTAAATTTAATTTGTTTAAGCATTGGTTTTTGTTTTAATCATGTTTTGCATAAGATTGTTGTTAACTAATGGTAATTATTATCACAAGGCAAAATAATTAGAGGTTAATTTTGGAATGGAAATGTTTTTGGTAGTAAAATTAGAATTACTGTCATTGTAAAATAATCAAAAATTAATTCTAGAATAAAATTCCAATAACAAATTACTTAGTTTGAAGGGCAAATTTCCTAATTTAATTAATTTAATGGGCATCCTAATGATTATTTAATTACTAGTGGTAGGTAATTACTTATCATTCTTTAATTATTAGGGGATGAAACTCCTTGGGTAGCTAGTCCTTAAGGATAAGGTGATTGGCATGAATTTGCCAATCAACTAAGATATGTGATGAAGATTTGGATAAAGGTCTAAAATCTAGCAAGGGATGAGGTGCGTGTGGTTCTTGGGTGGGACCTTATGGAATCCTTCTTCTATTTCTTGACCTTTTTTCATGTTGATTTTTTTCAAATTTTCTTTTCGTTTTTTTTTCATGTGTGTTGTTCCTTGTGAGGTTTATACAAGACACAAGAAACTAAAGGAGGAAGAATATTGCATTTGTGTGAAGAAGCAATGGAATGGGAAATGGAAGGTTGTGTCACATTTTGTTTTGTTGTTTGGTTGTGCTTTAGGTTTTTGGATGCAATGAAAGTAATTAGTATTAGTTTGATATGAAATATTGTAACTTTCAATTTAGTTAATTTTTCTTTTCTTCTTTCACTTCTTAAAATGTTTGCTAGAAATCAATCATTGGTTGGTAGTTATAATAATCAATCATTGCCTAGTAGTTATAATAAGAAAATAATTTTAGTAGTAGGCAACCAATGGAAGGTAGCATCTACAAGAATGAAGGCAACAAATTGGGATGGATATATTTTTACAAAGGATGTTGAGCAATCCTTTCATGAATGTTTTCCCATGTTTTATTATTTCTTTTCCCTTAACAACCTTCCCCCAAAATGGGATTTTGGATGTTGGGTCCAAAGTCTTACAAATGTGTTTTAAAACATGTTGTGTAATTATGTTTTGTGAAGTGTGTATTCTAGTTTGCTTTTTAGTTTACAATTAGTAAGGAAAATTACCAAAAAGAGAGATCCAAATTGGACCTTTTTTCACCTTTTATCAAAAGCTTTTGAGGTTTACTTTTTGAATTTTTTTCAACTTTTTATCCATTTAAGAACATTTCATCCTTAATTGAATGTTTTAAAATTTCATCCATTCATTCTTCATTCAACTAGTAGGTGAACATGGGTTAGTGATCATACACAATATTTTTAAAAAATTGCAATTCAAGCCTTGTGACCAAACATGACATCACATTGTGCCATGGCATTGCACATCACAACATAAAATGATGTGAGGTATGTGAAGTGATGAAAAGGGAAAAAAAACCATTTGGGGGGGGGGGGGGGGGGGGGTGTGGGCAAGGGGAATTCATATCCCCACATATGTTTTAAATTGTACAGATTTTTGTGTCATTGAGTTTCTTGAAAGAGGCTTATGCACATTGGAGATTTTTGCCCATTTGGAAACAAATAATTCTAGAAGTTGTTTCATAGGTAGCTTGTGTAAATTCAATTTTGTTAGATTTTTGATAACTTGGTGCTTGTGTTAACAAGCGCCCATTCTTGTAACCCACATGTGGTGGAGTGCCAAACTGTCAACATGTGGAGTGTTATGTTATCAATTTTTGAATTTCTTATAATTTCTAAACGAGGAATTACAAAAATGGGAATTCATATGAAAAGTTTATTCACACTTTGTATAGTTTAAGGTCATGCATGTGGTTCATTATTATTGTTTAAATATTGTTCATACATTGTCATAAGGTACAAAATGTGGGGAAGCATGTGGCTTGTCTAATAGTCCAATGGGGTGTACAACCTATGGATTGATCATTTTTCACACTTGTGCACACTGCCACATAGGATTAGTGGTGTGAAAGGTTACATGTTGTTTTTCATTTAAACAATCAATTTAATTAATAGTCGAAAGGGGAAAATGATATTATCCAATTTGTTCTTGCATTGTAAGTTGACTTAACTTCATGCACATAAATCCCAATAGGAAGTTTGAATCCCAACCACTTGCAAACCTCTAATAGTTGTCGTGTATTATTTGTAGCACTTGTAAACCTTTTATAATTATTGCATAAACCAAATTTAAAAACTAATAGTGTACATCAATTAAGAAGGAATTATTTTCCCTACCTTCCTAGAGGTCAATACAAACAAGAAGAAATAATGCACTTGACAACCTTCAACCATTATTCATTACATAACACCAAGTACATGTTCTTTCCATGTTCTTCATTTTCCTCACACACACACATTTCTTCCCCTAAAGAACTTAACCATATCCAATCTAAAATCATGCAAAGGAATGATATGCACAATCCTCCTCTTCAAAAGATAAATAAGGAACCCAAGGAGCATATTCATCACACAAAGGTTGAGGCCTTATATTCCTAAATTTTCTTATCCTTTTAAATCTCCTAGTATCCCTTCCACACATCTTAGTTAAAGGAAATCCATCCATCCGTTATCCATTTAAATTAATTAACCTAAATGGTTTCACCCCTTAATAAATAGAAAAAGGCAAATATGTTATTTACCATTAATAACTAAATAGTTACTAAGATGCCCTTCTAAGTGAACTAGACTAAGATATTATTTTTAGTAATAAATATTACTTTTATTGAAATTATTCCCATAATTAATTTCTGATTATTTTGTCCCAAGAAGGTAGTTCGTTATATTGATAGTACTATTGTCAAAAAACACTTTCATTTTATAAATTTCCTACGATTGTTTTGCCATTTAATGATAATTACCATCCAATGATGGTAGTACCATCTTTTAACACCCATGGTGTTTTAACCAACATAGGACAATTTTCTCCCGTTAACACAACCTTCATGTGATTTATGTTGAAAATTTTATAAACTTCATAGCTTTTAAATTTGAGCCCCTTGGTAATTTTTTTGCAACTCTTGAAAAAATTTCACAACGAGGTTGAATGCTAGCATAGGACCTTATGCATTAATGGAAAGGCTAAAACCACCACTTTCAATGGTTTCGTTATTAACATTATTGTTTCCATTGACTAACCTACTACTTGGAGCTATCATAATTGTACTTGAAATCATAGCAACATTTGGGGCCACAATACCCCCTAATGATGAAGACATAATTAGGCAACCATTACACTTACTAATCTTCAATCTAAGTTTTGTGGGCATGTCTGAACTTGTGACAATTGTCCAACAACATATTTTCCAAATGCTATAACAACCCATTTTATCCCATGATGTGAATAGTTATGGATTATGAATTTGTCATATATGACATTAGTTGTCAAATTCTTGGTTGAAGTCATTGGGTTCAATGGTGCCAATTGCCCTTGAATATTAACAATGTTTTTTTGTGGTTCCATAGAGTTCACCCATGTCCCATAACAATGGTGAAACAATTTGTAACTACTTAATAATATAATGTAAATCCAATATGAAGATTTCCCTTTTAATGATGATGATGGTGATGATATCGGTGGTCAAAACATAACCCTTCACCTTGTAAACACAATAGTACCACTTATATTCAAAATGTTCCCTATTTTCAAATCTTATGGCAATTTTGTGGTGACATTTATCCTTAAATTCTAAATTCCAAAACCCTAATTCCTAAAGGATGTTGAACTTATGGGCTTGACTTAACCCTAATTTAAAACACATGCACCTACGAAAAACATTTTACATAGCCAAACAAAAGTGGGGCTCACAATGAATAGAATAATTGTGGTTTCCAACCATCAACCAAATTTCAATATCACAACCAAACAATTGAATTGGCCCAATTATCACCTTTGTGTGCAATTCACAACACACCAATAGAAGGTTACAACCTAAACCCCTTCTTTCAAGTTTGTTGATAATGTTATGTGCATGACGATGGTTGTTGCATGACAATAGTTGTTGCAAAATGGTTGTTGTAGCACAATTATAAGTAGAAAGAAAACAAGTATTACTTTCATGTTTTTATTCACCAACTTTTTTCCTTGATGGTAATTAAGTTGTCAAATTCCACATTTTAATAGGTTGTGAGAGGCATATGTGTAACTGAAGAGGTTAATCACCATGACACAAATAGTCACATAAACATAGGTTATCCAATTTTGGTATGGGATTTTAAACAAGGAACTCAAAGGAGAAATGCAAGATGTTATGTTATTCTAGCTTATGCATCTCGCATTGGTGATTGTGTTTTAGTTGTTAGAATGCATCAAATTAAACATGGTGGAAAAACATGCGATGATTTTCAAATTCAATATAGATAACCTAAGGAATTCCTCAGCGTTATAGTTTCAACAATCATGTGGTGAACCAAATAAAGCCACCTACAAAAAACCAAAATGATTAAATTGGAACAAGGTGGTGCATCTTCATCATATTTCATTGAGTAAGGAGAAGACAAGAAAAATGTCGGAAATGTGTTAGACCTTGTCAAAAAGAGGATTGTGTTAATCCATCTTAAGTCATTATTTTCAACCCTAACCTTAATCAAATACCATTTTATTTTGTTAAATCCAACTTAAAGAGACCTTAGCCCTTTAATAAGGGGGCGATTTAGGGGTGATGTGCCATTTATGATGATTTTATGTTATTTGGTTTGTGAGTGTGTTGGAAATAAATGTTATTATGATTGATATGATAACTGTCGCAACCCTAACTTTGGGCTCGCGACCACGGCAAAGGGGTTGCAAAGGTGCGGGCCAAGAGGAAGCATGGGAGTCACATCACATACTCCCGAGAATGTAGGAAAGTGTGAGAGAGTGAACCCTCACACTCCCAATGCAACTCACACTTTGGGAGATGGTCCTGGTGGACTTTTGAAACTTTAGAGAGCGATTTTAGGGGTCAAAACTCAATGGCTTATGGCGTCCTTTATATCATCGAAAAGCTCGTGGAACGCAGATGTTTAGATGGGCTTGCATTGCTCATTTGGACATCTAAAACACAAGTTATGACCAAAAGAAGGGCCAGGAGTCAAATTGGCAATTTCACTCCCGACTAGAAAAAGTCGAGAATTAACCAAATTTACTTGGCTGCAGACAATGTGCCACATACCGTTGAAAAGCTCTTGACGAGAGATACAACTTTGCTTCATACTGCACTTCGATCCAAGGTCTGCTTGCAAAGTTATGGGGCTCCAAAGTTGTGGGAGTCTTGGTTGGCGCGATTCCGGGACTCCCGAAAGAGAAAAGCCATTTGGATGTGGGCCCCCTAGGAAGAGGTGCAGAGTATATTATAAGGGGGAAGGTGGTGGCTTACCTCAAGCCTGGGTCGTGGTGAGTCTTGTGTGCTTGTGTTGCCCGTGGTTTATCTTAACACCAAAGGTGTTTCAACTATGCATTAACCACTTTGTGTGGGTTGTGTGCAGGCCCGTGTGAATGAGTGAAGCTTGTCAATTTATCCTAGTCCCATCCCGGAGCTTCAACATGCCCCTCTACCCTTCAAAGTGTTGTGAACTAGGGAGCGTCTTCTGCTGTCTTTCATTTGAACTCACATTTGAGTCTTTCAAGGAGTTGGGTGTGCGTCAATAACGTGCAACAATTATTAAGAATGTTAGTTTAATTTTCTGGTTAAATTTTAATTAGGTTAATGTTAAGTTGAATTAATGTAACTAGTTGTGTTTTTGTTTGAAATTAATTCAAGTGTGAAAAAATTCGAATAAGTTCGAACAATTTTGTGTTTATTTCATTTTGTGTTTTGGACTTGGATTCTTTTTGTTTGTAGATGAATTAATCTTTTGAGTTTGGAAATGATGTGTCATTTAAAATGATTTGATATTATTTGGTTTATGTGTGTTTATACAACAATAGTTGTAGAGCCAATATGGTTGTGCACGACATTCACATTTTGATACTCACACAACATTGGTACGGATTATGAAATTGTAAGGTTATGCTTTTTCCTAAAGTATTGGATCTTCACATAGGTTGAAAATTGCTCATTTTGAGTTTCATTCTTTAGACGATAAAGATGTCATACATACAACATATGCATAAAACAACAATAAGCTTTCATAGTCCTCGAGTTAAGTCATTTGAAGTGAAAATTCAAGACTATATCATATATAAGTTAGTAGTTGTTGAATTTGGAACCATGATGTACCTAGACAATTTCTGATAATGAGATTTAAAACTAATGAAGTTTTGCCCAAGTTAAAAAAGTAGGATATCTTAGAACTTATTATGAAACCACCTATTGGAAACTGAAAATCTATCAATGCCTTCATTGTTACAATGATTGACAGCGGTAAATGAAACAACATGTTAACCACCATTGAACGGTTATCAAAAACAAGAACAAGCTCCCAAAGGTTATGTGGGTGGTTCATAGGGTTCATAACCATGGTTGTCAAAAAAACCAAAAAAACCAATTCCAAAATATAACCACAATTCTCAAAACATTCAAAAATTTGCCCTGAATAAGTAAAGTGCTCATCTGATGTGGAGGCCAAGGGGGTGCTTATTTTGGGTGAGGCCTTGGATGCTAATTTTAGGGAATGCCTCCTCACTCACTTATAGGACATTTCTTGGCATAAGGTCTTTAAGAGGGAGTTTTCTTTTTTTCCCTCTCTATAAGCATATCTTAAACCTATAGTTTATGAACGCAAAATTCTCCTCTTTAATAAGGTTATACCTTGAAAGAACACTACATAATTTCTAGTGGGGGGGGGGGGGGGGGGGGGGAGGATGAGGGAGGTGCCAAACATTGAAGATGACAAAACAAAGAAGTATGATAATAAATGGGCTCATGAAAAGTTCCATGTCCCATGTGGCTCATCCTTAATGAGCACACACGTAATGAACTCTTCCCAATTTTAGTCCAATGGGTCATTGAATTGGAAAGTCACCAAGCATTTTTATGAAACGCCCCTTCTTCCCTTATTTTGTGTTGGAGGAAGGAGGTATTTATTACCCACTCTTTAATGGGGGAATGAAGAGCCCTAAGCACCATAGAGTGGGTCCGCACTTAATTCGCCAGTTAAAAATAAAATTGGTCACACATGGGTGTTTGTATTTGAAGAAGAAACACTTTTTTTTTTTAAAACAAAAAAGAATATTAAAAAGTACATGGAAATGTGTCAGTGGAATCTGGTGGTTTATAAAACCCCCCTTCGTCAGAGAAAAGACAAGACATGCTCCGTCAGGAGTCAGGAGCACACCAGTTCAATCCCAACAGGGAATGCTCCCCAAAGCAATCTGGGATTGGCAGAGCCTTCTTCAAACCACCCCCTCCCCCCACCCCAAAAACACTTTCCCTTCTCCCAAAGGGGTAAAGGGGTAAGGAGGGGGAAAAAAAAAGAATTCCCTTTGCTAATAAAAGACCCAGGCTACACGGCTTCTAGAAAATTTACCCTAATTTTTCTTTGGGCCCTTTTCTCACCCACCCGTTTCCCTATGTATACCCCAAAACAAAAAAATTTCAAAAGTTACTATAGCACTCCACAAACCAGTCAAAAGTGACAACCTATATCAACTACATACCTAATTAACCAAAAAGAAAAATAAAGAACAATGGTTTTGTTACTTGCATACTTGAACACCATGTTCCAAAAATTTAAGTAACTACAATTCCAAATGCACTCAATGCCCAAATTTAGTAGTAAAAAAAATGTATACCTATTTAATTTTGATTTTAATTTTATCACACTAAAAAATTTCAAATCCCAGGTCATAGAAAAATATTAAAAATAAAGAAATTAAAAAAAACATTTTAGAAAATGAAGAATCAGACCTTCGATAAAAAAGTGGTTTAAGGGCTGGTTCTAATTATGGGTCGAAATTTTCCTGTGGCGGGGTTTCTGGTTCCGGTTCAGGGTCTATTTCTGAGACCAGTGCTGGGGTATGGTTACCGGAGAACTGAACCCAAAAACCACTTAGTTCTCTCACGTGTGTGTCCGGGAGAAAGAAGAACCGAACAACAGTGGTAAAAAAAACTAAATTACCAAAGCTCTCTTTGGTCACTATTATTACAAGAACAACTTCTAGTTGGTAAGTTTATTAGCCCTAGGGAGGTGAAAGTAAGTTTTACTTCATTCATTCATCCTTTTACTTCTTCTTCACCTAGGAAATTTTTTTTTACTTTCAAAAGCAGCAACAAAACCAGGAATGGATGAAATTATGAGAAGCAGAGACGGAGTTTAGATTAGACAGTTGACGACAGTTGGTGGCAGTTACTGACTAGTCACAAGGCGTCGGCAGCAACGACAACTACGGTAAAGGCTCTGGATAGGTACTGTAGGGTACTCAACACCTTTTTTTGGGGGCTCGGATCGATGAAACCCCCAAAGCACTCCAAAAAAAAAAGGGGGGGGGGCGAATACAAGGAACAAAATGGAAAGACCCCATGTCCAAGAAGACAAAATTACCACCTATATATATATACACACACATAAATATAATACCATTACTTGCCAAGTGTATGAGTAATGTCCATCAAACCTAGGCAGTTTGCTTTTTTTTTTTTTCATTTATTTTCAATTTTGTAATGTAGCCAAGGTGGTGATCATCCTTAAATTGACTTAATCAAATTTGGCAATTGATAAAAAATGAACATCCTTGTATATTTTTTGTTAACCTACTTGAACCATGTGTAGAAATTTGGGATTTAAAAATTATTTAAAAGAGATTTCTTTCCAATTTTGGCGATTCTTTTCAAAAGAACTCATTGAACTTTTATTTTTCATACGGTGTTCAATAATTCATCATTATTTATGTCAATGTCAAATTTAATTTAAATTAATATACATTTCATGGACATGAAATGATATATGTTATTTTGTTTTTTCATATCCATGTTGGTGGAGAGGAAAAAAAGAGTGAGATAGTTATAAAATGAAGGTAGTTATTGAAAAAAGGGTAAAAAAATATTTTTTTAATGAATAATAATAAAAAAAAGTAACAATTTTTTCTTAAAAGAGAGAAATAATTAAACTTGAGAATGAGATAGTTATTTTTGAAATTGTCTTTGGAACGATCCATGGATGATCATACCAAGGATTCCAAAAACATCCCCCCCTTATACAAGTCAAAAATTAAATCCAATATTAAATCACCCATTATAAGTAGTACTCCTACTGGTTTATAAGGCTATTATAACCTACCAGCCAAAAATAAAATCCAATATTAAATGACCCATTCTAAGTACTACTCCTACTGGTTTACTGGTTCATTTATTTTGGTTTCAATGTCAGTTCCAAATTAAGGACACAAGCCAAGCCGGACATAGGACCTGTTGGAATCATTGACGTGGGTCCTTCACTTGAGAGAGAATCACAAAGGGAACATCAAGTTCCCAAACCCCCTCTTGCTCTTGTTGAGAGAAGCGGAGGACTTGCTGAAAGGACACCTAGCCTAAGAACCCTATCAAATAAGGAAAAGCGGAGGACTTGCTGAAAGGACACCTAGCCTAAGAACCCTATCAAATAAGGAAAGCGGAGTACTTCCCGAAAGGACACCTAGCCTAAGAAGCCTATCAAAGAAGGAAAGCGGAGGACTTCCCGAAAGGACACCTAGCCTAAGAAGCATATCAAATAAGTAGGACCTCTAGCCCTAATACCACAAAATATTCAAAAAATTAATAACCCTGAGATCCAACCGTGCGGTTTTATTATTATTTTTTTTAATTTGTGATTTTGCCACATTAGCGATCATTCACAAGGACATTTAGCCATGATAGGCTACAGACCGGCTAAGAAAGTAGAAATTTATTAAAGTCGTTTTTATATATCTGGCTAGTTTCTTGAACAATGTGTAGAAACATGGCGATGTTTTAGAATTTTTATTTTTTTTGGCGATGTTTTAAAAGAAAATCTCAAAATGGCGAAAATTCTCCAGGAAAAAAATAATACCCAAAAAAACGCTGCTTACACCTTCAGGAGAAAGAGGAAATTTAATACTAATAATTAAGAGACAGACTTCCAAGCAAGTAAGTCTCACTCCATTAATTTGAATGAAAATAAATTCGAAAAATAAATGAATAATAATTTATCAGTAGGTTGGTGCCGTACATATTTAATAATTGGTAGGTAGGTAACAAGAAAGTTTCATCTGCCTGCCCTGCCTGCCTGCCTTGGGGTTTGGGTTTCCGTCGTCGCCGCCGATTTTCATCCATCCTCCGTGGATGGATGAAAACCGCGTCGTCGTCGTCGCAGAGGAACGTGGTGGCCACCGCCACGCACACACCCACGTCCCAATTGTCGCCACGTTCGGTCGTAACTCCGAAGAGCTGCGCGCGCGCGCGCGCAAGAAGAAGATGCAATTGCGGAGAAGTGCTCGCAAGTGAAGGGGAGAGACAGAGACAGAGAGAAATAAACAAAGAAACAAAGACGAAGAGGACGCACTCGGAGTCCTCCAACTCCGAGCTTTGGTGCTCTAGTAATGGAGGGATGTGTGGTAGCATCGAGGAGCAGTACTGGCATTGGAGCAGTTGCTGATGGTTTCTCGCAATATCATCATAGCGGCCATCACCAGCAACGTTATCATCATCATCAGCTCTCTTCTTCTTTTTCTCACGCTTCTGCTGCTGCTGGACATGCTTCTTCTTCGTTGTCGCCACAGCTTTCAAGCTTCTCATCTGTCCATGTAAACTATCTTATTATCCTCCTTCCTTGGCTGCTGCATATCCGTTCTCTATCACGAGCTCACTTTGCTTCCTGCTCTTTTGTTTCTTTGTTTTTTTGGGTTTGTTTTGGTTTGCTTTGCCCAAGGGTTTTCTTCCTTGCTTTTCTTTCGCTGTTGTCGCGAAATTTGGTTTGGTTTGCATCTAACTCTGTGTTTTCTCCCTCTGCTGTTGCATTTCTTTTCGGTTTCTTGTTTCTTCTTGTTGTGTGTAGAGTAGCTTCAGTTTTTTTCTTTTGAGAAGGTTTCTTTGAACGGCCCTTCTTCTTCTTCTTCTTCTTCTTCTTTTTTGGTTACTGAATCTCCCCCTCCTCCGTTGTTCTTTCTCACCTTTTGTTTGGCAGCAAACAAAAGTGTGAGATAATATGCTTGTGTCTTTCAACCACCTACGTCGGTGTGGGGCGTTATTCTTGCCGCTGCTTCATTTCTTTCGTCCCCAGTGTCCAAGTTTAGAGGAGGTGTGAGTGACGGTCTGTATAACATAGACTTTCCCTTTCTTGGCAAACTTTTAATTCTGAACTACTTCTTTTCTGTTTCTTCTGCACTGTCTGAGGGAGTATTCGTGATATGTGTGTCTGTTAGCTTCTCTTCTTTTTCCCCTCCAAAATGCAGTGATGCTGCTGGAGGGGGAAACCTGCTTTTTAACTGTTTTTTCTCTCGCCAAGTGATGTCTTAGGTGCTGCCTTTTGTGCCAAAGCTGATGCAACTTATGCACAGCAGTCTTCGTGTTCTAGTCATGTGCTGCAACGTATCATTGCTACTATTCATGTCTGCTGCCACGCATTCTTTCTTTATTCAGAAAGAGATTTGTGGCATTCTGAAGGCTAATATTATGAGCTTATGGTTGGTGTCATCAGAGTGGAATCTGTAGGGAACAGCATTCAGACTTGATAGCCTCTCTTCTTCTGACGCATCAGTATTTTGGCTGCTGAAACATGTGGTTAGGTTGGTGAACATGTTTTGCAGAGTGTTGATGAGATGAAGCATTTGCTCGTGTGTGCAACAATGGAGCTGGAATCAGCCCGAACGGTAGCAACAATGCAAGATCAAGTGCACAGAGCATGGGTGCAACAGATGGAGGAACTTCTGCTGATTGCACGCTATGAGAGAGATGAGGCACGCAAAGAGTGCCTCCATCTGCAACAGTGTCTTTCTCGCTCGCCAAGCTTAAATGAGTCTAGCCTCAGTGAGAGCATGCCAAACGCAGCGTTAGCAGGTGTTGTGGAGTCTACTGCAGACACACATCATTATCAGCAGCAGCAGCAGCAGCAACAACAGTTGGAAGAGCTTCACCAGCACTTGGAGTTGCATCAATCCCATCTATCATCCCCCCATGCTTCTTCACTGGTACACCATGAACAACAGAACATTGTTGAACACTCACATGATTCAGTTCAGGTGCTCCAGCATCTGGACTTTCCACCCCTGGATCTGCAGTACTCACTCCATGCACTCCCTCAGATCCACTCACCAGATGAGCAATGCTTTCTGAGTGAACTTGAAAGTATAGAGCAAGTCATTGCGATGTCAGATTTTCAGCATCAAGTAGGGCATCAGCAGCATCGTGGGTTGCTGCAGCAGTGCTCAGATGAGCAAGCAGACCACAAGTCTGAGCAGCAGCCATTTCCTCAGATGCAACAACGGAGCAAGCGTCAGAAAATTCAGTCTGAGGAACAGGCTCCTGTACATCAGCAATCAACACCCAATCCTCAAGACAATGTGTTTGCCACTGTATCTGTATCACAGCAGCATGCAACATGGCAATCTGTATCTGTTGGTGATGCCAGCTTTTCTCCACAACATATGTGCTCACCATCACCCCATTCCAGCAGTATAAGTATACCAACTGCTTGCCTTCATAGTGGCTCAGCAGTGGCCTCCCTTTTAAGTCCTTTGGAGCTATGTGATATGTCAAAGCCCAGCTCAATGCATCCAGGATCTAGGCTGGTTCATCTGCCAGAGCCACCGGAGGCAGACCCCCAGGTGATGTTGAACTCTTTGCCAGAGAAAGGAAAGCTTCTCCAAGCAGTGATGCAAGCAGGACCACTGTTACAAACTCTGCTATTGGCTGGGCCCCTTCCGCAATGGCGATATCCACCTCCAGTCCTTGACACAGTCAACATTCCGCAAGTGCCTATATCATCCTCAACTTCCTGTGATTCTCGGACAGTGATCACAAACATGGATCCGATGGCTGTGAGACAAATTAATTCACACAGTGTGGTGCATCTTTCGGGACCTACCTGCACTCAAGAGAACATCTCTCGCCTTCCATCACCTCTCTCATCAACTTCAACAGCCCCTTGTGCTGCTGGTCTTGGTTCTCAGGGTGTCATGCACATGAACAGCATCATGGGTCATGTGAACCCAGATGAGAGAATGTTGCATCATCCCCTTTAGTATGCCAAAATCCATTGATCATATGGACTGTACACTATACTGAACCTTCTGGTGATCCTGAACAAGGTGTAACTTTTGCATCAGTCAACCCCAGTCAAGCAAGAATCTTGGGTAAGTGAACAGATTCACGAGGCGCTTGGTATGTTGTGTGTGTTGGAAACCAATGTATTTTCACAGTAGAAAAGCATATCAGTTTCAGGTTTTCTTAACTTCCATCGGTTTCAACCCCAGTCAGCAGGAATTCTGTTAAAACAGATTCTGTGAGCACTTGGTGTGTTGTGTGTGTGACTCACAAAGCCGATGTATTTTTAAAGAGTAGTAGAGAAAAGGTTTTGAGTTTCCTTCAGTCAACCCCAGTCAGGAATCGAGTAAAGCAGATTCTGCTAGCACTTGGTGTGTTGTGTTTTTCATTCGCAAAACCGATGCATTTTCGGAATAGAAACAAGACAAAAATCAGTTTGTTCAGTTGACAGGAGAAGTTTCTTCCCCTTATATTATTGCAGCTTCCAAGGTTTGTCTTCTTTGTAAATCTTTTCAGTTTATTATGGATCAGTTTGTGTGTGATTTTCCTCTCTTGTCGTTGGAATTTGTATATTAAACATAAGCCTATAGACAGGTTTTGTGAGAAGCAAAATATGGGCAGCAGCTGATCTGGAGCTGCTGGTGCTGGTGCTGGTGCTACGGATTTCTACATTGCTTGGCAAAACACTTTTGTGGAGTAGTCTTTCTCAAGACTCAAGAGGTGTCTACTGATATGCAATTCCTTAGGCAAAATCTAGTCTTCTTAGTTCACCTCAATTAGTTATTAATATCATCATTGATTAGGTGTACTCTTCTCTAACAAATACAGAAGAGTATTTGCAAACTGCTTCTACATTGTGTAAGAAAAGTGTGAAGAAAAAACATTAAAAGTTTGCACAAATGAAACAACATCCAAGCAGAGAAGCTCTTCTTTGCAAACATAAAAGACATTTATACTGTTTTTTTTCCCTGAAATAAATTAACAATAAATTTTTTAAATTCTTTTTTAATAGATTTTCTTTATTTAGTAGAGTTTAGGTTTTTTAATAGTGGTGTCAACTGGGAGCTCCATGGTAAAGGTGCACTTGGGTTATGTGTGCCACTCCAAATGGGTGAGACCTTTCACAGGAGCTACATAATAAATACCTCAAATGAAGGAAGCCCTTGGGATTGGAGTTTTGAAATACTCCGTATTTAGCGGCCGTTTTGGATTGGCCCCGCTTAATTAGGTGGAGTGCGGCGGCCCCCACTAATTTGGCGGGCCCTGCTTGCTTTCCAATCGCACTAGGTAATAAATAGGGACCGCCACCTGCCAAAACACGAGGGAAAGTAGGGGGGGGGGGGGGGGAACAACACTAAAGAATTGGCACTAAAAAGGTGGAGCTAAAAGTGGGGCCCAAATAACTCTAAGTTTGGGCACTAACTAACTAACTAAAAAGTGGCACTAAAATGGTGGAGCTAAAAGTGGGGCCCAAACAACTCTAAGTTTGGGCACTAACTCACTAACTAACTAAAAAGTGGCACTAAAACGGTGGAGCTAAAAGTGGGGCCCAAATAACTCTGAGTTTGGGCACTAACTCACTAACTAACTAAGAAGTGGTACTAAAATGGTGGAGCTAAATATGGGGGCCAAAACAGAAGTGGGGGGAACAATTTGGAATGTTCCATTGTTCCATTGGTGAATTTTTAGAAAAAAAGGGCCAATTTTATTAATTTGGTTGTAGTAAATTGGTATATTCCATTTTATCCCTCTCCAAACTTGGCGGTGTTTGGTGGACTCCATGTTTATGTTAAGAGTGTTTTGTGTTAGGCTTTAGTAGTAAAGTTGGCTTCTGCCCAAATCCCCCTGGCCCACTTTGGAAACACCACTGGGCACACTTTATGAAAAAAATTGGCAATATTCAAACACACTTGTTTTTTTGTGCGAATATTTTCAAAAATGAAAAATAAAATAAAAATGAAAACTGAACATTTTGTCATATATGCCTTATTTTTCTGAGAAAAATTATAAGCTTTTTTAATTAAAAAAAATGCAATTTACTCACCACAATTTCATTCTAGTTTTGGTTTGATAATCATTTTTGTTTGCAATTTTTTGTATGTTTTAGACCTGTGACCATTTAATGTGTGAGTGAGATCCCTCTTGTGATGCTGCAACTAACATGATGTCATTACATTTGTTTTTAAGGAAAAAAAACCTAGTTTTTAACTATACACTTGGCAAGCTTGTAAGACAAGTAACCCCTTAGTTGAAATATACTATAACTTACATCACATAGTACAATAGACGGCAGTTTGCAACACATTCAACTAAAAGTACAAAATTTACAAAGATAGATTGGGATGTTGCAATTTCTTCATAATAAAAAAAAATATCCAATTTCTTCAAAGTTCTGAAAGAAACTAAAATTTGGGATTTACTATTTTATTTCATAGGCAAATGCCACACATCCATCCTGACATAGAATAGTTCCAAAAGCTGCAAAATCAGAATTAGGGGTTAGAGTAAAAGTTGAGTTCACTAGTGCACAAAGTTGTGGTTAAAGAAGTTTAAAATCCAATTTGAAACAAGTCCAAACAACACTCCCATTCTACATCTGATTTCTAAATTGCTGTTTAAATTTATTGAGGACTTGGGTATTAGAAATGGGTGCTCACTTTTTCCCTCTCCCTTTTCTGTTGTGTTTTCATTGCGATTAAGTTTTGTCAAGTTTAAGTGATTTTGAACAACCCCTTCCTGTCTCCCGAAAACTAAAACATTGAGAAGGTTGATTTGAAACTGTGGGATATGGCAAATTGGGAAGGGGTGGGGAGTTGGTCCCGCTATACATAATACTAAAACAAGTTTACATGAAAAAGTATCTTAAGGCAAAAGAAGAATTATGAAAACTCAAATACTTCACCATGCAAAAATATAATCTTCAAAAATCCTCTAAAAGAAACCAAAATCCTTCAAGATATATTATAACTCTATAAGTGATCTCAAGTTTCAACACAAGCTAAAATATCATCTCTCAAGAATCCTCATATAGAAATAGACCTATTACCTAGGGGCCAAAATCCCTTAACCTACTATATATACTCTATAATGAATCTAAACACCATATCCTTGCCTTTGGTAGGCAAAGCCATCAAAATTGATGCTGTTGTGGCTAAGTTTTTGTGAAACATTTCACAACAGAAAATTTCATTAGAAACACCCATTATGTGGGCTGCTTGTGGAGGCTACTCTTGTTTTTCTTTCTCATTGTCCTTGAGCTTTTGTTTGTTTTTGTCGTTTTCCACCACATGCAATCGCCTTGTATCCATTGAAACCACCCTCAAGCTTAACTTACTTGCCATCATGTGCAGACTGGGCAAAAAAAGTCGAGCAGTCTAAGCTAAGTTGTTGGCGTGAACTTGCGTCCAAAACTGTGTAATGGGTGAAAAAGGACAACCAAAACAAGATGAGGTGGTATTAAGGAAAATTTGTCAATACTCCGTATAAGTACACTGGTTGGAATTTATTGCAGTTGTTTGGAATTTATCACACTCATGACTTGTTTGGCAATCATCTCTCCAAGATCTCAGTATCTCTAATGTCTCCAAGATCTTGATGATAACTCTAATTTAAATTCGACAAGCATAACGAGCACCCACCTAAAGTTCCTTTCTTTTCAATGAAACCCTGCCAAACTTTATAAAAAGAAAGCACCCAAGAAATGGAGAGAAAAAGGAGCAAGGGGCAACCCTTTTCTCTTCTCTTAGTGTTGAAAATAGGGTGCTTGTCAGGCAAACAAGACATGGGCACCAAAGAGATGGGACAAAATAATCTTTTGGGATTACTTTGGCCACACCCATTGTACACAATCTTAGCCTATGGAGCCACTTCACTTTTTAAAAATGCTATGGGTTGTCTGGATTTTAGTACCACAAATGGTCTACTATGGACTTTTTGATCACTACCCATTTCTCTCCAATAGGGCCTCAAAACGACAAGAAGAAGTACTCAGAAAGGTTGGTACTTTTGGCTTGCCACACTCTTAAGTAACTAATGCACGTTGTTGGGCAACTCCCCATTCTTGTCTCACCCAAAAATGGTGGGACAATAATAAATGGAGGCACTCACAATGTGGGGGGGCCATGCATTACATTGAGTGCTCTTGTTCAGCCCCCCCCCCCACTATTGTGACTACTACCACCATTTGACTACACACAAAAGTTATAAAATCATGCATTCCATCCATCCATCCATCCCCCCCCCCCCACTTGTCATGTAGCTAACCAGAGTGATTAGCCATGTATCAACCATCCCCATGTATTAACTACACAGTACCTTGTAGTGGGCAAGTGCTATACATACTTATCTACCTATGGTTCTTAGTACTTAGGGTACCAAACCCTACCCACTTAGAGAGGTAGTTAACTTGGTATGGTGAGGTGAAAGTGGGAGGGTTTACAAAATAGGGCAACTCAGTTGTAGTACACAATTCTTGTGAGATAATACCACTCCTCAGCACAAACCTTTGCATGGCATGATGGCACCACTAACCCTATTTCCAAATCACCTATCTTATTAGATAGTGCACTAACTTAGGAAGTTCCTTTATTATAGCCAAACTAATTTATTGGCCTTGCCTACCAAGGCAAGGATATTGTGTTTAGATTCATTCTAGAGTGTAGCAGCTTAAGGGATTTTGGCCCCTGGATTCTAGATCTAATTTTATATGAGGATTTTTGAAAGATGATATTTTGGCTTGTGCTGAAACATGAGATTAGTTATAGAGTTATGATATCTTGAAGGATTTTGGTTTCTTATAGAGGATTTTTTTGAAGATTATATTCTTGCATGTGAAATATTTGAATTTCCATAATACTTCTTTTGCTTTCAGATACTTTTTACTGGAAATGGCAAGGCCACAGTGTGAAACACCCTTGTTGTAGTGTTTGTCATGTAACCCATCTGCTGCCTTTTCCCAATTATTCTCACTTCCCATGCATTCTGTTCTTGAGTGATGAAACTCATTAGGAGCACAAAGGATGTCACTACTTTAATTAGAGATTTGGTTCCCATATTCTCCATACCTACACAATCTAAATCTTTCTCCAAAATTTTGAGTTGGTGCACATTCTTCACTGCAAATTGCATATGGAAGCCCCCAATCTTATGACAGATTCGGATCTACAAAATCTCTTATTTCTACAAATAAGCAAACCCACTTCAAACATCATGGGCTTCCAGGACAAAGTGAATTTCTAAACAAGGAACTGTTGCTGAATTAATCTCTTAATTTAGTCTGTAGAGACATATATATATGTATATATTCTAAATTCAATACATTTTGCTCCATTGCTCCATTGAAACAATAAATGTGCATACCATCTCACCAAGGGCTTTTCAAGGCACCAAAAGCAAATAGTTTGGGAAAGTAATAGCACGATCACATCCAAACAAATAAACACCTATTTTAATATATAAATTTGTGCATGTTGAATCTAACCAAGTTGTCAATCCCTACTACACCTTATGCCATTGAACAAGGCCCAAACTAACAATGTTCACCTAGGTCTCATGCAAGCCTCATTGAAAGAAGAATGTTGATTGGCACAACGCTCCATCTAGATATTGCATGGCAATTTGCAATACTGAATGTCCCATGAGGTTGGAGTTGTTATAGCTCCTTGTGAGACTAATCCTCCTTGTCCTCATCTTCCTTATCATGTTCACTTATGTCTAAAATTATGTTTTCAAAATTAACATGTATGTAGTTTTGTGAATGCCAAGCCTATTCATTCTTTGAAAAATCAACCAAATCTCATTAGCTTGGTTACACTCCCTTAGCATCTGTTTGATGAATTCAATGAATCCAAATTAACAAATTGTGAGGTGACCATCAAATCACATCTCCTTTGTCCTTCTCTTATTCAATTGCTTTTTAATTTATTCATGATTCATTAGCCCTTTGTTTCATTGTTCCATAGGTTCACTATCAATGGAACAAATGTTACTTTTAGTTTATTTGATCCATGTGCTTGGCTTGCCTTTTCCAAAGCCGAGATTCTTTAAGTCACATGATTAAATGTTCTATGTGATGGATTTGATTTTTGAGAGAAAGAATAATGATGGACATTTTGAAGACCTCTAAAGATTTTAGAAGCATTATTTTGAATGTTTAGCATGATGTTTATTTTTTGAGCTTTAAGGTGTGTTTTAGTATATAAAAATTGAAGAAGAAATGTAATTGATATTTTTACAAACTTTTTGCAAAGTCTAAATGTCCACATCTAACCCCAAGGTGATGGCTCATTAATATAATCCCTTTTAGGACCATGGGATTACAAAAGGTCCTCCTAGGTTCAAACCCAATGGTGTGTAGGTGAAACTCTTACTAGACTTCTACCAATGAGATTCATGACTTGGGGGTGCCAACAATGTGTTAAGTTGGGTTTGTTATTGTGTTTCAAAAAAATAGTCCACAACCATGTTCTATTTGCTTCGTGTTGCTTGTCATGGATATGTATTTACCCATTTGTTGAAAGAAAAATTCATATTATAGGTTGACATGATTATCTTTTGAAGTCAATGTTACCTAATGCATATGAAGAAAATGGTGGTATAATGAAATTTAAGAGGTCATGGATTTTTGTTAATGTTTGATGCAATGTTATTTTTTTCAACTTTTAAAACTTGTTTGAATGGCCATATATGCAAGGATAATAAACAAATGTGGTTATTTTCTAGTGGTTGGAATAAAACTAGTTGACAACATGATTTCTTTATGCGGCTACTTTGTGCAAATAGATTTTTCATTTGGGTTAACATTATTTGCAAATGGGTATTTTTTTTCATCCTCATGTCTAGAGGAAACCATCTCTTTTGTTGAATCAAATTATTGGCTACTCGAAACATCTATGGGAGGTCTTTAGCAACATTAAAAAGTTGCAAAATGCATGCATTAAAACAAGAAAATACAAATTGACTCACATGCACAAACAAAAACACATGCAATTCCACGGGAATTTAAACCCCAATCTCGAATAAGAGTTTTCCCTTTACAACATAATTGATCTACACCCACAACCTAGCCACCCCACACAAATCATATATATTGCACACAACCTATATTTAAGTACACCATCCCAAAATGCAACTAGTAGGTCTTGGTTCCTTTTGTTGTGGCACTCAAATTTCCTCATTCTTGGAACTTGCAAACCACATATTTGGGCTAGGTGTGCATAAAACATTCATGGAAAATAACCAAAATTACAACATAAAAACAAGCATGATAAGAAAACCAAAAGCAAGTTGAAGGAGGTAGATTCTAAAAATGAACATTGAACAATTCCAAATTCTCAAGTTCAACATAAACTTGCATTGCAAATGTATCCCACTTTGTCATTTTTCCATTGCAAAATTTTTGAATGGTAAGGAAATGTATCTAAGGTGTAAAACTTTTGTGCAAACACATTGCACACCACAAGGTCTAAATGATTTGTGAATCTATTGCATAACTTTAACCTCATGAAAGCTATTAAAGTATTGAAGCGCCATTCATCTTCAATATTACTAATCACTTGAACTATTGCTAGCTTTACTAACTTGAAATATTCCAAGATCTTCTACACAAGCAATGTTGAACTCAAGAGACTTAACCATAGGTGGTATCGCCCCAAGTCATATTTGACCAGTTCTTTAATACTAATATTGATAATAATATCATATACTTAGGTTGCACATTATATATTGATGCTTCTAACCTCAATAAAAAAATTGAATGAAAAATTTGGGAAGACATAAAACAATTTGTGAGGTTGGAATACAAGGCATATGATTCTTTAACACATTTTCACTGATGCAACAAAATCACATAGAAACACATCATATATCTATCTAAACTTGATAAATGAATGCACCATTTCAAGTAAAAGAATCAAGCAATTAAGAACCAAAGAAATCTCAACATCACATAATTGAAAGTTGGCAAGAACCTTTGGCTCATTTGGAGAATCAATTGTCATTTTCATAAGCAAGGTCTTATATTCCTCCATGACCCTTTTATTGAACTTAACATGCTTATCCAACAATTTGTGTTGTGTAGCCATGGAACAGCCATTGGGAAGACAATGAAATGCTTGCATCAGAAGTTGTGTCAACCATTTGCTATATGCATGTATACTTTCCAATTGAAAGTAGTGAGAAACATTTGTGAATATAGTTGTAATATCTTTGTGCGATGAAATGTGTGCATGGTTGTAGTGTTGGCTTCAATATAATATGAATTGCAAACTTGCAAATTAAAAATTTACATTCCTTTAGGTTTGGTTAATCATTTCAATGATTTTTGGAGTCATTGTGTCACCTTTTTTCATATTTAGCCACTCTTACATTCCATTTCTAAGTTATGAGTAAAGTAATTTTGGGGGTAGATTTGTGGTTTTATGTAGCTTAAAGTAATTTATTTTCAGAAATCTTTGAAATTTTTTATGGTGCATTTACATTTGATGTTAAATCAATGTTAATTGTAAATCTAGGTGGCATCCTAGGTGGCACCCAATGTTAAATGGGCAATAGCTTAATATTATGTGAATGTTGCCTTTATTGCCTTGGAGAGCAAGGAAGAAGCTTTAATTGATCCTTAAGTAGGGGACTTTTCTCCTGGTGATTTGCAACAAACCCATATGCCAACAATATGGAAAAGGGTTATCACACCTAAAATGTTTTCTCTTTCTTGTATATTTTATTGAGAAAACACAAACTCTTCTTAGGGGTAGGAAAGTTAGATTCTAATTTTGTGTAGTGTATGGGGGCATTTCCAAAATTAGGGCCTAGGATCAGACAATAATTGAGTTTGGCCCTTTTCGGAATGTCCCTTACCCATGAGCTCATAATAAAACATAAAGGAAAGTTCATCATGAACTTAAACATATATAGATCACGAAGGGGGAAGCAAATTTCAGTTATAAATAGGTATAAGATCCCTCCCACTCTTAAGGATTAAACATAAGATCTTTGTTCTTTTGTAAATGAAATATTACTGACTTCAAGAAAAAATTCTAAGTGTTTTACATAAAATAAAAAGCTTATTTTGTGAGCCATAGAACATTGTCCAATGCCTAAAAACAAATTGGACATGAGAAACAATTGAGGGGCAGTTTACACTAGAACACTTGTGCTTGGGACACAAAAATCTAAAATCCCTCACTAGTCCAAAACATGAAGGTTGATCAAGTTGGGTTTACACTAAGGTAGGTTGAGGCCTAGGCCCAAGCAAATGACCTTGGATGAATTTTTTTGTTGGAATCCTACATGGACTATTGTGGATAATGTTACTTGGTCCTTAGGGTATCTTTTGAGGCCCATCACTATTAGGCATAATGAAAATAACAACACATGGCTCTCAAAAAGTCCCAGCCACTCATTTATGAATATTTGTAAAGTGAAGTTGGTGGGAGTTTTAGTCCCCCCACCCCACCAAAATTATTGCCCTTTAGACCTTAAAGACAATAATGAAAATACAAATAAAAATCTTCTAATAATTTTTAAAAAAGTTCTTCAAATGTTGAATAAGAGTTGTTTGTTGATGGTTCAATTTGTTGCAAGCTTTTTTTCATAAGTTTATTTTTAGCCATGCAAGGCTACCCACATGATGGAGATTACTCACAATTGCAAGAGGATAATTAAGAGATGTAGATTGCCCTTTCCATGGATGAAATGCAAATTCATGGGCTTTCTTTGAGAATGTTCAAATATTAATCCACAAGAAGGAATTCACAACCTTCACATACGAAGATCCTTTGTAATAACAAGAATATAAATTTGTTTTGAGGAAGAGCCCCTTGTTTTGTTCTCGCAGTGTTCACAATTTGTGATCAAAATAGGAAAGATTGTGGAGATCAAAGAAGAAGAGATGAATAAAATCAAGTGCTTGTTCTTTAATTCAAATTGGGTTTACATTAGGAACAAGTCCATGAGTTTTCCCAAAAAGCGAGGTACCATGAGACTCTCTAGACCATGGCCCAAGGGTTCTATAAACCACCCCTGAGGTCAATTGTCAATTTTCTCGCCAAGTAGTGGGTACATAATTAGTTACAGCGGTTCTGCACAAATTAATGTGGAGAATGGACCTGAGCCAAATTTGTCCAGAAATGATGTCAGAGACTTATTAATGTTCTTTAATGTACGTATTATTTAATATTGTTTAAACTGCACAAGCTTGGAATAGAGAATGAAGAATCATGTTTTAAGGATAAAATTGGAAACTTGGATTACACAATAGAGTAGACCCATCGCATGATCATCTGCTTATGATCGAACACTTATTTATATCTTCATGATATGTGTTTCACTTTGAGTGATTAAAAATGTTATGGGAGTGCTACCTCAATCTTTAGAAATCACCTTTGAAGTGCAAAGGAAAATGAGTAATAAAAAAATAACAAGAAAAAAAAACCTTTCCAACTTATAAAACTTTTTTTTTTCCCTCTCTTTGGTCCCCTCTTACTTTTTAAACCTTGTAACTTTCTTATTTCTTAGTCATTTCAAATGACTTCAAGTGCTACATGAGTGTCCTTAAAGTTTTACAAATCATCCTAGAACTCTAATAACAACAAAGCAATAAACAAAGAATGTTTTTCAAATGCTCGAGAATCAACCTTTGTAATGTTTTGTTTTTTTAGTTCTTATTTCTTTATTTTGGGGAGCCATAACTTTCTCATTTATAATTTGTTTTGGACATTGTTAATATATCAAATGTGCCAAGAAGAGGAACCAGAAACATCGGAGCCCTCCCCTTGTATCCAGCTTGCCATGAGTGCTTAAATGTTCGATCACTGGCTGATCTTCCCTGCTTTCACCCCTATCCTCTCTTTTAGTGGTATCCGCAAAGTAATGAAATTTTGTTAAATCACAGTATAAAATGCTGTCCCTCAGCATTTATTGCACAAGGTTCGAGAGTACTTATAGTCATTGTACAGGCGGGAGCAGTGAAAATATATGTAGCAGCAACCGAGGCGCTCAGTAAAAAGGAAAGACAGGATGAAACTCAGTTTACCACCAAAATTGCTGAAAAAACTAGTCTGGGTCTCAATTATTTCGTTTTGTAAAATTTTGATTCTCAGATACGCGTTTGATGCCCTATTATGCCTAAACTGACCGTTCTCGCCCCCTAATCGCAAGACTTTCCAAATAACTTTAATCACTACAATTTTGTCCGAGATTCTTGTGATAGGTAAATTAAACTTGTGGGTTGTTTAAACTAGTTGGCTTTAGCAATTCGCCTGGAGACTCCGAGCAAATGAATTTAATTTATTGAATCCAAGCTCCTGGATTTCTTACTAGGAGCATAGCACATGTTCCATTCAAACTAGGGTTTAACAGGAGCAATTAGAGGGAAGGAGGGGAGGGGAGCAACTAGCGACCCGTGTTGGCCAGGTATCATTTCCACTTTTTTTAATATTTCAGAATCAAAGAACTTGCTGGTTTTTGGGTTTGTTTTTTGAAAAAATCAGAAAAAAAAAAACCACCCATTCTGATTATTTCATAAACATTAAGCAGCTGTGGTTTTTTTATGGAAGAAGTGATAAAGAACCACCTGTCTTGAACCTTAAGGAACAAGTGATTTTTGTGAAGGAACCGATAAAGAACGGGTCATCTCGCAAGTGAAATTTTGACTTTTTCAAAAAACTTGAGAATTTGTGGCAATATCAGAACCAGTTCTTTGATTATTTATGAGAACCATGATTATGGAATGTAAGAACGGCCCTGACTACCTCCAGGGCCTGTTCCAGTTACCAGAACTAGTAAAATAACCAACCACAACTACTGCAAATAACACTTACTGAATGTTAAGTGAGCCAGTTTACTATAACTCTTATATTGCATTCACACTCAATGTTAAGTTGGTGTTGAATGATAATCTAGGTGGCATCCTAGGTGGCACCCAATGTTCATTTGCTACGAGCTCGACGTTTCTGTGTTGTTGCAAGTAGGTTCAAACAATTTCTATGCTCTCTTCTTTGAACCTAGCTTGACCTCTTGCGTTGTCAAGTATAGGAGGAGGAGGAGGAGGAGGAGGTAGGTGCTGATCCTAAGCTGTGCTCCTATTGACAATTTAGCTACAAGATAAAACTTTGTCTTCACATTCTTTATCGGTGGGCTGGCTTCGCGGTATTGAAAGTTTTTGTACCCACCTGGAGTTCTTTCGGCAGTACATTTATTGTTCTCTAGCTGGTCTCTTGTGATTGCATCATCATCCTGTCTCTTGATTGAAGTTTTCGTTTGCATATCGACTTCCGAGGCGCTGCTTCTCTAGTAGCACAGAACTTTGCTACACAGATACTGCGCTAATACAATCTAAATAAGTTTTTCTACAAATCCTGTGCATTCGCTAGTGCAAATAGGAGGCTGTGGCGCAAAATCTCGCAATATGGGTCGGGTCACAAGTCTCTAAATCTCCAAATAGAAGCGGTCAACAAAATAGAAACAAAAATTGTTCCCGCATTTGATGCCGGGGCATTTGGTGACGATGGTACAATACAACTGCCCCACACTTGTACATTCTTGAGGTAATTTAGTGTGACGCTACTACTCAAGAACAATGAATTCATATGAGTAAAATTTGAGTGTGTATGGATAAGGGATTGAATGACCTTGAATCTCTTCATTTCGGCACTAGCGTTGACCAGTGGTTTGCATAACAAGTGCTGTTGCATCATTGAGGATGTAGCAACCTTGTAGCTGGAATAATTTGTTCAATTTTCCGTTGGGTGCAAAAATAGTTTCTTGGGTCCAACACAGAAGCAAAGAATCAATTTAAAATCGGAACACATGCCCGGTGGAGAAGAAACTCAAGCTGGGTGAACAGGAGAGATTCTGAGCCAAACAAAACAATATGAGCAGATCGAGTCTCTTGTTGGTTCCCATATCGATCGCCTTCTTTGGAACCACTCCCACACTGATAGATAGATTGTGTAATACCTATGTTATGCCATTAATGTGATCTACACTAACAACTTCCCATGCTTCTGTTCATTGAGGATGCTACATGACCACAGATGAAACTATGCAATAGTTCATTTCTCACAGATTGCCCATTAGATTACAATGGGCAGTAGATTCCAACATACTGACTTGTGTTGACGGTAATGGCAGTACAGAAAATTATGGTACCAACATCAAAAGAGGTAAATCTATGTAATGCTCATTCTTATGCTTCCATGTTTATGATGGTCCCAGACAAACACTCCACTTGAAAGAAACCTTCATTCTGCTATATATTTCATGAGAGAACATTGCAGGTGAACAAGAAACAATTGTTTGAGAACCAGACCAGTCATTCTAAGCACACAACTGAATATCGAAACAAAAAAGAACCTGATACCTGAGCACTCAGCCTATCATTGCATTGAAAGAGATACTCAAGAGGAATGGGATAGACCTGCCAAGCAAAAATATGAACAGATTTAGAAGCCTTAGAAATGAGGTGGTACTCATCTCATGACTTTGCATGGACAATCATTTACAGCACCTGTGGGTGTGTAAGATTTCCATTTGCCCATCCTTGTTTACAATGTCAGCAATCCCACCTGCCAGCCAGCAATATTCGAAAACCATCTAGGTCACCTGGTGGCAGTGGAGAAATTTCCTCATCCTGGTTTACAGTGTCAGCAATCCCACCTGCCCAGGTAGCAAGAACTGATACTGCACAAGCCATTATACTCTTCTCAACATGGAAGCCAAGATCAATTTCAGGCACTAAAGGAGGGATTGAAAAGTCAGCCTCTTGCATATACCTTCAACAGTTCCTCCCCTTATAGTGTCATGTGAAGGTGGCATCCATTGCTAGAAACATTGGATCCAAGATTTTGTGGTTGCACTCATTCACATCAATTTCATGAGCACAGTGCAAAAAAACAATTGACACTTTTGGAGGTTCACACTGAGCTCTCACCACTATTGACAATTCTGACCGCTCCTTGACATCTTGTACCTATCTCCATCCTTGAACAGAATCTTGCTCAATTCTTCACCATGATTGTCCTCAATCCACAAGTTGATGAGAAGCCTCCTCATGTATTTGTATTGGATATCTATATAGTCTGACTTACTCTCAAGTTAAGAAGAACATGGCATCTCAGATCCAACAATTGGTGGTTCATCTTGGGAACCATCATTGTCCAGAAACTCATGCAAGGTGAGCCTGTGAGCTGCTCTGTGGATGTGATCTGGAAAGCATGCAAGAACATGGACAAGGTGTTGCACCCAGGGTGATGCCCAACTATTTCCAAAAGTCACAGTTGCTGGACGGGAATGAAGGCCCTGGGTACTCTGCACATCCTGAGAAACTTGATTGCTGATTACTCTTCCAACCTAGTTTAAGGATCTTTTGAGAATATTACACAAGCTTGAAATACAAAAGAAAGATTGGCACAGTGTCTGATGTGACTGTCTCTTGAATCAATCAATGACCATTGACATTCTGAAAAAAGTAAAACGGAGGGGTTGCTCAGATCTTACAGCAGGGCCTCAGAAGCCTGCAAGTCCTTTCAATTCTGGCATTCACATAGTTGATAACAGAGCCTACAATTACTTGCACAGCGGTTGCCATATGCCAACCTGCACTGCTGTTGAACACGCAAAGCAAGTGAACAATGGCATGGATGTAATTGATGAGGAAAGCAAGAACTTGAAATACACCATCATGGATAGAGAACAACATTACAGCAGTTTTGCAGGGATGATGAAATTGACCTCTGGAGCTGAAGAAGACACCTCAGACCATTCCTGGGAAGTGCATTTCAGGCATCTGGGAGACATGGGACCTCCTGAGCATGTGAAGGTTAACATGATCAAGGTTTTCAAGGCCCTTGAAAGTGTGATCAACACCAACCATGAGCCCTTCATATAAAGAAAACCCAATTTTCACAGAAGATGGCCAATGCCTATAGCACATTATTTGTTGCAAAACAAAGCAAAAACTCATTAAGCATCTAGTTGGTGTCTCAATGTGCAGATGGAACTCACATTCATGATATACTCAAGTTTCAAGCTTCAGCTTTCTCCCCTTTGAACACAGCTTTTGTAAACACAATTACATTTCACAGCATATACTTACAAATCTGTGCAATGAAGTTTTCAGAAAATGGACCCACTCACTTTTGAAACTGAACCCTGCACCATAAACCCTCACTATTTTCAAGTGCGAGTTCCAATCAGGTCCCTGTTTAGTACGCTCCAACCAGGTTAGTGAAGTACTAAAACATAACAAGGAGAACCATGTATATACAATATCTCTTGCTAAATACCAAACAGGATAACATTACATCCTCTGTTATAAACATTGTCAGTGGGCTTTGAAGGCAAAACTAGTAAAACCTATGTTTGCAGTATGTATCTATATATACAAAAGGGGGTTCCCATGCCCTGGTTGGGCCTGCTCCTTTTTCAACCTAATTTTCAATGTCAGTAAAATGAAAGTCCTATTGTTAGCACAAATGACTTCATGTAATGTAATGATTCGAACTTCCTGTAGCACTTGTACTGTCCAAATTATCCCAGAGCCCAACAATAACCTCAATCAGAAAACTCCATGATCTTTAGCTCCAATTTCAGCTCCTCTGAAAATGGTAACTTGGATGACAGCTCTGGAACACTGAAATTAACATTGGAACAATAGGCCCCACAGGAAGACCAGCCCAAATTCTACTAAACATCAGCGGAAAACCCATAGCCCAAACCCTGACTTTCACAAAGCCACTGCCAATATTTCTTCAACATGTAGTCATTTGGCTGAACTTCTCTCCATCTTCCTTCACAAAAAATTGCATATGCATCTCTTGCATACCTGTGTCAAGAAAAATAAAATCTATGTCAGATGCTCTATACGATCACATGACTTCCAGTTGATCTGCTCCAAGAAAGCCTCTCTACTGAAACTGCATTTAACAAGATCCAATGGAACTACAGGAATGCAACAGAACCAAACTCTGCATGGCAATATTAGAAAATCTTCAAAGGACCATTTGATTTAACAATTGGGGTATTTATCAGATTCCTTCCTCCTCCCAGATGCAGAAACCTTACTCGCCAATACCATGAAGCTGAGACACATTGGTCCAGTCACCATGTGCATATTCTTCAGAGAAACGCTGAAGCATTTTGGCACGCTTGTTCTGCAGGCCAAGGGAACGGATAATAGTGCCAATCTTCTCTGTCTCTGTGGTCAAGCATGCTTCTGGATGAGGGCAGAGCTCAAACAAGTCCCAGATCACCTTGTGCATCTGCACACTCCACAGAACATTTGCAATTTAGTAGAAAATGATGACATACACATGACTCTAATTTGCCAAACAGCCCAAACAACTTTGGTGTATCCACATAGATGTGCAGACAAGCTTGCTGTTTACTCATCCTGTCACACACTTGGTATGTTTGTACACCAGAGATGGAGCTCCAAGGTTGTGGTACATACTTGGCGGCCCCCAGTCTTGTTCAGCAACATGCAGGCTACTAGCACTTTCCAAGGGTCCCGATAAAGCTGCTCTTGGATTAAACCATAAGGTGACACTGGTGGGATCCACTTGACATCTGATGACAAGCGAGCACCTGGAGCAATCACCTCCTCTATGTGCTGCACCTGTATGTGCTGTACTTTTCTCATCTTCTTAGCTGGAGGTATCCAGGAATCTAATGAAGAGGTGCTAGTCTCAAATAACTCATCTGGAGTCAAATCTGCAGCTCCATCGAGGGAGTCAACTGTCTCTGTTATCACATCCCTGATTGAGCTTTGTGTTGCCTGAGTCTCACTTGTAGCGGGATGTACTTTGCCAGTTCGGTCTGGTACAGACAGATAAAGACACAACAGAACAAAAACTTAGCCAAATTCTCCATGCAAAGGTCCTACTCTGTAGAATAAAATACTCAGGACATCCTATGAGATCGTGGACAAACTGTTCTGTCCAAGGCTAATGCCTGCCTGTGAAGCTTCAGATGCACATGCAATATTCCTATCTTTAACTCCCTGCCAAAGACACATGCTGAGAAAACTCGCTCCAAAACCCTGAAAAACATGTGGTTATCGAATATTATCCAAGACCATGAATTTATGTGAATTAAGAAAAAACAGGAACTTCTCTGAAGCTTTAGACACATGAAGGTTTAGGGTTTAGGTTTAAGTTTTTTTACAAACAAAGTTGAGAGAGAAGGCTTTTGATGGGACACAAACCAGAGGAACTGCAGGCTACCGGTTTTCTTTGTAGCTTGGAGGACGTTTGCTTTTGCAAATTCAATTTGCTTGCCTTCACTGTTTCCAATTGTGCTCCACTCTTTTCAAGAATGAGGCTGCCACATTCAATATCTCCATCAACCAATCTTCCTTGTGGCGCAAAAATTCTTCCATTCTTTTTGGAAAGACTACTGTTGTCAATGCTGCCTTGATTCTTTGTTCCTCGCAAAGCCAGGTTTCTCACCTTAGCTTTCTCAAGGCTACTATTAAGACCCTGTTGGCCAGCAGCACCTTTGGATGGCCACTTCGCACTCAAAGTTTCGAGTCTGGCCTTGGCCCTTTCCAAGGTCACTTCCCGCAGAACATCCGATGAATTTCCCTCCTGGCCGCCATCATCTCTCATCATAGCAGCACTCAAAAAATCCTCAGATGAAACGCTTTCAACTTGCTCAAAAGAAGCGCGTTTCTTCTTCTTCCCAGATTCATCTATACGAACACAGCAACCACCTTTCGGAGTTGCTCTTCTTCTTCTACTACTAAAACCGCCGCCGCCACCACAATCAGCAACTTCTTTTCCTCCTCCTTTCAAAGATTTCGCTGCCTTTAGTTTCGCAAGAGCTTTCTCTACACTCACACCTTCCATTACTACCTGTTGCTGTTTTGCACTGCCACCACCATGGACTAAACCAAAAGCAAATCCATCACCAAGGTTTACGTCTACATCATTATAACAATAATTATTCTTCTTCACATCATCATCATAATCATCATCATCATCAGAATCACCAACAAGAGCAGATTCCATCTTTGTAGCCATTTGCCTCCTCAGTCTAGGGTTCAAGATCCGGGTCTTCGGTGGGGTTTCGTCACCCCGCCCCCTCATCTTCTTCATAGCTTTAATAAGCTTAGCCCCAGCACTCTCCACAGATGGCCGCACCTGGTGCTGCTGCTTCTTCACATCCTGGGACCTACTACAACTGCCATCATGCCATTCCTCCATCGCAACCAACAACAACAACACCACGACGACGACGGAGATCAGCTCTTCATCTTTCTGTCACGACAATCGTGCTGCTCCATCAA
Source organism: Sphagnum tenellum (assembly GCA_963921925.1). NCBI lineage: Eukaryota > Viridiplantae > Streptophyta > Sphagnopsida > Sphagnales > Sphagnaceae > Sphagnum > Sphagnum tenellum. Next base: position 10,398,599 of record OY998150.1, read on the forward strand.
CAACATCGACACACGATAGCGACGAAACACTCTAAACCCTAAACAAACGAAAACAGGCTAATTTCATCAAAGACGAGAAGCAAGCCCAATGCTCATCCACTGAACAGTACTTCATCATCTTTATTTTTTCGTTGGAAGAAACTATTTTTCATCACATTTGGTTCTTCATCCTTCTCACCTCTCTCTCTCTTGTTGGAAAAAATTACTGTCGTCAAGAAGGGAGTGAGGTGGGAGAGAAAGCTAAAAGGAACCTTGGGTAGAAAGGCTGGTGAGCGAACACTTAAGGGTTAAATCTCTTGAAGTTTAGTAACTGTGCAATTTTTGCAATAGGTTTTCATGGTGTTTAGATGCTCCTTCAACCATAGCACTCCTAAGCCTTTATAACACTTGATTCTGAGCTCAAATGAGAAAGTTATGAGCCCCCAAAGTAAGGGGTCCTGTTGTTTGAAAAATGTTGGATAGAACACATTAAACTCTTATCTTCATGCATTTTACTATCTATGAACAAACATTTGAAACCTAATGTCGGTACACATGTCCTCCTATACACATGAGATTAATAATATAATTAAATGTAGAATTTTTTTAATTAGCATTCAGATTTTTTTTAAACTTGTAAATAAACCCAAATTTTTGCAATAGCAGCTACATAGTCAAGGGGCGTTTAAGGTTTTGAATTAATGATCTTTTGAACAATAACCTAATGATCTAAGATCAATGATCTCGATGACACCACTTGGGGTAATCTATAGTTTTCTCCTTGGATCTGGAAAAAGAACATTGCGCCATTGCCATTGTAGTTCTCTCCATAATCCAAACCTCTCCTAACTTCTCTCTCATCTTTCTTTGAGTCTATGTGTGTCCAAGTCTAGGAAGCCATCACTTGTGTGTCTAGGTTTGTGCGTGTCCAAGTCCAAGAAGCCATCACCAAGTTTAGGAAGCCATCACTTGTGTGTCCATGTCTGAATTTTGCATGTGTCCAAGTTTACAAAGCCATTGCCTCTACTCTATGTGTTTTTGTTCTATGTGTTTTGCCAAGACAATACATCTACCATCACTTATGTTCTTTGCACCTTTGCTCTATGCCCTTCTCCAAGAAAATAACATCAATATTGCCATTGCCAACCTATGCTCATTATGCTTTTGCTACATGCACTTCTCCAAGAAGATGACGTCAATGTCACCATCACAAACCTATATTCTCTCTGCCTCTACTCTATGCCACTGCTAGAATTCTTATTTTTTTAAATTGATCAAGTTGATTAGATGGGTTTTTTATTATTAGAAGACATGTATTTTTTACTAGAGGCTAAGGGATTGAATGATAATGAGTATTTTTTTACTAATCAATTTGACTAGAATGACCAATTTGACAATTAGTCCAATCAAACATCTAATCAAATTAAAGTGCAAAATACCACCTAGTCAAGTTTGTTAGCAATTTAATCAATAAAACCACCCAATCTAGTCAAATTGGTAAGTGTCCTAGTTAATAAAGACACTTATTATATTCAATCAATAAGGCTAACTAAGTAGGTTTAATCGAAGTGACCAATGGTTTAATCAAAAGGGTCAATTACAAATTTTAATATTAATCGAGTATATTGGGACTACATTTAACATTTTGATTATGTTTGACCAAATAAAAAAAAGTTGAAAAAGTGTAAAAGTTAGCTAGTCATAACTAAATGAATCATGACCAAATTAGTTATGATTTAACTAATTATATATATGGTTTATCTAACTATGGTTAAATTGACTATATTAGAATTAGTTATGACTCAACTACCCATGAAAGAAATAAGTAAAATTAAAACTAACCATGGTCAATTTAATCATGTTTAATTAACCATAATTTGTTTAGTTACGTATGTTTTAACCATGATTAGTTTAACCATGATTCATTTATCCATAATTAATTATTCCATCATTTTTTTGGCCATATTTCGTTTAATTATGGCTAGTTTAGCCATATGTAATTTAGTAATTATAAATATTTAAAACATGTTATTTTAACAATAATCGGTTTTACCTTAGTAAGTTTACCCATGATAATTAGTTTAACATAATTAATTTAACCACTACTAGTTGGGCCATTGTTGGTTTTGCCATAATGAATTTAATCATGGTTATTGTAAACATAACTAAATTAAATATATTTATTTTTAACATATTATTATTTTACCTTAATAAATCTAACTGTAATCAATAAACCCATAATTATAATGAATTAGATCAACTTTGTAAGGATTAATTATAGTTTGGTTGTAATTATCAATCAACAATATACTACATTATAAATATCTTGATATTTTATATAATTCAAGGATTCATAATATGGTTGTAATCATTAATTATAACTAAATAACTAGACATTAATTATTACTTATTTTTATTTAAACTTAATTAACGTACATATTTACCCACCTCTTTATTGATTAATTAATTAAATTTATGTATCTTACATAATTAATTAGAAATAATGTTGTGTGAACTAAGAGGCTTTAATGTTGTGTGGACATGAAAATGTTTTTCCCTCCCAAAAGTTTGTCCCATATTATTTATCATCCTTTGTAAATGATAAGCAATATCAATAGATGCACCATAAGCATCAAAAACATAAAAAATATTTTAAAAATAAGGCCATTTAGGATGAACTAATTGTAAAGGCTAAATCTTAAAAGTCAAATTCAAAATGAAATAGGATTTTCTTACCAAGGTCATCTAGGTGTAGGCTTAATTTAGGTGATGTACATTAAGCCCAGTAAAGGTCATAGTGTAGGTTGCCCTAGCCTACTTCAAGCTTTTATACCTAATTGCTAGTTATAGGTTCATAGACCTAGGTGTAAGAATTTAGGTTGAAGGTTCCTAAACATAAGGACCTTAGGAGTAGGTATCTAATATTAGGTCTAACTTAGGTTATTTAGGTTTTATCAATGTGGCATAACCTAGTGGTCAATGTTTAAATGTCACATGGCATAACCTAGGTGGCCAATGTTTAGATGCCACGTGACTTAACTTGACCATTGTTTAAATGCCACATGACATTTGCCTAGTTAAAATGGTGTTTGACCAATCAAAAAAATCATTTGATTGCAATATTGACTAGTCAAAAGTACTAGTCAAAATGACTAATAAAAAATGTCAACTTAGGCTTGGTCAAAAAGTACATGGCCCAATGAATAGGTTCAAAACAAGTTGTCCAAAATGACTAGGAGGTTTTTTTTTATGCTTGTCCAAAATGTTATTTGACAAAAAATTCTAGTAAAAAAAATAGGAATTCTAGTAGTGTGCATTTCCAAGAAGACATTATCAACACCACCATCACCACCATTGCTCAAGTCACCAGAGCAATTGACTATTTCTTAGCTTGAACCAAAAATTTCTTTTTGTGTTTACGTGTTGGATTCCAACTTGCAATTGAGACTGAAAGTTGTTTTTATCTTGTGTGCATACCTATTGACTTTCTTCCCAAGGTTTTTATTAAGATTTGGTTTACATAGTGTGTGATCAAAGAAATGTTGGATCAGATCTTCAACCTGGATCTTGAACAATTTTGATATATGCAATAAAAAGGTTTATAGGCAGACTCTAACTCTTGTGGCGGTGTTGAATGCATGAGACAGTGTAGGTGCACTTGAAGAGGGTAGTGTGTTCATGAGTAGATTATTGAAAGCGGTTTATATGTCTTTGTGGGGAGTAGCATGGTTTATAGATGTGCAAAATCTGGGAGCATGGAAGGTGCATGCAACGTGTTCAGCAAGATGCCCTTGAGGAACACGATTTAAAAAAAATTCCATACTTGTAGGGTTTGCCATGCATTGGCATGGAAGCATCCCTTGGCTTTACACTTTTTTGGCACATTTATTTGAAATGATGTTATTTGTCTAGCTTGTAGCAATGTAGGCCTGGTGGATGAAGGCATGCATTGTTATGTTGCCATGAACCCAATTTACACAATTTTTGTAGAGTTAGAGCGCTACACCTTCATGGTTGACCTTCTTGGCTATGCTGGCCATATATAGGAGATAGAGAATATGATCAAGTCAATGCCTTGACCAAATGTAGCTATGTACACATGCACCCACACATATATATGTATATCAGAAGGCCATGCCAGATTAAGAAACTCCTCGCATTTCAGCTGCAGGGAGCTTGTCTGGAAGAGTGTTTCTAATGCAATCTCTGGGCAAAGCACGGAAATTGACAAACAGCAACATTCCACTCCATATGATGGAGATATCTACCTGTGCTCTTCGAGCAATCTCCTGGTTGCCACTGAGAACGCTCCAGCTCTTAGGTCACACAGTCCTCAGTCTCATATTGAAGGCAAATTGGACAATTGGCCATTGACCTAGTTTTGTGCTGTTTTGTTTTTGCTGTTTTGTCCCGAAGGTCAAGTCCAGCAAGTTATGTTCTGTCCGTCCTTGCTGTTTTGTCTTGCAAGTTATGCTCTGTTCTATAAAAGAAGAGGGAGGCTGCAAGATAGGAGCATATACAAGCAGAGCTGGGCTAAATTTAGGAGCTGTTAAGATGAGGGTAGAACAGGGTGGACGGCTTTTCACCTTCAACATCAGAAAGGATGGCACAGATATGTTGGTAAAGATCTTTGAGCAAGGGACAGGGAAACAAAACTGGAAAAGATCCTGTCTATTGAAATGAAGCAAACAAGCAATAGAAGCTCACCTGCTTGAGAAGCGCTTCTTTGCTCCCCTTACCGAACCCCACACCAGCAAATGTGTTCAGAGTGATGCCTCCAAATGAACATGCAGCCAATCCAGTGGATGCAGTAATAAACACTGCATCATTGCCGAATTTCTCCCTCAGACACTGTAGCGCATCTGCCAGCATGAAGCTCTTCCCTGTTCCTGCTGATCCTGTCACAAACACAGACTTGCCCCGTGCAATTGCATGAAGAACTTCCATTTGCTGTTCTGATGGCGTAAACTTCTTTGTCTCCACAAACTCCAGACTCTCCTCAAGCTTTGGGCACCCTACAAATTCATGACAAGTGAGAACTTTTGCATCACATAGATGGGTGGGTGACTTTAACAGTGGACTAAAGCTGATTCTGCTCTTGCTGTCGAAAAAAAAAAATTCAAGCTTGACATGATCTTCTGACATTGGGTGTTTGTTTATGGCATGGAGCTGTGTAGTACCAGCATCAAATCTCATTTTCTTCCATGTTTCCGGGTTCAAAACAGCTTCTCCTTGCTCCTCCTCGTGAGGAGATGAGGAGGGAGTTGCCTGTTGGAAGCATGGAATACTGATATTCCTCCCGAAACTGCTGCCACGAGCAGGTGTCTTCCTCACTGATCTACACTCTCCGACTTGGTCCTCTACTCTGCCTCTCTTGGCAGCTTGTTGTCCGCAATCACGCACCAATTCTACGGAGCAATTCTCAGTACCCGCAAAGCCTGGCTGACAAGAGGATCCGTTGTCAAGTGCTGCTGCTGCTGTTTTTGTTGTTGTTGAGTGTCCGATCCTGATCCTTGCGTGGTGGTGGTTTGTCGATAGTTCCTCTAGCCCTAGACGAGTGCCCAAATAGCTGCCCGCGCCTCTCCATCTCTGAGATTCCATTTCTCCATGATGAATGATGGAAGGTTGGCAGGGACCTCCTCCGTTATAGGAAACAGCACCCACCACGTTTCGGAGCTCTCTAGCCTGGCGCCGCTTCATGGCCAGTCGCTTTTGACGGGCGCTGCGAGACCTCTGCTCTGAAGTGAGCCCGCTCTGTGTTTGAGAATACAGGATCGGCTCGTCGTCATCGTCGTCGGACAGCAGCAAGATCAGTTGGTTCTCCATCACCATCTCGTCAAACAAGTAATGATGCTACCACAGATTCGCAAACGGAGCACCCGCAAAATCTGCGACGCCTTCTTCTTCCTTCATGCCGCCCTTTCTCAAAGCACTTTGATGTTCTAGCACACAATGTGCTTCATAATCAAAACGCAAGCAAGCAACGCAATGGCGAATGTCAGTTGCGCAAGCAAAACGCAGGAGGCTCTCTGAACAACCCTCGAATCCAGCCTTCAGCAACACGACGACGATGTGTGCTTCCACGCAACGAAATTCCAGCACAGAATGCGACGACTGTGAGATATGCGAAAGGAATGGATTAGGGGAAGACGAACCGATGCAACAGACAAGAAGAAGACGAAGCAATTTTACGTCAGACGGAAGTGCAGCGCGAATGGCGCGCGCGACCTTCATCTGGCGAGAAAATTTCAAGCGCTCAGCTCAACGGTTGCGCGGCGTTGGCCTTAAAGACACGAGTGCTGGGCAAAGCTCTACCCTACGTAGCTGATAAGCGCACAACTGCCTTCACGCACATCTTGCTCCTCCTTCACGAGAACCTGCAACTTCGTCCTGGTCGCTGTTGTGGGTGCGCATTGTTTGCCAGAAACCTTGCGGATTGGAAATGAAATGTCGACAAAACACTCGCGATTTGTTGAAATGGCGGCTTCAATCTGGAGCCAGACAGAACATCTTACAAGAAGAAGAAGAAGAAGCAACAACCAGCCGCGTCTTGCAGCAGTTCCATCAGCACCATCAATCAAACATTTGTTCCAGTTAAGTTTCTCGCACTTTCAGAGTCTGCAAGCTACCTTACTTCACACAGTAATTTTGTTTCTAGAGAAAAGTTCCTCTGGGATTCATTGAGTTTCTTCTTCAAGGAACTCGATGCTTCTTGTATAGAAGCTTTTTCTTTCTGTGGTGGTCAAAAGCTGAGTTGAAACTTGCAATTGCAGCAAAGCAAAAGGAGATATTGTTTGGTGTTGATCAGACAGAAAAAATTTCCCTGTAGCTGGACTTTCCATTTGTTTGTTTGTTTGTTGTCAAGCTCCTTGCAACAACTACTCCCACATGTATGCATTATGCTTTTTGTTTTCTTCCTCAAGGCTTTTGTCCCCATTTGCTTTCAGCATTCAGCAGGCATTCAACCAAACAAAAAGCAGAATGCAAGTCTTCTTCTCCTCCTCCTCCTCCTCCTCCTCCTCTTCCTCCTCCCTCTGTTCTTGCAACTCTTTCAACACATGAGCATATTTGTTTTTTTGTAGAATTGGCAGCTTTTCTATTCTGCTTTCTCTGCCATGCCTTTCCAAAACTGATCAACTTATTGGAATTCTCGTGTTGTCTCTCAGCTACCCACAATTTGTGACAATACCATGTACCTTGGCAGCTTCAACACTACTTACATTTTTCTCTCAAACACCAAAATTGGCATCCTTGGCAAATCAATCTACATTAGATTGAATACATTGAAAGTTTTTGAGAAAATGTTTTTTTTATTGAGCTGCAGATCCTATGAAGGAGGTTGACATTGTTGGAATTGAATCAAGATATTTATATTGGAGATTGAGTAAACCTTCACAATGTCAAGTACGCAAACTTTAACCACTCTTAACATGTTCATCTCCTAATGCTCAGCAGAAGAAGCACACAGCTAACAAACTCTCCTATTGAAACCCTCCAAAAGAAAAGCAGTCCTTGTGCTTTGCATATATGGTGGAAATCTTGCTTTATGACTCCTCCAAGTCTTCTGTCAAAAAACTCCGAATCAGATTGTTCCTTGCAATTGTATATGGTGGAAAGGTTCCCTCTGCATCTCCATCCATACCCTTGCAGTAAACACCCTTTTTGTGACTAAAGGTATCAAAGGAATGTTTACCGTGATATGCACCCATTCCACCCTCCCCCACCCCTCCAAATGGGAATCCTGGGATTATAAACTGTAACACAATCCCCACCAGCAAGAGAACTCATCAGTACCCACATAGTTTGATGCAATTCACCATCAATGCCTTTGAAGTACGATCCCCTATTTCCTTTTATTCTTAGGAGGATGTCTTCCATGACACAGAATTCTCATGTCCCATAATCTCCATCCACGAGTCGAAGTTTATGAACAACTTCCTTAAATCAATGTAGACAATGTTTTCTTCACTCCAATCTACAACCAGTGCAATTATTGCTCTTAAACACCTCGTACTTCTGCAGCTCTTTCAATATAGAATTGTAACAAGAAAACTAAAAGGAACTGAAGCATGTTCAATGTACTTAAAGAGGGTTTGTGGTCATTCCATTTCACAATTTTGCTATCATCAAACACACAACATCCAGTCAAGTCAATCCACCAACCTGGTGAACTTACTCCGACTAGGCAAGGATATGGAAGGCATTGATTATTCTGTACATACATGTAAGATAGTCTCATTAATCGACATGCCCCCTGCAGAGATTTCTGTTGCAAATCGTTCTTGCACTGTGTTGTTTGTGGAGAAAAGAAATAGTGCTAATGGCTTTGGTAGATCCAGAATGATATTGATTGCTTCATCTGCTCCCTTTACCTACACCATAACCACAAGAGATCACATTTCATGCAGAATTTTCAGTAAATGTAGAGAAGATCCAACCTGGAGCCTGAAAGCAAAGTCCCAACATTATATTCTTACAACCATATGAGCAAGAACTTATGGGTTCAAGTGGAATTGAGCTGATATCTGAGGCTGAAAGAGATTTGAAGATAAACAGACAGCAGAGGCAGATGAAGAAGAATTACCGTAATTATAGGAAGAATCGGTCCAAAAATCTCTTCCAACATCACAGGGACATCAAGTGGGACATCAAGCACAATGGTAGGTGAAATGAACCTGAATGATGTAGAAACCCACAATTAAGCATTGATGAGGAAGGTGTAATGGGACCGAAATGACATGAGAATTAATTCCATTCACACAATGATAGTCTACAATTACTAAAGCTAATCGTTAGAACACATCTCTGTGATAAGATGCATAAAAGGGACATTTGCAGTTTGATTACTACATGAATTGATGTTGTGTACAGTTTTAGAAGCTCCTATAAACTGTGGGCAGTTCCCTAGCTAGCTTGAGAGGGTAGGAAACCAAAAGGACATTGAGGTTACTCACAGGGACTGTTCATTGCGTTCACCACCATGAACAATTTTTTCAGTTGTTCTTGGATCATCCAAAAGCCTTGTGACCCGTCGGAAATGATTTGCATTGACAATACGTGTAAGGTCAGGAGAGGTGCTTGCATCCTCTCCATAAAACTCCACAATTGTTGCCTTTAGAGTCTCAACCTGAATTACATATGTGAAAGAATACAATCAGTACATGAACAGAGATTTCAACTGTTATTGAATCCCACTTGAGTCACAAAAAAAACCAGAAAAAGCCATATGCTATCATCATTTCTCACTACACTAAACAGTGGAAAAAGGTAGTCCAACACGGACTGAATTCACTAAGGATATGTATGTGTTAATGAGAAATGAAAATGCAAGTGCTGGAGCAATATACCAGATTCGGCACAATGTGCTCTTGTACCAACAAATAATCAGGAGAAATACATGCTTGTCCATCACTGAAACCCCATTTCCCCTGGCATATTCGTCTTGCTGAAACCTACAGCACAATCCAGAAAGCATTTTAAATAATAATAATGTCAGCATGATTCTCTTTGTCACAGATGGTCTACTAAAAGCCACAATTTGTCATTACTTTCGATGTTTGCATGAATTTCACTATTGGTTTCTGCAAAGAGACCAGTAGAAGCAGATCTGATTTCAACAAATAGTACCACAAATCATGAATCATTTGTGACATATGTGGAGAGGTTACTAGCTAGAATTGGAAAAATTGGGTTGCTGGTCATACTTTCAAATCAACAGAGTCATCAATATACAGTGGGCACTTTCCACCCAGTTCAAGTGTCACAGGAGTAAGGTGCTTGGCAGCAGCTGCCATCACTATTCTTCCCACTGTAGCATTGCCTGCACATCGAACAAAGTAAACATTTCATCTTACATTCTTTGAACATTGAGTGACACTTGGCTCTTTGCAATGAAACTTGTACAATCCATGAATTTACTTTAATTCCACAAGTTGATTTTTTTGCATGTCACCTTGTGCAGGAAGTTGAACATTAGGATTCAAGGAATTGAAAAAGAAGAGTACCTGTATAAAAGATTTTATCCCACTTTTGTGCCAAAAGAGCTGTTGTTATTGGTACACCTCCTTCTATCACATGGATTGCATCTGTGTCCAGATACTTGGGAATTAACTTAGCCAGAATGGATGATACAGTAGGGCTAATTTCTGATGGTTTGAGAACAGCCGCACACCCCGCAGATATTGCCCCAATCAAAGGATCAATCGCCAACACTGCAAGGGGAATGGAATTGAACACCAAGAGAGTAGTTAAGCCTATAGAAACTTTCTTCTTCGATTTTTGTCTGAGATTGTGAACAAATTAAAGATCTGACCCTCATGTTCCTATGCTGAAAACAATTGAGTGCCAAGGATTGCATGAGAGAGAAGATTGCAATACGAGATGGAATTTATGGCAAAGTTAAGAGAGAGACACAAAAGAACTGTGCCATTTGGGAGAGTAAACAAACTTTGGGCTTACAGAGAGGGAAGTTCCATGGAGCAATCACGAGAGCCACTCCCAGGGGCTCTGGCACCACCATAGCTGTGCCTGGAAGGGCCATTGGTGGAACTGGCACCTGAAGAACCAAGAACAAGAATCAGAAATTAGCAACACAAAATACCTGACAATTCACATGCACTACAAAGCTCCAGGCTACAAAAAGCATACCAGTTACACTTTACTTATGATCTGTTTGAGGTAAAAACTTGGAGATTATATATAAATGCTGATGGTTTTGTATCCCACCTCTTCTGGTGTCATCCATTTCTTGAGCTCCTTGATGGCAAGCTTGCAAGAGGTCGCCAATGTGAGAAGCTGTAAACACAACAAAAAATGTTGCAGAGTTCTTTTTGGCATCAAAAACATTCAAGAAGCTCATTCACCCAATTGACCCAAGTCTTCAATGTGATGCAAACCACTATATTTCCCCAACATCCCAGTTCTTACAGTGTTTCCAATTCTAGGACTACAATTCCTTTGCATAGTACCCAGCTAGCATCTCTGGATTTGAGGAACTTGAGCTTTTGAACATTTTTGGCCACTGGACCTCTTGCTGGCGACATAGCTGGTAATCTAGATTTTGCATTTGAGTTCATGAATTGAAGCTTTATGGTTTTGCATGACTGCTCGGTATTTTCCCCATTTGCCAATTTTTTTTGGAAGACGAGTTGAAGCTTGAAAACATCCAATTTCTCAACTGCTTGCATAAATCTCGCCTCCAAACTCATTCAATTGGGGGTTTCAAAGGCGGAGAGAGAGAGAGAGAGAGAGAGAGAGTTTGTACTTCATAGATCACAACTTCGTGTGTAGGTTTGCCGAGATCCGTAAAAACAGCGTTGGCCAAGTTCTCCTCGTTCTCTACAATGAGCTTCAGCAACGCTCTCAGCTGCTGCATCCTCCATTTCTCCGTCTTCGTGATCCCGCTCCTCACCGTGTGCTGCAAGTCCCTCACTAACTGCTCCACTCCCGCTACCATCTCCTCCTGAATCGCCATCGATCCGGCCGGCTAAAAACTCCAAACAGCTCGAGAGATTACCCAAATACTCGCGTCAAACAAATTCCAGTTGATGCTACAGCTTCAAACAACCAGTCACGAAGTAGTGGAATCAAAAAGCACTGAAATTACCACTCCGCCACCAACTCTGCACATTCAGCTGCAAATGAAATGACGAGAGCTGAATTTCTATTTTGCTTGTTGAACTCTTGAGCTGCGAAGTTGGTTATAAATTTCTACGACTTGTTGAATTATTAGCGAGTCTTCTTCTTTATTTATACGAAACTCATGCAGGCAACGTCGATCAGGATGCAGACGACGAGACAGCAGCAAGGACTCTTTGACTAACACGATCAGGCTCAGAAGGCAAACAGGAAGATCCGGTGCCTAGCTCGCAATTGTTGTGTTGCGTCGACGACAGCAACTACGCAGGTCCGTTCGTGTGCACTCCGTTCGCATTCTTGTCTCTTTGTATTTGAAACGCCCCATTTGGCGGGCCCTTGTGACACAGGCTTCGTAAAGCAGAAGAGTCCGGCGGAATTGCCTTGTGTGTTCGGGAGCAATTTCCTCTTTAATTTCGGAGACATTAATAGAGTTTTCAGTAAGGTCAGGAAAACACAGCACCAGAACCTTGAGTTTCGTCCAAAACCGGGTGAGATTAGGAAAACAAAAAACAAAAACACCTGCAAAAAAGTACATTAGTCTTCAAGGGGAGAGGGGGTGAAACTCAGAAATGAACCATTTTTTTTGGGGTGGGAAACTGAGTTTCATCCTGTTTTCAACCCCCATTTCCTTTTTCCTGAGCGCCTCCACTGCTGCTACATAGGTCTATTTTCACTGCTCGTACCTGTACGATACTATAATTAGCTCAAACCTTATGCATTAAATGCTGAGTTTCAGGATTTCATACCCAGTTTTAATAAAAACTTCCTTACTTTGCGGAAGAGGGGATAATAATGCGTGAAAGGAGGCCCAAAGACAGGGTGAAGACTGGGTGACTTTAGGGAAAACTCTATTTGCTAGTGTATTTGCAGACCACCTTGTACTGTATGTAGTACCTTCGCTCAGCGTTTCTTTTCTTTTCTTTTCTTTTTTCTCTTGGTTGCGCAATTTCGCCAAAATGCGAAAAATAAAGAATTTACAGGGATTATTTCTGTTGCAATATTCCCATTTCTTCTTTTCTGAAATTGCCACAATTTGAAAAACAATTTGAAGTTTTCTCAGCACATTGGAGTATGATTTTAGTTTGGTAGAATTTTTTAAAAAACTAGTTTCCTTATAATTTAGACAGGTTCTAAAAAAACCTGTCACTATTTAATGTGTAAAGCACTAGCACAATCTTTTAGCACTATTGGGAAGAGTTGTATAATCAGAAATTTCCCTCAGAATTTTAGAGTTTCATGGGGCATTTTGCAAAAATGTCAAGAATTTCACAAAATTGTCGGGCATTTGGTGGGTTGTCATTTGTCGAGCATGCTTTACACCTGGTAACTCCATCAGAGCGAAGAGATCCCCAAAATAATCACCCTCAGCTCCCACCTGAGGGGCGGTTACTTCAGGAACTCTCCATTCCTCAATAGTTTACTCTACAAGTAATATCTCTTGGAATGCTAGCCAATGACACAACATCTTAAAATTAAAAGAATTATTCGTAACATTTAATTTCAAAATGGAGTCTTCAAAATAATTGAATTATTCGATAATTGTGGTTTGAAAATTATTTGGACTTAATAAATTATACTTTACAATAAGTTGTAATATATTTTTACATATGTGTAGATAGATAATTAGGGTGACTTTGGATGAGGGTCCAAGGTCCAGGGACCAATGAATTCAAGCAATCTTATTGGTCAAAAGCTTTAAATTGGTCCCAAGACCTTTAGATGAGCGTCCAAGATAAAAAAAAGTGGCAAATTGAGGCTAAACCTACATGACACCTGTTTTGGAGGGAAAATCAATTGGTTCGGACCAAAAAACAGTGCTAAAACGAGAGCTCCTGATTTGGAGAATCAGGCTACGACCAAGGTACTCTTGAACTCAAGGATTCAATTTACTTCAAATCAGTCCAAATTGGACCCTGAACCCTCGTCTAAACTGGGCCTTAGTAACATAAGGGTGTCAAAAATTTATAGAGCTTGAAGGTAATGGAGTTATGCATAAAGTCACACAATTAGGGGGCGAGAACGGCCCTTTTTCGGCATAATAGGCCATCAAATGCGTAATTGTGGATGAAAATTTTACAAAACGAAATAGCTGGCACCCAAACTGGTTTTTGCACCAATTTGGGTGGTGAACTGAGTTTCATCCTGTCTTTCCTTTTTCATGAGCACACTGCTGCTACATATTTTCACTGCTCTTTACCTGTACAACTTTTATAATTACTCTCGAACCTTGTGCATTAAATGCTGAGTTTTAGCATTCCATACTGAGATTTAATAATATCTCCTTACTTGGATACCATTGAAAGAGGGAATAGGGGGTGAAAGCAGGCCCAAAGATGGGGTGAAAGCTGGCCCAAAGATAGGGTGAAAACAGGGTGACTTTAGGGATAAGTCTAATACCTCCCAAACAAGAAATATTTTCTGGTTTCCTCGGAATAGAGATATTCATAAAGTGACGGCCAGTTCTGTGCCCCTTTTCATCCTCACTCGGCCATCTCACCCCCACTTTTTGACTATCCTTTGAAGTCCAGAACTAGGACCCAAAGCTCAAAAGTAAACATAAGCTATCCAAAATTCTGACTGCAGTGCACCTTTACATCTTGTGCCTACCTAGGGTTATACCCTACCTCAGTTTGGGACCTACTTGGGCTCATTCACCTACCCACCCACCTAATATATCTATCTTCTCATCAATGCTACCAACCTACCAACCAACTTAAGCTACCTACATACATACTTATTTAGGCTACCTACCTATTCACTTGCCTAGGTTACTTACACAATTAGGTTATTTACCCACCTATTATAGTTACCAACTTTTGTACCCATCTAGGTTATTTACCCACACCCAATGTACTTAACTATCTACACAACTACCTACATTACCAACCTATCAACTTACGTACTCACCTAAGCTATTTACCTTGTTAGACATTTATAGTAGAATATTAGTATTTTTTTGGTAAAATTCATTTGTTGTTGGAACTTGATCTAATGTGAATAAAGTTCTAATTTACTTGTTAGTGAAACTTAATTCAATATGAACACAATTCTAACTATGTTGTGGTTGCAAAGTATTAGGTCAAGCAGTGTTTTTATACTCACCCACAACTACAACATTCCAATTTGTGTGTGTGCATGTTTTAACATGTGTGACTTTGTTAGTTTTGATCATGTTGGGTGTTGTGTAATTGTGCATGACAATTAACTAACTATTTACTTATTTAGGCTCCGTACCTACTCACCTACCTACTCACTTACCTACTCACATGTCTAGGTTATCTACTCACCTAGGCTACTTACCTATTTAAACTACCTACCTACCTACTTACCCAATTATGTACTCACCTACTAAGTTTTAGACCCACCTAGGTTGGTCTTTGACACAAGGTGAAAAACATGGATTGGGGTCCAATTAGTTTGACCTCAAGTTTTAAAAGTGTTTTTCAACATGAATTCTATCTTTTTGTAGGTCAAAAATGAGAATCCCAATTTTTGGTCCCATCACCAATTTTGGCTAAACTAACCATGTAAGTTCTTAGTTAAAGCCACTTTACATATATCTTTATTGTATAAGTTTTGCCAATGTTGTTGAACACAATGTTCTTTCTTTGTCAACATGTTTGTTGTTTTGTCACCAGAATTTAGCTTATTAATACACAAACTTGTCAAACAAAACTTATAATTATTAATCACAAACTTGATCCCCCATGTATATGTGTTTTTATAACATTTTAACAATGTGTTCAAAATTAAATGCTAATGAACTATTGATACAATTGTTGATTTAATGTTGTGATGGCATTGTAATACATTGTGATGATTGCTCATTGTATTACAATGCCATTACAACATCATATCAATGATAAAACCAAATTGTGAAAAGTTATTTTAAATTTCAAATTAATTCAAAACCCCTTTTTTTTTTCAAAGGAAAATAAAGAACTTCATTGTTTATATGGAAAATGTATAAAACAATAGGCCCTTTTAAGTGAAATGTTTTTTCCACAAGGAGTGGGGGTCATTTAAGTGAGTTTTTTCACCTCTGATGGGGTGATTTTAATGATATTCTTTTGTCATCGACGGGGTTCACATCAACTTTTTTTTTTGCCACTAATGGGGAGTCACTTAAAGTGATTTTTTTCCCCCACTACTAATGGGGGGTCACTTCAAGTCATTATATTGGACTCTTAAGGGTTTTATTTCTTGGTTTTTTAAGTTCATAAGATTTGGTTTTTCTCTTTTTTTGGTTGTTAAGGTCATTGTTTAGGGTTTTTTTGTTATTGTGGCCACCCAAGGTTTTATTTAGTTCCCTTTGTGGCTACATAGGTTCTTTCATTGAATTATATTTCAATTTGTAACAATTAAATGATTTTTGTTGGAAATTGTGACCTATTGAAAGATAATAGGTCTCAAATAAGGTTCATTCAATTTCTTTACAAACACAATGTTTTGTTTTCAATCTTGGTGTGTTCAAGTAAAGTTTTTTGTTTTGAGATCATTAGACTCTAATTTGGTAAGGTCCACATGGTAAAAAGAAATGAATGCCCAATTTTTTCTAATGGAAAACATTGATCATATAATCCACAATGTTGTTTTTGAATGTTTGGTTTAGAATGTTTATGGTAATTCATCAATTTCATCTACATTTTTTTCTAAATTAATGACTTTTTAATACCTTCATGCAAATTTCCTTGATATTGTGGGTACCACCACAATCAGTGTTAGTATCAAAAGAGGTTTGATCAAAACACATGCTAGGTTCATAAAAATAGTTATTTTTATGACTAATTTTTTTATTACTGAAGGCCAAAACAAATTATGACAAAGGACATTTTACTTAGACAATTGAACTTTCCATAATCGTAAAAGTGACAACCATTTTAACATTTTATTTTCTTATGAAGTTGCATTTTTTGTCAAAAGATACCATTTGTAATTTTTCCCACCACATGGTCCAATCATTTGTTATAACCACAATTGCTTTTGTTGTTATTGGAATGTGTGGTGAGATTGATAGCAAGTTTCAACTATTGGTGGCTGAAGAAAGTAATCCACAAAACATTCAAATTGTAAAATTTTGAAAATATATATTTTTTAAATCATTTTTTTTGGTATTTTCCAACTTGAACTTACAATGCATTTGTTTTACTACATTGTTTCATGTTGAGTTCCGTGATTTGGTAAAATAGTTTTGAAAAGAATACTTACATTTTGCATCATGAAAAATATTGCTTGTAACAACAAGGGTGGTGTGCATCTATTCACCATCACTTTGTCCATCATTGTTTTAGTGCTATCAACTTCATTATAAAAAAAATTACAATAGGTCTTCAATCTCCATATCAACCTAATGGTGCCATAAATCGCAAGGTTGGTTTCATTTTATTATTTTTCATAGTACTACAATGTTAGATTTGAATGTAAATTCTTAAATTTTAAATATATTAAAGTTGTTAGATTTTCATTTTCTAAAGTTTACACATTCTAATCTATTACAATTTTCTTACATTCTAATTTAATTTGATTTAAGATATTTTTTTAACATTTTTATAAAAAAAAGGTTGATGGGTGTTTGATGATCATAAATCCTTTTGTGTCGCCTTATAAATCATTTTGTCCAAATGCAAACCCGATGATATTTATTGACATGCTTTTAACATGTTGTAGTTTTATAATTTATGTAAAGTTGTTGTTGCATTCGCTTTCAATATTCACATTAATACCACAATTGAGGTTTTGATGGTCCATCATGCATTTCCCATGCCAAAACTCCTTGGTTATTTCCCTTGTTCAAATTCCAAGAAAAGGATTTTATGAAAAAAAATTCCAGTTAAATAATGTTTATGATTAAGCTCCTTGGAAATTTGAAAGCTTTTGGTATTTTCCACTTGAGTCCAATTGGGGAACTTGCTGGATATAATGAGAAATTCCAACATGAAGAAGTTGTTGTAGAGGTTGTTAAAAAAATTGTTGGAGATTATTTTCGTGCTTGAACTTTTTTTGGATTTTGCTTTCATTGAGATATTTTGTATTTTGTACATGTAGATAGTTTTTTATCACATATTGTAAGGCCACAACTTTATAATAAAATTTCAATATGACCATATTTTTTCCTTATTGCTAATTCTTGAGTTCATTTTAGACTCTTACCAAAAAATAAACAAAACAACCACATTTTCAACACATATCACCATACCAACATATAACATACCACATATTAATAGACCACCATATACTTCACATATTTTTATATTATCTTTTATTGTTTAAGGTGTCCCCCCCCCCCTTTATTTTTGGTATAATTTGCCAATATTTTGTCATCTTGCCCAAAACTTATACCATTATAGAATTCAAAACTATCTTGTGAAATTGAAATCTCCAAATTGAAGTGTTAAAATATTTCACAACAAAAAAATAGTTATTTATTCCCAAATTAATGGCATTTTGGTGATTAATACATTTGGTAGTGTATCATCTAGTTAGTAGTGGGCGATTGCCCCTTTTTTCTTTTTCTTTTTCTTTCTTTTTACGGTTATTTAACTAACAATCTAATATAGGCTTGTACCTCTTTGTTTTTTCTTTGATGTTTTTTGTCCTCTTCTTCTCTTTCCTATTTTTCTTTTCCACCCAACATTTTCCCCTTTTTTTGGGGGGTTCATTTCAAACATTAATTAATTAATATTTAAGTAACTTTCTAGCCATTTATTTTAATTTTAAATTTGGATTTGTCATCATATTATTTTGTTGAAAAAAAAAAGTTTTTCCCATTAATCAAGTTACAGAAACACAAAAATATTCTAATTTTCTTGTTTATTTATTGATGAAGTCATAATGAACATTGATCTTATGCTTCATGGTCACCATCTTCAATGAATTCAAAATTATCTTTTTGTACATGGTGATTGTTTGTTTGATTCTTTAACATTTTAATTTCATTATTCCCAAACTTCGCTTCAACTCCAAACTCAATGCATGATTGATTTTGCATAATCCTTTCAACAACATATTATCCCCCAAAATCAAGAAATGATTGATATTTGTTCGATGTTTCTTTATTATATGGAGACCACGGTATATGTTCTTTATAAACCTACATTCACAAAATGAACATAAGTGCCAATTTTGGAGGTTTATTGGGTGATAATCATGCCATATTTTTTTTGGCAAATTATTTACATATGCCCATCCATGTTTGGTCAAAAAGAAATTGTGTGATATGTTTTTGGGTGGGTGATGATTTCATAAACAATAACACATTACAATTATTTTATCATGATGACATGGTAATTACACAATTGCAATCGGATGTGGATACCATAAAATAATCAATGTTTTCATACATCACCAAATCATTGAAAATTTTCATATTTAATTTACACAAAATGAAGCAAAGCAAAAATTAATGAATCGATTTTCCTTTGAAATGGAGGGGATGTATTCATATTCCATGTACAAGATAGACATCATGATACATGTCCTCAATCATTTCCATTATAAAATGATGCAAATTTCACAACAAGACTACTTTGGTTGAATTGTGTTGGAAGTTTTGCAACACATGATAGTCTTGTAAATGGTGCATATGGAATATTCCAAAGATCAACTAAAGTATTGAATTCACAAAAAGTCATATGGGTATTATTGAATAATCCCACATGTGATCAACTCACAAGAATAAATAATGCACATTTGTATGAACATGAAATGCATCCTACATGGCCACCAATAGAACCCATATCCAAAGATATTCAAATTGATTCAAATTCTTCTCACATTATAACAAAAACACAATTTCCAATTGGTTATAGCATGTACCATACATCAAACACAAGGATCAACACTTGATTATTTAGCATTTGATCCTATTAATGTTTATAAATATGGCTTGACATATACAACATTTCCTTGTGTTAAAGAAAAAGGAAATTTTTTACCTTTTTCAACCTTTGTAAATGAAAGAATTTCAAATTGATCTAAGTGTTGCCATGGAGATGCATTGATTGCAAACCACCGCATGATGGGAGTACTTGTCCCCAAACCACATACATTTTGTAATTCGCATGTAATAATTTATTTTTTCAATACTAGATCATTGCTTTTACATAAAATGATGTTTTTTCAGATTACAACATCAAAACAATTCACATATTGTGTTTCAACAAAACACATTTCAACATATTAATGTTTAATAATACATCTTTGAACATTGATGCAAGAACACATTTAATGATTAGTGTAAATGGTTGAAATGGTACAATGATTATATATGACAATTTCACAAGTTTATCATCACACAAAACTTTTACATCTTTAAGAGCTAAGTATGTTGCAACATGATGCAATGCAAATACAAGAATGGTTATTCTTAATAAATAATAAACAAATTTTCAACATTATTTTTGTTAGTGTTCATAATTCACCTTCAAAAGGTTTTGGATTTACTGCCAATTTCTTGTCACATGATAGTAATTGGCGATTTAATATTGACATGTTTGATCAAAACTCAACACAAATAAATGAATTCCAAAATTTTATGGACAAATATTTAATGGAACTTGACTTTAAAGAGATTACAAGTTATGGATCCCATACTAATCTCATATGGACAAATGCACCCCTTCAATAATGCATGTCAAAAGTTGTTGAAGGTTATTAGACTAACCATAAACCAATATAATTTGCATTCAAACTCCTAGATTATACCATCACAGAGGTAATTTTTTTTTTCCTAAAATATATTGACAGTAATAATAAGGCTTTAATACCTATCAGAAGATAATGACCTACATATTTCACTAAACATAACACTTGCAACAATATTGTTGAATGTTCAGAAAGAAATATTACATGGTTAATAGTTTGTTTTTCATTAAAATGGTTAAGGAAGGGGAAGTAATCAAAAATGAATCTTGGATGTGATGAATATTGATGTAAGGAGCACAATTGGAGGTGCTAAGATGGTATATTAAAATAGATGTTAAGTTTAACATAATTTTGAACAATTAAAAAAATTAAATCCAATAATTTTTGGGCTTAAAATACATTATATGTCTATCTAGGTAATTTTGTTCATTTGTCATCTTGAGAACTACCAAATCACAACACCCGCATTCACATTCTTGATTATGTGGAAAAGCCTTCATAAATAGAGATGCATCAATGTGGTTTTGTGATCGTTAGACCTATGATGTAAGAGTTATTGAACATTGAACAATTTTGTGAAAGGAACTAAAAAAAAACTAAAACTAAAAATTTTAGGGAAATTCGGGCAAGTGGATTTCTTGGAGGTGATTTGATAATTTTTATACCAAAGGCGAGTGAGATATTGAATTTCGGGATTGGGCTCTATTGTCAAGGTCCTGTTCACACTTGGAACAGTTACATAGTCCTATTCACACTTGGGCTAATAATGCAAGCCGTGCAACTCTCTGGAAATGGACCTTTTTTTTCCTACCATTTATACTTTATTTATGGTTTATAACCAAATTTGGCTAAATCTTCCTATGGACAATCGCCACTTTGGCTACAAACAACAATTCCCATAACAGACAGGGGGGAACTTCAACTTCTAACCCACCAAACCCGGCAAACGCCCAACACAGGTGTGAACCAGTGTTGGCCGGTTACTGATTTTTTAAAATAACCGCCAGGTAGGTTACTTTTTTCAGATCACATAGTTTATCAATATCAATATGATTTTTTTGGGGTTGCCAAGCAGGTTATCATGAAACCGGCTAATAACCACCTTCCGGTTATTTACCGGTTATATATGTTCAATGAAGACTGAAAAAGTTCTGTTTTTTTATTATTTAATTTATTTTCATTAATTTATTTTTATTTAAATTTTGTACTACCTAGTGTCTAAGGATTGATAACCTAACCTACCTGGATGATGATTGGGTCATCCAGGCAGATTATTGAAATTTAATTAAATCATTACCGGCCGGGCGGCTATCAATTTAACAGGTTTAAAAACTAAGAACCGGCGGGTAAGTTACTGGTAACCGAATTGATTACCCCCCATGCCCCCCGCCCCAGTGCATTGTTGGATTTTTGCAAAGTTTCTTGTTCTGGTTCTTCCGTGTAAAAACATCTGTTCCTAAACCCTAAACCCTAACCCCCCCCCCCCCCCCCCCCACCTCCCCCCTCTTTCACAGAAGAGCTGCCAAATGCAGAAGAAGACGAAGACTTCGAATCAAGACCGGTGTTTGTTGCAGCCGTGGACCTATCGGGTGTTTGAGCTTTTTCTTGTCGGCTTAAGGTTTTTCGACTGTTTGTTGAAGGTAATTTTTCAACTTCCTGTTGTGCTGAATTACTGCTCAGAATTGAACTATTATGATCACACTGTACCCTGGATGAGAAGAGATGGTTCTCATCATACGCCTCTACTACACTAATGCTAGTGGTGTGTAGGCCCTAAACTTCATTTGTGTCTGGGAAATCTACAGCTTCAGAGGAGTTTCTGGAGCTTGTGAAGAGCTCCCTACTTGCTGCACTTGAAGGTTTTCTTTTGGACCTTTTCTGCTTTCATGTCAGTTCCAAGAGTGATGCTGCAATTAGGTTATAGCTTGTTCTAACTACATCATTTGATCGGTCTTCCTTCCTTCCTTCACTTGTGGAAGTGTAAATGTAAACAATACTCTTCAGAGATCCAGTTTGAAGTATGCCAAGGTGAAAGTATCCATTGATGATGATGATGATGATGATGATGATGATGCTCACTCTTGAAACCCTAATAGATGCTTCTCCTTCTGCAAAAACCTTGGAGATTAGAACCAGAATTGCTGATTGGATTTTAGTCAATGGCATGTGCAGCTATTGGTCCTGGGTCACTGTTTGGACTTGTGACCTTCAGTCACAAAATAGGGCTATATGATGTCCAAGGCCCCATTCCTGTGGTGAAGCACATCATGATCCCGGCTGATATGGATGGGCACATTCCTGTTCATTTGGAGATGGCTATGCCACTGTGTGCATTTCTAGCTCCTGTATGTTGCACCTCCTCTTTGTATTCTCATTCTGTATGGTCATTTGCATTTGATGGCTGTATCTTATGCGGCATTCAGTTGAAGTCAATTGTTTGTGTCATTCTTGTGTTCAACATCTGGAACTGAGTGTTGGATTATTTGGGGCAAGGTGCAGAGCAATAAGGAACACATGGCAGCAGCTCTTGAAACTTTGAAACCAACAAGCTCTTGGGGGCCAGCTACTCCAGCTGGATAGGGCATAGAGGGAGTTACCATGGGTGGATGTGAAGAGGCACTATCATATGGAAGGTGTTCAGAAGATAAACATTGTTCTTCACATCATTTTCTGTCTTTGACTTGTGGAGTGTATGTGGCATTGGCACAGGCTGCAAACACTGCACAATCAGGTGTTTGTTTGTGATCACAAATGAGTATGCAGACCTGGCATTGCTGAAGTACTTGAGCATTGAAAGTGGGGGTTGCCTTCTTCTGTACTCAAATACTAATGAAGCCACTCTCCTGCAAGACCTGTATGTTGACTTCAAGCAAGCATTATTTATGAGAAGGCTAGTCACAGGCTAGGTATTCATATGCTACTTATCGAAATGACAGAAAATGAACTTGATGGATCATACTGTTTGGAGAGGTCACTGTTCTGAGGGGTTCTGTATGACATGAGTCATGTCAAATATCTGCTTGGAATTTCTTGTCTGCAGATATTGTATGCTCAGTCAGCCTTATGCATTTGGGTGTGGGCTATGTATTCAAACCTCTCCAGAGTTCAAGTCTGCTTGTGGAGTAAGTTCTCATTTGTTGCCGTGCTATGTTGTGGATGCTCTTACAAGAAGCCTCCATTTGCTTGTTTAGCTCTGTATAACATGTGGAGGCTTATGGGTGCAGTATGGCCATTCCTGGATCCTCAATATGGGAATGTCCAGCATATTATATGCTGTGATCAGTATGCAACATGTGCTTTCGACTTTGGATTTTCCAACTCAACTGGCTTCACCAGGTGTGGTCATTTCTGACTAGCAATGAGGCTGACATATAACCCTTTGTGAAAAGTTGTACTTTTCTATTCTAATTTACTTCATGATTGAGCTTGCCAGGTTGAGTCTTCCCTCTACTGTCAGTCAACTCAGTGTATGATGTTAGCATCCACGTACTGTCAGGGTGTTATATGGATGTTATGAGTTCTGTTTACTACCATACATGTTTCTGTTGAACATGTGTGTGAGTGGTGTTGTTCAAGCTGCTCCTCAGTTCTGCTTTTGTTGTTTTTCCCTTTGTTCTTTAAGGTTGGGTTTCCTCTTTTTCCTGTTTGCTGATTTGCTGTCAGATGTGAAATCATATAACCTTATTATTTGGTTTCTCTCAATTCTATCCAGATTTACTTAGATTGAAAGTATGGAGAAGTTCTCTGTATATTTGAAGATAATTGTTTTTCTAGTTTTAGTTGCTATGATGGTATGCAACCAATTAACTTGTGACCATACCTTGTACCCCTTTTTTTAATCTATGCACAAATACACAACTGGAGATAGTGAGGCTAACATGTTTTTCCCTGACTGCTGCAGTGTAGTCCCTGACAGTATGATTTGGTTCAAATTCAAGTTTGATCTTGCAGGAATCAAGATAGTCCACCTGTGTTGCAACTTACAATTCAGTATTCAATCTTAGTTCGTTGTGATGACGGAGCCAGACGATCATCAGCTGATGGGAATTACAGAATTAAGTCAGCTATATTTTCCAGGTATCATTTCAGGCAGAGTATCAATGTATTGCTGGTAATGTGACTATTGTCCAGGAAAATTACCAGCAAGCATATGATGCATCAGCCTGACATTGCATATGGTACATTATCTTGCAGTTTGAATCAAATTAAAACAGCAAAATGTTGATGTTTGACTCCAGACAAGTGTACACCTTGAAGAGGTGACTAAGAATTCGAACACTTCAGATTGGTGTAGCTGCCAACTATGCAGAGCTGTATGAGAGCGCACAACCTGAGGTCATTCTTACAGTACTCACACACAAGGTAATGTTTTGGACTGACATTTGCCATAAATATTTTGATCAGTTCACTATTGTAAACATCCTGAGCACTCAAAGTTTCACAAGGTCAACCTTTTGCTTCTACAGGTGCTTAGGACATTTGGCAATGCTAGAGCCTGAAATTGTGGGTTTTCAGGTCTGACTGAAGGTGGTATCCTGTAATATGTTTGGTTTCTGTGAAGCAGGTGATACAGGCATCATTGGAAGATGGTGTGAAGGAGGCATGTGCACTATTGCATGACTGGCTAGTCATTCTGACTGCACAATACATTGAGTACAACAAGCTTGCACAGTTTGGGCAACCTGACAACAGTAATTGAGTGGATGCCACCTTCTCCATGTGCCCTCCATTACAGGCCCTTCCCCTTCAGGTGTTTGCACTTCTGTGAAGCCCCCTTCTACAGAGCCATGAGGAGGGGGTTCATCCAGACCACTGCATATATCTTCAATGTCTTTTCAGGTGAGAGTATGCATGGTGAGTAAGAATGTACTAAAGAGCTTAGGGTGCTGCTAAGTTGATGAGCCTAGCTATGATTGGTATGCCTTCTTGTCTGTCAGTTCTATTTGACAGTGGATGATCAGATGCATTTTCCATGGGGAATGACACAGAGTTTTGCATTTTTGTGTTGGAAATCTAGTGCATTGGAGCCCTTCGACCTTATACGGGCAGTGCATCCAGTTTTGTCATCATATGCAACACCAGACAAGCAAGCATACCCACAACACTCCCTTAGCCAGGCAGCTCTCATCACTAGTGGCAGCCCCATTTTCTTCCTTGATGCATTCACATGCCTCATTGTTTATTACTCACCAACTGCGGATCCAGCTCTACCATTCCCTCCACCTCAGAACTGTAAGTGATTCTAATGTCTGATCTCATTGAGAAGACAATATTGGAACTTCATTGTTTTAAGATTTTGTTGGTTAAAAGAACAGCTTTGAACTTTAGGTTTTTGTGGCTGAAGAATAAAGAGGAGATAAATCTGTTTGAAAAATCTTCATAGCTTTAAAGGTGTGGAGGTGGAGGCTTCAGATTGATCTCTTGGTTGGATTTCTTACAAGATAATTTGTTTATTTGTTTTGGTCATTGTGCTTATAGACCAATGCATTGCTAAACTGTGCTGTCTATTTAGCCAATTTCTAGACCAAGACTCTTTTGGTGGTGGCATATACACCTAAAAACATCTTGTCAGTTGAATTGTACTTCTAAAGCTTCTCTTGTAACTTCTTGGATCTAGTTATGAAGCAAAGTCCTCAAGGCATATCCTGTGATATCGTTGATAAATGTTCTCAACCAGAGTATGCAGGTATTGACATGATTTGTATGTCTCATGTTCATTCTAATATCTCTATTACTGCTAAGTTCGGAGTTATCAATAGTCAATTTTTACAGGTTTTTGAGGCTTTGTAGTTCTAAAGATTTTTTTATCTCTCAGATGGTCAGTCTTATTGTCCTTCTGAAGAATGAAGGCAAAGATTCTGTTAAAGAGGACTAGAGGGTTGCTCAATAAAGAAAAATTCCTTTTTGGAATTTCAGCATGTGGAGTATTCTGAATGACTCTGTATAGAGTCTTCTAAGTGAGGAGCTTCTTGTAAGCCCACTTGTTCTATGTTTAACCCTGCTGTCCTTTTCTCTGTGTTTAGTCTCTTCTGTTGTGCTTTCTCCTTGTGTTGTTATTTGTCACTAGCCAGTAGCATGGCAGTAGCATGACTGAATTTCTTCCAGATTTGCAGCAGAAACGCAGTATGCAGGTTAGGCTTACACTGACCTTTACCCATTGTGGCGAGCTGATGAAGTCAGTGCAGAAGTTGTGATAGAGAATTCACCATCATACATGTTACTGTTGATCCCTGAAGAGGCGTGCAACTGCCACTGTTGTTTGACTGCCATTGTTGTTCATACTGCAAGTGTGTTTATTTGGTTTTTTGTCCCTGTTTGGTTTTTGTTTCATGGTCCTTTGTTCTCAGTTTTGTCTATCCTTCTCTGGAAATTTTTGTGACTTCATGAAGAAGTGTTAACCTGGCTTTGCTTTTTCTTAATCGTGAGAATGGAGATTTCTCAATTCTTATTAGTGATAACTCATTGAGAAGTCCTGACATGAATTGCTTCATGGAGGGGACATCTCATATACCTATAACCATCTTAGCTAAGAAAGTTCACAAGACAAGAGACTCTGTGATGGTTTCATTTCATTTCTTTGGGTGTGTGAATGCACCTCACACTCTGATACGTTTGCCTATACAAGGTGGGTAATCCAAATATGTCTAAATTCACATATTAAGAGGGTTTGCAGGAGGGAAAAGTTGGCCTATGAGCCAATTGAGAATGAAATGTGTTTTCTCCTTCAAGTAGGTTCAATCCCTGTTTATGAGTGAAAGTGTGTTTATACAAGGGAGATGGAAAATCCACCATTATAGTCTTTGACATGTCAAAAGTGCAGTCAAAGAATATCCAAGAATTTGTCTGGTGAAACTTCTCTAGTAAAGTAAGGAGTGACAGTTATGTATGCATTTGTGCAGGTACATTGTGGAGGGTGATTAACAAGTTGAAGCAGGAGAGGAATATCACTCCTAAGCTCTTGATCATAAGGGAGGATACAAAAACACAGAGCCCTTTGAGAGGTATTTGATAGAGGAACAAGGTGTGGATGGCAGTGGGATAGCAGCAGGCACGGGATTTGTGTCATTTTTGGACCAGATTACTCATGATGTTGTCAAGTTTATGAAGTGAAGGATATGGCACACTGTAATGTCAGCTTAATTCTTCCCAGATATGTCCTCACATTGAATCTGCCTGCTATTGTTGAGGGCGGAGCCAGAGAGGACCACAATCTGTAGCCTTGATACAAAAAGTAGAGTTGGTGGATAAATTTCTACAGTCTGATTATGAAAGTCAATTACTGATGACTTAGTATGAGATTAGTCACCATTTAGAGGTGCTGGCCACATTTGATTGCCAATCTAGGAGGCCGGTATGAAGGGATTGTCCCGGAATGCAGGCATGATGACTGGACATCCTTTAAGATAGTGGGATTAAGATGTCCCTGTAGTAAAAGGCATATGTGTCTATTAAGGGCTGATTTGGAGGTTTTCCAATTCTGATCACAAGGGACTCTTATGCCCAAATCTGACCATAGGTGCAGGAGAGTTAACTTCTGGTAGAATTTGAAGACTTGGTAGCCCCTCAAGAAGCTCATGTCACAGAGATGAATGATGTCCAAAGTGGTGGAGCTTCAACTGGCCAACAGCCTTGGTAGCAGGATAGTAGGCTGAGGGAGCAAACTGCTACATCAGTATTGGAAAAGGTAGGGTCAATAGCTCACTTGTGTACAGTGCCTAACTCTGGTGGGAGATAATATGATTCCAAACTGTTACTATTCTACTGCACTCCTATTACAATGTGGTTGAGGTTCAGTTCTTGCATTCCCTGGCATGGTGTCAGGACTCACCATATGAAGTCTGTAAGTCAAAATTAGCAATCGAGCCAGTCCCTAGACTGGAGAGTCCTGATTACATCAGAAACATCAATTGTATATCTCAGTACTGACATTGAGATAGATCCTAGATCTAAGTAGATAGGTAGGCAGGTTCTGACTATGTATACTATAGGAAAGTCAATCTGCAGGTAAGACATGATGCTTTAAATTGACATGGTTTCAAAGGTCCCACCAGATTGTGGTTCCTGGCAATTTAGGAACTGAGTTGTTCTGCAATAGTTTTTGATATCCACATTTCATGAAGGGAGGACCAGAGATTGGACATGACCGTCCATCTTTGGTAAGTATTGTTACAGCATCCCTGGACATCACTATTGTTTTTCAATTCTTTTCTTGAGATAACATGACTGTCACTACTGTTCATAGTGCTAATTTTATTGGTCTTTTTGTATTAGTTCTTCCCTTCCAAAGAACTATGTCTTCTTCCCTGTTCTCCAGTGTCCTTATCTGGGGTTTTTTTGTTGACTTAAAAAAGGAAAAGTAATTCACCTGGTCCTGCTTACATAAATTGTGAGTATGGAGGAGATTTCTCACTACTTGTTTGAGTTGTTCTTTCTTGATTATCATTCCTTGTTATCTGAAGGGTGGTGCTCATAGACCAGTTGGATTCATGAGATCCTCATTGCTATAAGGCACGTTGACCAAACATGCAGAGACAAAGGAGCTGCAGTTCATGACATGCATCCATGTCAGAACCTACCTGTGGAAAAAATGTAAGAATTTCCCAGCTAGCCTGCATGTGCTTTTTTTCTGGTTTGTTTAAAAATCTTTTGAGCCTAGTGACTGAAGTCAGCACAAATAAAGCTACGAATGGGTCCTACATCATCTTCACACATTTGCTAATAAAGGCGACAAGAAAACAGATCATGTAAAAAAAACTGTATTCTGTTGTTTAATTAGATTGGCAAACGAATGCACGTTTTAATAATTCTGTGAATAATTTACAGGGTTGATGATTTAGTAAGATATGCAACATTGTATTCTTTGATCCGAGTCAAAATTTCCTAACCAAGCAGATTTGAAGTGTTTTGCAGACTTAAGTGACCAGATTCCCATTAGTAGTTGGGACCATGGCAAATACTCTGTTGCCATGCTGAAGAAAACCAAACCTCTACGTGGGAAATGGGATGGAAATTGCTTGCTAGTAAGCCCCCCTTTTCTTTGCACATGGTCATGATATATCGTCAGGTACAATTTTCTTAATCCCCCTTTGATGAGTTTCCCAGCTGCTTAGCCCATGGTAGCTCAGAAACCATGTGAGGAAAAGCAACTTGTCAGGCTAAGAAGGAAAAATAAGGTATAGTAGTAGTCGTTGAGCCTTGAGCTTACTCATTAAGGAGATGATAGCCTGGCAATTTTGTCACTTGATTTCCAAACTGTCAAGAGAACTACAAAGTCAAGTGTACCTACTCATCAGGGCCCATGTTGTTGTTCTCATATGGCAACTCTGTCTCTCAGGTGGTGTTCCAGATTTGTCCAAAAGTCAACTATTGAAGCAGCTCCTGGCTGGATGTGAATTTTCTAGTGCCAGGTCCAATTCCTTATTACTATTTGACCATGGTTGTTGTTTTGTTCATTTCCTTCTTTGTTTTTTTTTTGGGGACAACAATGGGCGAAAGCTTGCCAAATCTTACTGTAATAGAAACACCATAAGACATTGGTCCTTCTTCCCACTCTTTTCGCTATAGTGAACAAAAATATTTCATAGATCCTATAAGGATGCAGATTTGCTAGGGCCCTAGTTTCTGCTGCCAAATTCAAATGAGTGTAGGGTAAAAGCCCCAGGGCGGAGGCATATTCCCAAGATAAGGGGCCTAGGATGAGGTGATAGTTGAGTCCACCCCCTCATTTTGGGTATGTCCCGCACCTGTGGGCCTCACCCACCATAAAGCATGAGGTGAAAGCTATTGTGAACCTATACATATGCATAGGAGGGGAGGGTTTTTACTTCTTATGCTATTGCTGAAGAGTGGGAGGGTTCTTATGCCTACTCATAAGTGTAAGATCCCTCCTCACTCTCAAGGAGTAGTGTATCCCCTCCTCTTTTCTAGGAGAGATATTGACAGATATTAGGTGTCCTCCAAATACACCTATTTGTCAAATGTGTTAGGTTCTATGGTAAGTCCTTTTGGAAGTGGTCTCCTCCATCCAGCCATGTTGAAAGGGAATTCCTTTACTACAGTGCAAATTGACAAACATGACTGGTGAGATTGATATATTGTGGGCGTGGGTGATTGGTACTTGGGTGTGATGCATTCATGTCAGCTTTCAATTAGAGTGGTTGAATGTGACCACCCATTGGGGGCAGTGTCTCCTGTCACAACCCTATTCACACCATTTCATAAATGGATTGGATTGATGTTCCATAATTTCTACAAACGCAATTTCCTCTCTACTTATTTTTTAGTTGCATCCAAAAATATAAACTTCAACATTTTTCATGTGAAATTCTCTAATTGTAAATCATTTGCACTCAACAAACCCAATTTTTTTACACTTACACTGCCCTTCATTGTACATACATTTTTTTACACTTAAACAACCCCATGTAAACGTTTTATGGTGTGTTAGTGTATATATTACATATTCTGAATTACTGTACATATTTATAATCAATATTAATTGGCTGTGGGCACATCCCAATGTGAATGCATCCCAAAGCTGAATAGTTACGTTATAGAAAGAAAAAGTGCACAAGCTGAAAAGAAAAATTCCAAAGGATAAAAGACCAAAGATTGAAAGCAAATAGGCAATATCCTAAAATAAACAAGGGGTGTGTCAAAGTGTGGCCTTGCCCTTTACATGAAAAAGTATGTTAAGGCAAAAGAAGAAGAATTTTTGGAAACTCAAATATTTCACCATAGCAAAAATATAATCTTCAAAAAATCCTCTAAATGAAACCAAAATTCTTCAAGCTATTGTAACTCTATAACTAATCTCAAGTTTCAACACAAGTCAAAACGTCATATTTCAAAAATCTTCATATAAAAATAGACCTATTATTACCTAAGGGCCAAAATCCCTTAAGCTACTATACTCTATACTGAATCTAAACACAATATCCTTGCCTTGGTAGGCAAGGCCAGCAAATAGAAAGATAGGGTCATTAGGGAAAGATAGAATAATTTTAGTTTTCAATCTTCATTCATAAGTTAAGTTTTAGAAA
This sequence comes from Sphagnum tenellum, assembly GCA_963921925.1. Classification (NCBI taxonomy): domain Eukaryota; kingdom Viridiplantae; phylum Streptophyta; class Sphagnopsida; order Sphagnales; family Sphagnaceae; genus Sphagnum; species Sphagnum tenellum. Next base: position 10,429,900 of record OY998150.1, read on the forward strand.
GGAAAAAAGTGTGGGTGGAAAGAAAGGTCCAGAAAGATAAAGAAGAAGAGTAAAAGAAGCAGCTAGGTACCCTTAAAGAGATGACCCAGAAGCAATAGAAAGATGGATTCTCCTGAAAGATGACTGGCATACCTCCCTTGTGCAGAGGGGAAGGTAGAAAAGAAAACTAACAACACAGCAAAAGGGATTATATTAGACGATCTTTAGGTCAGAATTTTTGCATTGGTGTCAATAGGAGGCGCTTGCAATGAAGAAGGTTCACACTCTCTGTTGTGTTTGTGAGAGATTTGATCATCTGAGGCATGATCAGACACATGACCAGAGACTGTTGGGTGGGCAGTTGTAGGACAAGAATTCGAGTGGAGAGAGAGAGAGGAGGGAGGGGAAGAAGAGGAGGCGGGAGGAACAGGAGTCTGCTGAGGATGATGATGCAGCACGTGAGTAAGTTAAAAATCAATTAGTTTATGAGAAGTCAAAACTGCAGTTGCATAATAATGCATTGTGGGCAAAGCAAAAAAACGCGTATGGAATCTGATCTGATCTTACTGACAGACATTGACAAACACCCAAATTTGAAAAAGAAAACAAAAGAACCATACAAGATTCGTAAGGATCATACAAGAATCGTAAGAATCATACTGTAAGAATCGTACTCAAATTATAGTACCCAAAACTGCTGATCAACTCTGCAGTAAGAACTTTTCTAGATCGAAAGCTCTTGATCAGATAATTTTAAAGACCTATTATCGTGCAATTCTTCCATTTGGCCTACAATTTTTCCATCCTCATTTACACGATTCGATCCACAATCCGGGTCCACAAACTTCCTTTGTTTTTTGCAATGGGCGAGTGAGCAGCTTCTCATTGATTTCCAACAGTAAGCTTGTTTGCCATTTACTCAGTGCTGATCACAATTTCTGCAATGACTTCGCCCTTTAAATGACAACCATTTCTAAGGATGGTAAATATTCCACTAAATTGGAAACACATGGTGGTTGGCATGGTGAAGCCCAATTGGATCCGTCAGTTATGTCGGAAATGTGGACTCTATGATGCAGAGATACCAAACTTTTGCCCGTTTCTCTCGGTACATCACAGTGTCTCTACCTTGAAGGGCAGAGCCAATAAACTTGTTCAAAAGTCCGGTATTATAACTCGGATTATGCGCTGACAATGCCCCCAAGAAAGGCACATGAGATTTCATATTATTGTACGTAGTGCGTATAGAACACTGTGTGCGAGAGATAAAATTAGCACTGGTCGGATTCATTAATTCGCACGGGAGTAAGGAATCTTCGACATCACCAGTAGTTGGAGGTAGTTGCTTTACGAGTGCAATTTCACTACTCCGAATTGCCTCAGGCAAAACAGATGAAGGTGGGAGGATTTGACAAAACGAGCGACGACGACGACAGCACCCATTTGACTCGAAGCTGCAGTATTCTCGGGGGCCCGAAATTGTGGCACCACCCGCCGCACAGCTCTCCATGGAGACATCTTCTGAGCAAGTACTCAGAAGTTACACTGTAATCCATTGCCCGTGATGAATTCATCATTCTCTCGTATAAATCGAGTTTAGTGTCAAAATTAGCTCGAGCTAGTTAGTTCATAAATCTAAAACCCGGAATCCATTTGTTGGTGACCAAGTTTGTCTAAAAAGAGTTGTAACAGTGCCCGGAGAATCAGTTGTTCGGGTGATCACAAGTCCGCTCAAGATAAGCTGGTTGACTCATCTAAAACCACCCAAAACACTTTTCAAGAGAATGTGGGTTTCCTCACACAAAAAGTAGTGACTCCTGTTGTAATATGTGCCATGACCTAATGTCAAATTGCCATTTTAATGTAATAATGTATGCCACAATAAACATCACATAAATTGTACGTTGTAATGGATCAAACCACAAAGTTTATCTCACACAAGTGTCATGAGCCATGAACTTTTTGTGTGAGAAAAATCACATTCTCTATTCTTCAAGCCTAGATGAGGTGAAAGCTTTTTATAGAGATGAATCATTCACAGATTGATGTCTTTTATGAGTGGCATTATGAAATCCACTAAGAGAGCAATTAAAAACCTTCCACAAAATCACCATAAGTTTAGAAAAATAAACTGAGCTAGTTACTCCTCCTGGGGCCAAAGTTGATTATATGATGAACTCATGATATCAGTCTATGATGCATGCTCGTACCCATGAGGAACTTCTCAGGGGCAGAAAGAAAAATTGGTTTCTTCTCAACTTCATCCATCTAATTCCTTTGCCTGCACCTCTACTAGATATGTCTCTGGACAGCTATGCACCTAGCAGGTGATCCAATGAAACCATGAAACCATAGCGAAATAGCAGACCTCAAACACATGTAGAAAAGAGTCTAAAAGATCAGGAATGAATATATAAGCAGCTCGAGTTCACATAATTTCTGCAGGATTGACCCAGTCTGAGGACCAAAAAAATTACACGTGCAAGTTCACCACCCATCATTGGGTGAAGAAGACAATAGCCCTGGTGGATCAGGCTGGAAGTGACTCGGATGACATTCTCTGGTCTAGAGCTGATCTTGGTGCTTGCAAGGAGCTAGTACAGCTAGATTTTCCTTTTTCAGAAGTGATGAAACGAACCATGATCTTCTTAGATAAGCTTCTGGGATGTTACAAGTAGTTGGACTCGGCAGCTGCGATCCAATTATTCTCTGGAGCGACACTGAGGAATTTAGCTTCCAGCTAAATTCTGAGCCCTGTCAATATTGCAAATGCGGCCAAGGATCAAACTACGGCTATGTTGTAATGGTCTGCCTGCAAGCCCTGCTGCATCTAGCTAGCACGCACCAGCTCAACATGATTACAACTGCAGCTAGAAGATTCCAAATACTTCAAGGTATGCTTGGACTACCATCATGGTCGAGAATAATCCCCCGAAGCATTATGTTTAGAGCGAGATTATGAGAAGAAGGATTCGAACAACCGGAATATTCGAGCATTATTCACACAACCCGCATCCCGGCTGTGAGCTGATCAGACTGGAGCCAGAAGTCCATCTGGTTGAATAACAGCTGCTGCTGCTGATCCCGATGATCGTGAGCTAGATTATCGCTGATCTCAGCTAATGCACATACTGCACTTTCAACAGTGCAGGTGTGGTAAGACCTAGAACTCGCGAAATTTTCAGCAGCTTCTTGTTTGGTTTCCGGGGCTAATGTATGATTGTAACTAGTGGAAGCCGATTTGAAACCTGCAAGAAGCTGCTCATGATCGACGAATTTGCAGGCAGCTGATCTTGAATCAGTTGAGGCACCTGCACTAGTTGAAGATCGCGCGAACTGCTCCGCTGTGAGAGGGTTGGGCACGGTAAAGGAAAAAGTTATACATGGAGCTACTGCCGAATCCGTCCACGACGCTCTTGCAGTCGAGGATGACGTTGTGGGTGCTGCCGCAGCTGGCGACGATCTTGTATTGCTTGAGCATGCCTGCATAAGAGATGATCGACCATAAAGGCTTGCAATGATATTCTCGGTCCCCGCGTAATTGTACCCTGGAAAGAAACTTCCAGCTGCATGGATGTTGTCGCTGAGCTGGGCAAAATCTGGATTCGCACCAGCTTGTGCACCTCCTCGCGACACCGACCGAAGGAGAGCTTCTGCCGCCACGTCTGGATGCGTCGGTTTCTGCAAAACACGATCAGAATTCACATGAAACTGGGGAAGAAACGTATTGCCGTTTGATAAGCTCGCGAGGTACGAAGACTGTGAAGAGATCGTTGTTCCTATGTTCGCACGCTGTGGCTGCGGTCGCACCATACTGTGAACACCGGCGATCAACGCCTGTAGTTCACTGCCAGTGTTTGGTCGCAAACTGGTCGAGCTGATAGGGACTCCCGTGAGCTTTTGCACCATGTCACGGAAGTTTGTGCAGCTCGCTTCCAGCACCGTGGTTGGCAGACGTCGTGATGCACGTGGCGGGCGACGCTTGGAGATCGCTCTGGTGCCACTGCTGCTCACTCCAAGGGACTCCATCGTGGAGTTCCCGCATGGGTCGTTGCTCGCAGGCGGGAAAAAATTGCCGGAAACTCCTGCCTGTGTTGCATCCCCAGAGGTGGTCATGGGTGCAGCAACTGTCGTCGATGTGCCCATGACTTCCCAGTCCGATCGGAGTTCGAGTTCTAGGGCTTCTTTCAGAATCTGGCAGCTTTCACGTCCGATGTGATCAATATTGATTCCTGCCAAGCCCGGTTGTGTCGAGCAGCCAATATCGGCCTGCTGTGCTGCTGATCCATATTGCATTTTGAGAGCTACTAGCTGTCCGTCCTGTGACGCGGGCAGCTGGCCCACCTCCCAGCTGCTGCAGCTTGTCATCATCCCTGCTTCCTCTTGCAACAGTACACTCGTGGGTGACGCCACTCTAGAGCTAATGCCTGAGCTCCGCTTCCCTGCTGCAGTACTAGTGCTCTTCCGAAATTTTGAATCTCCCATCTTGAGCTTTTGATCTCTAGCCCTCAGCAGCAGCTCCTGATCCCTGCTTTACGCCCGCTCTTCCTTCCTTCCTTCCTTCCTTCCTTCCCAGCTATCTTTACCTTCTATTTATCGCTATCTCGTCCTCTCCAAAACTCAGAGACTTTCTGGGCCACTTTGATCTCTTCGATCCTCACAGTACTAGGTCGTTAATAAACTCGTGTTTGGACTTACAAGACCTCATCTATATTTTGAAAGCCAGCAAGCGATGAAGACGACTAGCTAGCTAGAGAGAAAAACGCAGCAAGCACACTGTCAATCATGAATATTGGATCAAAGCTCCCAATTTTTTGCAAATCAAGCTCATGCAGGGGACCCGTAGAAAGAGAAGAAGGGCAAAAAAAAAAACACACAAAACACCCCCGCGTAACTTTCACAAAGAACAAACATATACCCCGCGGCACTTCAACAAGACCTGTTATACTTCTATTGCAAGTCGTTTTTTCCAAAGCTCCGACACCAAAGAAGCACGCAGGAAGAAAACAAAAGAAACCCAAAAATCCAAGTTGATCTTAAGATTCAAAACTTGAGATCACAACCTGTAGCTAGCTACAAAACTTCACAAATAGCTAGCTGCATCTAAACAACCTCACAAAGCTTATAGGTTTTTTTGGTTTGTTTTTTTGCTTTTGCTAGAAAATATTAAATCCCAGACTGCAGACTACTAGCACCAGAGTGAAAGATGAGGTGATCAAAGCACATTGGGTCACTGATCAGTTGAGCTTTCTAGATGATCCTAGTACATTCAAGGCACTGGACAATTAGCAAGTTGAGCTTTAGACTGAATTTTCCGAAGCAGCCGAGTTATATATGGCGGCACAGTTTGTGAGGAGGGAAGGAAGGAAGAAAATAGGCACGGGAGTGTGATAACATTTGTTAATTAGAGGCTTAATTACACTCTGAAAGACTAGATTAGGAGATCGATTAGCAGGGGGGGAGCTGATTTGAAAACAGAATTTGGCGATTTTTGTTCTTTAAGAACTTGACAAAAACAAAACAGTTAGGCTAATTAGTGACTTAATTAGGCTACATATTTTGTGAGACTAGATTAGGAGCTTGATTAGGCGGGGAGCTGTTGTGAGCTGATATGAATACAAGATTCGGCTATTTTGGTAACGAGGGAGTCAATCTGACAATCGCTGACTACGCGTCTTAAGGCAAACATCTTGGCAGCTTTTAACAGCCGTCTCATATGTATTCTATATCTAAAGTATCACCCCGATTTTTACATGCGTAGGTAGTAGTAGCTTGCCACTTGTGGTGAACAGTTTTGGCAAATCTTTCGACTTTTTTAAAAACTTTGAAAAATTATGGTTTGGACATTTCAAGGTCGACACATACAAAGGGATTTTTTTTAGCTAAGCGCTCTGGAGTTCTTCCTCATTTGATTAGACCTCATTTTACAGGCAGAAGGTGTCAGTGCCTCTTCAGAAAGTTCAGGCCATGGAGCAATTTTGTGAGCAACAGGAGATGGAGTCATCACTATTTTGCATGGAGCAATTGTGACAACAGGAGAGGCCTTTTCTAGTTTTTGGTGTCCTTTTTCAAATTTTTCTCCCATCTCCTTGCACAACTTGCTTCATGCTACTAATGATGGGTTTAAGTCTTAAGTTTAGTGTTTTTTTCCTTGCATAACTTGCTTCTTGCCACTAATGATGGGTTTAAGTCTTAGGTTTTGTATTTTCTCCAATTAGTGCTCCCCTTGCTTCAAGCCACTAATGATGGGTTTAAGTCTTAGGTTTTGTATTTTCTCCACTTAGTGCTCCCCTTGCTTCATGCCACTAATGATGGGTTTAAGTCTTAGGTTTTGTATTTTCTCCACACAGTGCTCCTCATTGTTTGTTCTGCACTTTCGAGTGTGATCTTGTGTTAGGACTTTGATCCTTTCCTTTTTTTTCTTTTTTTGCCTTGCTCCCTTGCCGGGGCTTTCTTCAATTTTTTATTTTATTTTATTTTATGGTATTCATCTCCAACCTCATCGTTGATGAGATCTGGATGCTGATTGTGGAAAAAATAATAATTTTAAATTTAAAAACGAAATTATTCATTTCATTTTGTCAATGTGAAAACTAACCCTAGGCTACAGGACTAACAATAAGTTCTATCTATCTATTTTGCAAAGTATGTTTACTTCTTATAGTATGGGTTATCAAGGTGAAGTCATTTGAAGTTCGCGATGGTGCACTGGTAGGTGCTGGTTCACCCTGACCTCAACATTTGACCCTAGTTGGGTTTGTGACCTACTGGGCGGGAGTGACCCACCAACCCTAATTGCCATTTTGAGCCATCTAGTTGGATGAGCCCCAACTCCACAAACCCTAGTCCCACATTTTGGGAGGGAGGAAGGGTGTTTCTTCCCTTTCTTTTTGATGAACCCTTTGACCTATCTACCCACCTTAAACCCTACCAACTACCCCTTTAAACCTACCCACCCTAAGCCTTCACCCTAAGCTCCTCCCCCCCCCCCCCCAATCCACTCTGCTTTTGGCCAAGCTTCCACACCTCCCTCTTGTCTTCAGCACATGGGCAGCCGAAGGCCTTTACTTTGTCCCCACTTTGCTATCAAAGAGGAGGCGGTAGGTTGTAAAGAAGGCCCATCAGGGGCCACTTCAACCCCTAGCAACTTAGCCATGGTAAAACTTTTGTTCACTTTTTTACTTGGCAAGGGTAAAATTATGAATTTGTTTTTTAATGTTTTATCTTCCATAAGGATAAATATGGAACTCTTTTTTTCCTTGTAAGGGTTTACTTCATTATACAAATTTCTCAATGTAATTTGAGTTGGTTTTTTTTGGATTCTTAATGTTTTGTGTTCTCTGGTTTATGAGTAGGCTTTTGTGACTGTAAAGCTTGTCACTATTTTTTTTTTAAATATTTTAAAGTGGTATTTAGAATGAAGACCATGACAATTTATACATTCTCTTCATTCATATCATGAGACTAGGTCATGTAGAATTTGGTGGAAAGAGCCTACACATTCTAGACATTGAGATTTCATAGAAAGGGTTGTTTGGCACATGAGCCTGAAAATAAAAGAAAATATTTAGTGACATATGTTACAATGTATGGAACATTTATGTATTTGGTGAAATAGTTGGAACCCTTTGTTAGAGCTATCATGTTTGTCAAAACACCATTGAAGCCTAAAAGAACCATTGGGTTGGTGTTGTAATGGTTTGCTCATGGGGTTAGAATAAGCATTATTGTTTACAAATTTAATGTTGGAGCCTCTATGGTGTGTAAAATATATTGATATTGTTGTTGATGCTTTAATGCATAGCCTAAACATTAAATCTTGTAGGGACAAACTGTTTAGCCAATATATTTTCATATTTGATGGTTTCAAATTACATAAGATCATGGATGGATTTTTTTTATGCATGTGACCTATTTAATGTTTTTAGCACCATCAATGGATAACATTTTTCACTTTCCCAAAAATTGGATAGTTAAATTATTTCAATACTTACAAATTATTATTGTAGTCACAAAAATTACAATTCCTTTGCTTTGCAAGCAATTTGCGACATAGACAAGTTGTTTTGGAATGTATGTTGTTTAGTGTTAATGAATCAATGTACAAATGGTCAATTAAAAACATGTTTTATTAGTAGCAATTTTAAACATGGTCAATTTTTAAAGAGCCTATTATGGTGGTTGAATGTTTGGATATCTGACCTTATTTGCTTGGAGATGTAGATTATGCAATTTAAGAATGTCTTTTGCAAAATCTAAATCTAATTGAAGGAAATTTTCACATCATTATGTTTGACCATCAAATGAATGTTAGTAAAGCTAATATTCAAAATGCTTTTGCACTTTCTTAAATCGGTAAAGGATTTTGCATTGTGTCAATGCCCACATTGAACAAGCTCCTAGAATTATAATTATAGTTGTTTGTTGTGTCCTTCACAACTGTTGGCAATATATTGGAGCATCCCCACCTACAAAAGGTCTTCAAATAAATTTATTTTGTTCACAAGTGGGTCAAGTGCCTCTTATTTGTGAAAGTTGACCAACCACACAATGCAAAGAGGTAATGAGTGATCCATTTTTGAGAAATTGGTTTGATATTTCACCCAACCCAAATTGATGTCATTTGTAACCATTTATTTACAAAACTAAACGATTTTTTTTACATTTTTACTAAATTCTATCTGAAAATGCATACAATTTTTTTGTTCATATTTGTATTTAAAGTATTTGAACTCATGAAATTTTCAATCTTGGAAAAATCATTAAAAATGAAACAATATGCCAATTTGAATCAATATGACAAAAACCTCTTCCAAATGTACATTAATTTTATTCTGATTTTGTAAAAATGGTTTCAGGTTTTGAAAAAATAAAAATAAAAGAAGTCCTTGAACTTCTATAATTTAGATAATCAAAAAGAAAATGTTGAATTTGAATCAATATGACAAAATTGTGAAAAATTACCAAAACCTTTTACAGACATAGAATTGTATTATTTTATTTTATTTTTAATACTAGGTTTAGATTTTGGAAAAAATATTATCAAAGAAGTTCTTGAACTTATGTAATTTACATATTATTATTATTTTTTAAAAGGATAGTTCAATTTGAATCAATATGGCAAAATTGTAAGAAACTATCAAAACCTCCTTCACGAATAGAGCTGTAATTGATTCAACATGACAAAAAATTAGAATACATAAATACATTCAAAGGCAAAATGGACTATTTCTTGATATTTGAATGAATTATTTTAAAATTTTGATATATTCCTTTTTCAAAAAAAATAAAACACTTATATATAATTAAATAATTTGAAGGCATGTAGAATATCATTAAACATTTGCTAATTACCAATTGAGTTGCTTGAACTTAAGCACAAAATTCCATTTCAAGCTTTCAAGTTTTGAACTCAAATTTTATTCACATGATAGCCAACTTTTCAATTGAATCTATAAGGAAGGTCATCACACTTACCCCAAATTTTAATGTTTCACAACAATAAATGAACCTTTCACAAATTTATTATGACTTGTACCAAATAATTGGTTCAAAGAACATTTATGAGATGTTGCCTTTATCAAAAGCATTTAAAAATTTGTAAAATGCATCTTGTGGAATAAGAGAAGTATTTTTACCTTCTTCTAATGTGGTAACAATAAGTTTGGGAATGGGCACATCTCTTACCTCAATGTCAATTGAAGGAGTAGGAATGAATGGTTGAAATTCCAGTATGACATTTTCATCATCTTCAACTCCAATACTTTGATCAACTCCTTCAAGTGCACTTTTGCATTAGGCCGAATCCTCAATGATTATTGCCATCTAAACAAACCATGGCCATGTTGACCTAGTTCCTCTTATTTGTTCTTTAAATAATATTTTTTTATGCTCGTACTCACCTTCAATTTTCTCAATTTGTTCTTGATTTGTTCTATGCAACAACATTTTTTTGACAATTGACAATGGTGTTTGATGCAAATATGAGTCTAATGTTTGAAGGACAAGCAAGGTTTATCAAGTTGCCTCCACCTTCTTTGTACAAATCAAGAACATTTAGCAAGAGCAATATTGGTCCATGTCCCTCCAAGACTTGGTTCATCATTCATTACCTTTTTCTTTTTATGGCTTTGTTTTACAATTGATAATTACACCAACTAGAGCACAATCAACATGGATTGTGAAGATGTTTTCACCAATAGAAGAGTTTTGATTACTATGATTTCATTTTCGTCCACTGATAAACAAGTTCACCTTTGAGGAACATCCATGATTCTATCCAAAAAAACCCACACCCAAAAATTCAAAAATAAATAACCTTTAAATTCAAAAGTTCATTCAAAACTTTTCTTGGTTTATACATTATACAAATACAAAATATAGAGAGAGTAAACCAAATAACTTTATAGAAAACTTTATGGGTACACATGCACAAATATTAACAAAAGAAGAAAGAAAATTAAAAGTATGTTTTAAAAGCCTAACCCTAAAACATATTTTTGAGTTAAAGATACAATTCTTTTAATATACACTGAACAACACAAGATGAAAATAATAAAAATAAAACCATTTTATAGACATCCCTTATATCACACATAAACAACAATTTAAAAATAGGGAGAAAATTTATAAAAATAATACAACCCTTTGTAAAAAATGTTGATAAAGCTCCAAGGGTTGTCAAGATTATCATTCTAAAGCTTTGAGACTTTGCAATACTAACCTACAATGTGGATTTTTTTTTTAATATGGTAAAATTTTATAATAAAAATAGTTTCTAATCCTTTTTCTTGTACATATTTATATTGGGTCATAATTATAGTGGCTACTAGTTATTTCAATGGAGCTTCACAATCACACCCCGGGGTTTAACTAATGGGCAAAGTGGGAAGTTGTTGTTAAAGCTCTCATTTGCCCATCAAAGCAACACATGTGCCCAAGGTTTTTGTCATGCCACCATTGTTATCATGCCATCCTTTGTCATAGCACAAATAACAATTGTCTATCTCCTTCTACCATGCCACCATCACCCTTGCACCAACATAACACAAATAATGATGGCAATCTTGTGTTCATCATTAGCATCATTTTTTTTTTTACTACAAACAATGACAACAAGCTCATTGTTTTTTTCTTTGTTGTTTTTTTCTTATGTAATGTAAGAGGAACCAATGCTGGCAATGAACAACACACACATTGTCATTATCAAGTTTCAATTTTTTTCTCTGTTTTCTTGTACTAGGATGTGGTTGCAAATTGTTGCCTTTTGCCATATACCTTTATCCCTTCCTTTATTGTCCTTGTAAAGCTTAGTTGCACTACTAATTTTTTTTTTAAAAAGAAAATGATCAAAGTTTCTTTAACATGTAGATCTTGTAACACATTAATGTTATATTGCAAAAAACCTTATAACAATGTTTCTTTTGTTGTTTTTTCAATTCATCATGCTTTCATCACAAAGTTACAATATCATAAAATTTCAATAGACTCCATGCAAAAATCGTAAAACAATATATTCGTACAAAATCCGTGGGCTTCAAAGTGTAAAAATGATAGGAAAAATATACATATTATTTTTATATAAATGATATGTCTTTTCTACTTGTGACATTTGGATGTGAAATATGCATGATTTACATTTTAACTAAATCTATGCAATTATCATGATGTAATTTGAATAAAACTATACAATTTTTATGTATAAAACATGAACATTCGTATATGTCATTCAAAAATAATGTTTCATCAATTTGAATAATTAAGATATTGAATACATACAAATATCATTCATATGAACCATAATAATGAAATTTGTGTGCTTTTGTATGAACCTATGAAAATTGAATTTTGCACAAAATTTGTACTAACCTATGAAGTTTAGTAAATTTATGATGTCTCCTTATTCTTTTTTTTTGTGTGTGGGTGAAGCAATGCAAGATGCATTGAAAGAGTACCTTGCCTAATTACCTCTTCATTTAAATATATTTTCCAAGTTTTTTTTGGGTCTTTACTTTGTAAGGAGCTAACAACCTAGTTAATTTTCCTTTTTTTATGATTTTTTTGCTTTTGTTCTTTGAGAACTAGGGCAATATGCAATTTGTTTTTGTTTTGTTTTTTATTTTCCTTATGCATAATGTTTACACTTGTTCTAATTATGTTTACTGATTTTGTTTCGTTTTGTTTGTCAATCATGAATAGGAAACTCCAAGATCATGCCTCTCCTTTAAAAAGATATGGAAGAATCACTTGAACCAATATGTCTACTCATTATGCCTTGGAAACCATTTGACACATTATTTGAGCACATGGGCATGCACATGGCAACAAATATGTCTACTTATGTTGTTTTTGTTTTATTTATTTTCAAGTTTGCAAGCACTTCAAGGTGGGTATAATCATGCTTAGCCTCATTCTACCTTCTTCAATGGGGTTTTTTTTTGTTAATGTTTTTTGTCAATACCTAAATGGATGATTTTTTGTTTCTAGGATTTTTTATAACCAATAGGTGAAATCACAATTTGAAAGGAGCCAAAACAATCATCCAAATGTAGTTGGAAAAGTATTTGAAAAGAATTCATACATTCATGTAAAATAACAAAAAATACAATTGAATGTTACAACTAGAACCCCATGACTAAGGAAAAAAGCTATGGATCTATTGAAGGTTATTTAGTGTCAATTCAAGAATCTCACAATTAAAAATGATGATTCCATTTACATTTTATTTTCCTTTTCTTAAAAAGAAAAACTATATATTTGTACATGGTGTAATGCATAATGCATGATGTAAACATCTGTATCAAACAATTTTTTTTCAAATTTTTTAATAATTGCAAAATTCAACTAATACAATTATGGTGAATAAATTCATATTCACATAATACTTATCGATGATAATGTAGTGAAGGTTGGTGTCTCTAACTCAAAAGCTCAAAATGCTTTTTATGTGAAGTGTAATGCTAAAGAGTAATTTTTATAAGATTCACTTGATTTTGTGGGCCTTTCTTTGTGCATGTGTTGGAAGATGGTCCTTGAATTCAATGTCATGAGAGATAGATGTTATCATTGTGCTGCAGGTGGGTGTCTGTTTTCTGACTATAGCCAATAACGTGTCACGTTCAAAATTCTTATAACATTTTACAACTTTCTTTGAGGAAGGCCATTACTTATTTAGGCTACCTCCAAGGGTTTACCTTCTAATCACCCGTAAGGTAGCATGATGCAATGTGTGTGTAAATTAGGAAAGTTGTAGTAGAAGCACATAATGAGCTTGAACATGTCAAGGTTAATTACCTTTTTTTTTCTGTTCCAAACATCAAGTGATTTAGGTTTTCTGACAACATGTTCACTACATGTTCATGATGAACTCAATTTCTACAGCTAGATTTCTCTTGCCAATTAATGTTAGTTTGTAATCCTCATCAATTTTGTCTTCTTTTGGGATCTAATTAAATTATCTTGTGTAGAATTGTGTAACTTGTTACTTTTTACAAATGTTAGATTTCATATTTGACATGGAGTTTTGTTGTCCTAATAAATTACTAGGAGAACTCAAAAAGTGCATAGGATTTATAGGATCATTGTACATTTTTCAAAACAAAGGAGGTTAAATATAAGCATTGAAATGGGTAGGCCGAAATTTTGGGCATAATATTTTGTGTGTTGGGTGCACTCTTCATGTTTATATACAAGGGGCCTACCATTTTTAAAGGGTTGGTATCAAAAGCTACTCCACCAAACTGTATGTTGCCAAATAAACATTTTTGGGAAACCTCATTATGGGGTCTGAAAGTTGGGGTATTGATAAATGGACGCTTGGAAGTCTTTGTCTCATCCTTCAATCTTTCAATATTGGCATTGAAACTAACTTAAAAGTGATTTTTTTTTTCATTGTGAAATGAAGAGTTATCTACAATTGGAAGGACTCCATGGTTTTACAAAATTTGAACAAAAAAAATTTAATGATTTTGAGTAGAATTATGGTTTAATTCAAATTAGCAAGGGGACATATGGTGATTTTTTGCACACTAAAGTGGTCATGTTAGGTCCAAAATTAGGACATGAATATTGACGATAAAATCATATAGGAGGTAATTATTTTCTAAAAATAAATGTGAAGTCATATTTTAGGGCCAAATTGCAATGATCCAACCTGAGTTTGTATATCATGTTTGCCTCAAGAATGGGTGCATGGATACAAAATGAGTTACACATCTACATTCCACATACCCTAGAAAGGTCATAGAGCCCTACAAAAACCCATTTCACACTACAATCTACAAAAGGAATTCAAAACATGTAGATGATTTCACATGCATCTAAACACTATCCAAATTGCAAATATTTTTTAAAGCTAAAGGCAAAGTCCAAGAATTATTGACATTTGATCTCGCACAAATATTCAATGAATAATTTGAAAACAATGCATCCAACAAGATACCTTTGTGGTCATAAAAGATTAGAAACACATAACAATAAATGCACATAGTCCTCTAATATATCTATTCCATTGATGTTTATTCACTATTGAAATTGTTTAAGAAAAGGAATTCCATGTTTGTAAAACTAAAGATTATAATCAATTTGTTGCAAATCCATCCATAGCCTTAAAGCGATCAACACCTAACCTTCACTTAACTATCAATGAAAAAGTTAAATCTTGAAAGTCACAAACACATTGACCCGAAACCAAACCCAACTTTGACATTGAAAACTATGCATGCATGAAACAAGATGTGGAGTTCACAAGCTTATACTCTCTCATTTCATATGTTGGATGTAGTTGGGATTGAAAAATTTCCAAGGTTGATTGTAACATCTTCAGCTAAACAAATTCACTATACATGTATAAGTGTTAAAATAGCCACACAAAGAAATTGAATGAAATTCACCATGGATAATTGGTCATTAAGTTGCAAGAAAAATGTAATTGTTTGATGCACGTTACATTCTAATCACAATGTAAGTACCATGTAGTTCAAAAAATGACAAATGCATGTCATGAGTAATCTTGGATAGTGGATGTCAATGTTTACTAAGTTTGTAAAACCTAAAGATTATTTTGCCCTTGTATATGATTTTTCCCTTGTATATGTTAATTGAAATTTTGTTATGATACAAGTGAGAGCTTCTACCAAGTGTGCCTTCTTTTCATAGAAATCTATAATTTCAGTCATTTTTGCATTTTGTCATGTTCAACATGTGATCCCTTGCCCTCAAAGCCCAATTTGGTCCTTTTTTTTTTTCCTTTCCATTTCCATTTACGCAAAAAGATTGCATAAATCTAGTACATTAGGGTACTAGGTATGTAAATATACAAAATTATGGAAACACATTTTGTGTTATAAAGCTTTTTAAATTGCAAAGAGTTTGACAAGGACATTTCTAAAAAATCATAATTTTTATGGCTAAAGGAGTTTGTATTAATGTATTGAAAACATTGAATGCATCAAAGAATGAATAATCAATGAGCAACAAGAGTAAACACATATACAAAGAATGGAAAGTGCCTCTATTTTTGTTGTGATGTCATCTTCATAACCCCAAAGTAAATCATTAACATATTCAATACTTTGACCTTTTTCCCCTATTGTTTGTAGCTCTTTATCACAATCTCTAAATTGCACCTTAACATTGGATCCCCTTTAAAGTCAAAGGAAAAAGTCAAGGTGTACAAAGAAATTTTATTCATTTTTAGAGTACACAAAATCAACAAGGAATACAAATGACTAAAATCCTCCCACCTAGAATGTAAAAAATATATTAATACTATCAAGTCGCTATTGTCAAAAAGGAAGCATGGTGGGTTACTTGTGTATCTAGGAGAATCTCTTGCATCTTTTCATTCTCAATCCTGAGTATTGACTCTTGTGTATGAACACCCAAACCCCAACTTCAGGGTATTGTGGCTCATCATTTAATTCCTTAATACATTCGTGATGTTGATTGATAACAAAAAAATTCACCAAAATGTGATGAAATTACCCAACTCCCCACTCTTGCCCTCAAATTGTGGTTATAGTGTGGACTCACAACTTAAGGAGGTCACCTATTGATCAAACAAATGGAATTCTTCTACTTCCAAAGTAGCACAATCACTATCTAGCTATACGTCCAATGTCAATGTTTACACTTTGGAATTCTCCCATTCCTCTTCACATTAACAATACCCATTCACATTACCCCTTTAGATCAATGCCAAAAAAATGTTCAAGCTTCAAGAAACTTTTAAAAATTCCCTAATCATCATCCAAGTCCAACACTCATTCACATCTCCACATTTACAAGGATGCAATCAACTTTCTAAACACATATGTGAAGCACAAAACCCTTACCTAATGAAATGAAAGTGGAGTGAAAACAAGGATTTAAATTCTTGTTCCGTGATTGTGGGCATGGACTTGGTCACTTGTTACTTTTTTTTGTTTTGAAAGAATTCAACTAATATCCTACCTATATTTAAATGAGTACAACAAAAAGAGAAGTGTTGGTGATTGTTGCATCGCCATGGCCATCAACTCATCAACTATTAACTCTTAGGTCTACATCCACCACAACCAAGTTCCAAGCACCTTGTTACAACACCCAACATGGATTTTGAAACAATTTTGGAATCTAAAATTTAACACCCAATACAAATCTTGGAATAAATCGTGAAATTTGATAGGAAAATTTGGCAAAGCATACGTGCTAATAAATGGAAAATTTTACAACCAAAAAATGAGTGCATACTTTCTTTTGTATTTTCAAAAATTTCACCAATTTCAAATAGGAAGAGGACTCATTATTACATGTAAGAAACAACAAAAATACCATGTTAACTCGCTCAATGCTATCTCTTCCTCCATCAACTTATTAGCTTCCACTTTCTACCACTTTGCCACACAAAATGCATGTACCCTGAATTTGTCCGATATAGCATGGCCTCCTTAATGCTAGCCATTAAGTTGCCCCATTTAGTCTTCAGAAAGGGAGTAGCAACAATTATCACAAAATCAATCATTACCATTAGAAATGCTACATTCATTTCAATCACAAAGAAGATCAAAAGAGAAATTTAGTGTTGATACAATGGACATAATTTTTCAAAACAAACTTCATGGGGCACTTGAAACCAACCATCATTACATTTTTCTTTTCAAAGATAGAGAACAAAGTTTTTGGTTACCCAACAGTCAAAAAATTCAAAACCCTCCCCCATGAAATTGCATAGAAACTCTCTTTATCAACCATCACAATTACATGGTTGATAAGGATTCAAGATCCATATGAGGGTGTTTGTTTTGACCATGTCTTTTCCGAGGCCTACCAATATGCCAATGTTGATTATAAAAGTCAATATTAGTTTGCAACTAGTGGGTATCAAAGTCACCCAATGTGCAATTCTTTTTTTGGATTATATTCATCAATTTGACCAAAAGAAGGTTCACATGATGTTGGTTCTAATGTTTGATCCCAAATTTTAAAATATATTTCTTGTGAACAACTATGTGAAAAAAGAAACTACCACAACAACATCATATGATTCTGAACTTTGAATCCCCCTTTGAACTTTATTTATTATAAAGTTGGTATATAGCACAAAACCTAATCATTTAGCTTTTGAACTTACATGTATGTGAGCCTTATTTAATACCTTTTTACTTTATGCCAAACAATTTAAGAAATGCGTACAAAAGGATGCAAAATTGTTTACCATAAGTTTACATGAGCCAATAAATGAGCTCATGAATGAAAATGGTTTGAATGAAATGGTGGGAAAAAATTTAGAAAGTTTTCCTTGTAGAGTTACCTAGCTTACCACCAACTAGAAAAGTTGACCATGCAATTGACTTAATGTCAAATGCAAAGCCCATTTCTAGATCCACCTATTGGTTTTCTTTTGTTGAATATGAAAAATTGGAAAAACAATTAAGTGGTCTTCTAAATAAGGGGTATATAAAGCCTAGTAAATCCCCTTGGGATGCTCCTATGTTATTTGTGAAAAAGAAGGATGGGATTTTGAAACTTTGTGTCGACCTTTTGTCATAATAAAAAAAATTGGAAAGGTGGCCTATCAATTGGATTTGCCAAAGTCCTATGAATGCATCATGTATTCCATGTTCGTTTATTAAAAAATATGTATCAAACCTTTTTCATGTTTTGCTTGAATTACCTCAAAATTTAAATGAAGGAAACACCCTAGCAAAACTCGAACAATTGTTTGAAATTAAGGCACACAACATCAAAATAGAATGTGGAATGACGTGTTGTTAAAATGGAAGCGTTATCTTGTTGATGAAGCAACTTGTGAAAATGAAACAAAATTTAAGAGTAACTTCCTTGATTTTTGTCATTGAGGACAACGACCTTGTTTTGGAAGGGGAATAATGTTAACAACCAAAGGAGGATGGTGGAGATGATGGACAAAATTGAAAAATTGTTGACAAAATCTTGAAGGAAGAGGTGGTGATACTAAATTTCCTTAGGATGTGGCAACCACTTAGAAGCTTAACCATAACAAAACATGCACAAGGGAGCATGGAGAAGAAAAAGGTAGGTTAAAAGAGGGCAATTCTTTTTACTTGTTTAAAATAAGGATAAAAAGGAATGTTGTAGAAAAAAAAGCCTCCATGTTCGCAATTGGGTGGTGAAAATCATGCTTGATGTCCATGGATTATACAAGTAGTGAAATTTATGTGGTTTCTTGTTAGTAGGTAGCAAAAGATGGCACTACTTCCTATTCACAAGAATCACAAGTATTTGCACATGGTTGTTTTTATTGCCACTTAACTGGTTTGTGATTTTTTTGTAAAGGCTTTTATGTATGGGCAACTAGTCCACAAAAGCCCCTAGATTAGGAAGTTCCTTGTGAACGGGTTTTTTACCTTCTTTGTGACATAGTTGGACAATGAAAATTGAAGAAAGGTGAGAAGAGATCAAAAGGTTGTAATATTTGGTATTAAAGCAAGTGCATGTAAAACCTTGGAGACCCCATCTGCTGTTAGTTTCAAAACCTTAGTAATAGATTTCTTTTATTTTCTTGTTTTTTGTAGAGTAAACCCCAACAATGAACCTAACAAAGAAGTTGTGGTAACCCCAAGTCCAATTCAGTGGCAAAATGTTTAATGCCAAAGTTTCACCTACACACTAAGAAAACCTAACCTCCTATTGGTTTATTTTTTATTATTATTTTTGCTAGCCTTGCCCTAGCTTGAGTCAAGGATCGTTATGTTTAAAGATCAAGATAGCCAAAACCCTTTCAGGGGTTAGATATTGTTTAAGAAAACAAGGAGCCCCAAAACTCAATCAAAGGTGTTAATACTTGGGATTGGCAACACTACTCGTGACACCTTGGCCTCCATAATACATATGGAGCTTCTTAAGGTGTTAGCCAATCATAATCCAATAAAGAGGAAAGAATGTTAACCTCACGAGCGAGATTTGGAGCCTAATTCTAAACCTGAAAGTTCTAAGGGGCAACAAGAGGTCAAACACCAAAAAGATGTGAAGAAAAATATTGGTAAAATGGCTAAACATTCAAAATTTCATGGCAAAGATAATATGACCCCTAAATATGTTGTGTCCTTCCTAAAAATTTTAAAGGAATTGTTTGGTGAAGACTACAAAAAGGTAAAGCAAGTTAGGATAACCATGGTGATGTTACGATGAAAGGCCAAGGTATGGTGGGGACAAATAAAAGCGAATCATGAATCCTAGGGCCAACCACTAATGAATGCTTGGATAGAATAATTTTTTAAAATTATTGCCTAGTATATGCTAAAGGATTATTTTGTACATATGAAAGAGGAGCTAATCCAACTAAAGCAAAATTGACTGGCCATAAGGGAATACAAACAAAATTTTGACACACACATCATTTACTTCTTTTCCCTAGGGGAATTGAATAGAATGTGGATTTTCATAAATGGTTGGATGACCATATTAAGTTTATTGTTAAGGTTTATAGTCCTAAGACTTATTCAGAGGCTTATAAGTTAGCCATGAACTTTGAGACCTAGAATAAAACTTACAAGACAATGAACTTTTTTTAGATGGGGAATAATGTTAACAACCAAACGAGAAAACAAACAAAAATGAAAAATTGTCGATGAAAATCTGAAGCAAGAGGTGACATTAGTGAATTTACCTACAATGTGACAACCACTTAGAAGATTAACCACAACGGAACATGCACAGGGGGAAGCATGGAGAAGAAAAAAAAGGTAGGCTAGAGGATTGCTAATCTCACAACAAGCACTAACACCCAATAGCCACCACCTCTGGCTATGTTTGGTTCAAGACTTTTGACAAATGACATCACAATTGCACATGTAAGTTTCTAGTCCCAAGTCCCAATTTTTTTTAAATTCTGACCTTTAGTTTTTTCTACTTTTTATTTTCTTCTTTGAACTTAAATTTGTTGATTTTTTTTTTTGCTTACACTTGACTACAAGTGAAAGGGGAGGTTTCTTGTTTTCAAAATCTGTGACTAGTTCTTGAATCTTGTGAGGATCCACTGAAGTATTGGAAATCAAATGAGGTCTACTTTCCCACTATTGGTTACTTGGCTTGTCAAATTTTGGATATTGTTGGCAGTCAAATTGAAATCAAGCGCATCTTTTTCAATTGTCGAGATTTTAACTAAGCTCTACAAATGCCAACTTGGAGCTTGAAATTTAAATCGACTAGTGTTGATTTCCCAAAATTTGACCAAATGATCCTCATTTTGGTTTAGGACATGCCGTTGAATGCCTTTATGATTTTGGGGATTGTGAGGCCAATTTGTTGGAGTAAAAAGAAGAAGAATTTGAAGTCCGTTTGAAAGAGTTTATTGATTATGATGATGCAATAGAAATTGATTTCTAGCTTTACGTGGTAGCTGCAATTTTGGTAAAAAGTTCATTATTTGTTTCTTCATTATATCATGTGATGGTATTCTCTTATGTCATGTGGCCAATTTTTATGTGATAGGTGGTCTTCAAACTTGTTGGCATATCAAAGGGCTATTCAACCCATACACCATAATCTTATGGAGCTGATTAAGAGATGATGATATGCGAGATAAGAAAACGCATCTTGACTATTGTTTAGCTGTCTTGGGAATCTAGTGTTTCTATAGCAAAGCAACGTCAGTTGGGATTTGGGGAATATGGAGTTTTTGTGGGGTAACATTGTTCTTGTGAACATATGAGTCGGATTTGAGGAATCTAGAGTTTCTATGGGGCAACAAATGTACGGGTATGATGCCATCCTAAACACTAAGAATATCTTATCCACAAGGGCTTCACCAGACTTTATGCATGTATGTATCAGGCAAATGATCTACAAAAGAGAAGTAATTAAGATTGCCATTGGAAATTTTGATTCATATTCCAGATTTCAATCTCACATTGACATTGAAAACAGAATCTACTTCATATCATGATTCATGATTAGTGTTTATGCAATATTTATGTACAAAATTTCTGGACTAGCGAAATTGTGTACAAATGGACATTATATTTGTATTCTGGCAAAATTATGTTTACAATGTATACATCCTAAATCTCCTTTCAACATCCTGAATCCTAAGCACCTCCACTTGGTAAAGGGAAAAGGCATTGAACTATTATGTAAACATTTTCATTTTACTAAACTAAAAACCTGGATTTTACCCTAAAACAGGGTATATAATGGACTTAAACGCTACCCTAATCCTTTTTTTTTTTTTTAAATACCTGAAACTTACCCTAATTTTTTTAAATGATAGATTTGTAAAAATATTTCATATAACCTATCCCTCGGGTATATCAAAACCAATATACCCACACAACACTGGAAGGAACCTGAGTAATTATCATACCAAAGTGAGTAAAAGCAGGCAGCTAACATTTGACAATCATGCTGAAGACTTTGCTTACTTCCAATATGAGAACAGCACTTCCCTATGAAAGTAGATAGGGTTTAGGGTTTTGATGCCAAAAAAGTTGATATGTTTTGTGGCAATGCAATATGGCACTGTGAACAGACACATGAAATTAAAGCTTTGAATGGACAACAAAAAAAATTCAGCCACTCCCTTCAATGGCATCAATAACCACAATTCATCCATCCAACTGCTGGGAAGAACTAATTCCTGTTGGAAAAATCACCCACATCCCTTCAAGTCTTAGAGCCTATTGCCTTCTGTTCCTTCTCAGACAGTTCAACAGACTCAAAGCCCACTGACTCTGTTGAGTAGCAGAGTTGTAGGTCTTGGCAGGAAGATAGCTCATGATCATGAGGTGAGACGTTGGAAAAAGTATAGATAACCCATATCTTTTGGTGGATCCCCTGATAAGGCCACCTTACTGTCGTTAAAGATGACCCAATGATCGTCTTTCCTCACATGTACCACATAATGCCCACTCTGAGTTGAAGTTCCCATGTGACTCACAAATGATAGCAGCTGGTACTCTGCACCAATCATTTTCAGGACAAATTTAACTGCCATTTTACAAGTCAATAGCCTTCATTGATCTGAAATAGGACCAGTGCACTACGCTATGATAAGAATACTTCAATGCAGAAAATTCTATTCCTTCAAGCAAACAGCATCTTTCTTCAGCATCTAGTCAGCCTTTCTAACTATATTTCAGGGATGACAGCAGTAGTGACTTACTTCCTTGACCATTGGGCAGGTCTGGTTCAAAGGCAACATTGTCATGGTTCCCTGTGCCCATGTCTGGGTCCAGTGCACTTGAAACCTCTGAGTGACTAAAAATCCACTCCGCGGCCCTCTCCACATTCCCACCCTAAGAACAAGATTGTAAACATAGACTGGATTAGTACATGAGAGGAGAAACACATCTGGAGCAGAACAATGGCATCACCTCACAAGAGCATAAAGATTGAGATAGTCATACCCACCGTGGCTCTTAATGCTTTGCATGCCACATCAGGCTTAAATCCAAACGAAACAAGTGTCTCTAAGTTGACCTCATCAACTGCCTGAAATTCTTGTGCACCTCTGAAGGGCTCATCAACATCTACTACACCCCCACATTGTTAGCAGCCCACTCTGAGAAGAGGCATTCTGTCAAACAAATTCAGTGCAAAAATCTGAACAAAACTAAAGTCAAAACAGCATAATAAGACTAAGGTGTTGAAATAATCTACCTGGGTCATCCATATGTGCCAGCAGCCAGGTCATTGCCTCTTCCAGTCCAGTATTTGAGGTCTGGATTGCTGCTTTCTCACACCGCAGCCTGGGGAACCCCATTGTTGCCAACTGTGCAACAATTGCCTCATCTGCTGCTGCTCCCACTTGGTCAGTTGGTCCTGTGAAAAGAAACAAAACCTCAGCCCAAGACTGCTGCATCCATTTTCTGTGGAACCTCTAAAAACCTGCTTCGATATCATTTCCAATCCTTGTCCAATCGCATCAAATGTTACACAACAGAGATTCACTGGCTTCAGGTGACTTCAGGTGCCAATGCCATATGGAGTTCAGGGAGCTGTCCACAGTTCAAAAGGAGGTTGAGAGATAACAGGAAGACACCTGCTGTTTCAGGTAAAAGTTGTTCATCGGGTTGTAGCCCCTGGCCACGCATTGAACTGATGTCGAGCTCATCTGGCACATCTACAAAGACATCTGCAAATACCAGGCAAACCTCTTTGAAGGCAGATACAGATGTCAAGGAAGCCAAACCACAGAATAAAAATCTCAGATTAACCAAAACCTTCTACCAAACTGACTGATCAAAAGTTCAATACTAACTGTGCAATATTTTGCTATTTAAGATCTTCACAAAACAGGCAACTTAATTCTTGCATCTTTGGCTTGGAGCCACTATGTTCAATAAAACTGCCATTGAGAAGCAGCTAGGGTGCTTAGCTTGGTAAAAGTGCTTACCCAATTTTTTGGGAACCCAGCCAGCATCTAGTATGAACTTGCGCAAATGAATGACAAGGTAATCTGGAAATGTGGCCAACCGTGTTGTCCTGCACAATGAAGCACCAGCAGAGTACGTATCTATGAGGTTGGAGGTAAAACTAACCATAACATTTTGAGTGTCAGTTCCAGCCAAACCAAAATAAACACAAGAATGAGTGAGCTCATAACCTTGTGTGTGTCACTCACAAAGTATCAGACCATCACCTTCATCATGGATGACAGTGGATAGCTGCCATTACTCCTCACTGAACTCATTAGCTCTCAACAGTAGGTGTTGATAAGCTAATGACATTTTAAGGCAATAATTACATGAAAAGTCATGTCCTGAGTTTCTATTACATTTCCAGAAGCAACAGGAAGGCGCAGTCATCTTGTCAGGTAGCATTTATGAGACATTATTTTCCCAGCAGCATATACAATGCTGTAACAGCTTTGTGAGGTCATGCACATCTCACGATACTTATCATGCATACTGTATTTTGGCAGCAATCAACACATGCATTCTTCCGAAGGTCAAACTTTCATTTCCCTGTTCTAAAGTTTGCAGTGAATGAGCCCCATTCACATAGTTTGCTATACCTAAAAATGTCTATAGGGAGAAGCACGCCAACGTCCTTCAGGCTACCCGATTGTAGTCCTCCCACTTATGGCACTACCACAAATATCATGAACATTCCATTGACATATACTATGGTTCTCCAATGAATCAGGCCATCTCCCATTGTTTGCTTCCGTACACCTAAACATGTTTATAAACAGGAGCAGTGCCAATATTCTCCAGACTGCTTCAGGCAAGATGACCTACTTGATTGCAGTTGTCTTCCCATTTATGGCACTACTATAGAAATCATGAATTTCTTCTGCTGCACAGAAGCTTTCCAAGCAAGCTGCCAATGGAACTCGAGGGCGAACTATTTCTTCATTACTCCTGTTCCATCAAATTATCCCATTTTTCAGAACTTAGCCATCTCAATCTTGCAAGACATGTTAGTGTATATTTCTTCTGCAACATCTCAGAAGTCACCAGAGAGTCAGCTCATTGTTGGCAAGGGTAAAAAAGCTTTGCATGCAATGTGTAGAACAGATCATGGAGGGAGACTGGTTCAACAAGAAAGTGCTTACAGCTTCTCCCCAGCCAACTCTTTCTCTGCCTTCCGCTTCTGATAAGCTGCCACTTCATCTGCATGAAGCATAACAATATCACTCTCAGAAACCATCCAAACAATTACAAAAGTCCAACTCTACACTTATTGTAGCATGCAAACCATTGCACTCACTGCCAGTCTTTAGACACTGGAAGTGCATGAGACAAAAGAAGGTGATGAGGGAAAGAAGGAAGAAAGAAAAATGTTCTTCCAATTGAGAAAAGTACCACAACCCAAAGTCCCACAGAGATGATGCTCACCTGTATTGATGGCTGCATGTAATGGTATACTCAATGAAAGAACATTATCAGTTCTCCTGGTATATTTCACTTTCCTGGATGAGGAGCACATGATTCTCTCCTCCACATAGAACTTGAAGCATTGTGATGGATCCTCTGCTGCAATGCTTGCACGAGTGCGCTCTACTTGCTCAAGGAAATGCTGGAAATATTCCAATGCATCCTGGCAGATTACAAGCAGATAATTATGCAACCTATATTGCTCGAATGGTGATGCAGTCACATCTCAGTCTGAAAACATGTGTAGCCAGTAGAAGGCATGCAGAATTCTGTAAATAAGTCACATCTCCAGTTCATATGAATTATCCTAGTATGGTGAGAATTCAAGAACTTCCAAGCTAACCAGGGAGGAAAGAATCAGGGTCTCTGAGAGCTGGAACACTTTGAGTCACAGAAACGCTGGTTGCACAAATAGCTAGACTATTGTTGCTAAATATAGAAAAACTGGCAAAACTACTTTGACTTTGCAGAAGACTGTCATTGAAAAATTATCCAGTCCCTGGCAGCTTACAATATTCAACCCACCAGTGAGGCATTCCAAAATGAAACCCACTTTGTAATGCAGGGTGTGTCTGTTTGATACAGATCACGGCCTCTTGCCACCAATCAGTGGACTGAAATAAAAGTGACATACAGAAACCATGGACTCTGTTTTTGCCCCTCACACAGGCTTATAGTTGTTGCCAATGTGGATGGGTAGTGAGTTTTTCATAAACCCAGAGGACCAGGCTTTACAACACTCCTCATGCTTCCATACCTGCTGGGACTGCTATACATAACATTTAAGCAATGCTACCTAAACCAGCTTTGGAGGGCATAGCCAGGAACCAGCAGGGCATAAGCCCAGTTACTTCTTCCCCCGATGGGAATCTGCTGGGTATTATGATTCCTCAAACCAACTGGACTGGGCCTGACAGACACTGCTAGATACATCTTGCAATGCATAGACAGAGAATTTGTACCTGTTGCCTGGAACTTGCAAACTCTGGATGACCAGTGCCAATCAAAGATTTGAACATGCGTGGAGGGATGCCATCTTGTCCCTTCAATAAACAAGTGAGACCCTGCCCATGATCAGAAACTTTTGCGCCCTCTCACTCTGTGCATATTCTCTCAATTCCCCCATAAATACTTGGGACAGGAAATTCCCTATCAAAAGTGGTGAGTTACAGGAAACTGCAAAGCTCCTGGCAGGTAATGAAAACATACACTATTTCCATTTGCTTCTTCTGTTGCTTCACTTTCCACTGTCTGTCAGGAAACAAGTACAAACAAGAACAGCATCAAAATCCTGCCAGAAAGGAAACCTTGGAACCAGTTTCTTTCTTTGCCATGCTGGCAAGCTATCAAGACACAACTGGTCAAGCACTATATATGCTACTGCTGAGATCACCAATTTGTTACCTTTTGAGATGCAACAGAATATTTCCCAGAGAGTATGCCATGTGCCAACTTTGCCCTGTCATAGTGATAAAAAGAGGTGAAATCAGTAAAGCTGATGACAACCCTCAAAATAAGGACAACTGGATAAAGCACATAAATGAATGGAGACCATAGTACCCCTGGACAGAAGAAAAGTCAATGATAGAATCACACAACAGAATCATTTTAAATCCATGACATCAGTTGTTGAAGACAACCACACATGCATAAGAAGCTTGAGATTTCCCAATGTTATACCAATGATTCCAGTTGTTGAGAGTTATGAAAGTAGATGGTCACATTAACTTACAGCTGCATATCCAGATCCAGAGTAGGATCAGCAGGAGCCTGCCGAAATGCATCCTCCAACTTGAGGTTTTCAAAATAACTAGAGACAAATGACAGTTCAAATCAGTCAATGCAATCACCTTGCAGAGCACTAACTCATCTCAGGATACAACAGAATTCAAATTAACCAGCACAACAATCAAACGCATGGAAAGGGGATAACAGCAAAATCATGGCACTGCCCAGATTACTGTGACTATCTTCTTTATTAAACAAAGTAAACCCTAACAACCCCCCCTCCATATACATACCCATTCAATTCCAATGTATGGAGGGAGACCCAGCTGAACTGAAATTGGTCTGAAAGGAAGAGAACCTTACTGCTTTTGGAAATCCTTTGTGGCAAAAACAGCTTGCATAACAGAGCCAAGGTAGCAACTGCATAGAGTTGCACCAGATCAGTGCTGTTATGTGCAACCGAAAGTAAAGAGCTCTTCCAACACAAAAGAGGAAACCATCATTTCAAATGATCTCAAAGAATAACCAAGACATAAACAGGTGTTACATAAAGTCTTCCACTGGTCTGCAGAGGGCCAAAAGGTTTAAGCGAACTTGAGGATTTTGTTTTACCCTGACCTTCCATGACCTAGTGAGGACACTCTCAAGGTTCTTCAAGTTGCACATAGCATTTTTGGGGGAATCAGTGACCCACAGAAGAGACAAGAGTAAATTAAAATATTGACATGAATGCACAGAGAATATACTTGCTAGCTTGTGAAATGCAAGGAAGAAGATTCTCCTGCTATAAGCTAGGCTTAAGAGAAATTACAAAGCATCTGTTGCAAGCCAATGCACCATACATTGGTAATGAAATTATATGCAAAGGAAACCTGAAGGACTGCTACATTGTCTGAATCACAAATTGCAAGACTTGACAAACTGTGTGCCTTCAAAGTATCTCATTGCCAACCACACAGGAAGAATTGTCTTGCCTGCTGTCAACAAAACTTGCAAGCAAATAGAGAGGTAGAAACACTATTGAATAAGTAAGAAGTGAATAACACTGGAAGAACCTCACCAGCATACTATATAAAACTGCATAAATTCAAAAAGTAACTGTCACATATTCCATGACTAGAAACATTTGTTACAAAAAATCAGCAGGCAGGGGAGCAGGGAAAAATATACTGCTCAGAGGATGCAGAGAAGTATTACCTGTTCCCAAGATTGGCAAGTCCTGTCAAGCCAGGTCCAAAGAGTGGCTCTAGCTCCTTCCCTTTCTCTTGAATTCGATTCCAGTCAAAATTAGTATTCTGGTCTAGCTCCCTTTCAGCTGTTGTCATTTCTGTCTGCAGTGTACCCAACCCCATCTGAGACTGATTGGCAAGAAGTACAATGTAGGCACTTAAAGGTATGTGAATACACACAAGCATTTTCTTACAAGTGTCTGAGAAATGGCCGCACACTATGATGTAGCACCCCCT
Organism: Sphagnum tenellum; assembly: GCA_963921925.1. Taxonomy (NCBI): domain Eukaryota; kingdom Viridiplantae; phylum Streptophyta; class Sphagnopsida; order Sphagnales; family Sphagnaceae; genus Sphagnum; species Sphagnum tenellum. Next base: position 10,458,413 of record OY998150.1, read on the forward strand.
GCTCATGTCCAGATCAATGCCTAAGTTCTGTTGGGAAGCAAATGCTATTTACCTTCGTCAAAACTGAGAAATTGATACCAAAATGTGCCAAGTGCTCTGCCAACAGAGGATCTTCCACAGTATCATCCTCTGGATAGGAATACACATCTGCAACCAGGCCAACAAAGCAAGCTCTATCAGAATGGCATTTCCTCTCACTGACTGCAGTTATGATGCAAACTTTTCTGTCCATCTTTGACTGTACCATTAAACCACTGGTTGCTGAGAGAATATCTAAGTACTGTCTAGACCCCTCTATAACCATCCACTCCACCAAGACAAATATCATTGACGTGGCAAGACAAAGAGAGTGAGGAGTCAACACCAGCTGCTTCCAAGTCAGCTGTGATAGTTCCAAGCTTCACAGCTAACGGATAGTTAGTCTCCTGGTAGTGCTCCATAGCATGGTTATTGCCTCCTGTCCCGTCCCAGTTGCGGCGTCCGCAGAGAATCATTCCATCAGTAAGGTTCAGCCACAAGTTCTCTGTTTTGTCACACTTGGCACACTTCCAGCCTGTGGGCGGCACCCTAACTCCTGTTTTTAATTGCTGCAGTGATGTGGCAAATACGCTCACATGTCTCTTGTCAGCAGTCCAAGATGCAACCTGTTCCTTCCGCTCAGCACCCACAGCTGCCAGGACTCCATCTACTGCCAGCCTAACCTGACATCTCAAGATACAATGCTAGCTCATATGAGGACAGTACCATATACAGAATTTACAAAACCTTGAATGTAAGTGACTGTAGCATCTGCAAGGGAGTTCCCATATATTGCCTTTTGGCATCCTTGAAAAGTGAAAGATTCGCAGAACGGCCTACCTTCTCTGGAAGCTCCACACTTGGGAATGGAAGTGTAACAAAGTCAGGCAAAATGACAATGCTGTAAATCTCCTCACATTCTGGATCCTTTGAATTAAAACCGCCATCGACACCTTCGTCAGAAAACCACAAATGCACCCAGTAAAGAATGAAACATATCCAAAACCAAGCTCAACTCCAGGTAAGCCACTGATTTACCAGCAGTAGGGAACAGGGAGAGCCTGCTGAAATTCAGTTAAGGCAAAATTCTTCTTGCTGAACTTAGGAAGAAGATACAAAAGAGAGAAGGTCTTTTGTGTAAATGCAAGAGGTGTGTGCATACCTATTGCCAGCAATGTTGGTTTCTTGTGTGGCCGATTCTCACTGACTAACTTTGGCCTCTGTTGAATATTCAGGTACACAGGGTCACCGGTCTTCTCATAGTTCCACAAGACAAACTCTTGCCCAAAAGCTAAGAACGAATTCAGATCCACATATAGACCACCTTCAGACCTCTGCAAAATTAAGTTACACACAAACCAGTCAAAACTCAATTTACTGCGAGCTGATATTGTGGCAAAACTCATCACCTTACACGTCTGCTCCTTAAAAGAGTCCCAAATCTGCAGTGTATCGACTTTTTACCCTGTCCCATTGGGGCTGGAGAGGCACAAGTGAGTAGAGCAGGGAGCAGGAATAATGGAAACAAGGAGCACAAATCACAGGAGAAGTGAAAAAGACGCAAATTGTCTTCTTAAACCAGGGGATCAATGCAAAGTGACTAGGAAAAAAAAACAATGAACTGCTAGATAACCTGAAACCAGCCAGTACCTAGGGCACACGACAGACCCAACTGGGTGAATTCAATTTATCTTCTACACCCAAACCATAGCAGCAATAGCAGCAATTCAAGGTTTTCATCCACATCGACTCCTATACATATCCACTCTGAAATAACAGAATTCGCCATCTTTTGGTGATCACGGACCTACCCCAGCTAACCCTAACCCTAAAAATCCGTAAACCAACCGCACAACATTTGCAGAATGGGAAATAGAAACACTGCATGCAAGTCCTGCTTGATAAGTATCAAAGAGACACGGAAAAAGGGGGGGAAAAAACGGGGGTACAAAGAAACGTCGTCTCTACCGGAGTGCAAAAAGATATGCAGCACTCTTCCTTGTAGATCCGATTGGACGGCTCAGGGATCCGCACTTTAGACAAATGTGCCTTCAAAACCTCCATGTCGAGAAAAAGCTTTCGAGCAGTGGTAGTTTTGATTCTATGTGATGATAACCAGTTGGAAAACCCCCGCCCTTTTGATTGAAACCCTAGTCCCTCTCCATCTACCGAACGCCCAAGCTGTTCCTTCGATGTCACCCAAGCTGCGTATGCATATATATAGCTTCTTACCTACTGCTTGGAAAACCACCGGCAGAAGAAGAAGAAGAAGAATAATAATTCAAACTGCTCATCCACTCTTCGATATTGATATCAGGAAGAAGACGACGGGATTGCCAAGCTCTCTACAAGCTCCTCCGATCAGTCGTCAGAGACCACGAGACCCAAATGAAAGAACAAAAACCACAATCAAACCTCGAACGATAAAGAAGAAAGAAAGAAAAATTCGCCGAAACGAGAATGGGCGGGCGCGCAGGTTGGCGGGCGGGGCGGGGCGGGGCGGGCGGGGGTTTTTTTTTCAACGAGTCTTTGGGTCAGGAAGAGAGACGATAGGGCATCTGACGGTCAATATTTGCACACAGATAGATAGGGTCTTGAAGTCTTGGATGGATAAATTCATAAGGGAGGAATGAATGAGTCTAGGGTCTACATTCTTGGATGGATGAATTTAAACGGGATGAATGAAGAATGAATCTAGAATGTAGTCTTAAATGGATGAATAAAAGATGGAATGTAGGTATGAATTTTACATTATAGTCTTGAATGGATGGATGAATGAATGAATCTAAAATCCAGTCTTAAATGGATGAATAAAAGATGGAATGTACGTATGATCTTTACATTGTAGTCTTTGATGGATGGATGAATGAATGACCAATCTCGGGCTACATTCTTGGATGGATGAATGTAAGCGGGATGAATGAGGAATGAAACTAGAATGTAGTCTTAAATGGATGAGTAAGAGATGGAATGTAGGTATGATCTTTACCTTATAGTCTTGGATGGATGGATGAATGAATGAATCTCGGGTCTACATTCTTGGATGGATAAATTTAGAGGAGATGAATGAGGAATGAAATCAGAACATAGTCTTTAAATGGATGAATAAGAGATGGAATGTAGGTATGATCTTTTACATTATAGTCTTGGATGGATGAATGAATGAAAGCCATTTTTTACCAACTGGATGTTGTACCAACCTAGTTACACCAACTACATGTAATAAGTAGGGTCAAAGTGAACCATCACCCCCACCAACACACCTCAACTGACTTAATATCCGGCTTCACCTTGGTAACCCACTATGTAAACAAGTAGGTCCTAGATATAGGTAGATAGGTAGCAAAATAGGTGACTACTATTATGTACGTGGATAGATAGTTTATGCATAAGTAAGGGCTGTTTGTACTACCTACCTAGTTGGTAGGTAGCAGAGAACACAACCCATCTACACCACCCTGGTTAGTTAGGGTGTCAACAACCCAACAGAAAACTGTTTCCTGATCACTTACCATCCATCTTTCATGGCGCACTCATCCGTCCCGTTCACCAGGAAACATTACTATTTTGTATTCCTAGGCCCATAACTAACCACGGTGGTTAGGTATGTGCTAACCATTCATTAACCTGTATCTATTACCTACTTCTTATTTTTCTTAAGTACATAATCATACAACTTAACCATGATCAATTGCATTACCTGCTTACTTACTTTTGACACTCGCCCACTTGATGCGTCGGTAAGTTAGTTGGTTAGTCACGTAGGTAGTGTGAGGTGGGAAGTAGGAGGGTTTAGAGGTTTTAACCATTAAACAAATTGGAACCCTTGGTAAGTGTCACTAGGGTTAGGGGAGGTTCTTGTACTTGTGGTTTCTCCTTAAGGTTCAAGAACACCCTAGGGGCTCAGCGCACTTAATGAATCTCTTTAGATGATAACATGGGAACATATAAGAACAGAAGGGGGAGACAATCTCTTTAGATGAGAACGTGAGAACATATAAAAATAGAAGCATCTCCCCTGGCATTACACTCCTTAGAGCATCTCCATCCCCACACCGGCAAATACCCGTTTCCATTTTGCAGTGGTCATTTTTAACTCCCTTCAAAAGCTTTTTTTTCTTCTGTGGATTTCGACAGTGACTATTACTCGTCCAGATGTAAAGACATAAATGGTCTTTGAGTGTTGAAAGGGACTTTTATGATGTTTGTGGGTGGGGACAGTGATCTCTAAACGATATTATATTTTAAATTAAATGAGTTGCTTGCAGGTGTGAGTTGGAGATGCCTCAAAGAAATAAAAACAGAGTTGTTTATGGGTTTTCAATGGACGGTGCACTAGTGTGTGCTAGGGTCACATAGGTAATCCCAAATAATGAATTGACAAGTGTATGCTATTTGCATTGCTTCAAATTTAAACTTTATTGTTCTTCATAGATGGTATAATCTTCCTAAGTCATGGAAGATAAAGAAAAACAATTGAGTCTTCAAACCCTTTTGAGGCAAATTTCCAATCTCAGAAATCTGAGTTGAACTTATGCAAAGGATTTATGTGAAAAATGAACCAAATCTGTCCAACTCTTGGATAGAATAATAATAAATAGGAACATGTCACCAGATTTTTATAGTAACTTGTTCTAGTGGGGAGACAAAAATACTGAAAGTTCTTCAATGTATTGATTTTCATTTCTAGTTTATAGCCAAATTTAGCTAAATATCCTCATGTATGATAGCCACTTTCACTACATCAAACAATTGCCAAAAAAAAAAAGCACTTACCCAAAGGATAATAATCCAATGGATCCTGAACTAGAGAAAAAGGTTCCTTCCGTATACCATAGTACCTTGCAACTTCTACGCATGTCTGTTGAATAATTATTTGACTTTAAATTGTTATTTTTGATAGAAGGAATTTTCTTGAGTATTCAATACTTTCCTTACAAAAAAAAATTTCTTAAAAAAAAAAGGAAATTTTCAACATATTAACATTTCTGAAAATGAAAACAATAAATGTCCAAGATGCCAAGGTACTACGGACTAGTTCACAATTTTATAAGCTTAAAATTTTAGGTGAGGTTCCCTTATGAGTGGGTTTTCTTGAGGAAGCCACCTGAGGGTGTTCCCCACCCTAAGGAGAACCCACAAGTACAGGAACCTCCACTCACATAAACAACTCTCTTTTCATGGGAACGTAGAAACATGTAAGAATAGCGTAGTCTAGGGTCAGTTTTCACATTGACAAAAGGATTGTTTTCCCAAAGAAAATATTAATTAATTATTTATTTATTTTTCCATGTTCTACTTATGATATTGTCATATGAGTAATGAAATTATTCAAAGTGTAGCGTATGATAATTAGGATGGTTTTCAAGTTGTGAACTCCATATTTTCACCCAAAAAATTGTTTCACTATTTTGAGGATTATTTAATGACAAAAGAGACCTATTCGGGTATGGTAGGAGGATCTTGTCCCAGGTGAGATCCCTCAAAGTACACAGAGAAATAAAAAAAGGCAGTCGTTTGCATGTGAACAAAGTTATCTTATCTCTTACACTTGGCGACATGGGACCCAACATGATGAAACCTTGCCACTCATAAATAAACCAAAGCACCCAAAAGAAGGGAGAATACACGGAACAAAATGGAAGGACCCATGTCCAAGAAGACAAAAGAACCACCCAAGAGGGCGAACCACAAAGGGAACATCAAAGTTCCCCAACAGGTTTGTAGAGAAGATTCTCAACTTCAAAATGTGTTTCAATCTTCAAATTTCACCAGCAGATTTGTGCTTTATCCATGACTAATTATAAGCTAAATATGGTGGAGCTTAATTTTATTGACTTTAATCCAAATTCAATTGAAGAAAATCAAAATGCAAATTGATCCAAGGGACCAAGGGAAGAGACTAAATGAAAAATATTTACATTTACCTATGTCAAACAATGTATTGTTTGGACATATTAGATAAAAAATACTTATTTTCTCATCTTTTTTAAAAAAATATGCACATATTTTAATCTAATGTAAATTTAATTGTATTTTTTTGTTTGTATCAAATTTTAATAAAGTATATTTCTTTAAATTTTTTATTTTAGTATTTGATCAAGAAGGAGGAACATCAACACCATGATAATTCTTATTTTGTGAATGTTTGAAAAATGTAATGAAAGGGTAACAGTAATTGAAAAGACATAATCATATATTCTTTCGGATGAATAAAATACAATTCATAACAAACAAAATAGCATAAATATTTGATGTTTTCAACCATCAACCATTTCATTTCATTCAAAATAAACAAAAATAAAAAACAAATGATTAATGTATGGTTTTAGTTTTTCTTTAAATAGGTCATGCTTGCACTTGTAATCAAACTTCTTGTAAATGGCTCATAAAATTGAATTAGTTCACTTACTAATTCATTATTAACCTACTAATTGAATTGAACCTATTATACTAAACTAATTACTAGTATGAATTCACTTATTAAGCCTACTAATATATTTTTAAATAATATTCTTTTTTCCAATGCATGGAATTATCACATACCATGTATTAACTATAAACTGATTTTCAAAATAAATATAACCTTATAATAGAACTAATGCCCCATTCCCAAGGGCATTATCATTTGCCTTTTTGTGTAACTTCCAAATGATTTTTAATAATGTCCATAAACATATTTAAAGATGGATGAAAATTGTAATAACTATTGAAACATTGAGAACAAATGTACCTAGTTTGTGACCATAGTTTTGGATTTTGGCAAAATTTAATTGCCAAGAAAAGGTTTGTGAGCATGTGACTTGTACAAGGGATTCCTTTGGATAAAATGGCCCAATGTTATCATATTTCATAGGAAAAAAAAAAAAAGTTAAATTCACCATATTTAGACCATAGTAAGCTAGAGCATGGTTTGGAAAAAATCTACTTTTCTCTATATCTTCTATCCAAATTTAGCAAAGTCCATCCTCTTTTTGAATAATTGCTAGTCCATCTATCTCCAAAACTGAAAAAATGAATTAAGTTTTTTTCTAAAAATTAAACCATGTTTGTCACTCAAAATTAATTTACTTATTGTTATTATTGAGCATGTGACTTGTAAATTTGTCATTATTTCATAAAGTCATGGGAGTAATTCCAGCTCAATAATTTATTGAACCTTATTAGCAAGCAAGAACCAAGAAATGTAGCAAATGAATGATGTGCACCACAATGGATGAAAAAAAAAAAATTTTCATTCACATTGAAAATTCAAATGTAGGATGAAAATTCTGAAAATAAACATTTAACTTGCCAGAATTAGTTTTTTAATAAATTAATTATTCAGTGTTAAGGTGTTGAACCCACTCAGGTACTACCTTGTATAGTAATTTTTGACAACTAGTGGTACATTGTGCTTGGTAGTGTGTTTTCTTTTTCTTTGATTTCCCAAAGGTAGCCAAAAAAATCCTAAGAAAACACACCTAACATTGTAAAAACACCCTTTTTTCTTTAAGAAAACACTTCACAAAAGACCACCCAAAAAATGATCACTAATGTCTCAAGATGAAAAACTTAAATTTTTATTTTTCAAAAAAAAATTCAAGTTATTCACACCTATCTATAATAACAGAGTTTTTTTTTCCCTCAACAAACTTTGTGGTCTTTGTTTTGTAATGTAAATTTCACTATTTTTTCTATTTATTTTGGAAAATATTGCCATATTTTTAATGTCACAAAATTTATAATTTTTAAAACCTTGAGATTGTACAAGGTATATTTCCAATTATACAAAAATATTGTGTGATGTAGGTAGGGTATCACAAGAATGTCAAGTGTGGGGGTTATTGGAAAATTAACTATAGTCTAGTTAGCTTTCCATTGCCGGAGTTTAATTCCTTTTCTGTAGTAAGCAAAAGGAAAAGAGAGACAGGTAGGTAAAAGAAAAGAGAGGTCCGGGACCTTAGGTTTCAGGCAGCCAGCAGAAAAAGTTCATCTTCTTTCCAGGGGTGTGCGGGCGGGGTGGTTCTTTCGAGGTTTTGGGGGTTGAGTGAGGTGCGTGGTGGACGGCGTGAGGGAGAGACACAGGAAACCAAAGGAGGGGAGAAGGTAAAGGAGATGGCGATGGCAGCAACTGCGGCAGTACAGCAGGTAGCGGCGTTAGTAGGAGTTACAGTAGTAAGTGTTGGTACAAGTGGAGAGAGCGGAGGAGGACAGCATCAAGGAATGCGGGGGGGCGGCTTGCAAGTCTCTCCTCGTGCACATTTGGTATCCGCAAGGCCTGGACAGAGTCATCAGACACATCCGGCGCATCCTCGGCTTGCTGCATTCTCCAGCTTCTTTGGCGCCGGCCTCGATCCTTGCCTCCTCCGTGCCTCTAATGTGAGTTTGCGGTTCGTTTCCAATCATCCGCCATTTGCTTGTCCGTGTATAGCTGAGTGCACTAGGACTGTACGAAAATACCCTGAAGAAGCAGGCAAAGATAAGAAAAACTTTTCTGAGCATGTTGGTGTTCTTCCGTTGCCTGCTCCATCCAAGTTCTTATCTGCATTTCTTTATGGTAGATGTGCATGTCCTTGAGACCTCTCTTTTTCCTTAAAGGTAATCTGGTATGGAAGCGGAGGAGGATTTTTTTTTGGATGAGATTGCTTGCGAGAAAATATATTACTCACTGTAGAGATAGGATGCAGCGCTGTTGAAGAAGCATTTATTACAATGTGGGAGGAGAACTTGACATCTCTCATCACATCATAGACATTCTAGAGTGTTCTATGTGTGCTGTTTTCTCTTTATCATGAGAATGGAGATTTCTATATTCTTATGAAAGATATATGTTGTGTGTGTTGAAGAGTGGCACTGCAGTTGCCAACAGTCTCTGTTGAATCTTTAACCAAATGCTTCAGGGTTCAGTTTTTGTTTCGAATTTCTAGTTCTGCATCTGTATTCTCTGAGAAAATTTGTTTTGACTCATTGCAAAATTTGTTATTCATGTGGTACAGATTGGAGATGTGATGAGTGAGAAGTTTCCATAATCTTTTTGTTTGTTGCCTCCAATGTCTGCTTAGATGAAGGCACACAAGCCATCTTAGCTTTTAATGAGCAGTGCATGTGCCATACCCACCCCCTCATGAACTTAGTGGTGCTATTTTTGATTGACATTGCAGCTAGTCACTGCCATTCATGATCAAGGTGATGGTATGATCCTTTGTGATGCACAATGTTATGGCTGCACTCATTCTCAGTGTTTTGGTTTGGCTGGATTTGATACAAGTGTTGCCTTCAAAGGGTAGTGGCAGAGATTCTCTGCATTCTCATTTGGATGGTCATTGCATACATTGTCTAACAGTGATTGTCTTGTAATGATATGGGGTATAAATTGTCTTTCTGCTTTTGTTGAGGTTTGACCATGATGTGTCAGATGATTTTACGATCTTGTCACTGGTTAGCTCGTTGCTGGAATTTGTTCAGGTCCACCTGGACTAAAAGGTGGGGGGTTTATCTGGCCTGGGATGTTAGGTTGTGTAAGAAACTGTTGTTGCACTCTCATGCAAGTTTTTCTCTTGTGCAGGGATCTGCTGGTTCTTGGCCCATGGCTAGTATTGTCAATGAGGTCTGAATTCCCCCCCCCCCCCACCTATCGTGCATAAGAATATATAATCTTAACAAATGTGCTAGCTTTTTATGATGCAGCTGCTTACAACTTTTTCCGCTTCATATTTGTGATTATATTCAGTGTGTAAGTTAACCTCTGCAAGATATGCATTGATGCAGCCCAAGGAGTGAGCTTTTGTACCTCAGATAACTGATGATTCTTATGTGGATATGTTTTCTATGATATATATACTCTAGTCACAGAATACCACAAAGAGTAGGGTGATCTAAGTTTCTGTCTTTTGCTTGAATTGTGGAGGTTATTTCAGGTTGCTGTTGATGCCACATCCAACTCATCTGCTACAGATGGCAAAGCCTCTCATCCTGTGCTTGAGGCAGAGCCTGCCTCTTCTGAGACTCCTTCTGCAATTTCTTCTTCCCTTGAGACAGCTGCCTCTGTGTTCATGACTGATGTTGCGAATCTTGTCAAGTAAGCATACTGTCATTTAAAATGTCACACAAGTGTCTATGTGCTTGTGGCTTTAAACCTGATCCTGTCAATGTGTACTAAGGAAATGAGATAATGCTAGAATTAATTGTTCTTCTAATAGATTTCTTGCAATTTCTTGAAATCAGTATTATCCCTAAATTCAAAAGGCTTCAAACATTGACATCTTTGACAAGTATTTTCAACCAGAATGTGCAGGTATTTGCATGATTTATATGCCTCATTTGGATTCCAGTGCTTTGGATTCTGCTGAATTTATAGCAGTGAATTGTCAGTTTTAGAATTTGTACTTAAAACAGTTCTTTATAGCCCATATGGTGAGCTTCAATAGTCGATGAAGAGAAAAATTTACTCTTATAGATTTCTGTTCTAGCAAATCAGAGTTTTGCTTAACAAAAGAGGTCTTCTGTTTGGTATTTTGGCCTTTGGAAACTTTTAAATGATTCAAGGGCTTCTCAATCCTGGATGGAGAGCATTTTAAAGTCCACTTTGTTGTTAGAAGATCAGCTCTCCATGTTGCTCACATTCTCTATGTTGTTTCTCTCCTCTTCCTCCTAATTTGTTTATCTTTGGCATCTGTTCTTTTTCTGGTTTTCCTTCTCTTCTCAGTTTCCTTGGTCTTCTCATTCCTTTTTATGTTTTGTTGACATATCCAGCATTATGGCTGAGTTGAGTCTTTCTGTTGCTGAAAAGTCTTGTGACAGAAACTTGGTACAGTAGTTAATTTATGACCTGCACCCATTGCTGGGAGCTGATGAAGACAGTGGCAATATTATTGGTCACTACCATACATGTTGCTGTCAAAGTTCACTTACTGAACATGTGGGTGAAAAATCGGGGTGACTGTTGTGATTGTTCAACCTGTTCCTCAGGTTTTTTTGTGTTTTTAAAGGCAGTGTCTTGTCCCTTTCCTCTTTGCTAATATGTTGCCAGATTTGAAATGTCTAGAAGCCTATCATTGGCTCATCTTTGAATTTATAATCAGGTTGACTTAAATTGCCAGAATGAAGAAGTTCTCAATGCTTATGAATATATTTTGATATTGCTTGTTGACAACACTTTCTGGTTAAGATATTAGTCATTGTCTCTATACAAGAGTAGTGTTAACCTGGTGAGTGTGCTTTTCATATGTTCACACTGCCAACATGGCCTTGCAAGGTGTTCATTGAAGCAGTCCAGACTTAAGAGCAAAGCCATGAACTTGTGGAACTGAGTTGATGATCAAAGGTCTACACTGATGTAGCTCTCTTGACAGTTACCAGTAATGAACCAGTCTGTGCTTGTAAATGCTGACTGGAGCCTTTGGGATGATGCAGGCTTGTGGACTCAAGAGATATTGTTGAGTTAGAGGTGAAGCACAAGGATTATGAGCTGTTGATCCGGAAGAAGGAAGCTCTTCCAACTCCACCTGCTCCTCCTCAGATGTCTTTTCCAGGCCCACACGTCATGGCCCACACTTCCTTTCCTGCCTTTGCACCCCCACCTCCTCCTCCTGTCACTTCTCTTGCAGCCTCTGTCCCTGCACCATCTGAAGTTCCAACAGCCCCACCAGCAGCTGAATATCCACCCATGCTTTCCCCCATGGCTGGCACATTCTACCGCAGTCCTGCCCCTGGTGAATCATCGTTTGTGAAGGTAAGGAACGATCTATTCTGGCCTTTGTGCATCTGATGGTCAAGCCATGAATCTTACATCCTTTGCAGCAATAAGTGCATCCAGGTGGACCCAAGTGGCACTCAAAAATGTCAGAAATTTACATGACTTCTTCGATCCCACAATTGTTAATTATTGGGGATTGCTAGTGAGTTTTCTCAGGGGTAATGTGCATTTCAAATAGCTATTTTGGGCCTGATGCATCCAGTTACTTGGATAACTGGTTATTTTGCAATATGAGGGTCATAAAGTACATGCTCAATTCATTATCATAGGCACCTCCTTCCACTAGTTATTTGACTACAGAGTCCTTAGACATTGCAGTTTTTTATCTAATTTCATCAGACAATGCTGAATAACTTGCTATCTTCCAAGTTCCAACCAAGAAACATGTTACATCCATGCTTGCCTATACATTATGTTTGTGGGGTTGACCTTCAGGTGGGAGACAAAGTCACAAAAGGCCAAGTTCTATGCATTGTGGAAGCCATGAAACTGATGAACGAAATTGAGGTGAGACGTGATCTCTTTGTTGCAAAAGAGAAGTGGTTCCTTGATTTCCACCAAGTAACTTCCAGCCAATCAAGATGATGCTCTCCATGGTTCTATTTTTCCTCCACTTTGATTTTTCACATACTGCAGCTGCCATCTGTTCATCTGAGTCAATACATGGGAGATGCTTTGCTTCTTTGGGGGGATGCCTTGAATGAGGTCTATTTGGTTGCTTGAGAATGTCTAGCAGCTGAATTTCTCTGTATGGCCTTTATTTTCATCAGGCTGATCAATCAGGAACAATCATGGACATTCTTGCTGATGATGGGAAGCCAGTGTCCATTGAAACTGTATGTCTTCTATCCTTCATTTTTCTGCAAGCTGTTACTATGGTGTTAAATGGACAAGCAACATGAAACAATTCTGTACAATTTGAACTGCCGTAACTGTTTGGAGACTTAGATGATAGTTGTGAATCTAAACTAAGCCTCTGGTTAGTTACTATTCATATCAAAAGACCTAAGGTACACCATGCACTAGTGAGAGTAGGAGGCTCCAATGAGCATCTTTGTTGCAGCTGAAATGCTTGGTGGATTGTGCTTTTGAGGATGCAGATGTTTATACTTACAATCTTGTGCAATTTGTTTCTTTGTCCACATGTGCAGCCCCTCTTTGTGATCAAGCCTTGAGGAAATCAATGTTGATTCTTCCAGGCGACATATGGGTTGCAGCTTTTTGAAGGTTCAGAAACAGGTTACCACACTGCAGCATTCTGGAGAGATTAAGTTGTACTGTCATTGCAATAGGGTAGAAAGAGCCATCAACCATGTTTGTTTTCATTTGACTTGTCTTAGTTGAGAATGAAGGCTTAGGTGTGAGGGTTGAGCTGAAGTTTGAAATCTAAGGCTTCAAATGTGCTTCTGGGAACGAATTTTGATGCCATGTGTTTCATGCAATCAAGGGTGATCAAGAAATGTGGCTCTAGATATATGCTACTGGCAATGAAGCTTGAGACCATCTATGTTTTATGCAATGAACAGAGATTGAGAACTGTGGTGAAGGGATGTGGCCACTGACTTGGTGTTGATATCATTTTATTTTTCTGGTTCTGCATTGATTGATTAAATGGCCACTGGCAAAGGACAACACATGTGACTAGGACTTGTCATGTCACAAGTTTACCAAGTTGAAATCTGAGGAAGGAGCCCTCTGGAGTGTGGACAGGCCACAGGCAGGAGTTCTCTGTTCAACTTGAGTATCGTGGTTTCAGGTTTGTTGCAAGGGTTCTGTTCTCCATGACACTGGATGAAGAGAGAGGGGGAGAGAATGTACTGAAGAGGGTATCCCCAAAAAATTACTTTGCACCTTTCTGGGTGGTTAACAATAATCTGCAACCGCATCTAAACAACTCAAAGAGGAAAAGAGTACTCATATGTTAAGTCCAAAGGGGTGCAATCAGGTAGTCAAAGAGTAGTCACATGTCAAACACCTGATTGCACCCCTTTGGATGAATAGAAGGAAAACTAATAACAATTAAAAGCGCCTTCTCAAGGGTCTCAATGTCATTATGATGTTTAGGACAACCATACCGAATACACTTATATGGTATGGACACCCTGTTCGTGCTTACAAACACCTATGTGGCTGGAGAGCAACTGACCTCAAAATGAGGTGTTGAGGAGTGTTGGACTTAGTATGGAACACCATGAAAGTTTGGTGGAGTTGAAAGGTGTATTGGATTGTGTGAGGACCTGATTAGTATTCATGGTATATGTGCCAACCACATAGCAATGTCTGACAAGTCTTAACATTCCTTCTCCTATTTCTCAGCCTAGATTTCAAGCATTGTTGAGTAAATAGAACATGTGGTTCTTGCATATATGCATCTTGACATCCCTCCAGTTTTTTGTAATTTTTGGAAGTATTTGGACTGATTATGTATAGGTACATGTTAGTTGGTACATGTTCTGACCATATGGCATAATGGATTTATCCTCTTGTTGACTTATTTGGTTTTGGCAACACATGAATTGGCCTGTATGTTGTGCCATCATATGCCTTGCAATGCAAAATACATTCAAATTTTCATGCTGTGCTAATTTCTGTATGCAAATATTACTTGCAATGAAGAAAACAGAACAACATGGAGCTCTTCTTTACTCCTTGACATTTGCTCAACAAGATGATAGCTTTTTGATAAGTGGATGGCATAAGTTTCACTAGGGATTAACTTCACAAACCATCCACTACACATTAAATCTGATAAATGATTTGGTGAAAAGATGCCCAATATGCAAATTGGGATCCACTACACATGATTTGTACCTTTTACAATGTACAACTCTACAACACATGTGAGTTTTCATAAGCCCATAGTGTGCTTTGCCAACTTCAAATGAAAATAATTTACATTTTTCCATGTTCATGAGTGGAATCCCTTGTTGTAAATATGGTATTGAAAATTTAATCATTGATCCTTTATTGAGCCTTTGATCATAAAGGATCAAATTTGTATTTAATCTCTAGTTTTGAAAACCATCTTTGTATTTGCCGGGGTTGTTCACCAACTCGCATGATTCATCATTGCTATTTTCATCATGACTATCATGCCTTGGTGAGTTTCCTTTTTTTCCTAATATTTTGTGCTAACTCTTGTTTTTCATTATGGTTCAAATTGTCTTCAACACAAACTAAGACCATTACATTATCCTTTTTAAGAGGACAATATCCTTGTAAATAGGTCAATGGACTAGTTATGTTATATACCATTTACATTTGAATGAACTATTTTCATAATCATGACAATAATTTTTTTTACATTTGCAGCCACAACCCATTTCAATCCAATTTAAATGTAGGCAAACTTCCAATGTGTTATTGTTATAGTCATTTTGGATTGGTTTATATAGCAAAACCTTCATTTGTAACTATATTTAAATTCTTTTTAAGAGAATTTAAATTTTATTTATGTAGTTGTTTATATATCTATTGTAATACATGGGTGGCTTTAACAAATGTATGTCAAATAATTTTTTTTATTATCAATCTTCCAATTCAAAAGTAAAACACTTGAAAAAAAAATGTTCTTTGATAACAATAAACTTTGAAATTATTTGAGTCATATTTTTGTAGTCATGAAAATCACATTTTGGCATACTGAATGTTTGTTTTAATTGTTGTTTATATTTTTTTTTAAATAAGTGTCACCATTTCTAACAAGCCATTTTTTAATGCAAATTTGCACATGTCTCATATAATAATACATTGTAAGATTATGAATTCATTTATGAAATGTAAACTTGATAATGTTACATATATGTCGTGCATATTCATATTGCACATTGTTAGGTGGTTGGCAAGGGTCTATGATTAAGTGGTCAAATGCTTGTCCTTATGCTTTGAAATCAATGAAATAGAAGTTAAAGCAAGCAGTGGTTAATACCTATTAATTGTAAATGTTTTGGAAATGTTTGATTTTGATGTGATGATGATATTGGAAGCTCCTTGATATGGGTATCATTAATATGACATTTTAAAGGAATCCCTCAAATGTTATGTCTCGTAAATTTACATTTTTTTTTATGAATTTATTAAAATTGATTCAAACAATTATTCGAGGGTGCATGGTTACATGTCCTTTTGTATCTATTTGGCATTTATGACAGATATATTTTTTATGTAGTCAATATTTCCATTAACAATTATGGGTTTTTTATATATATAATTGTTATAATGACTTTCATTCTTTTGTAAACTTTAAGGAAAGGTACTAAACATTAAATTTTACTTATGAATATTGTTTGTCTTATAATGTATTGGATGTCAACATATTGGTCTTTTTTGTATGTGTCAATTGTGACAATTATGTTACTATTTTTATTTATTTATTTGGAATGCATACCTATCATGTAATTGTGGTTTATGGCATTTTGTAATTCATTACAAGGAACTATAAAGGTTTTGTCTTTCATGGCTGATCAAATAAGTTGACATTTAAATTAGATACAAAACATGTTTTCAATAAATCAAATTTTGATTTTTAAATATAATTTATTGTTCATTTCTTTTAAAATGGTAACATATTGAATTTATCTTAATCATCTATTTTAGGAGGATAACACTATTTGGTTGAACGTAATTTTCCCAAGCGTTTTCCTTATGAATTTTTTTGAGTTAATTTTGTGAACACAAATATCATTTGGATGTTTTTTTAATATAATGGCATGTCATTAATTGGTGGAAATTGTAAACAATCTCCCACAAATATTATGTTGATCCTCCAAATGATATAATGTTAGATTTTAATCTTTGTAATTTTGAATGTATTGTGGCAAGTAAAATGCAACCCACCATTGATATCTTTTGAATAATATTGAATTGAATGTTGCACCGTATTTTTATAATTGTGTTGGGTTTGTTTATATTAGTTTGTTAATGATTGAAAATCCCAATAAAAAATGGGTTGTTATTATGTTTATTATTAAGGCTATATTTGCAATGTATGTTATAATATGAAGTTTTTGTTTATTCCTTATTTTTAGAAAATAATCTTTGATAACTTCATTACTTGTATTTTACCAATACTTATAGCTCCTCCTACATGTTCACTATGAGAAATTACATTCATGAAAACCTCAATACCTTGCAACTAGGGACTCCTATAAAACTATCATGCAACTAAATTACAATTTTTTTATAAATATAATAATTTTTTGAACAAAAATCCATGTCAAATATTATGTGAACTCTATTATAAATGCACATCAGTCGCAAAATATATCCTATAGATATATATGTACATATCATCTATACAATCACAATCAAATGTGTTTGATTTTGTGAGCAAATTACATGATAGTTGCATTGTACAACTATTTACAATTGGCCTACATGTGGGATTTAATGTGCAACTACATTGCAATTGACTTTATGGAATGACATGTATAATCAAACCACATGTCTATATTTCCACCATCCATTTGAAATGACCTCTTTCAATTTTTGTAGATCTAATTTTCAGTTAAACTTGCCATTGATGTAATTACTATTGTCACTAGGTTTTGATCACTAAGTAGTTGCAAACTAGAATGTTCACAAGATCATGTAACGGCCCAATTTTTCCAAACCTCTATGGGTTCAAATGTATGGTGCATGTATTTGTTATAATTATTATTTTAAAGGGACTCAATTAATGAGTATAACTACATTTACTTGTGAAAGAAAAAAAAACAAATCAAAACAATATAAACATTCAAATGAGGAACTTTTTAATTTGACCCCTTGAAATGTAATAGTACACAAAGGGTGTGCATATGGTTTCACAATTTCCAAATTTTGTATTAATGGGGTCATTTAATAATCTTTGTACCTCATAAATGTCATAAGAAATTAAAATAAGGGTTTCTAAACCATTTTCAAGATGACATGAAAATATAAAAAAATTATACAAAAAATACAAAAATTTATAAAATAGTTCTATGAAATCCTTTTGGACATGATTTTTGCGGAATTTTTTTTTCCCATTAACCTTAAATTTTAAGATGTTTAAGAAATGCCATGTAATTGCTTTTAGGATAAAAGATGGTGTTAGATTTTGGTCACAATCAAAATTCACTACAAAAATGTGTTATTAAAGGTTTTGCATGTGCCCTTTTTAGTCCACCCTATAGTACTTTTACCCCAATGCACATAAATACCACCTACAAATTGTATAATTCATTAAAAGTGAAAGTGTAGTCCTCAAGTGATATAGGAAAAATGTATACATTGTTTTATTAAATCCTTTAAGATGTAAACATAAATGTTAACCTCAAAATCTTATATTTTAAATGCCTAAAATTGTTTTACGTTATATGTTTCAACTCCATAGGCAAAGGAACAACATAGAATAAGCACCAAACATGTTGAAATCATAGTGTGTTTTTTTTAATTATTTCTTATTTCTAAACATCATGTTTTCCTTGATTTTTTGTCTATTTGTAATAATTTAATTTTTAAAAAGTACACCAAAGTAATATCTACATTAATTATTTTAACTCCAAAGGTAAAAAAAACAACAAAAAAAAAATCATGAAAAAGATGATGTGTTAAATCTTAAAGTGTGAATTAAGTTAGTGGCCAAATAATGACCCTGCTTATTTTTAACAACCAAATCTTCCTCATTTTGTGTCATTTTTGAGCAATTTCAACAATCATGGGTGCACCAAATCAAGGTCTAAAAAAAATCTTTTACATTTTAAAAGCAAAAGGAAATGCATTAAGATTTAAAGTCATCTCAAAATTTATGCATTGTTCACTGGCCTATCTTATTATAGTTGCAAATGAGTTACAATTAAGATTCAACTAATTTTTTTATCCCATATTATTTATCTTACCTTTCAAGTTTGTAAAGTATATAATTAAATGCATTAGAAATTTTATTTTTTAAATGACATTTGAAATAAACTAATGAAAAAAAAGTTGATTCTAAAAGTTAAACCCAAAATAAAATATGATTATCCCAAGTGACTTACCTACTTAGCTTAAGCCACCTATTTATCTATTTAAACCTAACTACCTATTTAACCTAGGAAATTTAGATAATAATGCCTACCTATTTTAGGCCTACCTACCTATTGACCTAAATGCCACATGTCAATATTTTATTAGCCATAAGTTGAATGATGTAAAGTAAATTAATAAACATATTAAATATCAAAATATTTTTTTGGTGATTTGTAAACACATTGTTACCTATGTAGTTGCACAACAATTGCAACCCAATGGCATAGTAATTACAATGTAGTGGCACTATAAAGTGCAACATAGTTGTACGATATTTACAATGACTTAGTTGCAACATAATTGCACAAGTTCAATATGTTCACAATTTCTTATACATTGAGTTGTGTCATTGGAACTTTTATAAATCATCTAATAACATTGAAGTTGTAGAAATATAGTGAGTTGCAAATGGTTGTTGCAATTCAAAATTGCAATCAAAACCAAGTTGCAAGCTTAGTTGTCAACACTTATTTTCTCATAATGATTGCAACAATTATTTATTTGTTATGTTTTCAATGAAGTTTTCAAATGAAACTTGTAGATGATTTAATTTGCATTTTTAATTTTTTTTAATGACTAAATGTGGATAAATATTTTATTCATCAACCAAGGATATGTGTTCCATATTGTTTTCAATATCATATGATTGCATGTTATTAAATGGTAAATGGTGTAGCACAAGTTGTGAATTTTTATTCACTTGCATCTATCGTATTTGAATATGGATGTGAAAATATTAACATTGTTGTATCAAGGTTTGATAATAGTGGAAATTTCAAATCATGATTCCATTGTTTGATAAACATTTAAGGTTTGATGATAAAATTCATGTATTGCATTTTAATGTTTTGGTTTTGGTTTTTCTTTTCCATTTTTTTACATGTTTTGTAAAGTTAGTTACATATGTTTTAATTTTTGAGTTACATAATAAACATTCAATTTCTATTTGTTTAGGGTTAAACATATGTTGTTGTTTTGTTATTTTATGTCATGGATGTTTTGTTGAAATTTGTTTTCAATTTCATTTTTGTAAAGAAGATGCATTGTTGATTTTTTTTCCAATTTTTTTTTGTCAAGTTCAAATTGGTTTGATTCTAATGCCAATAATTATTTGCATATCTTGATTATTTGTTTGATTATTTGTTGTCATGGGCACGAAAACAACCAACTCTACATGATTTTTAAAACCAATATGAGAATAAAGGCATGCCATATTCCAAATTTTAATCATGAAACGAAAAACACAAAAACACGACATGTGCAAGACAAGAATTCAACAAAATTTTATTACAAGAACAAAAGTATAATGAAATAAGATTAATACAAGAAATGTACCCAAAATTAATGTTGAACAAACTAAAAGTAATGGGGAATATTTTCTTTATTTATAACCATTGGGCACCTAGCTCAAAGAAGTATTTAAAAAAACTTTCAATCTACACATGGCCCATGTTCACCCGTCTACACTTGTCTACACTTATGTGTTGCCCTTGTTCACATGTTTGCACCCGTCTACACTCATGTGTGGCCCATGTCCACCCATGAATGAATTGAAAATTAATTAAAACTCAATTAAGAATGAATTGAAAGTGAAATAAAAATGAACTAAAAGTTAACCAAACGTGAACTAAAATTAAATAAAAAATGAACAAAATTTTAATTAAACATGAATTAAAAAATAATTGGAAATGAATTAAAAATGAACTAAAACTTAACTAAAAGTTAACCAATAATGAATTGAAATTAACCTAAGAATTAAGTACAAGATCATTACAAATCATGGATGAACACTCACATGAATGAATTTCATGGTGTTGGCATTCATGACATCACTTCCTTTTCTAATGTCAAGTTCCATGAGGAATGAACTTGGATATCATTCATGAAACTCATGAACCTTTTCCATGGTGTTTAATAGGTTTTTGATTAGTTCCCAAGTGCGTTCATTCACATCATACCCATGCCAATGATTAAGATATTGGAATTGACTATTAGAGATTATTGAATCCAAAATGTCCTCCACTTCATATTCTTGTTCACCATTGACTTCAATAGGTGAAGGGGGATCATGAATTCTTCTTGGAATGGTAGACGTTGGTAAGGTTCCAACAAGGAAACATGAAACACATGATGGATTCTCATAGAACTTGAAAGCTTGAGTTAAAAAATCATGGCATTGATTTGTTTCACATTGAAGAACGAACCTAGCCTTTAATGATCCAACTTCTTTGATGGTCTTGTTGTCTTGATATGTTGTCATCGAAACCAAACTTCATCCTCAACCTTGGTTACTTTTTCTTATGTTAATTAACATTTTCTTTATATTGCCTTTGCGCTTGTTCAAGGTTAGATACAAGTTGAATTTGAACATCCACTAACTACATGGCTTGATGTTCAACTATTGGATTCACAACTTTGTTCACATCTTGAATGTCAAACTTGGGGTGCAAACAATAATTTGTAAAAAAAGGTGTTTGTTGAGTTAATGAATACATTGTGTTGTTGTAGGCAAATTTTGCCATGGCAAAAAGTTTTGACCGATTATCTTAATGATAATTGGTTGTACATCATAGATACTGCTCCAAGACTTGATTGATTAGTTCTTTGTGCCCATCCATTTTGGGGTGGAAAGTTGATGACAATTTCATCGTCACACTTTAAAGGATAAAAAGTAGTTTCCAAAACTTGGATGGAAACTAAAGCCCATTATCAAAAATGACATTTTTAGGAAAACCATGATATCAAAAAACATGATCAAGGAATAACTTGGTTGTTCCTTCATCAATTATTGTTTTGGTACACGGAATGAAATGAACCATTTTTGTCAAATGGCCCACCACCACCAAGATAGAATCATAAGAACTAAAAGGTGGAAGGTTAGTGAAGAAGTCCATGAAAATTAAAAACCATGGTGATGCACGGATTGATAATGGTTGAAAGAAACCATGAAGGCAATGATGAGGATTTTTTGTTTAAACACAAACAATGCAAAATTCGACAAACTCCTTCACATACTTCCATAATTGTGGCCATTAATAATTTCAAAATACTAACTTCATGGTCTTGTTTAATCCAAAATGGCTTGTAACCAAAATTTCATGCCTAATTTGAAAAACTTGAAATTGTGCATGGTCATCAAAAATGTACAAAAACCCATCATGATATAGCAAACCATTTTGAAATTTGAATTTGGCATGATCATTAAATTTTTTTTGGACTTGATGACTCTTTAATTGGCCTTGGATGCCAATAGCAAGACGATACTTTTTCAAATTTTCACAAATTTGACAAAAAAAGGTTGTGTCATCAATAATTATCGAAAATGCCTAAAATAAAAAATGTTTAGGTTTGAGAATGATATCACATTGTTGTTTGTAGGTTGTATCTCCCTCCTTAAGTGCAAGGTACGAGCCACTAGACAATGCATTAGGTTTTCCTTATTAGCGCCCAAGGTGATATGTGATGACAAACTGAAATCGGAATAAGGACAATGCCCACCAAACTTCACGTCAATTCAAAACACAAATTGTCATGAAATACTGCAAGTTCTAATGGTTTGAATACTTAATGATTTCATGTTGAACTTTTAAAAATAAATGACACCCTTCCTCAAAGGCATGCATGATGGCTATACAAATTATTTATCATGAATCTTATAATTCATCTTTTCAAGAAAAAATTTACGAAAACAAAAGCTGACATCATGAAAAAAATTATCTTCTCCAAGTTATGAAAGTATGGCGCCTATTACAAAATCGAAAACGTTCGTCATGAAAACAAAAGGTTTGGAAAGGTTTACATGATTCGAAAGTGCAACAGTCGAGAAAAAAAAATTTCAAAAATTGAAAGGCGTTATGAACTTCAATTCCCCAAGAAAAAGGTTTATATTTCTGAATCAAATGAATAAGAGGGGCCACTATTGAAGAATATTTGCCAATGAAAAGTCAATAAAAAAATGGCAAATCTAAAAAAACATTAGACATCTTGAAGAGAAGTTGAAGTAGCCTAGTAAAAAATGGTTTAAACCTTATGAAGATCCATGCGAGTGCCATTTCCAAAAATGTTGTAACCCAAAAATTGCACTTCAAATTGATGGAATTCACACTTCTTCAATTTGGCATAAAGTCCAACTTTTAGGAGGTTTTCCAAAACCAAGCGTACATGGTGTTCATGGTCCTCCATATTTTTTGAGAAAATGAGGATGCCATTAATGTAAAAAACCATAAAATCATTTGTATTCATGAAATACATTGTTCATTAAATGCTAAAAAACAACATGCTCGTTGGTTAGGTCAAATGTCATCACAACATATTCAAAATGGCCATAACGTCACTTCCATTCATTACCTTCTTGAATGCACACCAAGTTGTGTGTTCCACTTAAATCAATCTTGGTGTACACTTTGGCATGATTTAGCTCCAATCCAATAACTTTGAAATCAAGGGTAAAAGGTGAGTCAATTTAATCCATGATAATCGACACACATTCATAAAAAACCATATTTTTTATTGACAAAAAGGATACCCACTAGAATTTTGGAATGTCAAATGAACCCCTTCTCAAAAATTTCAAAAATGTATTCACGAAACGTTGTAACTTTGTCTTGTGACAAATTATAAATGGGTATGGATAAAGGTTGCACTCATTTTTCAAGATCAATGGTGTAGTCGTATGGTCGATGCTTGGGCAAGATGTCCACATTTTTCTTTTTAAACACATCTTAGAATTCTTGGTACTAGGAAAGAATCTCATATGGACATGGCCCAACATCTAATGAATGAAAATTGTAAATAAAAAATACATCTCTTCTTTTGCAAACCTTCGTGAACGCTTTTGCTCCAACTAACAAAGGTTTGGGTCACCTAGGCCTTTTTGTGCTACCAAAGTCTGCATTCTTCTTCAAGTTTTGCATGCATTCATCCCCATGCTTATTTTTAGTTACATGACATACCACATTTTGATTTTTTCCATGTATGTTTATGACAAGGGTTTCACATTCTAGGGCTTCATGTTGTGGTATGTTTCAAAGTGAAGACTCCTTGTATACCAATCCATTTGTGAATTATGTAAAACAAATTAAAATAATCCAATGCTGACAAATTTTTTTGGAAATGAAATGACATTGAAGACAATCTTACTAGTGTGACGACCAATGGCAACACCTAATGTTTGGTTTCATGTGTGATTGGTCTTGATGGAAGGCTCCAACTGTCAATGACCTCAACTAGCACTAATGTGCTCTTTTCCACTATGGTTAATTTGTATTGTTGCACCAACTGCTTGTTAATGAAATGTGTTGATATGCCAAAATCAATAATTTTTTAGGCTTTAATTGTCACAAGTTTAATACATATAACAATGATTGGTACTAAGAAATATGGTGTTGGATTTGAAAATAGGTTGGGACCATTTTCATTACATGATGCATTAAGGTCCAGCCTCGTGATCCTTATTAATATTGGACATGCTCATTTCATGACTCTTTTGGTTGTGGATCGATAACAAAAATGGCACATGTTGCATGTGCACCACATTTATTTGGACATTCGCGAACAACACAACTTAATTTTCCACAATATAAACAAAAATTGTCTATACAATGATGTTTTTCTTACTCCATGAGGGATTTGAATATTGTCTTATCAATCTACATGGAGTTGTCCATTGTTGAGGTTGCTAAAGGTTGGGTTGGCATTGCAGGTGGAATTTTTTTTTATGTTACAAGTGGTGTAAAATTTTATGTGTTGTCGATGTTGGTTCATGATGCCTTTCTTGCTAATGTTCAAAGATCATGTTGTCATGTTAAACATCTTGTGCAATGGTCTACTTTAATGTTGAAAGGTCGAACATGATGTGTAGCAAGTCCTTCACTTCACCTCATAACCCAAATTGGAACTCACTTATGAGTGTTACCTCACCCCATGAAATATCACAAATCATTTATTTAAATTTTGATGCATATAATGTAACTGAACATGATCCTTAACAAAAATATCATAACTTGATGTTAAACGTGCATTCTTTTCTTGAATATCTAAAGGTGGCATTGAACTTTTCAATAAATGTTTCAAAGCCGTTGAGTAAAGGTGATTAATGCTCCAACAAAGGTTCGAACCAAGCAAGGGTTGTGCCTTACAACAAAATGTCAATGAATCAAACTTGGGCTAGGCTAGTTGGATATCGATGAAGATGAAGTTGGATGACCATACGCATTTGAATGATAAAACTCAAAATTTTAAACATGTGCCATCAAACTTGTCAAGTAGGTTAATATGTGGCTCCTCTAGTTAGGGTTGTGTTGTAAAATGCATCCCAAAGAGGTCAAAACTTGATTGGTTTACAAATGAACAATAGATTCACGAAGTGTTTAATTTTCTATTCAAGATTCCTAAGGACAACAAATACTTCTTCTATCGATGTAGACATGATTTTGAAACAAAAGGAAAATAAAAATATAACAACATGATATGGTCTAATGGGAGTTTGTTCAAATTGTCATTCCAAAAAAAAATAACGTGGAAAACATCCATACTATTATATTTGGGTTGTTATATTCATTGATCATTGTGGTGTGGTGATTATAAAACAAATATTGATTATGGTGTAGATTTTGAAAGGTGTTATTCATTTGTTTTTAGTGATTTATGTCATGCCATCAAAATTTATCAAACTTGATCTTTCTATGACATGTCCTGTTCGATCATACTTTTTATTGTTGATCTAGGAATGTCATAATTGTACAATGTTCAACATTTGCAAGTTCAATATTTGTTGATTGGAACATTGATTTATTCACTAATTTTAATATATCATTATCATGTAACGTGTTTTAAACATGTGTATTCATAGTTGTATTTTAACCAAGTGAGCCATGTGCTTATAACATATTTATGTAAATATAACAATTTGCAACTTTTTCTTAGTTTTATAGATCAACGTGACTTTCAAAAAAAAGTGTTGGAATAATATCATTCAATGATTTTAATCATGATGGCAATGTGTTTAAATTTTTTATTGCACTTTCAGGATCTTGTGCAAAAATCATTTATGTTTCTTTTAAGTTTGTATTGACATGTTGTGCTTCTTTCATTGGTGTGTTTTAAATCAACCAATATGGTGTGACAACGTTCATGTGTTATTTAAAGGAAGATTCTATTTTCACACCTTTTTTGCCGGTCCGATTTCGTGACCCCATGATTTCGTGAACCGCGCAATGCATGGCTGCTCCTCATGCACTCAAATTTTAAAATTGGACCGGCAAAAAAGGTGTGAAAATAGAATTTTCCTATTTAAATTGCTTCTACTATTGTTAATTTCAATAACATTGTTGGTGTGATGCCAATCCATAGACCATTAGCTAATGCAAGTTTTGGCATTTCATTATTTATTTAAATAAACATTAAAAAATTCTACATATGAAAATTTGGTGTTTAATATTTGAAATACCTTCTTTTGCTAGCAAACTTTTGCTAGCAAAGTCCTTTTAGTTATTGATGTATATGTTTGGTGTTGTTTGTTAATTATTTTAGAATATGTTCAATGTCATTTTAAAATGGTATTTGAAATTCATTCTACTATATATTTTCATATGTTTCAATTCAAATTCAATATTTGAAACATCACATATGATTAGTTCATGTATAATTATTTTTTCATTACAAATGCAAGCCAAATTCAAAGTCGGGGTTTTTTTTAAAATGTTGAATTGCCAAACAAAATATGTTTATTTTAAATTAATTTGTGGTGGGAAATGATTTGATTGTTTTATTGAAAATTGTTGAAATATTCGATGTGTTTTTTAATAGAATTTTATCTTTTAACACTCATGAAATTTATTTTTAATGTAATTTTTATTTAGTTAAACAATTGTCTTTGTTATATTCTTTGAGCATTTTTTATTTTTTCCATATAAGTATTCATTATTTGAAATACCTTCTTCATTATTATTAGTTTCCTTGATTGTTGATGTGGTGTGTTTTTTTTTGTTTTTTTTTTCATTTTGTGATGTGAAAGTATTATTGTTTTATTAAAAAAGCATTAGATGTACTAACTACATTTGAATATTTGTATGTCTTTTTAAATTAATTAATTAATATTAATATATTTTCTTTTTTGGTCATATGTTTTTCTTTTTCTTGTATATTTATTGATGTTATTAATGAATAGTTGTAATCATATTAATACTTGTAATGAAGATTCAAATTATATCAATGAATAAAATTGATATTTTGATGAATGTTGTTTGATATGATATTTAGATGCGAAAAATGTGTGAATTTTTAAATTTTATAGCTTTGTCATTAATTGAAAATCTGAGAAACTAAAATTTCAATACTTAGAAAATCTATTAATTATTCGAAGACATTTCTTCAATTTTAAACAAATGCGTTACAATTTTAGAAGGTTTTTTTTTCTTTAATTAAAAATTTACAAAAATAATATTTGACCAAAAGTTATATTTCTAAAATTATTTTCCAACAAAATATTATTTGACAAGGATCAATTGTGACTTTTGCTTCCTAAACTTCAACACCCTCAATGCCAATGAAAAACTTGGGTTTGTTCCCAAATTCAAACACCTCGAATGTTAATGAAATCTTTGAGTTGTAAATGTTAGTCACTTGTTTGTTTTAAATGGGTTACATAAGCCAATATGTATTATTGGAATATCATGGAGTTATTTCCAAATAAGCAAAGTATGAGGAAAGAAGAAGATTGGGAACAATTTTATTTATTCAAAGAAATTCCATACATTTAAAATTTTATTTCTTTTTGTTTTAACCAAAAGTAATGATCGTCTTTAAAAAAATTTAGCCAAATCTGGCTATACACCATATGTGAAGTACAAAACTTTAATCATCCTTCTATATATTATTTTTGCCACACATTAAAAACCAAATTAAAAAATCTGAAATTTTTTACTAATTTGTGTCATCCTTACTCATGGTGATTGAAAACCTCCAAAATCACTTGATTTTCAAATTTTAAACATTTAATATTGCTTCTTGGGGAAATTTCACCAATGTAAAATAATAATAATAATAATAATTATTATTATTATTATTATTATTATTATATAATTTATAAAATTTATTATTAGAAAAAGAAAAGAAAAGAAAAGGCTCAATGAGGCATGCTCTAAGTAAGTCTCTCTTACATCATTTGTACACCATGGTTTACCCTAATACAAAAGGCAAAATCAACAGATGCCTGTCAATTAATTTATTAAATTTAAAGATTGCACGGTTTTTTTATTAAAAAAATAAAAGATCCAAAAGATTCTTGATTTTCCTTCACAATTTTTTTTGTTCTTTGAAAAAAATTATTTATTTGAAAATTTCAACATTCTTTACAAATAATATAATTAATTAGTGTCCACGCTGCCAAGGTACTAACTACAGTACCTAATAATAAATTTACCCTTTTTACCCCCTTTACCCCGCCGGTTCCGGTTCTGGAAAAAAGAGAGAACCGCCCAACACTGGACTAAATAACTCAACCCTCTGGTCTGGTGAAGGAAGGAAGGAAGGAATATTCACCGTCGCTTGGTTTGGAGAATATTCACCGTCGCTTGGTTGGAGAATATTCTCCGTCGTTTGGTTGGAGAATATTCCAAGCAAAAAGAGGCCCCTGAATTTGGAGCCGGTACGAAGGAATATTGACCGACGTGGGTTGGAGAATATTCCAATCTCCAAGAGGCCCCTGTGTTTGCATCCGGTAAGGAGCCTAACTCCGACGACATCTCAATCCCCGTGTTCCTTTTTCTTGCGCATCTGCGTCTTCTCCAGTTTCCCATCTTTTCATATCGCCGTGTTTCTCTTCTGGTGCACCTCCTGGTAGCTTCTCTTCTTCTTCTTCTTCTTCTTCTTCCTCTTTTTCTGTCAGCTACTCTCCTTCCCGTCCTTACTTTCGTTTGGGGGAGATCACTGGAATTTTTTCCCCTTGCCTCATTGCGACGGTTGCTCAGGATCCTTGTTTTTTTGTTTTTTGTTTTGGTCTCCCATTTGTGTTTTGTGTTCTGTATTGGCGAGGATTTTCTAATTTTTGCTAGTTTCTTCTGCGAAGCTTGTTTGGGTCTGGTTTTTTTCAACCCCCCCCCCTCTTCTTCCTTCTCTTCTGGTTTCGTTTGGCTACGCAACGGGCATTCTCTTTCTCTCCGTCTCTCTCTCTCTGTCTCTCTCTCCTTTCTTTCGTTTTCTCGCCTGCATTCCTTCTTCTCTCAACCCCTCCCTTTTCTTTTTTTCTTTGTCGTCTTTTTTATTGGGGGGGCGGCGGGGGATGTTTCTTCTTCCCCCTGCAGCAGTTGTCTCTTCTGCAGCCGATAGTTATTGCCTGTCAATAGGTGCTGCTGGTGACTGACGTTAGGCTTTCTTTACTGGCTCTTCGCTTTTTTGTATTTTGTTTACATACTATTCCCGCATCTCTCTGTGATTGTCACGCCTGTCGTGATTGTTTTCAGGTCCGGCTTTCATTTGCCGCTGCTTGGCAAGCGCGCCTCTTGCTTGCCTGCCTGCCTTCCTTTTGGTGGATTCAGCATATTAGGGTTTCTCTCTCTCCTGGGCAGTGCTGCTATATTTCAGGCCGGGGACTCGGACAGTCCAGCAGCTAGCAGGAGCTTTTTGGTAAGTGTGCCGTGAACTGATCTTCTTCTCCCCTTCTTGTTCTTCACCTTGGTTGAGTTTATTACTTGGAAACAAATTGGTACTTTGTTGTGAGGCCTTCTCTGTAGGTGATTCACACCAAAATGGAGCGAATTCATTCATATATGGGAGTCTCTTTTGTTGTTGTTCTCTCTTTTTTGGGTTTAACTGTAAAGCTCAGTATGTGCCTCCTCTATGTCCATTATACTCTGCAGCATTGCACCTATGTCCAATAGCTAGCTCTTTGCTTTTCTGCACAGTTGAACTGTATACACTGGTCTTCACTAACCTTGAAAAAGAGCAATTATTTTATTTTTTTTGGTGACAAAGATTTTGTTTATCTTTGCACTCATTTAGCTATTATGCCTCTTGAGTGCTCGTTGATCTCATGGCTGAGTCTTCCACTTGCTCCCTATACCCTAATTTGAGAGCTGATGAAGTCAGTGGGGAGTAATGACAGCTAGTCACTGCCATATCATGATGAAGGTGACATTCTGATACTTAGTGAGTGACACTGACAAGGTTATGCCTGCTGTCATTCTTGTCATCTTTAAGTTTGGTTTTGGCTGGAACTGAGACTACATTTGTTTGGTTACGCTCCATGTTTTTTGTGGAGTTTCTCTCTGCAGTCACATTGGCATGTTTTGCATTCATTTTATCTTTGTTGTCTCTCAGGACTAATGCCTGGTTTTCTTTTCTAGATGTAATGCATGTCTTCCCTGTCTATACATAAATATTTTTTGGTTACAATTGATGGGTGTGTATCTCGTCCATAGCAGATTCTTGGATTACAAATTATTCTGTCATCACTTTCGATCTCAAGGAAATACATTATGAGGCTCCCTATCAGGCATTTGAAAGGTGGGATTGAGTCTGATAATTGTGTTACTGTTTCTTTTTCATGTGACATTGTAGAGCTCGTGACTCCCTCTTCCTGTATTTCTAGTAGCCTCCACTTTTTAGAGTATCTTCAGATGTTTTGGCACAGAGTTTCTCTGGTGTTTGTGGAATTAAAGCATTTGGTGGAGATTGAGATGACCTAAGTCATGTATCTGAGAGACTTAATGCAGAGGTCTTCGATTCCCTTATTTGAGTAAAAATCTGGGTGTTTTGCAGTTCCAAACAGCAGTATTAAGATGACTGAACCATCTAAGGTGCTCCACATTCGCAATGTTGGCCCTGAAATTTCTGAGGTGAGTTCACTGTTGCTGATTAGCCCTCATATGGTTGTGTAAACACCTCATTTCCAACCTTTTAGCATGTTGAGCCAGGTGTTGTCAGCATCGCTCTGCATTTGATTCTAAAGAGGATGTGCTACATCATTGGCTTTAGGCTCAAACTCAAACCATTTTGAAAAATTGTTCACAATGCATGCAAAGGTGTTGCAGCTCTAGCAGGCATGTCTGCAGACATCAGTTGCATTTGGGTCAAAATTCTCACAATCCCCTGTCCATACTGCAGCATGACCTCCGCCAACTTGCTCAGTCATTTGGAAATGCACAGAAAATTGTGATGTTGCGGGCCAAGAATCAGGTATGATGTGTACATATCTTGTAGTGGTCATGAGACAGTGTACAAGGATGGCACCTTGCAGACTCACATAATGATTGCCATGAAGGGAGAATTGTTATCCATAAGAGCTGACTTGGCTGAACCAGGTGGCCACAGAATTGTTGTGCTCTATGGATGAACACTTTCTATAATTTGGGAAGGAACTGGACCCCATGTTTGGTTTGAGGGTCAAGCAGGGTTTGTTCTGATGTAAATTGTGTATCCTGTAGGCTCTTCTACAAATGCAGGATGTTCCTTCTGCGATCAATGTTATGCAGTACTACTCAACAGTTCAACCAAGTGTTCGGTAAGTTGTTATGGCAAGGTCTTTCAACTCACCTGTCTTTTGGTTTTTTGACATCTGTATGCTCTGGGGACAAAGCCCTTCTATGTTGTCTTGGTGGTACTGGGGCTTTTGCTTCCATGGCTCAAATGCATGAGTTCTCACTTGCCCTGGTTATGAGATAGTTTTTCCCAGCATTTGTAACTCATCTGGTTCTTCTTGGGTTTCATTGGCAGGGGCAGAAATGTGTATTTGCAGTTCTCGTCTCACCAGGAGCTTACTACCATTGATCAACCAGGGCAGCCACGGCGGGTACCTGTAGAGCAGGTAAGATCCTTCTCTCTCTAATCTTGACTCTTCGGTCTGGCAGTTTGGAGTTCAAAGCTTTCTGCTTGCTATCTTCCTCATGGTAGAGGCTTCCCACTCTGCCTCTCTCTGTTTGCTTAGTTTCTTCCTTCACTCATCTCACTTCCTTCTTTTTTCTTTCTTTCTCTCCTCTTGGGGAAATTGTCTCTGCTTCTCTCTCTCCAGGAACTGCAGCCCAACCGTATCCTCTTAATAACTATTCACAATCCGCTCTATCCTATCACGGTGGATGTGCTGCACCAAGTGTTTTCCCCCCATGGCTTTGTCGAGAAGATCGTCACCTTCCAGAAGTCAGCTGGTCAGCTTTCAATTCTGTTTCTACTCTTCATTTCTCTCTCTGCTCCTCATTACTGCCCATGCCTGGCTCTTCTACTTATCAGTCAGCCACAAGTTGGCACTCCTACATGAGGCAACTTCTCACACTTGTTGCACTGTAGCAACTCAGGAGATGTTTAGAGTCAAACCTTGAGTGTGGCAATTGACCTCAACTATCCTTGTGAATGGTTATAGAATGCAGAACATAGCCCTCCACATTTCCCTTTTTTGGCAGAAAGCTTGCCCTGTCAGGTTATTGATGGACCTATTTTCTGACCTAATTCTGACCTACATGAAATGGGGAACAAAATTTAAATGTTCCTGATGTGGATTATGTGCGTCAGCAGGTTCTAACACAGTGAGTTTGTAATCATGTTGAACTCCCAATGTTTTCTTTGTGCAGGTCTTCAAGGGTTGCTGCAGTATGCATCACAGCTGAGTGCCACACAAGCCAGAAATACATTGCAGGTGAGTCATGCATTCAGGTCAAAAAAGTGTAATCTACCTTTCCATTTTTGTTTGGATATAAGCATGTCTCCAGCCATATCAAGCTTACCTTTTTGCTGGGTGTGATGTCAGGGTCGTAATATCTATGATGGCTGTTGCACCCTAGACATTCAGTACTCCAAGTAAGTTTTGCTTTGTGAATGTCCACTGTGTGCATTCTATGAAATCATTAGAGAGCAATTTTTGGGGTAAAAGTGTGGCCAGTATGACACTCTTATGCAGATGGAGTTTATGGAAAATCATTATGTCTCGGATCTAGTATATCCAGGCTGAGCTTCTGACATTTGTCAGATACAGCATTTGTAGGTTCTGGTTCTGTCATGAATACATGCTGATTGCAAAGCTCCTCCATCTTCCCTTTCATGTATTCGAATTACTCTGCTGACCTTCCTTTACATTGTCACTAGTCTTCAGGAGCTGCAGGTTAACTACAACAATGAGCGAACAAGGTATGTTTTTCTGCCTTCCTTGTCTAAGTCCTTGTCTAAGATGCATCAGTGAGTCACATGTAAAGCCTAGCTAGCTATGGGAAGACTTGGCCTGCCCTCAGAAGGCACCTTAGCCTGAGCAGTTCACTGCTAATCCGGGCTACATCAGGTGGTTGATGTATCTATGTGTTTCAATTGGTCACAACCAGTGGTGGGAGATGGATGATAGGCTTGTCTCTCTCCATGGAAAGGTCTGTATAGAATGGCAGACTAGTGGATTTCTTGTTTTTGTTGAAATTGATTGAGGTGGGGAGCCTTCAAATGATGTTTCTCTTCTGCAGGGATTACACAAATGTAACATTACCCTCTGAGCACACAAGGGCAAGCAACCCTGGCAACAACAACATCGTGGTATCTTTAACATCATCCTATTAAACCTCTTTCTTCTCTCTCTATTTTTGCTTCCTCTTTTCTTGCTTTTTAGTTTCTATTGGTTTGGGGTGTTTCTTCTTTCTTTCCTTGGTCTCGTCTTTGTCTTTTAGGCTTCTTTGACCTAGCCAGCATTGTTCCTCAGTCATCCTGTTATTGCCAGTTTGTGGCAGAAACTGAGTATGTTGGTTAATGGATGACATTGACCTCAACCCACTGACAGGAGCTCATGAAATCAGTGGGGATTTTATCATAGCTGGTTGCTATTCTAAATGGCACTGTTGAAGGTCTCTGAAATGTGTGTGCAACTGTCACTGTTGTTCAATCTGCTCCAAGTTTTGTTTTTGTTTTCTCTGTCTTCCAGTGTTTGGTTTCCTCTTTTTCCTGTTTATTGATATGTTTCCAGATCTGAATTCTCTTTATGTCTTATTGGGTCATCTTTTGATCTTATTCAGCTTGAGTTCTCAGTGCCTCTGAAGTTATATGTAGAAGTGTGTCTGTGATTTGATTCTGCAGGCAAACTAGAACATACTCCAATAGTGCTCTGCTTTGTATACTTCCTTGTTTTTTGTATATTGAATTGGTTGAATGAGTTGTCTCTTTTACCTGCCTGTAGTTCTCAGATTTCTAGATGATTGTATTGTTCTGTTCTGAGATTTTTGCATTCTTTCCTTGGAAAATTTCTAATCATTCTAGATGCCACAGGCAGACCAATGAAAGTGACTCTTCTGAGTATGATCTGTGTTTTGTGTAATAGGGAGTTTCCATGCTGCAGTCAACCCTCTTTGGGGATAGTGCCAACCTCTATAACTTACAGACAGGCCCCAGATCTGGTATGTTGCTACTTCAGAGGTCAGAGGTCATCTTGTATGGTTGCTGATTCATCAAATCTTGTATAGTCTTAAAACAGCTTATGGTAACCAGATCTTGACTCGTGTTGACATGGGATCAATTGTCTTTTGAACAGGTTTGGTTGTGTTTTTTCCTGTTTATTCTCTTTTCTTTAGGATTGGGTTTCGTCTTTTTGATGCGCTGATTGGTTTTTGTTATGCTGTCAGATATGAAATATCTATGACCTTTATTATTGGTTCAGATCTTAGTTCTGTTCAGATTACCTTGAATCATAAGCATGGAGAATTCTCAGTACTTCTGAAAATATTGTGTTTTGAACAGGTTTCCAGCAGCCAGCAGGTGCTCAACTTGGACTCAATTCATATCAGGTGTGCTTCACATAGAGGGAGGATGTTTTCTTATGACTTGGAAATTGCAGCTTTCCCATGCTAGGGTCTGCAGTTAAGAGTAGTCTGGGAATTTGATGGTATGGAAGCAGCTGTTCACTTTCAGGGTTTTTCTGGTGGAGTGTCAGGTCCAAATGGGTAGTCAATCTGCAGCAGCAGCAGCCTTTGGAGGGGTTCTTCCTCCTGGTATCACTGGCACCAATGATAGATGCACGCTTCTTGCTTCCAATCTTGCCCCTGAGGTGAAAGCTCCACTATCTTTTTATTGTACTTAGCTTCTTCTCAGAGTAGTTAGGCAATTCCCAGTGTTGCAATTAAAAGGATGTGTCCAGGGTGCAAGGAGCCCTATTTCTACAGTCAATATAGACCTCTCTCTGCCTTAGGCTTAAATGCTTGCTTGCTTCTACAGGGGTAAACTAAAATAAAATGAAGCTTATCCTCACAAGTTTGTTGCAGTTTGTATGAGGATACTTTTGATCTGTTTGATTAGCTGAATCTCTTTTGAGTGTAATCAACATCACGGCCAAGTTGTCCCATTGCTTCCAGAAATGCAACAGAAACTCAGGGCACACTGATTTTTGTATGATGGTTTGCCTGAAGTTTTGGGTATGTTGTTATTGAGCTATGTACACCCACCATCAGGAGCTGATGAAGTCACTGGGTAGTCATGGCACCCTCACTGCTATTCATGATGAAGGTGATGGTCTGACACTTTATGAGCAACTCTCATAAGGTTATGACTGCACTCATTGTCATGTTACCTTCAATTTTTTGTTGTGGAGATTTCTCTGTAATTTTGTATATATATACTTGTTTGCACAACATTTGGCTTTGTCTGCTTATCAACACCCACTGTTGGAAGGAGATGAAAAGTCAGTGCAAAGTTATTGCAGCTAGTCACTGCTTTTAGAGATGAAGGTCATGGTCTGATACTTTGTGAGTCATACTCATAATGTGATTGCTATCATTCTTGTCATGTTAGTTTCATCTTTGCCGGAACTGACTTAATGGTTACCTTGAAAGTGTTATTGTGGAGTGGATTTTTCTCCAGAGTCTTGTGGATGTTGTGTTAAAATTGCTAACTGCACTCGGTCACAAGGATGTGGATCAGTCCAATGAAAAAAGCAAAGTAAACCTACTGCTGTGAAATGTCTGACAAAGGTGTAGGAGGGGCTTGATGTTTCTGTTGCTGCACATTGCTGAGAGATGGACTGTCTTCATCTGCAGAGAGTAGATGCTGATAAACTTTTCAATCTCTTTTCCAACTATGGCAACATTACTCGCATAAAGATATTGCACAACAAGCCAGATCATGCTCTTATCCAGATGGGGGATGGCTTTCAAGCAGAACTTGCTTTCAACTACCTTAAGGTGTGTAAGTCAATAATATCCACTCACACTGTCATGAAAATCTTGTGTGTGATGGTCTCTCTTCCTACAGTCCATCACCAGGAGGCTACTTCAAGCAGTGTCCTTTCTGTTGCTTTTTTTGACCAAAATCATCATGCATGTACTAATGTGTTGAAGTTTTATTGTATTCTAAATGTAGGGTGTCACTTTGTTTGGGAAGCGAATGGATGTCAACTTCTCCAAGCATGCACAAATTAACCCCTCTCCAGATACCTCAGACTTTTCCTCCTCACCTCTTAACCGATTCAACCGCAATGCTGCAAAGAACTACCGTTACTGTTGTACACCAACCAAAATGATTCATGTCTCAAGTCTACCTGCAGATGTTACAGTGGAAGATATCACCACACACCTGTCTGCACATGGTACCATTCTCAATGTCAAGATCTTTGAATCAAATGGGAAAAAGCAGGCTTTGGTAAACTTTGAGAATGAGGAACAGGCCACAGAAGCTCTAGTCTGTAAGCATGCTAGTCAGATGCGGAATAACACTATCCGCCTTGCTTTCTCAAAGCTGGCTGCACTGTAGTAAGTCTCTCTCTTCCATGGGAGTTCACATCAAAATTTTGTTGGTATATGAAACTTCCACCATTTGTCAGTCTCATGCCTGCTGATTCACCAATGCATTTGTTTCTGCTGGTGGTCTCTCTGGGTGAGGTCTGCAGTGGTATATCCTAATTACCTGCTTTGTCCCCACATGAGATGAATTTTCCTTTTTTGGAAAGCAACTTAGGACTCGTCTAAGCTTTATGGGCTCCTCAGTCTCAGTAAGCCTGTTTCCTGTACTCAGAGAACCAATGAACAGTATTGTAACAGCTTTTTCAAACTCAGCAGTTTTGAAGTTGGTAGTATGTATAAAGTAATTGATTGGTAGTGTGGCTATTCTTGTTTTGCTCAAGTTTTAGGTCTTTCTCATTTTCTTCCACAGGACCACGGTGGATATCTGATTGTGTATAGACTACCAAATTTCCAGGTCCCAGTCAATCACCCATTTGCTCTCACATTGCCAGTTAGAACCACTCTATCTGTAAGGGGTATATTCATCCTTTATGTTTAAGGGTAAAACCCAAGGTGGGCTTTACTGGAATAAGGGCTGGTGTAAGGCAGAGCTGAGTGAGAGCTTGATTCTGGTAAAGTGGACAGCCAAGCATACAGCCCTCCTTGGATGTTTTTCTTTGTATTTCCAGTGGTGCCCTCAGATTACACTAAAAAAGTCCAAGAAGTTCTTTATGCTTATGTGTTGTGAGGATTTGTGTATTCCTCTTCCTCTTTGGTTTCTTTGTAAATATGGATGTTTGCAAGACCTTTTTAGTATGGAATTAAGTAATTTGCACAATTGGAAGTTCAAAGGTGATAAAACTCTGGCTAAAAGAAGTTGAAATTGGGAGAATTGAGGTGACCAGGTGAAATTATGGTAGATATTTTGTTGAAAGGTATTATTTTTCTCAATGTCTTAACATAAGCATTCCATGTATACAAAGAAATCTTTGATGGAAATTGATGAGAAATTTTGTAGCTTCAAAAACATTAAAGTGTATGGTTTGAGATCTGACACAAAAAACTTTATGAAAGAGGAAATGATAGTTTTTTTCTCACCATGAGAGTTGAAGCAAAACAACAGTTGAAGATTAATCAATTGTTCTCAAAGGGATAGAGAAAAAAAAATTGCACTTGATTTTGTGGCAAGGTCATGCACAGTCACACAATTGTCTTGTCAATTTTCCTTTGGTTGTTTTATGGTTTACATGCAATGGTTTGCATAAATTGGAAAACATTCATGAAGGTGGAAAAGGGTTATGATAACATCCAAAACATTGATTTGCATTCATTGAAAACTTTTTTTTGCCATTTAACACTTATTGTCAGTATTGTAGTCCACCATTTCTAAGTAATCACTAATAATAACTTCAATGAATGCAAAGAAATCTCCATACTCGTCTATGGCTTTTCTCTTTAAGTCAAAGAAATGTTTTAGATAAATCATTCATTGAAGACTTGAAAGTTGTTGTGAGGATTTGAGGTGGAGACATTAGGAGTTAAAAGTGATTGGGTTTTGGTGCCAAAAAGAAGATCTCCACAATCAATTGAAGTTTTTATTCTGAAAACAAAAAAAAACAAAAAAATTGGAAGAAAAAACAAATTAAAAAAATTTTGCATCAAAAATAATAAAAGACAATAATTGCATCAAACTCTTAATATCATAATATGTAGCATTCAACATTGAAGAGCTATTGCATGCAATATTTATCATATATTCCATAGTAGTTGACATCATGTGAAGGTGCATAGATTAGCAATAAATATTATGGTGTGAAATATTTCATACAAGTAGAAATATTTTGTCTAGATCAAGGGACCATCAAAATTGATGGTCATTGAAATTTGACTATGTATCCAATGTCTTTGTTTGGTGCACAATAACACTTGTAAAAAAATAGAGCTAGATAAGGGATCAAATTGAAAAAGGTTTGAAGAACCTCAAAAACTTCTTTGGAATTTACCTCATGCAAGTGCAAGGATACATACATTTGTGCAAGCAAAAGTCAAGTATGTGTAGGGTATGTTCATGTTACCAAAATCAAACTTTTTTTTTTCATGTTTGTGCAAATAGAGCAAATGAATCAAGAAAATATGGAGAAGTGAAAACTTCATTGGTGTGAAAGTCATTTTTTTATATGCTTGAGTGAGGAGGTTGCAAAGGAATTGGAAAGTTCATATTATGTGTGTGTGTGTGTGAGCAAACATGAATAATAGGTGTAGATGTTTGTGTGAGATTTCAAAATTCAACGAGAGGGATTGATGAAAGCACATATTTCCCCATAATCTCATCTTAAATATTTTAATTGATTCCATATTGGTATGTTTTAAAATAGTTCGAAACAAAAGACGATTCATATAATTAAGCCCAGAATGAAGCTTGAAGGATTTTAAAGATAATTATATTAAGGGACAACCCAATAAGGCCTATTCCACTTAATAACACATCAAGCCCAAAAGCATGAAGTGCTACTTTATCAAGTGGTGAAGGTTTCAACCCATGTTTCAAAGTGAAATTAATGTTCCCCCACCATTGATTCACATCAAAAGTGGAATTGGCAAAACCACAAATGAAACTAATAGATGACCACTAATGGAGGGTTACAATTTTGGGAAGTTTTTGTAATTTTGTTCTACTAAAAACTTTAGATTTTGGAGTGAATAATGTTTCTAGATAAGATATCTACATTTCTTAATTGAAAAGGGTTTTTCTTACAAATGAATTATAAATTTTGAAAACAAGAATTAATCTTTAGATTCAATCTATGTTTTTCAATTTCAATTTCAATTTCCATTACACAACAATTTGATGTTTTTAGGTGTAACTAGTACAAAATGTGGGATGCAGTTCATTAGTCCCCATTCACTAGACCCATGAATTCACTACTTTCCAACTAGTCCTTGTTTACTAAGACCAATGAATTCACTCAAAATCCAATGATATCGCTTGGTGTATTGGGACATCTTTTGTTGTGTTCATCTCTTTGCTTAAAACCTCCTATTTGATGTTTATGGGTGTTGTCTTTTTGGTTAGAACATACCTGCATTAAGAACACCCAAAATAACATTACAACAAAAAATGAGCAGAACGATCATAATAATACCATGAACAATATTTGAAATGTAATGTGGGGTTTAGTGGGATGTTACTCCAATTCTACTTGCACATACAAAGTGCAAATCCAATATGACTATGTTGTGGGTTATGCCTTGGTAAGGGAAATATAACAAATTATGCCACAAATAAACAAGAATTTTGAGTCCTACATGATTTTTGCAAATATTCATTATGGTATAGAACGAATAAAGACCAATGTTGTTTAGTTATCTAGTTTTAGGACAAACCTTTATGTATCAACATAACATATTATTATTTACAAAAAAAATAAGGATGTGTATTTTTTTTAATTCAATAGATTAGTTGTCAATATAGTTATGTATTCAAGAAAAGTTCCCACTTTTATTAGTTATGAATGAACTAGTTTTCAAATGAAAAAAAACTATGGACATGTATAAAGAATATGCATCCCCAAATTTGAAATTTGGGTTGTATACAAAGTTTTTGCAAAATGCATGAAGGCCCTGTGGACAACAATAGTCCAATGGATGGAAGTTTGGATCTTTGCAGATAGAGAAATCCAAATGGCTGCGCTATTGATGATTTGGACTTGCAGGTTGAACTCGATAAGGATGAGGTGACAATTGATTGCAAAAGGGTAGGCATGTTCATTGCCATGGAGAGAATTGATGAGTATTTGGAAGTCTAATTAGCTTAGCTTAATATTTTTGTTGTGGTGAGTTTTGAAGCTTTCAAAAATATTGTATTGAAAAACTTAGTGTTGTTAAATTTCAGGTATTTTGAAGGGATTTCCATCCAATGATAGATGATTTTTGCATCTAGATAGTCATTTTTTTGCATCTGAAAATGATACTGAGAATTGTACATGCATGTGTTGGACTTTGAAATAATTGCAATGAACTTGATGTACCCATTTTCAATTCATCGCCATTGGCCCAAATTGCTACATCTATATTTGTGTGTGATGAACTAATTAATTTGCTATTTACAAGGCTAAATGTGTGATTGCACAAATGGGGAGGCATGGATGTTGGTAGAGTTGGAGTTAAATTCAAGGTAGCCTTACACATTTACCAATAAAATGTGACCCTCTTGTCGTTAAAATTGAACTTTCTTTTTCCTATTGGTAATTGAGTTTGATAGAACACATTTATTTTTTTGTATGAAATACTTGTTTGTTTTCTCATGCAAGGCCCATTGTGAACATTGTTATTATGAGCTTTCCTTTTGGAACCCAATGCAAAGGTGTTGATATGAAATTTATAACAATAATTTTGAATGTGTTAGTTTTAAAATTCTCATTATGTTCATGCATTTGAATATACATGTGATATGTATTTTGTGTCACACATTTTGCAGAGGTCCCTAACAATTACATGTGGCATCTATTTCAATGTTGGAAGTAGGCTTCAAAGTAAATTTGGATATTGTCATATTCACTATAAGACTAATTATAAGATGTTTTATTTTGATGCATTCAATATTGTTAGTTGTGAAAAGTTATAGTTCAAAACATGGAATCTTTACTAGGAATGGCCATATTCAAATCACCTTTTCCATTTAAAATGAAATCAATGTCTTGTAATGCACATTGGAGGATTGGTAAAGTTGGTAATTGGTGGGTATCAATATCAATCAATTTACAAGAATAGATGTCCACTCCTTGCAAAAAACCTCCATGAAAATGGTTTCATTTTCTTGCAAATTTTTTAAACAATGGATATAATGTCAAAACATACATTGATGATGATTAATCTCATGATATTATTTCAAAATGTTCAAAAACTTAGACCTTTAAGGATTCAAAGATAGAATAAAAGATTTTTAGCTTTCCTAAAGTTATGTCATGTCCTATTAAGATTTATTTTATGAACCCTAAAAAGTTGCCAACATTAAATTTATATTTTTAGGCATCAAGGCACCTGGTAATTTTGCAATGATGTTAAAGTGAATTTTCAAACTTGCATGCATGTTATGGTTATTCAAGAACCAACATCACATTTGTTTGCCACAATGTGGTTGTGTAAGCAAACATATAAGTGCAAAGCTTTGGAACAACATTTGCTAAAATGGTATGTGTGTGTATGATTAATCATAACATATTGATATATATGGTAAAGTGTAGTGATTTGTTGTGATTTTCTATTTTGTTGACCCTATGTCACGTACAATTGCAATTATTTTATAGTTCATGAATATATATCATTTTCATCCCATTACAATCTCTTTCATTTGTTGATTAGTCAAATGTTGGTTTTGTTTAATTAAGGTACAACTTCCTAGCCTCCTACAAATTTCATAAGTAGTGAAAAGTGAACTTACTTGTGAATGTGTGGCATTTCATTCATCATAGCGCCAAAATATATTAAACTTAAAAAATTGGTAAGTATGAAAATAATTAATTTGAATTGATAATGAAACTTTCATTAATCAATTATGGTATGTTTATTGGCACCCATGGTCATAGTGGTCTTTGCCATTTGTGTTATGAAAAGTAGTTTAATGACTTTCTCCATGGTTTTACTCAAAACCAATTTCTTACATACACATTATTTCTTCTATGCATCAAATTTTATTCTTTATGTTGCTTCAAAAAATCTACGTGGTACCAATATATCTTATTTATACATATTATTTGACAATTGGTTATGATGTCTGTGTTTTTGGTACTTGTGAGTCTCATCAAGCTTTAATTGTATGATCAAAATTTGGTCAAGAATTGGAACATGTTATAGGTTTTATAACTAGGTCTATTAACATATTGTATTTATGACATGAATTTTCTATTTTTTGGAGATGGAATGGAAGACTTCCATGGCTAAAAGATACCTAGTTCTATTATTAGACCTAGATATAACACACTTGGCTTATGGATTTTTCTTGAAAAATCACATTTGATGCAATCATTGAAGAAGCTTTTGGAAGGTCTAGGTAAGTATTTAACCACTAGGATATTGATGTATGATGATAATGCTTACCCAAATTCAACCCTCCAAATCTCCATCATCATTGTGAAAAAAATTCAATATGGAACATACATGAATTCCCACATAAATTTTAGCTCCAAAAATAGTACCAAGAGTTCTCAAAACATGATGCCTCAGTTATGTGAATTCTTCTTCTTTCGTTGGTGTGCAAATGGGCAAAAATAACTATATTTACTCACCTAAGAACAAAAAGGTCATAAATGGGTTTTTCTTGGGTGTGATAAAGAATTTGTTTGCATTAATAATGAACTAATGGTTTGGGTAAGGATGTAATCATTGACATGTGGGAATGTAATGATGAGAATTTTAAAGAACTAGTATCTGGGTGGTTTTTAATAATCTTTCCGAAGCTCCTTAGTGATTTTGCATAATCCTTTGTATGACTATCCTTAGACAATTCTAGAAATATTTCCAAGTACAACTACTTCATTTCCAAGCATAATTACCTCACTTCATTTTTAATAAATACCTCTTATCCTTACAACTACCTCATTATTTTCCTAATAACTACCTCTTATCCTTATGACTATTTCACCCTATTTTTACTCACCAACATGGATATGAAAAGGCAAATCAACATGTACTTTTTCATTTCCATGATATTTATATTAATTGAAATTGAAATTGACATTGATATAATTAATGATGAAATATTGATAATCATATGGGAACATACTAAGAAATTTTTTTGTCACTAGTAGTGAATAGCAACATAAAGCCTAAGGTAAACATTTTACAAATTGAAGTAACTTGTGAGCAAATTGAACCCTATTTTTTGGAACAAGAACTTTAGCCTCTACAACATAAGCTACTTGCAAAAAAAAAAAC
Source organism: Sphagnum tenellum (assembly GCA_963921925.1). Lineage (NCBI taxonomy): Eukaryota > Viridiplantae > Streptophyta > Sphagnopsida > Sphagnales > Sphagnaceae > Sphagnum > Sphagnum tenellum. Next base: position 10,501,796 of record OY998150.1, read on the forward strand.
CCACCTATAATCACCCCAACACCCAAAAATTAGAAGCACAAAAAGATTTCAAAAGCTTGGTGCAACTTGATCATCAACATATGTTAGTGACGTGTGAGGTCCAAAATCCATAATATAAATAATAAGCTTTACAACATCACAACAATTGAAATCAATTGCAAAAATGCACAATAAAATCAAAAGTAATTTGGAACTTGAAAATTTTTACTATAAAAGAAAATAAAAATTGTATACAAGGTTAGCTAAGTTATTTATCCAAATATCACCAATGTGTAATTGTTCAAGAAAATCAATTTTTTCAATCAAATTATAATTCGTTTTAGCTAGAGCACATTTGATTTTCTTATAATCCTTGGGAGTAGTACTAGGTGTATAATTCAACTATGAATCATCGTGCCAATTCTTACCATAATGATAATGTAATTTAAACTCTTTTGTTTGTAATCGATGGCACCACAAGGCTATCAACACATTGAAAAATTGATGCACATGTTCAATTTCGATTTGTGACCTTGAAATCTTGAAGATCTACTTAACCAAAAAACCAACATTTAGAAATTGATTTTTCATGGAACCGCTACCAAGAAAGAAGATATGCACATGTAAATGGAAGTATAAATAAGCTTCTATTAAATAAAGTTGTTTTAAAACAAAACACAATAAGACCCTTCCATGGATGCCCCAACACCATATATATATATATTCATATTGAGAATTAAACACATCAATAGTAGTTGCAAAATGCTTACGACATAGGATTGAATAGATCAAAACAAATATTTAAAAATGAAATCATTACATTTGCATCATATTTAAAAAACAAGACAAGATGTTTCCCCACACCATGCATAAATGTTCACAACTCATAGATATTTGAACTAAAAAGATCTCCAACATGATGGTAGGGTCCAAATTCTTTAATGTGTACCAAAATCTTGTCACAATGTCACCTTTTTCTCTATTTTTCACCTACTTTTTTTTACCATGTAAAGACACATTTATAGATGATTATGATGGAATCTAGAATTGTAATGGTATAAAATATAGTCATTTATTTTTTTTTAACAACTTTGAACTAAATATTTTTATAGGGATCAAAATATAAAATAAAAAAGGACTACAATAAGGATGACGCACTCCCAAGTCACGGGGGTGAGACCCACTGGAGGGTCTCACAAAGTCAAATTGCGGAATTGAAACTTGGTAGCACGCTCCTGGCTTCCAACTCTAGAAAGGGGTAGAGGGTCGAGTTCGGAGCCCCGGGATTAGACTAGGAAGAGTGACTTAGTTGATCAAGCTAGAATCTGCACAAAACAAACCACCCAAGTGGTTAGTTCACGTTCCGGGACACCCTTTGGTGTTGGGACAAGCCACGGGCACTTCGGACCACAAGACTCACCACGGCCCGGACTCGGGGGATGCCACCACCATCCCCCATATAGTATACTCTGTGACGCTCCACCGCACCCACATCCAAATGGCACAAATTCCCGGGACTCCCAAGTTGGAGTCTCGAAATCCAACCAAGTGTCCCGGTTTCGGACTCCCGGGACTTTGAGAGGGCGTAGCTCCTCGCCCTGACCTTGGATCGCAACAAAGTCTAAACCGAAGTTGTAGCCCTTGTCAAGATCTTTTCAACGCCGTATTGCACTCCCAAATCGGACATCGGGAGCTAGTCGATTCCTGACTTTTAGTGGTCGGGAGTCAAACTGCCAATTTGACTCCCGGCCCTTCTTTTGCCCATAACGTGAGCTACAGATGTCCAAATTGAGAATGCGAGGGAATTTTCGATATCTACGTTTCAAGACCTTTTCAATGACACCAAGAACACCTCAATGCAAGGTGTTTTTCCCCTTGCTGTCGAGCTCTAAACATTCGGGAGTCCCGGAGGACTCCAAATCCCAACTTTTCCAAGTGTTGGGCTTCACCCCCACACTTGGCCAAGTTAGGGTTGCGACAAAGGATTAGGCCCTTTTTGTCCTATGTGACATACCTTAAAAGGATTTTCACCTATCAAGTGTGTTGAAAACATTTTATGGATCAAATGTCTTAATAAATAAAAGAATGGTTTGTTCACCTTAATAACTTTCTTCCATATGTCTTTTGGATGAAAATTAGCTCCAAATCAAATTCATTAATAATTTCAAACTTATCACCAAGTCCCATTACCTCAACTTCCATGCTAAATGAAATGTTCACAATAGTAATCAAAGCATTTGATAGGAGTCAATGTCCTCTTGATTGATTCATCATACATGTAATCATAATAATATTTAAATAATAAGTAACTACATTTGCAACAACCCAAAACTTGGGCCTTAGGAACTTGTTGATGCAACATCATCATTTTTTGTTTAACATAACATAGAAGGATGTTTTTTAAAACTCAAATCATTCTTTGAACACAATGACTTTGCTTGCAAACCTTGTTTTGATAGGTGTCTTTAGCTTTCGAGGTGATAACCCACTTTCAACACATGCTTTCTTCCATTCTTGCATCATGTTACCCAACTTTTTTTCCAATCAATTATATTTTGTAAACCAACTTGGGCATTTTTCACATTTACTTGCCTGAAATCCATGGAAATTTTGTCATCATTCATAACATATTGGCATGTTTTTAAAAACTTGTGACCAAAACAAGTTCCTTCATAAACCATGGATGGTTTATTGGTTCATAATCAATGATGGAGCACAATGTTGGAGCCATGGATGCCAATTTGTTGCCTTCACTTCTTTGAAGTAATGATGGCAATTTTCATGCCATGCAAATGTTAGTAGTTTCATTTACCTCAAACAACCTAATAGTAACATGCATAAGCTCCCAAGATTAAGTGAGATAGTTGATAACCAAAGTAAATGTGTTGATGCCACTTCTGAACATTCATAAATTAAAAGAAATAGAAATAATTATTGCACTTGCAAGTTTGGGCGAAACATCCATATCCACACATTTGATGACCATAACATGAATCATTTTTTCCAGAAGTTGTGAACAAGATGGAAACAAAACATAAAGGCACATGCATAAGACTAACATTCATAACCAAATGTTTTCATAGGTGGAAAAAACCTTATAGCCTTGCATATGTACAACACCAAAATTTAAGAACCTTTTATTGTGGTTGATTGCAAAGTTTATAAAGATTTGTGGCACCCAAAAAAATTGTGATTGCATGGCCAATAAATTTTTATTTTTTTTGTTGTTTGTCAAATGTGTTATACTTATACCACCTTAGTAAATTACAACTTCATGCTAGCAAGCAATTGGAGTGCATAGATTAAATGTGTGTCTTCATAAAGTGACCCCATTACATTTGCTATATTTTATAAATTGTTTTTTTTTTAAATCATCTTTTAATCAAAGCATTACGAATTGTTTGATTGGATTTACTAATGCATTTCAAAATTTTAGAATTCAAAATATTAATAAGGAGTTTCATCAACAATAAAAAATACCTTAGCAAATGGATGAACAATGATATTGTTTTCACAATGTAACTTGAACTTCTATAATTGCAAGATGCGCAACCTTTATTATTGTCATATTAATAGGTTGATAAACATGTTTTCAACATCTAACAAGATTGAGATTTCCATCGACATTGTACAATAAAAACCCCACCCTATTCACAACAAGAAGCCTAAACCTCATCCTTCATTGTTTGCATAAAAAACAAGACCGAAATAACTTTGAAACGGAATAGGAAAGGTTAGAAGTTAAAATGGTGCCCACCTTGTATTACAAGTTTTAAATGATTGATAAATTTCAAGATGGACTTAGAGCTTCAAACTCAACATAAGTGCAATATGCAACACATAAACACCAAAACTTATGATTTAAAAAGAGCATGATGCACAACATAAATATGAAAAAAGACTTATAATTCGAAAGAATGCAATCCAAAACATAGAGGCAAAAAAACTTGCGATTCAACAAAAATGTAACCCACAACATAAAACTGAGAAAAAAATTAATTCAAAAGCACAATGCACAATACATAAGCAAATAAGCCCTTAAATTTCATTCGATAATAGTGCAACACCAAAAAATGACTAAAATCTTTCTTCCAATTCTAATTCAACAAAAATATAATGCACAACAAACCACTTAGATGTTTTGATTCCAATTTGGCAAGAGCGCAACACATAATAAATAACTTAAAACACAAAAAACATAAACCTTGAAGTCATTTGCCGATATAAAAAAGAATTGAAGCCCTTGCATTCACCAAGAGCTCACACAACATATCAAGATGAAAAAAAGTAAGAATAAATCATGCTTAAGCAAGGAGAAATGCAAGAAGCCAAAAGTGAAACACCTCACCACCACATTAAGTTTTGTTGAACTTCTTCATTGCATGATGAGTGGCATTGATAATAACATTACAAAAATTTGTATTCACCCTATGTTTTTGATGATATTTATGTATTTAAACCATCAACCATCATGTAACTCAAACCACATATTCATATCCTTCAACCTTAGAACCCTAAAATATAGATATGCATAATTCATGGTACACATATCTAGACACAAGCACATATTAAGACAAATGTGAATATGTATTAAATTATTTGTGAAAAAAATCCAAAGGATATGAATATGCATCAAATTATTAGTTAATATCTAGTAGTTCAAAATGTATAACATTTGTTTAAAAAATTTACACAACTTTAGAAAATGTATTATATATTTTCACCAATTATACATGTTGATAATCAAAATTGAACTAGATAATCAAACAACATGGGTAGAAACCCATGAACTTCAAGAGATCACACATGAAAGCAAAAGAACCAAAAGAACAAAATAGAAAAATCAATGTTTTTTCTTTTGGTGTGAGAGAAAAATCTTCCCAAATCCAGAATCATATTTCTTTTGAGGAGTTTGCAAGCAAGAATGATACTATATATTTACATTTTATTTTTCATATGAAAAAGAAAGTAGCATGGAAGAGCTCCAAATCTTATGGAATTGTTGTCAATCTTTTCAACTATTCAAAACCTACATAGGAACTCTAAAACAAAAAAGAGAAACACATAGAAAAGTTGAACAAAAGTTGTGAGAGAGAAGAAGAAAAAAATCACCTTATTACAGGCCTCCTAAAATGTGGCAATTTATTTTTAGATGCCACATTTAAATAATATAAGGTTTATTGGACGCCAAAAATAAGAAGTTACTGTTTTGTCTAGAAACATTATGTAAACGTGTCATTGGAGGTGTTATCATCATACATGACGTACCATGTCGTGTAAAACACCATTCCAGCTCCCTCATGCTCTTAAGTTTGGCTTACTAATCATTGGTCGTGACATGAAGTCCTTAGTTACTTTATTGATGTGCCATTTATGTGCGTGCTTCAAGTGCGCAGAACAAATAAGGGTCAAATGCCAGAAGGCGAAGAACACCAAGTACTATTTGGCCCCTTTCTGCAAGGAAAACTATGAAAAACACAATAGTATTCAACACCCTGTTAAATGGGAGAAATACAAAAAAGTTAGCAAGGAAGAAAAAATGGAGTTTTTTGAAACAATGAAATTTGTTTCGATTGAATGTTTCATTCGCACGAGTGGCGATATCTTCAAATTCATTAGGATTCAAAGATTGTGGAAGACATCGTTGCATAACTGTTTTTTCATTTTAACGACGACTTGGATGCGTTGTCCCTGGAGAAATCCATGGCGCCTTTCAAGAAAATGCCTAACACTAGGACCTTGTATTGCATCATCGTAAAAAATGTGAAACAATTTGAACTCGCTCTCAATCACATTTCAATTGGTTTGTCATTTCGTCAAACGTTTGTTGTTATTGATTAGCACAAAGAGGCGTTTGGGAATGCAAAGCTAGTGGGCTTCAACAACACATTGTCAGCCAATATGTCCGCGTGGGTGTCACCATCAATCTTCAATGCATTTCAGACATTTTGAGCTCTCCTCGTGTGTGGTTGTTCGTGTTTGCTATTGATAGTTCCACGCACTGATTTGTGTTGTACCTTGACATCTGAAATCGCGTTTGTCCCAATGGCTCCCTGAAGAATTTACATTTGATCGCAGTGCCTTTTTACGATCGTCATACAACATTGTTACCATGATCTGTTGCATTCTGGATGCGATGTATGCACGTTAGTGATCTAAGATTATTGCTTTTAGCATCGATGGCGAGAACATGATGACTGGGCGACATGCTAGTGTAGTAATACGAATTGATCATGAGTCTGAGACCAAGCTCATGCGTATCTAGTGTGTGCCTGATCATATTAATCTCGTCATGAAAAACGTCAATCATTCCTTGGATGACGAATTGTTCTATAAGACTGCCCATGATTTCAATGTTCATCTACGTCGCCAACAAAACTTGCAGTTATATGGGTAGTATGTGCCCTAAAGATACCAATTGATGGGTTCATCTCGAACACATGTTATCCTAGATGCTCGAACATCACCGTCGCTTGTTGATTTGGATTGATGAGAAGGAATTCGCTTCTACACCGGATGACTCGTGGTGGTTAACGATGACCGAGGTTTGGCCATTACTTGAACTTGTCAATGTCACCTCGATAATCCCACAATCTCCTGATATCATTATCTTGCAGCAAACATCAAAGATTGAGAATCTAGTCAGCCATTTAACAAGCACAATGAATATGGAACTGGTGGGTACTAACAATGCATTCGAGGCCATGCAAGTTTCAGAATACCTGCAGCCTAAAAATCATTTTTTATCTCCCTTACTGAACTTCACATTGGCATCACTCTCTTAGCTTCCTAGCAAAGAAAGAGTAGGCTCTAAAAATTCAAGAAGCCACTTAACTCACAGCAGATAAAACTTCTCATATCAACAGGCTACATCTTCACAAGCTTTCCATGACCAATCCAAAAAAAAAGTCCCTTTACCCAAAAATAAACAGTGATACATTCTTTTATATTGAGGGTCAACAAATATCCATTGCTCCATCTGCCTCTAATATAGAACAAGGACCAGATCAAATTCTGCAAGGTGTATATAAAAATAATTGCAAGAAATGTGACTTACACCTTTTTGTATGAGATCCAACTCTGTTTTGAGTGGGCCATTGATGAAAGCAAGGCAAGTAAAAATTGAGGATGTCTCGCGCCATCTCCACAACCAAGGATCGTGGGCCCACGATATGTTTTTGGGTTTGGATGTGGTTGATCAAACGTTGATCCTGAAGGAGATTGCGCATTTCGGATTGAAAATAGTGTAAAGTATATTGGCTATTTAGGTTGAGCGCGATTCGAATAACGAGGTTGTGTTCAATTTCGCTCCTCTTGTGATGTCGTTCCAACTTGTTGAAATGGCATCGTGCGATTTTATCGATTCAATCCTCGATCCATATCGAAATCAATTAGCAAAGTTTTCGCCTGATGAGAAGATCGATCTCATTAAACAACATCAACAGGAATGATGGCGCTAGGGCCCAATAGAACGAGCAACTAACACTTTTATAACTTATGTCACAAAAATTGATTAATTTTGAAGCAATTTGCCACTTTTTATTTATTGCCGATTTTGAAGATTTTTGGATGCCAAATTTAAGCTAAAAGCGATAAAATTGACGTTTGCCATATCTTAGGAGGCTTGCCTTATTGTGAATTGGATGACATTGTTTCACAAAAAAAATTGCCTCACATACATAAAAATTAAAAGATGATGAGAAAAAAGAAGAAATAACAAGAAACTACTCAACCATCAAATTCCATTCAAAATCGTTTAAAATTTTGTCTCCAAAATTTGTCTTTGAGATTATCCAAGGATGACCTTATGAAACATTTTGAGTGATTTAAAATGTTGTAGGAGAGTTACTTCAAGTTCTAAACATCATCTTTGAAGTGCAAAAGAAAAAGAATAATGAAAAAACAACAAAGAAGAAAAATAAGCTTTTCAACTTACAAAAACTCATTTTTTTTCTTCTTGTTGGACCCCTCTAATTTCAAATCACATAACTTTCTTATTTTTTATTCATTTAAAACGATTTAAAGCACTATAGGAGCACCAATAGTGAAGTTCTAAAAATCATTTAAAAACTCTAATAGCAACTGACAACATACAAAGAATTTTTGGAGTGTGTGGGAACCAGCTTTGGTAGTGTTCACAGGTTTGTTTTTTTTGAGTTCTCCTTTATTTTGGGGGATCATAACTTTCTCATTTCTACTAAGTTTTGGATGATTGTTAGTGTGTCAGATGCACCAAGAGGAGAGCTTCACGTTTTGTTTGGACACCAGAAACAAAGGAGCCCTCTGGCACCTTAGATCCGGCCTACACTGAATGCTTAAGTATTCAATCATCGGCCGGTCTACCCTACTAATTCCTTGTTTACTCATAATTGAAATTTCTTAGCTATTTTTCATCTCTCTCTCTCTCTCTCTCTTTTAAGGTTTCTGTTACAAAAGAGAAGTTTTCAAACCAAATGCCGGGTGAGGCGCGCCCCTAAAACGAAGCGATTTCACGAAATTACTGTCCGGTCAGTCACGCAGTAACGTCCTGACTTTCCAAAATAGCCCCCTTCCGTCCTTTCGACCCACCCACCCACCGACCGATGGAGGGTTACCTCGATAAGCACCTGGCACAGTTTAGGGTTTCATGTTCCATTCATTTGTGCGTGGGTGTGTGTGTGCCTGTTGTTCAGAAAGCCCAAGCCAAGCTACAATACGTTGTTTCTTCAACTGCTCCACGTGACAAAGGCAGCGCAGAATCCCGGTGTCACACACACACACACACACACCAGGACTCGAGGGAGACGCGTGAGAGCGAGTCTGTCCTGTGTATTCTTCTTTCCCGCCGTCCTTTTGCCTTGAACAAGCCGTCTTGTTATCCGATGCTGTCTCTGTCTCTGTCTCTCTCTCTTTCAGAGCGTGTGCTGCGTGAAACAGTACTCCTTCGAGTCTGGATTTTGTTTTTCCACTTCTACGGCAATAATTGGTTTTAGACAGACGGATAGACAGCATGATGTGCGCCAAACCCTAATTCTGGTTTTCGAGTAATTGATCCATCCGTGGAAGTGTGTGTGTGTGTGTGTGTTTTTGGTTCAAAAGTGGAAGAGATCGAAAGAGGGGAAATTGATATGCTCGGTTTTTATTAGGGTTTTTGTTATTTTAGGGTGAGCGAATGTGTCTCGTTGCGATGGGACTGGGAGCTGGAGCTCGCGGAGGGGAGTGGGGAGCGGGTAAAACGCTTGCAAGAAGAGTCATGTCGATGTAGTTAATACAAGGGCACTGAGGGAGATGAGTGGAAGTTTTGTACTACTGGAATGTGGGTGAGTAATAAGAGCGAATTTCTTCAGACTCAGATAGTGACATACCACTTGGGGCGGGCGGGGGGTGGAGGAGGGGCGCTGAATAGTGTCAAGAGACCGACAGCACGGTTCTCATGGCAGGGGAGAAGGACCCAAGGATATCAGAAATCCTGGCAAGAAACGCTATTGCAAAGCAATCGTACATGAAGAAAGAGGGAGGGACCGACAAGTTTGAGAAAAGAACGGGCTTAAAAGACTTGCGAGGTGGTGGTGGTGCGGAGAAAGTTAGCAATGATAAGAATACGGAACCAACATCAGAGCAGAGGAATAAGGAAGAAGAGATTCATAATCCCATAGAAGACCTTCAAGAACTTGTTTCGCAGTACAAATCCGCTCTGATGGAGCTCACTTTCAACTCGAAGCCAATTATTACTAATCTCACAATCATTGCTGGAGAGAATGCTCACGCAGCGCAAGGCATTTCTGCTGTTATTTGTGACCACATTGTTAGGGTACGAGAAATGTAGTGTTTTATGCCCTCGTTCGTTTTTTTCTGGGTTTGTGCTTTTGTTTATCACATTGCTCTGTCAAGCGCACAGCTTTCTGCTTCTTTACATTCCTCCTAGACTTTTTCGTGCATAACCCGACTGTGATAGAGTCAACGTTATGCTGCATTTGTACAATAGCCAGTGCAATGAAAAAGCTCTGCAGGGGTCTGCCTACCTCAACAGAAAAGCTTTGAAGAGAGCTGTGGTTTTGGAGCATTAGCAATCCATCAGTATTTCAAGGAATTTCACAGGCAATTCATATTTACTTTTGGCTGGGCAGCTTGAGTACATTTTAGGGTGACCTTTCTGCGCTTCCTGAAAACTTTAGCTGGTTCTTTAGGCAGAAGGTATCAACACCAACCAATTGGCACTGAGAATTGCACTTAGAGTTTTTGGCATGCTTCCCTTTTAAGTGTCTAAGTAATAGACTTCCTCTACTGTTGGAGCAGCAATATCTTCCAGCTTTATGTGCAAATTGGTGTATGTTGTTTTCATCAAATGTTTTATGTGCACATGTTAATAGGTGCCAAAGGAACACAAGCTTCCATCTTTGTACCTGCTTGATAGCATCGTCAAGAACATTGGGGGGGAGTATGTCAAGTATTTTTCTGCACGCCTTCCTGAGGTATTTATCTTGGAAGAGTTTAGTCATCCTTAAATCATACTTGTTTGAATGACCTTGCTGCAGAGGTGGAGCCTTGTGATAATATTATGTCTTGCAGACAATAGAGATGGAAAATCATGGTTGAGCATCAATGTTGTTGTTGGGACATTAACGAAGCCATATTGTTCATTTGACAGTACAGTGGAGTCCTCAAATTTCTGCCACTTGTGAATTTATTAACTATCTTCTTGTTTGGATATGCTGGCTGGCTGTGTGACACCTTTTGTACAAGATGAGTGCTTAGTTTGGTGTTTGCCTGATTAGTCTGGTCTCTTAATGTTGCCACCCCCTTGTGTGACTGGTCACTGATTCTTTAATCCAAGACCTAACAAGTATGGACCTTACATGGGGGATGTAGGTGTTTTGTAAGGCGTATCAGCAAGTAGATCCTGCTGCCTACACAGCAATGCAGCATTTGTTTTGGACATGGCGGGGTGTGTTCCCATCAAGCCCTTTGCATGTCATTGAAGCAGAACTTAACTTCAGTCTTCAGTCAAAAGAGCCTGTGATGTCTTCTCAGCCATCACGCCCTATTGAATCCTCTGCTCTTCGTTCTGGGCATGGCATTCATGTCAATCCTAAGTACTTGGAAGCTCAACACCAACTTTTGATGCAGTCCTCAAAAAGCAGGGTATACTACTTTTGATCTATATTGCCACATGGATCCCAGGGTTTCAAATATTGTTTTGTTCTTTTTATAATCTCCAGTACTTTCCAAGGTTGTTTTTCAGGAAATATGTGAGCTTGCCTGATGGAACTATTCCAGTGTTTGAAATTTGTGTTGGCAGGCTGATGGAGTTGTTGGTGAGAGCAATGGAAGTGCTCAGATAAGAGACATAGAGAGGCCTGATGCAAAAGGATTTCCTAATGCTCAACCACAAAGACTGCCAGTACGATTCTGGGATTGCAACCCATATGTTCTCATCTTGATATATTATGTGAGAAGTCTTTGAAATTGCAAGACACATTTCTCATTTGCTTCAATGTTCTTGTTACAGATCATGCAGCCTGGTAAGCAATATCAGTATGACAAAATAGGTTATGGGCAGAGGCCTATTTATGACTTCCCAAGGATTGAGTATGAAAGACGGGTAGTTCCTCGGTCTGACATGGGTGGAGGCCCAGGCAAAGAGAAAAGTGATCAGAGCAGGTGGTACAGGGAGGGAGAGAGAAAAAGGCGAAGCAATGGAGATACTGATAATGGGGGAATTTACTTCCAACAAAATGGATTTGATTGGAGGCACCAGTCAAGTCAAAGCCCCTCTGGTATTGACAATCATAGATATAGCAACATGTCCCCTGGGCTGGGCAGAGGAGTCCCTTTCCTGCTTCCGCCAGCAATGGAGATGAAAAGTGGAAGCAGAGGAGGGGATGAGGAAACACTTAAGGTTCAAGGGCCAGACTCCCAGTATGTGGGGTCACGTTTGCGAGGAGGAATTGAGAAGTGGCAAAATACCGATGAGGAAGAGTATGTGTGGGAGGATCTGACACCGCAAGCTCAGGAGCAAGAAGGATTAGGCCGTGGAAACTCAAGAGTGGATGATCAATTTTCTGGGGAGGGGACTCTGGGAAGAGGGCAGGTGCATGTATCACATTCCTCTGGAGCTCCTTATAATCTGAGTTGGCAAAGACCTAGGGGCAATCCTCAGTCTCAACAGTTCCCTTTATCTGCAGACAATCAATCAATTCTCCACATGGTAGGTCTTCAGAAAAATGAGAAGGTTCTAAGTTGATCAGTATGGTTGCATCTATTTCTCAGTTTGTTTTGGTATATTCACCCATGCAGAAATATCTTGCCTGTAGGAGTTGAAGGACTGGAGTAAACACTCCACATATCCTGGTCGCACAGCTCTTCCAGTAAAAGAGAGGAATGTGGAGGGGTCAAATGCATCAATGAATAGTCACTACTCTGTGCAACAGCATCTACCAGAACTTCAGGTAAATTTTTTGTAACAATTATATGTTGTGTTGATTCATGTCTGGTGTTCTTATATATGTGAATCACCTTAGCAGACTTTGATGGCTTTTGGTGTCATATGGTGGTACATATGCAGTCTGTTACAGTCTGACATACTGTATGTGAAGACCTGCTTACAGTCTTCTCAAGTGTAAAATGCCTACTCAGCCTCACTGATGCTTTAAACCCTGCAGGTCCCAGCTTGCAGCTTGGCATTACATCCATCTAACTTACCCCCATGCTCCACAACACCCTCAGTACCTTCACCCAGCAGGAGAGATGCTACTTCAGCAGGCCCCGTTGGTATCAGGCCAAACTTTCCTGCAACTCTAGGGCAAGCATATAACAACTTTTCACCTGTAACACCCGACTCAAATATGACCTTCCAGGAAAATGAAAGGCAGTCTGGCCCAGGTTCTCTCTACATGCGAAATCAATCACATGGTGTCACACAACATGTCCTCAACGAGCAGGCAGGTTTAGTTCAGCCCCCTTCACATCAGGACATAATATCAACATCTCAGTTGCCAGTACTTCCTCAGCAGTTGCAGTCCTTGCAAGGACCATCCCTTGATTTCTCCAGCATGTCTCCTCAGTTCAGGCCACCAGCCTTGAGCAGTTCTCTTCAGAAACCCCCCCAACAGCACTCTTCTCAGCAAACTCACCCTGTAGCTGCATTGGGTCAAGTCCAACAAGCTCAGGCAACCCAGTTCCAGCAAGTGAAATCTGTGTCAGGATTTTTGCCCAATGGGCAAACTGAGGTGCAAGGCACAGATACACATGCTTTAGTAGCCTTCTTGAAGTCAGGTCTCCTACCCCCTGTACAGAGCCAGTTGTTGCCACAGCTGCAGTCACAGCCTCAAAGTCTTCCCCTGCAACAGCCTTCTCCAGGAGTTGGCAAAGTCCAGCAATTACTTTCAGGACAACCTCTGTTGCCAAGTATGTCTCCCCCAACACATCTACCAATTCCAGCTGTCAAACCTTTGTCTACACAAACAGGAGGCCATGGAGGAGAGTATCTGGCAGTTTCAGCACAAGGACTCCCTGTTTTCTCTGCCCTACCCAACCTGACCTCTCAGCAACAGCAATCTAACCATGGGCAACCCCCTGTTCCCCCTGGTCCCCCACCTCCATCAGTGGTGGGTGCCAGTCCAGTCTCTTTGCCTCTTCCACCATTGTCTGCACCACTAGACTCACTCCTTAAGTCGCTTGTTGCCAAGGGTCTTATTGCCCCAGTGCCAACTGCTACAACCAATGATGCTGTTTCCACCCATGGTCTTTTATGGACTCCTCCAAGTGGTTCTAGCTCAAACCCTGGTTTTTCCAACTCAGGGAACTCAGAAACCCTTGCTGATGGCCAGTCAATTTCTTTTCCGTCAGCCCTCCCAACTAAGATTGCCACCGTCTCTGGAGGTATGATTGGTTTTCCAGAGTCAACTGCCATGACCAGCAAGTCCATGGAGCTGAAGGATGATGTAGTTGGTACTGAGTTCAAGCCAGAAGTTCTGAAGGCAAGGCATGAAGTTGTGCTCAATGCTCTTTATTATAACATCCCTAGGCAGTGCAAAACATGTGGGCTGCGGTTCAAGGAGCAAGAGGCACACAGCAAGCATATGGACTGGCATGTCTCCAGAAATCGTCAACAGAAAGCTCAAAAGAAGGTCTCTCGGAACTGGTTTGTGACTCTGAAGGAATGGCTTAGTGGCACAGGAGCATCAACTACACAGCTGGCCCCTTCATTCTTTGCCACAGAGGTTGTAGCTATGCCTTCAGAGACTGATGATGATGAGAGCATTGCAGTCCCAGCTGATGAGAACCAAAGTGCTTGTGCACTTTGTGGTGAGCCATTTGAAGACTTTTATAGTGATGAGAAAGATGAGTGGATGTACAAGGGCACTGTGTATATGAATGTTGCTCCTGGTGGAGTCACTGAGGGTCTTGATAGCGGAGTTTTGGGCCCAATTGTTCATGTCAAATGCCTGACGGAGTCTGCAGCAACAGCAGACTTAAGTGAAGACAGTGAGGAGGTACATTTAACAAGAATTATGGTATTGGCTGCCCTGAGTAATGTTGACAATGTTTTGAGTGCCTAGAGCAACAGGTGTCTAAATTGATGTGAATCTTACTTTTATAGCAAGATGTGAGTCCAAATTGAATCAGCATGCCTGCACTGCTTTAGCTTAAAGCAGTTAGTAGCCTAACTGCTGGACTATTGTCTGAAGTTGCAATGTTGACTTAAAGGTACAACCGGAGTTGCTGGCAGCTGATAGTGTCCGCATGGAGATTGATGGACGAGGAGGTGATGATATCTTGCCTTTGCTCGACGATTTTGATTCCCTGGAAACAAAGGTATGCAATGCTGTCTAGCTTCAGATCATTCATTAGTCCAATTATACTTGTGGTTGGGGTGCTACCCAGCTTCATTGCACTATTATGCTTCCTTTCAGTCCTGATTTAGTCATACATGTGGGGGATGGGGTTATAACTTCTCATAGATGTTTTACACTGACCTACAGACAGTGGTATTTATAAGTGGCATAGAAACAAGGGTTCCCTGGATCATCTTGGTTTCAAGGTGCTTGACTATCATGTCCATGTGGCAAACTGCTACCATCATTTTGAATGTTTGTACATATTGGGTTGATCTGTGACAGTTACTTAAGTTATCCATTGAAATCTCTCTGGCCATGCAAATGCATTCTCTGGGGTCTTCAGAACTTTTCCCCTGTTTGACCTGACTCTCCACAGATCCTTTAGAAATTCATTCAAGCAGCTCACAAATTCAGTGCTGGGGCTTTTGACAGGATGAGAGTGATCAAGTGGGAAGCCGAAGCAAACGAGTACGGTACTAAGGCTAGGGTTGTTCTGGTGTAAGCCAGACACCCTGATTTTTGTGAGATGTCCAAAGTCTATAAATTTCTGGATGAAGTCATAAAATATGACCTCAGCATGTGGATGGAATGAGCATTAAAGTGTGGCCTAGACATAAAACTTGGGCCCATTGTTGTACGTGTGGTGTTCAACAAAAAGCATGTCTCTCTATTGCTTGCCCAGTCTTTAAACTGTTGCTGATGCAGTCTTCACAGCAGTAACCCTTATTTCAATTGTTGGGAGGAATTTCATGTTTTAGTGGGTGTTAAGCATGTTTGGGGCAAGGTATTAAAGAAAAGATGAAGAGGACTATGCAGATTTTTGCAGCAGACTTTTGTAGCTGACAATTTCAGAACCCTGGGATTGTCAGGCAAATGAGAACACCATTCAGTGGCATTTTCATGGTTTGTGCAGATGCATCAGGCCGAGAATTGTGGACTCTTCTTTTTTAGTCCAGCGACTTCCTAGGGTCTATGCTTTGGTTGGGTGCTAGAGACACTCAACTTGTCTCTTTGTGATTTATAGCTCTGGTGCATGAAGCAAGCCTTTCATGTCACTTAAGAGAAGCCTCTTTCCTATGTTGTGCATGCTTTATTCAGGCAGACAGCTGTTCAACAGCATCAGCTTTGGTGCCTTGATTTCAAGGATGGATTCCCTTTTGGCTTTGCTGCAACTTAGCTATCTTGAGTGAGAACCAAGATATATTCACTTTGCCATCTGTGCATGTTGAGAGACCCTCGACATTTTGTTTCATTAGTTGTAGGTATGCTTGCTTGTGACAGGGGCAAGCTAAGGTGAAATCAAGCTGATCCGCATAAGCTTGTTGCAGTTTCAATGAGGATAGTATCAACTTTTATCATTAGCTATGTCGCTTGTGCTAGCCAACATTATAAATTAGTGTGGCCAATTGCTTCTGGAAGCACAACTGGTTTTTTTGTTTTACTGTTTGCTGGAATTTTTTCACAGATTAATATATGTTTATATACTCACCCTCTAGGTGGCTGGGAAGTTGTGCTTCTAGTGTTAGGACTGCTATTCACAGTGGAGATGATCTGAAACTTTTAAGTGACCAAAGTTTATGACTGCACCTAGTAGTCTTTTTAGTGAGCACTATCTGCCTCTACATTTGCAATTACACCTGACTCTAGTAGGCAAACATCCACCCAACCTCATCACTATCCTGAGTGGGCTACATGCTGAAGCTTGCTTTTGTTACCAAACATATGTTCAGCCTGGAGCAATATCTTCACATCACTAATGCACAAATGTAAATTTGCAACACATTTCCAACCACATCTATGTCCAGCCTTCACTCACCACCCCATGCCTCATACCCTCACCCACCCAACTGCCAGTAATTATTAGGAACCCAATCTCACAGATTTTTAGTCAAGATTGGGTTGCGTTTGTGAGATTGGGTTGGTAACAACTTGTAGCACATTAGTCCCCAATAAAGCTTAGATGTCAAGTTCCAACAGTGCAAGTGTCCTCCCTTCTGATTCTCAGAACTTTCCTCAAAAGGTTATTGCTCATCAAAGGGATGCCAGCATCTTCTGTTGTAGATCAAGCAACAGTAGTGAGTAAAATACCTCTTACTTCCACCCCTTATAAACCCACCTCTCATTCCCACTTCGTAAAAGCATTCATAGAAAATTTTGTAGTGTATGTGGAGGGTACCTTATATCCACCAATTTCTCTCCCAAAAATGGGGAGGGATAATATGCCTATGCCTCAAGGGTGCGAGGGAAATTATGCCTACTTATAGGTGTAAGAGCCCTCCCACTATTGAGGAGTATGCATAAGACCCCTCCAATTCATGCACCTTGTGATCTACATAGGTTTGGTTCATGATAAATTTTGCCTCATGCTTTACAATAGGTAAAGCCCATGGGTGGCGGACATTGCCAAAATGTGGGGCCAGACTCGGCTATCACCTCATCCTAGGCCCCTTATTTTGAGAATGCCCCCACCCTTGGGCTTTGCCCTACACTAATCTGTAACCATTGCTTAGAAGTAGAACAATGATATCCAGTATTGACACACAATGTAGGCTGTAATGTTGGGTTCATGCGTCACCTGATCAGGTAGTTGGGTGCATGCATCACCTGTAGACCATATGGTGTTATTAAGTAAAATAAGGTTCATGTCCTTTCTATTTTAATCAATTTCTTTCTTGTGGAACACTATATTGCAATAGAGTTGTGAAGTTGTTGATTTAGCACAAAAAGTACAGTTGATTAATTCACCAAATTTTTAACATAAAAAAATTGGAAAAAAAAACCCCTGGGTACCAACCAGCATTACCCATGACTACAAGGACTTCTTGCATTTAGAGTTACTCTTTTGTATTCTCTTTTTGTAACAATTAAACAATGTTTTTGCTGCCCTCTTTTGTTGTGTGTTCATGTGTGTATGTTTTAACTTCTAAGGTAGACATGCCAAAAATCAAGTGAGTGCCATCAAGTTTAATCAAAGATTGACATTAATAAATACTGCCACCTGACCTAACCTGCTGCTACTATTCATGATATTTAAATAATCTTCTAAAGTAAATGTGCCAAAACCTATCAAATCCTCGACTTCTATTCTCTACTTTCATGTTTTACTTTTCAACTTTGGCACTAGCCATGTTAAGCACAATTCCTGCTCATTTAAGTCAAGATTCCATGCATAATTTTTGCAAATGATATTAGGAAGGCTAGATAAGCATATTAAGAACCCTCTATGAAGACTTCAAATGATATTAGGAAGGCTAGATAAGCATATTAAGAACCCTCTATGAAGACTTAAGGTTGTTGATTTCATTGATTATGAAAACCCTAAACCCTAAACTCTAACCTGCTGACCAAATTGGGTTAGCTTCTCACAAATCTATAAAAAATCATACCCTCTTCTTCAAAACATCCAAAAATTATTATTTAACTTGGATTTCTTTCAAGAAGATTATTCATATCATTAGTCTCTAAATGCTAAGGCCAACTAACATTAGGAACCAGTGATAACTGGAATTTACAAAGATATTACACAGTGTTCAATCCACCACAACCCTTTCATAACCATACAGCAAACAAAAAAGTGAATGGGAGGGAAGTTAAGAAAGCAGAACCAAGTAGACAAATGAAATCTTCGTACATCAAGAGATGACTCCATACAAAGAAGCGTATTGCCCTCAAGCTGAAAGGAATCCAAAATAAAGTTCCAAACAATTGAGAGGTGCAGAAAAGAAAGTCAGAATCTAAGACTAAACTTGTCCTCTGGTGTTGAAAACTTCAGAAGAAACAAGTGTCAGTACCACCAAACATAGGGCTGCATGCCATAAAGGATATGTTAAAAATCCCCATAAAAGTTCAATAGCTGTCACAGTGCCCACAAAACAGCTCACCTAACCAGGAGTGCAACATCTCACAGACTCACATGGAAAACCCTTGATTCTTAGTTGCAAAACATAAAGTTTTTCCTTGAAGCAAGCACCATTGGTGACATGATCACAAACTGATCACCCCACATTCTGTTTTCCTGCCCCTTACTTGCCTGCAAATCCCAGTAGGTCTGTCTAATAAAACACATATTCTGGATAATTTAGGTCACCTGCGTTTCTTCCCATATGGTGGGAGATCCCCAGGAAGGCACTTGCCAAATCCTGATAACTTGATGTGTTGATATTTGTGACATCAGTCAAGCAGAAGGCCCAAGAGTTGTTTGTCAAGCAGAGGGCTCCACTTGAGTTGTCACATTCAATGTCTGCTGCAAGTTTTCAAATCTCCTTCTCCACTGCAGAAGAGGTGTTATGAAACAGTCCGTCCATAGCTTACAGCTGCAATATAAAGATTCTTTGACCACTTCTCCTGTACAACCAAATTACACACCAGGGTCAGTTTTTCCCAAACTGTAAATGTACATACATCTCCAACTTAATCATAAACTTAAACCTAGAAAAACAGTGGACTGCACCCAGAGCACTTACCTTCACATGTGTACTTGGAAAAGCTGATGTGCGCAGCGTTTCCTGAGTTTCATCAGCTGGTTTCCTGCGTGGTACACTCAACACAAATGCAGCCTGGTCCCAAGTTGCAGCTGCAGAGGTGATGCGATACCCACTATCCCACCGTCTATGTATTCCTTCACTGGGATACAGAAAGTCCAGCTCCACTACCTACAAACACCAATACTTATGAAGCAGTTTAGATGACATCAAGCAATCAACCTTGAATAAGTCATATGGCAACCTTGCAACCTTAATACCAGCCCAGCCTCATAGGAAATAAACATTGACCTGATCTGAGAAGCCCGCATTGCGTGACATAACAACTCCCCAACGGCTGCCAGCTGTAGCCATGGATGTAACATAGAAGCCCTCTCTCCATTTCTTGTTGATCCACTTGAAAGGAAATGAATCACTGACTTTATATGATTGTTGAGTATAAGATGTACCTGATAGACACATTTGCATGATCACTCTGTCAATAGAGATTTGCAAAATTCATGACATCAAAAGCACATAGAGCCTACCATAGCTGAATCACTATACACACCTGAAAACCACAGCTTCTTCTAACCTTTAGACATTACGACAAGAGAGCTCCCATTGTTGGCTCCAGCAATAGCACTGATGTAGTAGTTCTTCTCCCACTGCTCCATGATCCACTCCTGAGAATTAAGACAAATCGGCCAGATCAGCAACCCAAAAGTTCTATCAGAAAAGCTGCTTTAACCCTACATGAGTACTAATATACCTGTGACCCCAATCATAAAATTCTTGCACAAACCTTGTGGAGGAAGACATGTGAGAGCTCATAAACTTGGGCAGTGAACCCAGTTCCAGCATCCATGATAAGGGCCCACAGGTTTGTACAAGAAGCCACACTGCTTATATACAGGCCATCTTCATTGCCCTTCTCCACATGCTGAGTCAACCGAGAATCAGCCACATTATAATGGTACCTGCACCTCCCGACCTGATGTCAAGTCACTGAATCACCAATGATCCAAGCCCCCAACAAAGTACACATATTCATAAGATGAGAATTACTGCATACTCACATTTTTAGGACAACCAGCATAGAATCTACAGATGACCTGACAATAAGGTAATAGAGATATAAGACGTGATAGCATATCCACCAAACAGGAAAAGTGGGAACCCAACATTAATAGACAAAATTAAAACTAAAACAGAGGAGCGATTTGAACAACAGCAACACCCACATACACATTTAGAGACCAATAACATGCATGCTAGTGGCCAGCTACCATAATGTTGCCATTTACTTCATCAGTCAGATCAATGTGATACATTAACCAACATACTGAGCCTCTGTCACAAACCAGCAATAGCAAGAAAACACAGCCAAGATGATGTGAGCATAACAAAACCAAAAAAGACAAGAAGAAAACCAAAGAAACCAAGAAACAAGAGGAACATAAAAAGAGAGAAAAAGAGGAAGAAGAAGAGAGGAAAACAGAGAACTTTAAGAGCATGAGCTTTAGAGAACAAAGTGGGCTTAAAATTTTATAACTCAGGTGAGAAGCCCTTGAAATACTCATTTTGAAGGTTCCAAAGGCGAAGCGCACAAACAGAACTCTTTCTATGGTAAGCAAACCTCTGGATCAACATAATACAAACATCAAAAGGTAACCTTTCCTCTTCAGCAGAAAATTAAGCTTGCTGTTTTGAGCTACAAATAACTCTTCTGAGCTAATTTTTAAAAGTTCCAGCAATTTGAGCTTTGGAAATCTTGGGATATTACTCACAAATAAGCTCACAAAATCTAGTTGTATAGCACTGCCAATATGGCACTTGCCTAGATACACGCAATCAGAGAAATCAGGAGTACCGGCAACGAAATAATCTACAGAGCTTCTCAGTAAGAATAACTTGGAAACAAAAATGGAAAAGAATTAATCTGAGATAAGAACAGGTACAAGTTAGCTGAAAGGACTGCACAATTACTAACCATCACCCTGACAACATACACATCACATTCTGACAACTGGATTAAAGATTTCTGACCAAATATCTCTATGGTCCTTGTAGTAGCTAGAGACTGAATATACCAAACTTGAAAGAGAAACAGAAGTTGGCTGCGCAGGGGCAAGATAGTAACATGTAAGGAATATCTGTTCTCCCTATTCTTCAACATGTCATACCTTTGCTTCATTGGCCGACGTGCATTGTAGACAGTTATCCATTGGGTTGCAGGCATTCCAAGCCTTATCTTCTTCTTTGGTTGATCATCCTCTTCCTCTTCCACACTCATCCTTCCCCTCTTCTGTCCAACCTGTCAGGGCAACAATATTCATTACAGAACTCATAGGTGGATACTTCCTTGCAGATCACCTTAATGATACACTTTTACAGCAAAACTGAAAAATCTTCTGACAATCCCCACCTTCTGGGCACCATCTGTGTTGATAGGCCTCACAGCTGGATTTGGGCCCAAAATTCCATCAAACAGTGATACAAGCTTGCCATAGTTGGGCTCCTCATCAAACTTCATGTTGACAACAATTTCAAGGAACTGCTTGAAAGGCATTGGGCAGAAACAGCACAGCATCTCTGGTGATGTTGCCATTTTTTTCTTACACACTAGGAACCCCTTGTTGTCACCCTATGCAGCAAACATCAGCACTCCAATTCCTATTAGAAGTCTGGTGACAGCCAATTTCAACCACATGTCAAATGGCAGCACATGCCCTAATCACAACCCCATGCAAAGCTAAATCTCGCATAGAGACAACCAATCCCTACCTGATAACCTTGCCAAGGCAGGCGACCACGAAGGAGAAACACCAGGGTGTAGGCCAATGACTCCATATCATCCCTTCTGCTGCCAGTACGACCCAAATGTGCATGCACACTTGCATATCGGACAGTTCCACTGCCAACATTGGAATTCACCATGTCACTACATGCTTCTCTGCAACAAAGGAACAGCAACAGCTCAATGATGCATTTCTTGCTAATTTAACAAAGATGAAACTCCATACCGAAATACATCAGGCCTTTGGTCATAGTCGACATGCTGGCCACTAGTCCCATCCCTCCACCTCGTGGCTGCCATGACAAATGATGTCAATGAACATCAATTTCCACTAGATGATACACAGAAGCAACTTCAAATGGACAAGTAAAAAAGAGACCTCTCTTGTACTTCTGGTCTCATGCATCTGCAAACATGAGGAACTTTGAGGAAACATTCAGTCATTTGTATAAGCAGTCATAAGCTGTCATGGACACAACAGTCATTTGTATAAGCAGGAACACAATTAACAACTACATGCTGTACAAGAGCATTTCTAACCAATTTTCCACTCACCAAGGCCAAGATCGACAAGGAACAGTTTCTTCTCATCAGCTGTTGCAGGCTGTCCCAGTAGGAAATTTTCTGGCTTAACATCTCCATGAACATACCTGAATTGAAACCAACACTTTAAAATTGTGTAGATAATAAAATGCCAAATTTTCAAAACATCAAGGTCTCTAAACCAGAACATAGCCCATGAGGTACACCTCCAATACAACCACATAGGCCCAACATACATGGAACAGATGCATGATATGAAAACATACCCTCTAGAATGCATCTTCTCCAGGATAGAAATTGCTTCCACTGCAATGCAGGCCACCATTTCAGTAGACATTCTGCATGAACCCACCAAAAAAAGCATTAAGCTCTTTGGGGCACAAAATCTTTAAGGTCAAGGTTGAGTCCCCCATATATTCCATCTATCTGCAAGAGGAGCACACCAGACACTTGACATGCTCGAGAGTAACTTACGCCTGGCCTGACGAGTTCCAAACATCCCACAGACTAGGCCCAAGCATGTCCATCACCTGCAAACAACAAAGATCATGCAGAAACTGTTGGCACTCAGCATTGAATACACCTTGTGAGCTATTAATGTGCCTCTGAGACCACCAGCAGATGGTTCTCAGGCAAAAAACAGTAAAATCGTACCATGACATAGTAGTCCCCTTGCCGGCCTTTGAAATGTGCACGGGGAACTCCATGGCTGCCACCAAGAGTGCTGCCAAAAAGTGGTCCGTATAACAGATTCAATGGAAATGCCATCAGAAACAGAGCCCAGAAAAAATCTAGGGTCAAAAATGGAGCTACTATTGCAAAAGAAAACAACAAAACACAGCATATCCTACATTAGGAAATAAGACCAACAAAGTTGTAACAGGTGACAACTGATCTCTACATTGAAATAACTCATACTTGTAAACCTGCCACTCATATGGGGGACCATAATTGCAGCCTTTGCTGCTCCGGTGCTCAAACTTCAATGCAACCTGCCCACAACCAGATTTGCATCACATTCAACTCAATGCAGAAAATGGTGGAAGTTGCCCTATGTCATATCTATAGAGAACAGCATCTAAAACTCTATTAAAGCATTCCCCTCCATTGCAACCTTGCTCTCAATCATTACCGAATGCATGTCTTACAACTTGTCGACACAAGAAAATTTGGGGCACAGGCTACAGTAATCAGTACTGAGAAATTATCTTCATAAGTATTGAGGATTTCTCCATACCAATGGTTCAAGACAACCTGAATAGGATTGAGAAGAACAAGGCTATTGATATTTCAGATCTAATAGCATCACAGCAACCAATTAGCAATCATGAAAAATAGGAAACCCAATCCTAAGAGAATAAGCAGTGGCTCTGACAACGGTGGCAGTAAACCACATGTTCAGGGACCTTCCATGGCAACACATGTGGTATTGCCCACCTACCATAACATCCCCGCCCAACTGACTTGAGTTCCTATCAGGCCATAGCAGGAAAACTGGGAGATGTACCTCAACAGCCTGTGGACCAGTCCGCTCGGTGCCTCCACTTACGCGACGACCTACATACACTTGTCCAAAGCCACCCTTTCCAAGTTTCCTTTCTATCTTGTACACTGGCGACCCGCCAACTTGCACCTGCATGTTACAAATGTTGTTGAAAGAGAATAAACCTTAAGAAAACACAACAGAACCCAACCCATCCATGCATGCAACAAAAAACCAACCTTTGGATGCATACCAGCCAAGCCTAACTTCTCCACTTCCCTTGCTGGCGAAAACAGACCAGCATAGTGCATATGTACAACGTTACAGACCCCACATCCCTCCAATAAATATGTATTTTAAAACGGTATCAATCATCAGACTGCATTCCAAAGCCAATGATACCTTTTGCCACATGCGCTAACAAAAGAGTGCAACAGAAGCTGCAATTACAACCCAGAAAGATGTGCAAAACCAAGCAGACAATTTACCCTCTCAGGAAGAGGTGCCGCGCTGCCATCATCCTCTGCGCCAGGTACTTTCTCTGCACTGCGGCCAGCGCTCTCTTCTTCCATCGCCCTGACTTCAGCCGCTTCCGTTTGTCTGTCGTCCTCTAGATCAATATCTGCTTCGACGTTTTCCTCTGGAAACGGCGAAGGATCTTGAAGCGGCTGAGGCTCTGGGAAGCGGGATCTAGGAGAAACCTGCTTTCCCCGCCCAGGGCCTCTCTGCCTCGGTCCAGGGCCAGCCCTTGGTTGAGGAGGAGAAGCCTTGTTATTGCGGTTCTGCTTGGTAGGCCGACCGCTCCCGGTCCCCTTCGCACGGCCCCCGACCCTGTTAACAACTGCGGCTTCTTTAGCAACTGCAGCGCGAGTCCTGACGCGATTCCTCTTCAAACAAGCCTCCTCTAGTGCAGTAGCCGCACGTCTTCGGGGAGTGGTTCGTCTGGTGGGTACCGTTTCAGGGCAGGCAGCTACTGCCGCCGGAACCACGGGTGGAGAGCGGGGCTGTCGCGCTCCACTACGCAGCTCTGGCATCCTTCACCCATGCACACCTCCAGCCTCAGTAATCCCCGTCTCTGTGCAATCATATCTTGGCTACCGTTCTCCTCCTTTCCGTCTCCTTTTGGCCCCTTCGGCCCTCCCACCCCCACAGCGCGCAACCCTCCAACCCCCTTCCTTTCTCCTCCAATATAACTCTCAACACATATCCTGGGTACACGGCAGCAAACAGGGACACACACAACCTGTGTGATCCCTCACAATGCGAGCCAGGGAGCCAAGCAAGTTGTGTAGCGAGGCGGGCCTGTTCCGTCGATACGCACACACGGTTGTGCGTTTTGCTCGTCGTCTTCGCTCGCTCGCTCGTCGTCTTCGCCCTGTTACTCACGAAGATTGCCGTTCGCTGCTCTGGTGAGCCTCAGGGTCCGGTTCGGAAAAGGCCCGGCTTCGGGTGACTCTAGGCTCGGCAAAGTAGTAAACTCACTAAGTAACTAACTAAGATTGGCCGAATCAGTCTCCTGCGCACATATGCGCATACCCATCCCAGTCCCATTCGCCCGTTCGCCTACTTAACCCTAACCTAACTACAGCACCACCAGGTACCTGCCCACTAGACAAGCGTCAGGCGAGTGGCAGGCGAGCTGCAGGTTTAATCGGACGACGACTATGGATGGATGGATGTATGGATTTATTTGGTTATCATCATGACTGCCATGAGGACGTTGTTCCTGTACCTTCTCATCAAGCTTGGTTTGGTTTTATACCCTGGCTGGCTGGATAGCTAATCAACCCTAAACCGCCCCATGTGATGAACCAACCCATATTTGGATCTAGGTATCTCCCTTGCCTTCCCTTCCTTTCTTCCCTAAAGGGAAGATATGTATAATACAGCTTGTGCCAATCTGACAGGACAAATGGTGCATTCACACTTGATGTTTGATTCAGTGCTAAATGAAAATCTAGGTGGCATCCTAGGTCACACCCAATATTAAATGGGCATTAGCTTAATGTTAAGCAAATGTTTAACTTAACATTAAATGTTCATGATAAGTAAGTGTAAGTCCTAAATGACTAGCATGGTGTTAGGAACTCAACACTAAAGTCCTTAACACCAAGTGTGAATGCACCTTAATAATAGTCATGGTGTTAGGAACTCAACACTAAAGTCCTTAACACCAAGTGTGAATGCACCTTAATAGAAGCGCCCTCTCCAAATGAGTAGCTGGGCAGCTGGGACTTTTTGTGCTATCCCCTCCCCCCCTCCCCCCCCCCCCTCTTTTTTGGGTTTTGAAGAAGTCGAAGAATACCCGATGGATGTTGTTATCATTTCAACCTTCATGAAATGGCACCTTGTAGCCCAAATTTTTTATTATCCATAAGTTTGCAAAAAGATGCACATTAATTCATATTAGTTAACCAATGCATAACTTAATCCAATTCAAAAGTTTGGGGGCATGTTCCTTCCTTCTTCATCGTTGAGATACAAGTATTACAAAGTTTGTGATGCAATCACAATAATGTTTCATTAATGGAACTCCTCAATTGAGCTTATACACAATGTATTGACAATGCTTGTTCCAAACGCATCACAAGGTAGATTTTTAAGTTTGAATGAGCACTACTACAAGTAAACATACATGTAACATCCTTTCTGAACATCATTATGAAAATGCAAAACTTTCAAGTAGAATCTTTATCTCATTGATACCAAAGTTGCCCCTTGTCGTGTTTTTTCACCCTAGCTTTCGATCACCATGTGTGTCACCTTTGAAATGTCTTGTTAAGAAAATTTCTTTTCCATGACATAAGTACATTTGTTTTCCCGTTCCAACTTGTGTACGCAAATTTAATTTAATTTTTTAAATCTTGAACTTTCCATGGGTAAGGAACCTATGCTTTGGTCACCTTGGGTAGTCCTTATCAACCTTTTTTTATTGGTGAAATTTCACCTAAAAAATATTAAACTTTGAATTCATTTTCCTTAGGAAATTTCTTTAAAGATTTCATGTGAATGTGTCAAATGTCCATCATTGGTTTGATGTAACAATCAAAAGACTTCATGTCTCACCTCCCAAGTTGTTGAAAATGTTGTGAATTACCTAAATGATATTGCAAGGCGACTTCATATGCACTATGGGATTTGTTGATTTTTGCCACATCCAAGTTCCTTTTCTCTACCATAATAGCCTTGGTGCCAAAGTATTTTCTTTTTTTTTCATTTTTTAATTTTTATTCCACTTAAGGTGACACCAAATTTCTTTCAATGTAAATACATATCATTAATGTGAGCACTTAAGCATTTTCAATTTTGATTTACGAAATGTTATATGTAAAGGTGACTATTGCAATGAATTGGGAAGTTGAGGAATTGGCTTTAAAGTTGTTCTCGTTACTCAATGTTTTCATTGGAACACTACATCATGAATGCAATGGGGGTGGAGGTTGAGCTCAATGGCACAGAAGACAAAATTGAAATAGTGAACAACAATAGACAACTTGAAATTTTACATTTTTTTCATTCAAATTGCACAAAGTTAAATTTGTATACATAGTTGTTCTTTTCACTTATGTTTTTATTTATTATAGCAGTAATATTGATTCAAGTTGCAAGTGTTTGGAACAAACATGATCAAAGGTTCAAGGTGTTGAAAACAATATAGTTAAGGTATGTTAACAATTTAACATTTTAAAATTAACTATGATTGAGATGTTTGTTGAGGTATACATTTGCTTGTTATTTCAATAGCATTTTGAAAAATTGTGACCACAAAAACCACATTAATATGTAACCACATGTCCATATCAACTGCATTACAACTAAGTTATAACTTTGTGTGGGAAATATCATCATTGTTTAATATCAAATTTCACATTAGAAAATGTTAGTTGCACATGCATTTTAAGAAAGTTGCAAAGGTATGGAATATATTAAACATATTTTGTCGATTGCACAATTTTGGTCAATCTACATTGACTTTGTGTATTAACTGATATACAGTTGTAATATGCAACTCATGCACCAAAAACAATGATGTGGATTGTATGATTCTTCTTCACATGAACACATCCAATGTGGCAATTATTATTTGACACAAACATTGTCATCCCATATGCATAATCTTGTTATGAACTCATGTGAATTTGCCTTACAACCTTAACAAGATTATGTTGCAATTAAATATCAACTTTGATATGCAACTTAGCTTGTTTTCCCATACCACCTTAACATCATTACAATCTAATTGTAACATAACTAGATGCTAGTTGTAATACATCAATGATTAAACTTGAATCCCCCCATCAAACCATTTACATAATATTTTGATTGTTCTTATTATTTGTCACCATATACCATCTTCCCCATTATTGTATATCATCCAACAATTGGTCACCATGTGCCAAAGACCTTGTAATTATACAAATGCTTTGTTTTTCTAAGTTATTTTTGAAACCCGAAGGTGTGAAAACAACATAGACACCATTTGTGGCATGTGTTTTCAAATCATAAGGTGATATTGTAGGAATAGAAGTTTTAGGCTTTCAATTAATCACAACCATTTGTTCAAATTCATGTATGAGGTATTTAAATCATTCGTTTCATGATATTCTTTTCCAAGGTGTCTATTATTGGGTGAGGAGAACATTAAATGGTTTGTGTCAAACTTTTTCAAGCCTAAGGTACAACATTCTGCTACAAAAGCTTCAATGAGTTTTTTTTTTTACATTTTTTAATAATTTGGTAAGTTGTAGAATCAATTGTACAAGGTTTAAGGTTCTTCATGATTAAATGGGCTAGTTTTACAATATGGAAGTCTTGGATGATGGAGATTCAACATATTATTCCAAAAACTAATAAGCTTGAATTTGTAATTTTTTCCTCCATGGAACTACATTCTTGTTTGTAGAACAGTGATGTTTTAGAAAAGTGATGTTTATCATACTATTTTTTCTAAGTTAGGTTGGACTTGGTTTCTCTTGTATTATTTGAATATGGGATACCATATTCAAGAAAAAATCTTATTAAGAATTTTGAATATTTCTGGGGTATCGAAGCAAAAATAGGTGCATAAATCAAACTCAATTTTTTTCTCTCTTTCTATACATTGGGTTTGTTGGGTTTTCTCTTTGTATTATGACTATTTTTTTCATGTATGTTGTTAATTTATACAAACCTATTTTTTTCTTTCTTTTACTTATAGCTCAACCCAATGTAGGAATATTCATCTTTTTTTATACTTTGATTCTTTTTTTTGTTCAAAAATAATTTGACTTTTAGAGGTTAATTGAGTTGAAATGACCCTTTATTGCATTATTGAGGTCTTTGGAAACTACTTCACACCTACCATTACACGTATGTTGTTACCATTGATAAAAACATCATAAAATTTTAAAAATTTAGACATTTTTTTGGTAGAGTTTAATTGTTGTGGTGGACAAGGTGTAAGTATCGATTAATGAACCATTTGTAAATGTTGATGAACAATTTCAATTGGGTTGATTATTGTTACAATTGTGAAATTTGTCGTTTAGATTTTCATTATATTAAACTAACATGTGTTTGGAGATTGTTTTGTTTTGAATCAAGGGTGTTAGTTCCAATTTGGATTAATGGGGTTTCCTAAATGTAGTTAAGTTGCGTAAATGTATTGTTCAACTATTAAAATAATTATAATGTGTGAATAGGTATTTGAAGCTTGAGAATTTGCACTTCAATTCTTATTTGTTTTATCTTGGTAAAAGAAAAAAGTTTTTTAGAACCATGGTGATAGAAATTTTCTTCATTGATATGGTCAAATTAAAAGAATGCCCTTATTGGCATGAAAAATATGTTTTGATTGTCTCAAGGTATAATTGAACAATGTTAGGGATGTAATAACCTTCATTAAAGCATAGATAAAAGGTTTAAAGGTTTTCGTTGGTTTTGTTTCAAAAAGGTTATCCGATTATTTTGTGGTGCATGTAATATTCCTATAATATATTCATGATGCATGCCTAGTGAAAAAAATTCATGGCAGTTTGTACATAAAGGTAAATGGACCATGTTTGATTATTATTTGGTTAACATCTATATGTTGTGGTAGTTGCAATCAAAAAGACCAAGTAGTCATTTGGGTGCAATCACAATCAAATGAACCAAAAAGGATGTTAGACAATGAAAAAAACTTTAAAGTAGTCCCAATATTGTGTTTTCATGTACAAAGGCACATATTGTGAGCCCTTTCAACTCTCCCACAAAATCGCATGCAAATGTTGATTCACTTAGCCACAACTTGAATGTGATGACGACTCAACCAACAAATGTTCGATTTGAGGCCTACTAAAATTGTATTTCCCCAACGGCACCACCAAAAGGGGCTAAATTATGAACAACCAGCAAAAAAGATGAAATTGTTCGAAGATGATTCCAATGATAACACACTAAAACCAACATTTCATATAATGAAGGATTTAAGTAAGTTTGGATCTTTTTGTTTTAGTTTCTAAAATTCAATTAATAACTTAAAAATATTTTTGTTGTGAGCTACAATTGATATACTAGAAGTAGCATCCATTTGTTAACCAAAAAAGTTTCTATTATTTGTGTGGTGTAGGTGTTGTGGAGGAGGTTACTATTGAAGGTTTGTAGGACCAATGAAGAACTTAGCCAGTGGTGACAACCACGCTTTGCAATCCTTTAATGCAAATAAACAAGTTGGCAAAAAGTCTCGAGGTGGTATTATTAGCCCTATGGGAAAGTCTAAGGTGTAAAAGTCTAGCCCAATCAAGATTACATAACCATAATTTACCACAATTAGGCTTGCTTGTGTGAATAACAAAAAGGCTAACAGCTCGTTAAGTATGTTGGCCCTTTCAAATGATTTAGTCCAAAACAAAAATGAAAAGACTGTCAACATACCTACCAAAATGTTTAGTAGTTTACTCAATGAAACCATTAAAACAAGTATAATACCTATAAACTTACTAATAATATTGCTTCATGAAGGTAAAGAGTTTTCAAGTTGTATTATCATTATTGATGATGTGCTTAATAAAATGAAGAACTAAAGCACAAAACACCCAAAACCACCAAAGTTTCTATTGGATAGAAAATAATTATCAATACACGTTCAAACAAGGGTGTGACTACAAGATCTTTAGCCAAGCCCTAGGAGTTTGAACTTAGACTTGTTCCAAACAATAATAATTTGTAGTTGTGAAATTTGGGATTTCCAGATCTATTGTATATTTGTTTGTTTTTAAAGTAAATGACTATACTTGGTATTTGGCTAATGGTTTGAATTTGAGATAAAAAAATGAATTTGAATTGAAGAGTGGTTAAAAGCCAACTAGCCAAATTATTAGAGAGAACTTGGTAAGGATTAGGAAGTAATAACTACAATGAGTTCACCATTATACATGCACATATGAGTTCTATGTATTTTATGTTTTCTCAAACATAGTCATGTATTTTAATTCCCTAATGAAATTTAACTTACAATGAAAAATGGCATATTACAATTTTCATAACTGAGATATTTCATAAATGAATTCTAATGAAAATATTACATTCACACGTCGATGTAATTTGTTATTTTCTCTTTGGACAACCATTTATGTTTTCTTGGGATTGTGAATCATAAACTTGCACTTTTAAAAACATTCAAAATTTAACTAACCAAAAACACCTTGAATTTAGTAAAAATAATATATAAGTTTAACAATATTTGCCTTGATAAAAAAAAACTTTAATAACCACATGCACCTTTAATCAAATGGATTGAACATTTTCAAGGACTTGAAAGCCTTGTAGATACCATTTTTCCATTAACCCCAGAGGTTATCCAAGGAAACAGTCATGTAATTTGTGGTTAAGTACATACTAAATCCTCAGAATATATATTTAAAACCTAACATCATGGTCTATTGGTTGATGAAACAAATGCATCAATGCATCAAACTTTAACAATATCTTGTAATCTCTGATGAAATTTCATGAACTATAATCCACCATTTTTTCTTTGGATACCTCACTTATGTTTTCCTGGAATTATGAATCATTCACTTGCATTTTTGAAAACACTCATAATTTAATTGACCAATAACACCTTGAATTTAGTAGTGTTAACTTTTCAAAAAGGATTTCACCACTTATGACATGTACCTTTCAACCACTTTCTGACATGCTCCCAATCTCCTTAATAAACACAAATGTGAGTCTGAAGTGAAAACAATGAAAGAACAAAGAGTAGGGGACACGCTCCCTGGCTCATAACACTTTGGCGATAAAGGGGCATGTTGGAGCTCTGAGATGGGACTAGGAAGAATGACAAGCACTTAATCACTCACATGGACCTACACAAAACCAAACAACAAGTTAGTGCATAGTTGGAGCACTTTTGAGGCTAAAACGAACCACGGGGAAACTCCAATTCACAAGACTCACCATGGCCTGGACTTAGGGGAAGTCACCACCTTCCCCCTTACAGTATATTATGTGCCTCTCCACGAAGCCCACATCCAAATGGCATTTTGTCCCGAGACTCTCAAATGGGAGTCCCGAAATACCCAAAGTTGGGACTATTGCAACTTTGGGACCCCATAATTTTGTGTGCAAACCTATGATTGGGATGAAATCTAAAGCAGAGTTTTAGCCCTTGTCGAGAGCTTTCCAACAATATGTCGCACGTCATTTGCACCTAAGGAAATCAGGGCGATTCTTGACTCTTAATGGCTTTTTTTTTTGGCCATAACTTGTGTTTGAAATGTCCAAATGGGTCATGCGAGCCCATTTTAAACATTTAAGTTCCAAGAAATTTTCAATGATATAAGGAACTCTTCAATCCATTGAGTTTTGACCCTTGCAATTGTTCTCTACAGATTTGGGAGTCCACCACGACTCCAATTCCCAAATTGGAAGCTCCCTTGAGAATGTGAGGGTTCATCCCTCACATTTTCCTACACTCCAAAGAGAATGCGACGTGACTCCTAGGCTTCCCTCGTGGCCCGCAACTTTGTAAGCCTTTGCCTTGGTCGTGAACCCAAGGTAAGGTTAGGGTTGCGACATTAGTAATTCCTAGCAAACATCTTAGCACATTGGAACACCACCTACACTTGGTAAAATGACAAATGCAAATATATTAAAACAACAAGCACTGACCGTAAACATGTACTTCTAACTTATATCTTATAATTGTTATTAACCTCACAAAGTCAACATAAACCTTGATTTGGTTGGATAAAACATCAATTTTGCCTATGGATCATTTAACCAAAAAACAAAAGCAATAGAGTATGACCTAATTATAAATGATGTTTAAAGAATTGATAGAAGGGCAATTTAAACAATGGCAACACATGAAAAAAAAACTCATTAGGAATAAAACTTAACATACATGTAAAGTGGTTTACTTATCAAAGGTTTGGTTGATAGACATTACCTTAATCTTTCAATTTGTAATTATCAACCATCCTACTCATCTACCAACTATCAACAAGCAACACCTTCATGAATTATGCCAAACACTTCTTTTGATAGTTCATATGAACTTAATGAACCTTTTATAGAATGTGTTTGCGGGATAAAAAAATTGGATGATACAAGTAAATGAGAATACACAAATACAAGTGGTGAATCTTCCAATAGGTAAAGGACCTAATACTTAGGCAAGATCTTTCATACCATATCCCTCATATGACGTAGTTTCCTTCAAAGCACTATTGCTCCCAAACATCTATGAAATGGTCTTTGACCATATGGATAGGAATATCAACGAGCATACTCCAAATGCTTTTATCTGTATAACTTTGGCATAACATTGCTATATTGTCACCCACAACAACATCATCAACCATTTCCTCCCCCCCACTCCCATATTCCACTTTTGCATTTGCATTTTATAGGAGTTGCTTAACCTCAAGTCAATGGACAAGTTTTAACCTGGTCAAACACCAAGCTTGGATGTGGCTAGACTATTTACATTCAAATTATGTGTCCCAATCTTCACATTTGGGACAATGGCATGAAAGGTTTCAAAATTCAATTAATGAAAAATCTTTAGAGGAAATAGATCAAACCTTATGTGCTTTGCAATTGCCATGAGGCGCTCCCAAGCTCCTTGATAGACTCAAATATGAGTCTAAAGTGAAGAAAATGGAAGTGCAAGGAATCGGGGCACGCTCCTTGGCTCACAACACTTTTGAGGGTAAAGGGGCGTGCTGGAGTTTCAGGATGGGACTAGGAAGAATGACAAGCATCAACTACTCACATGGACTTGCACAAAACCAAACACAAAGTGGTTGGTGCATAATTGGAACACTTTTGGTGCTAGGACAAGCCATAAGCAAACTCGGACTCACAAGAT
The DNA here is from genome assembly GCA_963921925.1 of Sphagnum tenellum. Lineage (NCBI taxonomy): Eukaryota > Viridiplantae > Streptophyta > Sphagnopsida > Sphagnales > Sphagnaceae > Sphagnum > Sphagnum tenellum. Next base: position 10,536,219 of record OY998150.1, read on the forward strand.
TCACCACAGCCCAAACTTGGGGGAAGCCACCACCGTCCCCCTTATAGTATATTATGTGCCTCTCCACAAGGCTCACATCCAAATGGCATTTTGTCTTGGCACTCCCAAATGGGAGTCCCGAAATTCCCAAAGTTGGGACTCTTGTAACTTTGGAGCCCCATAATTTTGTGTACAAACCTTCGATTGAAATGAGGTCTAAAGAAAAGTTGTAGCCCTCATTGAAATCTTTCCAACTATATATCGCACGCCACCTTCACACAAGGAAATCAGGTTGGTTCATGGCTTTTAGTGGTCGGGAGTCAAATTGTCAATTTGACTCCTGGCCTTTCTTTTGGCCATAACTTGTGTTTCATATGTCCAAATGGTCATGCGAGCCCATTTCAGACATTTAAGTTTCAATATCTTTCCAATGGTATAAAGAATTCCTTAATCCATTGGGTTTTGACCCTTGGAATCATTCTCCAAACATTCAGGACTCCATTGGGATTCCAATTCCCAAGGTGAGAGCTCCCTTGGGAGTGTGTGGGTTCATTCCCTCACATTTATTTTCATTCTCGGGCTTCCTCTCTTGGCATGTACCTTGGTCGCGAGCCCAAGGCTAGGGTTGTGACATGCCATGTATTGTATGACATTTAAAAAATTATGATCTATCCACATCATCTTTTTTTCCTTCTCAAAAATATTTGAGGACAATCCTTCTAATGTTGGGGTGGGTCGCATGTTGTTTTGTGGCCTCCTATTTTTTTAAAGTAACAACATCAAATGCAAATTAGAATCACCTTACATTAGGTTTACTTTGTTCTTTTCAAATCTCCCTTTTCCACACTGCACCAATCCCATCCATTTCCCCCTTCCCATGACCAGTAGAAAAATACGTCTATATCATTTGACAACCAGAAGGTAATTCATCACACAAAATTATGTTATGATATCATTGTAAAAAATACCAACATTGAACATTTTTAAATTGCCCACTACATCCATTAAACCATATGACATGTTATTCTGATAAATAACCTCTCGATTTCCGTTAAGAACTCCCAATTCAACTTAAAAGCATGTGGAACATTTAATGTATCATTTTTTTCTCATATGAGATGTAAGAATGCACCTCCTTCAATATTTTGGATTCTAGTTGTGTTGGATTAGGTGCAAGATTATGACAATATGTGATGTGCACTAAAATTGTAATCTAGAATGAAAATTAGTGCATGTTTTGGATCTCGTTTTGCACCCTAAAAACATAATTCTTCAAGAAATCAATACAATAAACAATAACGTTAGGTGGAAACATATGCCTTAAATTCCTTCTCCTACCACTTTGATGTAAAATTGTGTACAAGAAACTCTTGTAATTTGGGTTTCAAATAGTTTATTAGTTCACATGGTTTTGTTTCACAATACTCTACCCTTGAGACTTTCTTGTCATGACCTTCATTAGTTTTCCCAACAACAACATAGTTTATTTTGTGCCAAGTCACAAGTCTCTTTGAAATCAATTCAGATGGGTAGTTTAGATCCCATAATTTTTACACTCCCCAACAAGCATTCCCTTTTATGAAAGGTTGACATATCAATATTGGGACATCAAATGGATGAACATAAATTTGTCAATCTTTTAAACATTTAAGATGGGTTCAACATTCTGTCAAGCACCAATATCTTCTCCACTTGGGTGACAAATGTTTTTACAAGAACAACTACACTGCCCATGGACCCCTTTTGCTCGACTTCTAATACCATTTAAACCTTCCTTCAATTCACATATTTCAATGTGACACTGATAACAACCAGTGTTCCATTCATGTAATTTTTTAGCAAATTGTGGCTTCAAAGACTTGAATTTTAACAACATCACTTGAATATTAGGATGTTTCTCCTTGAACATTGTAAAAAATTATAGTTGTAAAAAAAAAATTAAAAAAATGTAAATTTAGCTAACTTGATCATAGATTTTTCAAAAGTACAAAATAAATTTCACACCCCCAAAGACATTAGCTACACATTATACCATACGCACAAAACCTGTAGTGACATATTTAAAAGTAATCCCAATATTTCTTTTCACAAAAACATATCTATAGCTTGAACCACGATCAAACAAACTTCACTACTCAAGTTTTATCAATTAAGCCACACATTATTGTTTACAATTTATTCATAAGAAAAAGGTTTTTACCCCATTGAATTCCATATTATACATGTCAAGCTTGAAAAACCATGTAATCACCACATGTCACTGTTATAAGTGATTGTTTTTAAATTAAAGTCTCATTCCAATGGACTTGAGCTCTTATCATTTGCACCTAAATACCATTGAATTTCAATATATGCACCAATCAGAAATTTAAGCAAAAAATCATTTAGTTTGTTGCTTTGTATCAAAGAAAAGCCTTAACTTAATATAGACAAAATTATGAAAGCACTAGAGCCTATCACAATGACCATCCCAAATTTCTCAAAAGAACATACTCATTATAATTATGTTTCATCAAATGACAATGTGTATATAGACAACAATTAAGAACTATTTTAGAAACCTTAAATGCATTACAATTAGTGTTTAACATCATGTGGCACACCCCCGAGCTTGTTAATGGACTCAACAATGAATCCAAAGGTGAAAACAACGAAAGGAGAAGGACTTAGGGCATGCTCCCTAACTCACAACACTTCAGGGGTAGAGGGGTATGTTGGAGCTTTGAGATGGGACTAGGACAAGTGATAAGTTGTTCAATTATTCACATAGACCTGCACAAACCAAGTAACAAATTGGTTAGTGCATAATTGAAATACTTTTGGTGCATGGACGAGCCACAAGCAAACACGAACTCACAAGATTCACCATTGCCCAGACTTTGGGGGAACCACCACCTTCCCCTTTGTAATATTCTTTATGCTTGGCCACGGGGCCAGCACCCAAATCTCGTTTTGTCTTGAGACCCCCAAATGGGAGTCTCGAAATTTCGAAATTAGGATTCCCACAACTTTGGAGGCCCATAATTTTGTGTGTAGACCTTTGATTAAAGTGAGGTCTTAAAAAACATTGTAGCCTTTGTCGAAAGTTTTCCAACAATATGTGGCACTTAACATTCAAGCAAGGAAATTGGGGCGATTCTCCACTTTTAGTGGTCAGGAGTCAAATTGGCAATTTGACTCTTGGCCTTTCTTTTGGCCATAACTTGTTTTTTAAGTGCCCAAATGGGTCATATAAGCCCACTTTAGACATCTAAGGTGTAAGAACTTTCTAATGATATTAAAAACTTTTCAATCAAATGGGTTTTGGCCCTTACAATTTCTCTTTAAAGATTTGGGAGTCCATTGGAGTCGGACTCCAACTCCCAAAATGGGAGTTCATTTGGGAGTGTGGAAGTTCATTCCTTCACATTCTCTCACACTCCTGGGAACATGAAATGCGACTTTCAAGCTTCATTTTTGGCCCACCCCTTTGCAAGTCCTTGCCTTGGTTACGAGCCCAAGGCTAGGGTTGCGACAACTTTAGCCTTACCACAGTGATGATTCTGCAAGTTGTTCCAAAACATATACTCATTTATTGCACATCATCTAGTCTAATGTACATTGCACAAATATTTTTAACTCAATGGAAAAACATTTTCAATTTAATAATAATCCTAACACTTGCACCTGGTTCACTTGGTCAATGTTGACCCTAAATGTTTTCCAAGGAAACATTCCTTGCACATGAAAAATTGCAATTTTAAAAGCAATATTAAACTAACCTGAAATAGTTTTTGAAGTTAGGACTTGGAATTATTCCAAAGGACTTTCCATAGCCTTTAATCACAACAATCATTGTGGATTTCTCTAGAACACATACTCATTATATGTTTCATCAAATGACAATGTACATATTGACACCAATTAAAAAATTTATTCTATAAACCTTAAAAAAGTTCAAAACCACTTCACCTCACCATAGTGATGACTAAAAGTTTTTTCAAATCACATATTCATTAATTCCACATCTCTAGATTGATGTACAAAGCACAAACACCTTGAACTCAAAGGGAAGACATTTTTAGTTTTTGGGAAAAGCCCTAACATTTGCACCTAGCTCATTTGGTGAATCTTGACGCTAAAGGTTTTCCAAAAAAACATTGGCTACACATGAAAACTTGCACTTTTAAAAGGAGTTAAAATTGAACTAACCAAAAACAACTTGAATTCAAGATAGAGAACTTTTCCAAAGGACTTGACCATAAACAACTTGTACCTTTACGATCTAAAGTTACTTTCCATGACCATCTAGACTTGTCTAAGCAAACAATGTTTAATTTCATCAACACAAACCATGAGGACTACTTCACAGATCACATACACCTTGAAGCAAATGGACATAAAATTTTCAAGGACTCGAAAGTTCTTACAATTTGGCTTGAAAGATTATCTCAGGAAGAAGTCATTGTAATTTAACAACTAGAACTTGTTAAAGCATCCAAAATTAATTCACAAAATATAAAACCTTTATTATAGTACATGCACTTTTTGTTCCATGACCACACAAGACTTTCCAAGTAAACATTTAAAATTATTCAGCAATGTATCCTTTTAAGGCCATAATTAACTCATGATAAGGAAAGGGTACTTCAAATGATCAACACAACAATGAAAAGTTAGGTATATGAACATACCTGAAAATCCTGAAGGTAATGTGTAGCATGAACGTCATATTTCTTCCTTCCAATTATCCTTTGAATAATGTCCTTACTATTTGGTGCAATAATGTTATTTGAAATCCAAAAGGCAACAGTCTATTGGACTGCAACTTCACACAAAACATCAACATGTTTTCCTATCCTTCTTTGTAGCCAAAATGCATATTCGTTGTTGTTTAAAATGTGTCACCTTTCAATTGTTTTATTGACGTTCCTACAATCAACACCCAAAATTTGAACCACTTATATGTTCTTACTTACTTGTCTTGCCATGACCATGATAAGAAAAGTTTTGACCTCTCAAGTGTTGGTCAAACCACATTTTAGATGTTTTATGACACGTTGAATCTCTTTTAATTTCTACAGATCATGTAAGTACTCTAATACACACTTTTGCAACACAAAAATTACCAAAACCTTCTCAACAACTATACCCTCAAATGAAATTGAGTATCCTTTCAAGAATAAAAAAATGAACAAGGATATAGTACTAACTAATTCAGCACTTCGCCTTTGAACTTATCATTGATTGCTAAGGTCGGAACATGTAGTTGTTGCAAGCCTCACAAGGGTGCATGCTTGTTCTTTGGCTAGTTCTACTGTTCGTAACTCTACTTGATGTCGTCAACAATTCTATTGTTATTCCTTCTTATACACCCTCCTTTTCTCTATATAATCAATGTTTGCATCCTCGTCTTTTAGTGTGCCCTCCAATCAATGATCATCAAAAATCTTGTCCACACCTTTATCTCTGCAAACAAACTACACTTCTAGAACCTCAAAGTTTCATGCATTTGAAGGTCTATATTGAGGTTCTCATGCATCAACATCACAAGGTACTTATAATCGTTTCCTTTTTTTGTTCAAATCCCCCATGTTCACAAAGAAATGGGGCACTATAAGAATCGATGACATTGCATTACACAAAAATGTATTTTACAAAATCTTCAGCTTGGAAACTAACTTCATCCGACAAAACTCCCATAATTCATCAAAACCACAAAAGCCCAAAATTGTTAAAAATAAGTTAAAGTTACACATGTTTCATTAACTACCTTTATGTACACAGTAGTTGAAACATAGAAAATGTTGAAGGAAAAGAACTTTTGGTAAATACATAATCTCTAATGCTATGTTATGAACTAGATTGAAACATGTCATAAAACTAATACAATGAAATATGTTCATTCAGATCTATTCATATATAATTTTTTAATTTAAATCCAATAATGAAAGGGTGAAAATAGGTTAACATGAACCACACCCACCCACTTTTAAACTACTTTTGTGATTGCTTTTGGGGAAATATTTGTACAACATTCCTAGAATATTCTTGAAAATCTTTGAAAAATCTTTTAAAATCACTATATATTTTTTATAGTACTTTGATAAGCCTTGCATTAAATTTTTTTCAAAATTTGTCATTTAGAAACAAAAAGTTATTAAACATGTCCTATTCCTACTTACAAGCATTGGTTATAATGTTTTATTATTATTTTTTCATATTTTTAATGCACTTGATTAATTTCAAATTTATTCACAAGCTCCCACGATATATTACGAATATTATCATATAAATAAATCCTATAATTTCAACACAAAATTAAATTACATTTTCAGTAAAATGGAACATCAAGCACTGCATACACTTGTTGTGGTACATGTTGCCGTGATTGCACTTGAAAATATGATAAAATCATCAAAACAACAAATTTTGGCTATGGAAGTGAAGTTTTTCTAAAACACAAAGTGTTTTTGTCTCATACTTCATCAAAAATCAATGTTTTACAATGAATACAATATTTTCTTCTTCTCCAAAGATATCCATTATTAAAAAATCCTATGTTCTATTCAAATTCAAAATATGATAAAAACTATGTAATCTAGCTAGTAATTCCTAAAACAATGATTAAGTAAATAGAAATATATTGAAAAACTATTACCACGACTAATGATTCTTTTAACATTACCCCACTTGTACTTTGAATTACGTCCTATAATTATGGATCAAAAAACATGTTAAGAAAGTTAAATCTAATGTTGTTTCTAATCATGTGATTCAAAAATATAATGCTACTCTTGTTGTACTACAATGTGAATTATCTATACTATAGTTTACTCTATCTATGGTAATTGTATTTCATATTGAAGCAATGTTTGATTCCTTGTTGTATACAAAGTTTGTTGCTACTTTTCTGGTTCTTTTATTATAAATTTTGTAGTTGTTTAATGATGTGTTATTTAATCTTTTGATTATAATTTTGATGTCACTTGTGGCTATTGTTGTGACTACAAATTTGATGTAATTTGAATTTACTATTGTTATTACAGCTTTGATGTAAGGATAATTTGATCCTATTGAATTTCTTGAATTCTATGTTCCTTAGTTTGTATATGCTCCCCTATTTATGTGGTTCCAGGTGCATATTCCTAAGAACCAACCTCTTGCACACAAATTTTATTGGTTATAGAATTTGTTTTGATTCATATGTCTTACCACTAACCTACTTTTTAAGGCTATCCTTCCTTCCTTTAAGGTCTCTTAGTTCCTCTTATGTTGTTATTGTACCTGATGGTCGTACACCATTAGATTCCCTTTGTCTTTTTCCTCATACAAGGTTTTTTGTTATAGAGATAAAACTAAAAGTTCATATTCAAATGATGGCATGACCTTTTCCATCTGAAATATCATGTGCATGTAAAACATTTCATTTCTTTCATACCTTTTGTAAACCTTTCTAATACCTTTATGGACAATATCTTGCATTACATCCCACCACAAATCTGCATGTTTTTCTTCCATTGACAATACCGTGAGTTTTACCTGAAGCAAAGTATTCTGATTCTTGAATTCATTATTTTCTCTAAAGACATTATCATAATTGAAAGGCTTTGCTATCTAAACCTCTTCTAAAACATTATGTAACTTTTCATTGAAGGCCATTTACTTCTACAAATTCTTGTCCATATGTGCATGCTTCTAGTCATATTGCATTTGTATGTCATTGTTGGCTTGCTATACATTATCAATGTCCAATCTAAGCTCCTCTAACTCCATCTATTGCTTCAAGAGATTTGCTCCATATTCTTATAGTCTTTTTGAAGTTTGTTGTGCTCTACACTCATAATATCCTTCTTTACCATCAAGTTATAGTAATTGACATATGTTTCCTTTAGAGTTGCCTACAAATAATCCCCTTCGATTATGATGTTTTCTAGATCCTTGTTGTGTTTCTCCATGTTATTAATATTTTGTTTGATAGCTTGTAGTTTTATTAGTACCTAATTATTCTAAATGTTCCTATCCTACAATTTTCTTTGAACTTCTGCTTATTTTCCAAAACACCTTGCAAATTTTGGACATATCTGTCATTCTCTATTATTTGCTTATTTTTTATTTCCAGATCAAAAAGTCTAAACAAAATATTGGTCATTTGTGCTTTGTACTATGTTGCCCATTGAAACATATTGGTAGCTCTTTTGTGTTCATCCAATTTTGCTTCCTTCCCTTGCACAAACCCTAGTGTATGAAACCTAGGAGTTTGACCCCTGGAACTTGTACTTAAAAAACATAGACTTTTGTGTGCAATCTAGATCTCTCCAAATACATTTGTGCTTATTGCAAAACTTGGTCTTAAAGATAACATACCTTGATTATTTTGTGGTATTGGAACATATTGTTGTACTTTTGGTGGATCCAAGTCCAAGTCTTGTATTTGTTATTTTATTGGCTGTTGAATTTGAAATTATGGCTCCTTCTTAGGCCATTTATAATGTTTTTGCCCTTGTTATTTCTATTTTTACTTAGGAGAGATATGTGGTATTGGATAAAATATAGGATATATGGATATCTCCTTTTGTCTTTGATGTTGTTTCTTCAACAATTTTGTTGCTTGTTGAGGATTAATATTGCCCTTCATTGCAATATTTTCTTGTCTTCTCTACCTCTTATTTAAAGTCTCTTTCTCCTCAACATCATTAGATTGAAACATCAAACTGGTCTTTTGGTTATCCTAGTCTTTGGTTATTTCTTTGTTTTAAGAGAAATGTGTGTAGGGTTCAGAGGTATTTTATTCTTGATAAACCTTTCCCTTAGACTTTTCTTTCTTCTCTTGTCCTCTTGTGGTTGTTTTGCTTGCCTCTTCTTTTCTTGTGGCCCTATTATTTATAGTGGAAACCACTTCTGAAACAAAACTTTTAAGATTATGGCAAAATGGCATATGTCCTTTTTTGGTTATCTTTTGGTTGTTCCTTTAAAAAAAAAGTTGACACTTTTTTAATGTGATCAATTCCTTGACCAATTGAAAATACATAATTGTAGCCCTATTGACAAACTTTCCATGATCTACTATGGATATCATCATGGCAGATTTATTGCTAAAACATTGCACTTTATATTTCTAATATATAATAGGCAAAATTGTATCAATTCTATTGGCATACTCTAACTCATATTCTTTACAACCCACCCTTCATTGGTGTTGTGAATATCTAGGACTTTATTAGCTATGTCTACCAATGCTACTTTGGCATTTGACATCTTTGCCTTGTCTGCCTCTATCTCTCATGTATGGTAGATTTTAAAAAATCTGCTAATAGATGTTTGTCTATAATTCTCTACTCTTCCCCCCAACATAACCTTGATTTTGTTATGTTCAAAATCTAACTTCCTATTGTTCAAAAGTTCAACCAGAATGTTGTGACAAGGAGTCTTCCGCTCAATTTCAAACAAACCTACCAATCTAGTTATGTTTGCCTAGGCTTTCTTTTCCTTTCTAGAGCTTGTCCAAAACAAAATATTCTTCGGATTACTATTATAAATTTACTCTATAGGAGTAAAAATATAACTAAGTTCATCATCCTAGTGAGACTGCACCTTCTTCCCACACATATTTGTAGCCATTGTTTGCTAATTTGTTCTCTTCGTGTGCTTCTTGTTGGGAATGTGGACTTTTTTTGGAATCTGCTCCCAAGTAGGCTCCTCTTGATGTAATGGCACTCCTTGATCTTGTTGCAAATCATCCTTTTGTTTCTCTTCTTTAGAGTCAGAAATGGAAATCGAATCAATTTCCTCACTAGGACTTGCCTATCTTCTGGGCTTCCTAAAGTTATATCTCCTCAAAGTTTCATTACAATCTCTTTCATTTTTTCTAATTGCTTCAAAAGCTTTCTCAAACTTGGATATTGAAAAAAAAATTGAAAATAAGAAAAATAATAAATAGGAGAAGGAAATGGCAAACCTTTTTTTGGAGACGTAAACTACAAAGGCAAAATATTTGCAAACTTCTATTATTATTTGTCTTTCTTCTTTCTCTTCTTTCAACTTATGTAATTTCTCTATGGGTTGTTTTTGCAATTTCTCCACAAAACTTTTATCTACACTCATTCTAGAGACAAAAAACAATAAAACTTATTTGAAGAAAATGAAAATGAAAAGGTGTTGTGTTCTTTGTCGCCTTTTAAAACACAATCATCTCGTTTCACAAAGTGGCGTTTCATTTTTTGCTTTTAAGTTTAACATTTTAATGATTTGTCCTTTTTTCTATTTTTTTATGCTTGTCATCTCATGTGAAAATTCAAACTAACAACAACATGGGCTACAATTAATGGTTGTTGACCTAGGAACTATGTGGATGTGGCACTAGGTTTTCTAATGACGGCTTTAAATTTGATGACTTGGTGTTATCTACAATACAAACTTCTTTTGTCTTATGCTAAGTTATTAGATTGACAAAATTTTATTCTTATGAGACAAAGCTATTTAACCCATAATCTAGTAACTATGAAATTACATAATAATGGTTGGTGAACATTTTTATAACTTGTTAACTCATCAGATTTATTGAGACTTCTTTTAGTACTACTATTTAATTAGTCCCAATGATCTTTATCTTTTTCCAACCTTTTGAATTTTCATTAGATTTCTTTTCCATGTAATTTGAATCTATAGATTCTAAAGAGGTTCAATTATCTAAACTCTGAATCCCTTTAAATGTTTGATCCACATATTGGTATGGCTTTAGCTTGTTAACATTGACCAATATTGGATTTAATTCAAATTTATTAACCAAAATAAATAAAAATAATATTATTGGGTAAGTAATATTGTACCCTAAATGTAGCAAACCATCTTTTCTTGAATTTTCCTAGGTGTGTTTTTTCCCTTGGGAAACCATAAAACATAATCTCCAAATTGGAATCTTATATTTGTTTTTCTATTGACTCCACAAAAATTTGATCCATTAGTTTGCTCCCACATTGTTCAAAACCTCCAATTTGTTCTCTTGTAACTTCTCTAGTTTTATAATTATGGCTATTAGTACTATAGTTGGTTCTACATCTCTATAGTCCCCATTAATAGTTAGTAGAATATATTCTATTGGCATTAGAGGATGCAAACCATAGACTAACTAGTAAGGTGTATAACATGTTGTCACCTTGTAAGCAATCCTATATGAAAACAAAGTTATGGACATATGTTCATCCCAATCTATTTTTTTTATATTGATTGATTTGGTTAATAGTCTACCAATGATTTTGTTAGTATATTTTGCTTGTCCATTTCCCTATGGATAATATGTAGTTGAACTAACTTGCTTCAACAGAAATTTTTCTATCATATGTTTTATTACATCATTGATGAAATGTATTCCTTGATATGTAACTATGGTCAATGGACATCCAAATATAATAAAAAATACAAATACATGAATATGGTTGTAATTACTATAGTATTGGTTTTGAGTGCCTTTGCCTCTACCCATTTAGCTGCATAATCTATAACTACTAGAATATACTTGTATCCTATTAGTCTTCCTACTAATTTAATTGGACCTATAAATTTAAAACCCCGCTTCATAAAATGTTTTTCTATAAATGTTGTTACTAACTTGGCCAGACTTTTTGATTTTAATCCTTTAATTTTACAACAATTGTCACAACTTCTTCAAAATTTATGAAGGCACTTGAATTGAGTTGGCCACCAATATCCTAATTTCTTTACAATAATATTTGTAGCAAAATGTCATCTTGCCACTCCTTCAAAATATTTGTTGCTTTTGAGGTGGTCAAACATCTGCGCATTTTGTTGTCTTGTCCCACTATGTACATTATTCTTTTTTTCAAACTAAAAGGTTCTACCTTTTTGGCCAACTTTTGTTTCTAAGTTAAGTTTAAAGTTTTTGGCATTTGAAGTAACTTCTTGCATCCATTTAGGTTCTTTAGAAAATAATGATGCATCCACAATCCGATTTGGGATTCCCAATGGTTTTGAACTATATGGTAATTTGGATAAAACATTAGCAACTATATGTGTTCTACCAAGCTTGTAGACTACTATGAATTCATACTTCAAAAATAACAACCATCTAACTATCCTTCCTAACACATGTGGTTTGTTGATTAAGTATACCAAAACCATGTGGTCTACATAAAAAAGCAAATTTGTGTCCCAACAAAAAATGTCTAAACTTATGCAAAGCATAAACCATTGCCAGGTCTTATTTCTCTATAGTAGTATAACTATGTTCTATTTTATTTAATAGTCTAGAGGCATATATTATAGGCTGGTCACACTTACCAATTGGGTTTTGTGCCAACATTACACCTATTGCCAATAATGATGCATATGTGTGCACATGAAACTCCAACTACCAATTTGGAGGTATTAGAAGTGGTGCTTCCATGTATTTCTACTTGATTTGATCCCAAGTTTTTTGACACTATGGTCCAGATAAAGGGTTTTATTTCCTCTTTACCTTTGTGATTAGTACCATGATAAAGGCAAAAGTCCTTGATGAAACATCTATAAAATTGAGCCATACTATTAAAGACTTGAATCTATTATGGGTTTGTAGGTATTGACATATTCACTATTGCATGAACCTTCTTACGATTAGTATTTCTCTTTCATTGGAAACTATGAACCCTAAAATCAATCTTGAAAAGACCATAAGGGCACATTTCTCTAGGTTAAGATTGATTTTTTTTTTTTGCATTTATGAAAGCAAATGTTGAGCTTCATCAAATGACTTTCCACATCACTATAAACCGTGAAGTCATCTACAAATATGATCATGAATTGGTCTAAGTATTCTTTGAAGGTTGTGCTAACTAATTTCTGGAAAGTTGGTGGCCCATTTTTGACACCAAATGGCATTATTATCCAAACAAAAACTCCCTAATCTATCATAAAAATTGTTTTGTATTTATCTTCAAGGGTTATACAAATATGATGGTATCATAAGTATCCATCTGAAAATGAATTGGCTTCATACCTTGCTATAGTATCCAATACCTCATTAGAAAATGGCAAAAGATAAGGATCTTTTTGTATTACCTTATTCAACTTTCTAAAATCCACAAAAAAATTCATCTTTCCATTAGTTATAAGCATTATCACTATAAGTGATAACCATGTAACTTCCTTTGTTGGTTGAATTAATCTTGCTACTAATAGTTTGTTAATATCCTATTTGATAGTTGCAACATAGTTAAGGTTCAATCTATACCTTGCTTGATGTGTTAGTTGTATTGAAGTGTCTAACTCAATTCTATGTTGAACCAACTATGGAGGTATGTTTTTCAAATCCTTATAAGTCCAAGCAAATGCATATTTGAACTTCTTGAGTAACATTTGAAGCTTTTCAAAATTTCCCTTTATCAATTGTGCATTCAAAGCTTTTATGTATTATGGATTTGTCTCTATGCTAAGATTTAACTTAACAAGTTGTTTTTTTTTCATTCAAAGTTCAACTTGTTATCTGAAGATTCTATAATTGTATTTTGGCCGGTGTTTCATCCACTTGAATATCATTTTTGGTATGATGATAATAGGTTTCTAGACAAACCTTATCTTTTAATGATATCTTCGATTTGACATAATAGTCTTCTAATTTTGTTGTTGAAGACACCACTTTTTGTTGCTCATTGATATGATGTCTCTTACTCTAGTCAAGATTTTTCATTGATCCAAATTTTTGACATTCCAACACTAAGTAATTAAATTGTCTTATCTGAGATAGTGATTGTGCTAATTAAGATTAGCTTTAGTTTTGTTTCAAAGATTAGATCTTCTTCTTCATCATATGTTAGCCCTTCTAGCAAGTCATAACGAATAAATATTTGGGGATTTTTGGTTTCTATTCTTAGTTTTTTGTTAATTGATATTGTTCTAACTATTCCATTACCTTGAAAAATAATAACATTGTTACCCCAGTCATGTGTAATCTTTGCAACTCTAAACCAAGGTCTTCCCAACAACATGGAATAGCTAAAATCTATTGCATTATTTTGCAAAACAATAAATGTGGCTACATATGGTACCATGTATGTGAATCTTCAATTTTTTATGATTCCTAAAGGTTTGGTCATATTTTGATATGCCATTATAAGGTGGTATGGAACTAATATTGGTTTGGGTAAACCTAATTTTGTTTAAAGGTTTTCTATTATGATGTTTACACCTACCCCTCCATTTAACAAAACATCTTCAACAATGTTCTTCCCAAGTTATACTTGGATAACTACCATATGGGATATCTACTTATATAGTTGTAGTATCTACTTCAAAATGTGTTTCAACCATTGTGGCTACACTAAGTTCTGATATCACTTTATTAGTTATATTGACTTTAGTTTCTATCACATATATTTTGAAAGATTTGATGTTATCTTCAACAATTGACCTAACCTCAAAGTATAGTAGTTGCCAACATCTATTTACTGATATCTTGGAATATTTGTTCCATAAACATAAATATTTTGATAGGATTAATAAACAAACTTTGTGACATAATTGCTTATGTGGACACCTCAAATTCTGGTATTCTTGCCCACCTTCAATTCCATTGTGTTTTTTCCTTTTGAATCAGATTTATTGGTGGGTCTTTTACTTACATCTCCTATGTAGTATTTATAGAAAATTGTTGCAATCTTTGCTATTTTTCCTAGTTAGCAGCAAAAAAATTCTTGATTGGCTTTCTGTCCTTGAACACCTATTATTTAGTAATCTTGCTCCTAGTGATAGCCATGTTGACATCCATTATATGAACTAATGGATTTGCAACCTTGGGCTCTACCACATTTTGTTTCTTTATAGTTTTCACTTTTGTTCTTAAACATATTATTTGTGCCATTGTACTTAGGGCAATCTATGATCTTATGTCTAATGTCACCATAGATATGACAATAATACCTCATAGGATTTTACACTTTGATCTATTGAATAGTAACCTCATAGATTGTAATAACATAATCTTCCTTTTTTTGACTTTACAAGTTTCAACATTATGATTTGTTTTGTGACAATTTATACAATACATTCCTATTTTCTCTATCTATGTCTAAGTTTTTAAGTTAATATTGTCTTACTACTTTATGGTATTGATAGATTACTTGTGGTCTCTATTTCAAATTTTTTTTTTTCACAAACCAAAGTTGCTTAATTGTGCTATTATAAGGTTTCTCTCTTCATGCCTGTTGTTGCTACATGTATATATGGTTGTAATCCAAATATGAAAACAATAATTAGGAAATTATTTATTGTCCTATGTCGAAGATTATTGGCCAACTTCAATAATCTCTCATAATAAACTTCCACTCTTTCATTCTTCTCTTGCTTCATGTTCTTCAATTGTAGGTAAACTTACTCATCATTCTGAACTTTTTTATACCTTTAACAAAAAGCTAATTACAAATCTACAAAAGTACAATTTGGGTAATTTCCCATATAATTGTTATATGAGTTAGACACAATATTTCCAAGGGTAAAACTAAACAAATTAACAAAATTTGCATCTTCTATTTCACCATTTATTTTAATGGGAACTTCAAAAACTTTGACATGAGCATTTGGGTCAAAATCCTTCACATATTTAGGATAATTAAATGGTTGATGATGAGGTTTGTTTGGTGGTAATGGTGGCATGTCTAGATTCACCATTGGCAATCTAAAATACCCTGGAGGTCCTAGTGGTCCCAGTGGGTTTGAGCCGCCTCCTCATGGATTTGATGGCTAATGAACAAAAACTTTGTTCACCTCTGTAGGCATATCTTCATGCACATTCACAAGTTGCGTTCCCCTTGGAGTTTGTGGTTTGGATCCAATGCCAACAATACTATGGACTGGTGTTGATACAAATGGAGTTTCAATAACTATAATTATAGACTAAGACATTGCCACAAAATATAATGCTATAGATCTTACTAATTCCATTTTGAAATTGGAAGTTCTTACATAGGTAACTCCAATATTGTTGTGATGCAACAGACTTAGTGCAAGAACTACATAAATAGGTACTACATCTGCCATAGTTTGAGCTTTCATTTCCACTCTATTATCTTTCTATATCTATTCTCTGAGTCTTTTTGGAATTTTGACCTTATCATGGTACAGATCCTTTAGCTCAATATATCCATGGTTCTTTGCTGTTGTAGGTTATGGATTTAGATTTTGGAAATGTTCAGCAAATCCTTGTTTCACATTATCTTCAATAAATGGACATTCATTGATCTAATGTCCAATCTCATGGCAATATGTGCAACGTGGAAAGTTAGGACTCTATTCACATTATGAATCCCTTTACTCTAATCCTTTAAAACTCTTCTAACAATACTTCCATTCTATTGATTAAGTATGGGTTCACTATACGTCATTTTGATAGCCATAAGTACACCTTTTGCTACTATTGGTTTTGTTTTTAATAAGATTACAACTTCTTGTTTAATTACAAGTACCGATTCAACTCCTTTAGACATTCTGATACCTTGAATTCTAGTCTTTTGTTCAACCACATAAGGAATCAAAGGTTCAAAATTCTGAGCTCTTTGTTCAAATTTTTCATTTTCCTAATCCTTTTGATAGTAAGGAGGTTAAGTAGATATGTACCTTGGTTCTACTTCCTCCCTTTCTAACATGTCGAGTCTTTGTTTTTCTTCTTGAATCAAAACATCATAGTTATGTTGTTGCATTAAACCTATTGATTATAATGCAACTTTCTATCAAGGTTTAGATTCATGATATTTCATTTAAACTCAACTTGTGAGTCTGCATTTTCAATTTGACATTATTCTCTCTTAGAATTTTGTTGTAAACTATTGGTGCACCTTTGTGCTTCACCGGTTTGCATTTCACAAGGAATAATCGGTGTTGCCTAAGGCGTTCTATGGCCTATAGGTCTTGTTTTTGTCCATGGATGTTTTTGTTTTGTTTGAAAAACTATTTTAACTGTTACAAATTATTGATCCTCATGATTTGCATTCAAATTATTCTTGATGACAACACCATTTTCCACTTTTTCATGTAATAAAACTTAATATAATTGTTGCCAAGATTTCTAGATACAATTTTATTTCCATGTCTCCACATTCTAATTCTAATTTGAACAAACTTATGCATTATAACAAAATCTTCACAGTTAGCTGCTCTGCTTAAATCTACTTCCCGAACAAAAATTTATGATCAATATTTGAAAAAAAAAAAAAAAAACCTGAAGTTCACTATCTATTTATAGAATTATTTTTTTAGTAATAAGACATAAACAACATACTAAAATTCACTATAAATTCAAACCTTGGGATGGTCGTTAAATGGTACATACAAAATCTTTAATCCTATATTTTAATTTAAATATGGACTGAAACATGTGATAAAATTAATACTAATAATATCTACTCATTTAGATCTACTCATATCTAATTTCAAAATTAAAATCCAGTAACGAAAGTATGATAAAAACATCAAAACAACAAATTTGGTTATGGAAGGGAAGTTTTTCCAAAACACAAAGTGTTCTTGTCTCATATTTCATCAAAATTCAATGTTCTATGATGAATACAATCTCTTCCTCTTCTCCAAAGATATCCATAAAAAAAATAGTCCTATGTTCTATTCAAATTCAAATGATGATAATAATTATGTAATTTAGTTAGTAATTCCTAAAACAATAACTAGGTAAATAGAAATATATTAACTATTACCGCTAATAACTACTCCCATGACAACTTCAAATGGACTCAATGGTTCCTCAATGTCTAACATCCTTGGAGCATTTTTGCAACCTCCTTCAGTTTCAATTGTTACATGTATCTAGAAAGAGGTTGTAAAAAAACAATGAAAATGTTATAAGCTTCATAGTAAGAACCCAACATCACATGATGATCCGCAACAAACATGGCATTCTAGTCCAAGAGTTCTAGTCCAAGAGTGGCACACAATAATGGGTAGGAAATATTGTAGCTTGTCGCAAAGTGGCAGCAATGGTAAGAGCTTGCCATTCGTGATGATCGTTGAGGAGCATGATGTAACGTTCGAAAAGAGAGGCACAACAGTAAAGAGATGTTGGCACATTGAAGTTCAAGCCACAAAGTGATGGTGATGGCAAAATTCAAAGAGGTAGACCGTGGTGTAGAATGGTGGGCATGAACTTGCAAAGGTGTAAGAAAAGTTCAAAGGTTTTCCTTAAAGGGTTTAGTGTTTTCCTTAGAGGTCTCCAATAGTAATCCCATCTAGGGTTACATATAATAATACCATTTAGGTTACATAGGGTTTGAAACTTCAATGTTTGAGATTTCAAATTTAGAGCCTACATTATGGACATCCAAAGCTGGCCCTAATTGGCTTTTCAATCCAATTTTAACACTATCATCCATGTAGGCCTATGTCCATCCATGAACTTTGGATTCCAAAATACATGTAAAGTTGGGCCTACATTTGAAATGACTGCATTCATATACATTTGAAAAGATTTGAATTTACATCTTTCATAAAAAAACATGTCTCAAAGTTGTTTACTTTTAGAACTTTACATTATTCAAGGAAGAAATATACTTAAAACTGATTTTGTACAAGCTATTTAAGCCATGTGGTTATTTACCCAAAACCCTACCCAATTGCAATTACATGATAAATATGAATGCTGAACATTATTACATTTTTATCTTCCATCATATTTATAATGCATCCATCTTGTTTGACATGTAAAAATGGATAAATTTTATTAAAGACATGTCATCAAAATCCATGATTTTTAGGGCCAAAATGCATTTGAACCAAGAACGTCTAAATCTAATGTAAACATGAGCTTATCCAATTTCACAATATAATTTTTTTAAATTATCAATATTAAGATCCCCTCAAATTTTGAGAAATAACCACCTATGTTTCATATGAGAAAAGGACATTTGAGAAAAAGTTTTGTCCACAAGTAGATTTTGAAGGTTTAAAACGTGCAAAAGGACTCTTGAAACATCTTCAATTTGCATGAATTTTTTATTATTGAAACTTTGCAAATGTTGTGACCCAAATTTAATTTTCAAATTATTGTCTTCCCATAGTGATTTTTCAAAAATAAATTAATACAATTTTTAAGCATTGTTCACGCACATTGTGGCTCCTTTTATTGTGATTGCACCCATAAGGCACAATGCCATTCTAGTTCTAGGACCAAATTGTGGGCCCAATTCAAGAAGGCCACACATGACAATGCAATATCCTACTGTAGGACCAAACAATGGTTCCAATTTTATAGGGCTAACATACACAATGTCATTGCCAAATGTTGGACCAAATGTTGGTCCCAAAATTTCTAGACCAAATTTTAATCCCAATTATACAAGGCCTTTTCCACAAGGTCTATGAAAATTGTATTATCTTGTAATATTTGAAAGGCTAGTGACACAAGTAGTGTCGTCTCCACCTAAAAGATTTGAAAAGCTGGTACATTTGCTAATATTGTCTATCAACATTACACAACCTAGCCAAGAGGTGAAATAGTTGTATGACTTCCATAATCAAGAGTTTTGAGCTTATAAACAAGCAAATGAAAGGGCATGCCTATGAAATTGTGGTGTAAAATAGACAAACAAAAAGGTTTGAAGCTAGCCCCATGTGGTAGAAGTGACTACTACATGATGGATAGATGGGACTTGTGATGAGAAAATGTTTGAGATGATCTTTTGAGGTCCATAGTTCCCCATGTCCTTGATGTTTCTATTGCAAAAGATAATGAAAGCAAGGAATCCTTCATTCGCAAAAATTGCAACTACAAGGTTGGAGTCTAAACAAACATTGGCAAAGATAGTAAAAACCTATACTAAAACCTATAGGCTTCATGGTGTTTTTTTGAAGTACTATGAACCAAATGGGTAGTTTGCCCTATGTTTAGGTGTATTATAATATTCAAATAATTTAAAAGATACATTTCTAGATGCAAGTAGTGGATTATTGTTTTGGAGGTGTAAAAGGGTGAAAATGTAGTGCTTAAACATTACCATCTTCATGAAAGCAATGTCAAGGAAAACAAATGCAAGTTACTTCTACTTCCAAAAAAACTACTATCACTTGCTAACTTTACTACAACTACTTAGATAGTAGGTATGTAGCATTTCATGTATAAGGTAATGATTTTTAAAAAAAACTTGTTTTCAAAGGACAATCCTATTGTTTAATCATGTCACTTATCTAACTAATGAAACTTATGATGAATAGTTTATAGTAAAAACAAGATAAAGGAAGGGCTGAACGTAGTTACCTTCCAAACTATCTAGAATACCTTCAAATATAAATAATATAGTTTAGTGGGTCTATAGGCCTCCAACATATATTATCTTCCTTCAATAATGTTTGTAAACCTTATGTGGTTATCTCTTACCATCTACATTTTTTACATAATTTTTGTAGCTATTTCTTATCATTTGCAGGTTAGAAATCAAACCGGTTCTTCAAAATCACCACAATGACCAAAATCGACAATTTTATAACAAATCGAAGAAATGTCTAATAATGTTGTAGATTTATCAATTCATAACATGGTTTCTTTAATTTGACCTATAATGGGCGGAAGGTTATTGTGCTATAAACACATACATGGCAGCCTATGAGTTAGGGTGCTCTTTAAATTTATGTTAAACACTAATCATACTCCTTATGATATTATTGTGACAAGGTATTGTTTACTGCTATGATGTATGGCCATCCAATCATTCACATAAGCCTTCACCTCCACTAATTAAATCAACCTTTTTTTTTCGACACACTACAAAACCCTTTAAAAAAATCCCAAGGGAAAGATTTTTTTTGGAAAAAAAAACAAACACAAAAAATGGACATTAGCCCAACAAATTTCTCAATTGTTTTGATCTTAACATAGATGAAATGAATAGTGCAACTGATAAAAAGGATGGTACAAAATATCCAAATAGAAAGAATGATTTTTTTATGAGGACTTCAAAGGCTCAATGTTCCATGTACTTTCAAGTTTGGGAGCTATCATTTCTTCTTAAGTTACACAACCATTGAAGTTACCAATTATGTTTGAAAAATGGCGAAGCAATGAGAAGGTTCAAAGAACAATAGTAATGTTTAAATCAATGAATAAATGTCTGAATACATCAACATGCTTTGACAATGTTAGGAAAATGGTGAAAGATATTGTATCAATGTCTTTCATCACCCCCCAACATTCAACTGTTTTGTCATCCCACCAATATTTTATTGGCATCTCCCTAACATCTCCCCATCTCCCAATCCCACACCACATAAAATTATGAATTCAAAATTGTAAGATTTATAATTTTATAGTTCCAAAACCCCACTTGGGAATTTCAAGGACAAAATGTCACTTTTCAATATAGTTAATTTAACAACAAAATGTATTATAAACAAGAGAATGGTGACTCTTCCCAAGTTTGCGCCATGGTGAACTTTATTAGTCCATGGTTTGTCCTTGGACTAATTTTTCTCCAAATTAAATGCACTATCCATCATTTTATCTTAATTTGTGCATTTTAATGTGTCTTTGATTTCAATTTGAAGGATTCTTCCTAGTCTCATCCTATAGTTCATGCACACCCTTCTTGTTCCAATGTGAGGAACTATAGAACAAACCCCAAGATCTACAAGTTTTTTAACACATTAAAGTTATCCTTAAAGTTATATTTTCTAAACTTTATTTTGTTCATGATGCATGGCAATGTTATGATGTATAACACTTCTTATGTGAAATTGATCCAAATCTCCTTGATATAAGAAGGGTTTCACTTGTAAACTTAACATGGGAGGTGATTGGCATCACAAAAAACATCAACACTTCAAATTTGATCAATGTGAAATTAATTCAATTTTTGAACAATGTTGGTGTGATTTGCATTGTGATTGACATATCTCAAACACTTGAATTAGTTAAATCCACATATTCATTGGCCTTTTTTTCCATCTTATGTGTGTTGAACAAATCTCCATATGCATTTGGAAATGACATATTTGTAAAACAAATTCAACATGTGTTTTCATCTTTGAGCACATCCTTAACCTTGTAATAATTAGGCAAAATAATAAGAATAATGGAAAAGATCAAATAACACATTTTTTTCTAACACACAACTTTAATTCATTCACTTACACACAAAAAACAAGAAAATGAATATAATGTTATTTGATCCAACTTGTCACAATTCTAACTTTTAATTCACAATCAACACATTGACAAGCCAAAAATTTGAGGTAAAAGCAAATTGTGAAGTTGACAAAAGGCAAAAGGAATGAAAAACTCTCTCAAGAAAGGGAAACATAAGAGATCAAAGAAAAACTGTCCCGACACTCCCACCAAACTTTTTGAGCCATAGGATTTGTGAAGAGTTTAAAAATGTTCAAACCATTATTTCAAAATGAAAATCATGTCCAAGTTGAGTAACCTTTACATTATTGAAAAGCATTGGAAAATGATACAAAATATTAGATTGATGTTTCTCAATTGGATGTGATTCCTATCAATTATGTGCTTAGCACAATCAAGCATCTGAAATTGAAGAGTTATTACCTGAGGTGTGAAAATAATCTGAAGAATATGTTGTGATTTATGAATGTTAATGAGCTTATGAATACATTTATAATGTAAAGGTATAATATATATAAAGGAAATTGGAGTAATCTCTATATAAAAATTCATTCTTTATTTAGCTACTTGATGATGATTTAGGTTCAAATCACATTAAATTCTTTCCTTATTTACGAGGAGAGAAAAAGTTTCGTATGCCTTGTACAAGGACAAATTCAACATTTGGAGAGCATCCATTTCTTTATTTAGGATCATATTAAAAGATTAAAATAAATTTCAGGATAAATTCATTATAAAATTAGGTTCAAACTACATAAAGTACCTTTTACTTTTTTTCCAGTTAAATAAAAATATTTCGCATGTAAAATTCAACAAGGAGACATTTGACACCAAGGGAGTGCAAATTTGACATTTGGGGAGAGAAGTGTATGTGAAGGTGGCTCATGAAAATGTTTAAATCCACATTAGGGGGGGGGGGGGGGGGGGTCAATATTCCCCCTTTTTCCAAAATAATCACCCAAAAAAAAATTCTGAAAAATCACCATGTTTCTACAAATTGTTGAAGCAAGTAACCAGGATATAAAAGGATTCAAATCATTTTCTATTCTCATAGCTGGTCTATAACCAAATGTGGCTAAATCTCCTTGTGGATGATCATAAAAAGATTTTAATAAATTTTTGTTTTCATAGCTGGTCTATAACCAATCGTGGCTAAATCTTCTTGTGGATGATCATATAAAGATTTTAATAAATTTTTATTTTCATAGCTGGTCTAAAAACCGAATGTGACTAAATCTCCTTGTGGATGATCATAAACATGGCAATATCAAAAAAATGAAAATAAAGACTGGTTTAAATGTTTTAGCACTTTGTAAAAAGTTAGAAATAGTGAAAGGTGTTAAAGCACCAATTTATTTGATTTGGTTGTTGCCTTTTGCTCTTGTCACAACAAACCCCATTTCAAGCTTTTTAGCCTCGATTGCACTAGCCATTGACCATCATGATAGATACATACCTAGATATATTCCGAAAACCGGTTCGTGTGTTTTCCTCTTGCAAAAACAAAGCCACGCTTCCGATGGTTTAGCAAGGACCATAGGCTTATATAACACACCCACACTTGTTGAGAGAAGGGAGAGAGGGACGTTCGCCCCACGCAAAATCATGAACGCTTTTGAATGGCAGTTGGGTAAGAGAGATTGGGCGAGAGCGATACCTCTTTCTAATGGATAGCTGATGTTACATTTTTTTTTTTTTGTGGAACGTTGTTGGTTTGTTGGAAAGGAAGCGAAGATGGAGATGGGGAGATGATGAGTGTGATACGTTTGAGGGCGGAAAAGGCACCACTAGTTTTTGTTGGTTTGAAGGTAGGTTAGGGATGGAGAAGTGGAATGGGTGATCCCTAGAGAGATAGCATAATCGGGGGTTTTTTTTTTTTTCGGGGGTGTGGGTGTGTGGGAGGAGGGGTTTGTTTGGTAGGAAGTTTGGATTGAAGTTGGAGAGATGTGTGATGAGGTTTTTGTGGGTTGACAATAAGGTACCTCTCATGGTGGTTAGTTTGGGAAGAAGAAGCTGAGATGGAAATGGGAAAATGGGTGATGGAAGTGGTTTGGGGTTTGAGTATGTAAGTGGGATTTGGCGATTCTTGTTTATTTGTTGGAAGGAGTTTATCGTAGAAACGGAGCGTTCTTGGGATGGTTTGAGTGTTTTATTTGGTGTGTGGAGATGGGAGGTAGGTTTGATCCAGACAGACAGAAGCTTCTTCGCACCTGTCTGGATCAAACCAAACCTCTCCAGAAGAAGATGCATCCGAAAATGCGGGATGGTGTCGACATGAAGCTGGATATTGGGGCTGCCCAAGAGCTTGGTTATCAGGAAGAGCATCAATATAGGCGGGAAGATATTGCACGGTGTGAGAAGCAATGCTCGCAAATCTTGCCTCACCTTTTCTTTGGAGGTAACACAGTTGCGCAGAACTTGGAGACTCTTCAGAACTCGAGAATCACCCACATTCTCAACTGCGTGGGATTTCTGTGTCCTGAGTATTTCCCCGAGTCTTTCGTTTACAAGACGCTATGGTTGCAAGATAACCCCAGTGAAGATCTGGTCTGCATTTTGTATGACGTGTTTGATTACTTCGAGGACGTGCTAGAAAATGGTGGTCGGGTGTTCGTTCATTGTATTCAAGGAGTTTCTCGTTCTGCCTCTCTTGTCATTGCCTACCTCATGTGGCGAGAGAAGAATACTTTTGAGGAGGCATTTGAGAAAGTGAAGAAACTGCGGTGTGTGGCGAGCCCTAATATGGGGTTTGTCTTCCAGCTCCTGCAATGGCAGAGCAGGATCCTGAACTCTCCCGATACCCCATCATCCCCAAGATGCTTCCGCATGGCTCCTTTCTCTGCCTTTGATCCTCTGCACTTGGTGCTCAAGGCTGTAAGTAACCCTAATCTTGGAGCTTTGGATTCCCGAGGTTGTTTTGTGCTCCAACTGCCGAGTGGACTTTACGTATGGCATGGAAAGCATTCTGCTTCAGTGATGGCAGTTGCTACCGACCATGCTGCATTTCAACTTGTGCGATATGAGCGTGCACAGGGTCCCATTTTATCTGTTTGGGAAGGTGGAGAGCCTCATGAGGTTTTGAAATTCTTGTCTGGCTGTGTCAATGATGTTGAAAACTCTCTTAATCTTGAAAAGTGGCAAGAACGGAGGGTTTCAGAAGAGCAGGAGGTCTCCAATCCTGCCTACACACCTGATTTTGAGATTTTCCGCCAAGCTCAGCTTGGAGTCTTTGATCCACCCTTACTGGGTGGCTTGCCATTCCGAAATGGCAACTGGGGATTGCCCCACAGCAACAGCAAGAAGAGACCCGAGATTTGAAGTTACAACCTTGTTCTCCTAGACATCAATGCCCACTCTAGAGCAGCTTGAACTTTGCATCTAGGGTTTCCAAGGATGTATTCAGCTAGCTTGTGTCTTCTTCTCCATTTTTTTTGAGTTGCAGGGACTGTTGAACAAACATCACAGACAAACCCTATGGCCTGTTGCCCTTTGATGGAAGAACCTCAGAATTTTGAAGTTGCAAAACCTTCCTCCTGGATT
Organism: Sphagnum tenellum; assembly: GCA_963921925.1. Taxonomy (NCBI): domain Eukaryota; kingdom Viridiplantae; phylum Streptophyta; class Sphagnopsida; order Sphagnales; family Sphagnaceae; genus Sphagnum; species Sphagnum tenellum. The sequence goes on from OY998150.1 coordinate 10,561,828, forward strand.
GTCATCGACTTTGCTCTTGGCCACTTTGTAACTAGGGTTTAGAGGCTTTCATCAGAAGCAATCTGTGCTTGTGTGGCTGGCTTCTGTCCTCTTTCTAGTATTTTGAGTTGTTTGCAGGCACTGTCGAATCAACATCCATGATGAGCCCTAGGGACTGTGGCTGTTATGATGGAAGAATCTCAAAATCTTTGAAATGAGCATGTCATTTCTCCCGTTCACATCATTCTTTGATGCTGAAATAGCAATTGTAGAAAAGTTACAATGCCAAATTGGTTACTCTGTAATGGTCTTTGCACTGAACATCGGTTAGTGAAAAAGGATCTTGTCTCATGCACTCTACACTTCCATTGACACAACACCATTCATTTCTCCTGCCCCCTTGTAGCCTAACAAGGTTCATTTTGAGAACCCAGGTATGAACAGTCTGTAACATAGATGCTTATGTTGAATTCTTGATGGGGATCTTATTAGGGATGGTGATTTTAACATGAGAGGTCCAATCTTTCAAAAGCACTGCATTCTGAAGATGGTTAGTACCCATGCTTGATGCAATGAAAGAGATGTGCCTATGCATTTGCTAAAAGTACTCATGATGATTTTGCAGGCAGAGCATTGTCTGGATGCAGAGGAGTCTCTCAGATGTTAACTTTAATGTTGGAATCTGACAACATGCTTGTCAAGATCTACAATTTGGGTTATCCAATTTTAACCTTCCATCAATTGTCTCTCTGCTCTCCTGTTTCATTGGCATTATAGCCACATGATGTTGTCACTGCATGAGTTCTCATCACAATGCAGACTACCTGATAATGATCTCGAGCACTCCTTGACAACACAGAAATGTACCTGTGTATCTTGTTGTAAAGGATCTCTGCACTTTTCTTGACTGTTTCTCATTTCTCGTAAAGGAGTGATTCTGATCTGAATGTATGGATATATATTGTCCTCCAGTATCCTCGCCACATGGTCCAGTGAAATTCCCATTTCCAGTTTCAGAGCATGTGGAAGTTTCTACTTAAGATGCAAATGGAAGCTTAACAAATTTCTTTTGGTCTTGAAGACTTTGATCCATGCTGTAAGTTAAAAAGTTCAATGAACATTAGTGAACCAGTAAAAAACATTTATTTGTGATTTGAGGTTATCTTTTCGGTCTCAGGTGCAGGGTGTTGTGGAGACAGGTCCAGGAGTGTGCAACGCCCATGTTGAATGACCCTGCTGAAGATGAATTGGGAGTTCATTCAACTGGTTTAGGATAAGGTCTGATGATCCAAGAAAGCATTTTCCAAAGAAACATCTCAGAAATTTAACAGTATGGCAAATCAGCAACCATTCCTTTGTCAGAAATCAGTCATTGGCTAATTGATCAAGAGAAGGTGACAATCAACTGCTCATACACAGTTCATCAAAGTTGAGATCAATCTAGCCTGGCATCAAATATTTCTTGAGAAATGGAGTACAGAAGGATGACCAAAAGGGAGCAAGTGCAGTTGGAGGAAATTGTGAGCAGCAAACTTCAACAGTGAATAGCTGGTACATGGCTATTGGCAGAAAAAATATGGCTCCAAGTAAGACCCAAAACACCTCTTTGTTGGGCCAGGGCCAATCAGCTTGGTATCTACAAAACCTGATACAGGCCAGGGTTTGAAGCATTCAGAAATAGAGGAAGAACTGAGCAGTGGGTACTAACCACCTTGGAGCCAAGCTCTTGCTGCGTCTCTGGCAACAGGATTTCCAAAGAGGTAAACATTTTGCATTCTGCAGGAGATGAAGGAATGGCATCTTCATATTTAGACTAAAAATGGGAGAAATTTAGAGAGTTTTCTATGATTTGGTTTTTTAAAGCAGTAAGGTGTGGCATCTCAGTGGTCCAGTGTCTGCAGGAGACCATTGCACCTGTGCCAGCAAGGCAAAAAACTCTTGCTCATTACCTATAATGTGTAATGGACCAATCTGGCACATTGCTTTATGCCAGTGGACTATAAGGCTCTTTCCTTAGTTCTTCATACTTGTGAAGATATTACTTCCTACTGTGCTCAAGATTGCAGTGTGCACGGTTGGGCATCCTCACTGTAGACAGCATGACAGCACTGATGGAGTTCAGCAGTTAACATATCAGTTGTTCATGGTTCTTTTTTCAGGTGGGAGTAAGCATGAACTGGTCAGTAGAATGGCACTGGCAGGGTTTTTCCATGAACCTTTCCTAGCTCCAAAACTTACTACTTGTGCTACAAAAGGATGTGTATCCAAAGGGAGACACCTCTATCTAGCCATTATGATAGTGTGCTCAGTCTATAGCAGTAAAGTTGTTCCCTCATCATGTCTCCATCCACTGTTGGGTGCTGATGAAATGGTAGAATTGAAGAGGTCCAATTGAAATGGTAGAAAGGGACCATTATTTTCAATATTCACAGAATAGGGTTGTGTGTAGGACTGAAGATCTTTTTTTCAGGTTAGTGGGATTGCAGGATTTGGTGGTCTGAATTCGTTTTCTTAGTTTTCTTGAGTGAAGCAACAGTTCAATGTGTAATAACTATTTACAGACAGGGTTCTTGCACATTACTTGTGCACTTTGTTTTCCAGACATGAATAGATGTAGGATTAACTTTGTGGCTACTTTGTTTCAGTTTTCAATGACATCAAATTTTCAGAAATGCATTTATGTGAAGTAAAGTTTGTCAGAATCTAGTTTGAAATCTTCATAATTTGGTGAATGCTGCTAATAAGTGTAAAGCAAAGTGCAGCCCTCATCTTCCTTTTCTTTGCATGGCTTGGAATCTCTGTAAAAACCCCATGTTCAAGCTAAGTTTATAAATGCAGCTCATTCTACTTCTCTCTCAGAAGTTTCTAAGTGGCTAAGCCCCTTCTATGGGTCTCCTGCTGGTGGTCAATGACTTGCAGGTTGGTCAAGTTGCAGGAAGTTGATGTCCCCATGAAGAGTAGTTGAGTTCCTAAAGACTCCTAGAAAAAGTAATTGAAGTGATCAAGGTGTTGACAGCTCAAGATCTAACCATGACAAAATTTCTCGGGCCCTTCTGTTGCAACCTTTGATTCGTCAATTCTATATACAAAGATCAACCTATCAAGTTTATGAAATGTTTACATTGAAAGTTCCAGTTGAGTTACTGTACAATTTTGTTTTGATATTCCTCATTTCTCCTGACTTCATCTATGTACACAAAGACTATTGGTGGTGTCATATGCACTAAGTCATTTTGTGAGAATAATTGTAGTTTTACTTGGATTTAGCAGATATTTCCAAGATTCAAAGGCCTTAGACATTGGGATACTGGCTGTTTCCTTCTCTCTAAAGTATGGTTGTTTTGAAGACCTTAACATAGTGGTCACTTGGCATAATGCTGTTATTCATCTTCCTCAGACAATCATGCACTCAGTTTGCCTGACCAAAAGGAAAAGGTTTACACGAAAGGGTCTCTCTAATTGCCCTGAAAGTTTGCTTTGTTGAAGATCCTAATCCTTTGAAGGTCCTGCAATGACCTTTCTATTGTTCCTTGGATGCCCCTTTTCTATGTTCCTGTCCAATTTTCAGACTTCCCTTTTTGAGCATTGAGGGTTCTGAGATCAAAGCTTCTGTTGATGTTGGGGGTATCTCATCTGGTGTATAGGGCTATTTGTATAGAACTCAAAAAATAGCAGACGTATCATGAACCTTTCATATTTTGCAGTTGACAAGGACAAGGCATTCCTTTGAAGCATCAGCAATAGACATTAACAACACTGTAATGTTCCAGAAAAAGAACACTCCCTAGAGTACCTTGAAATGATCTACTGATGTAATTTGTGATTGATCGTTAGGCAACAGGGGGTCGTTAGCTGTTGTCAGCTTTTCTAATGCAGATGATGAGGAACATCTAGAGAATATGGATACCACTGTGACTTGGTAATATTGAAAAATCAGTATTAGAGGATGCAAATTAGCTATCTTCTCCAAGTCACGTGATTTCCTTTTTGTTTTTGCAACTTATTGCTTGATGGATTCATGTATGCAAAATTCTGAAACCAAATCACATTCTAGTGATTAGATAGAAGATCAATCTGAAAAACACAAACCAAATCACATTCTAGTGATTAGATAGAAGACCGGTTTGAAAAACACAAGCATGCAAACTAAATAACGTTTTCTACATAGATATTTCTCAAAAAGAGTGCATGTTTCTTGAAAGTTTGATAATCTTATCTGTGTTTGAAGCTTTGCATTCACCTACCAAGAAATTCCACATCCACCAAATGCTCAAATGCATCCAAGAGACATGAGTCCACGATTGTGGTGTTAGAGACATAAACTTCAATGCCACAAATAGCAAATCTTAAGACAAAAAGTCCCAAGAGACAAAAAAGGTACCCAAAACAATTGTTTTTAACTTGAGTACTAATGTCTGGTTACTATCAATGTCAAAGTCTCATCCTCCAACAATGTCAGCAGCCACCTGAACTTGTTTGTGTCCTTCCTTCAAACCTTTGTATTTCATTAACCTTAAGTATGCATAACTAGATGATCAGATACAGTGCAAATTCAAGTTCTGAGACACTATTGCTTGTTCTATATTACAATTTGCACCCAACTGTATCAATGAGGATTTTTTTGGTTGACTAATATAATATAGCCAAACATAATGCAAACCTTGACTTGTCAGTAAGTTGTAACTTTACCTTCTTGGGTGATTCCGAGGATGTAAGTGTGTGGAGTGAAACACATCAGGTGTGCAACACTACTCAATGATAGAGTGGACCATCTTCATGGGGCTGTACAACATAGTTTAGTTATATGTTACACACATTCAAGTCATGTAGTTCTCCACATACACCAAAAAGCTCCATCATCTTAGGTACATGGAACAAACATACTTAGATGAGATTCAACATATTCGAGCCAAGACCTAGCTCATAACATTCCCATGCACACACAAAAGAAATTTCAATAAGGTTAAGAAAGAACCCCAAGAAAGGGAGTGCAATAGAACAATACACCACCTATATAGTTGGAAATTTGTAAGTGCTTCAATGCCCATCTTCCCAACACTCCGAAAATAACACCTACTTGCAAACCTATCATTTGTAGAATTCTCATGCCACTATGAACATGTCTAATATACAAGAAAACTTTTAAGAGTTAAAAGGCCAAAGAAAATATAAGAATAACATGAGATTATTAAATACATACTACTTTCAAGCATTCAAATAGCTCTATTCAATTCGCAAAAAAAATCATTATATTGTCTCAAGTTGGTTCTAAGTGGAATTGGTAAGGGTAGTGACCATTCCATCATCCAATATGTTGCACACTTGAACAATGGCCGAGGCCACAACACTACCATCAGCTTCTTTTGTTTTTATTTGAAGAGCCACCTTTTGGTGCACATCAATAACAACAAAAGAGGGGTCAAAAGTTCACATGATATGGATCATAGGCTTTAAGCTAAAAATAGAAAATTTAACTCAATCATGCACTTGCCTTGACAATGGAATAGTGAAATTCTTAGAGACGATGAATCCTTCAAAAAATTGAAACATAATGATGATTCTTTTTGAGCGCAAACAAAAACTTATAAAGTAGGAGAAATCGAACCAGCCCACCTTAAAAAAGCTTATACTATTGCAAGCCCACAATTGCAACAATCTACAAAATGGTTTCCAGTTGTGTATCAAGTTTAGATTCCACACAACAACTCTATCATAATTCATTTTAAAAGACATTATTGTCATATCTCAAGAGCTTTTTTTCCTTTTCTTCTTGCACAAAATGTTTTGATAATTTTCATTTTCATTAATGACATATAATTGTGTAATAAAATTTTATGTAGATGTTTCAAAATATCATTTTAGTCCAAAGAAAACTCTAAATTTTGCAAAAAAATTGTTCATTATTACTTTGTTAATAAGATGCATCTAAAAAAGATGTGTAGAAAAAAAGATATAATAAATTAAGCAGTTAAACATATAGGAAATTCTACCATAGAGGTAAGGTGCACACCATGATACAGAAGGTGTTGCAAACAAAGTTGTTTCATTTGTTGTGTTTTGTGTTATATAGTTAATATCAACCATGATGGCATTGTAATCATTAAACCTAGAAAACCAATTTAGTTACCAATGAAGTTAATACTTAACTTATAATTGCATAATTGGAGGTATGTGTACCTCCAATTAAAACTCTCACTTTGTAATATTGATTGTTTGTTTATTGAAATAAATTTGAACTTATCATCCCTAATAAAAGATTTCCACATCAATTTAAATTGATTACTCTTGGATTTATGAATTATATTTACTTATTGAAGGTGGAAAAGAAGTGACAACAAGATAATGATATTAACGAAATCGTTGTCATCAAGTACTTCCAACAATCAACCTTGTTAATGAACTAGGGGTTGGCGATGGACTTGAAACTCATTATTTTTAGATTTGGAGTCAAATTTGAATTTGATATCCTCAATCATCATTTTCATCGTACTTATCGCTAGAATAAATTTTATCATTTTCCACCTTCACACATTATAACTATTGTTTAATTTGACTACATTTCAACCATATTTGGCTATTTAAAGATTATAAATGGCTTGTTGCACTAGTTAATTATTAATATTCTTTATAATAAAAAGTCCATTACATTGTTCACTTATGATGAAGCCTATTTTATTTTGTAATACTTTCAAATTTTGACATGGAAATTGAGGTAGCTTTTAGTTTTATTTACACTATGGACTATAATGGGTTACTGGTTCTTTAAACATTTCTTCAATTATTAACATGGTACATGAATTGAACCATTCACTTTTAATAGTTGAAACCATTGTTGGATGGTTTTCATTGGGACCCCCAATTCTCAAACTAGTTCTCACAATGAAAACTAATTAGTATCACATTTGATGATAACCAATTTGAAAATTGAACCAATAGTTCTCACCTAAGTGAAACTTGGGCTGTTGAAAACCTTTTTTAATTATTTTGACAATTAGGTCAATTATATGATAAAACCATAATCTAGTTTTGAGGTTATGATGGCAATAGTTAAATTAAATTTATTTCAAGCAACACTTAAATTATGTATGTTTAGGGAAATAAATATATTAAGTTAATTTAGGGAAATAATTAGATTAGGTAAGTTTAGGGTAGTAATTAAAATAAGTTCATTTAAGGTAGTAGTTAGATAAGTTAGTTTACAACAATAATAAAATTAAAGTAATTTAGGTTAGTTTGGGTGGGAAGCCCATTGAGGCAACACCTAAACACATAAAACCCCTTTGGGATTTTTTTTTCATAATTTATGATTTTTTTTTTCTTTTCACTCATTCGCATTATTCCTTTGTGTTGCTCCTTTGCGTTGTTTTTTCATGTTTCTTTGTTGCATTGCTCATGTTACTAATGTTCTCTCACATTATTAGTGGTGGTGTTACTTTGTTACATTGTTGGTGCTACTAATGTTCTGTTGTGTTCCTAGTGGTGATGTTAGTATGTTGCATTGTTGGTGTTATTGCTAGTCCATTGCATCATCGATGGTGATGTTGTTTTGTCATGTCACATTGTTGGTGGTGTTATTGGTTCGTTGTATTGTGAGTGTTGTTGATTATCCATCATGTTGTTAATGCCAATGTTGATCCATCGCATTGCGAATGGTGTTGCAACTCCATCATGTTGCCTTGTTAGTGTTCTTGCTAGTTCATCATGTTGCTAGTGGTGGTCTTGTTCCTACTAGTATGTCGCATCGCTAGTGGTGTTTTGGTTTTGTCTTGTTGTTGATGTTGATGTTTTGTCGTGTTATTCGTGTTATTTGTCACATTCCTAAGTACCCACATAAGTTATTCCCCCTTGTGTTATTATTGTTGTTGTTCCTTTGCTTGTTGGTTGTTTATTTTGTTGCGTTACATGTGGTTTGATGAAGTACTACCCTTGTTGCCATCACCTTATAGGTGGTGCGTTGGTGGTTTATCATGTTAGTGGTTCATCATATTACATTACTACTATTGGTCCATTGTTAATGGTTCATCATGTTGCATTACTACTACTAGTCCATTACTACCCTTGCTCATTGCCTTTTGCAAGTGGTGGAGCTCCTTTACAATTGGAAAGAAAGGGGAAATTTTTAGTCTTTCCATTTTTAATGATTTAATTATTCATTTTTTCCAATTTTTTTCATTTTTAAATACTTTTTGTTTTGTTTTCAAGGGGTTTTTTAATGTTGTTAATTTTTTTTTCTTTTTATAAGAATTCCAACATTAACAAAAACATATTCATCTTAAATTTGCATATATTTGCCATTGAAGAGAAATTTCAATAATTTAAAAATCTTTTTATACATGATTTCATTTTAGGTTGTAGGGTAGGTTTTGGTGTTTTTATTAATCCTACATATATTTTGGTTTTCTTTTCCATCTCAACAACACCGTCTTTTATGAAAATTGAAAATGGCCCAATCTTTTGAAATTGAAGATGTGATAAATGAAAATACATGTGAAGCATTCATGAATGATGTAATGGAGGAAAAATGCTTGGATCAAATGTGAAATAAACCTTGGTCTTCAAACACAAAAAAAGTAAAATTCAATAAGTAAAAAAAAGGAAACGAAAGAAAACATAATGAAAATGTATGTTCAAAGAACAATTTGGAAGTCAAATGGTAGAACTTCTTTATTTTGGGTTTTTGTTTTTTTGTGAACGATAACAAATATGTTGATGTGAATTTCCTTTAATCCATGAGATGAGTTCTTTGTTATAATATTCCAATTTTGATTTGTAACCCTACAACTTAAACAAGGAAATGTCTAATCTTATACAAAACAACGAAACATTGAAAGAACATGTGAATGTAGACCATTCTATTATTAAAAAAATGTTTGAGGAGGAAGTGAACAATCGATTGAAAAAAGAAATGGAAAGACAATATGTTACAAAAATTTCAAATCAATTTGGCAATGTAATTGTCAAATTTTTTTGGTCAAAGATCATTTTTATAAAAATCAAATGTAATAGAATTTTTAAAAAAAGGATAAATGCTTGTTGGTTGTTAAAAAACATCTACCCATGTAATTTGTGAAAAGTCTATGCATGAAGCACTTATGTTTGCATTTGTGTCCAAGACTTGTCTTTCCTTGAAAAATAATAATATGAAAAGATGTTCCATGAAATGGTGGAAAAAAACAAAATAGTTGTATGTTTGACCAATTTTGATATAATATAATTTTTTTGTACAACAAGCTTTGGTATTTGGATGTCAAAACGTGTTCATGACATGCTAATTATCCCAATAATTAGTAAAAAATCACAAGTAATGGAACCATCACAAATTTATGGATTACAAAATCCACCAACTAAAGTACCAAAATCAAGCATGCCACAAATGTAACCTACATGTAAGAACATTAGGAGTATGAAAAACCACCACTATTGCAATCATCATAAGTAGGACAACATGGATGTCAACTTGACCTTCATGATCATATGAAAAGTTTGGTTATTATCAATGATCATTGATTGAGTTAAAAGGTGAATGAAGTTCAAGTTTTCAAATTTGGAGCTCATAACCACCATCATAAACATAAATGTTTCAACTTTTATATCACAACCATGAGTTGATAAATATCATATTTGGCATACTCTTAGATACCTCAACTAAGTTATTGTAGTTTCAATGCATGGACTCACTATACAAAAAACATTTATATGATATGACCCCAAATACACGACAAAATCTTATGTGAAATGTTTCAACATTTTATATATGCAAAGCTTCAAAATCCAACTATTGTTGTTATAATTCATAATCATGATTAGATGATGATGAACAATTTCCCTTCCTACCTCTATTAGCATGCAAGACAAGCTAATATCTATCTATCCTTGAATCAACCTTTAGTGCAACCTTACAATTTGACCAAGGTCCAAAGCCAATAGTTTTAAATTGTACTTGGTGCATTCAAACAATAAGGGGTTGGAACATGATGTTACAAAGAAGATATCACATTCTCTATTTCAATTTTTGAAATTGTAAAGAAGGAAACTCGATTTACAAATTCGATCAAATAGGTTAACAATGACAAAGTTTTATTTGTCCTTGCAATTTTATATTAATCACCTTCACCATAAATAATGGCAACAAGTTGTTACAATATAGGTGTTTATCCTTGCATCAACCCTCACTACAACTCTACAATTCAACCAAAGTGGAGATAATAATTCTAAATTGTACTTGGTGCATTCAATCAATGAGGGATTGGAATATAATGGTACAAAGAGGATTTCACATTGTTGATCTCCTTTTGGGGATATGAATGAAGGGAAGACCTATGCAAAAATATTTTTTGACTTTTACAAAGTATGCAAATTTCATATGATTTACTTATTGTAGCAAATCAATTGTGTGAAAGAAAATCTCCAATTGCAAAACATCTTATTAATGTAGAAGAATGACATAGATGGAGGATACAAAGATTGACAAAATTTTGTAACACAAGATAAACAACATCGTTTTGGGTTTTCATGGATATCAAGAAATTTTCATACTCACAACTAATAAATCCATGACAAGCTAAGAAAAATTATACTTATTAAAGTGAGAGAAAGACTTATAGATAAGGGACAAAAACCATGATGAAGAAAAAATATTTAGGTTGTGTTTATTTATTTTTTTTGTTTTTGGCACAACATCAAACTATCCAATCAATATTTCATCAATTTGAAACATACTGGTGGGTACCTGTGACTTTCGGACACTGTGAAGTCCCTTGTTTTCTTTAAGCCCGGTTCATGTTTTAGTTTTTAAAAAAAAACTTGTATCTTTTTTATTTTTCATTTTAATGTGTTTCATGTTTTTATCATTATTTTATATTTATATATATTTAATATTTTTTTATATTATATTTTTTTTTCATTTCTTTCATTTTTTAAGTGTTTAAAAAAAGTTTCTAATTGTTAAAATGTTTTTTTGTTTTTTTTTCCTTTTTTGTTACAACTTTGTTTCATTTTATTTATTTATTAATAACACGATCGATGGCTGGGCGCCGCCCGGCTCGTGCCAGGTTTTTTTTACCGTTCGGCTCTTTGATCGTAGGCACCCCAGCAAGTAATTTGAAGCCTGGGTGTTGGGACTTGGGACCTGGATTGGTTGGGACTCAGGACTCGGTAAGTAAAAAAGTCAGGCCCTCGAGACTCGAGATTCGGTAAGTAAAGAAGTAAAAGTGTGTGATTGAGGTCCTGAATAGTTTTTGGGCCCTCGAGTTCGGGGGGACAATTTTAACAGTGATATGGGTTTCAGGACCTCGACAGACATACGCATAGACAAGTAATTTTATATATAGGATTAAATTATGGATAGATAATTAAATATGTATCATAGGTTAGACCCTTCCCAACAATTGCAAGTTTTGGTGTCATTTTATTCTAGTGGTTGGTATATAGCAAAGACGGATGAACTTAAAATGATTGGTAAAGGTAGCAACCACTTGCCCCCATCTTTAATGCCTTATGGTCCTTTTTGTCCATTTTTTGCTAACATCACATCCCAAGAGTTGTGGCAATATTTTTTTTCCTCAACTACAAGCACACCTCCAAAGACATCACATCTTGAAAATAAAATCTTGTGTGAATTTACAAAGAACAAACATTATTTGGTGAAAGAAGTGACTTACTATAAATAAACACATTGGGCATTACTAGGAAATGTGTTTTAGTTCACTTTGGGTTTCACTAGATTTTGAGTGAATTTGGACATTTTTACTTATTGAAATTGTTTAACCCCTTAATGAACAGGGACCAGTTGTTACAAACAATGACTTATTTTGCTAATATCTACTGAAACAAGGTCATTCTTTAGTGAAATATAAATTTATCAAACCATTCACTTGCTAGTTAATTAACTAACCAGTAAGAAAATCAATTAGATTTTTATTATTTAAAACATAATATTATTGTTTTTCCATGATTTTTAAAGCCTATTGTTTATTGACACGTGTCACTACCTACGCTAGGTTAAGAACCTAACTTAAATAGGTATGTAGGCCATGTAATCAACCTAGGCACCTATTATAGGAATTTGATAGGAGAATATTTGGTCAACATACCATTATTGACCACACACAACACCACCCATGAAGTTTGATCCCTTGACCTTTGGATTAGAGGCAAACACCTTTACCATCAAACCACCCCACTTGTTGTGATAATTCGTTACATTACATTTTATTTGTCAAATATTTCATTTTAAACATTACAAAAACATAAACTTTGAAAATCATATGTTATTGAGATTTTGTTCAAATGAAATGATTAGAGTTTACATTTTTTTAAAATTTCAATAACGTACATAATTACATTTACTTCCTTCTTAAAGATTAAAATCATTTAAACAAAAAAAATTTGAATATCATTATTCAATAACATTTCAATGACCATTCATTTGAATTTGTTTTTTAATAAATGGTTTTTTTTTTTTGTTAATACAATAAAATTACCTATGTTAAGTTACTTTCAATTATTATATGACTATTTTTCATTAATTTAAATTATTTAACCCTACATTATTTATGGCTATTTATGGTTATTCTCAATTACTTTTGGTTATTTTTTGTTATTTCAGCCTAGGCTACTTTTGGTTATTCTAAGTTATTTTTGGCTATTTTAGTTTATTTCACCTTAGGTTATTTTCAGCTATTGTAAGTTTTTTTTGGCTATTCTATGTTATTTTTGGCTATTGTAAATTATTTCAGTTTAGACTATTGTAATTATTATAAATTACTTTTGGGTATTGAAAGCTACTTCATCTTAGGTTATTATTGACAATTCTAGGTTATTATAAGTTATTTCACCTTAAATTATTTTTTTTTATTATAAATTAGTTCACCTTAAATTATTTTTGGTAATTTTATGCAATTTTAATATATGGCTATTGGTACTTATTCTATTTGTGACTATTAATGGTTTTTAGTGGTTATTTTATTAATAGTTCTTGGTGGTTATTTTATTAATGGCCATTAGTAGTTAATATATTGGTGGCTATTTTATTAATGGTTATTAGTGGTTATTTTATTAATGGCCATTAGTAGTTAATATATTGGTGGCTATTTTATTAATGGTTATTAGTGGTTATTTTATTAATGGTCATTAGTAATTAATCTATTGGTGGCTATTTTATTAATGATTATTGGTGGTTATTTTATTAATGATTATTGGTGGTTATTTTATTAATGGCTATTGGTGGTTAATTTATTAATGGCTATTGGTGGCTATTATACTAATGGCTATTAGTGGTTATTTTAGTAATGGTTAATAATGGTTATTTTATTAATGGTTATTGGTTATTATTTTATTAATGACTATTGGTTGTTTCATAAATAACTATGGGTGGTTATTCTATCAATGACTATTAGTGGTTATTATATTAATGGTTATTGTATTATAAGTTATTGTTTGATATCATATGGTATAATATCATAGGTTGTTGGTAGATATTATATTGTAGGGTATTTTAAATTATTTTTCATAGGTTATTATTTTATATTTTAAATGATTTTTACCTTAAATCATTATATCTTGTTTAAGATTATTTTAAGTTATTATACTTAGGATAAAACAATTTATAATAACATATAATAATTTGAAGTAAATAACCTAAGGTATAGCTTAAAGTTAATTGAATAATTTAATTTATAATAGCTTAAAAACTTATAATAAACTAGTTAAGATACTTTAAGGTAAAATAACATATAAAAATTTAGGTTATAAAAATTTATAATAGCCTATAATAACATAAAATATAAGTTAACAGAACTAAAATAACTTTAAATAATATAGGGTATATCATATAATAATGTAGATAAAATATTTTTTAAAACATAGAAATAAACCTATTTACTATAGTAAATTGTAATAGTGAATTATGTTAATTAGTAATGAAACATGATGTCTACATAATGATATCATAGGTAACTAACTTTCACTAAGGTGAAATTAGTAAAATGCAATTAAGTTATTTCATTTTTAAAGTCCCATAGTGATTTAAGCTGGTAAATTGCACCCCACTTTGGTAATAGTGGGGGTACACTTATAAGTTGTCTAACAATAATGACATTTGTACATTTTTGGATTGTCTGTGCACATTGGTTTTCTATATTTGAATCCATACTGATGTTAATTAATTCCAAACTGTTTGGCAATGGCTTTTTGAACTTTGACTTTAATTGAATGTCCTCAAATTAAACAACCTTAGCAACATTCTTGTTATTGTATTGATTCTTAACATATTTCAATATTGACATCAATCTTCATGTCTACAATCAATGACTTTCACCACAAATATTGCATTTGAAAATTTCAAAACCCATAATACATGCAAAATATTATACTTTTGTTTATGCACCATGCCTCAAATCCAACTTTTCATATTATACTTGTAACATGGTAGATGTTGTGGTTAGCTTCACATCCTCTAAAAGCTCTTGGATTGAATAATCAAAGTTGCCATAAAATCAACATGTGTAGTTTAAAAATGTGTTACACATTTTTCCCCAGATTTTTCCAAAATTTAATGGATGAGCCATTTGCCTCTAACTTTTTAAGGCCAACAAAGCCAACTATCTTGAAACCATATATTTCAAATTTAGCAAAAGTTGATTCTTCTAACTTTCCTATGAAGTCTTCCTTTGTTGTAATTTCCTCAATAATGCTTCCAAAATTTTCATCTAAGTTCATATAAGGACAATATTGCAAAGCTTTTTTAATTGTCGTAAGTAATGCAACTATTAAAAAATGGAATTATACAACTATTAAACTATAGGGTTGTAAACATTCCACTATAAAAAAACACATTTGATGATGTTTTCTTCTTCAAAATCCAAACAAGCAAAGTTGAAGCATAATTCTGCTAATTTTGTGGGTCTCCTTATAAGAAGTTGCCCCAATGTTGGAAAAATTGTAATTTGAGTAACTTTAAATGTGCTCCATCTTTATGGTGGCTACTATCATAATGAAGTTGCAACATTTGTTTTTGCTAAAGTGAGGAAGAACAAGCACATTGAATTGCACACATGTGGAATGAAAGTTGCATACATGGAATTTAAATAACTTTAGAATTTGGTTTCCAACAAGCTAGAAGGTCGAAAGAATTGGGTTGAAAATTCAAAGATTCAATTGTCAACATACATGTTTAAAGATGAAACATGGTTTTCCAAGGGATGTGGGATTTGAAACATCCTTGGAAGATCATCATTCCATGTCTAGAGCTTGAACCTACAACTTTAAATTCCTAGGCGTAGGAACCTATAACTAGCAACTAGGTATAGAAGCTTAAAGTAGGCTAGGGCAACCTAAGCTATTATATTTACTAGGCTTAAATGTAGACTGTCTCAGTCATGCTTACACACAGATGACCTATGTAGGAAAATCTTATTGAATTTGGGTTAAGCCTTTTCAATTGGCTCATCCCAAGTGGCCTTCTTTTTTAAAATATTTCTTATATCTTGGATGGTTATGGTGCATCTATTTATATTGCTCATCATTTGGAAAGGATGACAAACAATATGGGACAAACTTTTGGGAGGGAAAAACATTTTCATGTTCACACAACATTAGAGCCTTTTAGTTCACACAACATTATTCCTAAATAACTATGTAAGATACATAAATTAGTTATGATGTCTTCGTATCTTCCTTTGTGCCCTTTCTGTTTCATGAACTTCCACCTGATACACAATCCCATGGTATTGGTCTCACTTAGTGTTCATATTCAAGGACACTTCAGGAAAAAATCCATTATGTTCACCTTTCATCAGCATCCATCTACTTCAGCAAAACAATCTCAACAGTGGAAAATGCTTATTGCAGACAGAGTTGGAAAGACTGGGATGGCAGAAAGATACCACTTTCTTAAGAGTTTCAGTTAAAACAGCAGCCTTTGTTGATGCAAGCCTACGGCAGCGCATGAGCTCACTGGCAGACACCCCCACACCACCCCCTTTCTGCACTCCACAAACTTCACCACGTTTGCTTATTGTAATTGTCAACCCGCCCCCCATCACCAATTCTTCTTTCAAGCTTGGATCCAGTACCTGTACAAATGCTTGTCCTGTGAGCAACATGCAGAAATTAACAAAGTTTCTTAATCTTTCACACCAAGCAGTAATTGGAACAATGCCAAAAGACTCACCAGGAGATCTCCATCCCCCAGAAAAGCGAATGTGACTGCAATTGGCAGATGATGAATACTCAATGCCAATGGCTCACGTACCTGCAAAAACACTAGTCCATTGTTTAAAATTAACACAGAATAGATGTTAATCATATCTGCCCACTGGAATAAATGTTGAGATACAACTTTAAGTTTGCAGATTTTATGAGCAATTACCAGTGAAACACAGACTGTCATGACAAGGTCATATCCGTCACTGGCCCACCTAAATAGATTAAAGTTACAGAAGAATACATGGATGACAAGTCAGTAAGACATTGGAGCCAAACCTCAGGAGGGTGCACAATGATGTCTTGGTCATCTGGCCCCCCTAATGTGCACTCTGGCCTTCGGAAAGAAAGCAGAGCTGCAAGTGCTGCCAGATTTGCTGCATCAATCAGATTCCTGACCTCCCAATCCTCAGCTCAAATTAGAAAAAAGTTGCAAAACCAACCTTGCAATCTGGTTTGCTCCTTTGTCAAAACATCTCCATGTCTGGAAACCTTAAAAAACCCATGATATCTGATCCAAATATTTTGAACTTAATGTTCTCCGAAGGAACATTATGGCTTCTTCCTTAAACCATTGCAGTAGACAGAGTGCATTATGGGTTCTAGATTCAGGACTAGAGATGATCATATACCCGCCATTATCAAGGATATGGATGTCTAGCCGAATTGCCCAGACAGACCTGCCTGCCAGCACACACAGTGACTCTGTATCCACTGCTTTGCTCTCCCTGCACTCATGTGTCAAATAAGATGAAGCTTCAATGAACAGACAAGTTCTCAGACCATATTCTACTTGCCATAGTGAGAGATGGAAGAATGAGCAGTCAGTAATTTCCACTGCCAAGTTGTAACCTAGACAACACTACCTTGTCATAGTCAAAGATAGAAGAATGAGCAGTTGGCAATTTCCACTGCCAAGTTATAACCTAGACAACAATACCTTGAAAACCCATTCTGGAGGAGAGAAGAGAGAGGCTGTGAAATTTTGAAAGCATTTTAGCTGACTGATAGGTACGTACCTCAAGCCACGGTCAATAATGCGGCCAAGCTCCACAGCCATCTCTCCAGGCCGACCGGGCTCCAACCCTGGGTCAGCCATGGGCGAAAACTCCGTGAAAATGGCAAGGGTTCCTTCATTGGGGCGGTCTGGATAGGGTTGCACCAGCTGGGCACTCACCACCGCAAGCACCCTTGTCTGACCTAACTGCACCTCGGCTGAATCATCTCTGCAAATAATAATTTTTTTTTCTGGCTTTCTTTTAGAGCAGAAACAAGAAGGAAAGTTTGGAAACTAAAAAACCACAGTAATAATTCTTCTACTGTTGTTGTTGTTGATGATGATACAGAAAAAAACTGCAAAGTGCGTGGAAGCAACGGATTCTTTCCATTCTTTCTTGGTTGCTTGAAGAGAATTTTTTAAACAAGGGTTCAGACAGCTGCTCCTGGAAACTACAACAACGGAAACAAGCAAACATACATACATACTTGGAGAAATTGATGACCAGGCGACGGAAATCGAAAGGCGTTCGACCATCGATGCGTTGATTTTCCCGCAGCGCTGCTTCGATGAACTGCTTCTCGTTGATACTCATACGCATCGCACCCATTGCCATGTTTTCTTTCTTCTTCTTCCTTTATTCTCCCCTCGCTGTTTCACTCTCCTCCTCGTTCCCTCATAACGGCAACAACACCATCACAAGCTTCAGAAAGCAAAAAAAACACATACAAAACTCAAAATTTCTTTTTGAATCCTTCCTTCGCGCTCGATCGATTCCTCAAGAGTCGCGTGATTCTCTCTGTTCCTCCCATGGGTGACATCTCTCGTACGTGAGCTCAAAGCTCGTTGTTTCTGCATGCCACGAACTCACTCAAAGATTAGGGTTAGGGTTAGGGTTAGGGTTTAGATTCAGAGATTTTACATCCTGAAATCACTCGAATTTATCTTAATTTGATTTCTAAGAAATTTTAATTATTATATGTCATTTTGTTTCATTCATATTTTTTATTTAAAAAAATTTGTCACACAAAATGTCAATTATTCAATTGTGTTATTTCTATAGACAAATCATGTTTTGTTGATGTTCTCATAATGAATATTTCAAGGAGTTTTGATTTTTGATTTTTTTTGAGATAAATAAAGAGGTAGGTAAATATGTATGTTAATTAAGTTAAAATAAAAATGAGTAATATTTAATGTCTAATTATTTAGTATAATTAATCATTCCAACCACATTATAAATCCTTGAATTATATAAAATATCAAGATAGTTATAATGCACTATATTGTTGATTGATAATTACAATCAAATTATAACTAATTCTTACAAATTTGACTTAATTATTATATATTATCAACATTGTATTTGTAATAAATTGTAATTAACTATTTAACTACATATTCGTTAATGTGTTTTAAATAGATAACTAATTAACCAACTAGTAATTTATCATAGGTACATAAATGGCCTACCTTAACCTATATAATTAGGTTACGCATAGGTTCAAATATAGGTAAATAGGTGGAATATAAGTAAAGCATATATAAATAAATACACCTACATATAAACTGTTTGTATTTAGGTTATTTGGTCACATACTTACATCACATAAATTAAATAGGTGGTTGCTTTAACTTAAAACAAATTGATTATGGCAAAACTATTAATAATTAAGCTAATTGTGGAAAAAAAATGATTATTAAATGAATAATGGCTAAACCAACCAAAAATTACAATAATTATGGACAAATAACCATGATTAAACAGACTATGGTTAAGTTAACCATAAGTAAATAAATGTGGTGAAACTAACCATGAATAAAGTAAATATAGTCAAGATAACCAATGAATAAATATTTTATGGTTAAATTAACCATGGATAAACCATAAATGACTAAAATTAGCTATGAATAAAATAAATATGGCTAAACCAGAAATGACTAAAATTAACCATGAGTAAAATAAATATGGCTAAACCAGAAATGACTAAAATTAACCATGAGTAAAATAAATATGGCTTAACCAGAAATGACTAAAATTAACCATGAGTAAAATAAATATGGCCAAACTAATCAACATGAATAAATATTTTATGGCTAAACCAGAAATGACTAAAGTTAACCATGAGTAAAATAAATATGGCCAAACTAATCAACATGAATAAATATTTTATGGCTAAACCAATTATTCATAAATTAATTATGGCTACAATATATATGAATGAAGTAATTATGGCTAAAATAAAATTGGTTAAAATAATTATGGAAAAAAACCATGAATAAATTTAATTAAACTAACCACTAATAAAGTTAATATGGTTAAACCAACTAATGAATAAATATTTTATGAAAAAATCAATTATGGCTTTAAAAAACACAAATGAAATAGTTATGGCTCAAATCAAAATGGTTAATATAGTTATGGCAAAATTAACCATGGTTAAACTAAAATTGGTTAAACTAACGATGAATAGATAAATTTGGCTAAACTAATCACTAATAAAGTTAACATGGTTAAATTAACTAATGAATAAATATTTTATGGAAAACAAATTATGCAAAAATGGATTATAGCTTATAAAAACAAGAATGAAATAATTATGGCTAAAATCAAAATGATTTAAATAGTTATGGCAAAATTAACCATGGTTAATAGAGAAATGGTTAAATTAAGTATGAGTAAATAAATTTGGCTAAATTAACCACTAATCAAATTAATATGGTTTAACAAACTAATGAATAAATATTTGATGGAAAAATCAATGATGCAAAAACTAACTATGGTTAAAAAAACGTGAGTGGAATAATTGTGGTTAAACTCAAAATGGTTGAAATAATTATGGCAAGACCAACCATGGTTAAATGAACAATAATATTAAATGAATTATGGGTCTATTAATTATGGTTTAATTTATTAAGGTAAAATAATTAATATGTTAAAAATAAATATAGCTATTTTAGTTATGTTTATAGTAATCATCGTTAAACTCATTATGGCAAAACCAACAATGGCCCAAATAGTAATGGTTACTTAATTATGCTAAACTAATTATCATGGTTAAATTAGTTGTGGTTAGTTTTAACTTTAATTTATTTTTTCATCAGTAGTTTATCCATAATTAATTTCAATATAATCAGTTTAACCATAGCTAGATTATGTATATATGATTAGTTTAACCATAATTAATTTGTTCATGATTCATTTAGTCATGATTAGCTAACATTCACATTTTCCGATTTTTTTTAATTGGTCAAACATAGTCAAATGTTACGTGTAGTCCCAAGATACCCAACTAGTATTGGAATTTGTAATTGGCCCTTTTGATTAAGTCATTGGCCATTTTGGCTAAACCTACTTAGTTAGCCCTATTGATTGAATATAATAGGTGACCTTATCGATTAGGGTACTTTCCAATTTGACTATATTGAATGGTCTTCTTGACTTGGCCATTAACCAATTTGATTATGTGGTATTTTAATTTGACTAGATGTTCGATTTGACCAATTGTTAAATCAATCATTCTAGTCAAATGGATTAATCAAAAGATACCCATTGTCATTCAAGCCTTTTGCCTCTAGTAAAAAAGACCCATCTAATCAATTTGGTTAGTTTGAAAAAATAGGAATTCTAGTAGTGATGATGATTCTTCGTTCCATAAAGTTTGCACTCCAAACTCTTCTCTTACTTAATGTAGCAACAACCACAACTTGTGTGCATATATTCTCTATATCTTTCTAAAATTTTATTTCAAAATTTGTAAAAATCTTTTTTTCAACATCTTTCTCCCAAATCTCCTTGTTTCCTTGTGTAGGTCCAATGCACCACACAACATGTGTGCTTGAAATGTAGCATTGTAGTAAAGTATTATAAGACACAAGAAAATGATGGCATTGCAAGATACATGCACAACTTATGAACTTGACATTGTCTTTATGAATGCAACACTTCAAACATGAGATGGCAAACATGATGGAACATGTTTTGTAGCAAATTATGTACACTTTGCATATCACAAAGACCATAACACCAAGTTGTACATGCATGTTTACAAGAAAGAATAAAACTAGGTTTCAACTCCAAACTCCATAATTTTTACTTGTTAATGCTACCATTAATTTGTTTATGTATACAACTTTTTAATGTCATGCCTATGATTTTTTTTTTGCATCCTAAGAGTGAAAAAACCACTTATCAAACATGGATGATGATGATAGTATTGCATTGTTCCACTCAATCACTAAGAAGTTTCATGATGAACAATTGCTACAAAATTAGGCATTACTTAGAGGTCAAGAATAGGGACACAAGTGATAATTTCCACCTAGACTACTAAATATGGTTCAAGGACTACTAGATCACGTGAAAGACCATTATAGTATGGGGAACCACAAGATCATAAATGAACACTTGATGTTTATGAATGGACAATGGAAAATAATAAGGCAAAAAATTCAATTGAAGTAGAATTTACACCAAAGTTCATTTGAGGAGATTACTATGGTAAAGCCCAATTAGGTGAAAACAACATGTGTGGGGGCCAAAATTGTTGTTGCATTATGTTGTTTTTCAAGAGTACCATGTTTGAACTTCAACCATTTTATTATTGTAAAGGATTTTCACAATGTTTTTGCATATTACAATTGGTCTAAACCCAAATAAAGCAAATGCCGAAAAAACTACAATTTTTAATTTCATATGATGTGATGTTAGGGTATATTTGCACAAAAAAATGTACATCACAATGTACTCAAGAATGAAAATATACTTAAGAAATGATTGAAATAATTTTCTTGAAAAATAAATTTTGTAGTATTTACTAAACATTGTAATAGAGTTTGAGAATTATCATACCATAAATGGGTTCTTTTGAAGGTGATGATCATAAATATGTGATAAATTAAAATTTTGACAAGTGAAAACATAAGCTTCTAATATGGCAATGGGCTTTTGTCTTTTTTAAATAAAGGAGATTCTCCCCTCCCCTCCTTGATCTTATTGTAAGTACTATCATGGAGTTAGTCAAAGCTTCTTATTATTTGAAACACCATAAATATTATTTGAAAATAAATTTTCACACCAAAAGGCTTTCTATTGGTCGCACAATCAACTTTATTGTGGTGGAATAAAAGGATATTTGCTTGATTTATGTTGAACATCGTTTCATGTATATTTGTTATTGTCATGAATTATTGTTTTATATGCCTTAAGCTTTATGCTGGTAGGAAAACTTCATTTTATTGTGCATTACTTATAATTACCATTAATGGATCGCTTCATGACTTTCAAACAATCATGTTTTCAAATAGAAGATGAGAAGAAAACATAGTGCAATTTTAAAAAGAATAAGGTTATATTACATTACATATACCATAAATATACTCATTATTTCTTGAATTTAATATTTATTTATTTATTTAAAATTAAATTTTAAAATTAAATTAAATTTGTGAAAATCAAAATAAAAAGTCCAAACACCAAAAATGAAACCCATGATTAAATGCAACACATTTGGAGGTGTACGTTTTATGCACATGTTATAAAATTGCCCAAGTTGGCCCCCTCATATTGTGCTTTCACCCAAGGGTGAAAACACATTGTAGGTGAGCCACTTTTCATCCAAAAAAATGATGTATAACAAGTATGATAAGTAATAATTGCATGAAATCTTGATGGATTTTTTACAAAAAATCTTAAACATAAAATAAAAGACTTTAGAATGTGAACGACAACATTTTGTAATTCAAAGTTCATTTTGAATCAAAATTAAACTTCATCCAATGGTTAGATGAAGAGGATAAGATAAAATCAACATGCATAAAATATATAATGTATATTTTTTCAATAGTCATAAGGCCTCATGTTTGTGATTCATGACACATTACCCCAAAAAAAAAAAAAAAAATGGCCACCTAGAAAATCACTTTTTAAAAAAAAGTTAAATGGTTTTTTCCCCAAAAATAAGAATTGATTGTGCATTTATTGCTCAAAAATGCAAAAAACCTCAGTTTTCTAGATGGATTTTCAAATATAAAATTTAAACCTCCAAATGGTCTTAGATTTAGTTGATGTATATCAATATCATCCACCACAAAAAAAATTCTTTACACAACTTCACTTGTAACCTTAATTTGAAATATACTTGCAATTTTTCATATTTTGTGATGTATTTGTTTCGACACAAATATATTTCATATGTTCAAGTTCGTAAATGTTTGTTGGATTTTCTTTCTAAATAAACTAGTTTAAGTCTAAAGCTAGTGTAATATAATTGAAATGAACAAAAATAATCCAAGATGGCAATGTCCACGTGTACCAAAAAAAACCAAATACAAAATTTATGTGTTTGTGATTACAATTTTTTTGGGGGGCTGTAATGTGCTTTCACCCCCAATATATAATCAAGTTCGAGTCCTCTAATCCAATAAACACTCATGTAATTCCTTTTAAGATCAACTTCCCATAAAATGCACGTTCATTTATAACTACATCATCTAGTTGGACCTACAATCACACAAAATGCATGAAAGGTCAAAATTTAACATCAACATCTTTTGTCTCTCAACTAAGAGGCAATATGTCCTTCACTTTTATAGACATCATGCACCACCTTTTAAAGAAATAACTTGGATTAGATTTGGCTTCAAGATCACCCTAACAAAAAATGCAGTACAATGTCCTAATTGCAATACAAATTCATAGAAAGATCATGTGGTTGAACAATTATTACATTTCAATGAACAAATGAAAGGAAAAGTTAGTTCTTGATTTAAGTAAAAGGAGTTTCATCTATGAATGATTGTAGTCTAGGAGTTTAAAAATTAAGGTTTTAAAGATCTTGTGGACCCAAAAAATGCCTAGACTAAAAAAGAATAAATGTATGTTTATATTTCAAGTCATATCTAATCTATTAAAGAGAGGCACATGTTAACTAGTGTAGTTTTTGATAAAATTTTGTTACTTGTTGTGGGAGGCTCTTGGTTTCCCATTTACCAATGAGTTCACAATAAACCTCATATATGATCTTTTTGGACAATCACATCGTACATTCCACCTTTCATGCTTAGTAGAAGATTGACCCATTGTCTTTACAATAAACCAAAACAAAAATGTTTTGTAGTTTAAGCAATAGTAGTTTCTCCTTCCTCATCATGTTAGGCAAATGGACAAGGAAGAAATAAATACCTTGCTTTTATCTGTGTGTTTGAAGACATAGTCAATAAAATAATCCACATGGAATGCACGCTCACAATCTAGGCATGCAAATATAAATCAATCAATCACACCATGTTAATGCATTTGATGCAAGACCTCAAATGCAAATGCCTAACAACAATTTGGACATTCAAGTATGTCATAATACATGTTAATTATAATGTTAATTGTTTCCTTGTGGTAGGATAATTTTTTTGATTCAAGCCGATGTTAGTTAGACAAAATAATAAAGAGGGAGACAAGGGACCGAATAGGGAAGTGTCTTAGCAACATTCTCATTCACAACTATACATATATTAAATTACATATCTTTAGCCACATAAAAGTTGAAATTAAAACATGAACTAATACTTGTTGAACATAACTTCACCACATGTTAGGGATGTTTTGCACATGCACTTGAATGAAAACATAAAATTTTATCCAATATTGAATTGAATGTGCATGTAGTGTAATATTTTTTAATTTCAATTTCCCAACATATGGGACACTTTTTTTGAGCATTGAGTACACTACAAATGCAATTTTGACATAAAATTTGACCATAAATAATTATTTTTTAATTTAATTGCATCCATGCAAGTTGGACATCAAATTTTGAGTTGTTTTTATGTGGATTCAACATTCACATTTTTGTCCTCATTTCCAATCCAACTCTAAATAAATATTGAAAAATCTAACAATCTTCTAGGCTTAATCTCTTGTACCATGGACTTCAATACATATATGAAAGACCAAAACATTGGTAAACAAAACTAAAAATAAAAAATAGAACATAGAAGCCAATCCTCATTATGATTAACACATTATCAACATACCATCTTTCTTATTATCATCTATAAGAGTTTAATCCAAATGGCTACAAAAATTTGTTGAAATACTTCACTATTTGGTTCGTGTTAGTTAGAGGTAGCACATCTTATAAAATTGATAGAAAAAGATGAATAGTTCATGTTATAAATTGAAATGGTTTTGCTTGTATAAATGTTTTTTTGTAACAACTTTTCTTTCTTCAAATGAACATGGGAAATGTACTTCAATAGTTATAGTGGTTTCAAACACGAGAGACATGTATGATGTGTGATACCATTTTAAAAATAAATATTAACAACTACAACTTGTTTGTTGGTGGAGATTGGATCACTTTAAGGAATATATACATCACATATCACCTATATTACAACAATAGGATGTCCACTCATTCCTCCAATTATTAAATAGTAGATAATTTCAAAGCCCACAACAACACAACATTGTTGTGTCATATACATAAAAATCCCTTGAAAGTGATTTGGGGATTGCATGGACAAAACCAAATCCCCTAGACCTTTAGGAGTTATTTCATTTCCTTTGACTTCCCCACACTTACTCATATTGTTGATCAAAACAAGCAATGATCAATCAAGGGCATGACATTTTGCCAATATTCTTATTGTTTGAAGATCTGTTGGTTAATTAATGTTTTTGCTATTTTTCTTGGTTGAAAGTTGCAAGTTAGGTACTAGTAGTAACGTTGGATGAATTTGGTTTGTTGAATTGCCTTTTTGTACCCACTTTTGGGGAAATGATAGATTGGACAAGGTGTTATTTGATGTGAAGGAAGGATCATTGGGTTGCCACAATCCCAACATCAACATGTCCTTTGGAGCATGAGCTTTTGCATTAAGATGATTTGTAGCTTACAAAAATCACCTATTGAGGAAGAAAAATGGCAAGAGAGTGGCATAATGGAGGTGTGGTGGTGGTGGTGGTGCCCTATGTGCACAAAAAATTACAAATCTTGTTTTGAATTCAGCACCATCCTATTTTGCACTTAAATCCTATGTCCATTTCAAATTAAAACCTAGACATTTGAATTTTAAACATGTCTCAAGTTGTGGATTGATGACCATAAGGCATATCAATTAAAAATCTTTCTTATGTGCAAACTTGTTTGCATGTAATGGGTTTTGATATTTCAAAATCCCAAGACTATGGGGTATAAAAAAACCATCACATGCCCAACAAGGATATGTACATGTGAAGATGGTGCATGTTGTTTCAAAGGAAGTGACCATGACTAGGAAGAGTGCCTCGAACTGAGCCCATGAGCTTCATCAAACAACAAACACTAGCTCTTACTTTGGAACATTGTAACTTTTTTTGAACTTTTCATTGTTAAATATCATATTCCTAAAAGACATTATTTGCTTAGAATTTTTGAATAGTTAAAAAAATCACATGAGCATTCACCCCATTCATGATTATAATGTTTTTTTGAAAGCTTGCAAGCATCTTATACATCTAAGAAGCTAAACTTCTTGTGCCATGGACCTCAATATACGAAAGATTGAAACACCTATAGACATAACCAATTTTTGTTCTTTTTTGGAATAAAGGGTCCAACATAGAACCCAATCTTGGCAAGGAAAGATATGTGAATATTTTGTCCCAACTTTCAAATCCAACAAATCAAATGACATTTGAATAAAGTACAAAAATTGAATGCAAAAGTCGTAGACAAAATCGTTACTCCTCTTTTTCCTTTTGTTGTTGCTTGAAAATACCATTGCAACAAACCAACAACAAAAAGTCAAAGCAAAGCAACTTACTCCTGGAAATTACATATGATCACAAGACTCACTCCCCTTGCTATAGTGGCAAAAAGCTTGTTATTCGCAAAACCATCATAACCACTTCAATTGGTAAATTTTCACCCAAACATCTCTGGAATTGTCCGAGGATGACCATACAACTGAAATTGTCCTTGGAATTGTCCAAGGTCAACCATACGAAAGATTACACAAAACCTCCCATATACAAGCTTCTCAATCTTTCATCATTGGAATAATATGGAACATATTTTGTAGCAAAAAAAAACCATGCTATAGTTTTTCACCTAGATTTAACCAAAACAAAATATTGGCATGTACAAGAGATTAGATTCAAAATTTCATGACACTTTGAAAATCTTTGTAAAATTTATTTGAATAATGGTGTTCCAATGACTAGTTATGGTTGATTGTTCGCAATGATTGACTGAGCATTGATTTGTATTGATTAGTTGGTCATGGTTTTTGGCTCACATGTGCTGATTATATGCTCACTTAATGTATATATTGTCCCATATTGATTGTTCTTTTCATAAGCATGAAGCACAGATTTAATATTACATTTGGAGGTGATAATTAGTGCATTGCTAGAGTTGCCCCTAGTACAAATTGCTCTACTATCAACAATTATTTTGGTTTCTTAGTTCTTATAGAGGAGAATACTGAACATTGATCAGCAGTTTATTTTTAGGCGATCCTGCAAAAAAATTTGATAGCAAATTGAGCTCTTGTTCTTCCCCGATCTATGCCTCTGAAGTTCTAAGTCCTTTTGACCCTTTCGACTAATTAGAAAACGAGATGCAAAGTATGTACTTGGAACAGAAACATGCACAATTCACACTAGTTTTATCTTCTATGTTCAAACCCCTGATTTTGAAGCTGGCATGGCATAGAAGCACGCTCAAAAAGAGGTCAATCTGAACTGAATTGCAAGGGAATTTTCCCATGATCAAGCACCAACAGGCTTTAAAAACAACAATTCAGAATGTCAAAGAGCTGTCACACACTCAACTACGAACTTCACATACTTAAAAACCCTTAGACTCACTCCACTCAATCAGACCTAACCAAGAACCACCACCAATTTAGGGCAAGTACTGGGATTTGGCAGGCTCTTGAATTGCCACATGTATTTGAAACTGGAAACTGGAAACAGATAATTTAGTTGTCCCAAAACCTGAAAGCAATAACTTTTCTATATGCATCTGTAATTGTAATTGATCACTCTTCTTGCATTTTTGTCACACCACTGCAAACAAAAGCCAACACAATATTTGGGTGCTTTATGTTATGGAGCAGCTGCTTAACCATAAGTAAATAACACTGCAAAATAACACTGCCAAAGATTCTATGTCGGAATACCAGGTGCCAAACTAAGTACCAAGTTTTTAAGTTTGAAAATATAACTGTGGAGTGCGTGTGATTAACTGAACTGAGTGTACTTTAGAGTGTGGGGGAACATGTAAAAAGCTGTAACTTCCTGGTGCCTATGTTAACAACTGATCTGAACAGAACCTTGTCTGCCACTATGCTGCTCTTCTACCTAGAATCCATGTAACTTAAAAATGTTGTATGATAACTCTGCCAGTAGGCCTGTGTGTGACCCAGATTGTTAGAACTGGCAGTTCCACTTTCAAGACTATGCTATTTCTGGTTGAACTCTGTTAGAGAATAGAGCAAGTGCATAGCCAGTGACTGCAGACTTCATAATTGAACGACTTAGTGCTACTACCCATGCCCTGTTGTTCATTGGGGGGAGCTGTGCTCCCTCCTTGATCTCTTTGCCTCCCTGCCTTGTCCATTCCAAGGTTCCCTGGCCAAGGGCTCCCACAAGTGTGGCTCTCCAGGGTTGGCAGTCCTTGCTAGGGGTTGATAGAAGTGAGCAGGTTCCTGTTGCCATTGCCGAAGTTGAGGGGGCTGTTGGATTGTTCCTCGCACATCTTGCATGGGATGCCGTGGATGTGGAGAGGATCCCAGATTCTGTGGGTGACCCCGGAGGTCCCCTTCATTGAAGGGAAATTGCATAGATGCTTTCCATTCAGGAAGATCATTATTTCTTGCCACATGATTGGAAGCTGGTAAAGAACCATATGAAGTTGAAATGTCATCATGCTTCTCAGGACCCAGACCTCTCCAAGGCTCCCTGAAAAAAATCCGGGGATCTTGCTCTTGTCGCCCTTTTTGTAGCCCTTTCTCTGAAACAGATGCTTCCAAACTGGCAACATCAAATAATTGTGGAGGTAGGTTTCTAGGGGAAAAAGAGTTTTTGCTAGGATAAGGTCTGGCAGGCCTTGTGGGTAAGCTGACCATAGGAAACTTAGGACTAGGAAGCTCATGTACACTACTAGAGTGGCTACGGAGAGTACCTGAGAAATGGGGTGGGAGATGGGGATGCTCTGCCTTAGGCACAGTGACAGAAAACTGTGCAGCATGAACATCTGTGACAGGAACATCCACCCCGTGATTCCCAAAATCAAACTCTGGCAGATCATCATCATCCTCCATGATCCCAGGTTCCCTTGCAGGAGTTGGGTTCAATGGAGGTGCAGGCCAAAAGCCTGGGGGCAAATCTCGAGAAGCTTCAGAACCTGACATAGCACTGGGAAGGCCAGGAGATTGCTTTGTAACAGGAAGCAGAGGTACACAACTTGGAGGAGTCCTTCCAGGAGTAAACCCTGGAGGCATGTCCATGGCTACTGGAGGAGTGTTTGACACATAATTGACTCCAGGGACACTGGGGGACAACGCATGCAACAAAATTCTAGAGGGCTGCTCATCTTTGGATGGTGAAACAGCTTGGAAATTAGCAAAGACATGCGTTGATGATAATGCAGAGCTAACATGAGTGGTAGCTCGTGGTGTGTCCCGGCTAGGGTGTTTAATATCAACTAATCCCCCTGCCCGGCTCTCTGAGGGCGACTCATTAGCAACTGGTACTCTCTTTAAATTACTGTTGTTACGGTCTGGCAGCCTAGAAGAAGACAAAGCTCGGCTTCTACGCCACACAACAACACCGACTAAAACTACGTGTTTGTTTTGTGATTCTGAAGATTCAGCATGTCCATGCTCACTCAAAAGCTTTGATGTGGCGTTGCTGGGGGGCAGCAGGTAAAGCTCAAAACCCCGTGCAGGCTCCACAAAGCCCACTCGATCACCCATCTGATATTGAGTTGCAACCTGCAATTTCCAAATCTCCCACCACATCAATCAACAAAGTGTGCAGAACTAACAAAGTGCAAAATAGTTGCAACAGCAAACCAAGCAATTAGTGACTCAGTATCATTAAGGACCATGTTCACAAATTAAGTACCAAAATTAACCTGTGATTTGCCAAAAAGGCTCTATTTTCTTACAGTCATTAGGCATAATGGGCATGTGTTTATCCAGCAAACAAGAGATGGTCCTGAAGAAAAAACCGTCAAAATGTGAAAGTATGAGAGGCTGTTTCAAGCCTTGAGAGGCCAATGGCCTGTTTGCTGGCAGGCCATAACCATAAAGTAGGTTCTCCAACCTTGATGGATAGAGTTCACTTCAATTGGACAGGCCAAGGAAAACTAAATTGAAGCCAAGTAATTTGTGGCAACTGCCAACTGAGCAGTATCCACTTAGTATGGCAAATCACTTTCAGTTATCTCTTAATTCTTAAAACCAACAGATAAACTGCAAGGAGATGTCCCATCAAGCCATAACTTAAACAAGGTTGTACACCCAGCGGTTAAATCTGACCACCGGGTCCAGAGACACATACTTTGTGATTATGTGTTTTCTTGCTTACCTTGTCAAACAAGGAGCTCCTTAACAATTCCCAGGACTTTAGACTTTCATGTGGTCCTCAAATCAGTTCACCCAACAAATACATATTGCAACATTTAAAGTAACACCTAATGAATGCAGTGCACTTTCATCATTGCGACAGTCAAAAATTAAAATGAGCTTCAACAATCTCAGTTGGAACCTGTTTCCAATAATCACCTGACAAGTTGAATAGACACTATTTACCTGTATTGCACCTCTGACCTCTTGACCTACATATCAGTTTGCTTACCATGAACAGTTCTTCTCCAAACATGAGGTGTCTACAATGAAATAGACCTATGCATCTACAAAATTGCAATCTTACAAACACACTGCAGGACATATTTCAGTACAGGTCTTGTATTTCCCTTGGGGTTAAAATACAATTGTCTAGAAAACTAATTCTCTATGAATGATAGATGAACAAATGGAAAAGTGAAGTAATTGCAGAGAGACATATATATGTAAGGTATCAGAGTCAACTCCACAACAATGCTTTGAAGGTGTAAACATTTTGTCAGTTCCAGGAAAACCAAAACTATCATGACAAGAATGAGTGCAGCCATAGGCTTGTGAATGTCACTCACAAGTATCGGACTAATATCGGACTATCACCTTCATCATGACAGTGACTAGCTACCATAAATACCCATTAACTTCATCAGCTCCCCATGCCAGATGCTGGATACCAAAAGCATATAAAATTGCCGACAAACCATTATACAAACATTTGCATCCTAAGTCTGTCAAATGTGCAGAAGTTACCAGAAGACTCAGTCATGATGTGGTTTACCACTCTAGAGACCTAGCGAATAAAAAAAGTTATAGCATGTTCATTCAAGCTGCAATAAGATTGCGAGGGTAAGCTTCAGTTTATTTGAGCTTGTTTCTGTACAAGCAAGTATCTAAGCCTAATGCATAGAGATGCCTAATAGAGGGTACTGGTTGCGGCCACCTGCATCCTAGACATATCCTTTAGGCACTCCATCCTTGATTGCAGACAGAAACTCCACAGAAACATGTAAGATAACCAAACAAATGTTATTATTACTACCAGCCAACCCAAATCAAACACAAAAAGCATAACATCATAGACATCACTAAAAATATGGGACCATAACCTTCATCATGAATGGCAGCAACTAGCTGCCATTACTCCACACTGCCTTATTGGCTCACAAATATGGTAGAAAAGTATATAATCATCTACTCAAAAGACTTAAGGGACAAAATTATAAAAAATCTGAATCCTCAGTTCTGTCACAATTCCAGAAGCAATTAAAGGACTCAGCATGTTGTCAGCTAATACTCCAGAGGTGTTCATGCCACACAAAAAGAATGTAGAATGATAGATTTGAATGTTTAGACAAAAAATGTTACAAATAACCACATGAAGTACCTTTTGCTTCAACAGAAAGCATCATGTCATCATCACACACATAGAAGTCATGATTGGCAACAGGGCTGGCAAAAAGCAATGCATAGACCATAAAGAGAGTGGTGGTTCAAACCACTAGTTAGCTAATGCCTTAACTTCATATAACATGCACTGAAAGCAAACAGGTCACCATAGCAGGTAAACCACAAGCTAAAAGTCTTCCCAAAACACTGGTTCCTGCTCTAAAATTATGTGGTACCATTATTGACACTGTCTTCTCTTCCCTTCTCTAAAAACTTCCAATTTTGCAGGATTGCCACTTGGTCTGGAACCTTCGCTTAATGTCAGACAAAGTCCTTTACTCTTAATTATCATTTCTCACATTTCATCAACTTACCCCTTGCAGTGACCAGTGCTGGATTATGTAAGCCAGCACCCATCAGAGCAACCCATTGGAAACCCATTGTGACTCAATTGTGGTTCATCCACAATGGAGTTACCAAGATTCCAACTTGGTCGGTGCAACCTATCCTGTGAACCCTCCTACTTCCCCCTTCCTTTCCCTAGCTACCTAAGCAACTACTGATGTAAGCAGGTATGTATCATAGGTGCATAGGTAGGGAATGTAAGTTGTTACTATGTAGGTAGGTAAGGGACTTGATGGCTACTAGATAAGGTAGATACATGTGGACAGTCAGTAAATAGCTAACTATGGTGGTTAGCTATGGGACAGGAATAGAATGAAAAAGTGTTTCCTGTTCAAACATGATCCATCCTGCATGTTATGCCAGTGGGTTCTGCTTCACTCTGGCCCTTGCAGTCAACATACAGAAACCAGCATGTGGTGGGTTTCAAGTTTTCCAGAGGTAGCAGCTGAGCTATTTGCCCAGTAACTGAAAACTTCCTAACAACTACACCAGTCACAAAAATCCACAAGGTAGTGCCTATATCTACCAGTGCAGAGGACCTGAAACCAACCATGTCAGGTAAGGGGATACAAATAGACTGAAAACCAGCAGGTAAAGAAAATATCAAAGTTCAAAACAGATGACTATGACCCTCCAGCCAGCAGTAACATCATAGATACGGTGTACAGGGTATAGAGTAGAATACAAACCTCTTTCAAGTGTGATTTGAGTGCTCTGGAGTCCTCATGCCCCTCTTGCAGAAAGAATGAGACAGCCTGCAATCAGACAACAGGAAGGATTTGAGAGAGAAACAGATGATCATAAAAAAGAACCTTTTCCAACCCAGCAGTAGCTAGGCTCCTCTAGTTTGGCAGTTTCCTTGATTTCCAAGTTGACTGGGAATTATGCAAGTCTTTAGTTGTATGTCATCACACAAGGCTGAATAAAATAGTAAAAAAATTGCTGTTATTGCCACAGACATAAGTAAGACAAATACACCAACAACCAAGTACTGGAGCATGGAACATACATACAACAACAGTGAGGCTTGGATACCACACAGTATCCGCTAAAGCTATTGGAGGATAGTGTTTTTAACTGTAACAAATGACCTTTGTAACAACATAAAGTCACAAATGCTGTAGATCTCTACCGTTACAGTGCGAGACCGTGATTGCTGCAATTCTTGAAGAAACTTGCTCAGATGTGTCAGCCGCACCCTGCCTTTCACCTCCAAGGACTTTGGCCAATCCTTGAGGTCCAACTTCTCACCACTGCATTACACCTCAACCTCATAGTTATAAAAATCCTTGAAAATATCTCTTCAGAGAAAACATTGCCAGTACCATGATGCAACAGGTACACGTCTTCCTAAGTAACTCTACAGGAAAAGCAGTGGATAACTTCTCAGTAGTACAACTTTGCCACCTCATTCTCTTCTAAGGTTCTCTGCTGCACAATGTCAGAAATCAGGTCACCTAGTTTCATCCACTGAATAGATGGGATCCTAATAACGATAACTCCTTGAAGTGCACTGAAGGGCTCAAAACCACAACTTTTTGCAGGTGGCCACAGGCTCTACCATGAGGTTCTGGCCTGAAGCTTGAAGACTAAAGGTTGCATGCAGTGATACATGTCATACAAGAACAATGTCCTTGCATATCTTGCAAAAGGACTTCAGTTGACTACAGTAAGGTGTGATACAGGCCTGGCAGCATCATTCCAGTAATCCAAGATCTGGAATTATCACAAATTCCTGCTTTACACAGGATGAGGTCTCCCAGTGCCTGCTTTGTGCTTTGTTATAACCCTAATGTGGCCTATAGGCTACCATACCACCAATTCTACCCAATCCTTCTCAGGTCCAGAAACTGCTTCTAGAAACTCCCCCACAAGCTTGATACCAAGTCTACACTGGTGATGAGAGTAACAAATATGCCACAATCGCTAGAAACATGGAAGCTAAATATGAGGAGCACCAATATGAACTGAAACATAGACTGAAAAGAAACAAAAATCATGCAGAAAAGGCCTCAGGAGTGCAAACCTTCTGTACACTATCTCCACAGGTGACAACCGTGACGTGCTGAGCTGAAGGTTACCCTCCCAAATCACTCCTGCATCCTCACTGGTTGTCTTCCCAGCTTCTCCTACCTGTGGCAGAACCATTTCAACAACCTCTACACTTTTCACACTTGGGCTCTTCTCAGATTTTCCTCTTTCATTAACTGATTCAAGCTTCGGTGTTGTATTTGATGGGGCACCAGCATCAGCAGTTTCAACAGCCTCTGGTACAGCTGCAGCTGGAACCCTTGGGCCCACAGGTGCACCCTCACAGAGATCCTCCTGGGCCCTCCCTTTGTCGTCATCTTCATGAGCATCCATGTACTCATCAAGTGACATGATCTGTGGTAAATTGCTGTCCAGTTCTGGCACTTCCAAATCCATTCTCTCTGACTGGCTTTCTGGAGGAAGCAATTCCTCCGATTTGGATGGGGAAGTATCAGCAAAGTCACCATGAACACTGTCCAGAGGCCGGGATCGTTTCAAGGAAGGCAGGATAGTGTTCCTCTCAACCTGAACAGGTTCAAGACTCTTGGTCCTAACTATTTCTTCAGACCCAGTTTCCATAACTTTGTCCTCTCTGCTACCTTCCTTTTCAGAAATTGCCACTGGGAAACTTGACTGACTTGCAGAAGCCATAATGTCCACCATATTCTCACTCTGGACATTCACAATAACTTCCCCCTTGTGTGTCTTCTTCACAATCTTCATGAGATCTGTGTCAGCTTCTGTCAGAACAACCCACTTGTCAAGTGCCTGCTCCTTTGCATTTCGCCACTCAGAGAGCTCCCGGGATGCAAGTTGCTCTGCACTCATCCGACAAAGATCGGCTGGGGTTATTTCACCTGTGAACACTCGGGCTCGAAGCTCTGGGTTGCTCTTATCCTTCAAATTGAAGAGGAGGGAGCGTGCCTTTTGATTATAGGTCTTCTTGAAACCACAGAGCTTGAAGAGCTGCGCTTCAATATCAACTGCAACTCGTTTTGCTTGATCCATAAGCTGTAGACCTCCTTTCGATCCCTCAAATGCCTCCCTCCTGGGGACTGATCTAACTGGCACAAAGGGACCACCCTCCACCTTCAGCTTCTTGAGTGGTGACTCTGCTACTCCACATGATTCCAATACCTCAGTGTAAGCAGATATTTCTGGATAGTCAAAGATAGATGGCATATCACTTCCACTTGCATCAACTTCCATTGCCTCTTCTTTTGGCCTGCCCTCATTGTGTACACCCAAATCAACAATAACATGTTCCTTGTTTTCATTCACACCATGCGAAAGTTGAACAGCCTCTAAACTGGCAGTGTCCTGGTCCCATCAATAAACAGCATACCCAAGGTGTCAATTTCGCATCCAGAAGACACTGTGTATGGTTATGAGACAAGAAGTCCAAGAACAGGAGGACTGAAAGAAGGAGCAGCCAATGTTGGCAAAGAAGTCACCCAATTCCACCTGAAATAACTAAACATAACACATTTACAAAAGACCACCACCTTCATCAGGAAGGGCAGTCACTAGCAGCCATGACTTCCCATGGACTTGATTAGTTGCCAATATTGCATAAAATAAGTACATAGTAATCTGCTCAGGGGAAAAAAACTATACAAAAGTCTGCTTCCTGCTTCCTTTGTTTCTGTTGCAGTTCCAAAAGAAGTGGGAAGGCTCAGTCATGATGTTGACCAGCACTCAAGAGACATAAACATAGCACATGGAGTCACTCATTCAAACTCAGATCCAACTCCAAAGGTCCCACAAATACAATATAACAGCAACATGTGTTAAGCCTGGGTTAGACCACAATGTTGCTATTTTGCTGTGGTAGGGCTGTGAAGGTGATCAAGCCCTGTGCCCAAATTGCATTAATGACAATATCTTACATCAAATCAAAATTAGCTAGTAGTCAGGGGACAGAAGGCATAACCTATTGAGGTTCTAAAATCTGACAGTGCTACTGGGAGCCTTGGACCCCAACAGCCTGTCCTATTCAGAACCACAACAGGGCAGAACCTGAGACACAAGAGTTCACTACAGACTACCACAGCTCAATGAGGCTCTGGGCATTCACCATTCGACTGTTGTGCCATCTTCACCTTAGCAACACTAAAACCTGACTGACTGGACTGCCGGAAAATCTAAAATGAAGTTAAAATCACAACAGACTCACATGTGATAAACCAGCATCCTGCTGTTCTTCCCGTGCATTCAGTTGCCCTTTTGTCTCTTCAGTTTCCTTCTTTACATCTTTCACCACACCCAGCACACTCTTCACGAGGTGTTTGCTGACCACCATTTCAAGAGCTGATGTCAAGGACTCCCGGAGCTTTTGCCGCACAGTCAGCATGTCTGAGGCCACTTGAGGACTTCTTTGAGAAGGAGAGTCAATCATCTGCACCTGCAACTATCCATCCCAAAATGAATGCTGTAACCTGGCACAAGCAGAGCTACAAGGCAAAAGAACACAATTGTTGTTTTGCTAACTGATAGTGAATGACTGATGAGCAACAAATAGCAACCTCCAAATCCCTGAAGCCTAGAGTACAGATTCTCAGGCATATGCAACTAGACCACAAATAAAGAGATTCATGACCGAGAAAATACAAAACCCCAGACTCAGGAATTTCCATCTGTAAAGAACCACAGAATCAGGTTGGCAGGCAGCAAACCACAGAACTCTATTCACCTCCAAAATCTGTTTTGATGAGCTAGCAAGAAGCTGATCAAACAACCTAATACATATGCGGTACCTTTGGTTTCTGTTCAAGTTGTGGTTGAGGCTTGACATCCCCAAACTCATGGCTCTTTGCAAGAATGGCCACCTACACAGTTGCAGGCCATCAAAAGATGAGGTCCAACATTCTCTCTTAGTCAGCAACAGATGCTGCAGTACCTTACAAATGTGTCTGTGGCAATCACACATTTCTCCCTTCTTCCATTTCCACTGAACACGACATAGTAGTACTTGAGTAAAGAGTGCCCATACCTTTAGTTGATGCTCTTGCTGTCGAGCGGCCTTGATCTCAAGCTTCTGACGGGGTTCTACTTTTATTTGCAGATCTGGCTGGTCATCAAGAGGAGGGTGGATTGGAAAGGGGTCGAACATGCTAGGAGGCTCCATGGTGATAAAAGACATCTCTGCCATGCCTTTTTCGGACCTGCCCTTTCTGTTAGGAGAATCTAAACACGTATTCAAAACATGGGCATAGCTTTCTCATCAAGACATCTTCTCTCAGATTCTCAACCTGCAAACAGGCTGAAAGGCAAGATTTAAACCACCACCCCTGGGCGGGGGGGGCGGGGGCGGGGGACTCCAATCGCAAAAGGAAAAGCAGTTGTGATGAGAAGAGCGGAAAGGTGTTCTTCTTCAATGCACTCTTGCACAAAACGCCATTTCAGGAACTCGCTCCTACGAAAAGCAACCTGAAGACAAGCGCCACAAAAAAAGAAACAAAAAATCAAAAGGGTTGAGGACAGCCAAAAGGGTTGGCATTTTCTGGTACCAAGAAAGAAGCCTATCAAACCCTAACTCATCGCCCACAGCAAAAGGGGAAGAAGAACAAGAAGAGCATGTACGGTAGATCACATCCACCAAAAGCAGAGCAGAAAGGCATACCTACTGAAGAAAACATACTTAGCAGGAACGAAAAAGAAGAAGAAGAAGAAGCTACCAAAAAAAACCTATCGCATCTCAATTGTGCAGATGAAGCAGGCCAGAGGCAAGGATAAGTAAATGAGATGCAATAATAACAAGGGGGGGGGGGAAATGACTACGCCGGCAGCAGCAAACCCTCTGTCTGAACAAGGAAGCTGTATTGAAACAAGTTGTCATAACACCCAAAGACAGTTTCTTATAGAGTGAGCGAGGGAGCGAGCGAACACAGAAACCTAACGAAACGCGGCGGCAGCAGGGGAAAAACAAACCCCCACAAAAAAGTTGTGTACGCTATATATATACATCATCCTAACAAAGATGCGGCGGCTGAAATCTGTAACAAACCAAAATCTAACAACACTGGAGAGAGAGAGAGAGAGAGAGCACGGATAAAAAAAACCACACACACGTAGCAAGCCAAGCAAGCAGAGAAAATGATCACAAAAAGAGTTGATATTGACAGTTGAGAAAAGAAAAGGGGAAACAAGAAAGCATGAGGCAAAGAGAGAGAGACAGAGACAGAGAGAGATGGGAAGCCTTACAGCAGCAGCAGCAGCTTAAGAGCGGCGTTGTTGAACAATTTTGTGGTGGGTATTAGCCGCAACCCGACCAATTGGGCAAGAAGAAGAAGAAGAAGAAGAATAGGAAGAGGGAGCAAAGTAAGAAAGAGACAAGAGAAGCAGCGTCCCAGTGCGAGAGAGATGGCGAGTAGCTACCTACATGCCAAGCACAGAAGGGTACCTACATTGCACTAAGTAGTGAGGCGAGGAAGAGAGAACCAACCGTGACAGGCAAGAGGGTAGGTAGGTAGGTAGGTAGGTAGGTAGGGGGGAAATGAGAAAAAAAAACTAAAAAAGCTTTCTGGCGAATTTTGTGTGTGTTAAATTTCGCCAAAATTGGATATGAAAAAAAAAAACACTTAAATTTGGCACGCAGAGAGAGAGAGAGAAGAGTGAGTGGGTAGGGGTCATCATCATGTAATATGTGTTGCACAACTTTTTGCTTTAACGCCTTGCCCCCCACCCTCTCTCCGTCCATCCATTTTTCATCCACCTAACGCTTCTTTGGTAGTTCATCACCCATGTAATATGAAATTACAATTTCTTTGGTTTTATATAGGCTCTCTGTCCATCCATTTTTCAGCCACCCAACCCTTCTTTGCTACTAGGTCATCATCATCATGTTTATGTGAAATTACAAACATTTTGTTGTTTCATTTGGCTCTCTGTTCATCCATCTTTCATCCACCCATTAATGTTTCTTTGGTAGGTCATCATATGTAGAATGTGAGATCACAAACTTTTCTTCTTTTTTTGGTTTATTGCCTCTTTTGTTCATCCTTTTTCATCCACCCAACACTTCTTGGGTAGGTCATCGTATGTAATGTGAGATCACAAACTTTTTTTGTTTATTTGCCTCTTTGTTCATCCATTTTAATCCACCCAACACTTCTTTGGTAGGCTATCATCATATAATATGTTAGGTCACTGCAACTTTTGTGTTTTATAGCCTCTCCATCCATTCATGTTTCATCCACCCAATGCTTCTTTGGTAGGTCATTCTCATGTAATGTGAGATTACAATTGTTTTTTTTTCTTAAAGTAGCCTCTCCATCCATCCATTTTTCATCCACAAACACCTTCTTTCATTGGTCGTTATCATGTAATTTATTCACAACTTTAACTTATAGCCTTTCCATCCATCCAATTGTCAATTCTTTCTATGAACCCAATTCTAATAAGCTTCCATTGGACTTTATCCAAACCCAAGCACTTGGCGCCCCAGCATGTCCCCAGCCCCTAAACCCTAAACCCTATCACACCCTATAGTGCACCTTTTGGGATCACCACTACAAAAATGATTATTCATATGCCCTAGAGAGATGAGCTTCCTCCATATTGTGTGTACATTTTTAGGGTTTAATTGCAGTCACCCAATATAAATGGATAAGCTCAATCCCAATAAATGGCATTCACATAATTGAATGAGATTTAGCCATGACCCATACTAAATGGGTATGGGTTGCAATTTAAGCCAAACAGGCCAAGTGGTTGGGAGTCATGAGTCATGACTATCTTGCTAATGGTTGGGAGTTCAAAGTTCAAACTATTGATGTCTAATTTTTCACCTGGGCATGTGAGAATTAGTCGTTCTTATATTAGGGTTTTAAAGTACCCAAATTGTTAGTTCAAAAGTTAAGGATTGATTCTATAATCAAATTGATAATTGAAATCAAAAATTGAATTTAGACTATAATGAAACTTAAAAGTAAAATTGGACCCTAAATTGGGTTTATCCATGGTTTTGTTTCTCATTTTTTAAAAATTTGAGTGACAACAATTTAATAGACCTAATTTAGGTAAGACAACTTAAAAAGTTTTATAAGTCATTGTAAATTGGAATTTGTTTAGCCCATTCTCACATGAGGAGGTATGAAAAGATGTTTTTCCAAATTTGTGTCGTTTCAACACCATATTCGGGTTTTCAATATCTTTTTCACTAATTTGAATCCTAATTTCTTTCAATTGAATTTGAATATAATTCAATTGAATCTTGATCCAAATGCTGAATTGAATTCAAATTTCATTCAATGTGATTCAATTAAATTTTTTTAAAAAATTCAATTCAATTCAATTAAATATGAATTCAAATCAAATTTAATGCAATTTGCATTATAATGTTGTTCATGCCTCACTTTCAAATAGGAATGAATGAATGTTTCTTATTTAGAAACATTTTTCTTTCTTCACAAGGATTTTTATTTATTTTTGTTTTTCAATATTAAGTTTGATGTAAACAAAGCAAATTTATTGCATGATGCTTCATATCATTATTACTCTTTGGTTGAAATTTATTTATATTAGCATCATTTTTAACATATTATGAATATTGGCAAATGGACATGAGTTGTTTAATTAAGCTTTATGTGGATGTATTGACATTGTTCATGAGATTGTTAACAAAGAAGCAAATGTCAATGCAATAGGTGAGAGTACAAAAAAGTTTTTAAATTTAGAATGTGCAAATAACCATGATGAAATCATTTCAATAATGTGCGTGGTATTCGATTTTGTTTTTATTCCTTTCTTTGTTCTATAAATCATCAATTGTATAAATTTATGTAATTACTTGCAATCATGTAAATAATTTTTAGGATTTATATGCACAAAGGGCAAAGGGTAGCAAACGAGAAAATGAATCTGGTAATGATCCAATGGAAATGTGTTTTGAACAAAAAAATAAAATGAAGATTGATTGTAGAATTAAATATATTAAAAATGTGTATAATTATGTTTTTATCATGTACATATGTTTTCCTTCCTTGTGGGTCACATTCAATGAACTTGTGACACAAAGTGATGTTCACCTTATTATGTGTGCATTATGTGGAAAGAAATCGTGAAAATAATAGTAAACCAATATATATATATATATATATATATATATATTCATCAATGTTCTTCTTATGCATTTTTTTTTATTAAAAAATTGTTTTGATATGTGTTTTGATAATTTGATTATGTTTTATGCATCAAATCATTATTATATAACACAAGACATATGATATCAAATTCACATTTGACATTTTGTTGTCTCATCAAATCAATTTCCAACAAAATGATATAAGGATTTATGAATGTTTACAAAATATTATACATGCAAAATGTCATTTGATCATTGTTATAAGACTACACACATAATATGAATAAATGAATAAAACTAATTTTGTGCATGTCTTTTAACAAAATCAATGGTTATTAACAATTTATTGGGATCATTACTACAAAATGTGAGTGCAATTCACTAATCCCTGTTCACTATACTAATGAATTCACTACTTTTTCATTGGTCCCCATTCACTATAAACATTGAATTCACTTAGAATCCAATGAAATCACTTAGTGTACATGGACGCCTTTTGTTGTAATGGATGATGACATATTTGACATTCAAATTTTTCTTAACATAATATATAGAAAGATTTTTACGTGAGCTTTCTATTGAAAAAAATGTTCATTACATGATGGATTAAGTTTGTAATATTTTCATAACTATTTTAAAAAATTCATTCATTAAAAATCAAATTTGGAACATCATTAATAATTTGGGTAGATGACTACCATTGTATTTGTTACAAATGTCATTGCTTGATCATAAATCCTAAAGAACTTACAATATAAAAATTAATGAATTTATAGTGTATTTGCAACTTAATGGAAACCCTTAAAATTATTATTAACATTGCAAGAAAGGATTGAAAATGAAAATGATGTTAACAAACAAACACAACTTGAAGGGATCAAATTGTTTATATGTTTTTTAAAACTCATTTGGTGATCCTTGTCTTTTACATATATATATGACCTATTAAAAATAAATCTATTTTGTTTATTGTATAATTTGTTGTACATGGATGTCAACTTTAAATTTTTACATTATCTTTATTATAATATTACCTTGGCATCGTTGACATTAATTATATTATCTATAAAAATGTTGTAGTTTTCAAATTTATTTTCAAAGAAAAAAAATTGTGAAAAAAAATAGAATTTTGAAATTTTTTTAAATTTTTTATTCTTAACATGATTTGTTTAATTTCATTAATTATTTTATAAACATATGTTGAAGTTACCTTTATATTGTATCAATCAAATGTATTTAAACAGTCTTGAAAATATTATGAATCTATTAAATCATGCTTATTTTTTACATCCCATGAATATGTTGTAGGGGTTGCAACTTTTTTTCAACATTTGTCACAAATTCAATTAAATGCATGGGAGGAAGAATGATTGGTTGTCATAGAAGTTTTGCAATAAGGAAAAAGAAAATTAACAAAATAGATGAAACATGTTAAAAGTTTAACTCTTCATAATTTCAATTTCTACGTCTTTAGAAATTTAATATTTTGGTCAAATCAATTGCATGTTAATCATAAAATCATACGTTTCTTGACCTATTATCACTATGTATCACACCAAGGTTTGGAATGTCTTGAACATTTTTTGTGCATGTTATTATTTTTAAATGCATGATTCACATTCAATTTGAATAATTTTACGATCTAAGTTTTGAAATCTTTATTTGTATTCACATCATTGGTTCAAAATCCAAATCACATGCCAAATTATGCGCTTGTTGTTTTGTTGGTATGGTGGTTGGTGTTCTTATTGTGGCATTTGCTTATTGATTTAATGGTCTTTCATATTTCAATGTTGAATCTTAAGTCCAAGGTCTTCAATAACAAGGAAAAGGTAGTTAAAAGGGTTGATGCATTAAGTTTTGGTACAATTTTCTATGGAATTCAAAAATGAAAAACTTTACATCAAGCTTTTCAGTATTGGTGATTTATGCCATGTTGAAGGGATAAAAACATAAATAAGGCTTTAAGAAAACTTTGTTTATGTGGAGAAGGTAATTATTTAAGGAAAATGCAATCCTAACAACTTGAAACAAATCAAAAGCTCCAATTTGTACATCATCGTATTACAATTGTATGAGCTTCTTTTAGAGTCAATAATCACTTTGAACATTTCATGGTGGGGACAAACCAAACCAAAAGCATGTTGTCTGCCATTTCATTGAATACTGTGAAAGTTTGAAAAACAAAACTTAATCTAACAAGGGACTTATAACCAAAATTTTAAACACATCATTTCCATGAAAAAATACATTAATAATGGACATGGAACAATCATTGTTAAGTACAAAATCCATCACAAGTAAAAGCATGAAATTGTTTATCATGGTGGTCCTAGACATGAAAAGGAAAGATAATGAACGTAGTTGAAATGGAGGCACTTAGGAAAAATGAATCTTAACTGAG
The DNA here is from genome assembly GCA_963921925.1 of Sphagnum tenellum. Lineage (NCBI taxonomy): Eukaryota > Viridiplantae > Streptophyta > Sphagnopsida > Sphagnales > Sphagnaceae > Sphagnum > Sphagnum tenellum. Next base: position 10,605,931 of record OY998150.1, read on the forward strand.
ATTTGCTCTAGTCAATCCATGATGAAACATAACCAATAATAAGGGGAAAATGGGAAAGTAAGGGGTAAATGGGTTGGAGGGTGGTGAAAAGTAAAGAATTAAAGAAAATTGATAGTTGAAAAGAGGCAAAGGAGGAATCAAGGAACATTGATTTGGAAAATCGAGAGGATTGTAAGGATTGGAACCATGTGTACCAACAAATAGAAAAGAAAAAATTGGCTAAGAAATTTTCAATTAGGGTTAGTTTTACTTTCTTCAGCTTTCACCCAATGCTTTAGTTTTGGTTAATGTTTTTGTTTCATTTTGAGCTTGTATTCTAATGGAACCCTTGGGGTTTTAGTGAGATTGACCATTATTCTAAAACCTATTAGAAATAACTTTGGACTATTTGTAGGTTTTTTTCTCAAGGGTCCATGTTCTTGTGGAAAATGAAAAAGTAAAGTGATTTTTTTAGGTGTGTGGGCCTATAACTTGAAAATAATCTTCCCAATTAACATCTTTTTTTGCCAATGTTGTACATAGTTATTATAATGGATATGGATGTTTGTGAAGAGGATATTTAATCCACTACAATTTTTTAAAAGAAATTTTTGTGTGGTGCTACTTATTTCAAATCCTCTAAGATTGGGAATAAAGAGTGAAACCTATAATGTTTTAACATTAAAATGTTTAAGTTGTGTTGAACCCAACATAGTAATGATTGTACCACTCAAGCTTCTAGTGAAATTAAGGTTTGGTTGTAACATGATGCCCTATTTAGGGACTTTTATGCAATTTCCTATATTTTTCCTTTCAATTTGTTTAATTTTCTATAGTTGGTTTTGTAGATTTAAAATTGCCCTATAACAGTAGGTAGTTTTTTAATAGGTGGGACCTATGCTCCTATTAGACCTCTTTCTTCATGGGCACCAAATGTCCCATGTCTTTTAGTTCATTATTTCCCATCGCCCATTTATTTTATCATGTGCCACCATAGACCAAGTGTCCACCCTATTTCCCATGTTAACCATGCACTTCCTATTAGTTCCCCCTCTTATTTTAACAAACCACGCACCACCCATTAGTTCCCTTTATTAACGTTTAGTCCTTCATGTGAATGTAAGGCCCCAACCCTACATTTTTCCAAACCCCTTTGATCATGCACATTTAGGATTTTTTCGCCTTTCCACTCTACCAACCCTTTAAATTGCACATGATCAAACCCCCCAACCTACCTTCATTTATTTAATATGTTTGCAATTTCCACCCAAAGTCTTTTGTCCCACATGTTGGCAACAATTTACCAATGGAAGGTTAATTCGTCATTAGTGTTCATGTCAAACACCCAATTCATCTAATCCAAACCCCTATGACCATCTTAATTCAATACCTTTCCTTGTTCCCACCCCACTTACATTAGCTTCAACTTGGGTTATTGTCTTTGGATGTTTTTGAATCCTTTCATTTAGGCTTTTGTTTTTATTGATTATATAATCACATCCTTATCGTTTTATGGTGTGATGTATAAGTGACATTTTGTTTTCCATTGGATAAGTTAGCGTAAGATGTGGTGAGCTAGCACTTGCTTTTTTTAACCCCAGGAGCTGTTTCGTTTCCCTTCTTCATGGTGAGGTAATGGGGGCATAAGGATTTCATCCAAGTGTTTTCTAGTAAACAATTGGGAAAACTTGCAAGAAAAGTTTTATTTGTGCACCCAAGCTTTGGCAACAAGTTTGAGTTCAATGCTTCTTCCCCAACATGATTCCCCAACTCATAAATGTTTTTTTTGTAATTTAGTTCTTGGATGTACAATGGAATATTTTAGAACAACCCGGCCTTGACATCATTTTCACTTGCACCTACGTCCTTTAACACCACCTTGGCTTTCACCGCACTACACCTTGAATCAAATGGATACTCCCCATTTTTCTTAGAAGACTATGAACCAAACTAAAACTTCGAATTGTTTTTTAGTTATTTCAAATTGGCATTCCAACACACACCCCATTTATCGATAAATGGTTTTCGAATAGCTTTAGAATTATTTTCATCTAAAAGATTCAACGAATGGATTGTTTTAATTATTTCAACTTTGTTCTCATATTGCTAAAGGTCACATTCCACATCAAATTGCACATAACCTTAGCATGGCCTATCACACACACCATTGTCACCCACCACTTGCACTAACATAATCACCTACATCATCACTTACATCATCACTTGCACCAACATTATCACTTGCATCATCGTTTACATCATCATAATTATTAATTAACTATTAATTCATTATTAGTTATGAAGATTTTCAAAAAACTTCCTTGGTCATTGCACACATAGAAGCCTTTATAAAGGTTTCCTTGAACTAAACATTGGTTAATGCACACATGAAAATTTCTATGGGGGCTTCTTTGAGTTAGGTCCACTATGGGGTATAAATAAGGGTAAGACCTCCCATTACCTTCAATTTGTTCAACACTAATTTTGGGTACGTTTTATTGTCGTAATTTTTGTTTTCATATGTTATCAAAATAAAGTTATATTTGAATCGTCCTTTAACATATATTATGTTATTGTTTTACGTATTTGTGTTTCTAGTTTTAGATTAGATTTAAGTTTGCATTTCTTGTGATTTTTTTTCCTTGTTGTGTCATTGGCTTAATTCTTGTTTTTGTAGTTTTTCGTGTTTATGACATGGCCCACCTTTTAACCATGACCAAGCCTTCAAGTGGAATTTGTCCCATTATGGTGAAGGAAACATTGTATCGATTCACAAGTCACGCCTTATGCTTTCACCTTTGAAACACATTTTTCCCCATATTAATTCAGAATCACAATTAAAGGCAATTGTGAAACAATTGTCCATGACATTAGGTGCACTTTAAACCTTTACTTTGACTAAGTTGTCTTCTAACTAAACATGGTAAACACCTTCAATTCGGTGTCAAGAGGGATCATATTTCAAAAACTTTGTGCATTAGGTGGAGACATCATGCAATTCATCCTCTTTATTCGTGCATTTTATGCATTTGAATTTCCCTTGTTTTATAGCCATTATAATTGTGAAAGTAATGTCAGAGTCATCCCCTCTTCGATGGGAACTCGTTAATGTGATCCCTTAGGAGGGGCACTATTCACGTTAGCCCATTTTAGGGCTTTGCATTCTACAATTAGTCATTTCCTTTTTTGTTTATTTCCATCCATTACAAACCACACTCACATCATAGGTCTCCCTTCTTTTGTATCATCCATACAAAAGAACATATCCAGACCAAATTTCGTATTATAGGTATTTTTATCCAACTTCATAAATGTGTAGCATAGTCACCTTATGGCCTACTATTTTACTTTAACACCCCATTTCAATTTACCACCCAATCATAAGGAATTAGAGTTTTGGGAGTTCCATTGGGCACTTCATCATTCACATCGTCCTTCATCAAAGATACCATGTTAGAAAATGTTTGACATGTAGATATTTTCTTTTGAATGGGTGATGTTTAAATAGCCTTGCTTTTCGACAATACAAACAAAAATTGCTTATACATTGGCATTGTTTTTTTGTTTCGTGAGGGGTTTCTAAATTGTGATATTAATTTACATGGGGTTGTCCTTTGATGAGGCTAGGCTAACATTATAGGTGGGAAAGTCTTTTGTGTTGTTAGTGGTGCAAAAGTCCTTTGTGTTGTCAAAATGAGTTCATGGCGCCTTTTTATCATTGTTCAAAGAACATGTTGTCACATTAAACAACTTGTGTAATGGCTTGACTTAATGTTGAAGGGTTTGGCAAGGTGAGTAGCAAGTTTTTCACATCACTTCATAACCCAAACTAGATCTGACTCATGAATGTAATTTCACCCCATGAAATATCACAAATTAATTATATAAACTCCGATGCATATATTGTAATTGAATGTGATCTTTGAAAAAAAGATTGTATCTTGATGCTAGATGTGTGTTTTTTGTCCAAATTTCCAAAAATGGCATTGAATTTTTCAAAAAATGCTTCACAGTTGTTAAACAAAGGTGATTTATGTTCCAACAAAGGTGTGAACCAAACAAAGGTCATGCCTCACAACAAGGTGCTAATGAGACCAATTTGAGTTGGGGTAATTGGATACTGATGAACATGGAATCAGATGACCTAATGCACTTGGTTGACAACACCTCAAAACTTTGAACATGTCATCAAACTTGTCAAGTAGGTTAATTTGTGACTCTTTTGGTTGGGGTCACGTTGTCGAAACACATCCCAAAAAGGTTGAAGTTTGATTAGTATACAAATGAGCAACAAATTCACGAAATGCTTGATTTTCATGTTCAAGATTCCTAAAAATAACAAGGATTTCTTCCATGGATGTAGACATAATTATAAACACCGTGAAATATGACACCAACATGTTCAAGATTCCTAAAAATAACAAGGATTTCTTCCATGGATGTAGACATAATTATAAACACCGTGAAATATGACACCAACATGTTCAAGATTCCTAAAAATAACAAGGATTTCTTCCATGGATGTAGACATAATTATAAACACCGTGAAATATGACACCAACAAGAGGTGGGTAATCCACAACTTCAATCAACAAGAAATGGATAATGTGTAATTTTTTGAAAATTTTTCCTTTGAAGAAAAGGGGTAATCCACACTCAATTCCAAAATGAATCTAATTTTTAAATGGTTTATAGATGCAAAAATAAATGTAAACCTAATGGAATCTATTCAAATTGTTAAATACACAAAGAACCATATGAATAAAAGTTAAAGGAAAATGTGTAAGTCTAACTTCCAAACAAATAATAAAACAAAATTATGTGATTCAAAAACGAAAACACAATAACTAATAACAAGAACACGAGATGTGTAATAATAACATGAAAATAAATCTTCATTATACATATGTAAACATGAACATGAAAAGAACATGACAAGGTTATGGTGTAAGACCATGCCTATGATTAATGTTGAATAGATTGAAGGAAATGAGGGGCTTACTCCTATTTATACCTTTATGGGGACCTAATTCAAGGAAAATTCCAAGGAGGTTTATATGTGTGCATTAAGTAAAGAAGTTTCTTGATAACTTTCTAAATTAAGAATCAATAATATGAGTAATTGAAAGTTAATTCAGAATAAATCACGAGTCAACTAAGAATGAACTTGAATTTAATTAACTTAATTGGGATTTAACTAATATTTAATTAGGATTTAATTCGAACTTAATTGAAAATTAACTTAGATTTGATTATAACTTAATTCAGATTTAACTACAAGTTGATTAGAAGTGAACTATAACTTAATTAAAAATTAATTGAAAGTGAATTGAAACTAAACTAGGAGTTAGGTACAAGTTCATTATAAATCATGGATGAACATTTAGATGACTAAACCCCATGGCATTGCCATTCGTGACATTGGGCGCTTCGTGGGTCCAAGATCCAGATCCTTTAACAACCCATAAGGACTTCTAGCCTATAAACAAACCTTTATCCCAATAACTTTCATTAGCATCAAATTCATATTGATGGCCATTATCACCCTAACAACCTATTTAGGGAGTTGGGCCCTTATGACCTTAATCATAGTAACTAAGTTTATGGTTGATCAATGTCCCTTTCTTTTTGAAGCTTTAGCATGAATCATCCCATTGACCTTATGGGAATCCACCTCTTATGTTGTGTTCATGGCAAAATGAACTTACAAGAACCCATGATGCAATTTGCAACACCTTTGTTGCCATTGTGCAAGATGTTGGCCTCCATGTAGGGTGAGAACAACTACATGCATTTCCTTCAAACACATTCAAATTTTCCTTTCGATGAATTGACATTATGTTCACCAAACATGGCATTTGCACCATAGTTGACATTTGTCATTGTTAACACAACACGAGTGGATTTACTTCCTTAATTTTATGCCACCCAATGATTTGTTGCTTTTGATGCAACTCAAGCCAAAGAACAGAACTATTGCGTCTAACACCTTGCCAATCAATTCCTCCTTGTAGTATTGGGGGTATCTTGATGTCTACAAAAACAAGCAAATGTGTTTTTACACAACTATGCCAATGTCATTTGGAGTTTGAAAGGACTAAAGGGGCCTCTTTTTTCTATCTTAATTACTATTCTTTGACAAAAAAATTCAATCATATTGCAAAGGTTGTAAACATCCTCCATCTTAAATCGGCCTAACTACTTCCTGACTTCCACCTTTTAGGACACACCTTCCATCTCCACAACCAACTTATTGTAATTGGTTGGTTTTTTATATGGAAAAATATAGCCAAACTATTATTATTATTATTATTAACATGGATAGGTTTTGACATCTAGTTTGAGCTAATTTGACATCTTGTAAATTCTCCCTTTTCTTTTCTTATGCTTTTGTACATTTTCCTAATTTACGGTGTGTTTATCAATGAAGTTTTGCAAGGTTGCATCAATTGCACCTTCTCCCATCATTCATTTTTTTTGCAAACTAGCAATCCTACAAATTTTTTGACTCAACATACATATGCTTCATTGAAGATTTGGTGTTGTTTGTTGCAAAAGGATATAAGACTTTGTTTATGATGGAATGTCATTGGTTGTGACACTTGGTCACATGACAAAATGGTAAGGTTCCTTACACTACTCAAAAACAAAATCTCAAATGAGACATGCCTTTCATGTTTACTAAAACTTGACATATGACCATAAACTATGAGTAGTTTCCACCTTATTGGTTACACTCTAGGTCTTGTCAAATGTTTTGTTCATGAGTATGGCTGAAAAACTTGAAAACTCACAAAGGTTGTGTTTACCAAAGGTTGTGGTCAACTAACATATCTCTTTATGATGTAAAACAACAAACGTCCAATTTTTATATTGGAATACATTGCCAGAAAAACACATTAAGAACATCAACATCCCAAATCTTTTAACACTAATTGATGCAATTTATCATATTATTAGGACAATCTAGAATATTTGGGGCACAAGTGCATTGAGGAGGAATGGTTACTTAAAAGTTCATAAATCTTTCTAGGCAATGACTTCAAGAATGGTTATATGAAATAGTAGAAACTAATTTTGTGCTAGCATGAAGTTCATGAATTGTACATTTTGTCATTGATAAGAATAATTCAGTCACCAATAATATCTATATTGCTCCATTTTAGGCACCACCAAAGTCCATTTTACAAGCCAAATTGTAGCAAAAGAATCTATTGCATTTCATGCTTTCAATAGCCCTTGTCAGTTACCAATGGAAACCACCATTTCGCTACCTTGTGAATGTCTCACTGCATTACTTGCTTCCAAGTTCACAATTAAGGAGCCATTAAGGTTTGAAAACTAATCTCCATGTATCAATCTATCATGCATTTGCTTAGTTTATAGCAAGATAGAGTATATAATGTTCAAATCCTAGTAAAACTTTTTCCCAAATGCATCCTAGTTGTATAGTCTTTTCAACATACATGGTAATTTCATATCACCTCAACAAGCCAATTGTCATCTTGCCTACAAATACAGACTGCAGAATAAACTCCGATTGGAAAATAAAATAAAAATCTACAATTATTCAGATTCACAATCTAAATTCAAATGTGCATAAATTGAGGTTGCTAGCATCAACCTTATATGAGTTTTGACTTGTTTGACTTCATATTGCATGTAAAAGTAGGAAACAAGCTCTGCAAACAACATCCACAGTGCACTAGTTTTTGCTTACAAGGTTTTTAGGCAACGTGTAAAGGTGACAGGTGCGAGGCACAAGTTGTGTGAATCTTTCAAGAGCTGAAACATATCCAAATATCCACTAGATTCCACCCATCCATCAATCCACTCCTTGCACTATTAACAAGGGTGATGAGCACTGTTGCACAATTGGCCCCTAGACTGCAATCCAGATAACAGTACCATGTCTGCGTTTTATCAGTATTGTCATGGCTAGGCAAACTTCATTCCAGAATCAAATTGGTGGATAGGAGGAACGCTTACTGATTGGAGTGTATACCATCCAGAGGCCTTAGGAGGTTGGTGCTGTACGGATGCCCCAAACACCCTTGCAGTGTGAGCAACACAGGACTCTATGCAAATCTGTAAGCTATCAAAATGGCTTATTGCAAAGTGTAAAATGTGATGTGATGTTGATCCTGCACCTAAGAGTATCACTGCTTTAAGTCATCATGTGCAGGACCCAGTCATAGTAAGTTTAACTGCAAGCAGAAAATCAATCTCTTGGACAATGCATCCAGCTTTTATCCTCCTCCTCATTTTGAACCAACAGCAATGTAAACAACGCAGAACAATGCATTCAGGTGGTTTTCCTCCAAAATTGCAGAGGCCACTCTGCTTCCAAACCACCCAGTTAACTCCTGCCAACAAACAGGATAATTGCAAACACAAACCTCACTGCTTTTCAATGTCCCACCTTTCGTATTTGGTCAAAACCCTAATCTGATTCTTAATGAGAAGATGTGCAGTAAATGCCGGTTTGCCTTTAAAGGACTGTTATCAAGTTCAATTTGTACGGGCTGCATTGCATAGCTGTGGACTGTGGACCTTGAAGTCACTGTCAACATGAAACTCAACCACACAAGTTAACTGGCTTATAATATGCCAAGCCTTTTAAGAGATCCACCGGAATAGCAGCATTAAGAGAGCTGTGAGAATTATTCTCTTCAAGACATGGTATAACTCCACTGCTTTAACTAGTTCTTCAAACTAATAGTCAGCTAAGAATGCCAATTCCTCTTCTCACAATCACTGCCTGTATGACCATATATGTGATGGCATGCATCTCAATATACATGACATCAAAAGATTACTTGTGCCTGCCAATGTTTGGCTCATATGCTTCAGTTTTACCCACTTTGTAAGACCAGTTTTTGCATCCTTCCATAAGCAATGAATCTCCAGTTCAGACAAGCAGAGTTCAGCTGCACCCGCAGTATCCCTGCACCATAGTGTAACACTCCATAGTACTGAGAATTTCTCATAACTTATGATTTAAGTCAAGCTGAAAAGAAATGAGAGAGTACCTGATAAGAAGGATATGGATATTTTAGATCTGATGATATAAACCAAACAGGTGGAAGAAAAGAACCTCAACCCTAAAGAAATGAGAAAACTAGATCACAAAACAAAATTCGAGTGGTTTCAATGACAATGATGGTCAAATGCATGGCTCAGGGACCTTCAATAGGTGCAGCATTGACCATGCACATCACCCCCACTCCCTTCTCACAGTTCATGGCAATAGGTGTAGATTAATGTAAATTGATGTCAAGAAAACCAACATACTGAGTTTCTGTCATAGCACTGGCAGTAACAGGAAAATAAAGCTACAATGCTGGCTAGCTCAAAAGATCTCAAGAGAGAAAGGGAAGACAAAAAACAATCCTAACAAGGGAGAGGAACAACAAAGCCAAAGAGATAGAGAAAGGTGAGAAGGCAATGGAAGGAAAAACCCAAAAAAAGAAAAGGAAGGAATCAGAGAGAAGAAATAAGAGTATTGAGAAAGAGAACATTAATGGGCTCAGAAAAGCTCCCCATCTATGATTAAGAAGCCCTGAAACTATCATTCTGAAGATTCCAAAGGCAGAAAGTTCAAACAGAATTTTCCTCTTGAGAAAACCTCTGGATCAGTTTAAAAGAAACTTTGAAGAGGAAACCTTATTCTTCCACAGACCAATTAAGCTCAACATTTGAGCTAGGAAGATCCTGGTTGGATCCATTAGGCCTTCCGAACTTTTAAATTGACAATTGAATACTACAAATTTAACAGAATTTGAATTATTGAAATCCAAATGAGGCATATATATCGTGTTAATACCTGCATATTTTGGTTGGGAATTGCTCTTTAATAATGTCAATGGTTGAACCCATTAAATTGCTAAATCCATTAAATTGTAAGAGAAGTCATCAGGGTAAAATGAAGCTCACAAAATAATTTGGGGTACATGCCATCATCAAAAGAGTCTTTGTCTAGATACACGAAATTGGAGAAATCAAGGTTATCAGGAACAAATAGATTGTCTATGAACATTCTTATTGAGGATATCTTACAAAGAAAAACTGGACGCAGACTTAACAAGAAGATCCAATAAATCAAACTCATGTGAGAAGAGGGAGAATAGCTAAAAAGGTTAACGCAACTTGGACCTCAAGAATACCAATTCCTTAACATTGATTGACCAAATCAGACAAGTTATATCTAACAGGAATTCTAGCCAAGAAGATGAAACTGCGGCATTTGGTACCTTGAAGCAATGAGAAGACTCCATCGACTAAACTTGACCTTATTCTTCAACCAAACAGATTTGAAGTTAAGGGCTGGGTGCTGAACCCACAAAAAATTCAAATCAAATACTTTATCAACTAAAACTGTCATTCCAGCTTTCAAATCTGATGGGTTGATCTTGGTATAAAGAGTCAAGAAATCAAAATACTGCAACAGAGGAGGAGATAACTTCTGAGAGATCTAAGAGTTTGACGATTTCAACTACTGCCAGTAGTATTCAAGAACCCAGCTATTATCAGCAGGGACATCACCCACAAGGAATCACCACAGGCATGATAAATTTATAAAACAGCACAGCCATTTAGAAAGCATTAATGAGTCTAGGTTTCAAGGGTTTTTGTGGAACTTCCAAGCCACACAGAGAAGAGGACAATGAGGGCTGCACTTTCCTTTAGACTTCTTCTCAGCACTTTTAAGAACTATGAAGACTTAACAATTCAGATCTAACAAAGACTTTACATAATTACCATCACCAAATTTAATCTCATTTAAAACTGAGGCAACATTATGCTTCTTACAGACAAACACAAATTTATTACTATATTAGACCATATAGGTAATATGAAAAAGTGTTGGAATCATTTCAGGTGATTGGAATCAACACAAAAAGGGAGGAGACCAATATCTTCTAAGAATTGAAGGAAGACACTCCATGACTGAATGGTGGTCCAGAATAGAACATAGCCATATCTTATTGATGTGAGAGGGAACAAAGACAAATAAGGAGATTCCTACCTAAAAACTGAAATTTAGAGGGGTTGGGATTATACAAAGGATGATAAATGAGTGGACTCAGGACATTGATAAGTTGGAAAATGTGGCCAACTTAAATATATAACTTAAGAGGCAGAAGTTCATTCAAAGTGGTCCTACATTTGGCACGAAACCCAGAAGGGAACTTGCCTTTAGATTTGAGATTAGAAAGAAAACCTACCATCTTTTGCAATCTCTACAGCCAATAGTTTTAAGGAAAGTAAGAAGCCATCCAGCAGTAAATCATAAAGGAAGGAATATCTATCTGTAGAGAAAGGCATAAGATATGTACAATGTTAACAAATAAGGAGGGTTAGACAAACATGGTTAGACAGAAATCTACTTCCTCTATCAACAAAGAAAAATAAACCTTCAGTCAAACTGCGAAGAAACTATCAGATTGCAATACTTGCCAATCTTGCGTGAATCATGCTAATTGTGTGTGACTGTGGCCTTCTACAAGCCAAGGGATTTAGACAAACTCTGATCTTTAAAACCACCCTCAAAGTAATACAACAGGATGTCTGAAACCACCAACCTACACCCATCTATTTGATCCTAACAAGCTGCAACATCAAGAAATCAAGAGAAGAAACAACTAATCTTCTTGGAGTTACACCATTCATGGATACACTTCACACAAAAAATGTTCTAGTGTATGGATAATCAGCACTTTTTTCTCTTTCACATGTCCCATGCAGTCATGCACAGCCAGTGCAAACCACAGCAACATAAACTGATACCCACTTCATATGAGAGTTTCAACAAGGGTATCTCCTTTACAACAATGCTAGTACTATACACAAAAACAAGGTGCAGAGTGTTTGGTGAGTTACCTTGTTATCTCCAAACTCATTACAATCAGATCACAATCAATAGCTGTCCTCCTCGGTTTCTGGTCTCCGGAGATAGTATCGCAGAGAGTTTGTCAACACCTACAGTGGACAGTTAACTCCTGTCATGACATGCAAGGAAAGAATACTGCTATCTGACATCATTTAAAGTTATTCTTACAAAATTTGCACCTTTCATACAAAATACTCTGGAGAATGGTTTGGCCAGGCACAGCAGGTCAACCAACCTCCTCCAGTGATGGGCTTAGAGCTTCCCCGTGATATGTCACCCAAAACTTATCCTTGGCCACAAGTCCCTGTCACAACAGCCCAACCAACCCACCCCGGTGTTCAGGACCATGTCAACATTATTCTGCTTTGTTGACTGACTACAGAATACATAGTCACAGACCCTCATTATATGGCAGCCCAGACCTCTACACAGAGTGCTTAAGCTGTGCAAACAGAAGAGATCAGCTTGATCTTCAATTCAAATACCCTTGAAGACCACCTCGGTGAATTGGAAAAAATATTCCTATGCCAGCTAGGAGAGATTCTAGTGTGTACACCTTCACATTCTAATTAAGGGGAGTTCCAGTGTGACAAGGATCAGTTCATTGAATTTCAGTTCCAGCCAATTCAAAACAAAACATGACAAGCATAAGTTTGGTTAAAACATGGTGAGTGTCACTCACAAATTAATCTATGAGATTGCAGAGAAGACTCTACAACACACTCTATGGCTACACAACAAGAATGAATGTTGTCATATCCTTGTCAGTGTAGACTACAAAGTATAAGACTATCACCTTCATCATGCATGGCAGTGACTAGCTGCCATTACACTAACTTCATCAGCTCCCGACAGTGGGTGTACATAACTGTGTAATAATCTACTCAAAAGATTGTTCATGATGGTATGAGACTCAGACATCATGAGGCTCGAGATGTATAGGTAATCTAAAAAATCAGTCGTATCCACATTCAAGTTGTGCAACAAGCTGATGAGCAAAAGCTTCATTTGCTTTAGCTTGCGCTTGTGTAAGCAAGCATCTAAGCTTGATGCACAGAGCAGGATACATAGAGAGTAGTGGTTGAGCCCTCCTGCACCCTGAACATATCTTCTAAGTACATTACTGGGTAACATTCTGGTGCACTAAAATTGACTTAGCCACTGGAAGACATATCTATGAGATTGCAGAGAGAACTACAAAACAGTCTGAAAGTAGACATTTGTCTTTTCCAGTCAAACCAAAACAAACATGAAAAGAATGGGTATGTCATAACCTTATGAGTGTAACAAAGTATCAGACAATCACATTCATTATGAATCACAGAGACTATTTCCCATTACTCCCTACCAACTTCATCAACTCCCAGAGGTTGTTGTAGATAAGGTTGTAATAATCTGCTCAAAATTTTGGACAAACAGACACAGAAAAACTTATATCCTGAGGTTCTATCACATTTTTGGAAGCAATGGGAATGACCCAGTTATGATGGCTGGTAGCATTTAAGAGGTATAAAGAAAGTCAATAGTATCTTATTGAAGCTGCAACAAGCTTGTGGGAGCAATATTCATTTCAGTTGCCTTTGTACAAGCAAGCATATAAGCTTAAGGCATAGAGAGGTCTTCACATATGGTAGTGGTTAGGGCCTCTGCACCCTGAACATTAAGCACAACATCATGAATGGCAGTGACTAGCTGCTATTACATCCCACCATTACATAGCCCAACAGTGCCTGCCCAAAACTAAGTGCAAACAATTGTACAAAAACTTTGCAGGGGGCTCTCCACAAACATAACCTGCTTTGCAATTATATGATGGTCCACAAGCATCACAAGATTAGAAAAGGAGGGAGGAGTCTTACCTGAGTATCAATCTCTGCTGAATCTACATAAACACTACTGTCTGAAATAACCCTCATGATCTCCAGCAACAAGCCTGGTCTATCTGCTGTCTCCACTGACAACAAGCTGTACACCATTGATATGCACCCACAAAAACAAGGACAAATTTCAATGTTCAAGCTCTCAAAGGTCCTGACAAACTCTGAAAAAAAGACACTAGAGAAGGGATTTCAGTGCACTTAACCTTCGAGAACCATCACGAGAAACACTGATGTGTGTTGCCACATCAACATCAAGCTGCACAACATCCAAAGCACTCTGCATTAGTCTGAGAGTTATCTGGTCCTGTCCATATAATCATAGCTAAATGCTGGCAGCAGCTGCTCCAAGACAACCCTACTGGGATCAAAATTGTTGCACAGATCCTGAACTGCATACACATGGAATTTGTCAAATAATTTTCTCATATGAACCTCTCACCCTTCACCAAAATCAAAGAAGTGGGCCTTTTTAGACAACCATAGCTCTCTGAGATATGGCTCTTACACCTGTACAACAAAATTCCAGTTCCAGCCAGGACATGCTACACAACCTTAGGCAGTTATTGCATCTAAGAAAAAGCAATAGACTGTGTGCCATCAACTGACAAATGTAGCCAATAAGAGGATGAGAAATACACCTTCTTTGCTGCGGGTTTGATACCAAAAGCCTCTCCCAGTGCCAACTGTTCACTAGATTCCTGCAATTAAAAAATTGCAGGTATCAACTGCATAAGACCACTGTCAAATTAACATTTTAAAATACTTGATGCTGCAAGGACAACCTGAATGCTTATGCAAGTGCTATGACTGTATGTCTAATGCATGCACCAAAATTGCACAATGAAAATTCAAACTGCAGCTGTCAAGGTGTAATAGAGAACTGAATCAACTTTAAGGTTTTCTGATGGTCTATCTGAAGGCTCTCCAAGTTAACTCAATTTGCTAGATACCTCACATCACCAGATGAGATTTCAATTTTAAGTTTTGTTGATGGACCAAAAGTAACCAAATCCTTTCACTCAAAGCATGCCTAGGCATTGGCATGAAAAGACATACAGGATGGTATTCCAGCAGGTTGCGAATAATGGTAAGCCGAATAAGTTCCAGCAGCTCTGGATTCTCCACTTTTTTATTGTTGTCCCTGAATTCACCAGAGACCATATTTTCATGCCAGCCTTCAAAAAGTGTGAGGAAAGGATAAGGACTTTGTAAAAATATGCTCCCCTTCCAGAAAGAGGAATAATCTTTGTACTATTCAATTTCGAACTTCAATATACTCCAATTGCTTCCACAATGCCACCTACATACTCTACAGGGTCAGTAACCCTTCAATCCTGTCAACATCACCCATGCAACCACTCAAAAAGCCTGATGTCACTGTCCCTCTGAATGTTCACACTCCTGGTCCTGATCATGTGGAACAGCTTGAACAATGTACTGGCAGTACTATCGCAACCCTAAGGAATGTCTACCAATGAGAGAGAGCTGAACCTGACAACAATTGACTTTCAAAACATCAGGGTACTAGACCCAAGTTTGGCTCTAATCATTTCCACAACAGAACTATAAAAGAGGCAGAAATTGCAGAAAGGGTTTAGGCTTGCAAGATCATGTTCACTCGCTAGAATTGATAGAGTTGTCCAAAATATCTGCATATGATTCTTTTCAAATTCAAGAGGTGCACATAAAGCTTACTTTTTTCCATCCAAACAAATTGAAACAACTAACATAAATTTCGTGACAGAGTTGCAAGGAGAGAAGGACAAAGTCCAGCATGATTCAGAACAACCAGGATAGAGTAGAGTGTGTACATGCGTGTGACCAGAAACTTCTTTTTACGCAGGTTAGGGCCCTCTGTGGTGACAACCCCTCTAACAACATTGAGTCCCAAGTCCTTGAGTGCCTTCATCTGCAGGACTGGCTTCCATTATTAGTAAAAGTATTGCCCAGTTCTGAAATTAGCACCAAGAGAAAGAAAAAGGTATGAAACTGATTATCCAGTCAACCTTTTTGTGACCAAACACCTGAAATTGGGTCACAAGTCATATCTACTGTTCAAATTGGCATTACAAGACAGCCCGAGTCTCAATTCTACAGCCATTGTGTGGCTCTGAACAAATAGGGTCAATGAGCGCAATCAGATAACTCATAGGGATCACACACAAGAAAATCTTCCAAATTGACAAAGAGAGCATCCATTTGAAGAATTCTGAACTAAGATTGTTTACATGATCGCTCAGCGAGTCAAACACACCGTGTCAAGGAGTGCACCCAGACGATCTCCAAAACAAATCTCCACAATAGTTGCATCCGGATCTGAGTGCTCATCAATATTAACAGTGGGCTTTGGCTTTTCGTCCTCCTTAGTTTCACTAACCTGCAAGAAGAATTATTTTTTCCTACGCCATTAGGTCAAAACTGATACAAGACAAGGAGGTCCACAACTCTGTCAGGTTATGAAAGTCAAAGCCCAGTCATGTAAACACTGTCTTATTGCACCTTAACCAAGAATAGCTTTGTCACTTTCTACACAGCCATAATGACATACCATAGCAGGCAATTACTGCACCCCCTGATATTGCAAAGTAATTCACAGATGAAATTTTTTGTGATGAGAAACAAAGATATGGAACCCCCAAGTATCATAATTCAAAGGAAATGGAAATGTCTGGTCAAGTGAGGAGGGGCATGACTTAGCCATCATACTGTGCTTGCACATACCGTAGTCAGGCTTGCTGCATCACTGGAGGCATAGCACACCATCCTGTATACCACATAAATACACACCATACACAAAAAGTTCCATGAGTGAAGATTGATCATTAACAGAGGCATATATAGCTGCAATCATTGATAAGACGTACAACAGGCATCACATTCAACCTAATGAATTTCCCCAAGGCTCCAATTACTAGAATGGACATTGTGATCATGCCTCTTTTCCTAGTTTCTCTTGGGACATGGGTTTGTCTTGTCGCGCAATAAGCAATGAAATGAAATCTCTTCAATTCTGGATCATTAGATAGCCACTATGGTTCTTGTCACGAGAACGATCTTTCGCGCTTCGGACGGGAGAATACGTTCCATGTAACCGGCTTCTTCGTCAGATAGCAACCGACGACGAACCAAAGCGGGGACAAAAAACGGTCTAACATCGACACAGTTGCAATGTGCCACACACAACATCTTGCATGACAATTTCACTAAAGCAGCCCCCCCCCACACCCGCCCCTCCACTTCAAAGATGACACTGTAGGCGTCACCGCTCGTCAACTAAATACGCCCCGCCGGAACGGACACTATCCAACGCATAACTGATTACTAAAACATCGCCATGTTCGTCCCTTAAAATGCAAAAGTTTCTCAAAAACCATCCAAAAAGACTCTACAAATAAATGCAACAGACCAAGAACCACCAGAAGAAAAAGCCCCGGAGATGGGCTTTCCTAGACAAAAAACTATGATTCAACGAGGGGGAGACAGATGGCACCACAAACCCCTGAGGAGGAGAAGAAGAAGAAGAAGAAGAAAAGCGACATAGCCGACGCTCCTGGAGGCTGAACGACGACGAGGTCTTGATCGCCACCACAAACGGCCGCGAAACCGGCGGCTTGGAAGACGAAAACGAAGAAGCAGCAACAAAGAGAGCAGTCGACTTTGACAGCGAACATGCAGTCACAGCAGCCATGGCGAAATCTGAACACCACTTGGGAGGGAGTGAGGGAGTCGCAGAAGCAGCAGTGGCAGCAGCTCCGCGAAATGAAAGCTTTGGAAGCAGTAGCTGCAGCAGCAACAACAACAACGACAAGGCTGAGAAAGCAAAAGCTTTCCCAAATGTGCGACGCTGGTGGTGGCTGGCTGCTTCTTGGATGGTCCGGAGACCGTTTCCCCTTTATGGATCGGAAGTGGGTGGAACTGAGCACTGAGCCCACTTAGCCCACTTAACCAATGACCCACTGAGCCCACTGAGCCCACTTTTACACTCAAGAGGCTAATTAACGGTATAGCGTTTACTGGCTTCCCCACCTAGTTTGGGTTGTTTGCCTCCTGTGGAATAAGTTCCAGTACCAGCCCAGAGTACGAAGACAACCAAGTGTTCCACTTAATTCGAGGTGAAGATCTCCTTTTTACCTGGGCCAGTGTTCCCAGCAACGAATATCCCCATATATTCATTAACCGGTTCAGAGTTGAGACTTGAGAGATCTCATTGGTTGATTCTCACAAAAGGGTAAATCTCCGTATAGAATATTCTTAGCTTTATTTTATTTTTTGCCTTTGCCCAAATAGTGGAAATGGGGGGAGGGGCACCGCCATCGCTGCCCTAGAGTCTTTTCCCCTTTTTTTTCAAATTTTTTTGAATTTCATGGAAATGATGAATTTTTGGTGAAAACAAACGTTTCACTGGCTTTTTTTTCTTCTTTTTAAATTAATGATTTTAATCTACTTGTCGACAAAAAAACAAGGGTGACTCGTACAAATGAGTGTTTTTTTTTTTTTGAAAAGATGACCAAAGTTACCATATTTCAACGATTTTTAATTTTTTTCACAAAAAAATCATAGATCCCACCTACCGTTGTTGTTGGTTTTTTTTTTTTTTTGGTTTTTTTGGGGGGCCTTTTCACAACTTGTAGAAACCCAAAAACAACAAGAATACTACTGTGCTATAGGGCACTTACTTTTCTGTTTCATACTAATTAGTTGGGGGGTGTGCCTCACAAGTCCAATTTTTTTGGGAAATGAGCCAATTTGATTGGCCCATCATGAAAAACGTTTTAAACCTATAGAGGCTCACCCAAAATAGAAGTTTCAATGGAAAAATTAAATCTCTTCCTCTTGGCCCACCTATATCGGTGAAGAAGGGGAGGACTTTGGGCGAAACATATGGGATTAAAGCCAGGTGCTATTAGGAACACCCGTGGGGAACACAGCGGGAACAGATTGGAAACCTGATGGGAACCCACTGAGAACTTGAAGGGAACATTTTGGGAACAAAGAAAAAACTGGAATTTTTTTTTAATAAAGAAGCCTAAGAGTTTTTGTAAAAAACATTGTGATGAAAAAAATGTGGCCACATTTGGACTTCTTTTTACAGAAATTAAAAAATTTGGAGGCAGTTTGTTGTCATTTTTCATTTTTCATTTTTGACAGATTTTGCTACAAAAAATGGTCGAAAATTAAAGGAAAATCTATATCTTGGGGTGCTCACCACCTCTTGCTAGTTGCTTGCTACCTCACAAAATGAAAAAAAAAGAAAAAAAAGAAAAAAAAAGCCCTGATCTCACCTAATAAAAACTACCCACCAAAATATTGAAAAACCAAATAAAATCCCAAAATGGGTTTAGTTTCTGAGAGTGGGTTGTTCCCAGAGGTCTGCCAAAAATGGTAGGCCTGAGGACGGGTTGTTCCCATAGGTCTCGTAAGAGGGGGTCGGTGAGCCTATTGCGTTCGCCGTTGATGCCTATTTTTTTGGGAACAGTCAAAAGTTAGCCTATTACCTTGATGCCTATTTTTTGGGAACAGCCCCACACCCACGTGCTTTTATCTAGCTCAAGGAATTGAATAATAAAAATCTATTATGGCATGAGGCAGGAATTCTTTTTCAGCATTTTGTGATGTAACCAAAGTGGCGATCATTCACAAAATGATTTAGCCAAATTTGGCTACAAACTGGATATGAAAGTATTCAGAATGCTTTTATATTCTTGGCTACGTACTGGAACTTATCATAAAAATCTGACGATTTTTTAAAAAAAATTCTTCCTAATCTTCTGAATTTGGGTCTTGTTTTTTCCTCTTTTTTTGCATGGAAAATCCTTTGAATAGCCCAAAATCATATTTTTTTCAGGTCAAAATTTGGCAAAAACTCACCAAGAAAAGAAACATTGGCATCAAATGAACACCTTACAAACTTTACATGTTACTAGGTGTGTAGTAGTGCATCAAACAAAGGCGAGTTGTAGGCAAAGTGGACAATACTCTTATCTATCACCACCAAAAAGCTGGGATTGGAGATGGCGTGAACATTGGAGTTAAATGGAGGTGCATAACAAAGCGACTGAGTTAACCATCGAGGTTAGCTAGGGAACTAGAACACAATAGAAAATTGTTTCTTGACTACTTACCATCCATCTTTCATGGGTGTTGGCTTGTTCCATTGTGGCCCTACCCAATGCAACACAAGTTTCTTGCCCCAACTTGTACTCACTCAAAACTACCTTTATCCTACACACAACTAGAAAGAACATAACCCCATTCAAAACTACCTTTATCCTACACACAACTAGAAAGAACATAACCCCACTCAAAACTACCTTTATCCTACACACAACAACTAGAAAGAACATAACCCCACTCAAAACTACCTTTATCCTACACACAACTAGAAAAAACAGAAGGGAACCTAAAACAATTTGCACTGACAACCCTAATCATGATCTATGTGCAACTTCTCAAAGTGAATAGATTTTTTAATCAACATGCATCAACATACAAACATCTTATCTCCTAATTCAAGATCCTAAAAGTAACTATTATTATTATGCATTCATGGGTGATAGGGTGAAGTTGACAAAAACCAATAAAAAAAAATAAAAATGAAAGTTCTACCATCAGTTTAAAACTAAACAAATTGCATTCCCATATGTCCCATAATTCTTTACAACTCGTAGAGTTTTTAAATGTGGATCTCACATGATGACGAAAATGTTGTCAATTTTATGAAGATCAAAAGCTTTTCAAAATTATAAAATATGTTTGATCGCCTTTATCATTTTTAATTATCACATGTTTTTGTGCATGAAAAGGAGTTTACTCTCATATGGGTTAAAAGTTCATGGTTCATCACCAAATGTTAATTTTTAGCGTCCATTGTGATTGTAAGGTTACATATTTTGGTTTCAAAGACAATAAGATTTTTTAATATATTAATGTGATTGTTATTTATTATTTGGGGGATGGGGGTCATATCCTTCACTTTTTCTTTTATTTTGGTGGTTGACCTCTTTTATTGGTTCACCACCCAAAACAAAAGCCAAAACTTGACACTCCTAGAACATAAATTGTCCACATGGATTAATGAGATAATTGTAAAAAAATGGAACTTTTTCTAAATATGCATGCAAATTCATCCAAGATGCATGTTTTATTTATATAATAAAATATTTTGCACATGACATAATGATCTAAGTGAAAACTTAATATTACTTACAAATTTCATGCATCTTCAAGTACATAAATTGTATTTACACTAAACATGGAACACGCAATTCAAAAAACATGATTTGGGAAGAATTCATTCATGTGAATCAGCATTAACATGGGTCCTTTTAAAAACTTTTCACATGTGTTTGATGGAGTTTGAAAAAATTATTAATCAAATTGTGAAGATGACCTCTTTTCCTCCAACTGTTGAGTAAGTTATTCCTCTTCATATATCAACTTCAAGCCAAGGTTCACGTGTTCATAAAAAAATATTGTAACATCATCCAACTTCACAACTTTGGGCATCATCATGCATTTGCACAAAGATTGCACCTTCAAATTATCCATCCCATTTTTTTTGTTTGGGACAACCCATGTGTTGCAAGGTTGTTCAAACCTTTCCATAAACACACAAAGAAAAGTAATACCAAATTATTTTTTCATCTTGTATTTTTAGAATGTTGCAACTCACTTCATGAGGGTGTTATGATTTTCAAAACTTTGTTTTTACAAAAACAAGTTCCATACTATAGATATTCAACAATTCCATATTGCATCTCTTAAAAACTAACATTCCTACAATAAAATTGAATTTGTTCTTCCCGTTGGTCTTTCAAACAACACCGAATCATGTAATGTATTCATGCATAACAACATCATTCAATAATTTACAATGCACACTAAATGCCCATGGCACATTAATATTCACATGATCCCAACCCAAACCTTTTTTTGATCAATTTGTTAAAAGCTACAAAAGTATAAATGTAAATCTTGCATGCCATTTGTAGGTGGAATCTTGAAAGACTCCACCTTTTTTTCCAAAACACACAATCGTGGCACATATTTATATTCTACAAACTTTTCCATTGTGCCCAACATCTCTTTTGAAATGTTAGAAAACCCAACACTAGTTGTCATACTAACCTTAAAGTGTTTGTCACCATGTTTTGGTTTCCTCTTGTCTTTCTTTCTTGGAAAGGCCTTAAGAAAATAATTAACCTTTAACTAAAAGTAAACAAAAAAGAAGAAATGACATAGGCCCCCCAAAAAACTAATAACAAGAAATGATAGAGCACTTCTTCCTTCTCAAAAAAAAAGTGTGTTTGACATGCACCCATTACCCCAAAAAAAAGAAATAAAAAACCACCCTGACCCAATAAAAATAAAAATAAAAGAGGTTGCTTGGGTGGATATTAGTTAAATTCATTGGTTGTTAGGGAATTGTATTTGCAATTACGTTATTTCTTAGTTTGGATAAGGCTAATGGTAAGGGTAGAATTGTGAAGATGTACCATAACTTAAGCTCGGATTTGGCATTAAATATTATTATTTTGAATTTTCAAAAAAAAAGTTTATTATGCTAAATAATTCAAAATTTATGGTCAAATTCAAACCTTGGCATTTTTTAGTATAGTACAAGTTCATGAGGACAATCCACCCAAGCAAATTTTTGTACTAAAAATAGTTTTATTATAATTCGTTTATACTTATCAAAATCAAAATCAAGTTGTTGAATTATAATTCCCAAAATACATTAATTATTTGACAAATTATTTCCAAACTTGTCAAAGTAGTACAATAATCCTTTAAAAATTTGACAACTTTTTTTGAAATTGGGACATTGAAATGCCAAAATGTCTATTAAATCCATTTGTGAAATGACAACCTAAAACAAACTTTATTTTTCACATTCGCCACCCATCATTTTTTTTGCATTTTCATTTCACATTTGGATTGTTGGCCTACTACCATTGGTTTTCAATGGACCAATCAACAATCAAATGACACTGTTGTTCATCTTATTATTTAGAAAAGTGTCATGTATTGCTATGTCAACATTTACAATTATCATTATCATGATCACACATACAAAATATAACATGAATGTACCTTGAATGGTGCATGAATATACCATAAATGGTAAATGAAAATGGTTGTTCACTTGTAATGAAAACACAAATCCAAGCCCCACATTTCCACACAACAAAAATGCAAAAATTAACACCATGCACAAAACATGCATACAACACTAAAATGTTGGATTCACATGAATTATGATTATATCCCATCCATAAAATATTCTATACCTCAATCACATTTGAATTGATTTGAAATAAAAATTTAAACAATTAAGTTAACCTAATTCATCCATAACGAATTGGGACCTAATCAAACATAATAATTAACACACTTGACAAAAATTTGATTAATGTAAGTGTAATTATGAAGCCACATTTGGTTATTATCATTTCCATTATTTTTCATGTTTAATTTGTTGTGTGGTTATTGTTGATGTTTGTTTAACAATGCATAAAGGAGCAAGAGGAACAAAATAACACAAACAATAATAACATTAATTTTGTCATTAGTTTCATTATCACATCAAAGGTGATCAACAAGGAGCAACAAGAGGAAAATTTCGATTTGGAATCCCAATGTGATGTGTGTTCTTATATTGCCAACATCCAATACTTGCAAAACATCAATGTTGACAACAACAAAAGATGATGAAAGCAGTGTGATGTTGGGATGTGTTGATGTAGTTGATGGTTTAATCCACTCAAAGCATACATCTTGTTAGTTGGGTTTGATTTGAACCATAAGTATATTGGATTATTGACTACATTTTTCTAAACTCCTCCCACTTCCCATTCAATTTGTGATTCAACTACAACTTCAATGGAAAAGGCGAAGTAATAATAACATATTTTGACCATCAAAATGACCATTGTTGCCAAGTTTGGACATTAACTTGAATTATTGAAATTTGAAACTTTCATTTCATTTGTGTTTATGATGTTCTATGGTTGGATTTTGATGTACATTTTGTTTATGCAACAAGAATATCACTGATTTTTTTTTGGTTGTTTGAATGGATTCAACAATTATGACACATTTCAACAAAACCAACTTTATTATGTTTATTCCCACTACACCACCTCCATAATGTGTAATTGAAACTATAATCAATGTTGAAGCATTAATTAGTGAGTTTTAAACTTGTTTGAATAGTTTTTATGTGACCATAGATATCATCCATTGGCAGTTCATGCACATGTTTGTGGGCCTTTCAATTTATTTTTTTGGGGTAGTTAGTTTCAAACAAATGTTCAAAAAGACACATCTTAATGTTGGGAAACTTGATATTTATATTAAACTTTTTTTATTGTGTGATTGTTGATTCAATTTTTTCAATTGGTAGTCCATGTCTCTAAGTTTTCAAATACTAGTGGAAAATATCATGCCAAGATCATTAATGAACTCCTTTCAAAAGAAGTTAATCCTTTTAACACACCACCACTTTGATCACATTGATTATAAATATAGTTTTGGAACGTTTTAGTGTTAGTAAAGAATTATTATACACCATATATGTGCCCTATACATATGCCAAGATTTAAAATACACAAGTTGAACTAAATTCATTTTCGCATTTTGGTTGTTTGTTAAAATTTTTTACTATTTACATATGATGCCAATTATAAGTTGTGAAGGAATGTCATTTCTCTTACATTGGGTGGTGGTTGGAATGAAAATATTACATGTTGTGAGGAATCAAAACTTATAGATTATCATTGTTGCACATTAAAACATTTAGAACACATGGGAAAAAGTGAGCTTTTACACACATGTGATTTAATCAATGAATGGATGGATGCAAATGATGATCACACACTTCTTACTTTCATGAAGTTTTTTATTAAACTTTCTTCTTTTATTATGTAAAAAATGAAAATGTTGATTTCATGATCATTGTGAATTGTTCACTACTTAGTTACATATTGATCATATGAACATTTTTCAATAATCCTTATTGACATGGGTGTGCAAGGTCATACAAATGGTCATCTTGCACTTTTACATTGCATGATTGGTGTTGTCCTTTTTTGTGATCATTGTGTAAGATTAAGTGATATTGTGCAAAACATTTTTGTGAATTGAAGCTTTCAAGTGTTGAAGTTAAATGGTCACCTCAAGGAAGACAAACAAAAGATGTGAGATGTTCAATTTTTTACTTGTTTCATTATTAAGACGGTCAATAGGAAATGTGGACATAAGGTTAATTTAGAACATGGATTTGGTGATAAAGTGTTCAAGTTATAGTTTTTGAAAACCATGAACTTATAAGCATGACATTCAAATATAGAAGAAAAATGTGATTAATTTTATGTTTAATAGTCAATGTACATAATCCTACATTTTGTAATGTAAAGTTAAAGAAGGATGTCGAAGTAAAGATGAATGGAGTAAGTTTCGCAAATGTAGGAAGATGTTTTAGTGTTTTCATTTCTTTTTAACAAGATATTTGAACTTGAAGATGTTTTTGGTACCACTTGGTTTAAATCATGATATTGAATGTTTTTACATATTCTTTAGGGTCCAAATTTAGATCATTGTTGTCATGGTCAATTGTATTTTCAAACTTCATTTTCTTTGTCATTTTCCTGCAAACAAAAATTTAATAATATATATTTCTAATGTTTCCATTTGAGAATATGGGTTGAAGTTTCAAACTAAATTAATCATTTCGCACCTTTTACAAATGAGTTATTTCCTTTCACAAATTTGTGTCCACGCATGAGATAAACGCCCACAAAGTTTAGGTTTAATCATTAAAATGCAAAAATCAACTTCTAGATCTTCTTTTTTCATGAGTTGATTTTTGATGGTATTGATTATCCATGAATGAAATTGTTGTTTAAACATGTGCTTAAATGGGTGTCGGATAATCACGTCTACATGTCAAAGCGTGGAGGTACAATTTGTAAATATAAAATTTAAACAAACTTATGGATGTTTTGATTTGATCCATTGTATGAACTCTTCATTTTTATGAACATATTGATACTCTATCAATTAAATCATCTTTTTGGTTTTGTGGTAGATTCAATTATTTCATTTGATATTTGTTTATAAAGAATTAAAATATTTTTTGCAAATTGTTTACAAATTTTAAAGATAAACCAATGATTAACATAATACGTTATATTAAATATTTCCACAAAACAAAATACTTTTTTTGGAATATTTTGAAAGAAACATCTTTTCATTATTCATACATAAATCATTTATAGAAGCAATGAAGTTCTATCAATTACAAAAGAATTACAATAATTATAAGCGTATTATTTTCAACCTATAAAAAATGTATGTCCCTTGATGCCTTTTTCCCCATCTTTTTCATGTGTTTGGATATATAAGGTGAATCCATGTTGATATGGGTTATGGCAAATAATGCAAGGACATTATAGGGCATTACAAAATATGCCATCCTATGTACCATTTTTGTCTTTTGATCTTCCCAATTTGGTGGTTATTTTGAAGTAGTTATGGTAGTTGCTCTATAAAACAAATCCAACCTGACTTTCATGAAGTTTTTTCGCCCATTCCAAGGAGATTTTGAATGAATTGCCCAATAATTCAAAGGCTTCAAGTTCAAGAAAAGCTTGAATGATGGGTTGGACAATTGGTCTAGAAAAACCTTATCCAAAAGCTTTGATATTTTGTAACAAAAATATAAGTTCATTTTTCACTTCTGGCCTTCCATCCAATAGTGGAATGCTTTGTTTTGTGATTGTAACATTTTTATTTCTCTTTTTCAACTTTTGGTTAAAAGTTTCCATTTGAAATAAACCACTATCTTAAAGAGGGTCTAAATAGCTTGTGAAATGGACTTGTATGCACCCTTGACTTTCTTTCGAATGCACGAATATGATGTAAAACACTTGTTAAATTTGTATGTTTCTTCATTATAAGTTGAATGTGAGGCCAAAGATGTGAGGTGTAAGTACCTCTTTGATGTTTATTGGATTCTTGGTTGCTTGTGCCTTCATCAATATCTTGCATGATGCCTTTGCCAAGGGATTGTACTATCATTTGTGGTTGTAAGTTGAAGTTATTCAACTAGATGCTTGACTTTTCCATGGTTATTTGTAAGCTAGCATTGTGATTCTCCACTACCAATTACTATGCATGTTATAATGCTTCTTCATGCTCTCGCATCCTAAATGTTGGAACATATTAAAACTCATGATTTGATGCCATGATTCTTTAACACTACAAGTATGGCACACAAGTTTACTTATATTTACAAAAAAAAAATCATCATGATGCTTCGAAAAACAAAATATTGTGCAAGTTCTTGCACTTTCACAATTCATTTCTAGGACCTAGGTACTTTTTTTAACATATTGTAATATAATCACAATAGATGGAGTTCAAAAACACATTGTACCATATTCATGTTGTTTTTTGCGTCTACAAAAGAAACATAAGAGGAAAATGAAGTGTTAGTTTTGATGTGAACTGACAAGACCTTTATTTTAAGGGGAAAAAAAAAAGGAAAAACATAAGAAAGGGAAAAAAGAAGAAAAAAATATAGTTTTATTTCTTGATCTTGATTTTATTAAATTTTAACATACTATATGTACTTAGCTCAAGGTCTATAGGTATCTAGCCCATCATCCATATGATTTAGATACTTATTTTCACACCTCAAATGAAATCTCATTGAAAAATTGTAATTGCAAAAACGAAATATGAAATTATTTTTAGAAAAGTATTACTTAAAATAATAATTATTCATTTTTAATATTCTGATTCCAAACCTAGGCTATGGTGGTAGTATGGAGTATGATGGATTCCATGTTATTCAACAACTTAATTGCATTGTAATACACATTGGAGCCCATGTTAATTATGGATGTTTTGCAATCACATCATCCTATTAGACATTGAATACCTAGCAATATAAAAAAAAAAAAAATTAAAAAACCCAAAATACAACATACACAGTTGTTTCAAATTCTCAAAATTTTGGTATGGGCAAAAATATAAAATTTCTTAACTTTTTGGCATTTCAGTAATGTAATTTATAGAAATTTTTAGGAAATTCGAGATTTTCAAAAATAATATAATTACCACCAAACCTAAAAAAAAGGCACTATGACATTATGAGTCTATTATCATCCCCGGAAGATTACGTCGCATAATGTGGACTAGGACAGAATCTGTGACCCCAGACCTAAATGTCTCCACGGGTAGGGTTTATTCACAGGGGCTTAGGGTTTAGGGTTTAGGGTTTTGGTTAGGGTTAGGGCTAGGGTTCTGGGTTTTGCGTTTCTAGGGGAGAAAGCCACGGAGAGAGAAAGAAAGTGTTTGTGTGAAGAGACGTGCGCTTGCGAGATTGACAAGAGAGACACACGCTCTCAATGAAGCGGAAAGGCGGTTCGTCACAGCGAGGCGGGGGTAGAGGGGGCGGGAGAGCTGGACGTAGAGGAGGAGGAAGAGGAGGAGGAAGAGTCGGCCGAGGAAGGTCTTCGGATCAACAAGCTCGCTCCAATGGGGTCAGCAAACGCGGCCGGAGTCACCATGGAACAACTCAGCCAGATTACGGGAAACCTCCTGCTGGTACGGTGCATTCCTTTTTGGCTTCAAAATCTCATGTGTCTTTGTGCTCTGAGATTATTGGACGGAGTCATCTCTGTGATCGGGTGTTGTTCATTCCTCAGACTGTTTCGAGTTTGACGTTGATTCTGTGGCGTGTAACTGGTCGGGCAGAATTGAA
The DNA here is from genome assembly GCA_963921925.1 of Sphagnum tenellum. Taxonomy (NCBI): domain Eukaryota; kingdom Viridiplantae; phylum Streptophyta; class Sphagnopsida; order Sphagnales; family Sphagnaceae; genus Sphagnum; species Sphagnum tenellum. The sequence goes on from OY998150.1 coordinate 10,634,453, forward strand.
GCAGGCGGACCGTGCCGTTGACGAGGGTTTAATAGAGGAGGACGAGAACGAGAACGAGGAGGGGGATTTGGAGGAGCCAACCAGTGCTTACACAACCCTCTTACAAACCTTGCAGGCCACCAGTGGCTCATTTTCCCGTGCAATTGCTCAACGGTATTTGCTTGAAACTCTAAGATCAAAGCTTCGTGCTGCAGACAAGTTGGGGAGGTTTTCACGGAAATTACTGAAATATCAGTAGGGTTCATGATTTTGTGTTTTTTGACATATTATTAGGCGGAGGGAGGAGCAAGGAGACAGTAGCAGTAGCTCGGAGGATGAGGAAGCAGGCAGTGATCTTGAAGGGGCATCAGACCCTGACACAATGGCAGCTTCTGAAGGTGAAATTATGTCAAGTATTCTGAATCTTCTAAGTCGTGATTGTCTGGCACTATCAGTGTGGTCAGTTGTTAATCATCTTCTTGTGTCAGGAACATGGTTTCCAACAATGTACTCTCACCTAGGATTTAGGGTTTTAGGTTTTTTATATTTCTATGTTTGTCAGTTACAGAAAGTGAAGAGGATGATGAAGATGAGCGAGGTGAAGAGGATGCTGAAGCCATGGAATTTGAGGAGGTGAGGAATGGAGTGGTGGATGGGCTGCAAGATGCTGGGAATGGTGAATTGGAAGAGAAAGATGGTTCATTGGTTGATGCAAGTGAGGAGGAGGTGCATGAAGAGGAAGTGGAGCTACAGATGAGTGAGGAGGATGCTGATAATCCTGACATGCTGGCCAGCAGGGGCAGCACAGGTGCATCTACTGAGTAAGATGTCTTTTCAATTGTTATCCTACTTTTACTCATTTTGGTGTGACTTTGTGTAATAATGTGGGCATGCTACATAGCTGCTGACTAGGTTTTTTGTGGTGGTAGTCCTCCTGGCGCTAGTCCATAGTAGTGTTTTGTATCATGGGTTTGAGGAGGAGGGTTTTTGGCTTTGTTCTATGGAAGAAGAGGGTTGACTTTATTCAAATCTGCACACCAGCCCATTCAAGGTGCATCTTGAGCATGACCTGACCAAGGAGGAGATTGTGAAACTACTGGAGGCAAAGGCAAAGTTCAAGTTAGAAGTTGCCGCAGCTGGGTTCCCTCAAAGCAAATGGGTTTCCAATATGTTTGAATTGCCTAAGGTAGATGCATATAACTACACTATTGAGTCAACTTTCAAGTTTGTAGTTGGGATGCACTTGCACATTTTTCATGAAACTCTAGGTAGTGTGTCCTTGAGCTGCTTGCATTCAAAATGCATGACTTGTTGATACACTCTGATGTGAGGGTTTTTCAGTACTGTCATTCTGTTGGCAATTACCATCTCCAGGAAGAGAAGACTTTAGGCAGCTGTGGAGTGAAGGCAAGGCTATGGAAGCATTGGCAAGGGTGTCATGGCCACATGCAATATGGGGACTTCAGATCAGAGCAGCAAGCTCAATTCTTTTCACTTTGTAAGACCTCCCTACCTGTGATACCTTCCTGGTCATTGGCACATTTTGTTGACCAGTTTTAAGTTTTGAAAAACAATGTCGAGGAGAACCTGTATTGCTTCCTTAGCTTCTTCTGAGGATAAATTTACATATTCTTGAGGAGGTTGAGGAGAAAATTATTCTTTTGAGCAGGCAGTCACAGTTTTGCATTGGTGATTAATCAAATCTTGCCTATCACTGATGTGTGCATGATCAGGCAACAGCTATGCAGACATCCTGCATTCAAGACGATACGGTTCTCAAGATTCAGCAGCAGCAGGTCAGGAACATGAAAGTGCAATGGATGCCTACATACTTCATATTGTGAGTTTCGTATTCAGCACTGGACACTGCAGTTGGATCCTATTAGCATGACCAAAACATGGTTTCCCAAGACTAGATCTGATTGGTTCACCTATACATTTTTCCTCTTTTTATCTTGTGCTAGCTGATATCATGACCAAGTCTTCCTGTTGCTTCTGGAAATGCAAAGGAAACTCAGGACAGGTTTTTTTGTCTAAGTGACTCTCTTAGTTTTTGAGTGATTTTTATATACATTTCTACACCCACTGTCAGGAGCTTAAGAAGTCATTGGGTGGTCATGTTACATAGTCACTGCTATTCATGATGAAGGTGATGGTCTGATTCTATTGAATGACACTCATGAAGGTTATGACCACACTCATTTTTGTTTTGTTTGTTTTGGTTTTGATGGAACTGACGCAACAGTTACTGTCAAAGTGCTGCTGTTGTGGAGTTTTCATTGCAATCTCCCAGATATGCTTCCTCCTTTTAAATGACAAAATGTTTGTTGGTAATGGGTACCAGCTAAACCATATACTCAAGACAAGAGATCTTGTCTCCCGGAACAATGAGAAATTGCAACACCAGCATGCCAATGAGCTTGGAGGAAAATCTAGAGATGCAATCGACCCACCCCGAGATCAGGGATTCACACGACCCAAGGTTAACTACTTAGAACCGTTGGATTACTTATCAATATCCTGAGTATTGATTTCTACACACATTCTCACAGTTTAATTCAGGGGTTGGTTGGGTAGGTGAACAGAGTGTGAAGTACATAAAGCTGCCTTTTTGATTGGCTCAATCGTTTCAAAGTCCACTGAATCTCATTTGGAAGTGTGGTCATGCTGCTGGATATCATTGTGCTGCCCAACAGGTTCTCGTATTGTTACCATTAAGAAGCACTGCATTAAAGTTTGTGAAGCGATTAATAGAGCTTGCTCCTTCCTCTCAGACAGTAAATATTCTCTTCCCATCTACCCATGCATTGTCTAATATGTGATTTAGCTCCACCTGTCACTGTCTTGTTTCAGTGCACATGTGAAGTCACTTGATTTGTAATCTTTCTCCTATCTCTATAGTAACACAAATGAAGTAGAGTAGGCGGTGGATGTTTTTAGCCTTTGAGTGAATATCATCTGTCTATTGGCAGGTGGACATTGAGCACAAGGGCAGATTCTTTGACGACTTTGGTGCAGAAGGTGATGAAGAAGAGACCAACCAAGAGGTTGAGGCTGACCCTCCAACCAAAAGAGACAAGGACATTAGTGAAGGGTTTAAAGGTGGGAAGCCTGCAGATTTCCGTGCTCTCTTCAGTGGAAATAATGACGATCACTTTCGTATTGGACTAAAGTTTACAAGGTGAAATCATTGACATTTGACACTAGTATTATGTTGTCAAGATTACTGATAGTGGTGATAATTAATTGATGTCACTCATATTGTCAATTAATTTATATCCAGAATATGAAGTCATTGACAATGCTCTCTCTCAATTGCAAGTCCATTTCTGTAACTGACTCTCGAGTTGTTTTTGTTGTTTGGTGTACTTGAGCAGAAAGAGCATAAAGCTTTACAGTGAATTCTATTCCTCAGATATCATTATTTCATCACCAATTGGGCTTGTTACAGTAAGGCTTTTTGGAAAGTCTACTCATACTTTTCACCTGTGCAAGTAGTGCAAAATATGCTGTTAAACAGGTGGAGTGATTTAGATGCATCATGTTGTGGGAAGAAGACAAAGAGTTGAGAGATGGCAGTGATAATTTTGATAGTTGTATAATGGTGGAAAGTCAGGATCGTTTCCTTACCATAGTTCTGGTCATGAGCTTTGGGCAAAAATGCAGATTATGCTTTCTTTGCCTCACTATTAATTGTGGTTTCTGTAGCTAATCAATGAAGCAGAAACTGCAAAGAAGGAAGAGAAGGACACAGACTTTCTTACATCCATTGAGGTGAGTTAGTCTACAGAGATTATATTGTTGAGGCTTAGGGATGCCATTTGGGTCCAACCTGGAGTCTGCCATTTGTTCTTGCGCTTCTTTCATAGATGTCCCAATCTGCATTTTTCTTTTCGCTGACAAGCTTAAGCTTTCTTTGTATGTAGATTGCTGTGCTGGACTATGCCGATGTTATACTTATGCAGGTCTGTCCCATCTTTTGGTGTATTCTTTATTTGGAACACAGACATTCTTTTGACATAAAACAAACTTTTTGTGTTTGATCTCTTTTTTAATTCGTCTATTTTAATTTTCCTTGTCAAGCAAGTCAATTTTTCCTGATAGAGAATGGGCATGTGGAAATAATGTGGCAGAACTGGTCCCATGTGCTGACGGTCTTTGAACATCTGAACCGCATACCTACTAATCAGCATGGAACAGATTTCATGCGAATCCGTGAATGGTATGTTCCTTGAATGTGTACCCTAGAATCACTGCAAAGTTAGTCACCACACTGTGCTTATGGTTAGTAGCAGCTCCTCATTTCATACTTAATCTGCTTAGAAGTGAATGTTCTGTTCAGAAATACCTTTAATCGAAACAGACCAGAAGTGTCTTTTATTGATATAACTCTGCAGAGCTTATATCAGAGCTGATGGTCCCAGGTACCTCAATGGACATGCACGTCACTACCGCCAGACCATCATTCTCTCTGCATTCTCAGATGCAGGTGCAAGCTTTTATCATGTACAACCATTTTACAACGGACATCTGTGGCCTTGTTGCTGATAGCTACATTACAAAGTCAAGATTTCTAATTTCAGGAGGGAACTGGTTGGATGTGAAGGTGTGAATGCTCTTTTTTCACGCACTTGTGTCAATCATGCAAGCAAGGTTTGTACCAACATTCCACTTCTGGAAATTCCCTTGTTCGAAGAATGGTCTGAAGATAAGTTTGAGCATCTGAAGGTTTTCCTCCAGACACATTAGGAGCAGATGATGAGGGATGGATACACATTCCTTGTTCTGAACAATTTTGAACTCATAATGGGCTAGTCACCTCAGTAGAGAAGGAACAAAACAAGAAAGATAAGTTACAACCCTGAAGAGACAAATAGAGAATGCCAAATAGCAACATTTTCTGGCCTAAAGGGGAGAAAAGAAGAATAATTGAAAGGAAGTTAGGAGAATTCATTTGCATCCAGAATGCAGCTCAGACAATGAGGAGGTGATATATGGCAAGGAGGCTGTAAACTGTATGATGCTCATGGGAAGTGCAAAGGGAATTGTCTAGTTTTTTCCCTTTCAAGTTCAGGTCTAAACAAGAGATAATGAATTGAAAACATGAAGCCTTGTGAAAAAGTCACAAGTGGGGTTTCTTCTTGCTGTTGCTGTCTTTTTTGTTAATGCTTTTGTGGGTGTTGATATGTCAGGTGAAGCTGCGATGTGAGTACACTGGTGTACTGTCAAAAGTAGTACTTCAAGTTCGCCAGGTTATTGTCTTATGTAACTTCCTCCATTTGCTGCTGAAGCATGCATTAGGCAGTTAGGTTTATCCTCTAGAAGAGTGTATACATGGGTTTGCTGCTGCTTCTAGGATTGCCCATGTGGTTACACTGTAGGTTTTCTCTACTGATAAAATAGAAATTGGTGGCAGGTGTATGAGAGGGTTGAATGTCAGGCAATCACTGAGGTTGACGATGCTCGATTTGAGTTCTTCACAACACAGGTACAGTATACATCTACAGCAAACAATGGAACAACATCAGAGAGGCTGAAAAATGTCTTCAAATCAGTGGCTCTTGCTTCATTATTGCATAGAGCCACTCATTTGAAGATGTTGACAATACTGGGTGAAGTCTTGGAAGAATCTCATGCTTTAGTACTTTTCATCTAGTAGTAATACTGAGAGGTCTTCAAGGTGTCTGATGTTTGCACATATCCCTGTTTAAAGCTTTCACCTTTTAGCCCGTACAGACATGAACTTGAAGGATGTGCTCAGGGCATTGGTGGCTTAATGACTACCCTCTCTGTAGGCCTCTGTATGCAGTAGGCTTTGATGCTTGATTGTACAGGTCAGGCTAAATTGATATGAAGCTTACCCTCACAAGCTTGTAGCAGCGTGCTATTGACTTTTTTATTCAGCTATGTCTCCAGGGTGCTAGCCAATATGATAGATTTTCCCATTGCTTCTGGAAATGCAACAGTAATACAGCGTATGGACTTTCTATAATCCTTCGCCAGAAAGTTCAAGCAAATTGTTTGTACATGGATTGTCAGAGGTTGATAAACCCAGTGGGGAGTCATGGCAGCTAATCACTGCTATTCATGATGAAGCTGATGGTTTGATACTTTGTGGCTGACATTCACAAGGTTATGACCACAGACATTCTTGTGCTGGTTTTGGTTTTGCTGGAACTGATACAATGCTTACCTTCAAATTTTAATGTGGAATTTTCCTCTGCAATCTCATAGATAAATAATTTTAGTCAGTAAGGCATGTTCTACCTTGATAACAGATACTCCTGTTGGTCATGCTTGCTGCAGATTTTTCCTCGGATAAAAGACACTTTGCAGGTTTGTGCCCTATGTTCTCTTCTTATTTTCTTTGATTTCATCAAGCAGTGTTCTGAGCCTGTTCTCACTTCTTTCTCCATTAAGTATCATTTATTTTTGGCAGGACCTGTGGACCCTCAGTCATGCAGTGGGCCTTGGGTTGATTTTGCAGTAGTTTTTCTCTGACAAAATCACTAGTTATTAATGGCTCTCTCTACCCAGTATCAATGATCTAATGCAATGATTCAATGGAGTTGTCATGAGGAAATTGGCATCTTTTTTTTCAGGGTGGAATATTGCTATTTGTGAGATCTTATTTCGACTTTGTTCGGCTTCGAAACTATCTTAAGGCTCAAAACTCATCTTTTTGCCTTCTGGGAGAGTAAGTCATCTTCACCTCCTCCATCTACACACCAAGTGAAGTGTGTTGCCACATATACAAGAGAACAATAACATTATCTGTCTTCATGCAGTGAGACCTGTAAGTAAGGATTTCTGAAATGTAAGTAAGAGTGGAATTTGAAAAAATTATGTGAAGGTACACAAAGCAGAGTGACATTTCAAGGGGACGATCATGGTTTTATCATGGAAAGCGCCGTATTATGCTTTACACTGAACGTGCACATTTCTACCACCGCTATAAGGTGCCTCCTATCTTTTATCTTATAAACATAAATGCTGTCAGCTTTGGTCTGAATGCCCTAGTTTCCTTACGCCTCAATCCAACTGTTAGAGGGGGAGTTCATCTTATGCTCTTTGATTGCAAGAGTTATTTCAAGACAGGAACAAAACAGAACAGTTGCATGCTTCTTAACTTGCATGTAATGTCATTTTTGGCAAACCATCTGTGAAGAAAGAGAATTCAGTTGGATTTGTAATTTTGTGATGTCAGCTTCTGTGTTTTTTGTATGTTCAGCATTGAAGTCATCACTGGTGGTGTGCTGAAGTACATGTTTAGGGTGCAGGAGGTCCATTTAGGCGTAGATGCTTGCTTGTACTGTGACAAGCTAAAATGAAATGAAGCATACTATCACAATTTTGTTGCAGCGTGAATGTGGGTACTATTGACTTCTGATTAGCTATGTGTCTAGAGTGCTGGACAAAATCATTACTGAGTCTTTCTATTACTTCTGGAATGCAACAGAAACTCGGCAGGCAGGTGTATATGATGGTTTGCCTGAACTTTTGGGTGGCTTATTATTTACAAATCTATACCCTCTGTGGATGAAGTCAGTGGGGAGTCCTGCCAGCCATCACTGCTATGTATGATGAAAGTGATGGTCTGACACATTGTGAGTGAGACTCATAATGTTATGACCACACTCATCTTGTCATGTAACCTTCGAAGTGTTGTGGAGTTTCATCGTCAATCTCATAGTATAATGTTAGCTTCTGTGCTAGAAGCATATGATTGATTACACTGACAGAAACTTGTGCATCAAACTTAACAAATACAGACTTCCTAGATTTGGAGGGACCTTCAGTTTCTTAATTTTATTTTGAATTTTGATTGCAGATTAGGGGCATACGCAACCTCATGTTCTATTCACTACCCAACCATCCCCAATTTTATGCAGAGGTAATATCCCTTGGTATTTGAACTCACAAAAAGAACTGTTTTCTTTTTCTTCATGCCTAATCTGCTTGTCTTTTGCTTGTTTTCTCTGCTTGTTGGGCTGTGTTGGGTTTCGTTTGTTTCTTTTATCTCTGGGTTTTTGGTTGTATATTGTGCTGAGTAATTATCACTGTAATCTGAAAGTGCACTTTAGCCCTGAATTAATGTCCTCATGATATGGAACATGGCATCGTGTTATGTTGGTTTCATAGATTTCAAATTTGTTGGAGGGAGTGGAGAATCCATCTTGCACAGTTCTTTTCTCCAAATTTGATAATTTACAGGTACTTGATATCCTTTTCATTTGTACATCTGCAAGGGCAAGTCTGATGAGTTCAGTAGGGCACTAGTTCAAAGATTCTGCCATACTGCTTCTATTGGTTCTATATTTTGCCAAAGATGTGCACACCTGAAATGAGTTTGTTGCAACCATTAATCAGTGTTAATGCATGAATGTTCTGTTCCAACTTTGCTTTCATTAATCCTAAATCTAACTGCTGGCTTTGTTACATGCATGGTTGTCATACAGTTGGAGCGGATTGTGGGCACTTCAAGAGCCCAGCGGATGCTTAACTCCAAGACTAGCACCTTCATGTTTTGTTAGTCTAATGAAAAGTAGTCGAAACGCAAGCAGATTCCAATCAGAGGCAAACAATGGTTTAGACATTTGTTTAAATTTTTTTCTAAAAACACACAGAATATTGCTAAACCTTTGCACCTCTCTCTAAAACAAGAGGTAAAAAAGATCATGATTGGTTGCAGATATATCTTGAGAAGGAAATTGCCAATTTTCCCAATGCAATTGACATCTGAATTGAGAAGTATGTTGGAAGTGACCGATCATATTGAGCTTTCTCTTTGTAGTGAACAATGAGCTGAAATATGATTTTAAACTGGATAATACTTAAGTTATAAAACCATGGATTCTTCTAGTATAAGCAACATTGGACTTAATCAGGTTAGCATAACTCTGAATACTACTTGAATATGGATTGTACATTGGAACAGAAATAGAAGGCTGCATACCTTATGAATGAACTAAGAAGCCAATACACACATCAAGAATGGAAGTTAAGCTTGGTGAAGATAATGACAAAACTGCAGCAACGTATTTCTGTTACACAAGTGGTCTGAGAGGCTTTAGCAGGCACAACCACTGGATCTACTTTCTGTTTGCATAGTACTGGCTGTTGTCTTCAGATTGATATCGACTAAATCATCCTGCTTTGCTGCTGATAAAGCCTCCATTCCAGGCAAGGCAGCTGCAATCTTCCGAAATAATGCCTGGTTTACCTCCATATCACCAGGACCAGAGCATTACCACATACCCTAAGCATGTCCAACAGCATTAAATGACACACTTTGTGACAACACTCTCCTAAAACTGCTATCTGTTTGGAATCACAACTGATCCAAACCTACCCATCAGGTGTTCCATGAACAAAACTGGTATTTTACCAACTCTCTTCAAATGCATGTGACACAAACTTGAAAGAAGCCCAAGAGCCATACATTACACTTTTAACAGCAATGCAGAGCACTACAAGAAACTGACCTTGATGTTGAAGCCAGCTTTTGCACTAGTCTCAATGAACATCACACCAAACTCTCGTGCTTTTGCATCTCCTTCTTCTATTGAGACTTGCCTGTCAGAATAGGACCCACATATCAGTCTAAATCTATCAAGAGCCTCCCATTCACAGTTACATTTGAACATAAAAATGTCGAACACTTGCAATGAAGTTACTGTAGAAGTTATATCCACAAGGCTCTCTTATTTACAATGGAGCATAACTTTGCAGAATTATATGCTTATCAACCACATATCACAACATCCTCAGTGACTTCATCATCACCTGGTAGTGGGCGGAGGTCAATAGAAACCATTAACCAATGTATTGAGTTTGTGTCACAAGACTGATAGTAGCAGGAAAACTCAGCCATGACTTTTACAAGGAGAAATGTTGTTCAAAGCCAATTGAATAACCAGGAAGACCTATCTATTGATGTAGCATCAACAGGAATATCAGGTAAAATAACAGCACACAATGATAAGGCTTCCAGGAAAACCATATGTGGTAGGGTGGGACTTCAGCTCAACAAATATACCTAGACAAAGTTTGGAGCAAACACAATTGAACCACTCACCTTTTCTCCACAAGATCAGTCTTGTTGCCAACAAGCATGATGATGACATCACTACCTCGCTCTGAGCGCACCTCCTCTACCCAGCGTGCTGTATTGAGAAATGACTGCCTGTCTGTGAAACCCAGTTTTAGTTTCATACACCATTTATCGATTCCATGCATCTCATTTCTTTATTCTAATCTTACCTGCAACCCTTTTTTCATTGAAACTTTTGTGTATGTCACAGTACGTATTGAGAACTCTCCATACAGTATGAAGAGACCTGAAGAAATTGAGAAATGTCCTGATAATATGGTTAATATCCCTCCTGACCCAAAATAAATGACTGTCATATTATGAAAAGAAACAAATAAAACTATACCTCCATTTCCAGTCTCTCAGTTACACAATCAGAGAAGACAAGGTGTATGTCAACATATTTGCAAGCTATTGGATTCAATTGAATGGAAGATCTCAAAGTGATGAAGTACAGAAGTCAAAATTCTTGAGTTCATTCAAGAAGCATATATACCATGCTCAGCCACTAAAGGACTATCCACGAAAGTGGCCTTGACCATCAGTGGGCCAGTCCACCACTAATTCACAGAACATGTGCTCAAAGTCCTGCCTCTGCAACAGAGGGTGGATTGGTGGTCAAGAGGCTCAGTGATGTATTTCAATCTAACTGGAGATCCAACTACACTTTAGATCTGATGGCAGTACTTGATACATAATTTCAAGTCCTACACTTTCTAATGTATTGGCCATGTGGAGATCCAACCGTTGGATCTCCAACTGCAGACCACTGTGTAGCCAGATCAACCACAAAATGGTCAATTCAGGATTAAAGGTTTGCTTTATCCCTGTGGTCAAGAGGAACTGAAATAACAGGAAATAGGACAGAATAAGTCCACAGAAAAGCGTTTGACCATTCAAGCTAGATAAGAAAAAAACAGAAGGCACTTACTAGCAACATCAAACACTATGACGGCCACTGATGAATCACGAATGTAGCTTGGAATAAGACTTCTGAATCGTTCCTGCCCTGCTGTGTCCCTGCATTCAGTTCAGCACCAGTGCATATATGGTTAGAAAATTTGCCAAAAATCTGGGGACGATAGCAAGAAAAAAAATCGGAGTAGATATCTTTCATAGGTACTGAGATTTCTCCATATTACGACTTGAGTAAATCTGAATAGAATTCAGAAGACAAACATTGACAAGTTGTCTCAGTTAGCATGGTTAAAATTTGAACTTCACACAGTCCAGCCACTAGGTGACAACTGAAAGAGAAACACAGAACAAGAAAAGAAAAACCAGTTAACAACAAACACTGAAAATTTCTGGATAATGATGCCTCTGAGAACCATGCAGTTGCTGGACAGAGGAGGAGCAAGAGACCAATAATAATTGTAATCCAACCACACCACGTGACTGTATCTATCCAGAATCCATAATTTTGATGGGAGGTAGAACCCACCAGAGCTGCAGACGCACAGTACGATCCTCAAGGTACATAGTCTTGGAAAGAAAGTCAATACCAATGGTTGCCTGAAAAACACAGAGGAAAGTGATGTCCCCAGCTTAGCTTGTATCTTCCACAACAGTGTACTTCATGCCAGAGCAATAGCATTCTTCAGTCCTCTTGTGGGCACCATCAAGCAGGTGATGATTAACTAACAAAAAAGGCCCAAGTAACTGGCAAACATGATTTCCTGAGAACTGGCCTGCAAAGATTTTGCAATGCCCTTCTGGACATATTATGGCCTTGTTAACATTTCAAACTCATCCTGTTATACGGTAAATTTGTGAATTGCAGCATAGAAGAAAAATCTCCACAATTTCAGAGCATGACTACTACACCAGATCAATCAGTATGCAGTGCAGATCTGCCTGATAAGATACAAAGCAGAGCATGCAGAAACCATGAGTTAATATTACATCAGCAATGCTCTCTCAATCACAGTGAGTGAGGACCAAGTCATAGATGACATATGTCGTGTGAAAGAAAAATAATAAGCAGCAAAATTCATGATAAATGCTGTAGGGCTGGTTAGGGTTTCCAGGAGCTTGTGATGTGAAGACTGGTGAATGAGGAAGAAATCACAAGAGAAGCTGCTAGCTGTTTCTTTTCAATACAGTTTGAGTTGCTGATGACGGTTTTTCAAGGGAGAATTGCAGAGGTGGCAGAGAAGAATTCAATAAGACTTCATTCCACGCAAAACAAAAGGAGGTGCAATTAGCACATTCCTCAGAGTGCTGAAAGGGTAATTTGTGAAATGACAAGTATTGAGGAGGAGGATAAGGAGAAAAAGGTAGCTGAATGAAAGTGTTCCAAAGAAAGTCATGAAGAAATATAAGTGGAGAAGGCTTTCGTCTGAACAAAAACATGCATGACCATCTGTCTGTCTCGAAGAAGAACAAGACTCGGCTCCATACCTAGCTCCAGCTGTACGCAAATCGATCGAAAGCAAAGAACACAATATTTCTTGCCGAACCAGCGGCAGATTTCATGTTCAGAGAAACTGCAAATTGAATAAGGCATCTAAACACGCTATAGAGATCGATAATCCAGCCCAGGGAGGGAAAAGGTTCCATCACAAAACCACACCTGATAAGTGTTGTCAAACTTGTCGTACATAAAGCGTGTAATAATGCTAGTCTTTCCAACCGATTGATCGCCTAAGAAAACAAGCTTATACTTAGCCAGCGGTGAGACGGTTGCCGCTGCCGCTGTCGCCATCGGGAGTCAGTCGACTGGTCGATATTATCTCAAAACATCACCTATTGAGACCTCCTCCTCGCTCCTCCCCCGCTTTTATTCCTTCTTTCCTTTAAAAACACGCACGAGCAAACACACACGAGCAGACAGACGCGGAAAACAAAACAGAAAAAAAAAAAAAAAAAAAGTCCCTTCTTCCGCAACTAAGATCTGAGGTTACAGTCGAGGATCCGTGGGAGAGACACGGCTGCTAGGTAGGTATTGGAGTCACAAAAAGCAACACAAACAGAAGAAAGATCCGTAATAGATACCTACACCTCCTCAGAAGCACAAGAAAGCCACGACCAAGCTCCGATCTGCTGCGAAACAAGAGGGAGAGGGAAAGACAGAAAGAGAAGAGAGAGAGAAGAGAAGAGAGAGAGAGGAGATCAACCAAACTCACTATTGATTCAAAATTCTCCAAAGGTTAATTTAGGGTAAATCCAGCGACCGAACACTTAAGCATTCAGGGCAGGCTGGATCCAAGGGGGAGGGCTCTGTTGTTTCTGGTGTTCAAACAAAACTTGAACCCCTTTCTATTGATGCATCTAATGCACTAAAAATCGTCAAAAACGAAATAGAATTGAGAAAAGTTATAGCCCCCAAAATAAAGGGGTTAAAAATTTAAAAACAAATCATCGAATGCTATGAAGGTCATTTCCTGAACACCCAATTAATAATTTTTTTATATGTTGTTATTAGAGTTCAAAGATGACTTGTAGACCTTCAGGTGGCACTCCTATATAACACTTTAAATTGTTTAAAATGAAATGAGAAAGTTATGAGGTTTGAAAGTGAGAGGGGTCAAATTGAAGAAAAATGAAAAAAAAAACACACACACACATTTTTTTAATTCAAAAATACATATATTTTTCTTTATTGCTCTTTTTTGGCTGGTCCTTTGGGCTTTGCATTTCAAAGATAATAACATGAAAAGGTTTTCTCATAACATTTTAAATCATTCAAAATGAAGAATTGAAAAAGATTTGTCCAAATGTTTGGTCATAAGCAAGCGATCAGTGATGGGCCAATTTACCCTAATACCAGAATGGTTTAAATATTCAAAAAAATTGTCAACTCTAATTTCATATCATAATAAGAGCTCCCAAGAGGGATAACCCTAGTTGCCTAAGGACCTCCTAACCCTTCCTAATGTCCCTCCTTGCATCCCTACCACTAATAGGAACAGTTGAAGAAAAAATTATCCACCTTTTAAAATTATATTTTGTTACTTTTTAGGTATGGGTTTAGGTTTTAGGTTCCCCATATGTTGGGGAGATTGCGAAAAATGTTGGGTCAACTTTCTCCTACTATTTTTTCAACATTGAATGTTGTTTTCTTTAAATGCCTTGCCATTTTTGTGCATCCCATTTCATTGTTTTCTTATGTTTCATTTTGTGCTTTTCATTAACATCCCTCAATGTCCCTTATCGTCTATTCAATTTGTGACATTTGAATCACAAACTTACCAAGCTTCATATCATGGAATTATCATGGTTTAACAAAAAAAAATTGTAAGTGTAATCTTGGTGAGTCAATGTGACCCTAAATTAGCATCCCCATGCATGTTTTGTATCGTCTCCTCGATGTAAATGCATTTTTCATTGTTACCACCATTAGTTTGTTAAGATTGCACAAGCACAAAGTTGCCAACCTCACTATCAATTTTTGGCATTCTTCCTATCACAAAATAAAAGGGTCACAAAAATTCAATAAAAGATCAATGGCTAGAACCATCACAAGAGAGACAAGAAAAGAAGGCCCAAGAAAGGCCAAAAGACGTATAATCCACATGAACCAAAAAAAGGAAGAAAGCCAATCTTTCTCATGGTAGGAAATTATCTCATCCACAACTCCTCTTATGTCGCCTACATGAAAATTATGAGGTTTAATAATAATGGGAGGTCTAAAACAAGCATCACCGGCCAACACAATCTTCCTTTCTATAGCATAGGCTGAAGCACACTAAAAAATAATATTAACACGTTGCTTGAAAAATTGAATGCAAAAAAACAAGGATAAATGACCTCTTGATCATTTATCGTGAAAAAGATGGGCACATTCTTTGATGAAACGATTCATATCACGTGTAGGCGTGTTGTGCACCTCCATGGCCATTGGAATAAAGTGATGCCCTTCATGAAACCTTTTTTATATTTGCAAATCTTAGTAATGGCATTAAGTTTCGTAGCTACATCTACTAGTTGACTAATGAAACTTGAAACCACCATCTCCCACGTTGGGTTAACAACCACCACATTGGTGATGAAGATTTGGTCTTCTCATGTCATGTAAAAATTAGCTTGTAATGAAACTCTTGACCTAATGGCATACCAACATTCTTTCCATATAGTGTGCCCACTCTCCCAAGCGAAGGCATACATGACATTTCGAATGGCATCATGTATGGCTATTCGTTGACCTCCAACCGAACAACGAACTAAATATGTAATAGATGTGTCCAACCCATGTCCACATTCATTCGTGAAAAAATTAGATGCCGAAGGCTAAATCAAATTGAGATGAAAATGTAAATGTTAAAATGAAAGTAGAGTGTGTGATGCAAAAATGAACAAACAGATGGTTTAGCAATCAACTATAGCCATGCCCCCTTGCTAGAATAAAAATGAATGTAGGCTCTGGATGCTAAGGAAATGGAATCATCTTCCAAAATAACCCTAAGGGATGAGTCATGGTGGATGTCCATCAAAGATGCATATAGACTTAAGGTGTCAGTGATTGTTAGACTCTCAAAAGAAAGGGCATCTCCCTAGCTACAAGAAGAAGGCCATTTTTCATTGCACGTAAACATGACTGAAACAAGTGTCCCCCCCCCCCCCCCCCGCCCCCCCCCCTCAACCTAAAAAACATATTCTTCCAAAATGGGTCTATTGAAAATACGAAACCTAAGGACATCCTAGAAAAAAGATGTTGACAACCTTAATTACAGCAATATGAAAATAACCAAATTAATGATTTTCAAGTGATTTGGTATGAATATAAGTGATGAGGAGGCTAATACCATCCAACATTG
Source organism: Sphagnum tenellum (assembly GCA_963921925.1). Lineage (NCBI taxonomy): Eukaryota > Viridiplantae > Streptophyta > Sphagnopsida > Sphagnales > Sphagnaceae > Sphagnum > Sphagnum tenellum. The sequence continues at coordinate 10,650,284 of OY998150.1, forward strand.
AACATGATTATTGAAATTATGTGAAAACTCCCTTTAAGTAAACTTTTAAATGTTTTCCATTGGATCTTTCAAGTTGATTACAACAAGTTATTCAATTCAAAATTAAAAATATAACACATTTTTATTTTTAAAAATTACTAGTAGCATTTTCAAGTAGCACTAGTCAAGGTTTGAAACAAATTCTTCTATGTCTTCTCGTTCAATAACATGCTAAGAATCAAGTTTTATTTTAGGGATATATAATCATTGATACCTATGAGAAAATTATTAATGTTGTGAAAGTGTTTGGTTTGGAGGGTTAAAAACCAAGGAGTCATGTATAGGTTTTTGTGACATGGATTCAACTTGACATCTTTTGGTTGAACTAACACAATAATTAGATTATAGAATTAATCTTTCATTAAATCTAGAAACAAAACTCAAACATTCTTTAAACAAGGGTTTTTGATCTTTAGGTAGGAAAAGTTGATTGCACAATTTATCTATTTTTAAACAAATTGCACTTATACTTTAATTTTAATTTTAATTTCATATCTATGTAAATCCAGTTTTAATTTGTTGTAAACCTTTTTACACATATAATCTTTGGGGAATTTGTAGCGTGTAGATGGAATTGACATAACCCATGTTTTAATTTGTTGTAAAACTTTCTACACATACAATCTTTGGCATTGGGGAGTTTTTAATGTGTAGATGGAATTGACATATTGGATTTCTAAACCAAACTTAGAGGTTTTTTATTTTGAAAAAAATGTGTTAAAACCAAAATTTAAGGGTTTAGAATTTGGAAGAATTGGGCTCAAACCCCCACCCAAAAAACCTCCAAATAAATCTTACAATATCAAAACTAGGATCAAAGGTTGTCTTTATAAAAAAAAGAATTGCACAACACTAGAATAAATTACCAATAGACTCCAAATGCTTTAGTGTATAGCTTCATTTCTTACTCATACTATACAATTTCATTTTATTTTTCATTTTTTCCTCATTGATGATGTGGTTATCCAAGTGGCAAATATCTTTTATTTAAGGTTACAACTCCCCTTGCCACATATGTGGGCTGGGTATGTAAGTGCAAGTGGCAACATGATTGGACGTAGGTTATATTTTCATTCAAAGAAACCCAAATATCAAATGTATACTAGCCTAATCCAAAAGCTTTCGAACTTAAAGTTGAAATCCAAATTCTACCCCTTATAATGAAAGGTAGACCCACACAAGACAATTGTCAATTAATAATTTGAAAGCATAAAAAAAAAATAGTAGCAAATTCATGTTTATTGGTGTTGAACATGTTGAACACCACTAGGAACACATTTGATTCATTTGAAGTAATAATGAACAAAGGGTATCACTTGAGCCATTCAATTAAAAGTTCATAAAAAACAAAATTTGAGGCATACACAAAGTCTAAAATAAAATTTAATGACAAAGGCCATCCATTTGCTTGCAATTGTCCATAAATCCCATAGAAGATTTTATTGTAATTTCAATTTATGATTGCTCTACGTTATGAGAAAAATAAGGTGTTTTGCAATAAGACTTGCAACTGAATTTTTGAATTGCAACAACCATTTGTAACTTAACATATTTCTACAACATGAGTGCTATCATATGAGTTGCAAGAATTACAATTGGCACAACTCATCATATATGACATACATATGCAATTTATGCAACTATGTTGCAACTAAAATATTGTAACTATTATATCATTATGTTGTAATTATGTGTAATTACATAAGCAACAGTGTGTTGACGTGACAATGGTGCATTGACAAATCATCAACAAACACACCACAATTCTAATTTTACTGTGATATTTGATATTTTTATTAATTTAATTTATATTATCCAACTTAAGGTTGATAAGATGTTGACGTGATACTTGGGTCAATAGATAGGTTTAGGCCTAAAGTAAGTAGGTATTACTACTTACCTTTCCAAGGTTAATTAGATAGGTAGGGTTGGGGTACATAAGTAGGTCATTTGGGATTATTTTATTTTACTTTGGGTTTGGCCAAACTTTTTTTTATTGGCTTATTCCAATTGTCATTTTTTTATTCCTTTTAATTCACTTAGTTATATATTTTACAAAATTAAAAGGTAAGACAAATAATATGGCATAAAAATTTAGTTGCATCTTACTTGCAACTATTACAAGAGAAATAGATGAGTGAAGATTTTTTATTTTTTTTATAAAAATGATTTAAAACCATTATTCATTTACGTTTCAAATGCCAAAGGTTTTTTAAAACTTTGATTTGGTGCACCCACAATTAAATTGTTAAAAAAGACACAATAACATTATTGGTGTTATTATTACCATTAGTTGATAATATCCTAGGCTAACTAATATTAGTTTAAGCTAGGTTAGGTTAATAATAATAATAATTATTGTAATTAATAGTTGGGTAGTTGCATGAAAAATGAGTGTGTGATATGCTCAATGGCCTTGTTACAAATTTTTCAATAATGTATTTTCATTCTTAATTTACATATTTCACTTACATTTTCTTTGAGTGCCAAAATATGTCATATTGCATTTGGTCACTGAGGAAATCATAATATTATATTAAAATAATTATTAGTGGGTTCTTTGCAATACTTGCATTTGTCATATAATTTCATGGATTGATGTAAACAACATGACAATGTTATGTAGGTACAAGTATAGGTGGTTGGATAGGTAGGTAGGGGGGTTGATTAAGGTAAAAACACCCATCATTGAACATGTGAATGAACAAACATTCAAATGGTTCAAAAAATGATTTGCTAATAAACAAACATTTAGTTAATAATCATTCAATGATGCCCTAAAACCAAATGATTATTTCTTAAAGCTTGTGATTGGGGTTTAAAAAAATTTCATTGAGATAAATCATTTTTATGTTTGGTAATGGGTAATCATTTCTCAAGTCATAAATTATTATTTGGCTTTTACACAATTTGTTTGACCATAGTTGAGGTTTATCAAAACCATAAAACCTTTTTAAAGAGTCAACACACAAAAAAAAAACCTTTTTGAAGGGAATTGTTTGGAATAAAATCTTTAACATTCGGTAATATGAAGGGTATTATTTGTGTATGAAATTTGGCATATCTTCTTATAGAATGCCCTTTAATTACACATGGAACCACAAATGTTCACAAGAGATTGAACTATTTGTTTTCAACTCCCCTCACTTTGCAAGATTTTATCTTGCTCATTTCAAACCCAAATGGAGGTTTATAGATACAATTACATACGCAAAGAGAGACATACCATTGTACACTACCAACTTTGATACATGTTTGGCCCCAAAGGCAATAGGTGTATTTTTCTATGAGGATATCTGAAAGATGATGTTTTGGCTTGTGTTGAAACTTGAGATTTGTTGTAGAGTTATGATATCTTGAAAGATTTTGGTTTCTCTTAGAGGATTTCTTTTCTTTTCTTTTCTTTTGAAAATTATATTTTTTGCATGGTGAAATATTTGAATTTCCATAATTCTTCTTTTGCCTTTAAAGAAGACACAGGGATAAACCCAGGGACTATTGCATTCAATCCAACTTTTGGAAGTTTTTACCTTATTAGAACCGGTTTCACATTAGGAGAACTAGTTATTTTGGTGAGAGTGTTTAGACTGTTTAGATTGAAACAGATTTTTGGGGTGTTGAGAGTGTGTTTGTGATGCCTTGTTTCCTTTCTTTTCACCAGAGATGGAAACCATATGCTCTCTGCTGAATGCATGGAAAAATTCCCAAAAAAATCATTTTTATTATTCAAACAAAGAAGGTAAAATTTACAAATGTAGAATTTCCACATATCACCCTGCCCCCAGAAACAAAAAAAAAAAAAAAAAAAAGTTTGCTAAAAAATCTACAAATATAATAGAATTAATTATGACTTACTTACCTTATGGATCAACAGAAATCACAGAGTACGAGAAAGACTCCAAATCTCTCCATGAATCTAGGTTTTGGCAGTTTGGCATTATCCAGCCATGAGCAGGCTTCACTTGCCCGAGCTTGAGCTAAAGCATGATTCTGCAGTCAGGCTGCAAACTAAGAGCTGTGCTGAAATGCTGGAATTAGGCCACAGATTCAATCCAGCAGGAGATGCCAGTAGACTGCAGATTCATCAGGAGACAGCAAGCATCCCATTCAGCAGTAACAGGAATCATCATCTTGGTGAAGTAGATGTTTCCAACACAAATGGACATTCGAGAGAGCTCTCAATCAGTAGTAGGGAACCAGTTGGGTGGAGAGGAATGGAGGTCAAGGAGGTTACAGATAGAAAAAAGATAACACTGTTGAACACCATGTGCAACCCTGGACAGAGGATGAGCTTGATGCTTTGTGGACAGGTGTATGCCGGCATGGACTCAGGAACTTGTTACTTATGCTACAAGATCAGCACCTGTGTTTCTCGAGAAGACAGACTGCTAGTGATTTGGCAGAGAAATGGAGAGGGGAACAGCTGAAGATGTTTGGGGGGGTCCCATTGCTAGATCTGCCCAGAAAAATGGATACACAACAAAACAGCCCCCTCTCTACTGGTGAGGACAGAACCTTAGGGGGTTCCAGGGAATTGTTTCCAGAGGATTTTCCATTGGTAGGTGCTACAACAGTGGTAGTAAATCAAGCGGTGCAGGGCTCATCTCTTGGAGATAAGGTTAGCAGACTTGGGCTGGAAGCCATGCAGTCAATAGACTTGGCTTCAAGCAAGTCAGCAGGCCTCGGTTCTTTTCTAGAAAATGAATCACAGTCAGGATCATCGAAAGGCTTTGAGTCTTCATCTAAAACAGAGTTGCCAGGAATGTCGGACTCCTTCAGACCTTCAGCTGCAGGTGACAAGAAGGTCCTCGACCCATCATTTCTGCTGAGTTGTTGGTTCATCTCTCATCTGCCACATCTCTTGATCAAACTGCCAATACTGTTACAGCAGTTTCACAAGAATCTCAAGACTGCTGCCACTACTCTCTACCCTCTGATCCTCAAAGTTCCTTCACCTATCGCTGGGGCAGGAGCAGGCCAATCTGGTGAGGGAGTGCTTCCAAGGAAGTCCTCAGTGCCACCTGCACCCATTGGTGGCCTGCTTCCTGGCACTCTTGAGTCACAAATTGCTGTGTCTGCTACCTTTGCAGAGATAGACAAGAGACAACTCCCAATGGCTTTAGTCTCCAAAACAAACTCCTTCAGCACAAACAATGCAAGCCAAAGTTTACACCACTGGTTGAGGGAATTTTTCAAACCTGAACAAACCCCACTTCCGAAACCTGCCACACTATCACCTACAATCACTGTGACTGCATTTTTGTACAAGGATTGTGAGACTAGCCTCCCTCCCTTTGTTCATCCTGGGACCCTGCCTACACCTCCAAAGAACTTCTCAAAGAGGAACAAAGGGCAAGAGAGGAACTCTGAAGGTAGTAGGGTTGCAGGGGAGTTGGATTCCGTAGGTGGTAGTGAACCGTTGTCCCAGACTCTTCCAAATCCTGGTCTGGATCAAATGAAAATGCAAACCCAATTTCCAGCTGCTCTTCCTGCATCCCTCCAGCAGTTTGTGGCAGGTCTCAAGTCCACCCTCACAGGTGGTGGTGTACAACCTGCAAGCGTCCCACCTTTGACCCCATCTTTTTCCAAAAGGCTGTTTGACTTCTCTACACCTCCTCCAATTGAACCTTCCCCACAATCATCACCATTTTCAATGAGGCCAAGTGTGCTGGCAGATTTGATGGCACTTAAAAACTTGGCATCTGTATCACTTCCACTGACTCCACCTTTGAACAGGTTTCTGCTTCCACAACTGGGATTCTCAACATCAGATCCCAATCTATCATTGGAGAATTGTGTACAGCAGGGTGAAAGATGGGTTCACTCACAAGATTCTCCTTACTTTGCTGTTACAAGGCATCCACACCATTCAGTAATTGCCAACAGAGAATTGCCTGCAGTGCACCACCACAGATCTTCTGGGTTTGATATGTTGGCCAGCAAGCATGGTGGCAAGGCTCCTCTGATACATGTCCATCAACCCAGGATTATGGAAATACACTCTGAGTCTTGTGGACTAGTTCATAAGCAGGCTGGACAGCAGCAATCACAGACTGGCTGGATTCTCTCAACTGTTCGTGGTGCTAAGACCACCCAGGAGGATTTCCCCACAAGTAGGGCAGACTTAGACAGGAATGGGGATGACTCTTCCAGCGAAACCCAGTCTGACCCACTTATTCATGGTAAAGCACCACGAACAGTTGAGAGAATCCAGCCAGTCTGTGATTGAACACATTAGGAAGTTCCTCACAATTTATTTTTTCCTGCTGAAATTTCTGTAAGTGCATATACCTTCTCTCTTCAATTGTGCACCATCGCTCTTCCAATTGTGCACTTCCTCTCTTCAAATGTGCATCCAGAGGTCTTGACAACTGACAGTACACCACCCTCCACTCGGAAACTACAGCTCCAAATAAACTCCATAGCTACAACACTCAAGATCATTCTTTCATAGATCATGTGTGTGCCAGAGTTTTCCTAACATTGAAGAAGCCCTGTTCATGAGGAAAACATGAACCTCTGAAATTCACTCTGCTGGGTTCAGATCTTACCAGAACACAAGGGCCAAGCTTGGATCCAAGAGGTCTGAAGGGTTGTCATGTCTGACACTGATGAAAATGTACATGCATTTTGTCACATATAAAAGCAGCACAGATAGATTAGAAGGGTGCATGAAACCAACAACAAAGGACAACATAGTGTGAGAAGGTGCAGTATGCACCATATCAAACAAGTAGTTCTTTTCCTCAGATCTCAAACCTCTGATCTTGTTCAAAATTTCCATCAGAAAATTTTCATTCCTAGGACATGTTGATAGGGGTTTTCCATCTCCACTATTTGGAGTTCTCTCTAGCTCTGCAGTCTGCAATGGGTTGTCACTGCCATATAGCCCATCTATGATTTTTGGCCTTGCTGGTATCACTGGACATTCCAGGATTGGGTCCAAGAAGAAGAAAGAGCAAAGCTCTAAATTCTAGAATACAGTTACTCCAGAGAGTCATTGGGAGCTATGTAATCATGACCACAGCTAAAACAAATGCAGAAATCAAGACAGAAGAAGCCAAGGAGCTTTGATATGGCCTAATGAGGGAAAGCGCACTAGATGGATTTGGAGATGGTGCTGGTGTGATTGGACATGGTATCCCTTGTTGGTCACCCTGTGTACATAAGTTTGCAAATAGCCCTGGTGGATAATTGCCCGCGAGATTCAGGTATGTAAACAGTGTGCTTGCGCAATTGGTGGATGGGTCGTTGAAGTAAGTCAGGAATCTGCATGTGAACATGGTGAAGGAAGAACAGCAGAGGGTTTTGTCGTAGTCAGGGGCCTTACACACACTTGTAATGGATGAGTAGTTTTGTAGCCCGAAGTTCTCTGGACATTCTGTCATAGGGAAAAGAAATCAAACAAACAAACAAGAATGTAAATGAAACCTGCAGAAATCATAGAGTCTCTCTGACTGCTCACTCAAGATGGTTGTTCCCTAAAACTTAAATTGCTGCTAACTTAGGGTTTCAGATGAGAGTTTCATGTAATGGTTAAGGGGATCTTCATCATCATGAATCCTTCACATTGGAAAGCTTGAGCTATATAATAAAATCATGCACTGGCATGGCGATAGATCATACTGTTGATTCTCAACTTCACAGCCCAAGAAATGACCAGAGTTTGGCCAGCTTACGATGAACTGCTTGGAGTAGCTTCCGAACCCCAATGTCACCTTCTGCAACTCCATAAAATATAATCATGCGGTGTTGTTTCTCAAGTCTTGGCTGTGAACCTTCACCTACTGTCACAGATTCTTCACCACCACAGACATTATCATATCACAACTGGAAACATCATCATCATCATCATCATGTGAAAATCAGATTTGCTGAGCACAAGTTACATGACCTCAGACCTCCTCAAGCCAGGGCAAAATCAAATAAGCTCACACTAGAAAATACTCATAATCAACATCGATTCAAGTCCTTTCGAGGCATGAGATCAGTTACTGCATGCAACCCAAAAACCACCCATTCCTGCCAGACCCAAAGCTGATGTTTTCTTGGAGACCAAATCTACTCAAAGAGTTTTTTTACTCAAAACCAAATCCCCTGCTTGAGAGGTTTTGAGTAAAAAAACTCCAAAACCTCTCAAGCAGGGGGTGAACAGGGGGTGACTTCACAGATAACTCTGTTGTCCTGTTTTTAAATTTTGAATAAGGATTTTTTTTTTTGGGTGCCGTTTTTGCCGTTTTTGGCCTTTGGTGAACCGGTACCCACATTGGTAACATGGAAACCCCAAATTTCATATAAATCGTTTAAAAATATTATAGATGTCCTTGCTTGGGCCCCCTTTACACTACCACCTAAAATCCCATGACCATCCGAATAAAAAAATTGTGATTGGGGAAAAAATATTGTTAAGGTATAAGTTTATTTTACACAAAGTTTGAAAGCTTAAGGGGCCAATGAAATGGAGATGGATGAAAACTTGACATGGAATTCCTAAGTTACAACTGCATCTATACATATACATAACTAACCTAGTGCCATCATTAATTTTATTGCAATATAAAAAAATCAATGAATCCGTTGATATAGAAGTTTGATATGATTTTGAATATATATAAAAGAGTGTAATGCCTTGGCAAGGTTCCAAATTGAGCGAATCCCATTGGGGCCAATGGCACAAGGCTCCACTAGATTTCATTATATTGATCTGATCCTTGTTTCATTTTAATTCATTCAAAAAAAATTGATATTAATGCTATTTTTTAATGCCTCCAAATTCCATCTATATTCCAAATTGTAATATAGTTTGTGGCATTACACATAAAAAAACTTCACATTCACCTTAAATATGAATATCTTATTCATATATTTTATCATCCATTTTTTATTTTAATTCAAATAATTGTACACACATTCAAAGCACTTAAAATATTCTTGTAGCATTAATGAATTCAAATCATCATAAAAATTCTTTGATTTAATTTGTGAATTTGACAAATTTACACATATTAAACTCATGGGATTTGTATTTTAAGGGTTGTCAATTTGATAGAATTCCATCACAAGGAAATCATGTCCAAATCATTAGCCCAAAACATGATAATGCAATTATTTGGGAAACATTAATTGTCTTATCGCATTCAATGTGTTAAATGTGCAAACTTTGAAATATTTTCAAACATGATAGAATTCAAATCCTTAAAGTTAGCAAAAAGTGGATTCACGAAATTCCTACTATTTTCACCAAACCCAACAAGGAATAGCATCAACTACTTTGTATATGTTACTTCGTAAACAACAATTCAATAATAAAAGAAGTTCCTTCAATCATGTTGATTAAAAATAATGTCTATAAAGTTAAATTGATGGATGAATTCATGTTATCTATCCACAATATATAGTAGTATGCTAAACTTTTCATACCATATCAAATGAAATGAAACATTATTGTTTTTTAGGAAAAAAAATCAAATAATTTTACACATGATAAGCAAATAATTTGTATTTTGATACAATGTCATCATACTAGTTTGTTGAAAATGATTATTACTTGTCATCTTAACAATTCCCTTCAACAAACAATTTAACCAAATCCTTGATGGCAATTTCTACCATTTTGTTTTCATGCCAATTAACTTTAGCTTATATTGATCATGGCACTCTCATGTGGCCAATAGTGGTACTAGGCCACCCCAAGTAAAGTTTACTTGATTGAAGGGCATGTTTCCAAAGGACATACCTTTTGGAAATCAATGGATGACCAACCCAATGCACCACCATAGGAAAGCTTTCCAAGCTCATCATCTTATCCCATTCTATTGAACCCTTTGGGCACACATAAACAAAAACAAGCATGCATATACATATATGAGTGTATATATATTTATTTTTTTAAATATTTTTTTTGTATCAAATATGAAATCTACAAAATCAGATCGTCTTTTTACATAATTCATTCCACACACAAAACATCCAAATCTCACTCCCTTTTCACAAATTCCATAACCCGCACTTGGATTTGGAAAAAAGATAGTTGAATGGTACAAAACTATTACAAAGACATGATCCTTCAGGAATGAGATTTTTACTTGGGCGTTCAAGCTTTCAACTCAAAGTTCTACATTCTAGTAGCAACTGCATTTTAACATCACATTGACCAATCTTCGATTTGTGTGTGTGTGCAAAAGAAATTGCGTCAACACTAATAAATCACATGTGGTATTTTTGTTTGCATTTTTAGCTATTCAAATTTCAATGCTTGTAGTGATATTCTTTTTTAAGGTTAATGATTTTTGCAGCAATTTTTTTGGGTGGCATTAATTGGAATATTCAGGGAATTGAGGATTGGTCTTCCTTCCCTAGCACATTTCTTAGTTCAATTATGCCCAATTTCTTCACATAATTGTGCCAGATTTCTTTGATTTGAACATCATTAGCAATTATCATCCCCCCCCCCCCCCCCCCCCCCCAAAAAAAAATAGCACTAATTTACAACATGGTTTGTTTTTTTAAAAATTTAAGATTTTGCATTAATTAATTGGCTACACATTTGTAGAAAATTGTCCAAGCTATAGAAAAAAACACTAGGCCCCCAACCCAAAAAAAATCCTTCACCAAAACTAAAATATGTGTGAAAATGTGAAGAAATAATTTTGTTCCCACCTCTGCCTGCCCCTGAAAAGAAAAGAAAAATTCCTCAAAAATTTTATGAATATTTTCTTTATATATATCTATAAAACCAGGGGATTTGCAACAGAATATTATTTGTCAAAAATAATAATGAAGAGGTCTAAGTCTAAATCTTGCCCCCAAAAAGCATTCCAACAATAAAACATCAGAAATGAGTCACAAAAAGGGGCAAAATTTGTGAGAGAAGAACATTGATTAATTCCTTTGAAAAATATTTGGAGGTGAAAACCCTTTTGGGATTCCAACACAAAAAAATAGGGCAACTTTTTTGTTAATTTTATAGTAAAAAAAAACATTGCTACTAGAAAGAAAAAAAAAACAAGGAATTTGTGGCAGAATAAAATCCTTAATTTTATTTTATTTTTTAAAATTGATGTCAGAAAGGTTTTGGAGTTCCCAATTTCCAAAGAGAAAGAAAGAAAGAAAGAAAATAAATAAATAAATAATTCAGAAAATAATAATAAATTTAAGAATAATAATAATAATAATAATAATAATAATAATGAGTCATAATAGAATTGTGGAAATAGAGCACAAAGGAGGGTTTCATTGGGAAGCTCAAACAGCAGACAATTTCCATGAGATTTTCACTTGTTGCACTCTCACCTTCCAAGAGCTCAGAGCTGCATGGGAACAAAAAGAAGAACAATGGCGGTCAGCCAGGCAAGCGGCATTGGGCAGCAATATTGGTATTTTCCACTAGGCTCAGTTTTTGTCATTAAATAATCTTTAAAAAAATTGTGAAACAAATTTCCAATGAAAAATATGAAGCCAAGGTGTTGAAAAAACCCCCATTGTAACAATAATAATAATAATAATAATAATAATAATAATACCACCATAGTTGAATAACCACGTTCATAGGTCTTTTGTTGAATAATTATCTAATTTTAATGAAGACTTCATTTCAATAAATAAAATATTCCTGAATAATAATTGAAAAGACGCTTCATTTTCCTTCACAATTTTTTCTTTTTCCCTTTCTTTGAGAAACATATGTCATGTTGAAAATTTCAGTATGTCTAAAATATAAATATATAGTTTTTTTTTTTTTTTTCTCGAACATGCTATTCAACTACGGTAATAATTTTTTTCATGTTTATAAAAATGATTTATTATTATTTTTTAGAGGGGGGGAATTTTTTATAATTATTTGTTTTTGTTGATGTGAAACTTGACCCTAGGGTATGGTATTATGAATTGGCACCCGGGTATGTTCTTGCCTGGTTTGGAGGAGAAGCGCATTTATGCCACTTACTTTCCTTTGGTCATGAGCTTGATGCAAGAAGATTCACCTAGTGAAGCCAACAACAACAACACCAACAACAACAACACTATAACAACAAGATCATCATTCCTGGGATATAACTCAAACCGTGTGCTGAATGCACCTCGAGAGTGGCTTCAATTGCCGTCCCTCGATTTCCTTCCTCCCCATGTCTATGATGTTCTTGCTGGAACTGGTGGTCTTCTCCTTGTCAATGGCAGTAACCAACAACCAACTGAAGAGCAGTTGCAGCAGCCACCCAATACTAATACTAGTCTCCCATTACTACAACCAACTTCAACATCGGGAGTAAGTTGTCCTATACATTACAGATTTGTGAGTGGCTTGTTGCACTAATCTCTTCAATAGGGTGATGGCTCACTGGTGTAGCCCCTTCTAGTATCCTTTGACCACAAAAGGTCCCGGATTCTCAAACCCAATGGTGTGCAGCAGCCAATAGCCCTGGGCCAATATGAAGCTTGACAAGAGTAGGCCACCAAGCGCCTTGTTTTTAAGTCAGCTCTGCTTGTTGTGCTTCGAAAGAAAAAAAAAAAAAAAATACAAAGAAAAATTGATTCCAATTTCTCATGAGCTTCTGCAGCTGCAGCAGCAACCTGCTGACATTTCAGGCTCTAATCTAATAAGCAACTGCACTACTAGATCTGATGAAGAGTTATGCAATTATCCAGAGCAATCTGTTTTGGTAGTGTGCAATCCACTTACTAAGGAGATGAAGCTCATTACGCCAAGACATATGAAATTCGATATGAAGAGGAAGACTGCAAGGATGGTCCTTGTGACTGCATTTGGAAGCTTGAACAAGAATGTCATGAGCAGAACTCCACTAGTAGCAGCAGCAGCTTTGAACAACACATATGATGATGATGATGCTGCATCAAGAAGAGAGCAGCCAACATCACATGATGATGAGTGCTGTCCACTGGCCGTGAAACCCATGACAAGGCTTCCATACCGCCTGTACATTCTAGGATCTCACACAGAAAAAAAGGCGACACCAAGCTTCCATGAATCCCCTTGGAGATATGTAATTGTGATCCTGACATATGATTCCATAGCTGATGCTTGGATCTCTGGGATGACATTCCAGGATGCCCGATTGCCAATCCATGGCAGGACTGATCTGGCCATTGTTGGAGATGGGTTATTCCTGGGAGGTCAAGTGATCTCAGGAAAGACGGTGCGAAACGCTGGAGGAACAGTTGAGGATATCTGGGTGAACAAGATTATCTGGGTACAGATCTCACTGGGTGAGTGGCACACAATCCCATTCAACATCCCAAGAAGCAGGGAAAGAGGCCATCATCAGCATGAAGGATTTAAGCCTGTTTGTTGTCAAGCTCCAAGAGTGCTGCAATGCAGGGATGAAGGAACGGTGTATGTGGTAACAAGACATGTACAAGAGCCATCAAGCATGGAGATATGGGAGCTGGAGCTTAATTGCATCAACAAGGAGCCAACAGGGCTCATCAAGTTTGTAACCACAATGCCACCGGAGCTGTTCTACACTCTCTTCCACAAAATAGTCTCCAACAAAGTCTATGACTGCGTTGCTAGTTTCCACTACATTGCATTCATGAGCACTTGCAACCCACAAGCTGTAGCGGTCTACGACACCCTCGTGAATGAGTGGTTTTTGACAGTGTCTCCTAGCTGCTGCACCTTGGAGAAATGCAAACCTGGTTGTTTCACCATTCCTAGATGTCAATGGACTCCTAATTTCTCTGCAAAGCCATAATTTTAAATTTTTTTAACAATACCCATATATGGTCTACAAAAACCTTCGTTTTCTTGTTGTGCTTGCATCACGATTTCAACACCAGATGAATGAATCACCCACATTTTATTTTGATGTTTTTGGTTTTTGTATCATCTGTTCTGAATATTTTGTTGTTTTGAAGATATCATGGTGAAAGTGTAGGTATTGTAGTTGTATAATGAAATGTACATGAATCCATTTGTCTCCATATTATTTACTATTGTTATATTGTCTAATTGAACCCAACAAATTCCCACTCCTATTGAATGTTGTTAAGCAAGTGTGCTTTGAAGGTCCTAATTATTAAATGGGATACCTTTGATCTATTCACTTGGTGTCAAATTCTTGCATATTTTAAAATAGAGAAACAACCACATTTGGATTTGTAATGCTAATCAATTGATATTATAGTTGTATGTTCAAAAATCCATGCCGTCTAATGCTTTTAATAGTCATCGAAGATTTATCATATTTCACTTGTGAAAGGTGGTCGGTGATCCCCAAGGAGATTTCCAAAATGACAATTTAGGCCTACTTTAGACCAAGAGTTGATGCCAATAATGAGAAATTTGAACATTTCTTGGCTCATTGTTTGGCCCCAAGTTATTATAAATTAATGTTATTTGTTTGGGGGCCAATGAGTTCATTTGTAAAGCCATTAAGGTCAAAAAAGGCTTCAATCCTTCATATACTTTCATTCTTTGTTTCTTGCTATCATTTTTCTTCTCATCTTTGCTTCTTTCTCAAGCTAAACCCTGAAAGTCAGACCACCATGGATGAGCATAGACATAAGATTTTTTGTAACTAACACAAAAGCTCCACAAGAAGGGAAAAAAATGAAAAGAGATGAAGTGAAGAAGGAGAAGACATAAGGTTTGGTTTGGGGTTTACTTTGATCCTATGGTGTGAATTTCATCACAACAACAATTTTTTAAAAAAGAAACATTGGCCATAAGGGTTGAAGTTGGGGCAAGTTAGGACCATAAAGTGGTAGAGATTTTGCTCCTAAGCTTTGTGATAACCTCAAACACTTAAAAATTCCAAGGTATTCCCATGAACTAGTGTCCCATGAACTAGATTTTTTTCTTGATTGGTTTGATTTTCCCCTTCAGCATAGGGGAAATGTAATGGAGAGGAGAGGCTCCTTCCATTTTTGCCAATGGTTCATGCATGCCTTAGAGGTTTCATCCTTCAACCACATCCTGAATGTGATAATTCACATGTGATCGAACATGGTCAACAAAACAAGGGTTTACTTCAAACTTCTAGGTTTTTAGTCAAACCTTGGCAATTATAACAAGTGACCACACATCACATGAGTAAGGAAACAATAGTAAATATGTGAGACAAACAATTCAAACAAAGAAAGAAGAAAATATATGTTTGCCTCAAATAGGGTTTAAACCTTAAACCTTAAACCTTAACTCAACTTGCAAATGTGTGAAGAAAGCTCAAGATGTCATCACATTTTTTAGCACCACAAATCACCAAGTTGCAAGTGCAAAAAATTTCAAAATGAATATTCACACCACTTGGAATGGTGATTTGGCACTTCTCTTGCTTTAGCATAGGTCTTCGTTTTACCAAAATCGAGCAATGTTTGGCTACTATTTAACACATGCTCTTACTTTGGCAATGCCCTCGCCCTTGAGTTTTATCATATAGGTAATATAGATTGTACATGTCAATTGACTAGATAAAATGATTTGTAGAAGTCAAAATAGGAGGGTGATGAACACAAGGAAAAGGAATGATATGAAGGGACATAGGAACCAAAATTGTGAACTACTTTCTTAACAAGATGGTTTGAAAGCCATGGTGTTAAAAGAATATGAAACAATAATCAGCCCACAAAGGCATTGCAACTTGTAAATTATGGGAAAGATGAAACACTTTGAACAAAAATTACACCATAATATACAATTTTTAAAAAAAAACTTCATTTGTATAATGCATATGTGTATTGGACTACACTACTACTACACATTAATTAACTGATAACTTAGTGATTAAACTACACCATAAACTGTTAGAAATTGAATAAAGTGAAGTCATCTTAATATAGTTAATTACAATCTAAACACCATTGCAACAACCTTCAAATGTTAGCTTCTTCAATATTTGAAATTGAACATAAGATATATACTTTTCTAAAATCATTTCCACCTCAATAGTAAAATGGTTTATGTATGTTATTTTTCTTATGCATGTACTTTTGGACGAAATAAAATTCTTTTAACTTTATTTTTACTTGCAACATTTCATCAAAAAATGAAATAAAAAAAGTGGGAATGCAGTGATTTCTAGGAGGTTTCAATTGTCAAAAAAGGAAAAAAAAAATTGTGCAAATTGTTGATTTTGTATATTTGGTTCCAATATGTGGCCAAAAATATTAAAGGATGATTACTTTTTGTATTTCATATTTGGTTTATAGCCATTTTGGCCAAATCTTCCAATGGATGAATACCACTTTGGTTGCATCACAAAATTCATGGCTAGTTGTTAAATTCAAAGGGAATCCAATTGCAAAGGTGTTCAAAAGTTCTAATGTTACAAGGAAACAACCCCATAAATAGCCATTGCATGATAACAAAAGGAAATCATAACCACCCTTGGTGAGAATCTCAATGCTCTAATTGGTTGTTAGGTAACAAAGTTACAACCCATAGAGTTATAATATAAGTATGTAGGTGTCACATTGTCACTAACTTTGCACATGAAACAAAGTTTGATGGGAATATTTAGCACCTCACATAAAACAAAATGCCTTGCAATTTTTCAAAAATCAAATATTGTTGTTTAACATGTTGTTTGAATACTTGGTATAGTTACACAACAAGGGTTGCAATGAAATAGTAACCCTCAAGTTAAGATAACAATTTGATTATAATTGAATTTATAATAAATTTTGGTAACTCATTATTGTTTATTCAACATTTATTTTAAAAATTTGTATATAGATACAACTATGGTATTAGTGTGCTATTATCTAGAAGGCATTAATTAGGTTGATGTGTGGGCGTGAAGAAACCATGTAATGGTTAATGAAATTACTAGACTTGATGGTCTAAATTTTTTTCTTAGTTATCTTGAGTGAATTAATAGCTAAATGTGTTTCATAATACCTTGGTCACAAGCTATCTTACTTTTAGAAATAATGTTAAATTTTTATTTTTTTTCTAAGAACACTTTTTGTGAAGGAAAATGAAAAATCTTTTGAAAGCTTCAAGAATATTATATTTTCAAAATGAATTAATTGTTTGGCAAACATGTGTTAAAGGTGGTCCTATACTATACTACAATAATAAGGTTTCATAGGCTTGTGAAAATTTTGGAAAACCAATGGAAATGATAGAAAAGAAACATTATTTTCAATGTTCAACAAAATATAGTTATGTGTTTTGTTTTGTTTATTTAATTATCTTGAGTAATAGGGTTCTTGCACAATACTTGTGCACTTTGTTTGCATTAATTATTATGCCTCCTTGTAAGGTGAACCTACCTATCACCAAACACTAACTCATCATCAAGTAAATGAATCATCCATGACAAAATAACAACATTTAGTGATTTTAAGCCCTCTAAAAACTTAAGTGTTCAATCACCAATTTGGTTGCCTTACACTTGACTAACATTACAGAATGATTAATGATTATGTCCTTTATGGTAGATTCAAATTTCAAACAAAAAGCTTCTCATATTGGATCTAGAATTCTCATTTAGATGCATGCACTTCTATGGAACATGGACATTTGTCATATGCATACATAATATTACACAAATGACATCCACAATGGGTCAAGTTTGAGCCAAATTTTTATGCCCAAATCCTACACCAATGCATAGTCCCTTCTCTATAGGTAGAGCCAATGAAAAAAAATCTTTAAATGAAACCCAATTGTCAAACATCAAGTTTTGAAAATAACAACTAGGTTTGGTTTTCACATTAAATTTTGAACCTTCTTTTTCAAATTTCAACATGTTTGGTTTTGAGTCCAGATCAAATGTTGAAAAAATTCAATTTTGAATGTAATTTGGGGTTCATTTTGGTCTTTCACATTGGTGTAGGTTCTAATTCAACTTGTAGACATAAAAATTGCTTGTATTAAATTGAAGACCTTGAACAACATTGTTAATGATGTTGCTACTAAAAGCACTTCCAATAGCAAGTCTTATGTCATTTTCCAATGGCAATTTAGCACCACCAAAAAAATGGCAACAAGAGTAAACCCCAATAATAATCAAAGATAATTAATTAATTAATGAAACCATATGACTCCAAGTTGAATTGCACATTTTGGTGGAGGATACAAAGTTTCATTGAAAGTTTTGTAGATGTAACCAAACAATGTTGATCATGTTTAATTGTGGTCTCATGTGAGTTTTTGCAAGCAACCATGCGATTGCAAGAACTAGCGGCTACAACAACATGGAACAAATCAAGAAATTAGGGGAAAAACATTTGGCAAAGAAGGATAAGTTTTTTTGTAGGTCAATATTTCATGTGTCACACTATCATGGGGGATGAAAAGAAAAGTCAAAAATTAGGAGAGAATTGGTGTACACAACAACAACAACAGGTTTGCTTGATATGAAAACAATTCAACTAAAAGATTTGAAATAAAGCAGGGACTGATCAAGCATAACATGTGAAATTTTGTCACAACAATCAAACAATGGTTGATCCCAACAAGAGTACCTCTTCTAATGAAGATTTTTTAAAAAATATTAAATCTTTTCAAATTGAAGCACCTCAAGAAAGGTTCATTTGTTTTCATGCATTGTTGGTTGATCCTCAAAGATATTCCTTGATGGAAAAAAACTAGAGAAGAAAATAATAGAATGACCCCCATGAAAAGGAAAACGCTATTAAAAGCCATAGATTTAGTTGAAAAATCAAACAAATGTGTAGAAATGGAAGGCAAGTGTAGATGTGGAATTGTTGATAAGAACAAAGTGTTAAAGTAATTGCAAGGCTTCCAAGTAGCTAAAGATAAATTAAAGGAAAAATAGAAAGGGGGCACTCTCACAACATAAACGCCTTAAAAAAATGGCAATTGTTACATTAAAAAAGGCTTAGATCATGGAGGACCAAACTGAACTTGCACTTTTTACAATTCATGAACATCAATATGGCAACCTCTTTAGTTTACCTCAACGCCTTTAACATCACTTGGAGTCATCACAATTTTGGTAGAAACTTCAATTTTGGAAAACAACCAAATTTTGGCTAGTTTTAGAGCTATATATGATTGAGAGAGACCAAACATTTTACAACAAATCTAATTACACCCACCAAAGGAAATTTGAAGTAACTACATTCAATAGCTTTGATAGCAAAAGATTATTACTTTAATAAAATCAGTTGAAGTTCTTTGTGGCTCACAAATGTTCTTTGGAAGAGTGTTTGTGAACTCTCCAACTCTTAAATTAAAATGGATTTATGAGAATTTCAACTTTTCAATGCCTTGCATTTGTGCTTCAAATGTGATTCCTTGCCTTGGATGTCCTACATTTGCTTATCAAACAATAGTTCAAAATTGCAAAGTGTTGTCATGTGATCAACATATTTTTAAGTAATGTTGAAATATAGAATGGAGGGTTTTTTTCCATAATGAGCAAAGAAGGCATTGGTAGTGGATACTTTTATAAAATATTCATACCAATTTGGTGCTAGTATTGGGTGGGTATTTGATTGTGGAACATTAATTAGGTTTGGGCATAATTTTTTTTTAAACTTGAAAAAACTACTTGGATTTGGAGTTTGCATTTGTAAGGTTTAAATAACCATTTGGGTCCAAGTTTTACAAACCCAATGATTAATGGGTATGAGGTGGCAATAGGGTTTTGGTTACACAATTGTTTAAAAATAAATATTGGAAACATAAAATAAAGACACAAATAAAACACAAGACACACATCTAACAATAAAAACACATCATAGCAACTAGCAACCAACACGTAAGACACACAAGATAATTAATTAGCCACACATCATACTTTAACAAAACATAGAAGCCAAACACTAGAAATACAATATAATTCCCAAAGGCCCAAAAGCCATATACAATAAAGACACTTGACTTGAAACCTAATGCTTGACACACACAAGATTTTTTAAAAAATACAAAAAACACCCAAGCAAAACACTAAGAAATTGCTAGCCCCCTCACAATAAGGATTCATGGATGAGTTTGTCTAAAACGATAAACCCTGATAGATGGTTCAATTCACCATTTTCAACTACTATGGAACAAGGACATTAACCTTTTGCATTAAAAATAAATTAAAAGGTTTCATTTAAGTTTAGGAAGTCTTCACAATCAAATTCATCTTGGAATTTAGTTTCCAATCCCATTGTCAAATCTAATTCCATCTCACATGTAAATGCAAAATTAATGAGTTTCATGTAGCTAGCATATGGATCAAAAGGCCAATTTTTGTTGGTCCAAAAACTGACTTATCCAAAAAAATTATTTGTAAAGAACATCTATGATATGATGTCAAAATTCCAATAATGGCGAATATATGTTCTATTTCAATTTGGCTAACTAGGATGCCAAGAATGTTTTGTGGTAGAAGAGTGATGATTGGAAACTTGTGTTTTTCTTTGCACCATTAGGATAATTCACACTTGCAACTTTCTACATCAATAGGAAACCACTAGAATTGAACAAGTTTCCTTGACATGTCCCTATATACGTTTGTTGTTGTTAATGTGGTGTGAAATAGACCTTCAAAATCAACTCATGGGTGAAGATAAAAGTCATTTCAGCCTTGTTAGGCATTAATCACTTGTTTACCTCCATTTGTAAAAGCAATAATAAATTTTTATCATATTCAATAAGCTCATGAACAACAATAGTTTCATGACCCATGTACATGGTAATGTGTTCTTTTGAACCTTGGATCAAACATCAAAACCAACATATTATGACCCTTTTTCTATTCAAATGTATGCAAAAATAAAATTACATGTAAAAGAACCTCCAAAATTTGTTGTGTCATTTGAACCACGAGTTCTTTTAGTTCAAAATCAAACACATCCTCTTCAACAAGGTTGTCAAGAATAGGTCAAAAGGCCAATTCTTTTCAAATGTTCTAGCAAGTTGATATAACAAATTGTCAATGACTCTGGTTCAAAAAACAATTGCGGACAAAACTTTCACGACTACTTCACAAACAACCCATGTTATTGAAGAAGACACATGAGATTATAATGCCACCAATTGGTTGCTGTAACATAACACAATGTCATGTCAAAAAATAAGGCATCTTGAAATAACAATATCTAGCTTGTAAACATATAATTTCAATGTCAATTTGTTTTAAAAAACAACCTTAAACCACATAAAATGCATTTCTATTCTAAAAGGAAAAAGAAAATTAAATTAAATCAAGTAAACCATTACGTTGTCTTTAGGGGTGTGTTTAATTTTTTGCACCTCAATCCAAAGCCAATGGAAGCCTTATCCCATGTTTGCATGCCCTAGCGAGGTCACTCCCATTTTATTAACAAATGGCGTGCAAAAACATATAGGGTGCAACTTATTGAAAAAAATTTAAAATAATAATTTATCTAAATGTAAATAGGGTGCCCAAAATTCATTTTGAAAATATTTTGAGAATATACTTAAAAGTATACCTTAAATATGCTAAGAATATGCCATTATTTCATAGCATATTAAAAAATAACCTTTTGCTTCAAATATTTCCTAATATACAAGGAGTGACCTCCCCAAGTTGCATGTCATTGTTGGATTTTTGGTTCATGTAATACATTTTTGGATGGCACTTTGAACAACTTTTATAGATCCATAGTTTAGACAAATAAACGTTTTTCCTTATGTAGTATCATAGTTGCACAATTTTGAAAGTGCATGCCCAAAACATGAGCCATCAAATGATTCCAACAACCTTAAGCTACTACACAATACAATAACATTCAAGGCATTTGCGCATATTTGCAAGTTAGACCCTTCATCTTCACATAAACAACTATTTTTAAATTTAAGCAAACTTGTCCAATAGCTTTTGTAATCTAGGAACCATGATTATGCCAATTGTGTCTATCATTTCACATAGGCCAATAGTCACATGCTTTTCCTCCTTATCATTATAAATAAAGTTGACAACCGTAGCGAATATATCATGCATTCCTTTCAACATCCACTAATTGAATGTGTAAGTTGCTAATAAACATCTAACCAATGTCGATAACACATATGTTCATGGTCTTTTTTACTAATCTAGGTAGATCATTTTCAACAAAAATATTATTTGATGAGAAAACAATTCATGGACATAACCTATGTGACAACTTTTTGAGCCAAATGGACCCATCAGTTCTCATAGGTAGGAAACCTTTAACCACAAGAAACATTAGACCTTCCAAAAAACCCACATGTGTTGGATTGTCTTTTCTAAATCTATTATTAGTTGAAAAATACCCAAATAGTGTAATCAAAGATCCATGTTCCAATTTTTTGCTAACTTTTTATTTGAATGGAATTTTTGCTAAGGGAATGCAAAAATCTTTCGCCAACTTTTTCATTAACTTAAAATGATCAACATCAACATGTTTCTCATGGTTTTTATGACATTAGTCTCATGGTATGTAATCAATCCTTTCTTACACTTGGTGTGCATTGCCAGGATTTCAAAATCAACAAAATCATTGTGGCAAATAATACATTTCATGATTTAATTATGATCAAAATTCACATGTTGATTGTTGTTCACCTTTAAAAATGCCCAAATGAATCAAATATTAGTTACTTACCGTTCCCCTTCAAGTTAATGTGGCTTCCAAAGAAGTTTTTGTTTCCGCAAATAATCCAAGTGCATTTCGGTGATGTATGCATCATCATGCCTGTCAACATCAATAACTTATTCAATCTCCAACTAGGTGCAAATGAGATACAATGAGCCAACATGATTACTTTAGAAAAGGACTACATGTCCTTTTTCCCAATTTTTGTTTTTCATCCAAATGAATTTTGGAACATTTTTTTTGCAATTTGTTATAATAAATGCTTACAGTTGTCGCAACACATGAATTTTTTTTAAAAATAATTTTTGAATGAATATGCATTTTTGAAAGTGTATTGATTACTTGTAAATTTAGTGTTTTGTATACAAAAATGAGAAAACAATCATAATTAAATATTCATTTTCTACATTTCATGTTTTTAAAATAATAAATTACAGCTTTTTTTAACACATCATGTAAATTATACTTCATTTATATGTGGTAAAGACTTTCAAAGTTTAAAAATTTTGGATCAATTTTTAAAGTTTTATAATTCCACATATTTTAGGTTATGGTTGTGTTTTTATTGTGGTTAATAGGTCTTTATCCTCTTTATTTTTATCCCACCAAACATGTTTTTATTATATGAGTCCTTTTGATACTCCTTTGCAAAAGTGACTCCTATTTGACACCATAGGTGTTCACTTTTAAAGTATCTAAATCAAAACTTAAACTTGGAATTTCATCATGGATTATTATATTTGAATCCCTTGACATTCATATCAATGAAAAATATATATTTTGCCTTGATTATCATGGTTTTAAATGAAAAAACATAAATATTTATCCGATTTTGATTGTTCTTTTTGGTGCCCCAACAACCTTTTTGGCTTGTTGGATTGTGAATGCACCCAACTCCCCACCTTCATGGGCAACTTGCACATTGCCAATACTACTATTGTCATAACTTGCAAAATCTAAAGGGACGTCCTTATTATAATTGATATCATGAAAACTAACAATTTCCATGATAGGACATGAAGAAGAAACCATAACAAATTCCATAGGAAACCAAAACAAAATAAAATGAAAGAACTTGTGAATTATTCATAAATTTACCTTATCCTTCAACATAATAGCAACAATCAAGATTTGACATGACTTTAAGGTTTAGGAAAGAGAGGTTTAAGGTTTAGGGTTTAGAAAGTAAAAATATTTAATAAAATTCTTGAAGATATTTCTCTAGTCACATAACAACCTTTACATGAGTAAAAGTTGAAAAGATGAGGTGCAAAACAAGACTTATTTTCATGGCTTGGTGAAAGCCAATGGAACAAATGAGCAAACAAGCAAACACAATATTTGTCAAAAGCTTTTCTCACCTTTGTTGTTTCACAAACATGTATTTGAACAAAACTTGTAGCGAGGTGCAAAACAAGTGAAACAATGAAACAAAATGAACAACAAAAATCCAAGATCAGAGAACAAAAAGGCAAAAATGTTGTTAGTATTCAACAATCACCACAAATGTTGAAAACCTTTGTCCTTCCCCACCTTTGCAACTTTCATAAATTCTTTACTTTTCACCAATGTAGAGGCAATGGTGCAAAAGATGAAAACCAAAGTAGTGCAACTTTAACACAAAGGAGGTTACAAAGCTCTAGAACAACTTACCTTCTTGTAGTTCATTGTGCTTTACATTTGCCATGCTCCATTAAAAAATTAGATTCATCTTATAAATTTCCATTAGCCAATAGGTTGCGTTCATAGTTTCAACAACACATTGACAAAAAGTTAAAAGTGAACATTGCAAGTTGCAAAGGCAGAAAGTGCTAGTGAAAAGTGAAGGAGACATGAAAAATGCAAACTACGAAACCCTAAACCCTAAACCCTAACCTTACAAAAAGGGTATAAGCTAAATATGAAAAGGATGTGAGTTCAAATTTTTGATAGATACCCTTTGCATTTATTTCCCCTCATGTTGGGTATGGTTACATATCCTTGAGCTTATAAAAGGGTTTCGTTACAAGGTGGGGAAAGAACCAACTTCTTGAAATGCATGGGTATGAGGCAAGGTCAAGTTTTCAAAAAACAACACTTAGCGGTTTCATATATATATATATACCCATTTTAATATCCAATGAATACCTGGAAGTCGATCAAACACCCACCCAACAACACTGGTACTTACCAGGCTGACACTAGTATAAGTCTGGTTATTGCCTCAGCACACTAGAGATTGGTAGGGTCCTTGCTACGAGTGTTGATATGAGGTCCAAGAATGCATCTATGCAAGGCCAAAACTTTTCCAAACCCAAGTTGCCACATGAGCTAGCTAGTGAATTGAAATAGGTAGATTGGTTCTGCCAGGTTGAGAGAGGCTCTAAAAACCAAGCAATTCCCTTGATTCTTTCTTCTGTCCTATTTTCACATATTTATCCTCTTAGGATCATATTCTCCATGAATACACGTGAATCCACAACATGTGACCAATCATGAACAAACAATGGACTTTTCCTTTTATGTGCATGTTTGACAAGAGACAAAACAATGGCTATTGCAATGGGTATTTCCTTCCGTATGTTCAGCAGTATCATCAGCTAACCATTTTGATGGAGAACCCTGGATGGAGAACCCTTAGGTCCTTGTACATCATTTAAAACACCCAGTAATAGAACAAGAGAAGAAAAAAAAAGTGTTGTGAGGGAACACTTAGGTCACTCAAATTACTTTTTGTAAAGGGAAATGGGGATTTTGTGTGTAACAAGGCTTAAAAATAGTAGTACAATAATGTTCAGTCATTCTAATATGACGACACTCTATGTCACGAAAGTTGGAAGATGATTACCAAAGAGGCCGCCCAGGCACCCACTCTTCCCTCTCTCCTCGTACAACTGATTTCACGGACCCAATCATGAGTAAAGCATCTCTCTCTCTCTCTCTCTCTCTCTCTCTTAGAGTATGTTACATTGCAAAATGATTTCTCACATCCAAGTTTAGTAATTTACTTTTTTTTCTTCCAACCCCACCGATAAAAACTAAAATTGAGACTCAAAAAATAATAAGTGTCTGACTACAAATAGCAAACCACTGGGACCAATCAGACAAAAATTATTTCTCACATCGAAGTTTAGTTCTTTTCTTTTGCAACCCCACCGATAAAACTAAAATTGAGACTCAAAAAATAATAAGTGTCTGACTACAAATAGCAAACCACTGGGACCAATCGGCCAAAAATTATTTCTCACATCCAAGTTTAGTTATTTACTTTTTTTTTTTTTTTTTTTTTGCAACCCCACCAATAAAACTCAAACTGAGACTCAAAAAATAATAAGTGTCTGACTACAAATAGCAAACCACTGGGACCAATCGGACAAAAATTATTTCTCACATCCAAGTTTAGTTATTTACTTTTTTTTTCTTCCAACCCCACCGATAAAACTAAAACTGAGACTCAAAAAATAATAAGTGTCTGACTACAAATAGCAAACCACTGGGAGTGACCAATCAGACAGAAACAGGGAACAGCAGTCGCATCATAGTTACTAGTGTGTGCCCCGTGCATAATGCACAGGTGTGTTATTACACTCTTCTCTAGCAAGTGTTAGGCCATTTACTAGCCTTAGCAAACTATGCAAAAATGTTGGGCCAATGGTGAGCCAATTCTCAACTTTTGTGGAATTAAAAAAATTTGAAAAAAAGAGACCTCCATACTGTACACGTCACTTCTTTTGGTGGGCCACACCCATTTGACCAACCCACAAGTGGATGTAGAGTAGTACCTTTTCATGTTTGACTTTGATTAAATTATTTTTTGGAAATGTTCCCCCCCAAAAAAAAAAAAAAAATCTTAATTCACTTTGAAATGTCAAAATTTAATGAAATTTTAGGAAAGAGAGCAACATACAAAAATTGGTGAAAATCCATGAGCTTCTTGCTTCAAGCCAATGCACCATTTGCAGAGCTAGTTTTCAACCCTTTTTTACCATTAGCAACTCCTTTTTTTTTCAACAAGTTGAGAAAATTCAAACTTTCAAATTTTCATTAAATTTAAAAATTTAAAAAAAAATCTCATTAGGTTAGAGGTTCAGAATCAAGATTGAATTTTTAAAATAAATAAAATCCCTGAAAATGTGGTATTTTTTAAAAAAAAATTCCAAGAAGTTCCATTGACCATGTTGCTCAAGAATTTTTTAATATATTAAAAAATAAAAAGAAAAATGGCGAGTTTTCGCCACAAAAAAATCACTGGGTACTACGGTACTCTTTTCTTCTTCTTACACGGACCATCCCGCAGCGGCTCTGGTGGACCGGACCTGCCCATAAGTGGGCCCGTTCACTTTCTTCTTTTTTTATCAGTGTCCTTTCTGGAGCTCCAGATGCTAAGTGCACTGCTTTTGTATACCTGACCCGCTACAAGTGGATCGATCCACATGGGTTTTTTCTTCTTACATGGACCATCGTCAACTCCAGATGGTACGTGGGCCTCCGCTGGTGGGCTTGACCTGCTCCCCCCACAAGTGATGCTTTTATTTCTTAAGGAATTTTCGTTTGCAGCCAAAGTGGCTATCATATATAGGAAGATGTTAATAAAAATGGCAATCGTCTGTACGAAGATTTAGCCAAAAATCTGGATATTAATATAAATAAATAACTTACAAATATCCATCATCCTTCTATAATTTTTCCTATACAATGAAAACCAAATATACAAATCTGGCAAATTTTCCTCCTTATTTTTTCCCCTCACTTCTGGCAACTGAAAACCTTCACAAATTTTGATTTTAAATCTCACTTCTTTTTTCAAATTTTTAATTTTTAATTTCTTATTTTTGGCGAACCAAACTATTAAAAAAAAGAAAGCAGTGAGCACAGTCCAAATGTGGTGAAAAAATTTCCAGAAAAAGAAAAGAAAAGAAAAGAATTCTCTAAATTTGATGATTTCTTTTCAGAGAAAATATTGTGACAGAATATTCCCTTTTTATTTGATTTTTCTCATTTTGGCGAAATTTCGCAACTGGGGACCCCAAACAAAAAAAACAAAAAAAAAAAAAAAAAACTCTGCTGCCCACAAGTGGGCTTAATTTCTTTCTCCCCGACTAAGTGGTCCTACCCACTTCTTCTTATATGGACCTCCGAAGTTACGTGGGTTTCTTTTCGTGGACCGGACCCACCGCGAAGTGGGTCTGTACTCGTCTCTTCTTATATGGACCTTCTCTAGATCCTCTTGTGAAGAAGGAGCGAGCGAGCGAGCGAGCGAAGCAGACACACAGTAGAGACCTCCACAGAGAAGAGTCTGTGCAAGGTTGGTGCGTTGAGCGTCTGCTTCTTCCGTAATCTGTCTGTTGGAGTGCTCCCCTGAGGCTGTGAACAATGACAAAGAAGTACCCACAAGTGAGTGACGAGTATGCCCACGCCGTGGAAAAGGCTCGCAGGAAGCTACGAGGTTTAATTGCTGAGAAGAATTGTGCTCCCATCGCTGTCCGCATAGCGTGGCATGACGCGGGTACGTATGACAAGGAAACTAAGACCGGTGGTCCATTTGGCACTATCAGAACCCCGGAAATGCTTGGTCATCTGGCCAACACGGGGCTTGGGATCGCGGTGAATCTGCTTCAACCCGTGAAGGACCAGTTCCCGATCCTGTCATACGCAGATTTCTACCAGCTTGCAGGAGTTGTAGGCGTGGAGGTCACCGGCGGGCCTAGTATCCCGTTCCACCCAGGAAGAAAGGATGCACCCATTCCCCCTGTGGAAGGCCGGTTACCTAACCCCACTTTAGGCGTGTCTCATCTCCGTCAAGTCTTCAAAGCTCAGATGGGTCTGGACGATAAGGACATCGTCACTCTCTCCGGTGCTCACACTCTGGGTCGATGTCACAAGGAACGCTCCGGGATTGAGGGTGCCTGGACCTTGAACCCTCTTCAATTTGACAACTCCTACTTCACGGAGCTGCTTGGTGGTGAGAGGGAGGGACTCATTCAGCTTCCCTCCGACAAGGCACTCCTCGACGATCCCGTCACACGCGAGCTGGTGGAGCTCTACGCTGCGGACCAGGAGAAGTTCTTCGACGACTACGCCGTTTCACACCTGAAGCTGTCTGAGCTTGGGTTTGCTGATGAGGCATAAGTATCAGTCTACGTGGAAGACAACTGCTGTTCGAACGAGTCCCATGCATCAGCAGCATCATCGCTGCCGACCACGAGAAGCTTTTCAAATGACGACGACCGATTTCACACATGAAACTGTCTGAGCATGGATTTTCTGAGCAGGCACAAATATCAGTCTACGTGGCAGCTACTATTTGAGTCCCATGCATAATCGCTTGCAGCAAATTTCAGGGACTTTTTCTTTCTTTCCTTTTTCTTTTTTCTGTGAATATTTAAGTACCAAATATGGTCATAGACCTGAGGATCATGTAAGTAGTAGTATTATTATTGTCTATTTCTCATAATTGAAAAACTTTTCTTTCTTTCGCAACATTGTCATGAGTTTTAGAACCAGCACTTTTTTTTGTTGGCTATTTATATAGCCATAAACCTATACTAAAAATTGAAATATGCTAAAATCAAGTTTGTTTTTTGGAGGAGATTTTCTATAGACATATATTTTGACCAAAATTTAAGAATGAAATCACCATATTTCTATGTATGGTTCAAGTAGATAAGCAAAAAAAAAAAGGATGTTAAAAAATATATATGTATGCTGATTTTTAGCTTGTAGTCAAATTTGGTAAATTTTCTTATAGATCGGTGCCAATTTGGTTACATCACAAAATTGACCCCCAAAACAAAATCACTGTGAATTATACCCCCTATCTTCTTCATTTGTTTGCTCATCAATTTGAAGTGGTAGTTAAGGGCGGGTTTAACGTAGTGAGGGTTAAATGTCCATACTAATTGTGTGGTGTTGCAAGAGAATGTGGTAAACACATTTAACTCCATCTTAGAGAAGGCCATTTTTTAGAAGTTTTGTGTTGCATAAGACCAATTGTCTCATCCTTGGCCATGTTTTTCTTATTCCCCTCACTTTTAACCATTTTATTTCTTAGTTGGCCTTAGTAGGTTTAATTATCCAGTCTTGCAAGTGTTTTACTTGGTCCCCTTTTGGCTTCCCCCCCCCCCCCCCCCCCCCCGGGTTTACTCTTCCTCATGGTTTTTGTTACCCTCTTAATGGCATTAGGGTTTAGGGATCCCCTTTGGATTTGTGTCATTTTCCTTTTTTTTTTTGTAAAAGGTTTTGGATCGGGATGTTCACCATGCAAATGTGCTTTTGAGGTTGGGGGTGTCCAAGTTATTTTTAAGATCTTATTTCAATGTTTCACACAAAGACCTTTTTATGTGCTTTCCCACCCCTCTCAAGCTTTTGACATCACCTTGTTTCCTTTGACTCAGCTTTCATGCATGTTTTTGAAAGCTTTTTAAACCTAGGTTTTCTTGAGTGTCAAGAGGCCCTTTCGGTACATTAGAAGGTTTCCCTCCCCATATCTAGTGGAGGGATAGGCTTCATTCTGGCAAAAACATTGTGCCAACAGCTTATTTCGAGAGATGGATGCTAATAATGCTTGTCATTGCATTTAAATTATTGTTGGATTTGCATCCATTCTTATTAGAGGTTATTGGGGTGACAATTTAGGTTCATTCCCTTTTAAGCACTCTTGAAGTTATCTTGGGAACTTATGTTCCTGGTTGTAACAACATGTTTACCTTCATTTGAGCAACTTGTATAGAGGCGAATAGATTGACTTCAAGAGTCTTTTTTTTAAAAAACACAACCATTCCTTTTCTAACATCATCTCTGACATGTCTTTTGATTTACATTAGATGCACTTGAAGTCCTATGCAGGGCCTAACATGACAGCTTAACCATCTACTCACCTTATCATCCAATGTTTTCGTTTACCTTTAGATGTTTCTTATTTTGTGTTATGGACTAGGTTAAGCCCCCCCCATCCTTTGTCTCTTGGTCTAACACATTGCATCTATGGTTAGTCAATAGACCCCATGAGGATCCACCTCCTCTATTGCATGCATGGTGGGGAGAAGATTACATCCCATGATGTCGTTTGAAATGTTTTAACATGCATTGCAAGAAATGCAAAGTTTCATGTCTTGTAGAAACAAACCCAAATTCTTCCAATGCATTTTTTTTCAGTATTCTCATCAATGGGTCAACATTGTTTTATGAGTTGATGACATTCACACATTGACCAATGTTTTCATTGCTGACCTCACTTGAGCATATTTGGTATCATGGGTGGCTCTTTCTCAAGCGGTGGCTACGACAATGGCAACTCAAGTGAAGGAAGGACTTTATCATGACCATTATCTAACATACATGTTCTTTCCTTCTGTCATATAAGTGTTTGGGTGTCTTCACCAACAATTCAATAGCTTTCTTCATTGATATGCTAACATGGCATGGACATCAAAGGGCATTTATTAGTGTTGCTTTGTTTTTATAGACAAAGAGTGTCAATGACATTATAGAAAGCGCTAACTGCCTCCATCTCAAGGTGGGCTGTTATTGCAAGGGAAGGTTTTTCTAGGCTTGGAATTTTATCAAGTTGACATCCCCTTTCTTTAGTTAATATGCTTCACACGACTAGTGGAGGTTTGGGTACTTAATGGTTCCCTTTCCTCCTTGTGACCTATCTTTTTGGGCTATTTGCTTGCTTGGACCTTTGACATAGCCCCTTGTTTTTTTCTTTCTCTTCCTTTATTGGGTGCTTTTTTATATATAAAGGTTAGCAAGGTTTCATCATTTGGCTTGACTTTCAAAGCAAGCCTAGCTGGGATTGATTAATTGAACTGTGCAACCTTTTCTTTTTTGGGTTGGCTATATTAAAAAATAAAAGTGTTAAAAATCAGGTGATTTTTTATATTTTCAACAGTTAGCATTCAAAAATTATTTTAAAAATCTCCAAATTATAAATTATTCAAGTATGTAGTCAAAAAATAGAAGATTTATTATAAAAACTATTCTCATAGCCAAATCTGGCTAAATCCTCCTATGGATCATCACCACTTTGGCTACATCACAAAATTGACCGCCCCCGCCAAAAAAACACAACTTCTAATAAGGAGGGTTACTATCTCCATGCAGCCTTTCTTGTGCGGCCACACCCTTATGGGGCAAGTATGTGCTTGCAACATGCCCACTCGGTCCTTAACACGGTCCTTAACGCCAAAAACATGTGTAGGGTCAAGTTTGCATGGGCCTTGGTTCTCGTAAAAAGCCCACAGCCAAGGGCTTTACGGAGCGTAAAGACCTGAATTTTTTAAATAAAAAAATAAAAATTTGGGGACATTTTGAAAAATGGAATGCCCACCACGATGGGCATTCCGATTTTAAATGCCTTGTGAACAGTGGAAGGCAGAATAAACTCTGTAAAGAGCACTCCAATTATGGTAGAAAATTTGGCACAGGCGTTTCCAAACTAGGTAACCGGCAAGAGCGCCACCCAGGTTACCAGACATAACCGTCCCTCCTGAGTGAGGTGCTCTAACATAACCGTCCCCTCAGTGTTGGTGTTGGGCGGTTGAATTTTTAAAGAACCGCGGGTTTCCGGTTATTTCAAAAACCTTAAAGAATTGACAATTTCCGTTAACGAAGAACTGACCATTCTGTGGCCAATAATTCAACTTTTTAATTTTATTTTTTTTTGAGAACCGTGGTTACATACCAAACCTTCTTTTTTTTTAATCAACGGGTAGGTCTATATATATATTCTATTTTATTTTATTCTTAAATTAAATTTCTTTTCTTTTCTTTATGAATTTTGTGACATAGCCAAAGTGGTGATCATCGATTGGAAGATTTAGCCAAATCTGGCTAATACAAAATACAAAATTTTGGCCAAATCTGGCCAAATACAAAATACAAAATTTTAATCATCCTTTAAAGAATTTGGCTACTTTATTGGAACTGAATATAAAAGTTTGACAATTTGTAGAATTTATTTTCCTCTTTTGGCAAAAAAATTGAAACTTCACCACACAAAATTAATTCATTGCCACTTTTTTCTTTTTTTTTCATTTCAAAATTGTGACAAAATTATGCAAGTAAAATAAAAGCTGACTTCACGTTTGTATTTCATCCAAAATAGTCTGTACACGCCATCTTCCAAATTTTCACAAATTTTTTGGCTGGTTTTTACTTGGGTTAACTCCATCAAATGGAGTTATCTCTGGAGCCTGAAAGTATGTAGGTCCCTAGTCCAAAGGGAACATGCATCTTTTGCACTAAAAACCATTTTTAAGTTCTATTAATAAAAATAGGAATGAACTTTACCCCTAGGTGATTGCTTATATTTGGAATTTTAAATATTTTTTTCTAATTTTCAATATTATTTTTTAAAAAATATCATTATGTTAAGGTTCATATTAAAAATTTGTCAAAAATATGTGACTTAAAAATATTTTCAAGTATTTTTACGACTTTTTTTTTTCTGCTTCAAAACATTTGTTAACATTTGTTTAAAAAATTATTGGATATTTATCAATTATTAGATTGATTTGAAATTTATTCACATGTTTCCATGACGTATCATCAATGTTGTTTTATAGATAAATTCAAAATTTTCAACACCAAGTTCAATTATCATTTAAAAATATGAAATACTAAAGAAAAAAAACATATTTTTATACACATTAGCACAAATGCACCCTCCCTTCATGTTTGGATTCTTCAAACAAGAGCTAGTTGGAGCTTTGTGGAATCCATCTTTCAATTATATAAATTGTGGGGGAGGCTCTACAAGAATAGGTTGGGTTGAAGCATTGGTGAGCTCATTTTGTTAGAATGGCATGCTTGGGTTTCCCTTCAAACAACCAATTGGTACTTGCTTTGTGCTCATTATACCAAGCTCAGTGTGTAAATATATGTGTTTGACATGGACATATGTGCCCTACGTTGAAATAGTCCACTCTATGCCTTAGATGGTTGCTTGTACAAGGACAAGGTAAGAAGATATGAAGTTTTATCCCCCACAAGCTTGTTGCAACTTGAATGAAGATATTATTGAGTTTTTTATTAGCTAGTTCTATCCACATCTACCTTCACCTTCATCATCTACTTGTTGAAACCAATAACAATAATGACCCACTTCAACCACGGGATGTAATCATTGATTATGATCACTAGTCCTAGTAGTGATAGGAATCTCCTATTAAATTTATTGAATTTGAAAGCCTCCTCTTATGTTGACACATCATTCCAAAGAATCTACCAAAAACAATTACACATGGGTCCAAATCATCTTTAGATCATTAGTTTAGTTCAACAAAATTGATTTTCAACAAATTGCTTGCAAAGATATTTAGAAAGTCCTTGAATTTAATGTAAAATGAAAATATTCAAAGTTTGGTTCTAAAACCAAGTCCTTGGATTAGCAAAATGGACATTATATGTTTTATTAAAAGACATTTTTAAGAGATGGGTATTGCAAAACCAAAAACAATTTCACAAAAATGAGCCATTCATTCATGCATCTACATTAACTACAATATTTACCTTGTGTTCAACAACATGAAAATGATATTGTTGAAAGAGAGATGAATAAGCTTGATAGCAAAATCCACAATTCTTGTGATTACCATATTGGTTGTGATTACATTATAACTATGGCAAACCTCAATAATGTTATCATAGTGTTTCATAGGTTGATAAATGACTCACTTCACATTTCTTGTCATCTTCCATTAGAAAGTGATTATTTGTCAATTTTTTAAATTTATCACATACTTATGATCAATGCAATAAAATAATCTCCATTTGTGATAGGATAATCATCAAATTCTTCACATGGTTCACAAAATTATTCTAATAATCCAAAATTATAATTTTTAGTAGATATTAAAAAAATCATGAACGTTAAACAAGATTTCAATCAATTTTAGGGGACATTTGCATTTTTCAATATATTGTGAAGTCAACTTTTTTTTGCACAAATACACTTTGACATCACATGATATGAAACCAAAAAAATAATCTTTTTTAGCATTTTAATTCTTTATGTTTTGACTTATCATAATATATAAAAACATTGTGAATTTTAAAAATAATAAGGACATAGTTGAAATTCAAACATGAGCATCCTTTTAAAAAAATAGTAGAACATAACTACATTATTGGATGTTACTATATTATAGTTGTGACAAACCCCAATAGTCTCAAAAAAAACTTTACCCATGTGCAATAATAGTGTCTTGCACCCACAACCCAACTTCCAACTACAACAAGTACAAGGTTCTAAAAACAAGCCATAGGGTTGCACAAATGCATATTACACAATGCAAATAAAAACCTTGAAATGTGACAAAGTTACAATTTCAAAATCAAATCTAGAAACAAATTGTAGATACACCCTATCAATCCACATTCACCTTATAATCATACATATTACCTAACTTGTGAATTGGAGTCAACAAAATTATAAGAAGCATCCATGAAAATTGTTGCAAGCTCCCCTTTCCTAAAACAATCTTCCCCAAGGAAACAAAATTTCATTTACTATGGTCATTTTCTATCATGCACCCCTCCCTATTGACTACCATAGCTACAAAATATGGACTATATTTCAATATATATATTTCAGAATACTCTAAAGGGTTCTCTATGTTGCTTCAAAAAGAAAATCTTTGAATTTATTTATTTTGAAAATCTCAACATTTCTGGAAATAATATGATTAGCGTCATAATTGCCAAGGTAGTAATTTCCAATATGTCCATCCACTTGTAGCTAGTATATATATGTGTGTGTGTGTGTGTGTGTGTATGTATGTATAATTTGCATCTAAAATGGGGGCCCCATTCAATAACATTACTTTCAACTTCAACTTAAATTTTGTTCCCAAATGTATGAATTAAACTCTCAAATTTCAACTAAGGGGCACTTCACTCTAGTGCTCGATTGGTAAATCCCGATTCAATCCTGCAATCTGATTGGCCTAGAGCTCCATTTTGGGACCCAAGTCCTTCACACTATATAGCACACCAACTCCCAAGAATAATATCATTTATTGTATGTACCTCAAGTAGGCCTGAATTCGATGGGACTTTGCCTCTTCTTCTTGGGACTTATGAATTCAGGCCCTAGGATGGAGTATGAAGTGGCCCTACCAGGGATTTTCAGAGCAGTTGTTGAAAACACAATATTGTTTATTGCACGAAGAAGATTTCTAACTATTGTTGTTGCACCATTCTTATTGCATGTGATTTTGAGTTCATTTTTTGTTCTTTTGTTTTGCAGAAACTAAAGGCCATGAAGGCCATCTTGGGTAATTAGATTTGTGACTCTTCCTCCCCTGGAATGTATTTCCAGAATAGAATCAATCGTATTCAAATCAGTCTCTTTGTTCTTTGCTTCTGCTGATTGCTGGGTTTCTGTTAGTTCTTCTTCTTGAGTATTGTTGATCAGCAGTGCATGAGTGTTGAAATTCAGTCTTTTTTCATTAGGTGCTTGTTTTGCTATAGAGCCCAACCATTCAGTAGATGGAAGTTACAGGCAGTTTGAAGCTTTTGTGATGTGCACCAAATCAAAAGCCCTCATTCAAAAAGACACACCCATATGCCCAAAACTTAATGTGATAAAGTGAGACTACAGGCTGAAGGAACCTTAACTACTACAATGCTTGCATATGAATTGTTGCAGAAGAAAAAAATTAACATTGCAAGGTTCTTTAAGCTAAAGAACCCATTCAACATAACTGTCAATTGTTAGGTTTTAAAATAGCCAAGCCAGAAAGAATATCCCAAAATTCAAATTTGAGTAACTGGAATTGGATAGGTTCTTTGAAGTAGTGTAAGAAAGAAAAGATTTTTTTGAAAACTTCAGGTTCTTTAAATCATGACTGTTGAAAGACCCAGAAGTATGGTTTTTACAAAATTCAAAATAATTGCACAACACTAGTAAACTGCTTGATATGATGCTTCACAATGAAACCCCACAAAAATGTTTGATGGCATGTTCTTTGTAAATCCTCATCACTCAATCTAAGTAGTTTTAGTTTCAACCTTGCGCACCATTGCTATGGTTGATAGGTGACAAATCTTATCGAAATAAATAATCTTTTGAACAAAAGAGAGTCCAGCAGCCTCAA
Organism: Sphagnum tenellum; assembly: GCA_963921925.1. NCBI lineage: Eukaryota > Viridiplantae > Streptophyta > Sphagnopsida > Sphagnales > Sphagnaceae > Sphagnum > Sphagnum tenellum. The sequence continues at coordinate 10,686,907 of OY998150.1, forward strand.
TCTGAATATTTCAGAATTTTAACAGCGGCCAATAAGTATGCTAAGTATATTCTTTTCACTTCAATGTAATAACCCAATGTTTTGGACTGTTTCCTTTACTCAATAAGTGTAGGGTTCAAAAACTACTAAATACAGCCTGAAAGTCCTCTCGCATATACCTATCTAATAATCTGCCACAATCTAATTGTACCTCTAGCATGGAAGAGTCAGAAATTGACAAAGGCTCACCTGCAAAATTTGCAGGTTTTGGGAGGTAGCGAATGAAGCCTCCTGAGAATTATCGGGCTCATTGTAGTCTGCAACAGTAACTTGGGTGGCAACCAAAAATTGAAAGTGTGAACATATTACAATATGCCAACAAGCCTCAAGAAATTATTAAATTAATGGAAAGGCAACAAGAAGGTAGCCTGTGCACTGAGAAAATACCTTACCATCTGCCATTGGTCTTCACATTGGTAGAACCTCAGTCACCAAAGCCTAAAACCACATCAATAGGAACACAATTGCAACAAGAGAGAAGATGAAGAGCTGAAGTTCCAAAGCACTCAACCTGACTACCAACCTGCCCAGCATAAACCACACAAAACTTTCCATTTCTACTCAAACCTAATGCAGTAAAGAGTGACTGGAAAACATAAAGGGTTCATCCTTCTATTCTCAGTACAGCATCAAGAGTGAAGGGTACCATCTCAAACTCTTTGACAAACAGATTCTGTAATGGCATTACAATACCAGTGCAATCACTCCCCTGTTTATTGAAGGGAAAAACAAGAAGTAAATCATATCTGCGTGAATTTGAAGACAATTAAGTGTTTCCACTTTCGCCTAAGGGGGTATTTGTCTAGAGCACTTCTGCATTGTACAATTCAATACACATTTCTCTACCTGCTGGATCACTAGAATATACATGCTCTGAATGTCTCAAATGGAATACTGCATTGGGACCTCCAGTGTGATAGCCACCATTATAGCTATGGAAGTTCGCAACACAAGAATTCCATAGTCAACCAATGTAAAGTCATGCACCGGTGTACCCAACTGGGTCACATGGCAGCCTCTATGTTTTTGAGTGGTGGGAACTACACACCACTACACATGCACACCCAATGTTTCATGTGTATGCTGACGCAAATTGTTAGAGAGAAGTCTCAACTTTTGGACATCCACACAACAAAATCTCAGAATATCCAATCTACTGAAATGCTATATGAATCGATAATCTTCTCCACAGGTCCATGAAAAACTGCCTGGGTTCTAAACACCAAACCAATCATTTTTCTAAAGACAGCAGCATATGTGAGAAAGTGATGATGATTCAGGAATGTCCATATTGAACCTTATTGACCATGTAAAATACCACAAACTCCAGCTACAGGCCAAAAAATTAGGCCAATGGCCAAAACTCCTCTACTACACCAGCTTGCAGTGTCACCCATGTAAAACTACTTCCACAGAAAGATTGAAGGATCAAGGGGCCAATACCAATACTTTGATTGTGCCTTGTGAGTTGGCTGCCAACATGGTGGGGCTCTCACTCTTCCAGCACACAGCACTAATGAAGTGTGGCGACACATCATCACTCTCTTCAGGGTTTGATGACCCAAACCTATGCCGGGAGGCTGGCTTTGAGATTGCCTAAAGCCACAAACCAGAATATCACAATGTCAGTCACAACAATCACTTGCAAAGGACTATGCATCCTGTGAGTATACATTAGATCAAATCTTCCAGCTACAAAACAGAGGTTGCATATATACTGCAGCAGTCTCAAAGTTATGGATAAAATGGAAGAGCCAAGGTGCAACTGTAATATTAGGTCACACAGAAACAGAACAAGACTTACCTTGTGATACACAAAGACTTCATTCGTCTCACTGCCACATGCAATGTATTCATTGTTCACAGTCAGCCCAACAAAGTTTTTTTCATTTGTGTGGCCTTGCAGAGTTCGAACCTGCAAGCAGAGACCTCAGGTCAACCTCCAGACTCAGCAAGGAAATCTCTTGAATTTATCCTGCCCACAAACTCAATGAAACTTTGCTGAAATGCTCCTTGAAAGTATTGTGCAAACAGACCAAAATGTGCCAAAATGACATTACAAATAATTCCCTCAACAGTGCTCTGATGTGTCTTCTGAAACTCAAGACTGAGCCCTTCAGTTTTGGACTCATACAACACCAAGCTGACAAGAATACACCTTCAGAATGCAAAGACTAGCAAGATGCATAAGTAGCAAATTCCCAGTTCTCCAAACAATTCCCATAACTAATCAGCAACTCTGGACTGAATCAAGACCCAGACATGAAGGGCATCAAAGCATGGATTCCATACAGAGCTGTTCTCCTGAACATCCCAAAGCCGTAATGTGCTGTCTGTAGATGCAGAGGCCAGCTCATTTGGTGAAATAAACTTCACATATGAGACAGCCTTCTGGTGGCCCTTGAAAACATGGAGGGGAATGTTTGGACGTCGCAGATCATAATAGTGTATATGATGATCAGCTGAACCAACCTGTAGAGAATATACCAGACTCACATAGAATTAAAAACTTAGTCAGCTACTCAAACAAACAAGGCACAGAAAAGTAGAGATTGAAGGTTCAAGCATGTGTCTACTGCAATGGGATATCCCAGAACAAGGAATAGTGATGGAGTAAAAGTTACCGCAACAAAGTTGCTGGAACCTGGATTGTATTTAACACAACAGATATTGGCCTTCATATCTATGTTGAGAGCACTCATCTCTTGCCTTGTGCACCAAACTTTAACCTGCAAAGTGCCCCCAATATCAAATCAGAATAGATTCTCGCCCACTTTTCCCCATCCCCATTGTGCATAGAGTTTGCATGCTCCAGACAAAATCAGCATACAGATATGGTGTGGTTGAGGCAATCTCTTCACATTTGGATAACTCAAGAACCAACAAGTGTGCAAGAGGGTACCCCACCTTGCCATCATCACTGCCTGAAACCAACATTGTTGGATCTGTTCGAGAGAAGTCAACACTCCAAGCACGCTTTTCATGTTCCTCATACTCCATAATACTCTGTATAAGATAACGCATCAACTCACCATATACTTCCACCTTACAGTATGAAACAATTGACAGAACAGCTGCTGGAATTGACACCCTATTAAGTGATGTCCATATTCAATTACACAGTTCATGCCCATCCAACTCCATGATTCTTTGCATAAACTAATTCCTCAGCTCACCATGTTAATTCCTGTGCAATCTTGCTCAGTGAGTTACAGACAGACAAACACTACCATAGGTCAGATTGACTACCAGCAAGACATAATACTACCTGAAAGTATCATCTCAACAAAGAAAAGGATACCTGCTGGCTATTTACATCCCAAACAGTGACAATCCCTTCATAGTCACTGCTAGCAATATGTTGCTTGATATACTTATTCCAGCTTAAGCAGCTGAGCTTTGACCTAGTTGGAATCTCCACCACTGGACAATGAACATCAGCCAACTCATTCACAACCTGCACAAACACACTAACACACTTTTTAACGACATCTCAAAACAGATCTATCAATAAATCCACTTCAAATCAAGAAAGCCACAGGTCCATTCTTAACTTGGATAGACAGCAACTGACAGTTTTCAAATATCATCAATTATATGAATCCTGCATTGATAACATGACCACAGACACAGAACCATAGACCATAAAAAGTGCTAATGATATACCGTTGCAAAATCGAAGACCTTAATACGCCTTGAAACACCAGCGGTTGCAAACAGCTCATCATCCCGATCAAACTCAATACTGCCAGATGAAAACAAACATCTACAATTTCAGCAGCATACACTGCACACAGTGTGCAGTTACTCACCATACCCACCAGTCACTATCATAACTACTGAATAACACCATTTGAGGCATGCACTGAGGAAGCACTACAAATGAGACACCTAGGGTGAGCTCACCTAGAGACAATATTGGAAGAGTGGAAAAGGTCTCCATGGCGCAATTCTGCAATCACACGCAATCTACTGCAATACCAAGCCCACCAGAAAAAAATGGGATTGATCTCGGAGATAAAATAAAACAGATATCTCTTACATACTAGAGAGCCCAAATCCCACAGAAATGACCAAAGGGCCAAGTTTCTCCTGTTTGGACATGTCTGTACAACAAACCTGAATGGCAATAAAAACCAGCCCTATTACCATAAGAAGCAATATTACGCTACTTTCAACTCTTGAATATGCTAAACTATCTCAATATGTGGACAAACATTGCTAGCAAAAAGAGGCACCTGTATCGAGTGAAGGCACTAAGAACAGACTGAAAATCCTCCAAGCCATCTCTATAGCTCTGAAAACCAGCATGCTTTTCATCCTTTAACTTTTTTTGACTTAATTCCTGAAAACGATTCTGACGATGCCTTTGTGCAACATGTCGCTTTCTTTGCAAGTATGCTTCTTGTAAGTCTTCAAACTGCTTTTCAATTCACACACACACAAGATCATATGATGTGAGAGCACATTTTTACTTTGACATTAGGAATTGAATGGGTTGTTTGCTGCTCTCAGGAAAAAAACCCCTACAATTGAAGTACTTTGTTTACTTGAAGAACACATGCTTGATACAACATCCCAACAAGCCCAGATTATGGGTGACAGGTACCTGTGCCAACACCTGGAGTTTTTTTCCAACTGTCAGCCTGTCAGGCAGCTCTTGTGCATCTGACACTCGATGGTCAAGAGAACCAGTTACTGGGCATAATTCGTTCTTGGAAGGATTAAGCAACAAACTCTTGCCTTCACAATTTCCCACAGCATGCTTTGGAGAGATTCCCGATTGGCTACTTCCAGGCATTGAGCCAGCACCCCTGTTCTGGGTGCTGTCATTGCCAACGGAGGCTGAAAGGTCCCAACTAGAAGAAGTTGAATCCCTGGAAGTTCTATTCTCCAATAGGTACTTCTCCTTTGCCCTTGCCAGTTCCCAGCACTGTCTCTCAACTGTTTCAATGTCCTCTTTCAAAAAGTGAAGGTCTCCTTGTAGCTGCAAAGGGAAAGAGCACAAAGTAAGAGGATATGCTACCATCCCAAATACTTGCAAAAAATTAATTATGTGTGTTACTATAATATCCTGACCTTTCGCAACTCTTCTTGCTTTTGTCGCCGAGAGTGGAGCAGAAATTCAAGTAGTATCTCCATGTTAGTCTCTGCCTCCTCTTGTTCTGCCTTCCTCTTCTTGTCCCCCAAAAGCTGCATTAGCAACCCTAGCTCCTTCACTGGTAGATCAACTCCCTGGGGGAAACAACTGCCTTTCCCACTCAGTTCCATTTCCTCAAACAACGAAACAGCAGAACCATATGGCACAAATGCATGATGTCAACACACACACACACACACATAGACCAATCACAAAGGGTAACTGAAAACGGATTCAATGGCACCTGTTGAAGGGCAAGCCGTAGTTGCTCTGTTGGAGGAGCGTTGCTTACTAACTGCGATGCTGATGCTTTTTTCATTAACTGCACAGGAGTGAACAGCACATGGAACATACATATCATGGAGAAGCATTGCTTCTTATTAATTGTGATGCTGATGCGCTTTCTTCTTCTTTTTTCATTTTTTCCCTCATTAGCTACGCAGGAGTGAACAGCGCATAAAAACATGTCATTCTTTGACATCATACAATCTGCTACACTCCATAGGAAGAAGATAGATAGGCAGCTACTGGACAAACTGCCTGCATAATGCCGCGCCCCCGCAATAAGAAGAATGATGGCAATGTCTCAGATTCCTTTGTGAAATTTATGCTGCTCTTCTCACCTTGCAGACTCACCTTATTCAGAAGGAAGTTGGGGAAAAGCTGGTCGTTGGTGAGATATAGGCCGCAGCAAGGGCAGTTACTTCTGTTTCTCAAATGCGTCGTGATACAGACGTGGCAGAAGCTATGGCCACAAGCGGTGAGGAAAGCATCTCTCATTGTCTGAATGCAAATCGGACACAGAAAATCCTTATCAAGCTCCACCTTACTTTTTCGTCGTGTCGTCGACAAGTCCTCGTCGCATCTCTTGTGTTCTTCTTCTTCTTCTTCTTCTTCTTCTTCTTCTTTTTCTTCTGACCAGGAATCTGAGTGAAGCTGCTGCCCCTCATCATTCACAGCAATCACGGACGGCACCTGTGGCCCAACAGAGCTTTCAGTTAATTGCGTGACGTCCATCTTTGTTATGTTCTCCCTCCCTCTCTCTCTTCCTTCCTTCCTTCCTTCCTCCACAAAGATTACAATCTTAGAGCTTTCAAATCCTTCCACAAGTAATCCATCTTCCCAGATTTACAAATTGCGCTGGAGGAAGAATCGATGCAGTGGCCCGAGCTCAAACCCTAACGATGGTTCGCTGCGGAGACAAAAGGGGAGGAAGAAAGGAAGGCAGGGAGGGAGGGAGGGGCAGGCAACGCGGGCGCAGCGCACACCAGACAAACGTCTGTGCTCAGTCCGTGTTCCACGACGGCGACCTTCTACAGGCTCCGCTTCCTGGTTCTCTCTGTCATCCATGACCCAACAGTTTTACGTTAACGATGTTCTTTTATCATCATCCCATGAAGGCGTCTCTATTCTTTCCCTTTTTTATTATATTAATAAATTGTTGTGTTCATTGGGATGTTAAATAAATAAATAACTATTCAGGATTTGAGAACTGTTCATTACTATTGTGTTCTTCATTCATCCATGAATAGGAGGAGGATAAAGGTATTTTGTTGTTTCGAGGCGTACGTCCGTACGTACGTATGTATGTATGTACGTACGTATGTATGTATATATGTATGGCTCTCGTTCGGTGAAGAAATGAGGAATGTGAATGGGTGACGCCTTGCCACGTAACGTCTTTCTCCTTCATTCAGTCAAAGCTGTGTTGTGTATGCACTGGCGTTCAGAGAAAGATTTGTGACCCCCCCCCCGCCCCCAGCCCAAGTTTATCGGTGTAGGGGGTAGTTTTTAGAATGCTTTTCTTTGAAAAAAAATTGAGTGCCTTTAGGGATTATGTTGCATGCTATCAAGATGAATAGTTTTGCATGCTCACTTGGCCAAAAAAAATACCCATGTGCCTCGTGCTGGTTTGGTTGTTTGGAGATGAGTGTTTTGAGAATGAATTTATAAGTATTTTTTGACAATTTGTCAAGTTTGAGCCCATTTTTTTTGCTTTGTAGATTTGTCAAGGTTTGATAATGGGTGTTGTATGGAACATTTACAAGGGTTTGAGGGTTTGGTTTAGGGTGAGGGCTTGCATGTTTAGTAGTAAATCTAAACAACCTTAGTTAAAAGCAGATGCAAGAAGAACAAGTTTCTTTGAACTTCATTCAAGTTACCATGAGAATGCTCTAACTTTTGTTGCTCCCTCATCTACTTGCAAAACAGACTAGGCTAAAAAAAAAGGAGCCCTTAGTGGATTATTCCTAATTTCGTGTTGTGATTGGTGTTGAATATTGAACAGTTATCCATAAGAAGGCTATGGAGAAGGTAGTTGTAAAAGTAATTAAGGAAACATGTTGCAAGGAAATGGAGGAAAATAGGATTAAATAATTTGCAAATTATTTCATTGCAGATGAATGGGCATTTCAATGTGCAACTACCAGAAATGCAAGAGCAGATTTTTAATACAATTAGCAACCATTGTCAGGGAAATAGGGTAACGTTTACATGAACATCTACAAACTTCCTGGGCTACACAAAGGCTAAAGATCATTCCAATAACAAGATTTTCAAGGTTTATTCCAAAATAATGGGAAGCAAGGTTACAAGCAAGGGCTAGACTGCTTGTTCACAATCATGTTGCAGCATGTTTGTTTCGTTTTACTAAATAACCATAGCAAAGGGGGTTGGGGGGGGGGGGGGTAAGGTTTAGCAAGATCGAGAAAATCACCGTTAACTACGACCAAAACCACAACCAAGAGGATCGCCATTAATTATAACCAAGACCACAACCAGAAAGATGGCTAACAACTACAACCAAAAGAAAAAGGACAAGGATCACAAATATCAAGATCATGACTAGGAGTTTCACTAACTATTGCAATCACAAGAGAAAAAGGACAAGGACCATTAAGATCATGATCACGATGACTGTCGCAACCCCACTTTGAGGCAAGTGTGAGGATGAAACTTCCATTCCCAAAAGTGGGAACTTGGAGTCCTTTAGAGCTCCCGAAACTTCAAAGCTCGATTGCAGAAGTCAAAACACCTTGCCTTGAGGTGTTCTTTATACCATTGGAAAGGTTTTGAACTGTAGATGTTAAAAATGGCCTCGCATGAGCCATTCGGACATCTGCAACAGAAGTTATGGTCAAAACGACCCAACTTTGGTCTGTGCAGGTGGAGTGTGACATACTGTCGTAAAGCTCTTGAGGAGAACCACAAGTTTGCTTTAGACCTCATCCCAATCGGAGGTCTGATTTGGGAGTTATGAGCTCCCAAAGTCTCGAGAGTCTAAATCGGGACAGTTTCAAGACTCCTCCTTGCGAATCTCAGGACTAAATGCCATTTGGATGTGGGTGCTACGGAGCAACGCAGAGAATAATATATGGGGGAAGGTGGTGGCTTCCCCCGAGTCCGGGCCGTGGTGAGTCAAATGAATCTGTATTGCTCGTGACTTGTTCCAACACCAAGAGTGATTCTGAATGTGAACTAACCAACTTGTTGGTTAGTATTGATGCATGACTGAGCAACTAAAGAAGTTGTCCCTCTTCCTAGTCTAATCCCAGAGCTTTCAGCACACCCCTCTTAGCCCCTTTAATGCTGGAAGCTTGAAACGGCACCAAGTTCCAACTACTTCCGCTCTTTAACATAATTGGACCCTTTTTGGGTCTAACGTGGAACTTGGGGGCGCGTCAATGACCAAGAAGGTTGTTAGCAACTATAATGAAGATAAAGGGGAAGGAAGATGATGATCAACATGACGATCACAACTAGGAAAATCATTAACAACTACAAGCACAAGAGAAAAAAGATGAAAACCACCAAGATCATGACCAAAAGGATCATGGGAGCTGCAACCAAAAGAAAAGAAGAAAAAAAACCATGATCAAAATCGCAACCAAGAATGATCGTGGTTGAAAGCATAAAAGAAATATGATGAAAACCACCTAGATCACAACTAGGAAATTTGTTAATAGCTACAACTAAGGAGCAAGCTTGAAGCATTTGAGCTTCAAGCAATTCAACTCGAGAGTTGTATCAACAACATCACAATCACTTGAGATCCAAAAAAAAAAATGCATGCAAAATTTTGGTAGTCATAGCTAGAAGAGGCAGTAGTGGCTAAGAACGAGTGATGAAATTAAAGTTTCGTTCTTTCTTGCCCTTGTCATTGTTGATTGAAAAACATTTTTTTAAAATCATGTTGATTATAACCAAACATGAAGATTTTTGTGCCCCCTTCTATTCGTCCTTATGCTACATCTAATATTTGTGAAAAAGGTAGGTAATGTTTGGTCATGGATCATTGAGCATTTGCTCATGCATGAGTAAGATGTTGTTCATGCGTTCTCAAATGATCAAGGAATTTTCTTGATGTGTTTTTTACCTTTCAATACTAAAATATGCATAACTTGTTCGTCTCAATAGTTTTTTTTATGATTCAAATGCCCTTGGATGCACAACTTTTAGCTCTATAAATTTTATTTGATCTTTTGTTGCAATGGAGCAAACATTTGAAATGCATTAACTTTCCAAACCCTTAATTGTTTGGTCATCAACTATTTTACCTTAATTGCCTTCAACTAATCATTATTGTGTTTTGTGTATTGTAGTTATAAATTTTTTCAAATTGCATGCATTTAAATCTAAGTTTCAGCATTTACCATCCATATTTGCTATAATTTCATTATTTTGCAAATAACAATGTTTAAAGGTTAAAATAAGGGTTGAAGGATGAAAGTAGGGCCCAAAAAAAGCCACTTCACAAATATCTCTATTATGTGGGGGAAAAAATGAATCATTTCATAAAATGAAATATCTACATTTGTAAACTTATTAACCATCTATTTACCTAGTCATCACCTATTTTCCTTTTTGTGTACAATATATATATAGGACCTACTTGTTGCACAATGGGTTGCCAAGTGAAACCAAATTTACCTCAATTGAAGTTCATCCACAATGGAATCAAGAGGGGCATCTCGTGGATAGTGTATTTAGGAAAGGTGGCAAAAGGTGCCCACTCGGTCAAACTTTATGTGTACACAAGGGCAAGATATTGGGTTACCAAAGGTTAATAATTAAAGCTCCAACTTAATAATGAAAAGGGTCACATTCAAATCTTTTGAAAGAGTTTGCTACAATTGATGCAATTAAGGTTTGAATGAACTTATAAACTTTGCAACAACAAAAAAAAAGGATCATAATGAGAGGACAAACATTTCCCAAACTATTACGCTTTTAGGTCAACAATTGTAAAAATCCCACACACTTTCATGTGCAAACATCGTTGTTTTGAGTATGCAAAAATTCAAAAACAAAAGGTATTTTCTTGCCTAGTAATGAATGTAAGGTGTTCAATTTGTGCTAAAAGGAAGTTGGTTGTAGTTTGTAGTTTTTTTCCTCATTGTGGAATGTAAGGTGCTTAATTTGTGTTGAAAGGAAGTTGCTTGTAATTTTTAGTCCTTTTCCTTGTCATGGAATGTAGGGTGTTTGATTTGTGTTGAAAGGAAGTTGCTTGTAATTTATAGTCCTTATTGAAATTGTTTTTCAAAGCGAACTGTTTAAGTCCTTGACTTTTTTTGCCTAGCCAAAAGCTAACACCTCCTAGGCACATGTCCCAAGCTCCCAATCATGCTCCTTCACACCTCCCAAGTGTTATTCCTACAAAATTCAATAGCAATTCAAATTTCTAAACCCTACCTTTTTTTCCTTTTTTTTCCTTTTTTTTTTTGCAACAACAAAATTCTCAAGCTCCTATCTCTTAGGTTCATAAGAGCTTTTCTTTTGTTTTATCGTATTGGAATTCTCTTTCTCAAGTTCTAAGCTTCCCAATACTACTTATTTATTGACTTTTCAATGTTGGATCTTTTCACCCCACCAAGCTTCTTTAAACTTTTGAATTTTTCCTTGAGCTTATCTATCCCAAGTAAAGAATACCCAAATGGTGAAACTTCTCCTAACTTATCTCATGAATACCCTAAACCAACACGACAAGATGATTCAAATAAGGGGAAAAACTAGCCAAATCACAAAATTAGTTCAAATTTGAATTTAGTGACTTGTTATTTGTGTTTGTAAACTAAGTACCCCCAGTTTGGGATTCCATCCCCTATGTTTGTCAAACAAAGGTTCCAATCCCCATTGTGGGCCACTTTCCAAATAACTATATTTTGTAAAGTATTTGCAATTCACACCTTACAATGGAATATTTCCTCATTTTGAAGCAAGTAGGCCAATTCAAAATTGAAATGCCCATTTCTATGGATGATTTGTTTTATGAAATGCCTTGTCATTTTTTCATTTTTTCTTGTGATACCCAATGTATATTTGCCAAATATCATGGGAGAAAAATGAAAAAAATTAAAATTCAATGATGTTTTATGTTTAATGACACCTTCATAATAAGGTGTGAATAAAATACGTGACCCACAATTGCACCTTGTCATTTATTTTGAAAAGGTCCCACTCTTCAGCTATTCACTTACAACAACATCCTAAGGACAAGGAAAAAACCTTCCCTAACCCAATGCACTTTTGAATTTCACGCAAATGGAAGGGAGTTTAAGGTTAATGTGTTGTATCCCAAACTTGAAATTGAAACATTTAAGGTTCAAATGTGAACCACAAAGTGCATGGTTAAACCTCAATGGACAACAAAGGTATTGATATATTGTTCATTATTAGACCATTAATTAGTTATTGGGTCATGAATAAAAGTCTTTAAAATTAATTTGCGATAGAGATATTCAAAGTTAATTGAAGTCAAAATATAATAAGAATGAAAGGTTTAGGGATGCACTCCTTATAAAATGAACTAAGAACTACGTGTGCACACATAAAATCTTACACCCCCATGATTTTGAAAAATGATTACATGAGTTGTAAAGATTATAATTTAATCAAGTCATTTTCAAAATGTTTATATATTTATGAATTTTCATTACAATGAATTTTGTCCAATTTCGATATGTTTCATTGGTCATAAAGTGTATAATAAGGAGTGTGTAGTTCAATACATGGATTGGGTATTAAAAGTTTGGACATCCTTTATTTATGTACAACCAAAATATTAATTCTAAGAAATTGTGGGTGACCATATTGATGATTATGAGGGCATGGTATCATTAAAGATTTGAATATATGCTTTATTAATTATCCACGATAATCCCTTTTTAAGTGTCTAAATGTGTTTTTGATCATTAAAATTACATTACTTGAAGAACTTCTTCAAAGAAAAAATATTTTTAAAATATAAATAAAGGCAAGGTTGCATTTTCAGGAACATTGAAAGTGTTATATAATATTTTATTTTTTTGGTGAATATGTTCTGCTTCATTTGGAATGATGTTAAAGAAAAATATTTTTGTTAAACTCAATGTATAATGTATCATTGAAGGTGTGAAACACATATTATTTAAGAAATATTAATATGTCTACTTTTGTTGAAATTTACAAATTTGATTTACTTGAAAATTTATCATTAAAAAAAATTAATTACATATTGTTTGAAAATTCATGGAAACACATGTGAATTGAACTTTTGAAGTTGGCACTATCATCCTATAATGGCCCTATCCAAGACATGGAGGCCAGATTTCAAACTTGAAAAAACATAGCCTTTAGAAAGGACCTGTAACTTGGGGCAATTGGCTCCTTTTACTAAGTTTTTTTTTTTCACTATAATGAACCTAATGTTTGTCCTAAGCTTGCATTTTGCATTATTTGCAAGTGTGTGTTTTGCCAAATGCATTTGTTGTGCCACCTCATTTGTTTTGTTGTCAAATTTATTTTGCTAAGTTTTACATTCTCTGTTTTGCACAATGTCTACTATTATAGTGAAAGAAGCAAAATTATTTTTTGCAATGGATAATTTGGATTTTGGAATTAAAGATGTTGCATTTGATGTAAAGGTGTTCAATAAGTATGGCAACTTTGATCAGATTGCAAATAAAAGTATGAAAGATCCAAGCCATGTATATTTGCATCATGATTTGTTGACCACAATCACTTTGAACATGAAATCACCTTATATAAAAGTGTATGAACAACATTTACAAAATGACATGTGAAGGGCAAAATCTTTGGCATTGAATCAAAATCCAAAAGGAGTTTTAAGAAATGACATGCATGTTATCATTACAATTGAGTTGACAAAATTGTGTCATCAATTCTTAGATTCCAACTTGAGTTTGTTCTTATCTTTTTCCACACATATTCAATTAAGGAATTCAAAAGCTTTGTTCAAAATTGAAATTTTGTTATAATTGTTGTTATCATTATTGGTGTAAAAGACAAATGGGATAGCAAGGCTAAAAAACAATTGATGATTGTCGATGGAGAGGGCAACAATTTCATAATGAAGTATGAACAACTTCTTGAAAAATACAAGGAAGCCAATGTGATATGGTCTTCATCAATAATGTGGCAACAACATGAAAATGAGTTTGATATTCTTAGAATACAATAACACGTGATGGTTCATAATACATAGCAAGTTTTAATACCAACAAAACGAAATCAATACATATTGTATGTGTCTATAAAGTTCATTCATATTTAATTTCTACATTTTAGAACAACCCTTATTAAACTATAATCCAACTTTGTTTAATCATCATTTTGAGAGATTATAATGTTGACATTCTAAAAGACAATAGTCATGCCAAAAAAAAAACTATAACTACTGAATTTCATGCACAAATTTAGAATTGTATTTCAATAAAAACATCACAAAATTCAAATCTCAACTATACCACATATGGGCAATTGTCTTTGTAAATGAATGCAAATATGGTGTAACGAAAGCATATTGATCAAATTTTCACAAATTGATTTATATTGCATTAAAATCACCAAACACACTTCCAATGTATAACCCCAAAAAAATAAAATCATTAGCATTTGCATTTCTCTAAAATGCAATATATGTGTGTACATGTTGCATTTTTCACCTAGTGACCCCCAAATGGTTTTAACATATATTGCTATTATATGTTTCATCATTTAATCTTTTATTCATTGCTAGATGCAAAAAACACCTTTTGATCTAAATTTTTATTTTTCAATTATTTTTCACCGACCACGAGCAAAAAACTTTTTCATAAATACCAAGCACAAGACAAATTAAAATTGAATGCTTCTCTATCTAGGTAGACCCACCAAGCACAACAACCAAACACCTAAGATGCAGTGCAGGAGGCATTGAATTCTGAGTAGGTTTTTTGTCATTGGAAATTCAATTAAATTACAATGAATGGTTTTGGAAGGAAAAATCGGTTTGGTAACCAGTTCACACTTGGACCACTGGCTCGGGCTATACTAGTACATCTGGATAGATGACAGAAATGAGGGTTAATACACCAATCCAGAAATTCCTTGCAAATTGCGTGAACTCTATAGCATCAGCACAAAACCTGCAATGTGTGTCTCAAGTGTGAAACAGGATAGACCTGAAATAACTAAATCTCCCTGAGAACTCTGGTCATTACCTACTGTAATAATTTGAAACTTGCATAAAATCTTCCTCCCATGCTTTATCTAGACATCAGGGTGCCTACACTATTAACCCCTGAATGTAAGAGAATCGTTTCAAGAAACTAGTCAGTCTGTCTGTCAATGGTGCTCTACAAGAAATGGCTGTGCATTGTCCAATTTTATTAACTTAGAAGTCATCATTGTAAACACCATCATCATCTGAAAGCTCATCAAAAGTGCGCATGTCAAGCTGGTACCGTAGGATTCCCCCAATACCTCCAAAACCCTGGCAGAACTGTGAGCCTTCCTGCATTCCATATGAGGTATATCTGCATTAGATGACATCTAAACAAGAAAAAAGGTACACCCAAAAAAAAGTTATAACTCTCGTGAGTATTCAGAAATCTCCATATTCATTAAGGTAGTGAAAAACTTTCCTTCAAGTCAAAGAAAAACTCCCAGACAAAGACAAAACAACAGGGAACAAGAAATAAAAAGAAGGGAAGAACTAGTTCGAAGAGAACAACAAAGCTAGTGATATGAAGTGCAGTGACAGTCTCTCACTTTTTCAGGGACCACGAACAGTAACATGTATCATAGGACTTTTCTATCACAACTCAGCCACTGACTTCATCAGCTGCTTATAGTGGGTGTAGGCCAGTGTAACCACTAGCCTGCTTACCACCAACTAGTGTCATTAATGTGTACCTGTGACTTGTTTGTCACAAACTCAAGGGTGCATCCAAAGCCCTTATATACATTCGCAAACCACTCCAGTAGTGACAGTTTCTCCTGGACCTCCAATTCTGCCTGTGTTTCCGCTTCTCTGAAACTGTTCACACCCCCATGCAGTATAATATCAGATTCATCAAATTCACCCACCATTAGACTCTAAAGCCCAAAGAGCCTGAGAAGATTAAGCTCTATGCACATGTACATGACTATTTGCCTATGGTTGACCTGCTCATACATTAGATTCTTAATTGATTTCATTCATCAGTAGATTTGCAGTTCTGATTGAGGCATTTATCTCTCTTCATTATCCAGCTCAGGTTATTTGATTTTGTAATCATATTTTTTTGCAGGAGGGTGGGTACTGGGCCTGGGGGCCTTAATCTACACAGATCCAGTTCAGTTCTACTCATACCTAGGGACAGAACTACACCCTAAACAGCCACAGTATATGTACTCCCCAGTTGTCAAACCAGGGGCATAATGAGTTAGTTGGTTCTGATCAACTCAAGTTATCAAGGTCCTGATGAGTAGTACTGCAACATATGGTAAGAAAATCAAACAGAATTGAAGGATTAAACTCACGTAGATTGGTCAGACTCTTGCTCTCTGTTAAGATGCTTGATTACAAGCTCGCCTGAAACTGCATTTTTCAGCACATAACGGTTCACCTCCAGATTCTCCCAAACAATTAAAGTCTCCACAGCACCCATCTCAAGCGCCTTCAAAGTATCCTCAATTCCAAACACATATTTTCCAGTATCCTGGCTGATTTCCTCAAAGTACTTCCCTATCAGCCGCTTTTCTTGGATGAATTTCACGTTGGCAAGAATTTCAGCAGATAACTCAATCGCTTGATTGAACCCATTTTCACCCCCATATGAAACATCTACCACATTCAAAACCTTGGTTTGTAGTCATGGGTCAAACATATCTGACTGGCTAAGTTCTGTCTTGAAATCCGCAGAACCTGCCAGAATCAGGCCTACAAATGCAACCAAATATTTAAAATTAGGCTAACATGAACAACAGAGCTGTACTCTGTACTCCTTCCAAAATGCAACTGCACTTAAATAATGCTACCTACATCAATTAAACTGCCAAATGAGGACACAACTCTCTGATACTCAAGAGCCATCATGGAAACATGTTAGCTGTAGAAGTCTGTAATGACCAAAGCTTCAAAGGATTCAGGAAAATCAGTAATGGTAATAACTACTTCCTGTAATAATTGAATTACATGAAAATACATATGAGATAACAGAGAAACCAAATTTGAAGGTAACTGTTATGTCAGTTTTGGCTAAACCAAAACAAACACAACAAGAATGCAATCTCCATTCAACTATGGATCCAGAAGTTACCCAAAAATGGGATACAAAATGCATCCACATGGTGTAGCTCCATCATGATGTTAGTCCTTTTATGTGCTTGACCATGGACAGTTCAACCTACCTGACACATTGGGCTGACTTGTAGCTGGATTGATGTAAAATTGGGTGGCAAGTTCTGCAGTTTTCCTTACATAATTATGGCGTTTCTCCATACAAAGCCGAGCAAACCGGAGGGCAGATTGGCCACCTCTTCCATGCTTTTTTGGAAGATCAACAGTGAACTTATGGAGCACTTCACAAGTATTGCCGCTCAGTGTCCCAAAAAGAGTGCCATTTCCATCCATAATAATGAAACCAAATTTGTCATCTGACTCCAAAAGCTCATTCAATGCCTCTGTGTGGAATTTATTGTCACACAAATAAAGGGATGAATTTATTGGCTTGAATGGTTCAAAATCAAATGTCACCTACAATTACACCAGCACCAACATCAAGTGTTATTTCCAGCATTACAGGACATGCACTACCAAAAAAGATCTTAATATTGCAGAAAAATCTGCAGAAAAACCTCACAACAAACACTTTGAAGGCAAGACAATATTGAGTGCAGTCATAACCTTATAAGACTCGCTCACAAAGTATCAGACCTTCACCATCATCACGAGTAGCAGGGATGAGCTGCCATGACTACCCACTGTTGGCATCCTGAGTTTCTGTCATAACAGGAGGACTCAGCCATGATGTTGGCTAGCATACAAGAGAGCATTAAAGAAATACACAGCCAAGGCTCCAAAATTCCATCCATCAGGCTGCACAATACAGCATAAAAGCCTTCCATAGGCATACAACCTGAGGCAAATATAAATAACTGTCACATCTCTGAAGGCTTGAATCCCAAGAAAAGTAGACGGTTTCCTGCCCTTCCCACAAAAGATCATAATCATGTTCATTTCATAAGAATGCAAGACAACATTGGGATCTATGGAACTTCTATACAAAACCTACAAGAAGTACTAATAGACAGGCTGAAGAAATCATTCTGCTTATCACATGAAAAATCAAGTCAGAAACATGAAATCATGACCTTTGAATTACAACATTTTACTTTCTCTGAGCAGATTGCAGATTGAGGATGTGCAAGTCACCTTTTTTTCTTTGCCATGCCAGTGTACAAAACAAGCCCATTGGGTGGCACCTTGTTATGTAGCTTCAGGCGCAGCTGAGCTGATGTGATGGCCCCTAAAACTGACTGCCGATTAACCCTGTTCTTGATATTTGATGCTGTACCAAATTCATCACCAAGCATCTTTGTAACCTGTGAAACCTGATCCCTGAACTCATGAAGTAAACATTAGAACGATCCACAGCTGAACTTTCAGATGCGTTTGAGCACTAGAGGTAGATTCACATAACCCAAGCTACCATGTACTACACTTGTACCCATTTAAGGCTAATTACTCACAGAGTCTTGAACAAGCAGCTAATTGCTCTTTGCTATACATAAACCCTGAGACATACTTGGGCACTTTCAGACCTCAAGCAAATCATAGAGAAACTGAGCTACAAAAATGAAACAAGCTTGCCATCCCACCTATGAGACAAATATCTTCATAAGTACTGAGCATTTCTCCATACATATAATTCAAGTTGGGAACAAAAGAATAGAGAGAGACCTAACAATAAAGTTGTAGGTATTTCAGATCTGACAGCATAACAGCAACAAATCAGCAGCCATGGATTAAAAAGGGACCCAACATCTCAACAAGCTGTGGCCTTGTGATTGCTATCCACAAATATACATATTTATGAAATTACAGAAAAATCTCCACAACAACAATTAAAAAGTAACACAGCAATCAGTGCAGTTATAACCCTTATGAGAATTGCTCACAAAGGATCAAACCATCACCTTCATCATGAACAGCAATGACTAGCTGCCATTACTCCCCCATGGACTTGATCAGCTCTCAACAGTGGGTGTAGATTAGTATATATGATAAACTGCTTGAATATCAGGCAAGCGATTATAGAGGAATCAGTGTCCTGAACTCCTGCCACATCTCCAAAATGGGAAGACTTGGGTCATGATATTGGCTGACACTCAAGAGATTACAACTAATTGAAAAAATGGTCAACAGTATCCTCATGCAAAATGCAACACCAGCTTGGTTCATCACCTCCTGACAGTGTGTAGGATATTAGTATCTACCTTCCTCCTGACAGATAATCTGCTCAAAATCTTGAGGAAGCAATCATAAGAAAAACCTGTCTCCTGAGTTTCAATCGCATTTCCAGGATGCAATATAAAGAAGAGTAGCTGCGAATGGTCACTTATATACATGCTGAGTATAACCCTAATTTCAGCTTGTGGGATCAGACAGAAACCCAAAGCCTCGACAAGAACTATATATTATGGCAAAACATACAATCAATTTATCTTGTTCTATCTGAAATCTGGACCAGAAGTGAACAGAAGAATTGGACAATCACTACAAGAAGGCTTACTGTCTGTCAGCAAGTGTGAAAGATATATAAGCTGACCTAGGGGGCATGATGAGAGAGATCATGGAGGTGCCATTCCCGCGAGCAGATTCCAAGGCCTTGATGAGCTTCTTGATCTTCCATATCTCGATATTCTTATCAGTGTCCCCTCCTCCGTCCGCCATCTACACAGTCACTTCCTTCCACAAGCTCCAACTTAGGAAAACCACCTCCTCTTCCTCTTCCTCCAGGGAAGAAAAATATAAGTTTATGAAGAAAAAATGTGGAGATTCGAGGGCATGCTCTTCTCCAAGTTGCAGCAGGTTTATAAAGAGCGAAGGCGGTTGTATCCGGTAAGATCGAGCAACTAGAGCTACACACCTCTCTCTCTCTCTCTCTACTCTCCTTCTCCCTCTCCTCCACCTGCTGCCTCAAAGCAAGCTTCCACGCTCTTCCTCTCTCTGAGGAAGAACAAGGTGCCCAATATCTCATCCAATTAGGGTTTCATCTGTTGATAGTGGAGTAGGAGGGTGCCCAACATCTCATCCAATTAGGGTTTCATTTGTTGACAGTGGACTAGTAGAAACTGCCCAGTATCTCATCCAATTGAAGTTTCCGTCCATTCTGACAGTTGTGTAGAATGTGCTCAATATCTCATCCAATTAGGGTTGCATCTCTTGACAGCGGTATAGTATGTGACCCAATATCTCGGCCAGAGTGAATTAACAGCCACCAATGCACCAGTTGGCCGTTCTGTCCACCGGATGGGTTGCGTTTTTTCATTCGGCGCCGGATGGGGCTCATCACAGTCGATTTCTTTTTGCTGCTGATCACTGTACTTTTTCTTTTTTTTTTTTGGTTCCTGGCCGTTTTTCCTGGACCTGACCTCACACATACCTACCCTGTTCACTTTCCTACCGTCATAAGTATTGCACCAACCTACTGACACAGCTACCCTAATAACTAGTTATCCTACTGACCTAGCTACTGTACTAACCACCTACCCTACTAACCTAGCTACTCTATTAATTACATACCCTACTAACTTAACCATTAGGTTTAGGGTTGAGACACAAATTAATTAATAAGTTTTTCATAAATGTATAGTAATTAATCTAAAGTAGGCTAAATTTGGGGGGGAAATTTTAGGGTTTACACATATGTGAATTAATACAATTATATTTTATATCTTCTTAAAAAACAGTGGAAAAATTAGGTTGGAAAGATCACACAAAGATAAAAAACATATCTTTTTTTTTGGTTTTATATGAAAATTATTTGATTATTTTTAAAGATTAACGTATTTTCTTTCAGTTAATAAATATTTATAGTTTAAAACCTTTGAATTTTGGTTTTAAATTTTTTCCTATGTTCTTTCAAACTTTTTTATTTTGCATTATATGATTTGTATAGCTTGTATAATTTTTTAGGTTTAGGGCATATATCACTAAAACTTTTTTTGTTAGGGTTTGGTAAAAGTAAGTACAAGTGCAAGTATTGAAATTATGCCCCAAAATTCGAGTTGGTAAAAGTAAGTATAGTTGTAGGTATTGCAATGAAACCCTAAAATTCTAATTGGTAAAGGTAAGTATAAATTTAGGTATTTGAAATGAAAAAACAAACTTAAATGTAATACCCATGTTTCAGAAAAAACCCATTTAAATGGTTTGGATACCCTTAAGTGAAGACCTAGCCCTAAACACAATATGCATATGCAAAGTCACTTTGAGATAACCCAACCCTAAATGCAATACCTGCACTTTGAGTCACTCCGAAAGGACGCATGTAAAGTTTAAGCTTTCTTTATATGAAGATCTTACCCTAAATGCAATACCTGCATTTAGGGTCACTCCGAAAATACCCATGCGGGGTTTAAGGTTCTTTATATGAATATCCCATCCTAAATGCAATACCTGCATTTAGGGTCAATCCGAAAATACCCATGCGGGGTTTAGGGTTCTTTATATGAATATCCCATTCTAAATGCAATACCTGCATTTGGAGTCATTCAAAATAGCTACCTTGCTCACTTTCCTACCCTCATAAATATTGCACCAACCTTGGTACCTTATTTATTACCCCTACTGACACAACTACCCTAATAATTAGTTATCCTACTGACCTATCTATTGTACTAACCACCTACCTTGCTAATCTAGATACTCTATTAATTACATACCCTACTAACTTAACCATTAGCTTTAGGGTTGAGACACATAAAATAATTAATAAATTTTTCACAAATGTATATCAATTAATCTAAAGTAGGCTAAATTTAGGGGGGAAATTTTAGGGTTTACACATATGTGAAGTAATACAATTGCATTCTATATCTTCTTCAAAAAGGGTGGAAAAAATTAAGTTGGAGAGATCACACAAAAGTAAAAGACATATTTTCTCTTTTGGTTTTGTATGGAAATTATTTGATTGTTTTTAAAGATTAACGTATTTTGCATTATATAGTTTGTATAGTTTGTATAGTTTTTTGGGTTTAGGACATATATCACTAAGACTTTTTTTTGTTAGGGTTTGTATAATTAAGGTTGTAATAAGGCTTATGGAAAAATATCATTTGGATTTTTAGGGTTATGTTTTATTATTTAGTGTATAAGAATTTGGTTCATATATTTTAGAACCTAAGGTTTATACTCTAAATTTTGCTCATTGTATTGGTTTTTTATCTTTTCACTTGTTTATCAATTTTGTATGCAGGAAATCATACCCCAAATTCTTTGAACATCATGTATTCAACACACACATGACGTCTAATATGGCACAAAAGTTATTATTGTTTCCAAGTAATAAGCACAAAAAGTGTGAAATGCAAAAACACAAGGATAATGATAATATTAGTGTTGGATGCAGGTATTGTAAGAAGGCCCCAAAATCCCAATTGGTAAAAGTAAGTATAAGTGCAAGTATTGCAATCATGCCCTAAAATTCTAGTTTGTAAAGGTAAATACGAATGTAGGTATTGCAATGAAACCCCAACATTCCAGTTGGTAGAAGTAAGTATAAGTTCAGGTATTGCAAGTTTAAATGAAAAACAAGCTTAAATGCAATACCCACACGTTTTTAAAAAAAACCCATCTAAATGGTTTGGATATCATTAAGTGAAAACCTAGCCCTAAACACAATATGCAAACGCAAAATCACTTTGAAAAAACCTTACCCTAAATGCAATACCTACATTTTGGGCAATTTCGAAAGTTTGCATGTGGGTTTAAGCATCTTTATATGAAGATCTTACCCTAAATGCAATACCTGCACTTTGGGTCACACAAAAAATACGCATGTGGGGTTTAAGCCTTCTTTAAATGAAGATCCTACCCTAAATGCAATACCTACACTTTGGGTCACTCTAAAATAATTAGTTAATTTCAAAATCATATGCTAACAAAGGTGTGTATGGAGGTCGGGGTTGTTAATTAGGAATCCATGATTCTTATTTTTTTTCATGAATTTTAAAAAAAGTTTTATTATTGTGGAACAAATAGTGCAATGACAATTGTGATCAAGCTTGTTTTGGTGTAAAAACTTTTCATGAAAAAGTTAAACTTGCAATCTATAACATGGAATAATTATCTTAAATAGTGATTTCAATAACTTATTAAAACAAATATATACTAAAATTAATGAATCAAATATCTAATTAATTAATCTAATTAAATCCAACTTTTTATTTTCAAGTAAATAAAATTAAGCCAAATGATTAGTTAATTATTTTAAATAAATAAATGATTATATGATTCTTGATAATTAATCATCTAAATTATCTGAAATAATGGTCTATTAATTATTTAATTATATGACAAATTTTGTGATAATTCATTAATTGTCATAAATATTTTATATTAAATAGGGGGAAAATTTTAGGGTTTAGACATATGTGAAACAATCCAATTTCATTCTATATTTTCCTCAAAGAGATTGCGAAAATTAGGTTGGAGTTATCACACAAAAGTACAAAACAAACCTTATATGAAAATGCAACCCTAAAAGCAATACAAAGTTTGTCAAGATCAAAAAATAAAAAGTTCAAGCTTAAATATTTTTCAAAGATGTTCATATTTTTTTTTCCCTTTTAAAGTTGTATATTCATACTAAAAACATAAATATAAAGTCTTTAATTTAACAAGATTTTTAAATTATGTTTTAAAAAAATTCAAAGCACGTAATTATTTACTTTCTTCTTTTCTATTTCACATAATAATAAAAATGATCTCTCCCATATATTAATCCTATGTTTAATTGAAATTTTATTTATATTTTTTTGATATATAGTAAATTATTTCTTGGTTAAAATATTCATATAATGGGTCAAAAATATTTTATATTTTATACATATATAACACAAGTCCTTATGTAAACTTTATTTTTCATGATGTATAATATTGGTTTAAATATTGGTCCAAATATATTGTTATTTATAACACCTAATATATAAATAATGATATAAACTGAACCCTAAATGCAATACCTGCATTTTGGGTCACCTCGAAAGTACACATGGGGGGTTTAAGCCCTCTTTAAGTGAAAATCCTACCCTACATGCAATACCTGCATTTTGGGCCACTATAAAAATACGGATGTGGGGTTTAAGCCTCTTTAAATGAAGATCCTACCCTAAATGTAATACCTAAATTTTGGGTCACTCTAAAATAATTAATTAATTTCAAAATAATACGTTAACAAAGGTGTGAAGCTGGGGTTGTTGATTAGGAGTACCATGATTCATATTTTGTTTCATGAATTTGAAAAAAAGTTGTATTGTTTGTGGAACAAATAGTATAATGGCAATTGTGATCAAACTTATTTTGGTGCATGAATTTTTCATGAAAAAGCTGAACATGCAATCTATAACATGGAATAGTTATTTTTAATAGTGATTTTAATCACTTATTAAAATAAAAATATATCAAAATTAATCAATCAAATAAAGTTAATATTATTTTTAGATCCAACTTTTTATTGTCCAAATAAATGAAGTTAAGCCAAATGAATAGTTAATTATTCCACATAAATAAATGATTATCTAATTCTTGATAATTAATCATTTAAATTTTCTGAAATAATGGTCTATTAATTATTTAATTATATGACAAAATTTGTTGATAATTCATGTACTATCAAAAATATTTTATATTCAATTGGGGGGAAAGTTTTTGGGTTTAAACATATGTGACCTAATACAATCTTATTCTATATTTTCTTCAAAGAGATGTGGAAATTTAGGTTGGAGTTATCACAAAGGTAAGAAGTAAACCTTATGTGAAAACCCAACCCTGAATGCAATACAAAGTTTGTTGAGATCAAAAACTAAAAAGTTCAAGCTTAAAATTTGTTCAAAGATGTTCATTTTTTCTTCCCCCCTTTTAAAGTTGTATAATGATTTCAAAAAACATAAATATAAAGTCTCTAATTTAATAAGGTTTAAAATTATGTTAATAAATAAATCAAAGCACATAAATTTCTACTTTTTCTTTCATGTTTCACATAATAATAAAAATGATCTCTCCCACATATTAATCCTATGTTTGATTGAAATTTTATTTTATATTTTTTTATATACAATAAATAAATTCTTGGTTAAAATAATCATGTAATGTGTTAAAAACATTTTATATTTTATACATATATAACACAAGTCCTTATGTAAACTTTATTTTCTATGATGTCTAATATTGGTTTAAAAATTGGTCCAAATATATTGTTATTTGAAACACATAATATATAAATAATCATATTATGGAATTATACTATTGATCCATTTCAATACATATAATATTTTCATATTTATATATATATATATATATATATATATATGTAAAAAAACACATCGGGCAGGGAGGATGTTCATCCGCAAAACGGGCTGAACGGGCTCATCCTCAATTGGTGCATTGGTGGCTGCTAATTCACTCTAGCCCAATATCTCATCTAATTAGGGTTGCATTTGTTGATATTGGAATAGTAGAAGGTGCCCAATAAATATCTCATCCACTTTTGGATTGCAATCGTTGATAGTTGGGTAGAAGGTGTTCAATATCTCATCCATTTCCAAATTGCAGCTATTGACACTCTTGTAAGAGGTGCCCAATATTTCATCCACTTAAGGTTGCGTTTGCTGACAACAATATAGAAATAGTTTTAATTTTCTATCCAATTAGGGTTTTGTTTGTGAACAACAGTGTGGAAGGTGCCCATTATGTCATGCAATTTGGGTTGCATCTCTTTATAACAGTGAAAATATAATTATCCAAGCTAAATGAGACTTATATTTAACCAAATTTTATTTAATTTAACTTAAATAACATACTTTAATCAAATTTAATATAAATAACTTGCTTTAGCCAAGTTTAGTTTAATATAACCTAAGTTAAACCTAAATAGTCCTATGTTATATTATGTTACTTAGTTTAGCTTAAGGAGACTTAAATTCATTTTAAATAGTTTATGGAGGCCTAGTTAACTTAAATTAGCATAGGCTAGACTATTAAATGGCTTAGATTAAAGTTTTAAAAATTATTTTGTGATAATTATGTTTATAAAAAATGAAATGTGATGATGCAATGGTTAAAGATTTGAGTTTTCAAAGTGAAGGTGAGAGGTTCAAATCTTTTAACTTTCATTTTATTTATTACTTAAATTTTTAGAATAAAATGATTAGCTTAGCCTAGGTCTTTTTTTAACTTAAGTTAAATCATTTAACCTAGGCCCCTTAAGCTTGCGCATGTAGGTTAGGCCATTTAACCTAAATTGCTTAGGTAAAGTCCCAAATAGTTTTATTTGACTAATAATTGATTGCCATGTTACATCATATAATTAAGTAGGAAAAATATATATTAATACATATAATTTACTTTTTTTAAAGCTAAAATTTTATCATTGGAAAATGTTTTCCATGATTGTTATAAATATCATTATTGTCATTGACACTAACATCAAACGTAATTAGATGATGAATGGAGTTCATTCACATGGATTTCCATCCTTCATAATTAATCCTTAATTTATTTTTCATTAAATCTTAATTAATTCATAATTCATTTGTAGGTAGGAAGTTTTTTTTGAAGTTTCCTTGGTTGATGGGCACATGGAAACCTCCGTGAAGGTTTCTTTTAATTAGGTCCCCAAAGTGGTATAAATCAAAATGAGACCCCCACTACTTTCAGTCTATTCAACATCAATTTGAAGTACAATCTTGCACCATGGCTTTATTCTATTCTTTTGTGTTTACACTTTCTTGCTTCATTACAATAATAATTTGTCTATACTTTGGTCTTGCACACTTTGTGTTTTTGGCTTTAGCCTTTTGTGTTTTTATCTTGGTTCTTTTGTTTTGTGTCTTAAATTTGGACTTAGACCTATCATTTCATCATCTATCTTTGTCGTTTTCATGCACATGACAACTACAATATTGGAGGGCATAGTGACAAATGGCATTTATGACTACACACACAATTTTTGTGAATAATGGCAAATACAACATGAACATTTAGACTAGTAGTCATGGCCAATTGTGTATGTGATTAATGATTATAGTGGCAATCCTATTTACCATGTTTTCACATAATGGAAAATTTCACTAAAAGATCAAATTTCAAATTCTTAAAGATAATGGACTTCATAAGGAAGATCAAAAACTTGAAATGTTCATTGATGCTTAGTAGTCTTGATCACCAACATTTTCTTCTTCATGAACAATGGATTTCTTAATACCATATCCCAAACATCCCATGGAAATCAAGCTTTGAAAAAGCTAAATGGCAGGAAAATCTTAAACCTAGACCTAAAAAATGTCACAAGAGAAAAAACTAATGGTAAAATAGACACATCTTGTTCATCATTTGCAAAGAAAGACAAAACATGCATGAGCCAAAGGCAATTACCAAAGGTAACGCAACTACAACACCCATAAATAAAAAAACCCGATGCATAATAGTTGTTTTATAATGTGTGGGGTTTTTGAAGGAATTCCTTGGGAAGGAAACATGAGAAGATCACATGGCTAACTTTTCACAAATTTGATGTTGTATCTAAAAATTCACATTCATTCATACAATGTGTAAAGATTCAACCTCGATGATAAGGTGCACAACTTTAGGTTGTATCATTACAACACATTTTAAGTTTTATGACTTTCATTTGTGACTAAATATTAGTTGTAAAGGACATATGCAACTAACAACTTATGAGTTGTTCATGTCATTTCACCCACCTAGTTGTTAAGGACAATGACATGGCATTTAGTTGTAAAGGCCAATCATATTAACAAATGACCTTTCATATTTTATGATAATATTGAAATTCCATGTCATAAATTTCCATGGTGCAGGTTGTAAAATGTAAAATGATATGAATGCCATGTCAACTAATCGTTTTGCTTGACTATGTGTTATTAAAAAATGTATTTTTAAAAATTTGACAAATGTCAAAAAAATGTTCACACATCTTGAATTGTGGATTACACATAACCAAAAATGAATTGGGTGTAAAATTCACTTGTCAACTTTTTATCGAATGTTAAGGGCTAACAAGCATGTAAATGTTTAAACTAATTCAATATGTCAAAACATGGCATATATGATTACATGTCAAAACTTTGGCTAGCTAAGTTAACCTATGCTACCTAGGCTAAAACATGGGCTAGGTAGGAGCCTAGGTGGCATAGCCTGCACACCTTAGCCAATATTATCCATGTAAACTACCTAACCTAAATTAAGGTAAATAAGTTACAAGGATTTAAACCTTTCACCTCCACATTGAGGGGCAAAGTCTTATCATTACATCAACTATTTTTTATAAAGTAACATAAAACGTAACTACATTTTAATAAACATTTTTTCTAACCTAACTAAATGACCTATTCAACCTACCCTAAACTACCCAAACTATTTAAAACACCTACCTAGGGGTTACTTAAACTACTACCTAGCCTACATAAAGCAACCTAAAATGATCTACTTATAGGTTATTTAAGTTATGTAAAGACTTGCCTATGGGTTTACTTAAAGGTTGCCTAGACAATCTATGAATTACCTAAGGACTACCTAGGCTATTTATGGGTTACCTAAAGTTTATTTTGGTTAAGCTACTTAAGGATTGTTTAAGCTACCTAAAGACCTGCCTATTTAAGTTATGTTTGCAAATTCACAATATTTATGATGTCATGTGTGAATCTACCATTGAATAACTAATGACCTACAATTGCAACATTCAATTTAAAAATCACATGTATTGTGTTTGTTACACCCATTTATCAATGTTTTATTTTATATTTTTTCATTTGGAGATGTAAACATTTGTTTTTAATCAAACAATGGGGACTACTTGTTATTGTCATTTGGCATGATTATATTGGTCGCAATAATGCATCTTTCGGTTTTGCAATTTTTTTATGATGCGTGTGTTAGTATATGTGCTACTAAGAAATATGGGTTCAATTTGCCAACCCATTTCATTATGAGGCCTTAAAAGTGAAATGGGTTCACTAATAAGTGTTTAAACCTTTAACAATGGATGAACTCATTTATGCCTAACTCATTAGGTTCATTTTTATTATTCAAATGGTTTATAAATTAATACAACTAAAATTATTTATTTGTTTATTTGTTGAATGTGAATACTCATTACATTTTTTTCCTATTAATTTATTAAGAGATTTGGTATTAATATGACTTTTAAAACATGTTATAGTATGCATTAAATTCATTTTCATGATTGAAAATACCTTTCCAAGAAATTAAATGAAGATATTATTTGAAATAGAATTTAATAAAATTTACAATAAAAAAAATTATGTGTGTATAAACTAATAATGAATTTTTTTAAAAATGTTAGCACTTTATATGATGTTGAATTTAAACCCTAAATCAAATAATTCATTTTAAGGTTCATTTTTTTGTTATTCAAATTATTGTAACATAGATGAAATAATCATTTAAAAAAATAAATTTATCAAAACCTTTCATCCTTATAATTTATATTAAATGCCATTTTAGAGAATAAAAAACCCTTCTAAATATTTGTAAACTTTAATATTCATAATAAATTTTAATAAAAGTAATGATATTGAAAAAAATTACAAATTAATAAATACATACATAATCTCAGTATTTTATAATAGAATATTAAAAGAATTAAAATAACAACAATTGTTTAATAATTTGAATATTACACATTTCAATTAATTACTAAATAATAAATTTTATTATAATAAACTATTTTATTAAAATGTGGGGAATATATAATAAAATAATATATTATCATAAAATCGATTTTTCATTTTTAAAATCAATTTTTATGATAGGCTTATTCACAAAGTATGTTATTTGAAAGATTTCTTTTTCCTCGAAACATATTGTTGAAATATACTAAATAAAAAATTCAAATGCGCTTTTAGTCAAATTATTTTATTTTATTTTATTAAAATATATTTGTGTGAAAATAAATAAAATTTTATCATTTGGACAAAGTATGGGGGCAAAATTATTAAAGAAAGAAAGAAACTTTAAACACCATTGTTGAAATGTAATAAATTGCCAGTTTCAAAAGTATTCTTAATCAAATTAAGTACGTAGTTCTTTTCTTTAAAGATGTGCACATCTTGAAAAAATATTTTCAAATGGATCATTTGGACAAAGTATGAGAAAAATAATAATGGTGAAAGAAAGAAAAAATCCTTAGAACATCATTGTTGAAATGTATTAAATTGCAAGATTCAAATACATTTTCAATCAAAGTAATTATCTTTTTTGGTAAAAAATATTAAAGATATGTACATTTTAGAAAGTATTTATAGATTGAAATTTAATTTTTTTCATTGGACATGGTATGAGAAAGATAATTATTATTATAATTGTCTTTTGCAAAACATTTGTAATAAAGAACACAATAAATCCAATCAGCTCCCCATTTGTTTCATATCAAATGAAGTGATTGGTTAAAAATAACAATGGGTTATGAGCTTGAAATCCAAGGTTCAAACCTTGGGAAATCTTGTGCGTGGTCAATGGTGTACATTAATTATATGGCTAGCATTGTATGTTGACCATATTATGTACATAAATTTATGTTTTAATTAATTATATATAATTAAAATTTAGAATTAATATTAATCAAATATATAAATAATTCAAATGTCAATTTTTAATTTGATTAATTTCTAGAAGATCTGCTTGTCCATGTCAATTTGTTGTCGTTGATCACTAAGAGATGTGATGAATTCACTAGATTTTTAATATAATGAAATAGTGACAATTTCACTTAAATGATTAACGAAATTCTTAATGAATTAAAAACACATCCCTATTAATGATTATCTAATAACTAGGGATCTAAACTTGCACCATTCATCTAATAGTTGTAAGTATTGCGTCTTGTTGCACCCATGAGTCATGATGTTAATTATAGTTGCAACACCTTGCTACTACATGGCATGCCATGTCATTATCATGGGAGATTGAGTCATTAATTGCAAAGGTCAATGGCACTTTTGACTACTTAATACATGAAATTTCATTAAAATTAGTATCATGAGCCATGATGTTGATTATAATTGCAACACCTTATTATCAAATGGCATGCCATGTCATCAACACAAGAGATTAAGTTGTTATTTGCAAAGGTCAATGGTACTTTTGATTTCCTAATAAATGAAATTTCATCAAAATTAATATCATGAGCCATGATGTTGATTATAATTGCAACACCTTAATATCAATTGTCATCCCATGTCATCAACATGAGAGATTGAGTAGTTATTTGCAAAGGTCAATGGTACTTTTGACTAAATAATTCCACGTCACAAATAGATATCAACACACATTTAAATGGGATTTTACCCCAAAAACCAACAAGTTGTCATATTGGTCTTATAGTTGCAAAACCATGATGCCATGCAACATGTTGATGTTTTTTGGTATTATTTAATTATGTATCTAATTAAGTGGTTATAAATGTAGTTGAAAAAAAAAAATCATTTTTGGGTTTGGTTGAGGACACAATGTGTTGTAGTTTATTTTCAAAGTTCAATACCTCACATGGATATTGTGTTTTTCCAAAAACACAATTTGTAAGGTGAAAAGACAATCGATCTTGGCAAATGAATTTGGAAAAACAACTAACTGGATTCTTGAAACCTTAATTGGTTACATGAATCTACCCAATGAAATAGGAATTGGGCAAGGTGGCACTTGCATTCTACCAAATGTTAAGTGGGCTAGGATGGTGATGCACCACAAAATAGTCCTTAAGAACCAAGCTCCATGATAAAAACTATGTGGTTTATTGAATAGAGATGTAGGTATTCACAATGTCTATGTTCCCAATGATTTTATTGAAGTATGTCAATTATGGGAAGTGTTGAAAACCATTATACCTAATGATTACATGTGGATATTGATTGGAAACTTTAACATGATTGAAACCTAGATAGGTAAGTCTTCAAGATGTGACAAAATGTTGCTTCGAACAAAAAGGTTAGCTTGGGAAGCTTTGAAGGCTACCCTTGATGTAAATGAACTTGTTAAGTTAAATGGCAGTTCAAATTTTTCATGGGATGAACACCAAAGTGGGATTAAACTATTTTTGACAAAACTAGACCATGTATATGTAGCCTCTACCCATAGCCTCATAAATGAACTAAAAATTAATAAATATGTCATTTGGGGAGATGTTGATGGAAGATCTAATGACCATTTGGTGTACAATGGAGTATAAATATGTCGCTTGCAACTTAAAAAACCCTATTGACAAAGAAACGTTCAATATTTCAAGGAGGTTGAAAAGTATGTCTCAATGATCTAGCTAGGGGAAAGGAAGGTACAATCCTTCTTTGCTAAAATGAAAAAAATAAGAATGTTTTATAGGGATTTTGTAAGAAAAAAACAACAACATTGTGAAAATATAATGTTGATTCCAACTTGTCCATCTAGTTGTAATCTAGTTTTATCAAACATTTTTTAGTTGCACTCTACTTCTATTGGACATTTTCTAATTACATCGAACGAGTTGCAATGAACATAATTTTTTGATAATGAAAAGTCAAATTTGTAAAAGAGTCAACAAGATACAAACTTGAGGTTGCATAAAGGAGGTTGTAGGAAAATGTTCAAATGTTAATGTACAACAATTGGCGGGGGAGTTAAAGAAGAAAATAAAAGGATGTCAAAGCAAAAGGAACTAATATAAAACACAAGGTTATGTGGATGAATAAAGGAAATTGTTATTCAAAATAATTCTTCACTTGGTATTTGGAAAAATGAATAAAGGTGCAATAGTTACAAGTTTTAAAAAGCTTGATGGGACACTTATTGAGACATATGAGGAATTGGAAAACATTTGTTATGCATACTTTCAAAAATTGTATGATGTAGCTCCAATGTTTGATGAAGCAATCAAACTAAGAGATGAAATCCTAACTTCAAGCTTAGTAAAGTTTACATAGGACATGAAAAAAGTCTTGTTGCCCCATTCACTATGGATGAGTTGCATATTACTGCCATAACCATGGCTCATGGAAAAACTCCTAAACATGACAATATAGTAATAGAGTTTTACGTCCACCTTTGGGAGGTCATTGGAAAGGACTACCTCAACATGGTTATGAATTCAATTAAGCAAGGAAGTTTCCTTAAATGAATCACTCAAAGTCTAATAACTCCATTGCTCAAAATTGGCGACAAGGAGGAACTTGGAAGTTGATGACCTATCTTGTTATTGAATGTTCCCTATAAGATCTACATGAAACCCTATAGTTATGCCTCTAGCCGTTTCTTACGGAAGTCATAAATAAGAATCAAGAAACATTTATCCTTCTTAGGTACATCTTGGATAATCTGATATTGGCATAGGATACAATCCATTGGGTGAGGAAATATAAGCAAGATTTAATCTTCCTCAAGTTGGACTTTGCCAAGGCATATGACTATTAGTCTCTTAGAGTTTTTATTTATTTTTGGCTATGGAGAAGCTAGGAATAAATAAATAGTCTATAAACTGGTTTATCGTTCTTTTCTAAGACATTGAAACTCCATCTATATTAATGGTGGTATAACACGTAAATTCAAGATTAACATAGGGGTAAGGCAAGGGTGCACCCTTTTCCCTACTTATCATTTATTGTGGGAGAAATCATGAACATCATGATTAAATAAACAACAAGCAAAGGTGTAGCAATGCCAATAAGGCAAAGGATGCAAATCTTTTCCCAATACACAAATGATCCCTCATTCACTTTGATTGACAAGGAAAACAATGTGGATAGGGTGATTGGAATCTTTAATTATTTTTTACAAATATTGAGTCTTAAGTTGAACAAAAGGAAAAAAAATGGCCTATTAAAATGGCCTATTGGTACACAACTTCTAACTTCTAGTTGAGTTGGATGAATGGAAATGGGCTACAAAAAAGGAGCCTTCGAAATTAATGGTATAACCTTTGGATTAAACTTGGAAGTATAAGATGTGGATAATTTTTTCCTAAAATAAATACAAATAAAATTTAAATATTGGTGCAAAATCCACTTGCCTTTAGCAAATAAAAATTTCATTTTCAACTCAATACTCAACTATTTTATCTAATTATTCTAGTTTTTTGGGCAAGGACAATTGGGGAAATTTGCAGAGCCATCTTGTGGAACTATTTATGGAATGGGTAGGACCACAACACCATAATTAGGGTTAATTTTTCTAATTAATGCGCATGGAGAATAATAGGAAGGCTAAACCTAGTTGACCTTGAGGCGCTCAATTAATGCCTTTCTTACATTAATGGGTATTGATAGGATTCAAACAAAAGTTCCTTTTAAAAGATCACATGAATAGGTATGGCCCTCTAAACACAAGGCATAGATGTTAAATCCACATTAGTTTTTCATTTCAAGGTCCCCCTTTGGGTTAAAAGTGTGGGGTCAAATTTCAAAAGCATGGAAATTTGCAAGCAAATCCTTCTACTTTAATCTACATGTATTTACTAAAGACATTAGGAAGGTGAACACATGGTGGTCTATGGCCTTTTGAGTGTGAGTCTGGAATATCAAAATTTAGAACAAAAGAAAATTACAAAAATCATCTCTAAGACAATTTTAAATGATATGTGGAACTTACATTCGTAGGAATTCAAAAATGTTTACCTCATGGAAGATGAAAAATGTTCATATTTGGAGAACATCTTTGACCTACTATTAAACTTGTGGAAGGTCAAATTAATAGCTCAAGTACACAACAAACATGAGTTGGGAAATAGGCTATGTTATACACCTACAACAACATAACCTCATAACTAGTGGTTTACTTAACAAGAAAGGCTGGCAATGCTTGAAGGTGTGAATGTTGAAGCTCCTCTACTTGTGTTAAACAAGCAAAAAATTGTCAGCAAAAAGTATAATTATAAGTTATGGGGAGCTAACAAAAGGTTTGGGTTTCTTGGGTAAATAAAGCATTAAAAAACACCGGTTTTTTTTCCTTTTCCATGGGAATCTCAATGTGTTTGATTTCGACCTTGAGCTATGAAAATGGGCAAATGGAATGTTGTCCAACTATTTAATCAACAAATGGTGCATTAACAAAAAAAGACACCCTCAAAAGGAGAATCCTTAATAAATGGCCTAAAATTTTATCCCTTAGGTATAACATCAAATGGAATAAGGTATGGAAACGTAATTGTTAAAATAAATATTTAAATTTCATTTGGGGTTTTTTCTATAAAGTTATAGCAATTAATGTTTGAAAAGCCAAGGTTAATGATAATTGTCATATTTATGATCAAATGGTCCACGAAGCCTTTGCTCACAAGGCGTACTTATGTCCTAGGGCTAAAGTGGCATGGACCTAGGTCACTAATATCATCTTCGAACTTAAACACTCATTTCATATGGAAGGCATAATGAAAAGGCTTGACATCATGCAATGCCTTTTTGACAAGAAGTTATTTAGGCTTATAAGGCCTTCACATTGATTTGCATTAATTTAAAAATATTAGTTGTATGGAGTTTATAGATCAAACACAATGAAAAGATCTTGAGGAACCAAAATTGTTTTGACTATATTATGGCATTTGATCATGGAAAATATTGTGCCTTATGGCAAAGTGGAATGGGAAAATATTTCTTAATTCTATGACAAGATGCCTTCAATTGAAAATGATTACATTAAGGGATTTAACAAACTTTAATGCCTTCATTTCATTTTGTGTGTCAAGGACTTTCATAAGGTTGAAGTTGATTAACATTATTAAATAGTGGTTGATGATTTCTTTTGGCCTTGGGGTGGGTGTTCCTTCCAACCGTGCTCTTTGTTTGTTTTGTTATTTTAAATTTTGCAATGGAATATTGCATTTGTTCCTAAATTAATTAATTTATTCAATAAAAATTAAGTGAACATTCATGATGAACTCTTTTGTAGAACACATGGGAAATATTGTTGAGAAAATTTGATTCATATTTTCCAAAACACATTGGGTTCTTTTTCTTCTTAAATATTTGGATTTTTCAAAGTTGCATTTTAAAATTTCAATCCCAATATAAAGAAGTCTAAATGGAATTTTTGCCAAAATATGATTTGAACATATGGATTGAAGGATGGGATCCAAACAAAATCAAAGCATCAACACCCCATATTTCTTTAAAATTGAATCATTAAGCTTGAAAAAATATATGAATCAAGGGCCCACTTGAATATTGCAATCCCAAGACAAAGGAATCTAGTTGAAAATATTGACCAAAAATATGATTTGAACATGTGAGTTGCAAAGTGGTATCCAAACTAGATCAAACTAACAACATCCCATAATTTTCTAAAATGGAATAATGAAACCTGAAGATAGATATGAATCCAAATATTTTGGCTAGTTAGGTATTAAAGCTACTATTAAATATGGGGGGTTAGGTATTAAAAGATGAAGCTTGGAAAGGTTTGACAAAGAAAGGGAGAAAAATTCCATTCATAATTATATACATTTGTCGATTCAAAATCAAAGCTTGTCAACATGCAACAATAGAAAAACCCATGATGGTTCAATCAAATACTCATCATTCACTTTGACATTATTGTGTGGTGTATGTCTATGGATCATGTTTTACTCCCTTAACCTAATTAACATTTGCACATCATGAGCATGCAAATAATAATTGAAGAACGTGTGGACCAAAATTTAAAGGTTTGTAAAAAAACACCCAATTACCAATATTCAATGCCAAGTTCTTTAAGTTTATTATGACCCCATTTTGTAATTTTTCTTTTCAAGGCGTCAAATGCTAATTGTTATGCAAGATATTTATATGTTGAAATCCATATATTTATACTACACAACTTTTGTCCATATGTGTTTCTAACATCTAGGTTTTGTAGAAATTTGCATTAGTTTTTTACTTACACAAGTTAGTGATCAAAAAATTTCACACTAAGTTGCAAATATATATATAAACTTTGAATGAATCATGACAAATTCTATATTGCAAGCTATGGTTTAACTTTGACTTAGTTGAAGCACTCAAGAAATCAAGCTGTCAACATTTTAATTACATTATCTTAGTCATGTATTTTTTTGTGGTAGAATCAACAACTTATGTACATAAACTTTGAAGACATCAAGACTTGGTACAATTGCAATAAAATCCAATTTTAACAAATGCTTGAAATTTTCATTTTTTAAGTAGCCATGTTCAATGCAAGTCTTTCTTGACTATTGAATTGATAAATCTTTCAGACCTTCTACCACTACAAAGTTAACTACTTTAACTAATTTTTTTCATCCTCGGGTTGTGACAACCTCTAAGTTAACTATTTTTTTTCATCCTCGGGTTGTGACAACCTCTAAGTTAACTATTTTTTTTCATCCTCGGGTTGTGACAACCTCTAAGTTAACTATTTTTTTAATCCTCTAGTGGTGACAACCTCGGGTCACCACTTAGTGTAGTTAATGGCGTTTTAGTGGGTTTAGATTTTTAGTGGTAGAAGGTCTGAAATGTTTGAAGTAGTGGACAACGGGTGCTAATTAAAACTAGGACCTTGAGAACTTCGGGTGAGTCTTGAGTTCAAAGTCAGCAAAACTAAGGTGAAATCATCGTCCGTTCAAAAGTCAAATTATTTTTGAAAACTTAGCCCTACGGTTTCACATTATTTTTCCTTGAGGGGGCCGACAAGGGGAGGGTTTATACAAGTGTTGGGGGCGGTTCTTTGATTCCGGGCCAAACCCCCCCTTCAGATGTAAGACTGGGTATATAATGGGTATATATAATCCATGGAGGCAAAACTTTGAAAGATCCCAGCCCTAGCTCTTTATGCGATAAAATAAAATAACAAATAAAGGTAAAACAATGATTTAAAAAAAAAACCAAGAAAAAATTGGGAGTTCTATCTTGAAACTCGACAATTTTTTTAAGCTTCTAATATTTTTAATTTATTTCATAAGCGAAAAGTGAGATTGATGATTGACATTTGCTATAATGGACCACAACATGTGCAATATTTAAAAGATTATATTTATTTCTAACAATGTAAATACATTTGTATGTTTTAATATTGTAAGGAACAATTTTGTAATCATACTCTAAAAAACAACAACAACAAACACTTTGTTCATTTGTAATCCGACAATACAATTTAACAATCTTTGTTTGTTGCTACACCAAATGTCAAAGATTGTCTTCTAATCCATATTGTCAACTTCAATCTCACATAATGTAATGCACATTAGACTTTTCAATGTGTCGAATTTGAAACGTGATGAAAAATGATTTTTTTATAGCATTTTGTTTTAAAAAATCCTCTCATTCACATATGTAAATGTTCTTTCTCTTCTCTTTGATAGTTGTTCCAGTGCAGCTTTATCATGCTCACCTCCCATTCACCCAGCCACAATCTTAGCAACCTCCATGATGTTCATCTCAAATTATATGCCCAATGCAATACTTTCAGACCTTCTACCACTAAGTTAACTAACTTGTTCATCCTGGGGTTGTGACAACCTCTAAGTTAACTAATTTTTTTCATCCTCGGGTTGTGACAACCTCTAAGTTAACTATTTTTTTTCATCCTCAAGTTGTGACAACCTTTAAGTTAACTATTTTTTTAATCCTCTAGTGGTGACAACCTCGGGTCACCACTTAGTGTAGTTAGTGGCGTTTTAGTGGGTTTAGATTTTTAGTGGTAGAAGGTCTGAAATCTTTATCACCATATGATCTAAAACGATAGAAATTATATTTTGGAAGCATTCAAATATTTTGGCAAAGGGAGTTCCAACAACATTTACATCTAATAAGGAGTTTATCATATCTAAGAATTATTCTACATTATTGCATTGGATGGATCAAACAAAAGAGAAGTAAAGCCACATAAGTCCCATTTTTCAACATTACAATGTGCATGTTGCACTTGATAGATCATAATAAAACTTGGTTTTTGGAGTGATTAGACCTTTATTGTTATGTACCTTGAGACCATCATATACATTACACTTTAATAATGCAATGTGACCACATTGAATAAGAACTTTTGCTACATCATGAGTAGTTGGGGGTTGTGTTTGTTCGAGAACCACAACATTGGTTATAAATATATGCACAAAGGCACAAGACCTAACTTGTAATTCTCTTCAGATCGAATTTGCTTTCTAGTTCTTACCTAAATCCATTATCCCTAAAGAACTTTAGAAGTTTGTGGGTATTTGTAAAAATTAAGTCACAAATGATGCTTTTATGACATGGGTTGTTATAAATTCTTGGAAGCTTGGCACAACCTCATCAATTAGGGTTAGGAGAAAAATATAACATCTTAAAAGACACAAATTAAAAGTCACAACTAGTAATTATTTTTAAAAATAAGGTTTAAGGAAGGAATGATTGATACATCTCAAGCCCTAATTGTCAATGGGAGACCTTGTTCTTTTGGTTGCATTTCCATTTTCCAAAAGTTAATTTCAACGCATTGTTTTCATTCCAAATTTAAAAAGTCACATAATGTCATGTACACGTGATAAAATTGCAAGATGCAATAAGGAGTAATAGTTTTGACAAAACCAAAACTAATGACTTAATGAACTTCCAACATTGGCTATGGATAAGCATAGAACAATGTGCCCAAAATTTTGGATAAAATATAATGTAAAAATATTGCATCATTAAAAATTGATCTAGCATCCTACATCATTGAAAATTGATTTGACATTTGCAACTGATATATATATTTTTTCATCCCATCTCTAATTGTAATTTTCTTGTCAACTTACAACTAAAATTGCTAGTCATTTTCCTCGTGGATTCTTGTATTCACATGCATTTTTTAATTAACAAAACAAATAAACAACAAGTATGTACAATTGTTGACAACTTATAAGCATAAGAATATGTTACCTTGATTTCTTTTAATCATTAAGCCATGGTCTCAAATTGCCAAAATATGTAAAATGGGCACAAACGAGATGAAACAAGCCAATGGTGTTACTTTAGAAAAGAACTACATGTCCTTTTGCCCAAAAAAAACTTTTTCATAGGAATGAATTTTTTAATATGTTTTTTTGCAAATTGTTAGAAAAATGCATGTAATTTTTTAAGTAGATGACATATTTTATTTTATTTATTTATGAATAAATATGAAAATTTGAAAATGTGTTGATTCCTTGTAAATTTTGTGTTTCATCTTTTAAAATGATAATAATTTCAAATAATAACCAAAAGTTGATTTTATTATTTTTAATGTTTACTTGTATAATAAACTACAACTTCTTAAATCATCACATGCACATTATACCCCATTTATATGTGGTAAAAGACATTTGAAATTCTAAAATTATGGATCAATTTTGAATTTTTTTGACTTTTTAAATTTTTAGAATTTCACATAATTTAAGGTATGATTTTTTTATAAATGTGGTTAATAGGTTTTTTTTTCTTTTTTTTCCCCATAGATTTTGTTTTATTATATGAGTCTTTTTGATAATCCTTTGCAAAATTGATTCAATTTGACACAATAAGTGTTCACTTTCAAGGTCTTAAATCAAAATTTAAACTTAAAATTTTACCTAATGGATTTTTGGTTTGAATTCCTTGACATTCATATGAATGAAAAAGGACCAACTTGCCATGATTGCCATGGTTTCGAGTGGTAAAACATAAATATTAGTCCAATTTTGATTGTTTTTAAGGTCCATCTAACATCCTTTTTGGCTTGTTTTATTGTGATGCACCCAAATGTTCATAACACAACTTATAAGTGTAACCTAAAACTAATGTCATGGAGTAGGATAAATACCACGAAGCAAAAGGTAGAAATAATTTGCCCAAGTGTTGTTCATATAGTTAAAATTACATAAGGTGCTCAAACCCAAAGTTTCTTCTTTAATTGGTCACCATGTCCACATAATCAAATGTCAACAATTTATTTAATTTTGGCCATGAAAAGGGCTTTGAAAGACTCAAACAAAAGAACTAATATGGTATAACAATTTGCAACTCTTAGAGACATTTTATATGGGCAATATGGCATGAATTTTTGTTTCATGAAAATTTGTAAATATATGAATGAAATTGGGAACTACAACATGATAGAAACAATTGTGTTCCAAATATTTTAAATGCTTTCTATTTAACTATTCACACATGAATTCACTACACAATTGCTTCCCACTGAGTCACCATGAATTTTTTTTTAAAAGCCACAAAAGGAAAAAAATTCATACACCTTGCACCTTTATAATGTAAAAAATTATAACCTAATTTTCCTAGCATAACAAAATGCAAACAAAGGCACAAATGCTTGAAAACAATCACATAGTTTCAATTTGTTACTTGCCACAAATGTGGCAATTAAGTCATAAATCACTTAATTTCAATTTATTGCTCATAAAAAATCCAATAATCAATCCAACATGAGCAAAACAAAGAATGACACAATATCCATTAACATGTGTAGCTTAAAAACACACATGGAGACTCAAA
The DNA here is from genome assembly GCA_963921925.1 of Sphagnum tenellum. Lineage (NCBI taxonomy): Eukaryota > Viridiplantae > Streptophyta > Sphagnopsida > Sphagnales > Sphagnaceae > Sphagnum > Sphagnum tenellum. The sequence continues at coordinate 10,728,032 of OY998150.1, forward strand.
TGTGTCACCACCCACAAAGGAAAACAATTGGAATGAGAAGCAAAACATTATTATGAAAGCAAATCATAATGCACCATCAAATGTGGTATGGGTGGTGCAAATGTCTTATTTGCACACCTACAAATGGATCCCAAAGATGAGTAAAGCTTTGAGGGAGCCACTTGGATGTGCCTTGCAATTTATCAAACCCAATGACCCTTCAACGACAACAATGAACATGCAAGGTGGAGCAAGACAATAGAACAAGGAGGAGGAAGAAAGTAGGTGCAAAGGGACATCCAAAGAGATGTGAAAGGACAAATGGCACAAATAGATAGACATAGAAACGTAGTTTTAAAAAATTGTATAGATTAAATGGCATTAAAGTTTTTAGGCGAAAATTTTGTAAATATTCTACCTACAAAACAATTTTGACCTATTCAAAGATTTTTTCGTGAAAAAAACCAAAATGGGCATGACTTTGAAAAAAAATTCCAAATTGGCATATGTTTCAAAATGTAGACCATAATTACATAGGGATCATTTATATTTTAAAAAACCATACAAGGTTTATAGCCAAATTTATTAATAAAAAAATGATGTCTATGAAAAGACATATGTTGTATATGTATTTTCATGTATGTGTTATCTATTTTATATTGTGATAAATTATGTTATTATGTTAAATTATGATTGCAAAAATGTCCCCTTTGTTTTTCTTTCATATTGTGATTGCAAAGTGTTCATTCATGATGATTTTTTTTGGTAAACTGTTATTATAGAATGTTCATGATACTTCTTTATATTTTGCAAATTGCAATTGCAAGAAACCTCTCAATGAATTTATTTTCTTTTTTATATATTGTGATTGTAAAACATTGCTAATGATGATTTATTTATTTTTCAAATTGTGATTATAAGAATCCTAAGGATGAATTTTTTCCTACAAATTGTGATTGTGCAAATGTTCATGATGATTGTATTTTTATCTTTGCAAATTGCAACTACAAAAATGCTCGTAATAAATTTTTGTTTTTACATAGTGTGATCACAAAATGTTCATTCTTGATAAAGTTTTTTGCAAATTGTGATTGTAGAAATGCTTGTAATGGTTTTGATATTATGCAAATTGCAAATGCAAGAATCCTCTTAATGACTTTCTTTCTTTTCTACATATCATGATTGCAAGAATCTTGCACATGAATTTCTTTTCTTTTCTACAAATTGTAATCTTAAGAATGCTCATAAAAATTTCAAATCATGATTGCGTAAAAGATGGATCCAAATGCAATGCCAACTAGTTTTGTTAAATTTTCTTCTAATTAGTCACTGCTATGGCTACATCACAAAATTGAAAACTTGAAAAAAATGAAAACATTTCATATGAAATTCCAAGTCTAACTACCTTGCCCCTTTCACCAACCCACCTACATATACATGAAAAGGCAGATTAACAATTTTTTTTCATAATTTGATTGAATTGAATTCAACCAAATTATGAAAATAATTCAATTCAATCCAATGAAAACATTAATCTCACCAAATCTAAAGGAAAAAAATAATGTGTCCAATTTACATCAATTCAATTAAGTCTGAATTTGAATTGATTCAATTAAGTTTGAATTCTATTCAATGTTTTTGAATTCAATTTTGAGGGTTTTTAGTCACCAGCAATGAGGGAAAAAAAGAAGTAAAAATTGCCAGATTCATATACTTAGTTTTCATTGTGTAGCCAAAAATATAGAATGATTATCAAAATCTTGTACTTTGTTTCTGGTTTATATCCAGATTTTGCCTAAATCTTCATAGGGTTGATCACCATTTTTTTAACATCATCCAATGGTTGACAGCCACTTTGGCAACAAGCTATAATTCCTTTAAAAAAATACTGGACCTATATACTATTTTACAACCCCAGAAATTCATTTAAAGCAAAATTTCTTTTTCTTTTTAGATAATTTCAATGCTGTAGGAACTGGTTTATATGGGGTTCTTTGTCACTTCTACATGACCATTCTGGTCACATGGTTGTCCCTAGACCATTCCAAAGACAATTCAAAAACAACTACCTCATTTTCAAGCCTAACTATTTCATAACTACTTCCTTTTCCTTATTAACTTTTATAATAACTATCTCCCACCTTTCCTAATGACTACCTCCATTTTGTAATTACCTCATTCCTTTTTCCTATCCACCAACATGGATATTAAATAAATAAATAAAATTAACATGTGTCTTTTCATGTCCATGAAATGCATATTAATTAAAATTAAATTTGACATTGACAGAATAAATAAATAAATAATAATAAATAAATAAATAAATAAATAATTTAAAAGGTTAATCATCACTGGTAGTGTGCAGCAACACGGAGCTCAAATTACTAATAACCACCATATAGGTGTGTCCTACAAATGCAACTCCTGAGCAATGAACTATGTGCATGTCATACTATGCAAAACACTAAACCCTACTCTTGTTGCACTCACCCATTTTCTTTTTGTCCACATGCTTCTCACATTCCTTTGACAAACACCTTGCCAAAACCTAATCCTCCATCCATTCACATCTTATTTCATTTTATAGGTTTCTTCTCAAATACTTTTTTTTCTATCTACCATAATGTGAGTGACCAAACCACACTTCGAAAGATGCAAGCCTTTCCAATTGCATGTTGAGTAATAGTGGTGGGGTTGGTTACCTCTCAAACTTCAGCCACTTGCATACTCCTTCCCCGTTACCATTTCAGAAATCTTATATATGTTTGATGTAATTGAAGGATGACTTTGAGATGGTTTAAATGTAGGATTCAAAACAACATGAACAAAAGAAACATTGTGGCTATTCAAACTATGTATGATACTTTCTAATGCTCGGAAAATAAGAAACAATGATGCCATCCTGCGCATAGAATCCACTCTCATCACCAGCACACATAACCCCACATGAACCACCAAGATAACAATCATCCCCTGCCAGTGCCTCATATTTGAGTACAAAAGAAACTGGCACAGTTCATGAATTGTTCTGGTGCTGTGGCAAAGTGTATAGACAAAAGCAGTTCATGATCAGAGAATAAATCCTGCAGCAAGTTCTCACTGATAAAGATGCCCTGCAATATTTTCTGAACAATAGAGCTCAGATCAGTGACAAGAACATTGCTTGGACTTCTTGAGGTTACTGGCACCACCAAATGCAAACTGTTGTGAGTCGGTCCCAATTCCCCTTGCAGTGCCTACTTCTTTCTGACTTGGGCAGGTTTCAAGACTGCTGCCGACCCTTCTTCTTTCCTTTTCTTGATCCAGTGCCAGGGTGCGGCACTGTTACCTCACTGGAAATACTTGAGTTTCCTTTCTTACCATCAGCAGCTGGTCTGGGTCCTGTAACAATCGATGACACATTTCCATTTGCTCCACCTGTATCCACTGACTTGTCTCTCGTAACTGATCCTTGAGCACCCCTAATTTGTGCATTTCTCTTGTCCTTTTTCTTTGGTCTGAAAGAAGATCTCTCTCTCTTTGGCAACCATCTCTCTGGGTCTGGTGGGGGCCCAGGATTGGCAGGATCAAACCCTTTTGGATAAAGAGGCTTTCTTTTCCGCTTTCTTGCAGGTCTGACCTTGTCCAACTTGCCATCTCCTGTTTTGGTTGCCTCAACTCTGTCCTCACCCACTCGGCCACGCTTTGTGGGTGCAGCCCTTTCCAGTGCTTCAGCATTCAGAGCTGACAGGCCTGGTAAAGGAGGAAGCTGCTTTTCATAGGACCGAGCCTTGCTGGGCTCAGAGAATGCTGTACTGCACACAAGACCATTCAGTGCTTCCATCTTCACCATAGTCGATGAGCTACTAACAAGTTGTTCAAACATTGATGCTGCTGCCTTCATCTTGTTGTGCCCCAGCTTGAATGCTGCAGCCTCCTGCAACACCCATCTAAACCTGTGAGCACAGTGCCCAAAATGGTTGCAGATCCCTTTTTTCTTAGATTTAAATCCACTGCACTTGAATGTCCACTGCATGTACATGTGGTGGATATTCCACAAGTTCCACTTTTGGAAGGTTGCATCCCACTGATGACAAATGAACACTTTCAAATTAATCCTCTGCCATTCAGATAAGATATCAGCTCACATCTAGCCCTGGCAATTCATCAAAGATTTTGGGAGAGGAAAAGACAGCATGACATCAAATAATTGTGCAGCTTATTTCTTTTGATAACACATCCCCACGTCTCTGTCTGCAAAACTATGGTGATGCCATGTTACTTATGAATGAACTTGAGGCCATAGACCCAAGTTCAAATCAGGCAACTTGGGAAATGTGAGAAAAAGCCAGAATGGCGGGCACAGGAAGGTGGCAGCATCACAGCTACTATCTTTGTGGGGGTTCCCTCTCAGTGGGAGTATGTTGTGTAACAAATCTGTTCAGACCTTCGAGTTTACCTTTAAAGAACCCTTCAGAAGGCACCACTCAAGCTCAACTAAGACTTGGCCTCTACACTTAGCCATGATACATAGAATAGACTGTCAACCTGCAGCACACAAAGTTGTGGGGGCCAGTTTCTTGATGATTACTAAAAGGAAATTGCCCTAATGGTAGTCTCCCAGATGGGCCTCTTGAAACAGTTAGCCAATCAAGACTCATTGACTGCTTCCATCTAGTTCTCAAAGCGATGAACCACTTTAAGAGGGAGAAAGTATACAACAAAGTCAGACATGATGGTAGATTAAAAAAGATTCAAGAGGTTTGAACAGTACCTGGATGATGGTCTCAAGTGTGGATCTCACATCATCACCTGTGTGGTTACGCCAGTACTCAACAGCGTTATCCAACACAATCTCTGCTCCCTGAACATCCCCACCTTTCTCTCTTAATGCCACAATTGTAGCAATCATTCCTGGTTTGTGGCGGAGCTCAGGAATTGCCTCCAATGACTTCGCAGCCTCCAAGAAGTTTCCAGCCGCTGCTGTAGCCTGGGCACGCACAACACTTGCATCTGTAGCACTTTTGGGATGTTCTGCTGCATAATTATCCAATACATTCTCTACATGAGCTTGCTTTCGCTCTTTGAAAGTCACTGCCAGTGAAAGAATTGTTGGAATTATACTATCTGGAAATGTCTCCATCAGTGAAGAAACAAATTGTCGAGCCTGTAGAGAAACTGCTAAATGTTAGAGCTTGCACAACTTGCCATGAACTTGGCACATGCATAATATGCTTAAACAGCCAAAAATCTGTGAAGTCCATGTTCCTTACCTCTCCCTAGATCCAAGAGGAAATCAAGGACTTTCAGACATACTTAAATTGCATGTTTAAACAAAGTAGTCAAAATATCCAAACTTGACTATATCTGCGATGCTTAATTGTTTGACAGATTGGCACAAAGGCTTCAGGTAGCAATGAAATAGTGATAGGGTCAGAATGATACTGACTTGACTAAGCTTATTTGAATGCAGAAGCAACAAACATCGATTGAAGCTGATGGCCTCCTTTTGCCTTGTAGAAAGCTTATGGTCCAGTCCCTCTGCAAACTGCAGCTTTTGCCCAAGGCCCTTATTCTCCAGCAATTTGTCAGATTTCTTCAGTGAATCAAAAAGGTCTTTGCCCCCCCTGATTGCAATCAGATTATTTGAGGCAATTGCCACCGATAGCGCATCCACAGGTTTCCTTTTCAGCACTCTATTGTAACTTTCAACAGCCTCCTCGGTGCAACCTTGCATCTGTGCCAGAGACATCTCATCTGAGCTGATCAATTCAGACACGGGTGTACACTACTGCATTTTCCAGGCTACTCTTATGTTCCACCATGATGAGTTACGTAAGGAATCAAATAGAAATTCTCTCTTCCTGAAATTTTGAGGTCATCACTTTACATTGTCACATGCAAACAAAAACTGGCTTGTGCTTACCAAGTGGAAAGTGCTAACTTCCTGGATATTCACACTGCATGAGAACAGTTCTCCATTCATATAATTTCATCTAGCACTTCAACTTATAAATTGGAAGTTAGTAAGAAAGGCAAATCGGCCAGACTTGCCTGCTGCACATAAGCAAGCTGGACAGAAATTGGAGCAAGCTCATCCTCAATTTCTTCTTCAGTGTAGTCATCCTCTATCAAGCTCTCCTGCCCTATCCTGTGACCATCCAAAATTAAACCAGAAACTTTATTAACAGCTGGAGCACATGACATCAGCAATGAGCAAATGCCAAACACATTTCTTATGGTTGCTTTTGCTGATGACAGAAACTGGGAACTCTCTCCAATCCCCACAGAAACCTCCAATGCTGCATGAATGCCAACCCTCTTTGCCTATATTGGAGAGCAGCTGTGGATGACGACTGTTTACCACAAACCACATTCATTACATGCGAAGCAGCTCTTGCAAGGCACCATATCCCTGGACAGTTCTGGCTACGAGGAAGATAATTTTTTCCAATCTGTAGAAACCTGCAACTTTTAACTTCGAGTATACACTGAAAAACAGAGAAAGAGATGGTATCCAACAAACATGTGCAACAAGATAAGTACCGATGTGCAAGAAGGAGAAGTTCTTCAGCTTTGGAAAACTCTTTTCTTTCAATGGATGCACATGCTGCATTATAAGCCATTTCAAATCCATTATGAGCAGAGACTTTCAAAGATTCCATGAGCTGGCTAACTTCAGTTGCACGACCCCTGGCAATGTAGGCCGCAACAATGTTGGTCTTTATTTCAGTGGAATTAAGCTTGTGTTCCTTGAAAATTTTTTGGTAGCTTGATATGCATTCCCCAAACTCTCCCTTCCTGTACAAAATCTGGGCTTCCAGCTGTAACACGTTTTCACTCCTTTCAACTCCATTCAATGCTGCAAGAGCTTCACTTAGTTGATTCAACCTGTAAAGGCAGTATGCCTGCAAATACAAGAAAAAGTGCACAATCTTCAGCACACAACAACCACTTAAATCCTGTCTGCACATCTCCACAAAGTCTTGGACACAAACATTCATTCATTACCTATCATGACAATCTGCCATCATCCCATGTCATCATCATGAAAGGAATTCTTGTGGAATATCATATGCCTCAGAGGAGAACCACAAAAGAAAGCAACCTACAGAGTTACCAAGCCATCATCATCTCTGCTCACAATCTGGTAAGAGGGTTAGATCTTCTGTGAAAACCAAATCATACAGCCTTCAGCATTATTCACTAGAGGGTGTGGGTGTTGAAGAGTCAGCGACGGCTTGTGAACCTTGTGGAATCTGAAATCAAGAGAAGGTGTTTGAGAAGACTCAATCGTTTGCAAGGCCTGTGAAATGTCGCCGGCTTGTATGAGCGCAGTCACCTTGCATTCCTTTGCTTCTGCATCTCCAGGTGCCCGTGCAAGAACTTCCGTTTTGTAAAGGAAACTGGTAGTTCACACAAATTTACCCCACTTCCGCATAAAAACACATCTCTCTCTCTCTTTTTCTGTGGACATTGCAGACGTAGTATAGGATATACAAAGCAAAATCATCGTTTGCAAGTAGAAGAGTGGGGGAGGATACTTTGATCTGCAACCTTGACAATCTGCTTGTAATCATTTGCACGCACGGAACGGTCGAGCAATGCTACCAAGTCATCGAGCCAAGCCCCTTCCTTGTCAAGGGCCAACTGCTCCTTGTCCTTAGGCTTCTCTTCCTTCTCCTTCACCATCGCCCTATCGAAGGATTGCGAGGGCGAAGACTTGTTGGCTCCTCCTCCTCGTGGCTTAGGGGCCATGCTGCTGGTACTGCTGCTGCACCAAGTCAGTCACACTTCCCGATCCACTCCAGCGAGCTTTCCCCTCCTTCCGCAGTAACAACAGCATCCACACCAACAACACCTGCTGACCTAATTTTTGGCTCTACCCTTCAAGGGTAGAGACCCGTATTGGCCGGTCTAAGAACCGGACTCCACGGCTCTACGTGGACCCGGAATCGGCCAGGAACCGGACCCGGCCGGTTCACAGGGACTCACACCTACCCAGGAACTGGACCTTGCGAGCCTTAAAGTTTTTACAAGCTGAGACTCATCGTGTTATATAAGGATCTGTAAAAAGCATTAAATCCAATAAAAGAAGGATGGCTCGAACCATCAAAGGAGAGACAAAAAGCGAAGGCCAAAAGACGCACAACCGGCATGAACCAAAAAAAGGGAGAGAGCTAGTCCCTCTCGTGGTAGGAAGCTATCTCACCCACCGCCCTTCTAATGTGACCTACATGCAAATTGTGAGATCTAACGTTCATGGAAGGTCTAGAACAAACAATATTTGTCAATGTAATCTTCCTTTCTCTAGTAGATGTTAAAGCATGTTGAAGAGCAATATTAACATGTTGCTTGAAAAATTGAATGCAAAAAGACAAAGATAAATGATTTTTCGATCATCTATCGTGGAAAAGACATGCATAGTCCTTGATGAAACGATCCATATCATGTTTGAATGTGTCGTGCACCTCCATGACCATTGGAATAAAATGGTGTCTTTCATGAAGCCTTCTATACTTGCAAATATTAACAATGGTGTTAAATTTCATAATTACACACGTTGGTCAATTAATGACACTCAAAGCCATTGTTTCATGTGTTGGGTCAATAACCACCACATCATCAACAAAAACATAATCCTTTTGAGTCATGTAAACATTGACTTGTAATGAAAATCCTGATGTAAAAGCTTACCACCGTTTTTTCCATATAACGTGCCCAATCTCTTGATCAAGGGCATACATGACGTTTCGAATGGCATCATGTGTGGCTATCCACTGACCTCCAAACGAGCAACAAATTAAATGCATGTTAAATGCATTTAACCCATGTCTACACTCACATGTGAAAAGATTAGATGTTGATTGTTGAATCAAATCAAAACGAAAATACAACACTAAAATGAAAGTAGAATGTGCAATGCAAAATAAATTGATAGATGGTTGAGTAACCAACCATAGCCCTTCCCCCTTGCCCAAACAAGAATGAATGCAAACTTTGAAAGCTAAGGAAATGGAATCATCCTCCAAGATAGACCTAACGGATGTGTCATGATAGATGTCTATAGACCATAAGGCGCCAATAATTGCCAGACTTTTAAAAGAAGGGTGCATTTCCCTAGTTGTAGGAACAAGGCCATCTTGTGCTACATGTAAGCATGATTGAAGCAAGTGTAGGCCCCCTTCAACTTGAAAAAGTACCCTTCCATGACGGGTCTGTCAAAACTACAAAACTTAGAGCATAAATACAAAACCACCAGAGCCCAATTCCTTAGAATAGAAGATGGTGCACAATCCTCCATAGTGAAAATGCTTATACCACCAAAAGATATCAGTAGTCAAGCCTGACGTTTCGTTAAGGGGCCCTGAAGAGACTCACATGATCCTAAACCCATGATGTCCCCACATATTTACATAACTCTCATGTTGAAACTTGCCAAAAAAAACATGAAGGAAAAAGGAGGTATTGTTCGTGTGAAATAAGAAGGCCAACAAGCTACACATGGGGACAAATTTCCCAAAGCAACTTGGGCGTCTCCTAGAAGAAGAAAATCATCGATATGCACCATGTCTTGAAACAATACCTCATCCAAAAAATGTGTGGTAAAGTTTTGAGAACCCACTAGCACACCCAAAATGCGTAAGCCATCTATAACTAAAATGTAGCCTTGAATAATCTATATGCCTGGAAAGATCCTTGATGGATTCCAAAGCTTACACTTTGACACCTTGACCTGAAGCCCAACTAGGGCTAATTAGGTCAAAGGTGGTCAAAGGCATGAGTAATTTCACTCATAGGCCTCATGATGTGGGTAGTAACGTAAAAGTGAACACCATAAAATGACTTGGTAAAGGGGACAATGTAGCCAAAGGCCCCCTGGTTACACACAATTCTCTAAAATTATAGTTCAAAAAATGTTATTAAAAATGTTTTCGACATCAACCTACATCATGGCCTAATCACGGTGTAAATCAAGGAAGGCTTAGATGCCAAAAAGGATGTCCTCATAGCCTCCAATGTTTGATACCCCAAATTAATGGGGAGATAGGTGCTATTGAAATAACCCTTGAAGTTGTAAGATAACGGAACAACTAATAAGTTGAATAAACACCTTGCCTACGACAATAAGACAAAGACCGCAAATGACCTTTGCCAACAATTTACTAACCCTTAGCACTAGGCTCACCGACTTAAGGATATCCCTACGAACAATAATAACATTAGCTTGGAATAATTCCAAAACCCTATGGATGGGTCCTTTAGTGTGAAGCATCCCGATAAATGTTCATATACCATCCCAAAAAGTCCACCTAAAGACAAATGCGGAGCAGTGGTTGAAGCTTGGGCAAATAGAATCCTATCCAAGACAAAAATGTGTTTAGGCTTGTAATTGAAAATAGGTGGAGGGACAAGGTTTGAAGGAAGGGGTTGCAGTTAAAGTAAGGTAACAACAATGTCCTTTAAAGGAATAGTTGGCATCATGGGTTAGAAAACTTTAGCAACACGATTGTACTCAACAATTCTCCTTAAGGTTAGACATCAATGAAAACAAGTGGTTGAAGAATCTTCTCATGACTGTTGAAAACAAGGCGCACATGAAGCACAAGAAGATTCCTTGTGAAGAAAAGACCAATCATGACGCGCTCCCAAGTCACGGGGGTGAAACCCACTTGGGGGTCTCACAAAGTCAAGTTGCGGAATTGAGACTTGGTAGCACGCTCCCGGCTTCCAACTCTAAAAAGGGGTAGAGGGTCGAGTTGGGAGCCCCGGGATTAGACTAGGACGAGATCAAGCTTTTAGATCACACGAACCTGCATCACAAACCAACACGGGTTGGTTAGAATCCATTTGCACTCTTTTGGTGTTGGGACAAGCCACGGGGACCCGGACTCACTTGGACTCACCACATCCTTGGCTCGGGAGTATGCCACCACCATACTCCCTATAGTATACTCTGCGCCACGTTGTGGGGGCTACACCCAAATGGCACAAATTCCCGGGACTCCCGAAATGGAGTCCCGAAGTTGTCCCGAAATCGTCCCGGCGGGACTCCCGGAACTTTGAATGGCCATAACTCCCGACTGCGGAGTTGGATCGCGACGAGGTCTGAAATAAAGTTGTAGCCCTCGTCGAGATCTTTCCAACGACGTATCGCACTCCCAATTCGGACTTCGGAAAGGGGTCGATTCCCGACTTTTAGTGGTCGGGAGTCAAACTGCCAGTTTGACTCCCGGCCCTTCTTTTGCCCATAACTTGGGCGACAAATATCCAAATGGCCAATGCGAGGCCATTTTCGATATTTACGCTTCAAGACCTTTCCAATGACACCAAGAACACCCCAATGTGAGGTGTTTTGGGTCTTGCTGTCGAGCTCTAAACATTCGGGAGTCTCGGAGGACCCCAAATCCCACTTTTTCCAAGTGTTGGGCTTCACCCCCACACTTGGCCAAAGTAGGGTTGCGACAAATCACTTGCCATAAATATCCTAAAGCAAACAAAAACCTCTCGATGACCTAAACAACTTCCTCAAGTAAAGTGCAAACATCAACAAAGCAATAGGAGGAAAAGGACCTATGTTAACTCATCTATTGGGTTTCAAACAATTTGGTTAAAAGGTAGGAGAAAAGCCTACCTAACCTCATTCTAAATGACTTGAGGGATCTTATGAACTAAACGAAGGCACACAAATTGAAACTCAAAAAGGCCCAAAATGGAACTAAATTAAGTTTCAACCCTAAGAAGCAAGAGGAATAGAATCAAGGAGAAACATAGGAGGGGAGGACACCTATAAATATAAAATAACATGACTAACTTGAGAAATGAAAACATGAAGGTGAACATTCTTGATATGCCTCGAAAGGTTACTTAAAGTTTAAAGGCCAAAACAATGAGGACAAGGGGTATCTCAAACTGATGGGGGACGTAGGAAGGGAATCATTATAAAAAATAAAAAAATTAGTGCCTTAGGTTTATATTAGGTTTAGGTTTTTTAGTATTAGTTTTAGGGTTTTGGGTTCTAAGGTCTTAGGGTTTTAGGTTTAGTTCTTTAACTTTTAATTCCAATGATGATCATATTTTAGCTAAGACAATTTCCAGTTCCATAAGTTAATGGTCATCATTTGGACAATTTTCAATTAGAATTTGTTGGTTTGGCCCTTATGGAAAACAAAATGGAAGAAATTATGGAATGTGATTATTTGGTATGTTTGACTAAGTGACAAATAATTCCATAATGAAACACATTGAAAACTTGAGCATGTGTGAAGAACATCATTAGGTACTATTGAGAACTTGTGAGGGCAATGACACCAATATACAAATTAAAAGAAGTATTTTCATAATGCAAGTATAAATTTATTTTCTTCATACAATGATGAACACATTTTTCTTTCATGTTAGTGCAAGAAGTTCAATTTTTTTTCCTCATAATGTTGTGTTTATTTTTTTCCCTTCATAATGATATTAAAAAAATCCATAATGTTGTGGCAATTTTTTTCCCCTTGTACTATAAGAAGTTTCAAATTATTATAATGTTGTGACAATTTTCTTATCCTTCACGAGTCATACATAATGTGAGAAGTTCAAATTTATTTTCATAACATTATGGTGAGTTTTTACTCTCCCCCCCCCTAATGTGGGAAGTTCAAAAGGAAAAAAAAAACTTGACAATTTGTTTTTCACCCTCTTTTAATGTGATGAGTTAATTTTTATTTATTTTTATAGATTGCATCACCTTCGAAATATATGGCTTATTTTTATTTTCATGTAGATGTCATTGATGTTATGGGCACCACCATAATCATTACGAGCATTGAAGAGCCTCAATCAAAACACATGTTGAGTTGAAAAAAGATGGAATTTTTTATGGTTGGATTTTTTTGGGGGTTAAAAGAAAAATGAATTATGACAAGGGGGATTCAAAATGGACCCTAAACTTTCCATTGCCGCAAAAGTGATAACCCCTATTGCATTTGATCTTGCTCTAAAACTACATTTTCAATGCATGTTTTAACCTTTTATTATCATAAATGTTCATGATAAGATTGACAACAAGATTGAACTACTAGTTGTTAATGGGAACAACCTCGAAAACATTTAGATTGTAAGTTTATAAAATTGTGAATTTTTTTCAAATGATGGTTTTTAGGTATTTTTTGAACTCATAGTTTGAGTTTGGTGCACCTACTACAAATAAGTTATGTTGTTTCCTTTCATGTTGAATTCCAAAGCTTGGTTAAATAGTTTTGTACAAAAGTACAAACTTTTTACATTGTGAAAAATATTGTTTACAACAACAATGGTCATTGACAATTCATCATTGTTGTCCCTATGTTTTCAACTTCACTACAAAAAATATTGAAGGATGTTCTCAATCCCCATGTGAAATGTGATGGACATGTGGTTGCTTGCAAGATATGTGTTGCTTCATTTTTGTATTTTTTTTTTCCATACAATTGTGTTCAATCATGTTTAGAATGATTAGATTCCAATCTATTTTTTATATTTTATTTATGTTTCGTGACTAAGGTGCCCAATGCTTCCACTTTGCCGTACAAGCATATTTGCTCAAAATGGAAACTTGGTGACATCTATTGGCTACCCTCCAATGGGTAATATTTTTGTAATTTGTTTTAAAGTGTTACCACGTGTTATTTGGACATTCACATCAACACCACAATTGAAATTGATGACAATACATTGTGTGTTGCCCATGTAAAAGGCCCTTGGTTGCTACTATTGATGTGAAATGTTTTCCTTACAAAATATTCAAATGAAAGATTGAAAGATTGTCTAAGATTGAGTTGCCTAGTGACTTGAAAATTAATGGTGTTTTCCCCTCGAATCCAATTAGAGATTTTTTTGGTTACAATTAGAATTTCAAAGTTCAAGCGGTTGTTGAAGATTTTCTTATGCTTAAACATTTTGAAATTTAGTTTTTTGAATTTATTTGGATTTTAGATTTTTCCTTTATATATAAATTTATCTATTTTATTAGTTTGTAATTTGTGTTGGTATTTTATTATTAATTAATTTTCAATTTTTGTTATTTTTTGGTTAATTATTGTTGTTTTATTGCAAATTCCAAATAGGTTGAATGTTATGAACGAATTTGTTCTTTGTAAAATAATGGAAATTAAGGTTTTCAAATCAAAGGCCCAAAATACCTTAAAACATTAAATTGTCAAATGTGAAGTTTTTAAATTGAAATCCCAATGCAAAATAGCTTATGATATTTGGGTTGTAAAATCTGAAGGAAATTGAATTCCCAAACTAGTCCCAAATCAATTATGAAACTAAACCATCACGTGTGAAAATGAAATTTCAAATCAACAAATCCCCAAATTGAAATCCTAAATTATACTAAAGTTTCAAAATAGGTTCTTATGTCGAGATGTCAAATTGAGATTCCAAACTAGGTTGTCAAATTGATTAGTTGGTTTCAATTTCAAGTTTAACTTTCACTCTACCCCCACCTAGGACAATTGGCTAACTTTCATATTTTTATTTTTTTGAGTGTTTCAACTAGCTAAACCTAAAACAAACCATTGATTTGCTTTCAATTGGCTACCTTCATCTTTTTTTCAATTTTTTTTTCTCAAGGGTGTTAAGATTAGTTACACTTAAACATAACAATTTTTTATTTTAGGGGGTGGGGGGGGGATCAAGTTACTGTTTATATCAACACAAATTTTGTTGGCACCAATGGATATTCATTTGGTGCTTCATGTTCACTATCTTTAACACATCCAAATTTATCTTTTTGTTTATGGTGATTGTTTGTTTCATTCGTTAACATTCTTACTTCATTATTCACAAACCTCATTTGAACTTTAAACCCATGTATGATGCATTTTGTCCAATCCCTTCAATTGAAATTCAATAAAAGATTGACATTCATTTTAGAAATTACTTATTATATGAAGATCATGGTATATATTTTATAGAATCATTTTTTTTAAATGACTATAAGTGCAAACTTTGAAGGTTTATGGGGTGACAATCATGCCATATTTTGTTTGGCAAACATTTTACAAAGGCCCATCCATGTATGGTAAAAAATAAATTGTGTAGTATGTTTTTGGGTAGGTGATGATTTCATCACTAATATTACATTACAATTACTCTATCGTGATGATATGTTTAATTGTAAAAATGGGAATTATGAATCAATCATTTTCCACAATATCTTGTGGGACTTAAACCAAACCATGCTAGAATAATCACAAATGGAAATAAATATTAACAGACTTAGAACATTATCCATTGGACAACAAGGTCAATTAAAGTGACCTCTACCTTTGTACAATATTGATGTCATTGCACACTTTCAAAAACAAAAAATTCAAGCATCGCATGCAAATGTTATTATAAAAAATCAAGCATTTCCATTGGGAGGTTATCCATGACAAAAAATTTAAAAACTTAATGATTACATTTCCACCTTTCATTTAAAATGATGTAGCAAACAAATTTCTTGTCAAAAATCCCATATTGGAATTGAAATTCAGTCAAATATATTTTCATCTATGCCATATTCATGACCAAAAACATTAACTTTTGTTAAAACAACATTCAAACATCAACAAATACATGTGTTAATATTAATTTAAATTCCATACAATATCCACAACAATGTTCTCCTCAACAATTAGATCTACAATTATTCCATGAACAACACCTACATTTAGATTCACAAAATGACATGCTAACATTTGACAATTGTATAGATTCTCCATGCACTTAACAACCAACTTCGGTTAATTATGTTGATGATATATTTTGTTCTACATCAATAGAAAATCCATCACATTGCCATAACAAATATTGTGAGTAACTTTTGAATATGTCAATTTTTCCATGTGTATGTTGTCATCAAACATCACAAACCAAGAAAATATTCAAACCAACAATTAACAATATATTTTGTTCTTTTAATAAAGGCAATAAGTCCACTATTGTGTAAGGTTGTTATTCTTTACATAGATATAAATTCCAAAATTTAAATTCTTAAAAACATTTGTTTGAATGACACTATAGAATGTGTTAAAATTTTTAATGAATTAAAAGAATGATTCATATGACCTTGTTTAACTTTTGCTCAAATTTGGCAAGGTTATGGACAATATAACATAAATGGAAATATCATAAATGTTCTTTTGAATGTTAATTTCACTTAATCAATGTTACTTCATCTTCCACATGATGAAACAACTATTGGTTTATAATTGAAAAGACAATTAAAATATAAATTGTCACATTTAATAGGTGATGTGCATCCAAACCTTATTATGACACCATTACATGATCTTCTCATCACATCATTATTCAAAAATTCCACAATAATGATTCATCCACAATGGTTTGATATGTTCACATTATCTAAACAAACCGAGCCCATTGATCATTGATGATTCCAAATGATAAATCATGTTACCATAACAATGGAGATGGATTTGAAAAAGAACAAGAAAAAATGTCATGATATATTATGGTGCAAAACTATTTATCATTATAACAAATATATGATTATTTTGAAATTGAAGTAACTCTAGCACCATGTTAAGGTTTTTTCCCAAGATGTTAGTTCTAAATAATTGAATTTTCCAACATTATTTTTTTGGCAAACCTTGTAACAACCAAATAACCATAATGTTTTATCAAACGATAGTTCAATGAGAACTTTGGTAGAAAGATCATAACTTTGCCACATATATACCAAATCTAATTTTTAAAGCTTTTAAAATATTAATTCATTATGTTATTGCATCATCTTGGGTTTGAATACATAAAGGAAAAATCCTTGGATGTCAATTTCAAGCATGTAATGTTATAAAGAAATCAAATTTGGATGTTATTTTATATTCTAATCTAAGGTATACGGATATTTTAAGACTACTTGTTTCACTTTATTATTTAAGTTGATTCTATATAATGATTTTTTTGTTAACCACCAACATTTTTCAAGTTACATGTTTGAGTGTTAAAACCAAATGGTTTCAATATTACAATGTTTATATGACTTAAATAAGAAAAAAAAGGATTTGATATTCCATTTGAAAAATTAGAATCCAAACATGTTGTAGACCTTAAACAATGTGATCTTATCCTCGTTATTACAACTACTAGATGAAATCCTTTCATAACATGTGTATGAAAGATAATACCATTTTGGACCTTTATTAAATATTTAATTTGTTACAAGATTCCAAAAGTTGTGGGAGTGAAAATGACCATGGATTTTTGTGGGTACATTGCCAATGCACCAATATAGTTTGCATTTTAACAATGCAACTGAAAATATTGTGGATAAATACATTACACATTATAGTGATAAACTAACACCTAATTTTCATTAAACTCAAACCCATCAACACAAAAAAACCTTGTGATAATTAAAATCAAATCGTTTTTTGTTATAATTTTCCATGGCCTCATCTAAAAAAACACAAATTCTTGAACCATTCACAATGGAAACTTTAATTCTTCAAAAAAAAAAAAAACATGAAATCAATTTTTTTTTGATGAACTTAATATAATAAAAGTACAAATAGCTTCTATGTCTTTCAACACATTATTAGAATTGATTTCTAAAACAAAGAAAAAAAATAAAATGCATTAAAAGTGAAATTGAAACATCAACAATGCATAAGATGGTAACAAAAGAACTAAAAACCATAATTGCCAATTGTAATGAAAAAGAAGTAGGAGCACATATTCGTATTCAAACAAATGGAAAATGCATTTCTTAATGTTCAACAAATGTTAACACAACTAGTTACATATATAGTGTTGTTTATCCTATGATACCATGCATCTAGAATACTCAAATTCAGTAGTACATCCCCATTGCAAGAACATGCATTTGTATTGAAAAATGTAGAATTGTTGAAAACATTTCCTTTGGACTTCACAATTGCATATTATGACATAATGGATGACAAAAATAAATAAATAAATATCATATAATATGTCATGTTCATTATAATGAGTATTGTGATCTAGAAAATCACTATAATGAACAAATGATTTTCCTTTTTTATAATGAACATAACCTTAAACAAGATTATTCCACATTACCTATAACATACAATATGCATTCAACACAAATCAGTTCAATGAAAAATCATAAAATTTTACTAATAATGCACATATAATCAAATGGGTAAACATAGAATCACAAGCATTTGAATTAACAATAAGAAACGACACAAATGTATGGATGGATAAATTTTCTAATGTAAAAAAATAAAATTAATCATGGCTTACATTGGGTTGCCACCATCAATTTATTCGTTGTATAAAAATGCATCCATAAAATATTAATAGTGAATATGTTGTTAGGCCATGTGTAGGTGATTCCATTATTCATGATTCAAATAATATTGATGTTAATGGTAAAATTATACTACCAAAGAGTTTTATTCATTACTTTAAAAATTGAATAATGAATGTATTATATTTTATGATGTCATGTATAGGAATAAGAAGAATATAGATGAACCATTTGATATGTCCATGAGTAGAGGTACCAATACAAATAAAACTTTCACATTACTGTTTTTAATTCAAGGTTTATTATGTTTTTATAACATTCACCCTCATTCAAATGTTAAAAAAAAAACCTTTGCTTGTGACATATACTAAGAAGCCAACATTTAATATTGATAGAACCACAATTCATTCAAGTCCTTCTATAGTTTTTAACTGTAAGGATTTACCATCATTGAGTTCATAACAATTAAACAATTTGGTTAAAAAATATGACCAATCACAATTGATAATATTAAATGAAATTCCATTAACAAGGAAAAGGATAATGAGATTTGTTAATTCTCAATTAAAATCAATTATACATATTCATTTTTTCTTGGAAATCTTGATGTAATTATCACTAGAGATTTTTATCAAATTCAACTAGTTCATGACAAAGGATTTCTCAAAAGTAATACAAATAATATTGATAGTGTCACTCCAAACTTTTGGATGGAAAAAATCAAATGTTATGAATTGAAACAAATGATGCACCAAAATGATGAACAATGAAGTGAAGCTAAAACATAATGAATCAATTTTCCTCAAAACCAATTGGGATATGTACATATTGTGTGTCCAAGACAAACATCATGATACATGTCCTCAATCCTTTCAATTGCAAAATGATGCAAATTTCATGGCCAATTTGCATTTAGAAGTTCATATAAAGAAAACCATGGTGATTGAACTTTGCAATGGTAATTATGTAACACATGAAGGTATAGTAAATGATGCATACAAAACATTCCAAAGTTCAAATAAATCACTTAATTCATATGAAATCATATGGATAGTGTTTAATAATTCCAAATGTGGTTAGTTCAACAAAGAATGCACACTTGTATGAAAATGAGATACATCCTACATGGACACCAATAAAACCCATATATAAAGATATCCAAATCGGTTCAAAATCTTTCCATATTATAAGAATAACACAATTTCCAATTCAATTGGTTACATCATGTGGGTCAAAACAAGATCAAAGGAGTCACAAACATTACTTTACATTAATCATGCATGTCTTTTTTCTCCAAATAACTTTGTTCATATAAATAATTCTTTGAATAAATATGAATTTGTAAAAATGTATAGATTCCTTGCAAATTTTATGTTTCATTCTGGAAAATGATGATAATTCCAAATCATACCAAAAAATGTTAATGTCTTAAAGTTGAATTTAATGTAATATAAAATACAACTTTGTTTAATACATCATGTACATTATACCCCATTTATATGTGGTAAAACATTATTGAAAATTTGAAATTGTGAATGCTTTTATAGTGTGTTTAATAAGTTATTATTATCTCAGTCTTTTACCATGAACTTATTTATATTATATGAATCCTTTGAAAGTCTTTTGTAAAAATGTCCATATCTAATGATCAAATTTTTCATTTTCAAAAGTCTTTAACTAAATAAAAACTTAAGATTGGATCAAATGGATTCTTAATTTGAGTTTCTTGACATTCATGTGTGTTAAAAAGGAAGAATGTGCCATGATTACCATGGTTTCAAATGACAAAAAAAATTAAATCTTTAATTTTTCATGACAAAATCTCACATCCAAAACCCTTTGTGGCTCCTTCGACTATATTTTGACCCATCTACTATACATCAAGCATAAGGATTGACACTCGATTATTTGACTTTTGACCCTACAAGTGTGTATATACATGATTTGACATATAAAACATTTTTTTGTGTTAAAAAAATTTTGTTATTTTTTTCAACCTTTATAAATGAACAAATTTCAAATTGACCAAGTGTTGAAAAATGGATCATTTGCAAACAACTACATGTTGGGACGCACTCATCCCCAAACCACAGACATTTTGCAACTTACATGTATTTATTTATTTTATCAATATGAGGTCATTACCTTTGCACATAAATGATGTGGATTACAATCTCAAAACATCTTATATATTATGGTTCAATGAAATGCATTTCAATGCAAATACAAAAAAAACATCTTTCAACATTAATACAACACCGCATTCAACAATAAGTTTGAATGGATGAAATGTTACAATGATTATATATGACAATTTCACTACATCATGATCACACGAAACGTTCACATATTTAGGAGTTGAATATATTGTAACAACATTCAATGTAAATACAAGAAAAACCATTAATGTAATAACAATATACAAACCTTCAACATTTAACCCTTTCAATGTTCTTGGTTCACTTTCAACAGTTCTTGGATGTAATGCCAACTTCTTGTTCAATGGTAATCATTGGCAATTTCATTATTGATATGCTTGATCAAAATTCAACACAACCAAATGAGCTCCAAATTTTTATGGACCATTACTATATGAACTTTAGTTTAAAAATCACAACAACTTATGGTTCTCATATTGATCATGTGTGGACAAACGCCCCCATTCTACAATGTAAGGAGTTGTCGAAGCTTATTGGATTGGCCGTAAGCCAATTTATTTTGCATATAAACTCCTAAATTATGTCTCACAATATAATCACAAAAGCAAAAAAACTTCCTCCAAAATCATGAACAACAATGACAAAACCAAATAGTGACAAAATGCTAAATTTCCATGTGTTCGGTGGTTATTTGGTTTTTTGAATAACCATTGATTCCAAGTTTTCGAAACCTTAAAGGACCACTAGTTTTCATGAGAGAACTAGAGATTATGGAAGATGGTTATTTGAAATTTTCACCCTCATTCAATAAGTGGCTATATACTAAGAAGGTTGATAATAGACGGATATTTGTAGCAAATTCTAATAAGCACCCAACAGGGCTACAGACCTTGTCTAACCTGACAATGACAACAACATTCATGCATGCTAGGCCAAAGACACACAATTAGCTGCTTGTTTGATACTGAGGTGTAGCTTGCATGCTTCTCTTCACTCTCATCAATGTTCCTTATTAAGGGAAGTGCAACACATAGCTTGTCATAGACCAGAGTCACATGACTGGAGATTTGGAGCAAATTGGCAAGTTACATGCCTTTCATTTTGACATTTCTTGTATTGAAAACAATGTGTGCATTGGTTACTTATGTGTGTTCAGAGCTCCAATGCGAAATCTGAAACTTGCACACTATGAAGTCTTGTGTCCTTGTCAGAGTGTAAATTAAATAATCCAAGACAAACTTTTCAGGTTCATGTCTTTTTTAGCTGTGTGAATTAATTTAAAGAGAAGCTTCTGAGGTCAAGTGTGTGCTTTTCAAAGTGTCAATTCAATGAAATATTGCAGTCAAGTGTCTGCAGGTAAGAAAGTGGTGCACTGGTATTTCTAGCTCCCCTGTGTGGCAGAGTTTGCTATCTCCAGTAATTCCAATTTTCCTTCTCCAGGCACCATCTGGTAGGGCACCAGCTAGGACCAGCCAAACCATGGCTAAGACCTTTGTCAGTGTTGGATGCAAAATGAACCTGAATAATTTCACTCATTGGCTGGATAGGTAGCCCCTTTCTTGCTAGGAAGGCATCTAGAGGCACCTCAAGACCTTCTACCAGTGTTCCAACTTTTGTAACTTAACTCAGTTGAGTAGATGGTTGTCAGACTGAGCTTTTCCAAACTTTCTTGACTTCCATTACTAGATTACCACTACACTACCAGAATATTTTGACCAACCTGATGCAATAATATGGGACAAGCTTAGTTTTTGCAAAGCAAGGACCCCAGAGTGGTGCTTCATAACATGACCAGAAACTGATTTTAAATTATTAACCAAGCTAAACAAACTTTTGAACTTCATACTCTTTATATGTCATTGAATGCTTTGGCGTGTTTCTCATCGACATATGGCAATAAAACAATGCATTGTTTGATTGTGAATTAAAATGATACAGCTCCTTCAGGCCAGGAACTCGTTCACTAACCTCAATCCATCCAGGACTGCTCACACCCATGAGTGCCAGAGGGTGCTGCACCATATGAAAACTGATGCTAGGTCTTGTAATTAAGCAAGTAGGGAATTCCGACCAGGAGGAATTTCTTCGTGAAAGAGTGGCAACTTGTCTCCAGCAAAGAAGTTGCGCTCTGCTCCATGCTCATTCACCTGCTCAAGCCCCAAATACAACCATGGTCCTCTTATGCATGACTTTTCTAGAGGAGAGATTCACCTTGAATAGCTTTCACTTCTTCAGAGCTCAAGGTTTGCAACTTCAGCTAGTCATAAAAATGATGGATCTAAGTCAATGATAGTTACTACAATAGGCAGAAGTGGTCAGTTCCCCACTACAACAAAACAAACCAACATGAATATTCCATCTCTTCTGTTTTACTTCCTACATAAAACCCAGTTGGCATTTGTCCCTTGAAGGCTTCAAAAATCATGATGTTGCTCAAGGGTAGGTCATACTGCTCAAAAAGCAACTGGAGAACACTTTAGAAGCTGTTTTCAAACACTGGCTCTTGGAAAGTCAAGACAGTTCATCTTCCAGTTAGAATGAACAAAGAGGAGTTTGAAATGCATGGAATCGATGGGAGGAGATAATGAGAACTGGAATGCTGTATTTCCAGGATGGTTCACCTACTACTGATGCTTTATTATAAACAGGATTCATAGGAGCATCAATCCCAATGCTTGCAGGAGAAATCCCTCCCTTAAAAAGAAAGCCAAAATGATGCACAGAAAAATGAAAGCTTTCATCTTTATGTCCAAACCACAAGGCCACAACACTGCTTGTTCATTCTCAATTATGTATAGGAGATCAATGAAGCTGCAGAGAAATCTCCACAACAACAATTAAAGGTAACATGACAATGAGTGCAGTCATGACCTCATGAGAGTCGCCCACAAAGTGACAGATCATCACCTTCATCACGAATGGCAGTGACGAGCTGTAATTTCAATTATGTATGGAAATAAAGAGAGAGATAAGGAACTCACTGTAACAGTGCGAACGACACCACCACTTGCTCCATCTCTAGCGATTGCCAAAGCAATTGACTTCACAACAAACCTCTGCAACCAATACAATTCATTGCCTGGTTACTGCATTGCTTGCACTTGTATCTCCAGCAGGGAGGCCATGAGTCCTCCAGCCCTAAAAGGTGTGGACATAGATCCCCAATCTTCTTACACCCAATCTTCTCTCTTTCGGTACCATGTCAACTAAGTGCACACACCAATTCAGCAACTCTATCCTATGGTAGCACACCTAGATATGATCTCCTGAGCCAGAACTCAATTTCCAAACAGCTGTGACAAAGCTTATGTTTTAGTTACAAAATTCAGTCCATTACCCCCCTCTTTCTTGAGCTACTAAATTGCCAATGACTATCTGGTGGTGCTCATTGTTGTTTCATAACAGTTTTCTGCAACATGAAGCTGACAAGGATATGTAACAAGCAGCATACCTCTGCTTCATCTTTGCTCATGTGGGGACGCCAGGCTTGATCCAGAAAACCATACAAGTAACTTGACCCCGATCCTGCAATCCTCCTCCACCAAGGTAAGAGAAACAGAGCCAAAACTGATAAACAGGAGTACTCCAACAACTGCAGTCTGTTAATGATAGGTGCATGATGACAGTAACAGCTAACAGTACAGTACAAGTGCATGACTTGAGTCTGAAGAATACCAAGCCACTCATATAAGTGCATCGGTTCCTGCTAGACCCCCATCATTTTGGTGTTTTGATGAAGTCACTAGCTACACATGGACACACACCTATCTCAGAAACTTGGAGCCAACACAATGGGATGCAGAAACAGGGTGGTCCAAACCTCCAGTGGCGAATGGAAGACGCAGCAGGGTGCCTCCCAGAGGAACAGCATAGACACTTCCCCCATCATATTTGTCCCACCCTGCCACTATCATGCCTGCTTGCAAGAATGACTGCATCCAGCAAACATCATCTAGATCATCAGCTATGTGTCATCATATTGCCGCCCAACCCCAAAAAATCAATATGGGCAAACTGATCCAGTCCCAATTAAATGCTTCTAATGGTGAAACTACTCTTTTCAGATCCCCATAGACCTTCGCAATAACCCGGCTTCCATTTCTGTAAGCACATGTTGATTTCAGGTTCATTGGTAATATTGTTGCTAAATCACTTTCATAATACACAACAGGCTGACCTTGTTTTGATATGCCAGCTCCTTGACAAGAGTTGCTGCAGTTTTCACTGTGGCTTCTCTGCCTAGCTGAATTCTGCAAGTTTTTTCCAGAGAACACTTTCCCTAGGTCAGACTTCCATTCACTCCAATTCACAGCCTTCTACAACATGGTGCATGATGACAAAATTTGAGGATCTCCAGCAACACAAGCACTTCAAACCATACATACTTCGCTTCCTTTATTAGTTGTGTGCTTCAAGACATGCAATATGCACAAAAAGTGAGGGCTCACGTGTGTTGATTTAGAAAATATCGCACATAATCAGACACAACTTGTGTATCTGCAGCCTGCAAACTCACACCAATAAACCCATGTCACAACTTGTTCCAGTAGCAATGTCAGTCCATATCTTCTTCACTGGCAGCAAATAAACATGGTGAAGCCAATGCTCAGAAGGACATCAAATGAGTTCCAACACCTAAAGAAAGATGAGAAGGTAAAGTCATTATTCACTGAGCCTAGAAGAGTTTCTGGTCATGGATCATGGCTCAAGATCAGCTAGAGCAGTTGCAAATTTGGACTGTGTCCCAGTTTTCAATCTATAACAACAATATCCACAATCTATAATCTGAAGAATTCAGGAAGCAAAGGAACAGTAGAAAGGCAAGAAATACCGAGCCTGATCGACAAAGGTAGACATTGTCAGTAAGTTGAGTAATTTTGTCCGATGCACGATTTGCAACATACACCCCTGGAATTCAAAGCCCAACACTTCTACAGACATAAATCCCTGAGCTCCTTAAACAAAATGGCAGTTCACATCAAGCCTGGAAAGTCCATATCCTAGTTTCATGCCACATTTGTTCAATACACTCCCTGATGATGCTCATTTCTTTAAAATTAAGAAAAAATGCCATGGTCACACCTACTCTATTTGCACCACAAATCATCCAGTTTTTTTAGTTCAAGAAAAAGGGGGCATAGTTTAGGGTTAGGGTTTGGGTCAAATAAAACCCTAGACTGCATATGATAATTGTAAAACATGCACAACTCACAACATACTGATTGCATTCAATATCAACTCAATGTCACTGAAGATGCTAAGAAGGAACTTTTTTACCTGTGGTGGTGCGAGAATCTGCCCCAAGAATTACACCCCCATTGTATTCCACAGCCATGATAGTTGTCTACAGCCAAAAAAATCCGGCAAACCAAAAAAGGTTAGATTTTATTTCTCTCTCTCTCCCCTTTACAAATTGCCATTCACCATGTGTTGCAGTTTCCCACATTAAGACAAAATTGAAGAAAAGAAGAGATGTCAAGAGAAACAAACCGAGTGGAGATGAAACCCTAGAATAATAATACTCCTAATAATCATCACGCTCGTATCTACGCAGATTGCAAAAGAAAAAACCTCCACAATAAACTTTAAACATACCCATTATGTGGTCGGTTCTCACGGGAAAAAAAATGAAAACAAAAAGAAAGAAAACTAACATGACAAGAAATGACTGCAGTCACGAACTTCTATAGCATCCTCACTCAAGCTACTGCTAGGGTAAGCTTCATTTTTACTTCTCAATTTGTCTCCGTACAGAAACAAAGCATCTAAGTCTAAGGCATATACAGAAGAAGAGTGCAACAGCCTCTTAGTAGAAGAAGAAGTTGATGATCCAGAGAGTACATAGCCATCAAGCTCAAATGTTGAAATGCTGAGTTCCGGTTGAAACCCTCGGTTGCTATTTGGCTTATTGTTACCGCAAGAAAACAAACACAGAGGCAAAAAAAAAATTCAAGGAGAAGATGAAGAGAACGCTGCCTAAGAGAGAGACAGAGACAGAAAATTACCCCCATACTGTGAGCCGCAGATGTCCATTCTCCAGCCATGGGCTCCATGATCCTTGAAAACTAATAGACGCTGAAGAAGAAGAAAAAAGCTATATCAACAACAACACAAGAGAGAGAATGATGATGCGGAAACAACAATCGCCTCCTGTACACAGACAAGACAAAAACAGACAACGCCGGAGACCAAAAAAGAAAGGAAAAATGTACAAGATACGTGCTCTCAAAGCAAAACACTGCGGGGGAGATCAAAAACAGAGAACGAAAGGAAAACACTGCTGCAGCGTGGTTGGTTGATTGGAAAATTCACAAAACCCTAACCCTAACCCTAATTTGGATCGAAAATGACATTGTTTGTGTTGATGTGTTTGTTCATATGTCATCTATTTGTATCATTAATGGTGGTGGTTTTTTTTTTGGAAAAGGTGAGTTTGAAATTGTATTTCTTCATAAGTGTTCATAGTATTGATGATTGAATTGTTTTGCTAATAATTTTTTTGTTGAAGTCTTCAATAATCATAGTTTGACAATTTGAACACATTTTTTATATTGTATAATGCATTTTAGAAGATAAAGTTGAAATATAATGTTTGCATTTTGGGCGGTTTACATATTGTAATTGATTACATACAACGCTTTTCATGTGTTGTTGTTTTAAAAATGCGATGATAAATCTAATGCCAAAGTTTGTGAATGTTATAATTTGTGTTAATAATACATTGGTATTGTAAAGTATCATAATTCCATGCTCATTATAAGGTGACAAAATATGATTTTTTTGTGATAAGGCATTATAGAATAGGTATCCATTATTTAGCTAGTGGTGTAGGTACATATTAATAGGTATTTATTTAGTTAATACATATCTAAGATAGGTATTAGTAAGTATTTAAAGCTAATATTAGTATAAATATTTATTAAGTATCTATTAACTACTAGGTATCATGATAGGTTTAGCAACCTAGCTAAGGTAGGTGCCAAATTAGAAAATAGTATGTAACAAGGTGGGTAAGTAATTAATATGTACCTATTACCTAGCTTATGGCTATTAGTTAGGTACCTATCAGATAGGTATTTAAGGTAGATACCTAGCTAATCTTATATATAAATTCACTTAGTCCCTACGTGCGTTCGTGACGGAGCTCGGGTCTGTCACGGACGGATGACCGAGCCCGGCCCAGGATTCCCGGGATTCGGAAAACGGGATTCGGAAAACCGGGATTCAGAAGGGTTCGGGACTTCTGGGATTCGGAAAATGGGAAACAGGATTCGAAAAAACGGGCAGCCAGACAAGGCAGGGCAGGGGGTAAGGCAGGGTCCGTCAGTCCGTCAGTCTTGCAAGGCAGGGCAGGAGCAGGGCCGGGCGGGCAGGGGCCAAATAAATAGTAAAAGATAAGAAAAAATAAAACTTATAAAACTTCACAGTGGCCGAAGGTCACGGGCACCCATGGGGGACTTCAGAGTGGCCTTCGGCCACGGGCACCCACTAGTACATATTTAAGCTAAGTACTAACTTTAAATACCTACCTTGTAACCATCTAATTCATAATGTAGTCACAATGTAATCACAAAGATGATTAAAGGACATATGACTACATGACTAAATTAAAACATAATTGCAAAATATTTTAATCACAAAAAACACACTTTGGCATTGTGTGTAATCATGGATGCCATTTTTGGCATAATGATTTTTGCCCAATAAATATTTAAAGATGTTTTGAAAACATTTTGTCCTTTTTCAACCCCACACATTGCAACCATTATTCTATTTGGTTACATTTTAATGACATTTGACCATTTTAAAATTGCAGGTAACTTTGTTGCACTAATTAATGATTAATATTGTTTATGGGTTGTAACATTCACTACATTGTTCATTTATGAATATGATTTTGACCTTTTTTATAAATATTTATAAATTATTACCATGGAAATTGAAGTAGCCTATAACTTTATTTACACAATGCACTATAATGGGTTAGTGATTTTTTTATATATATGTTCAAATATCAACATGATACATGAATTGAACCGTCTATTTTTAATATGTTGAAACCAGTGTTCATGGGTTACATTTTATACTTATCATAATTTATTAAAACACGTATATAATTTAAAACTGCACATTTATATTGGAATGAATAAGTGAGTTTTTTTAGATCTATTCAATTATCAACATTTGCACATGAGTTGAATCATTCACTTTGAATGTGTTAAATCCATTACTCACATGTTGCATTTTGTATTCATCACAATTTTTTGAGATGGATGATAAACATGCAAATTTCAATGTGCATGTAAACCTTTAAATTACAAATGTTTAATATTTAAAATTTTCGTACATTGATGTAAATTAAGATGTATGTTTTTCCTTTTTTTTCTTTTGGTGTATGTAAAACAAATCCATGCCAAAATCTTTTGACTAATTTTTTTAAAAATTAATTATTAAAATTCTATTATTTTTTAATTTTATTTTTGCCATCATCAAACTTTTTTTGAAGATTGTTTTGCAACAAGTTTATGTTTAAATATTCAAAATATAATTTGAGATTTAATTTTTCTAATCAAATAAATTAATCAATTTAGAATGGTGGTCATAATAATGACATCATTGATTTTTATTTTTTTTCTATTTTGTGGTTTTATTCAATGTCATCACAAGAAGATTTATCCATTATTTTGCTAGATACCATGTAAGGAGGTGTTAGAATCTTTTTTTATTTTGGTTGCATGTCCTAACCCATTGTAGAATTCTAACCATTCAAAAAAAATTATTGAATTTTGGTTTTCAAATTAAAAAATCCTTTGTTGCTATTGATGGCCCCTTTTAATATTCACAAAATGGTGGAAATTCACCACCAAAAAAACTCAATTACATCATTAAAAAAAAATTCAAAATTTTTGGGATAATGTTTATGATTCAAAGATTTTTTTTAAAATTTTAAATATGTTCAATGTTGGAATTGTGTATGGGTTTAAGGTTTGAGTTATTAAAATTATTCGTGAAGAGTAACTATTTTCTAAAAAAATCGTGATCTTATTTTTTTGGCAAAATGATTTTTTTGCATTTTTCCTTGAATTTGCACTAATTTCCAATCCCCCCCCCCCTCTCCCCCCCCCAATCATCAAGTTGCAAAATTTTGCTACCAAAAAAATGTTGGGTGGGGTTTAATCAAACTATTTATTGCCAAAATTTCGCCATTTTTTTTAATAAACTCTACAAAAAAAATGTAAATATATTTGTACACCATATGAAAAAATAATATGAAAAATACCTTGTGATATTCTTTTTCAAAGTTGTGTAATTAATCATTTGTATTGGCCAATATGATTAATTTTTCTAAACAAATATGGTCTTTGAAAATTAAATTGTATATTGACTATTTAATTAATTTTTTTCTTTTGGTTAGTTTTTGTTAATTTAAAGGGGCAATAACATCAACAAAATAATTTTTTTGAACAAAACTTGAATTTTGTTGAATTTTTAAAATATATATATCCTCAAATTTTTGCAATATGGTATAGTAGGTAACCATCGTATTGAAGGATTTAAACAAGTTTCAAGCTCTAAAACTTGTTTTTAACCAAACGTGGCTAAATTTTCTTATGGATGATTGCCATTTGAGCAAGTTGGAAAAAATGGCAAAAAAAAGACCTTGGTGCTTAATCATATTGAAGAAAATATTTTTTTTCAAATTCTCAAAACATGGACATATATTTTACATAACAAAAATAACATATGTTGAAAATTTAATGAAGACATTTTAAAATTCGCGTTGAATTGAATCGCATTTACAAATATTGTAGATTTATTCATAACATGTTTTTTTTATTAAAAAATTAAACCTTTAAACTTATTATTTATAAATTATAATTTTTTTGAACACATTATTTAATAAACTTCAATAACTTGTTTTCATTTTTAGAAAAGAAATGTTGTGAGCCAACAAGAGAAATTGAGGTGGTTGCAAATGTGGAATTCAACAACCTGTGAAAAGGAAAGCAAAAAGTTTCTTATTGATCCATTGATGAAGGAAGCATTTGAATTGTGGATGGTTACACACACATTTTGATACCATTTGATTAAGGATATATAGATGTAGATTGATTGTATGTTAAACAAGGCCAAGGGAAAACCAATGTTGAAGATCAAAGAAATATCAATGTCCATTCAAATTTCAAATTAAAAAGGGTTTTTCATTATAAAATGGCAAATGAGAAAATCAAAGCCACAATCTTTTGGGATAATCTCCCGTGGGACTAATCAAAGTTCCAAAAAATGTTAAATCATTACATCTACATGTAATTATATCCATATATGCATTTTGTAGACAAGGTTAAACATATGTGCATTCCTTTCAAACTTACAAGATTTATGAATCACAATTTTTTCTAACTACATTGCAATTATATTCAAAGATGGCGATTTTTTGGTAAAAGACCCTTCCACATTATCAATTTGGAAGGATGCACCTAAAACCTTTTTATTGAATCCACATTGCAATATTTGGACATAATTTCATTTATTAGGCGCAACTTGGTACATGGGCATGGAAAACTATATATTAATGAAACTTCAAACAAGAGGCAATATAAAGTTACAATCGGGAACTTCCCAACTTACATTTGCATGGATTTTGTGATTATTATTTCAAGTTTATTGGGGAAACAAAGGAAATGGGTGTTGTGTAAACACATGTATTATGTATTGCAACATGTCATGTTTTGTGGGGAATTGGAAATTTTCAATCATTTCCCAACTTGGAGTTGTAATGAAGTTCATTGCTTATTGGTTCATTTTGTAATTTTTACATAGGTGTCATAAGCATGAAAACAACCAAGGCTACAAGATTTTCTAACCAAAATGAGAATAAATTAATCTTAATTCCAAATCTAGATTGTGAAATAAAGTAAACAAAAATAAGAACATGACATGTGTGAAACAAAAAATCAAACAATAATTTATTGCAAATAATAAACAAAAACATAACAAGGTTATGACAAGAAATATACAAAATACTAATATTGAATAGACTTAAGGTAATGAAAAAAATTATTTGTATTTATGCCCATTAAATACCTAACTCAAGGAAATTTCCTTCCAATCTACATATGGCCCATGTGGCCCATGTGCGTCCATGTGTAAACTATGAGTGAACTAAAATTCAACTAATAATGAACTTAAACTTGATTAAGAATGAACTAAAAGTTAATTGGAAATGAACTAAGAATTAAGTGAAGTGAATTCAAAATGTATAAAGGGTTAACTAGAAGTGAATTGATAATGAACTATGAATTAATTAAAAGTGAATTAAGACTTAATTAAAAATAAATTGAAAATGAATCAGAAGTGAATTAAAATTTGATCAAAGACTAACTAAGATTTAATTGAAACTAAATAAAAAGTTAGATACAAGTTCATTACAAGTCATGGATGAACATTCAAATGAATGAACCCCATAATATTTGCATTTGTGACAATAGGTAGGAATAATAATTAGAAATGATAACAAAATTATTTTTAAAAAAATGTCCATTGTAACACTAAAGATGATGTTATGTGTTTTGCTCCAAGGCCAAAAATTGCACCAATTGTTACTATTTTGACTTTACATGTTTTAATTTGTAAAAGGATTGAATTAGTGTTGATTCTTAAATTTGATAAATATGAATCATGTTTCAATGTGTGAAAAATCACACATAAATTTGAATGTGTTAGTTAAATATTGAATATAAATGCACAATAATATATCGGGTGGTCTAATAACATCCTTCTATTTTTACCCTTAAACCAAAAAATTTTAAAATTATTTTCATGATTGGAATATTCCATTAATGTGAATGAATTTCTTTTGCCATGGAAACAAAATATTTGAATATATGTGGCAAGAATATTATGTACATGTGATAAAAATATTCCAAAACATTCATTCATGTTCACAATAGTCATGTTCACATGTTCACTATTTAACAAAATTTAGTTAGTTGGTTTGTATGGGTTTTCTTATTATGACATGTAAGGATTTTAATGATTTTGTGATTTTTCTCTTCCCTTAACTCTTTCAATATGGACCAATTGTTCGGGTGCAGTCATCACAAAAAAATATGACACTTGTGGTATCAAATCCTTTCATCATTTTTCATTTTCTTTTAGTTTGTTCAAAGTTTTGTTATTTCTTGAATTGATTCCTTACAATTTTTGTTTATTTGTCATGTTCATTCACATGTGTTTACTTTGTGTAGTACTTTGGAGCACAATTAACTACAATAGCCATTGGAACCACCACATTTGTTTACTAAAGGTTGTTGTGCTTTTGATTGGATTGCTTGCACGAGTCAATGATCACGGATGGTGCCCATTGGAGACCATTGAAGACAAGCTACATCTCACCATCAACTGGCAACATTTTTACAATGACTATAGGTTGGAGTTTAACAAATGTATGCAACAAATAGAATAGGTGTAAAGCTTGAACTTCAAGAAAGGATGTTGTAGCAAGTTTCATTTTCAAGAAGTATTGGCAACAAAGTATAAAGAGAAATGTTTGCAATGAACTTCAAGTTTAAGAAGTAATGGGAATGAAGCTAGAAAGAATGTTGGGCAAGGGTAGGAAAGAAAAAAAATGAGGGGGGATAGTTTAACATTGAAATATTCAACCTTTTTTGACTATTTATGTAACACAAAATACAATTATTGGAATGCAAAGTTTCTTTAAATTTAATGTTAATTAACAATTGATGTTAACACCAAGTTAACAAAACTACCACGTCACATGCCACATCACCTTCAATGATAATTAATAATGAATGTGTGGACTAAATACTATTTTTTTTAATAACCTAAAACACCAAAATATCATTAATGGTACCCCTATGTGTGGTGGATTTTTACCTTTATATGTTCTAGTGTTTAAATGATATTGAAAATTTGGGATGAATGAAAATTTTGCCACCATTTAGTGATAAGGTTAAAGTCATATGTTTCCCTCAATGCAATTTTCAAATTATTTTTTCATGGAATTCCAAAAAACATTGGCAATTGCAAATGTAAATGATGTGGATTCAACAAGGGTGGCACTTCTACTAAAATTCATTGTCTTTGAAGTGCCATATGTAGTATTTAAAATCTCCAAATGTTTAGAAAATGATTGATGTTTTGACCTTCCCTTGGAACCAATACTAAAAAGGGACTATCCCTAATCCACCCATCACACTTTAGGCACAAAACCTTCCTTCCAATTCATCCACAAATGGTAAAAGGGTGAAGCACACTATGGTCACCCCTTTTTGGGCCTTTTCGAGTTTTATAATATGTTAATATACATTATAATGTTCAAAATTATAATACATATTTCCCAAAATGTGGTGCATTTAATGTTGGGTTTAAGTTTTAGTGTTTGATATTAAGATTAAATTTTTCACAAAGTCAATTTTATTTAATATTAGTTTTAAATATAATAAATGTAATATTTGAAATTCAAATGACCATGGGCATGTTTTTAGTATACAAAATATAATAAACATGTTTCAAATTTCAAACTGTATCAAGTATTTGGTTTGATTAGTCATTCAAATAAGTGTTTGAAATGGATTTTACACATTTCCTCAATTCACAATGCTTGTCACCTTCCATTTCAAAATGATTATTTGTTAAAATTTCAATACTTATGATCAACACTTTTTAAAAATCCCATTTGTGAAATGAAAATGAACATTTTCACATGGTTCAAAGTATGTGGAATCACATGTGAAACAATTATTACAAAATTTGATAAAGATTGATCATTATTTTAATTATTTTAAATATATATATATATATTTTTAAATACACAATTGCATACATTATTTTCATACAAATACCGTTATATACATAGAAAATATAGTTTCCCCTATTTCATTGCTTGGGTTATGTTTTACCATAAAATATGAAAACATTATGAAACTTTTTTTTCCTGTTGACATGGTTTAGGTTAAAAACAATACCAAGGGGAACACTACAATGTGTACATACAAGTGGGTCACTATAATGTGCTTTCACCTGCAACAATAATGCAAGAAAAAATCAAACATGAAAATAATTGTTTAATCAACCAAGACATTTCATTAAAGGTTATATTATTGTGCTTAGCCCATATGTATTCCTTAAAACATTCAAAACTCAAACACTCATCCTTGCAATTGGATTTGTGATCCATTTCATCACAATGTCTTCATGTTTGACTTCCATTAATAAAATGAAGTCACATAACACAAGGAATTTTTGGATGGACTATCAAAATGTGTTCAACATAAACATCCCCCTAGCCAATTATCTTTGTAGCAATGAAATCACATGCAAAAAGATCATGAACTTGATTGAACTTGATAAGGCTATGCATTAGAAACACACATGACAATGCCAACAACATTTTTGTGTAGCTACCAAGTGATCCAAGTTAACAATAACCTTGGTATCAACTAGTGTGTTGACAAATATTTTTATTTATGACAATATGCAATATTTCTCCATCACTCATTCCATTGGAGCAAATGTATTAACTGACTCAATCTACACATTCCTCAAAAAAAAATTCCATTCCATCTCCATCAATTTTGTCGACTTTTGAAATTCAAATAGTAAAACTTATTTGTTTGAACATCTTTTGTTGCAAACTTGACCTTCCTCTCACTAACATTATTGAAAGTTATCAAATATAAGAAGATGCAATTTATCTTCATGTTCAACCTTTGAACATGCCTCACAACATGAATCATCTGTCATAATAGGTTCATTTTGTATAAATCACAATGTGAATAATATTAAACGTGTTTTCATTGTTCATTATTAGGGCTAAACTTTACAAATGAATTTACAAGTGCGTTGTTGCTAGAGGATGCAATGTAATTTGGTTAAGAAAATGAAATTATGTTCAACCCCAGGATAAGGCCATAATGAAAATACAAGAAATTTACAAATTGATTCAAAACATTGACATTCTTACAATGGCATTTTATCATTTGGAAAAAAAAACTAGAGCACAAATTATTAGGTACTTTCAACAAGCCATGGTGCGGTTGCAAGGATGGCTTGTGCATGAGTGTAAAGCCTAAGTTTAAAATTTTGAACTTGGAATTTAAAGTTTAATATGATTTTAATCCACCTAGGTGGATGACTATGTCCATAGACAAATGATTTCATATGGATGAATTTCATTGATTGAAATTAAATAAATAAATGAAATTCATCCATAATTAATAAAATAAAATATAAAATTATATATATCCATCTTCAATTGTTGTCCAAGTATTAATATTTTAAACTTGAATGTCATTTAATAATGATGGATAATGAAATTGTGATAATAGGGGAAAAATGTGACATGTGATGGGACCAAAATAATTTTAAATTCAAAAAATCATTTTCATCAACAATGTTAAACAATTTCAGAAATATTTTCATGGGATGAGTGTACCCCCCCGCTTCCCCCCCCCAAATTGTTATCAACAACATTAATATATCTATTTTGTGGAAAATTGGAGTGCTTTGAAAACAAATAATTATCTAAAAAACCCATTTGTAATTAATGATAATAAGATGTTTGAAAAAATTAATTAAGGTGCCTAAAATTGAATATTAATTTATTGAAAAAACCCATTGTCACCAATGACTTCAAGTAGTTTAAAAATATTTATAACATTCAAACCCCATTATTGTCAACAACATTGGTTAAATTTGAAAAAATCGTGGCACCTTCAATAAATAATGGAAAAAACCCCCATTGCGTGCCAACAACATTTATAATTAGGTTTGAGAAAAGTTGTGGCACCTTTGGAGTAGCAAAAGGAAACTTGCTATTGTCTATGTTACTGAATCAATTTGTCGCCCCCAAAAAAACTTGATTTTAATTATTTTAAATAACAATGACCATCGGGTGGATGTTAACATAATAGTAATAATATGATTAAAACATCTTTATAAAATTAAAAACCATAGCCATGAAAAATACATTTATATAAAATTAGATTATGTTTCATGAAACTTTAATTAATTAAAATTATGGGAAAATAATGTTCAAAAAATTTCATGATAAAATTAAACATTCATCCATAATTTTGACGGAGGTTCCATTTATTAAAAACATGTAAATGTAAGTTTTTCATCCATACAATAAATGAATAAAAAAATCATTCGTCTATAATAAAAGATGTTTACATTCATCTTCATGTATGTTTTATAATTTACTAATACAACATTCATTTTGTAATTAAATTTTCAGGTTTTACTTGCATACGTATAGGGAAAAAAACATGTTATGAAGCAATGTTGATAATCCACACAAGTTAAAATATTGTAAATAGTGGATGTAGACAAGGTTCACGATTGACAGTAGATACTAAAGGTCAACAACAACAAGAAAGTGATATGTGATTGAAAATTCACATAAGAATTTGATAACAATAAGAAAGTTACACATGACAATCCCAAGAGCACAATGCCAAAAAATGTTGATACCAACAAGTTGGTGACATGAACTTAGTAAAAGAGGATGTTGACAACAAGCTATGAACTTGCGATCAAAGAGAGGAACACACATCCATTACAATTTGTAACAATGTCAAGCACAAAGATACAATAAGATAAATCACAAGCATAAAAACACAAAGCAAATTAATAACTTAAGTTGGAAACTTAAAACCTCATGCATGTTAATGTGTTTGGGCACCTAACAACATTTAGAATTTAATGATTAAAAACCATGTTGTGAAACTCAATTTGCACCAATGCAAAACTTCAACTTCATTGAAGGCAACATGGTAGCAAGGTATGGGCATTGTGAGCCATGCATTTTCATGCAATGTAGCTAGTTCTTGCAATTAGGGCCATTAAGAAAACCCAAATTTAGACAATTTGTTTGAGATTTTTAAAATTAAAAAAAAAATCGGGTATGGTGTTTGAAATCAATATTTTTTGTTCACAAAAAAGAGAAATTACACATCACATAGTGTGTGATAATGTTTTCATACTACTTTCAAAAGAGTTCTTCAAATTATTATTGATATTATTTGATGAACCTAGGGGGTGCATCATCAATCTTATGTATTCTTATGGTTGAGATCCTTACCCTACTACTACACTTAAGAACATGGCCTCAATCAGCCCTGGTTGAGATCCTTACCCTACTACACTCAAGAACATGGCCTCAATCAGCCCTGGTTGAGATCCTTACCCTACTACACTTAAGAACATGGCCTCAATCAGCCCTGTTAAAGATCCTTACCCTACTACTACACTTAGAACACGGCCTCAAGCAGCTCTGTTCGAGATCCTTACCCTACTACTACACTTAAGAACACGGCCTCAATCAGCCCTGGTTGAGATCCTTACCCTACTACTACACTTAAGAACATGGCCTCAATCAGCTCTGTTCGAGATCCTTACCCTACTACTACACTAAGGAACATGGCCTCAATCAGCTCTGTTGGAGATCCTTACCCTACTACTACACTTAAGAACATGGCCTCAATCAGCTCTGTTCGAGATCCTTACCCTACTACTACACTTAAGAACCTGACCTCAATCAGCTCTGTTGGAGATCCTTACCCTACTACTACACTTAAGAACATGGGCTTCCTCAATCATGCAGTGCAAAAGATTGGGTCAAATTGCATTCTTTCAAGCCACCAAATGGGGCTGCTGCGGCTTTTACATGTGTGCTTTGTACAAAGAAAGAAGCCCCATGCCATTGGTACCCAACCTACCTTAGGTATGGCGACAAGTCCCTTCCTTGGTTGGTAATTTTCCCAGGCAAGCGGCGGACATAGCCAGGTGCAAAAGTGGGATGGAGTAATAATTTGGTAAGAGTAGGCAGCAATAGTTGGGAAAGAGTAAAATTGGATTTTACGGACTGGTCGCTCCTCCCTCGTCGTCGTCGTCGTCTCTCTGGTCCGCTCCCAACGTTTTTTCACTTCGTAGAAAGGGGCGCGCGGGGCAGGGGGAACGGGGTGAGAGGGGTGAGAAGGGCTACACAGACGAGAGACGTCGAGACACGAGAGAAGTGAGAGAGAGGGAGAAAGGGAAGCCACAGCTGTGTGTGCTCTGTACGGTCGCCGATCGGATCTGGATCCGGCATTGTGCTCTAGTGTGGCTACATAGAATTAGATTCCAAAGCACACGGAGAAGAGTGAGGATGCGTTACAATAGATGATGGATCTGAAAGTGGAAGGAGTTTGGTTCGAATAGAATAGAATAGAATAGAATAGATAGGCAGGGGGGAGGGGAGGGGAGAGGAAGGGAAGGGAAGGGAAGGGAGGAGTGAGCGCTATGGCTGTGGCAGAAATGGGCCTGGGATTGAACATGCTCCCCATGGCGCGAAACTATCCACTTCTTTCGATGGAAGTGCAGCAGAACGGATCAGATCAGCTGTACGACAGACCGCCCCGCGATCAGCAGCAGGCTCAGAATCCGCAACAGCAGCCAAGGCAAGCGCAAATGGCGGAAGCGAATGGCGGGGGCGTTTTGCGGGAGAGCGGGGCAGATGACGAAGGAGCAACCTTGGATGCCGGGAGCAATGTGAGCAATGACAGTATGCGGGAACTGGAAGAGCTTCTCACGAAGCTTAATCCCCTGGCCAAGGAGTTCATTCCACCGTCGCACTCTGATGCGTCTTCTGCTGCTCTGGCAGCATCAATTCCCAAGCAAAACTCTCGCAGGGTAACAGATGCTTGCCCCTTTTCTTACGGCTGTTCTCGGGTTCTTCATGACTTTTAAGCTATCTTTGTTCTTTGATCTTTATCTCACCAGGCTGTGTTGCGGGGCTTTGATTGACGTCATTGAAGAATGGCAACAATGGCGGGAGCAAGAAACGAGTCAATAGTCGAACGAGTCGAGCACAGCGTGAAGATAGTATCCGACGGACGGTGTATGTTTCGGACATAGATCAGCAGGTAAGGCTGCCTTACCGTCGTTTCTCTCTCTCAGTCCGTCGTCGCCTTTCCATTTGCCCTAATTCATGCTTTTGAGAGCATTCAAGATGTTCCCCAAGATTAACTTTCTAAGCGGCTGCAATGGTCCGAATTTCTCCTTGCCTCCTTGCTGGTTCATGTAGTGGCGATGTAGATCGGCAGGTTAACATTGTGTGAATAGCCAACGCTTCAATTCTGTGGAGCTATCAGCAGAACCTGGAACTCTTGCCAGGAGGTTGAATCTACTGTATAATGACGCCA
Organism: Sphagnum tenellum; assembly: GCA_963921925.1. Taxonomy (NCBI): domain Eukaryota; kingdom Viridiplantae; phylum Streptophyta; class Sphagnopsida; order Sphagnales; family Sphagnaceae; genus Sphagnum; species Sphagnum tenellum. The sequence continues at coordinate 10,767,634 of OY998150.1, forward strand.
GTGTGACCTAGAACTTCTTTTTTTCCATAGGAGGCAGTTGCAGATCCCTTGGTCGCAACATCCCTGTTGAGATGTGGGCTCTATTTCTTGAATGACAAGCTTAGCCATCACCATGCTTATGTGGAGCAGATTTTCAATATATCTGCTCCACATAAGCTGCACAGTTTATCAGACTCTGTACCTAAGCTTATTCTTTTGCTGTTTGGTTTGTGAAAGGTTACAGAAGAACAGCTTGCAGCTCTGTTCATCACATGTGGTCAGGTAACTTCCAAACCACTCAAGAAGCTCTTTGAATTCATTCTTTGCTTTGAGGTTCATGCTGACTTGCAGCATTATCCTCTTGCTCCAGGTGGTGGATTGTCGGGTGTGTGGGGACCCAAACTCCGTGCTGCGATTTGCATTTGTTGAATTCACTGATGAAGGTAATGTGATTTGCACCTTCTACAGCATCTTGGTTTTATAACCAAGCCATCATTTTCAGGAAGTATAATTCTTCGTCCTGGACTTTCTCTGACACTCCCTGTGGTGCTGTGTTTGTGTCTGCATAATGACCAGTGGGAGCCCGTGCAGCATTGAGTCTCGGGGGCACAATGCTGGGCTATTATCCTGTTCGGGTTCTTCCTTCTAAGACAGCTATTGTGCCTGTCAATCCAACCTTCCTACCTCGGGTTGGTATAGCCAAGGACTTATCAGATTCTGTTTTGTATCTATTGTGTGAAGTAGCATTGAAATGTCAGAATGGACAAAAGCTTATTCATAGTCAGCATTCAGTTTTTGTTGTAGACCATTTCAGTGATGGGCTTGTACTCCTCTTTATCCATATCTTATGAGCTGACTGTGGCAGACTGAAGATGATCGGGAGATGTGTGCCCGCACCATTTACTGCACAAATATTGACAAGAAGGTGAAGTGGAACCCAAATTCCAGTGTTATTCATATTTCATACTGAGTAATTTCAGCTTCCTGGGAGTGGAGTGTTTCCCTTGAAGGTTTTCTCTGAGAAAGTGTCACCTTGGATGCAGGTGTCACAGGCTGATGTAAAGCTCTTCTTCGAGTCTTTGTGTGGTGAGGTAAGCTTGCATGGTATGCCATACTTATGTACATGTCTGAAGATTTCCTGTCGTGATGTGTTGTCTGTAAGGAGGTCTCTGAAAGAGAACTTTTGTTGCTGAACCAAAGACATCCTGACAGTTTTCTGGAAGTGGCTTGGAGATGGAATGTGCAGGTTGCACGACTGAGATTGCTGGGGGACTACCATCATTCTACACGAATTGCATTTGTAGAGTTTGTGATGGTGTGTCCATTCTCTCTCATCTGTAGGCAACTTCTTACAAGACTGAAGGGAACTCAATATCCAGAATTTTGTGCAATATAACTGGCCCTGTGCACTTGCAGGTTGCCTCTTTTACATTCATTTAAACAGTGCAAAGGTCACTGTACACTACTCAAACACAAATGTGTATGTGCTGTCTCATGTCATGTTATGACATTTAGACTCAAATCCACGTCTTTGGGAGATAGATTTTACATCATGTGTGGCGGGTGACACAATGCCACCTTTTGTTCATGTAGATGCTGATGTGACCTAAGCACATGCTTACGAGCTTTCAAATGAACAGTATCATTCCATATGTTGGGTCCTAGTTTTCATCCTTTTATGCACTCACCTTATAATGGTTTGTGTCTATGTGGTGATTTGCTTTTGTTATGTGGTCCACACGTTCTGTCGACCTGTAGTGACTGCTATGTAGGCCTCTCTATGGTTTAGGCTTAGATGAAACAACTCTTATCCTGTCAAGCTTATTGCAGCTTGAATGAGGTACTATTGACTTCTTCCATTAGCAATGTATCTTGATTGCTAGCCAACATCTTGACTGAATCTTCCCATTGCTTCCTGCAATGTGACAGAAACTCAAGATGTACATTTTTGTAAAATTATGTGCCCAAATTTAGTTCAATATAGGTGTCTATACTGGTTGTCCGAAGCTGAGGAAGGTGATGGTTTGATTCCTTGTGACTGACACTCACAAGGTAACAATTGCACCCATTTTTGTTACGGTAGTTCTGGTTTTGCTGGAATTGACACCATGTTCACCTTCAAAGCCTTATTGTAGAGTTTTATCTGCATTCTAATAGATATGTTTATTCAGCTACATTCACCACCAGAAGCTGATGAAGTCAGTGTGGAGTCACAGCAGCCAGTCACTGCTAGTCAAGATGGAGGTGATGGTCTCTGTGTGTGACAAGTTTATGACCCCACTCATTCTTGTGATGTTGGTTTTGGTTTTGTTTGAATGACACAAACATGACCTTTCAAAGTGTTGTGAAATTTTCTTTGCAATCTCATAGATATTTGTTGCTGATGAGTGTGAGTCATCTGAACAGTTGATACAGATGTTATTGCATATTTTTCCCAATACTATATGTACAGGGTAGAAATTTTTATAGAGGAGATCTGATGTTGCTTGGAATCCTGGAATAGAGGAACTTACGAAGAAGTACAGGAATTAGCCATAGAACTGATCGAATTGGGAGTGCCTGGTTTGAGTAAGAGGGGTGGTAAATCATTTTGTTGAAATATTGCCAGCCTGATTAAAAAACTTCCTCTTGCTTCCTTTGGGTGTTATGAAAAAGAGGTAGGCTATACTCTGTCTTTCTGGCTGTATGTGCCATAAACAATCTGCTTTTTGTTATAGATTTTCAATGCTGAGCACAGAAAAGTGTGAATGTCCATATTTTGTGTGAAAATGAGCGCGATGGTTACAAGGTGCTGTTACGAAAGGGAATTGTTTCTCTTGCAAGATATTGATTTGAAATTCTCCTTTGCAGGCTGAAAGTGCAATGGCAGCATTGAATTGCAGTGGAGCTATCTTGGGCTCACTTCCAATAAGGTGAGCAAGCCCTGTCTGCAAAGGATTCAGTTTCTTTTGAGGTTAAGTATTTCTGCTCTAGACAAGTTTGAAGTTTACTTTACATTTACTTCTGTATTTCTAAAGCTCATTGAAGTCATCTGTGTTCTGTTCAGGGTGAGTCCATCAAAGACACCTGTAAGGCCTCGGTCTCCACGACCTCCTCTGCATTAATTGACCAAATTTTCCAGCAGTTCCTTGAACACTTGGTGTCTAAGTATGTCCAAAGTCTCAGCTGGCCTGTGTGCTTTGCTCACAGATCAAGACTAGTGTTCAGTCATGCTTTCCAGACTGTTCAGCATGCCGGAGAAACATGATAGTGTCATGGCATTTGTGCACATATTCCATGGTGTCATGTGCAATTCCATAGAAAGAGCTGTGGCAAGCTGCTATTGAGCTTGTAAAATTTACATTTTCTCCTTAAATTATGGAAAGGGCAGGTGGTGGTGGGTACCAAGGTACTTCTCAGTTATTAGTGCTCCTGAAAAGTGAGCTCAAAGTTATATGGACTTAAAACTTTTCTCCTCGATATTTTAGGCTGTGCATGATAAAACAATGATAAGCTCCTAACACAAGTTGGGTGTCACATTTGTTACTTATCAAGTACTATTGGGTGACTGACTGAATGAGTTGCACCTGGAAGCAGCCTCTTATATGGAGGTTGAACAACTGACAATACAGGTTTATGCTCAACATTTGTCAGGTTTATGCTCGACTTTTTAAAGGTTAGTTATAATCTACTTGCATCATAGTTTAACAACTCTTAAGAATTAAATTCAATTGTTATTGTGAATCAGTTAGTCACTTATAATTCCATTTAAATCAGGTGGGTTTAGAATGTGATAAGTTTTATCCCCATGAATATAGTTAGGTGTGCCAACATTTCCTCAGACCAGATAATCTAAGTGGTTGTTCATGGTCTCTTTGCTAGTGTTTGTGGTTTGATTCAAGACTGCCATGTTATATTTTCTTTAGGCAATAGGTCATTGGCATTTCAACCAAAAATCATTTGGGTATACCTTAGGGGTATTTTAGAATGGCTATACTTGATAATTGTGAAACAGAGGCATTTGTCTTGTAGGTTGAAGAGCTGTTTGGTCATTTTGAAAATGGATAAAATGGGTCCTATACGGTGAACAATGATTTTAAGTGTGTTTAGCTTGCCCACTAAATATCGTCGTGTTTTTTGCAATTCATAATGGAAAGGAACATTTATAAATTAAGTAAGATTGTTTGGTTTGTTTGTTACATCCAAATCCCCCAAATGATGACACTTGTCATTGCACTCTTGGTATCATTGGAAAGCCCTCAATGAGTAGGGGTGTGCCAAGGTCATTTTGTTAGACCAACAACGCAATAGTTATTGAACACCGTTTTAAGTGAAAAATCTAGAAAATCAAAACAAAAATGTTAGGGGAACTTGGTATTGTTGGAAAGGTCCACAATGAGTGAGATTTTATGGAGGAGATGCTGTAATTTGTAAACCTCAGATATTGAATTTTGTGTCACTTATGTCATTTGAAATTCAATGAAGTTATTCAAAGAACTGGTTTTGGAAGGAGAAGTTAGGAAATGAAGTTTGCACTTGGGCGAATGACACAAGCACATTGTCTATGTATCTATGATGAAGTTGTTTGTTTGTCATTTGAGATGTCCCAAATCACAATGAGGCCCACCATGCAGTTAGCACCATTGGAAACCCCTCAATGAATAGGTGTACATTTAGGTAGTTTTGTAATGTTTAAACCTACATTGTGAGAGTTATTGAATATTGACTTTTTTTTCATTGAAAACTCAATAAAATCTTTAAAAATTTAGAAAAAAGGGGAATTGGGGTGCTCTTTTGGTATTGTTGGAAAATGTTTAATCAATAGGCCCAATATCATGGTGGTCCAAGTGACCATGTTTCAAGAGGGCATCTTGGACCTTTCTAAGCAACCTCCATGTTCCAACATTATGCATACATGTCAACTAGCTATTCCCCCAAACAATATGTCTAGAAGGATCTCTCCTAATGAGTGACCAACAACTTTTGGAATAGGTGTAATTGGTTTGCAAGTTCCCACCAACATTAAGAACGCAATGAAGAAGCATTAGGCCCCAAATCCTCACAAACCTTTCAAACCTAAAACGTTTCACATACCAAAAGCAATGAGAATGGAGCAATTGGAGACAATAAGTTAGACAATAAACCCTTTAACCAACAATTTGTAACCTTTGTGATGCAAAAGAAGTTTAAGTTTTCAATGCAAAATAATGCAACTCGCAATTCTTTATCTACACCCTTTGCCATAGCTACATAGTATGTAGGATGCCCCAAGGAGTAGCAAAATCATTGGCCCCACCATTATTACCTTCTATTATTGGAATAAATTGTTGCTAATGGTCCAATATATGGTGATGGTCTTATTACAAGTAAAATCCTTGGTCCCCCCAAAGACTTTGAAGGTTTTTTTAAACACCATGTTTCCTTACCAATACATTAAACTTTCTCTAAACTAATATCCTTGGGACCGGCCGGAAGATATTATGGAGGATATTAGTTTACACAATATTAGATTAAGTATGAGGCCCGCCACGAGCCTATGCCTGCATATTAGTTTAGAGGGAATATTAGTTTACACAATATTAGTTTAGAGAGAGTTTAATGTAGAAAGGAACCAAAATTATGCAACAATTGCTAAAACCTGAAAATCAAAGAAACCAAAAACATGCATGGAAACTAATAAGAGGTGCAAATTAAAGCTTATTCATAGGGGGGAGATAAAAGCTTGTACAACTCCAAAAACTTTTGTCAATAAGTCTTTGAAGATGAATTTAAATCCATTAGCAGGGTGAGATATGAATATTGGTGGTGGCAATTGTCTTAATGCCATTGTTGACAAAGGAATTGATCTCAACAACATTAAGTTTAGTGATGTTGATGTGATAATCACTAATGTGACACTTGTTTTCTCTAGACTTCTACTACTATCCCACCAATGCTGATGACTTGGAAAAAATTCTTCCAAGTTTATATTAGGATAGGATGGCAATCAAGAAAAAACAACAAGCTTGACATCACCAAGAGCTATGACAACTCCATTGACATGTGAATTATGACAAGTTTGATGTTCACTTACCTTTTTGATATTTGATCCACCATTATCAAGGATCTAAAACAAATTCTTCACTTTGTTTCTTTCTATGATCTATAAAGACTATGACATACCTTCCTTTCAAATCATGTAGATAAATTGCATAGAAACCATAACGATACACTATGTCACGCAAAAAATGTGTCCACTCTTTTTATTTGATTTCGAAAATACAAGGTCAACATTTTTTGACAAACAAAACATGATAAAAAATTAGTAGTAAACACAAATAGAATAAGAACCTAGAAACGTAGGTTTGCCATGATCTTCAAGTTTCACCTCTATTCCTCTACAATGTGCTCTATGTTTTGGGAAGAAATGTAGTGTATTACAAAACCCTTAACAAGGTAAAATGGAATCATAGGTTCATATAGACATGTAGTTGCAAACTCCTTGTGGTCAACATCCTTGTTTTCCATGTGATGATGGAGCTACTATCACTACTTGTGTGATCTTAAGAAAAATCAAATGTTGCACATGATAATTGAACTTGTTGCATTAATGATGAAGAAGGCTTTGCAAAAGCCTTTCGCAATTACTTTATCTCATTCCTCATAATCCAAAGGTGTTTTCAATAGACTCAAATGCAATATCTCTCCCACCGCACTAGAAGGAAAAACTTCTTTTAAACTAGGCACCTTTCAACCATATGTCGTTTCCAACTATTTTTAAATATTTTTATTAAAGATGGGAGCTACCAATTAAGTTGAATGAATTGCCTACTTACATAATCCAAATGCAATCACGACCAAACTCAAATGTGAAAATGTTTTCCAAGTGGACAAGAATAATGAAAAGGCAACATTTCAACCATACACTTTTATGGAGGATTAACCCTTTCAAATGGACCCTTCATACTTATCAAATAATAGTTACATAATTACTATTGTTTATTTTAGGGATTATTTTTAATAGTGGGTCATACCAATATTAGCTAACTATTAAATATTAGCAATTAAATGCATGTTACTAGGTATCTATAAGTACCATACTAGGTTTTTATTAAACACCTAATACCCACCTAGTTATTTACTTAATAAATAGTTAGGTATTTAGTTAGTGTGTACCTAAAGTACCAGGTAACTAAGTCCTAATAGGTAGTTAAGCGGTTGTTAATAACTATATAAATAGCCACTAGGGTTAATGTTAAATGAACTACTAAGTACCTACCTATTAGTTATTAAGTCTCTAGGTTACTTATGCTAGGTATTAGATAAATATTAAGTGGTTTAGGCCTAGGTGCCACATATATATTAGTTAGTAAATTAATAGGAATTAAGTCTCTAGGCTACTTAGTGTGCATTGATTTTCATATTTCAACTTGTAAAAGTGTGTTTTAAATAGGTTTTTCATAATACAAGTAGCTTTTGATGTCTATTTTTCACTCTAGACTTTTGGTTTCAAGTAGGTATCAAGTAGGTTCTTACAAAAGGGAAATAGATTTTATTTTTTTGATGACTTGATAAAAACATATGTTGATCTTCGTTTCGTAACTTATTACATATCAATTTCATTAATTTTTAACCTAAAAGTAATTTTGAACACGTTTTTTTTCAATTGGTTTCAAATGTACTTTTTATTTATTTAAAAAAATCATTTGCTTTTAATTTTTTCATAATTGGATTTTTATAAAATTAATAGAACCAACTAATGCTACTTGACACATATTTTCACTTAATTTGATGCTACTTTGTGGTAGTTATATGAGAGGCATAAAGTTAAAATGGAGGCATCTACTTTTTTGGTATATTTTATCTTGCTTTACCCTTGTACAAAAGACATCAACCTTAAACTCAATTGCATGTTAATACACCAATTGTTCCATGGAACTAACAATTGCATGCAACTTGCTACATTTACTTTTTTTTAATTTTTCATTTGTTCATTGGCTTGATATGATGTAAATATGATATAGAAAATAGGCAACAAAAAGGTTAACTTTCCATAGTCATGGAATGGGTGTGAAATGTTATTCAAAAGCATCAATTTCAAGATAAGACTCGTGACAATGCCACCCATGCCTTAGAGTGCAAGCTTTGTGGTGGCCAAGGAGTTGTTGGCAAGGGAATTAGCCCTTGTTGGTGAATCATTTAAATGTTTAAGATAGAAGATATTAAAGTTTATAAAGGAGGATTTATATGTACATCCCAATGGGACTCAATAATATAATATATACAATGCCTCAATCTCACCTCATGATTATACTTTCAATTATTATATAGTTTACAAATGATGGGTGGCAACATAGTTGATAAGCAATCATAATGCAGTAGAACAAAAGTTGCAAAATAATGGATAGGTAGTTTTCATATAATGGAAATTCAATGGCACAACTAATTACATCACTAGGAATCATAATTGATAACCATTGCAAAATTTTTGAAAGTGCTATATCTAATGGGTAGTGGCAATGCATATGCGAGGCATGATTATATGTAGCAAGGCCATATGCTAGTTACGAGTTAGGTGTTGATTAAGTGCTACAATTACACCAATTGTATCATAGTTGTCACTTGCAACTTTTATGCAACTTACCCATAAAGTCAAATGCATTTGACCACAACCATACACACAATGCATATATACATTTGTATACGGGTCCATCTTGCAACTAAAATGGAACTAAAATAAAATTGTGCGAATTTTTTACGCAACATTTAATTTTTCAATTGCCTTGTATCTTCATGCAACAATTATAACACACTTGCATATTAGTTGTTTCAAACATTTAGTTATAGGGTAATGTGATATCCATAAACATGATTCTTCAAAGTGACGAGTTAATTAAACTTGCACTTAAAGTAAACCTAAGTTTTAAAAAGGTTAAACAAAGGTTAAACATTGGTGAACCAAAATTAAACCTAGGTTATTATAAGTTTAAATAATTTAACCTAGGGTTGTCCATGCAAGATTATGTTGATTTAAGATAACTTAGTTTAAAGTTAGGCTAGCCAAGGTTTAACCTAAATATTAAGCTTAGGTTAAACCTAGGCCCATCATGGTTAAATTAAACTTAAGTTTAACAACTTGGCTAAACCTAAGTTAACCGAGGTTAAATTAAACAAAATTATCTTATAGGCTAACCAAGGGTAAATTGGGGTTAAACCTTGCCTACAACTAAGCTCACCAAGGCTTAACTTAACACTAAGCTAACCAAGGTTAAACATAAGTTAACAAATGTTAAGCCTAGGTTAACTAATGTTAAATATGGGTTAATTTTATGTAAACCAAAGTTAAACCAAGGCTAAACTAAAGGTAATCAAAAGTGAACTATGTTAAACCTAGGCTACTCAAGGTTAAGCCTAACTTAAACCTACCAAAATAAAACCTTGTTTATTCAATGTTAAAATTAGATTACCAAGGTTAAACTTGGGTTAACCAACACTAAACCTAAAATAAACTTAACTAAAATTAAGTTTAAATTGGGCTATTGGAAAAAAAAAAGTTATTTAAAGTTAGGTGTAAATTTAACCTTGGCTAACCAAGGTTTAACTAAGTAAAACCCAAATTAAACCTAAATTAGTAGGTGTTAGACCTATGCTAAATTGAAGTTAATCAAGGTTAAATTTAGGCTAACCTTGTTTGAACCTCAATTAACCAAGGTTAAACTAGGCCATAGTAGGCTCATCGAGACCTAAATCGACCAAGGCTAAACTTAGGTTAATATAATATAAACTTTGGTCTTTTAATAAAAAATGTAAGGTTCTATTAAAAAAAATTTCAAATTGAAATAATGATAAACATTGGCAAATAAATAATTGAATTCCTTTAAAATATCATGTCACATGTGAAATTCACATCATGAAATTAGTTAAAACTATGAGACTCAACTTTCATTGTAATGAAAAAAAAAAGCCCATGTCATGTGTGTAAGTAGTGTTGTGACATAAATCAAAATTCTGATTTTCAAATTTTTATTACAATGAAATAAAATAAAAGAATAAATATTCAATCCAATGGGTGCAAAATGTGTTGTATTGGTAACAAGAACAAATTGTTACGCATAAGTGGGCACACATATGTAGTGACATTGATAATTGACAAGATGTGGAAAATATCATTAAAACCTTTTTGTGGTTTAATGACAAGGATTTTTATAAACTTTTTGAATTACGAAAAAGAATTTGGGATTGTAATTTCCATGCTTGTGAACAACATAGTGAACACTGCATCATCGTCCATTTGTTTCCAATAACTTATGCAAAATTATATTCTTTGTGAGTAGAAACCTAATATTGGTCAAATTGTGATAAAATCAAACATCTAGTTGCATGGGGAAAGGGTTCAAAAGGATAATGTTTCTTGTTATGAAAGGTTTTTTTAATGTCAAATTTCAATTGTGAAAAGTTGTTTGGAACCTAACGAAGCCCCACATAAAAGTTAATGACATCCCAACATAAGCCCATCAATAAACAAGGTATGCACCAACAATAGAAGGATGAACCACTTCATTTATCTAGTCAACTAGTTCATATTGTTTTCAATGAATGAGACATGAAATGTCCACTCCCTTACAAACTTAACAACCACATTAATTTACGTCTTAATGTTAATTGTTTAGTTCAAGAACTTTATTACATTTCACTATAAAAGAATGGGCGTTTTATAATTGGCCTTGCAACTTGTTGTATTTCTACAATGTGAGTGTTATTGAACAAGTTGCATGAGTTGCAAGAGTTGCAATTCACCGTATATATGGTGTAAGTCATTGCAATTTAATTGCAATTTTGTCAAAATGACTACTATGCAACTTCATTACAACTACAACCATAACTTCATATTGACTTTATTAATTTTCATCCATTCATTAAAAATTGACACATGGCATGATGAGGATTTTAAATCTAATTTTAAATTTGAAATATTAATTTCCATCATCTATTATGATTGAGAATGATGGTTTGAGAATACGACACATGGCACAATTCAAAAATTGCCACATAACATATTAATGGTTAAATGTTTTTAGTTGCAAATTGAGTTGCAATTACAAAAAGATTTTCCCACATGTTTTGTGTTTTTTTTCATTATGTAAATCATAAAATCAAATTAGTGATTATATGATATTTATATAATAATTAATCATTTGCAATAATTATTTAAATTAAATAATGCAATGAGATAGTTATCTAAATTAATTATTATAATTCAAATAATCAGTTAATTAATATATCTATATAATTATTATCAAATGATTAATTATATTATTTAATTAAATTATTTGAAATCATTCATCTATTTGTTCGTTAGTTATTTCAAATAATTAATTATTCGGTTTAAGTAATTAGGGTCCTAATATTAAGTAAATTAAATACTACTTAATATTTAATAAACTATTGACATATAATTAATTACTAAGAATCAAAAAATAAATATGAATTTGGGTAAAACAATCAAGGTATAAATAGGCGTATCCATATGTACATTATGATTGAATTATATATATATATATATATATATATATAGTTTCATATTTATATTATTTATATGTACTTATGTAATTGTTTTGTTAGTGAATTTAGATAATTAACGATCTGGTAATTATTGATGGGATAACATTTATTTTAACTAACTAATTTAATTATTTGTGATTGAGTATCCCCAATTTAGATAAATATATATTTTTTTATTATTTGATGAATACTTATTGTTCCTATGTGTCCATATTATTCATCGTAATTAACATAATTAATTAATTAATTAAAACCCAATTCTATGAATTATAATTATTTATTTAGATTATTAATCAATTATTTATTATAATTAATCAATTCATAATATTAAATGTATTAAATGCAACTAATATTTAATAGTCAAATTATGGAATTAAAATAAAATAAAATATTACATATGAATTTGTATCCTTATTAAGTAATAAGTTGTTGCACAATAATCATAACATCATTAGACACTAATAGTTCAATAGTGGCACATTAATGCTTTTATTAATTGTATCAATGCAAATCATAGTTGAAAACTAGTTGCAAATGTATTCCATAGTGGGCAATGGAAATGTGGACATGTGGCATGATCGCATGTATGTACATGATACATTAATTGCAACATAATTGTTGTGTTAATGGCACATTTACGATAGTTTTTAAAACGTTGTCATATCCAACTACAATTCAATTCTTCAAAAATCAAACATGGTTGATTAGGGATGTATGTATAACATGTACAAATTATTGTATAGAAAACCAATTTTCAACTCATTTGTAACTATAATAAAATTGATTATTTGATTTATTAATTGATTTATTAATTCCTTCTATTTCCAAGGGGATATTTCCATAATAGTTGTAATACCCAAAAGATGGTTGCACAATAGTTGTATATGAATTGTTTTTTGAGCTTTAGTGATATTGACAAATGCAATTTCTCATAATGTTTATTCATGTATGCATCTTTTAGTTGATTATGCAAAAACATTTTTGGAGAAGGGAGTTTTGCAAGTGTTATATGTGTTGTTTGACAATAGGAAGGGTGACACACTCCTAAGTTCCTTGTTGGACTCACTTGAGGGTCCAAGTGTATTGAATTACGGAAAGATGGAACTTGGAGCCGCTCCCGACTTCCAGCACTAAAGGGGGGGGTAAGAGGGCCATGCTAGAAGTCCCGAGATTAGACTAGGAAGAGGGATAATTATGTCGTTACACGATCCTGCATCCAAAACCAACCCCAAGTTGGTTAAAACTTATTCTGCACTCATTTGGTGTTGGGACAAGCCACGGGCGACCTCGGACTCACTTGACTCACCACGGCCCAAACTCGGGGGAAACCACCACCTTTCCCCATATAGTATTCTCTGCGTTACTCCGCGGGAGCCATGTCTGAATGGTACTTTTTCCCGGGATTCCTAAGGAGAAGTCCCGAAATTGTCGCGGGTTGGACTCCCGGGACTTTGGACACTCATATCTCCTGGTTCCGACCTCCAATTGGAGTGAAGTCTAAACCAAAATTGTAGCTCTCCTCGAGCGCTTTTTCCAATGCCCCATTGACTCCTTCTGCAGACATCAGGAAGAGGTCAATTCCCGACTTTTAGTGGTCGGGAATCAAATTGCCAGTTTGACACCTGGCCCTTCTTTTGCCCATAACTTGGGCTACAAATGTCCAAATGGCTCATTGGAGGCCATTTTGGACATCTACACTTCAAGACCTTTTCATTGATATAAAATACACCTAAATGCAAGGTGTTTTGACCCCTGCAATCAAGCTCTGAATCTTTGGGAGTCCCGGAGGACTCCAAGTCCCCATTTTTGGGAGTGTGAATTTCATCCTCACACTTAGCTCAAAGTGGGGTTGCGACAAAGGAACATTGAAAAAAACTTGAATAACAAGCCCAAGCCAAGGAGGGATGGGGAACATTAAAGTTGGTGTTGAAAGGAACACCATGCTTCCATTACAAAGTGCCCAATATGGTGGCCCTCGTGTGGGTTGTAGTGAACAAACATGCATGCACCACACTATAGGGTCTAAATGCACATGGCTTTCTAGCCACTATGGGCACACAACACAATGGGGGGCTTTGCAAACAAGGACAACAATGGTAGAACTAAGGTCCAAGACCATGCCATGTGTCCCCAAGGCCTACAAATTGTTGTGGGCCTTGCGGAAAGGTTAACACAAAAATTTGTGAACAATATAGTTGTTTCACAGACAAAAGTTGGTGAGCTTGTGAATAAATCATTGCACTTATCAATGCTAAGAAACATGAACATGAAGCTAGCTTGAATGTTGGTGATACATGGGAATACATGGGAAAACATGAAAACATTGGTGATGAAATGGAAGTGCATTACATAAATTGTCATGGCCAATGGTCATTATAAATAGAAGATGGCTTATGCATGAACATAAAGCTTGAGATTGGAACTTAAAGCTTAGGGTGAAAGCACACTATGGGGGGGCAATTTTAGGCACTTTCACAACATGTATATGTAATGTATATTTTTGCAAAGCGTGTTACATTTAATTTTGGATTTCACTTTTAGTGTTTGGGCTTGATATTTTGATTTTCACAAAGTTAATGATATTTAATATTATTTATTAAAAAATTTAAAAGATTAAACTCAAGGAATAATGTGTATATTTATGGTATATGTAATATAATAGAGCGCATTTCTATTTTTGGATTCCACTACATTTGGGTTTGATTAATCAACCAAATTTTTTTTGAAATGAAAACTTAAAAAATGACCCACCTCACATATTGTCATCTTCCATTTGAAAGTGATAGTTTGTGGTCAAAAGAAAAATAAAAAAAAAATGTTATAAGTTGGAAAACTTATTTCTTTTCTTGTTATTATTTCATTATTCTTTTTTTTGGCACTTCAAAGATGATTACTAAAGCTTGAGGGAATGTTCTCATAACATTTTAAATCATTCAAAATGAAGCACATATGATGAAGATATAAATAATTCATGAATATGTATCCTTATTAAGTTATAAGTAGTTATATTATAGTCATAACATAGTTGAACATTAATGTTTTAATAGTGGCGCATTAGTGGCCATACTAATGGTTCTGACGCACTCCCAAGTCCCGGGTTGAACCCACTTAAGGGTTCAACTATGTGTAGTTGCGGAAAGTTGGGACTCAGAAGGCGCTCCCGACTTCCAGCACTATAGAGGGGTAGAGGGGCGTGCTAGAAGTCTTGAGATTAGACTAGGAAGAGGGACTAGTAGATCAAGCTTGAATTTGGATCCAAAACAAACCACAAAGTGGTTAGTTCACATTTGGAAACACCCTTGGGTGTTGGGACAAGCCACGGGCACTTTGGACCACAAGACTCACCACGGCCCGGACTCGGGGGAAGCAACCACCTTCCCCCAATATAGTATTCTCTGCAACGCTCTGCCGAGGCTACATCCAAATGACTCTTTTTCCCGGGACTCCCAAGTTGGAATCCCGAAATTGTTCCGAAATTGTCCCGATTGGAGTCCCGGGACTTTGGCAGCTCATAACTCCCGACTTCCAAGTTTGATCACAATGAGGTCTAAACCAAAGTTGTAGCCCTCGTTGAGATCTTTTCAACGCTATGTTGCACACTCAATTCAAACGTTAGAAAAGCGTCGATTCTTGACTTTTAGTGGTCGGGAGTCAAACTGCCAGTTTGACTCCCGGCCCTTCTTTTGCCCATAACTTGGGCTGCAAATGTCCAAATGACCAATGCGAGGGCATTTTCGACATCTACGCTTCAAGACCTTTCCAATAACATCAAGAACACCTCAATGCAAGGTGTTTGGGCCTTGTTGTTGAACTCTAAACATTCGGGAGTCCCGGGGGACTCCAAATCCCCAACTTTGGGAGTGTTGGGCTTCACCCCCACACTTGGCCAAAGTGGGGTTGCGACAATATCAATGGGAATCATAATCAATAACTATTTGCAAATGTATCCCATAACGGATGTTGGAAATGTGGACATGTGTCATGATCACATATATGTACATTATACATTAGTCGCAACATAATTGTTATTTTAGTGACACATTTTCAATAGTTTTAAAATAGTCGCCACATGCAAGTACAATATAACTCTTGAAAAATCAAACATGGTTGATTACATATATATGTATGATGTGTTTAAATTAATGTATAGAAGATCTATTTTCAACTCACTTGTAACTATAATATAATTAACATATTTTTTGACATGATAATTTATGTATTAAGACGCCATATTTCTAGCATGATAGTTACACATTAGTTGTAATACCCAAAGGATAGTTGCGCAATAGTTGTATATGAATTTTTTTTGAATTTTAGTTGTAGGTAATGTGGTTTCAACGCACTTGATTTTTCACAGTGTTAAAAATTATATTGTCCATTCCCTTGTGACTATGAAACCCCCATCACCAATTCAAATAACATCAAGAGTAAAGGATTCTATCATGCCTTTTAAGACTGGTTGAACAATAAAGGTTGATAACAATTGTCCAACATTTTTCATCTTTTACAACATTGTGACAAGATCATCTTAGTGTGGGATACTTTTTGAGGATTAACAAATTTGCTTCACGTGTTCAACAATTGTACCTTGTTGTGTTGTTTACAAGTAATTTGGTCAGAGTTTTTTTTTGGTGTAAACCAAGTCCACAAATTATTTTTTGCCAATTTTTTGTATGGATTTGGAATTCTTGGACTTTGGTAAGCAATTTGCAAGTGATGCATAACATCAGAATTTGCATTATACTTTTGAATTGCAACTATTATGGGTGGGCATAAATGTGGTTGAAACCAATTTGTGTATTGGCCTCTTGATTTTTGATGTTTTTGTTTGCTTCTGTTTTGATTCTTTGCAACTTCTTCTTCAACCTCTTCATGCTTGATTTGTTTATCAAATTGTAATGTTGATACAAATGTTTTTGGATGTCCAACATGGTGTTTTTCTACTCACCGACGTTGGTGTTTTTTTGCTTGGTATTTTCATTGATGTCTTCTACTTATCTCTACAAAGCATTTTGTTTTCTTTTATAATTGTTTTGAATAAACCAGTAAAGTTTGTTATAGTTTTTATTTACCCATTCCACTCCCATGCATAAGACTAAACTATATTTTTGTATAAATTTTATGAAATCTTCATTTTTTTTGTTTTACAAACATCTTTCTCCACAAATGTTACAAACATAACTTTACAAATGTTGCAAACATCATTTCAAAAAACATGAACCAAACTTCAAGAATTCAAGAAATCAAAAAGTTGTTACAAGGTAGTTTTAAGGTTTTAACATGTTTTTATTGCATGTACTTTAAGTGATTTCAGGCCATTGTCAATTTTTAAAAAAATTTAAATAAAGTTTTGTGAAAAAAATAAATTTTAAGTCTTTTGTTTAAAAATCCATTTTTCAAAATAAAATAAATATTTGGTAGGAGATGCCAAACCTGAACGACTATATTCAAATTATGAATTTGGGAGAGAGAAATTGAGAGGAATTGTTGGAACAACAATTATAATGTTGTTTGTTGGTGTTGTCATTACCATGATTCAATGAATTTGGTTGACAACATTTTGTTCATTGTCATAATAAAATTGTTCATGTTGGTGACATTGTTTGAAGAATGTTTTTGAGGTGTTTATGTGAGCACTACTATGAGTGAACATTTGTTGTGTAGAGACCACCTTTATAATAGAGCATGGAATTTGGGTGAGGACAAATGAAGAGGGGGGGGGGAATGAGAAAAAAATGTTTAGGTATGCTACGAAATAATATAATATCAATGTAATATAGTTATTAAAAATGAAAATATTTTAAAAAATCTAAATGTATTTGGATAATCCAATTCTAAATAGGTATGGTGTTGTTAAGAAGTGTTCATACTGAAACTCATACCTATTCACACTTAATGTTAAGTCAGTGTTAAGTGAAAATCTAGGTGGCAACTTAGGTGGTACCTTACATTAAACGGGTGATCGTTTAATATTAAGTGAATGTTAATTTAACATAAAATCTTGGTGGTAAATAGGTTTAGGTTCTAAATGTGCGTTCACACCTGGTGTTAGGGACTCTAGTGTTGAGTCCCCTAACATCATGTTTAGTCATTTAGGACTTAAACCTACTTACCATGAAAATTTTAATGTTAAGCTATCACCCTATTTAACATTGCATGCCATCTAGGATGCCACCTAGATTTTCATGTAACACTGACTTAAGTGATTTTATGTAGGTTGGTTTTACGGTCCGTTCACACTTAATGTTAAGTCAGTGTTAAGTGAAAATCTAGGTGGCAACTTAGGTGGTACCCTACGTTAAATGGGTGATTGTTTAATATTAGTGAATGTTAATTTAACATAAAATCTTTGTGGTAAATCCATTTAGGTTCTAAATGTGCGTTCACACCTGGTGTTAGGTACTCTAGTGTTGAGTCCCCTAACATCATGTTTAGTCATTTAGGACTTAAAACCTACTTACCATGAAAAATTTAATGTTAAGCTATCACCCTATTTAACATTGCATGCCACCTATGATGCCACCTAAATTTTTCATGTAACACTGACTTAACATCAAGTGTGAATGCACCATTATACATGACTAGCTTGGTGTTAGGGGACTTAAATACTAGAGTCCTTAACACCAAGTGTGAATGGAGCCTTAAGTAGGTAAAGGCGCTCGCTCGCTCGCGTTCGTTCCTTCCCTTCCTCCCCAACTTCAGAACCAACCCTTCCATCGAACGCTGGCGGCGATCGACAACAACGAACTCGTGTGCGTGCTAGCTCCATCACGCACACGTAACGTTACCAGGTAGTTACAAGCCGCCGTCAAAGGGAGAGGGTGGTGAGGCGACGAGGGGGAAGGGGGGAGTTGGAAGATAGGGGAAGTAGGCGGAGGCGTGGAAAGAGGAGGTTTGATATCTGTGAAGGAATATATCTGATTATGGGAGAGGAGGCGGAGGCAGCAGTGGATGCGCGTAGCAGCAGTGTCACAGTACATGTGCGATGTTCCAATGGGAATAAGTTTTCTCTGCCGGTGGATTTGACCTCCACGGTGAGGGATTTGAAGGTGCTGTTGGTGGAGAGGTCGGAGATTCCGGCCGACCAGCAGCGGCTCATCTACAAAGGGCGTGTGCTGAAAGATGACAGTACTCTCGAGAGCTATGGTGTGTTATCTTGTCGTTATTCGCTCCGTCTATGAGTTATATTTTGTTGTTTTTAAAAAAAATTATTGTTGTGCTGTTTGCTCCGTAGGTAGATTTTGGATAGCCCACGTTTCCGTGGGAGAGAGGTGAAGGGAATGCATATATATTGCAGCGTGTTTTATGCGATTGGTCTTAGATGCGGATTTACAGTAACCGTTATCGTGGTGGTTTTCTTTCAATGTTTTATATTCTCCATGGGCCGAATCCCGGCCATTTTTCCTCTGTTAAGGTCTTTTTTTTTTGGGTTGAAAAAATGCTGACTTGATAGCACAACACATGATCTTACAAGGATATCAATTTCGTCTGGTTGTATCAGCCGAGTCAAAGAGTAGCATCTGAACTCAAGCTTCCCAACCCCGGGTTTAGGTTTTTGATGGTTGCAAATTGTGGATTTTTCTATCTTTTCAGTGTGCGTGACCTATATGGTGGCACACCAAAGGCACGCGTACTGTGATGGGTTGCAAATGCTTGGTGTAGATGATTGGAAGCCTAATATGGTCAGACAACTTGTGTCCAAGAGTTGTCCTTTAACTAGTGCAGCCGTATGTATTTGGTTGCTCAGGAATGTCCTTGTCAATTGTCAGGACCTTATGTACTATCTTGCTGTTGTGAGGCAAGAACCTGCTTCTTGTGCAGTGATGTAATTTTTAGAATTAAGTACCAGTATATATAAGATGCAGAGTTCATCGTCAGTTAATCAGGGTGGTCATGTAGTCAGCCTGATTGATAGGTCTCGCATTTCGGATGTCTATCTGGAAACTCATTTTATGGTCAATTGTAAAAGTTGATTTCACAGGTGTTTGGCATTGTTCATCCTCAGGGTTTGGACCTAGGTTCTGACCATTGCCACTTTTGCACCAGGGCTCCAAGATGATCACACCATCCATCTGGTTCGAGGAGCGCCAGCATCAAATACACCTGCCTCCAGTACAACAGCAGTACTTACTAGTCCAATACCAGTTCCTGCAGCAGCCAACCCTGTGGGACCAGGGAACACCACTGGCCCAGGGAACCATAGTCTTGGATTTCCAAATTTGGGTGGAGTTGGTGGACATGGTGGAACTGGTGCTGGATTCTTGGAGTTTCAGCAGGTGCAAGAGCAGCTGATGCAGAACCCAAATCTGATGAGAGAGATGATGAACATGCCAGCAGTGCAGAATTTGATGAACAACTCTGATCTTATGCGCACCTTAATCATGAGCAATCCACAGATGCAGGATATTATTGACCGCAACCCTGACCTGGCACATATTCTCAATGACCCTGGGACACTGCAGCAGACATTGGATGCTGCCAGGAGTCCAGAACTAATGAGGGAAATGATGAGGAATACTGATCGTGCCATGAGTAACATTGAAGCATCACCAGAAGGCTTCAACATGCTCAGGCGCATGTATGAAACAGTTCAAGAGCCTCTGTTAAATGCAGCAACAATGGGCAGGGAGGGAGGAAATGACATGGCATCCAACCCTTTTGCTGCTTTTTTGGGCACTCAAAGAGTTGCACAAGGGCACAGCCAAACTCCAACTGCAACTGATGCTGTTGGGACAGGATTAGGCAGTGGAATTATGGTTCCAAACACAGCACCTCTTCCAAATCCTTGGAACCCTTCAGGTAAGTATTGTAATCGTTTTTTGTTTATTTCTCCTCTTTTTGAACTTTGTGGTTCATGCCAATTGTGGTGACGTATTGTCACAGTGAGATACGGCAGTTAGCTTTGAGTTATGCTTATCACACCTTTCAAAATGTGTATTTTTGAGAGGAGCTTGTAAGAAAGCTGTGGAATTGGGTTATTGGTTGTTGGACCTTTGTGGCCTGTGGCAGCTTGCAAAGGACCGATTATGACTGCTGCTCTCTACTTTTGGTGATAACCTACAATAAACGAGTCACCACCTTTAGAAGTGATCTTTAGTGGGAGTGCTGGTTGATTCTTTGGTTGTGAATAGGTTCACAATTTCTAAACAATTGGCTTAGTTGGTGGGCCTTGTTGGCAATTTGTCATACAGATATAGGGCAAGGGTGGGTAAGGTTCAGAAAGCTTGATGTCTGGTAGTCATCAAATGCTGTCAGTAAATATTTTGAGACCCATCTGCACCTTTAGTATATGATTGTTTTGTATGGTTGTGGTATCAGCTGCTGGAGCTGGTGCAGGTGGAGGGGAAGTCAGTCAGACACCAGCTGGAACTGTACCGATAACAGGTGCAGGCAGGGGGCTTCCTAACATGGGAGGACGAGCAGGTCTTGGCTTGCCAGATCTTGGGTCATTGGGTGTTGCTGGGGGAATTCTGGATCCTGGCACAATGCAGCAGATGCTGCAGAACCCCCATATCCAGCAGATGATGCAAGACTTGCTATCCAACCCTCAGTATATGAGTCAGGTACAGCAATAGTCTCCAACCACACCTGAGTTTACTTGCTTTCTAATGTGGTCATAAACAGCAAAGGTGTTGCATAAAAGTGCTAGTTAGCAGTGGTTAAAGGGCAGGGCTTCAATGACCATGTTGTAGTTATGTCTTCTGAAAGTTAAGTTACTCTGTTACCACCAGCAAGCAAACAAGTCTTGCACTAGTAACCTTGCTTCTTCTACAGGAATTCCCACATTTCAAAATACTATAATATGTCCATACTGGGGATGAGTTTCAATAGAGTGAGCAGAGAGTACTATGGATAGGAGTATCACCAGTTATGGGGCCTTGTGACAACATCAACCATCCATAAGACCTTCTGTTTCTTTATGCAGATAATGAATATGCAACCACACTTGCACTCACTTTTGAATCAGAACCCACAGTTTAGGGAGATGATGCAGCAGAACCCTGACTTGATTCGTCAAATCAGCAGTCCTGAAAGTTTGGAGGTAAACCTCCTATGACACTACATTAACTGTAAACTTTTTCTATTGGTGCTATGGAATATAGGTTGCAGTTTTCTGCCAGTTGGGTGTGATTGATTAGCTTCTGCTGTAATGCACTGATGATCTCTCAAGGGGTATAATCCGGGAGCTGCACAAAGCTTGTGTGGACTCAGTCCAAAGGCAAATCCTGTCTCTTTTTAATTACTTCAAAGTGACCTCATCTGGTAGGTGAGTTGATTCAACCGCTCATGTTGAGGACTTCAAGCATTCCTAAACTTTCAGCAACTTTTCAATTTTCAATTTTAGTGTTTCTGCTTTGAGGTAGTGCGATCCAGAATCTTATTGTCCAGTTTGTGGGATTCAGGAACTGATGCAGCTCCAGCAATCTATGCAAGGCCAACGGCAGGATCAACATGAACCTGAACAGTAAGTGCTCAAGCATCTTTGATTCCTGTATCCAATTCACAAACATTTTGCACTCTCTGAAGATAGTAGAACTGATGCAAAAGCAATGTGGAATGTTTAGTGCCTTCCTGCTGTTTGAGTACTGTTAACATGCTCAGGTCATATCTGCAGGGTAGGAACTTCAGTTTTGTTGTAGGTGTCTTGCATCCACCATTGGTGGAAAATTTGTCTTGCTCATGCGATTGCAAGGAGCTGTCACCCAAAATATGTAGTATAGTATTGCAAAGTTTGTTCTAAACAACTACTACCAACTATGTAGGGCTCTCCATTCCTTAGGCTTGATGCTTGAAATCAATCTTATGTCACAAGCTTGTTGCAGTTTTGTGGGGATACTTTTGTTAGCTGCAGCTCTTGAGTGCTAGCCAACATTATGAGCAAGTCTGCTCATTGCTTCTGGAAGTGGGACAGAAACTAAAGAGGCTGATTTTTAAAAACTGTTTGCCAGAAATTTGCAGATTTATGTATACCCTGCTGACTTCATCACCTCTGTCAGGAGCTGATAAAGTCAGCAGGGTGTTGTGGCAGCTAGTCACTGCTATGCATTATGAATGTGACAGTCTGGGTGCTTTTGAGTGACACTCACAAGTTATGACCGCACTCATTCTTGTCATGTTAGTTGTAGGTTTGCTGAAACTGACACAAAGCTTACCTTCAAAGTGTTATTATGGAATTTTCTCAATGTCATAGATAGATTGCAGAGTTTGTCTATCTTTTCTCAGTTGACTAGATCCAGAGTGGTTCTACTCTAGGCCCTTCGTAGAGTTGAAAAGTTATTTCATCTGAGACAAAATGGCTTTTTTCTTTGTTCTATTGGTCAAGTTTTCTCACATGCCAATTGCCTTGCCAGGATTTATTTCTATTCACATGTATGCATAAATGAAGACAAATGCTTTGGCTCACCTACATGTGTGTTCTTGTGTAGTGCATCCTTATCAAGAGCTGCCTGAGACTCCTGTTATTGAGGCACTTTGCTACTTCTATCTCTTGTTGTTGCAGAGTGCCAGGTCTGACAGGAGCTGGTCTGAGTGGTAATCCTAATTTGGATATAAACTCACTGCTAGGAATGTTTGGTGGCCTTGGCACCATCATGGGAAACACTCCTGAGGGTAAGTACTATGATGCACCAATGAAAGAGCCCAGCCTTGTATTTCTTGCAAGTGAAAAGAGTGCCTGAGTTTTGGATTGTTCTTACTTGTCCAATCATTGCATTTGCAGTTGACTCTTTTACTGTCAGTGCACTGCTGCCTAGTCAGTCAGGGTGTTTCCCGTCCCCTCTGTCTGGTTAGATAATTATTAGAATTTGTCTCCAATCATAACTTATGTTTCAAAGGTGGGAGATTCTGGACCTGTGAAACTAGCTTTTGAGACTTGAGTAAATTTGACTGGTGTATTGGGTGCAGTGAATACAGTTCCCCCAGAGCAGCTTTATGCTTCGCAACTCTCGCGGCTGCAAGAGATGGGGTTCTTAGACACACAGGAGAATGTTCGTGCCCTGATTGCTGTTGGTGGAAATGTAAATGCGGCAGTGAATCGATTGCTTGGTAATCTTGATTAAAATCACCACAATGGCAGGATTTCTGTTCAGCCTTTGAGGTGGTACGGACTCAACAATCTGGAGTACGCTGACAGGTGGTGGTGGAGAGACTGCTCCACCAATTACTGTGTCCTTATTTCCCTCCTTGGAAGTACTGTCCTTGGAAGAGAGTTGGGGAATAAATGGTGCCAGTTTTCCTCTAGAATTTGGAAGTGTAGCACATTTCCAATTCCTACCTTCTGAAAATACAGAGGCACCTATGTAAGGAGGTTAGGTCCAATTAGTGACTAATGTATTTCTGGTAACAGCAAAACTGGGGCATGTGGGACCCTCTAGAGGCTGTGTACAGTTCTAAACAGTTATCATACTCTTTTGTTTTCGCCTCAACATTTGAAGGTTTGGGATAGGGGACGTGGAATGCTCTCAGATCTAGCAGCCAGTACCTTACTTTAAGTGATCCAACACTTGATCAAGTAGCAATTTCAGATGTAAACTGTTAGTGGGGGCAGCACAGTACAGGTCAAGGCACAGAGAAGCTGATCATTTCTTTGAACCCTGGAGTTGGCCATGCAATTCTGAAGTACTACGAGAGATGAACAGCTGAAAGACCTGTGTATTGATTGAGTGTATTGATTGCATGGGGCTTTTATCCTTGGAGGAGAGTCCTTAGCAAAGGTCGGCTTGCAATCCGGTTTTAGAAAGTATCAAAGGAGCCAACTGACCCACTTCTGTACTCTACCCTTTTTCTGATATGTGCCTGTTGCATAAATGTCCATTTTATCTTACATGCACCAAGGAAGGTACAGTAGATCTATCAAGTTTATCAGAGCTTTATTCACTTATGTTGATTAGGATAAATGGTGCAATGATACTTGGATTTCAGGTGGACTTGTAATAGGCTCGATAACACCTTTGAAAACATACCAATGGACTTGGGGGAGCCTTATTTTTTATGGCAATTTTGATATGTTCTATGATCAACAATGGATAACTCCCATGCAATCTTTGGTTTAGCAAACTCATCATACATTTGTGGAAGTGCTTGTGCATCTGTAGGCCATGTAATCTACAATCGAGAGGAAGTTCAATTGCTAGATAACTCATTTTATAGTTTTTGTGAATTTGGCAAAAAAGTGTAGTTTATTGGGAAGTACTTGTTCATTTTTTTTTGTGGTTTTGGCTGAGGCAGGATTAACACTTTACTGAAACATTTTGAAGTAACCCAATGTCCTCGACTAGCTAGAGCTTTCTTAAGGAAGGGGATACCTAGGAATTATTTTAGGTGACTACTTAGAGCCTATCTAGGGATTATCTAGGGAGACACTTCAAAGGTTTACTTAGGTTATAGGATACTTAAGGATTACTTAGGGAGCTACCGAGTGCCTACCTAAGGAATCCAAGGAGACACCTAAAATCATACCTAAGCTATGGGATACCTAAGTGTTATTTAAAGGACTATATAGAACATATATAGGAGGCTACCTTGGACTTACCTAGGGAATTTAAAGAAACAATCAAAGATCTAACATACCTAGGGGGACTACCTAAGGTTTATCAAAAGCTTACATAGGGGCCTTACATAAGGCTTACCTAAGAAGTTACCTACGGATCAAATAAGGATATATCTTAGGGCCTACTTAAGTTATGCAATACTAAGAAAGAGAGATGAGTCACTAACCTCCCCTTGGTGTAATCTTGTCCAATATATGGCAACATGGCTACCCAATCCATCTCCTTCAATTAAAATCTCAAACATGTATCCAAGGGAATGACATAACTAACAACCTAGCCAAATCAAGATGTCTACAACCTAATAATAATCTCGTACACATATATCATCTCTTTTCACATTACTTATAAAATGAAAGATTTTGTCTAGGCCCTATTTCAAATATACATACATACCTTCCCCTTGCTCACATTTACTAGTAGTTGCAAAGTATGGTGAATTATTTTTGACACATATAACATTCCACATAAGTCCATTTTGTAGTGTTCAACTTGTAGTCTATTAATGTTACTAATGCTTGGTTAAGTGTGGATTATGTGGTGGAAATTGTACAATTTTCATCCATAAAAAAAACCACCCACCTAAACACAATTTTAACACACACGTCAAGGAAATAATAATAATTCAACCAAAAATTATCAAATTAGGGATTTTTGGAAAAAAAAATCTAAATATGCTCATTCAAAAGTCCATAACTTTTGTTGGTTAAGGTCTTTCTAATGAAATCTTTGGATCTAGGTTCTTTTTATAAAAATTGTTATATATTAACTTCCTATAACATGTTTTGAAATGAAAATGATGTATAAAAGTGCTTTTATATGAACATGTGAAATGGCATCACTATCCATATGTAAACATTTCAAAAGTTCATTACTATATGTTTGGTATATGTTTGTTGAATAATATTATCATGTATGTAATTAACTTCAAATCAACAATTTAAAACCAATTGAAAAAAATGGCATATTGATGATTTTATTAGATGTTTATTGCATCTCAAAACTACAATGCAATGCAAAACATGATCCACTGTATCTTGCATTGACTTGGACAAAATCATATATGAAATCTCCCTATCACACCCTCCATTCCATAAATGGTTGAACAACTTGACCTTAAATAAAACATTGTCCAATCATTTTTTAATCCACCCATTAGCTTAAACATCACAAATGACACATGTACTTCATTTCCAAAATGCCCAATATATTGGTAATTGTGGCCTATCATTTTCCTATCCATGATGTGCAAACTATGCAAACCCCCTCACCATTTTGATACACCTTATTATCTTCCTATCAACATATGTTAATTCATGGTTTATACTAATGTTTTGCATGTAATTGTCAATAGACATATGTATGACATGTAAATGGTCGATATGTTACATGATTTACATTTACCCCCACCATGCAATGGATTTTACACAAACTTACACTTACAGACATGTAAATAGCATAAAAATACATTTACACGACCTTGTGTAAAATTCATGTAAAAGGTCAAAGTTTTGGAGTTTAGGATTAGGACTTGGGACTAAAGGTCTTTGTGTTTAAGCTTCATGCCATCACCATTTCTCAATGTGTTACATAGGTGAGTAAGACATGAAGATCACCATGTTCTTTGTCTTATCATTTTTTTTTTTGAAGTACCATTTGTGGTTGTCATTTCTCTTCCTTGTTTTGATTTGAGTAGTGAAGAAGGCAAAATGAAGTGCCATCAATTTGATGAAACTTAACTAAAATCATCAACTTGCCATCACCTTTTTTTTAGGTGAACATGTTCACATGTCAACTCCCCATCGTTGTTTTTTGTTGTCATGAGCTTTTTTCTTATAGTTACAATGTTTATTGTGGTCATCGATTTTTGTAAATTGTTCCTTTTTATCATTTTTTGGGTTTACAGGGCATGGCAAGAAAGTGCCATCATCATGCACCATCGTGAAATACCATCAACTACATGTACTTCATTTGCAACAATGGCTACATGCCACCCCCCTTTGGCATGTTATCACATGTCGCTCTCCATTTTTTGGTTGTAACTATAATTGTGACACTTACAACAAAGCTCAAAAGAAGGGGGGAGGGGGGGGGGAGGTTGCAATTCTAGTTGTGGAAAAAACTCACCCACCTTTACTACCCCAATATGTGTCCAAATACACTTTATGTTCCACTAAATTTTGAGTGAATTTGGAAATATTGGCAAAAGTGATCAAACCCCTAATGAACAAAGACAATTTGTTATGGACAATTAGATTAATAATTAGTGAAATAGATTCACCAATCTATTTCACTTGATAATAAAAAAAATTTAATAATTTACGTATTTATATGAGTAATAAAATAAAATAATTTATGTAATTGGTAATTTCATGATTTTCATCATATGAGATAGTGACATGTGTCACTACTGAAATTAGGCTAAAAACCTAAATAAAGTAGTTTGGCCACATAATCAACTATGTAGGCATAGGCTTAAGGGAACATTTGGTCAACATACTACCATTGACCAAAACCACATCTTTGGTGAAAATTGATCCTTGAACCTAAGGGTGACAACAAACACATTTATTCCCAAACTACTTCATTTGTTGTTATCACAAATTACAATGCATTTTATTTATTCAATATTTCATTTCAAACATTACACAAACATCAACTTTGAAATTTCATTTTTTATTACCAATTTTTCCAAATGAAATAATTTTATTTTATTTTTACATCATTTTCAATAATGTACAAACATTACATTTTTTTTTTTGAAAATATAAAATCATTTTATCAAAAAACAAATTGAGTATCGGTTTTCAATAACATTTCAACAATCATTCTTCTGAAAAGTGAAATTTTAAATAAATGGATAAGATTTTTGCTAATATAATGATACTACTTAATCAAAGTTATTTTCATAATTTTAGCTTGCTTTTGGCTATTGTAGGTTATTTGACCCTAGGTTACTTTTGGAAATCCTAAAATATTTCTGGTTATTTTATTTTAGGATATTAACAATTATTCTAAGTTACTTTTGGTTGTTCTAAGTTATTTCATCATTGATTACTTTTGATTATTTAAAAATATCTTTGGTTATTATTGGTTATTATGGACTATTCCACCTTAAACTATTTTTAATAGTTATAGGCAATTCTATGTTACTTTTGATTATTGCAAGTTATTTCACCTTAGGCCATTTTTGGCAATTCTATGTTATTTTATTATTATTATAAGTTATTTCATCATAAGTTACTTTTGACAATTTTAGGTCTTTTTAAAAGCTACTTTTGGCTATTTCAAATTATTTTACCCTAGGTTATTTTAACTACTGTAAATTATTCTAAATGTATTACTTTTGGTTATTTGAAATTACTCCACCTTATGTTATTTTTAAATTTTTAAATTATTTTTTATTATTCACATTTTTACTAGTGCACTAACCAACATTGTGACCAAAAATCCATATTGGATTAACATTTATGTGACATAAACCAATGGCTTGAACCACCATTTTGGGTCCAACCAAAACAAACAATTGTGTGTATATATATATATCAATTGCATAGTCCATTTGTTTAATAATTATAAAATGTCTCAAGTCAATTAGGTTCAATATATAGCAAATGGGTGCAAAAAATAGGGTCCCAATTCAACTATGAATACATTATATACATTACATAGCAAATTGGGTTCAATTCATAGTGATTCAATTTTACTACAATAGATTCAATGAATTACATGTGAAATAGGTCCATTACATAGTGACCCATTTCACCTATGGTGGGTTGGGATTTGGGGCTAAGTAAAATTATTTCATTATGAAGGCCCCATAATGATTTAGGTTAATGAACTACACCCACATTTTCTGCTAGTGCCTTTTCATACGTTTATTAAGATCAAAGTTGGAGTTTAGAGTTTGATGTCTTTTGTTTGTTTTTATTTAGTTCGTCAAGTCCATTGGGACATTTTTTTTGCTTACGCAATTCCACCCACCCCTTTTTGCTTTGCTTCACTAGATCCATTGTGGGTTTTGGTTCATGACACATTTTTTGCTGGCATAGCTACATTTGGCACCCCTTCATGCATTGAACTTATAACATAACATCCATTATTATTATTATTATTTCATGTTTCTATTGTTGTGTATGCACTTGGACTTCAAACCTTAGATAATCTGTAATAATTCTATAGGTGGTGGTGGTGATTGAGAATTGGTGCTTTCTTTTAAATGTTTTATTGTTGTAGCAAGTCATAGGGTCAAAGTGTTGTTTATTGTTGAGATTCAAGAGGTTTTTTGTTGCATGTTTTTGAAAATTGGTGGATTGAAGCTTTTGCTAAATAAGAAGGGCATTTGAATAAGAGATTGATTATTCATTGTTTAGATTTGCATGTACAACCTCAACTTGATGCCACACCTACAACCATGCCTACATTTGATTTGTGGATGATTAGGGAATAACAACATATTTTTTATTTTGTCATAAATTTTTTATCTACATATTGGAAACCTTGTCATGTTATAACATGTTTTTCTAAGGCCAATGATACTATTAGGCATGGGTTGGCAAGGTAATTAAAGGCCTTGCTTGAGAAGTTTGGTCTCATTTCCAAAACCTTGTGTTATGTGAAAGGTGAAGGTACCAATATGGGGAACATGAATGTGGCCTTAAAGTTGATAATTCTATGTGAGGCATTAAGTTTGCATATTCCATTTGATGGTGCATGCTTTACACATGCTATGAGCAAGTAAATTATCAATATGCAACCTACAATGATAAGATTTCCAAGGACCTAAGCCTAGTTAATGTGAAATCTACCTAAACATCTCTTCAAGTTTACATCACATGGCCAAAAAATCAAGTATGTTGATAGTGTTGATTGTTGTAATGCAAGCATTTGTAGGTTATGAAATGTTCCATTCATTGTGCATTGTAGGCAAAGGTTCAAAAGAGTGGAGATGAACATGTTTATATTATGATTTTCCTTAATGTAAACTAGCAAATTTGATGAAAACAAATTTTGCATGCAAGGTCAGTATGTTTCAATAGTGCTTAACTTATCAAGTTTTAATTATCAATTGTTACAATTATCAAACGAACACTTTACTTAACATGATTCCAACACAAACTTGGCCATTGTCCAAACAATTTGTGATGTTTCTTCCTTTTTGTAACCATATGTGTAATTAATCAACATCATGTGTATTGGCTACTATTTGATTTTTTAACCTCAACAATCAAGTTGTATGTGCAACTTTCCAATGATAGATTGAAGTTGGAGGCATAAGTTAATGTTGCCAAGGACATGGATATGCAAACTAAGGTCAAACAACTTGTTGTCAACATGTGAAACCAAATAACTATCGTTCTAAGGCCCTTCTTTGATTTTATGGATTGCTCAAAGCTTTTTAAAGCTCACAATATGCTTGCTTTCATGTTAGATCCTTGACTTAAATATTTGAAGACCATCTTCTTTGGTCATCAAAACATGAAAGGCAATTTCCAGTAATTACCTATTTAATTAAAAAAGTTCGGCACACCTATATTAAGATTGAGATGGAAAGAATATAGTCTATTCCAAGAATTTTCATAGGTTTTTGTCAACTACAACTCGGTGCAAAGAACTTGGATCTCTTAATTCTTTTGATCAAGAATTGACATGATGTTCCCATTTTTGGTTTTGAAAATAAGAGAGGACCAAATAACGTGGATGGGTTTAGTGAAGCTAAGGAGGACATAAATAGATGTAATGGATGCCAAGTTTCCCAATAAGGTTGAGGATCATGTAAAGGATTGTATTTGAAATTGGGACATGGATCCATGATTTGGATAATGTTTTGTTCATGATACACAAAACACCTTTTTAATTTTAATTGAACTCATGTGTCCCTATTACCATTTTGTCAATGTGCAAATTCAATGATCACATTGGACGCTAAAAATGCATGTTTGCAACTTATACCTCCATGTAAATGAAATCAAAGTTTGCAAGTTGTGGCCTTTTATTTATTTCATTTTTTGGATGTTCCATTTTTACATTGTTTTTATATAACATGTAAAAACAATACAATTGTTTTACATTTACACTTGCATTATTTATCCACATCCCAAATAAATTACATGATTTTACACTTACAATTACATGCTTCACCTTATAAGTTTATATTTTCACTTACATTTTACTAACGTTTAAATAAAATTTCTTAAACCATTTACACTTACACATAATGTAAGTCCTAAACCATATGAACACACAACATTGGTTTACACATATACTAACATAACAAAGGCCTAAGCATATTTAAAAATTCTTCCTCACACACCATGCCACTAAATGGAAATGTTTTGTTAATGATTTTCCAGAAGAAACCACTATGCCCCCTTGTTTCCTATCACATGTGCTCCTATTCCGACCCAAAATGTTTTTGCTTGCCAAATTATGCCTAGATATCCTATACTAGATGGCCTCATTACAAATCCCCCCCTTCTAACTAATCATGCCCCTTTGATTCACATTCAATTAATTGAATTCACATATTTTGATAATTAATTTGTAGAAATTGCTATCATTCAAATAGTCGACAAATACAATTTTTTTCTTAAATGTAATCCATTTATGAAGATGGTTTGTCGACCCCTTGTAGTCTTCACCATTGATTAAAAAAGAGGTGTGCATTTGCAAATTTTTTCTTTACAAGCACAATTCCAAATCACATCCTTGAACATAAAAAAATTTACAAGTCCACTTGCATTTAAATTAAATCATATCAATCTACCATCGTTTTTAATAAACATAAACTTGGATCTTGATTTCCCCTTAATACTAATTCACATGGTCGTTGATCCCTCCAAAACCCTTCCCCACATTTCTTTTGCCCATTACCCAATCCCCCACCCCTTTCCACACAAATTGCATAAATTTGTTTAAATTTCATTGAAGTGATTGGCATAGAGACCAACTTCGACTAAAGGTGATTGCATTTTGGTGAAAAGGCTTTTACTTACAAATGTCAACAAGGCATTTATCCTCTCTTTCTCAATAACACAATCTTGGAATATAGAAAGAATGGCCTATAATTGCATATTGTAGAACCTTTGTAGGTTCAACAATAATTATAATATTTTGGGAAAGAAAGTTGATTTTAAGAATATCATCTATTTGAAATGTCAAAATTTAAAGAAATCATTATTCATGATGTCAAAATTTGGGAATTAGGTTAATTTTTTGTGGCACTTCAATTTTCTATCACATAACTTGGCTTTCTTTTTTTTTCAAAATGAGAAGGGTTTTGGGGTTGTAAATGTAATGCCTTGCATGAAGTACATGTGGGGAAAATTGAAGAAGAGGGTCTTTAAAGGGCCAGCTGTTGAAGCAAAGAATGCTATAGAGGTAGATCTTGAAAAGAAAGTAATCAACTCAAAACAAAAGAAACATGAGTTGAAAATGGAAGTTTCTTAGGTGGAAATAGTTGCATCCATTGTTGAGATAGAGGTGACAAGAGAAGACAAACATTGAGGGAAGAACTAAAAGAGGAATAACAATGCCACACATGTATAGTAGCTTCAAGAAGGCAAAATACAAAGATGGAAACCTTGGAGCTTATCACTTCAAGCCAAGCCACCATTCTAGAGCATGTATACAATGGTTGTCTAGCCAGTGGTAAAAAGCCATTTTGGTATGCGGAATGGTGTAGTAGTAGTGCATGTTCCAAGTAGAAATGTGGTGTGCTATTTAATGTATGGTAAAGCCTATGGATTGTACTGGAATAAGGGCCCACACACACAAGGCAGAGTCAAGCACATGCCCAATTCTGGGTGAAGCCTGTGGGGGGAGGGGTGGAGGGTGTGAGAGTGGAATTTTTAAATTTTTAAACGTGCAGCTGTTTAAAATAGAATGCTTCTTCGAAATAAATACGGTTTAAAGAAATCAGAGGACTTCACAGTGTCCGAAGGTCATGGGTACTCACTAGTTTTCATGTGATATTCCTCGAGGGTGTTTCCAATAGCACCTCACTTTATTTTATCGCATATCCTTTGCCCAAATTTTTTCTTTAATGCTTTTGCATCCACATTTTCGACCACGTTCTTTGAGCATGGCAAGCCACACTCTAAATTACCAATTTTTTCATCTCGTGGCTTACTTGTGGAGTTATCTATCTTGAGTGCTTAGTGTTTCAAAAAACATTTTCTCAAGCCCCCTTTCTCAAACCTTCACTCCTTGCACTTATGCAAGTTGTGCCCTATGTCAAACTGAAAGTCAACCTCGATTTAATATTTAAACTTATAACTCAATCCGTGAGGGTGTCACCTTGTGATGGTTTGAACTTGGGACCTAACTAGACAAACCCTTTCACTTGAAGGTTCACCTAGAAGGGCATGTCACTCCCCCCCTTCTCACCCATCCGGATGGGTGAATCAAATCGAAGGCACTACGTACTCAAATAGAAGTTGCTATTTTGGGGACCATCGCAAGTTTCGGTTAGTTTTTTTTTTCCTTGTCCGTGATGGGCAATTCAAAATTTCCCATTGCAAAATAAAAAGCAGAACTTTGGAGGCTGCCCAAGAGTAGTTTCTGTTGTGATCAGTGTGTGTGTGTGTGTGTTTTTTTTTGGACAAATTTTTTTTTACCAGATGACTGAAAAACCAAATTCCAGTGGTGACTCATACCAGAGGATTTTTGTGAAAAAATGATAATTTTGCTTCATTCATACACTAGCATCCCAAGAGAGATTTAGCATAGTGGTGAATTTTTTATTTTATTTTTTTGGGGGTGAAAATTTGGTGATTCTTTAGCAATAAGGGATAAATTTGAAAGAATGTTCCCTTACTATTTTTAATATATTTTTTCACATTTCATTGACATTTCATAGTCAGATAGTTATAAAAAAATTACTAGTTGAGTTGGGAAAGTTAGTAGCCAAAAATAAAATTAGTTATTAAGAAAAAAGTTGAGAGAATCAGGTTTGAAAATGAGATAATTGTCTAATAAGAATTGTCTCTGCAATTGTGGGGAGATAACCATACCAAACATTATGCAAAATCAATTGTCTAAGAACAACCATACAAAAGAGTTATATACGTAAAGTCAAGCTATTAGGGGGCAAGAACGGCCAGTTTCAGCATAATAATAGGCCATCAAATGCGTTGTTATTGGGAATGAAAATTTTACAAAATGAAATAACTGGGACCCAAACTAGTTTTTCCACCAATTTTGGTTGGTAAACTAAACTGAGTTTCATCCTGTCTTTCCTTTTTCTTGAGTGTCTCCACTGGTGCTACATATATTTTCACTGCTTTTATCTGTACAAGTACTATAATTACTCTCTCGAACCTGAGTTTTGACATTTCATACCCAGATTTAATAAAAATTTCCCTACTTTGCAGATACCATTGAAAGAGAGGATAAGGGGGGTGAAACAGAGGGTGAGTTTACAGATAACTCTAAAAGAGTATTGCAAAATCTCCCCATATAGCACCAATTCCTCGAAATTTCTCATCTTTCATCACTGGAATTAGTCCACCCAAGTCTACCAATTTCATAACATTATTTCTACACAGAAACCCTAATTAAACACCCTCTGTATATTAATACACTAATAATCATACTCTGGCCCTTTGTTTGTTGACAGACCAGCGTTTTTTTAGGGTTATACTTGACTGCCAAAAAGTTGAAATTTCCAAATTGTGACTGCAAGACGGTGGATCTCTCTCTCTCTCTCTCTCTGTCTTTTTATTCTTTTAATTATTAAATATTTCAGCAAAAATCTGCCCATCATGATTCCTCAGTAGTGTTAGGTACTATAATAATAATTGAAGAATCAAGCATTTGGTAGTAGTTGTCAGGGATGATTCCTCAAGGCTCGTGATCTGCAGGAACTAAAAAGATGCAGCAAGCAAGCAAGCCAGCAAGCAAGCGTGTTTGTTCTCCTCCCTCTGGTTTCTTCTTGTGTCTGTCAAAACAAAGTTGGTTGGGTGTTGTTGTTGTTGTTGTGGTTGTTTTTTGAGGGGGGTGTTCTTTTAAGTTGCTCCTTCAGATCGGATTCAGCTCCATAGTTTTGAGGCAGCTTGGTTGATTGTGGGTGGTCTGGTGGCAAACAGAAGAAGAAAGAAAGATGGGGGGGGGGGGGGGTTTAATTTTTGGTTGGGTGAGTTGCCAATAGACCATTTTTTGGGGTCATGGTTGTAGTTGCAGTAGTAGTAGTAGGTTTTTCCAGTTTGGGTCAGTAGAGATTTGGAGATCTTGGATCTTAGGTGCTGGGATACATTCTGCAGCTCACAAATATGGGAAAACTGAATGTTGAGCTTCAATAAGCTTTAGTGTAGTGAATGAATGCCCGTTTTTATGTAATTTTAAGGTTACATTTAGGGTAGAGTATCCACAATTTATTTATTTTCATTTCATTTATGAAGAAACAATTTGAGATAATTCAGAAGGGTTTGAAGGATTCATGAAGCAAAAAAGTTTATGTGAGGAGTCAGTCGGGAATTTTCTGTATTTTAAAAAATAAAAGAATGTGCAGAAATCTGCTTTGGGTAGCTGCGAGAGCCTTGGGATGGAAGGCAGTAAGTTAAGGTTTCCAATGGGTTGTAGTTATATTCATTTAATGGTGTGCAAAATTTGTTGAAGCTCATCAACAATACATAGTAGTTAGGAGAAGAAGTTGTGGGTGTTGGAATTTGTTTGTTGCTCAGAGGAGTGGGGTCTGGATTTTTTAGGGGGTTTTTTTTTCTGGTTTTTCAATGCTCTTGTGGTGTCAGAAGAAGGAAGGGTAAGAAGGTGGTGTGGTGAGCAACAGTGTAAGTGGAAAGCAGAAACTAGGGTTTTGAGCCATCTCTAGCTGCAAGCAAGGAAAGAGTTTTTGTGGGTGGGTTTTGACCACATGGAAACAGCAGAAAAGATGACTTCACAAAGGGGGCCAGTTGCAGCAGGTGTTGCAAACAGAGACCTAGCTCAAATTATCTTAAGCCCCCGAGTGGGTGGAACAAATAGTCCATTGAATCCTACCAGCCGACGGTCTCTGTTTTCAAGAAGATTGCAAGAGCCTGACCCATATGCTGTATTCAATTTTTTCAAGACACCACCTAACCCCGGGGACAGTTCCCCTGGATTGTCCCCCTTGAGTGGTGGCTGTGAGTCAGTCTCCGGGGCGAATCTGACTTCTGATGGAAAGAAGACCCACAGCAGCAGCAGGAAGGGGAACATAGCAGCAGTAGGTTATGATGTGTGCAATTGCATTGCTGAGAGCTCAATTAAGGTTACACGACTTGTTAGTGGACGACGACGACAAGGTCTTCAACAATGTTTATTTTTTCTTTCTGCCCTTCTCATTTTTACATTTTTAGTGGTCAAAATAATGTCAGGTGGATTGTTCCATGGCAACAACAACAACTTTCAACTGTCATCTTCACCACAAAAGGTATGCTCTTTATAGGGGTTCTGATCATAATTCTTTGTCATTGTAACTCATTTCATTTCAATGGGATTTTGTACTGTTGATAGGTGGGTTGCCATGGAATAATATCACTGGGACTTTTAGCGACTCATTGTGAAACAAATCCCAAATGAATATACATTGCTTGCACAATCTCCATTGCAACATGCATTTTTTTGAGGGGGTGTGCAGAGAGACACTTCTTTCAGTGAAGGATTTCAGCAGGACTTAAGTGACTCTCATGATGACTTAGTGTCCAAAGTCTTCAAGGATAAGAATTTGTTGACAGATTTCTCTGTATCAGAAAACAACCCTCAGCAGCAGCAGCAGGTGTGTTTCATCTACTGTTCCCACATTGAACTCATGATGTTTCAGCTCACGTTTCAGGTTGAAATAAGTCATTAGCAGATCTCTAAGTTCTTTGGTTCAAGTGTTGGCATCAGACTTGATCCTGTTCTTTTCTTCTGGAATTAGGGCAGGCCTCTTGTATTTGTTTTTCCTGTGGTTTAAGTAGTTTAGTTTGACACCCATTAGAGGAAAAGTCAGTCATGGTCTCTCTTTTCATGTCTGTTTTGCTTAGGTGGAAGCCCATTTTGTGCAGATGGGACAATATTGGGAAGCTGATCTTTGGAGAAAGCCAGTCAGTGATAAATACGAGCAGTGCATTGATCGTGATAAGTCTTACAAATGTAAGGTTTCTCTTCATCTCTCCATATTTAGTATATACATAATTGGAGTGAAATAGTTTCTTTGAGAAAACAGTGGACTAGTTGGATGACTCTGAAGACATATATGCATAAATAAGTGGGAACCTGGGAAGACAAGTGCATACTGCTCAACAGTCAACCATACTAAAAGGCATACAAACTGAGCATGAAAGATTACTGATTATTTCATATGAAGGGAAACTGCAATTCTGATATGCGCATCATGATGGTTGACTGTTTTTTTGGTGATGGTTTGTAATGCCACTTTTGACAGCAGCACCTGGGGAGCACACTAATGGTTACCTTCTCATCAATGCAAATGGAGGTTTAAACCAGATGCGAGCAGGGGTCAGTGAAGATTTTTTTTTTATCTCACTACATCTCAAATCTCTTCAGCTGAACTGAAATCAGAAGGCCATATTAAACACTACCACTATGAGGTGAATATATTGCAGTTTGAATGTCCAAAAATATGCACTCGTCGTCATCACAATGTTCTTCCAGTTGGAGGGCTGAATTTTATCATCTCATTCTGGGCCATTTGTCTAGTAGTTAAAATCCATGTGGTGGGTTACTACCGGACAAGTAGTTCATTTGCTAAAGTCTTAAAATTTGGGACTGGTATCAATTTTTTTTGAGATATTGTCCTTACAGTTGTATGATTGTTTGACAGATTTGTGATATGGTGGCAGTTGCGAGAATAATGAATGTGACTCTTGTTGTTCCAACACTTGACCATAGCTCCTTTTGGGCTGATCCAAGGTACGCAAAAGCCTTGGGGTTTCCATTTGGGGTTTTCAACCTCCTATGATCATCAGGCATAACAGATCCATATCTTGAAGGAAAGGGAAGGGCCCTTCCTTCCTCTTGTATGATTTGCGGAGTGGGATTTTTTGATATCTAACCTGAAATGGGAGTTGATGTTGGGGGGTGGGGGGGGGCACAGTGAATTTAGTGACATCTTTGATGTGAAACACTTTATTGACACACTTCAAGAGGATGTCCAAATTGTTGAAGCATTGCCAGACAATTACTTGGGGGTTGATCCGATTAGAAAAGCGCCCATTTCTTGGTCCAAGGTACTTAAGAAGATGAGCAGTTTGTTGCACTATGACATCAAATCAAACCTCCTAATTTGGCTGGAACATCAGCAGTTGTCCTTAGAAGCACTGCCTGCAATGTCTTATTCTGATTTCTTTTGTGGTGGTAATGTAGGTAGCTTATTATGAGAATTTGGTTCCACTGCTAAAGCAAAACAAAGTAATGTACTTTACACATGCCGACACCCGATTGGCAAATAATGATATCCCTGACTCAATCCAACGTTTACGGTGTCGGGTCAACTACCATGCACTGAAGTATGCAGAGCCCATTCGTCAGCTTGCTACCACATTAATATCTCGCTTGCGTGATGGGAATCCTTACATTGCTTTACACCTCCGGTAAGCCCTTTCACTGCATCTTTTCAAGTAAATCTTTGCTTGATAGGTGTACTTGGTAGGTGATGCTGACCTAAAAAGAATTGGGCAAGTGAAAAGCACAAGACTGATTCTTTCTTTGTGAGATGCAAAGGTGGTATGGGTGAATGGAGTAGTGGTCAAACATTCAGTCAGTAATTAATTCTAGCAGAAAGCATGATGGTGCAGGTATGAGAAGGATATGTTAGCATTTACAGGATGTGCACATGGACTTTCTTCAGAGGAAGCAGATGAATTACAACAGATGCGGTATTCTGTAAAGCACTGGAAAGAGAAGGAGATTGATGGAGAATTGAAGCGGAAACAAGGGGGTTGCCCCATGACACCACATGAAACTGCCATTCTCCTCAAGGCTTTAGGCTACCCATCATCAACCAAAATTTACATTGTTGCAGGTGAGATCTATGGGAATGGAAGTATGGAGTTTCTGGAGCAGGAGTTTCCGAATGTGTATTCACATGAAACTCTTGCTACAGAGGAAGAACTCGCACCTCTGAAGAAGTTCCAAAACCGATTGGCAGGATTGGACTACATTTTGGCGCTTGAGAGTGATGTGTTCGTTTACACGTATGATGGGAATATGGCAAAGGCTGTCCAAGGCCACCGCCAATTTGAAGACTATCGGAAGACCATCAGCCCTGACAGGTACCCTTTTTTATTGACTTTGTCACTGGTAGGTAGAAAGGAAGAATGGGTTGTCAAACCAAAAGGGGCTGTCGTGGTAGACACATTTATGAGCTGATGCTACTGAT
The DNA here is from genome assembly GCA_963921925.1 of Sphagnum tenellum. Lineage (NCBI taxonomy): Eukaryota > Viridiplantae > Streptophyta > Sphagnopsida > Sphagnales > Sphagnaceae > Sphagnum > Sphagnum tenellum. The sequence continues at coordinate 10,807,039 of OY998150.1, forward strand.
TTCCATCTTTGGATATATATGCTTTCAATTGTCTTCAGGATTGGGGTTTGGTTTAGAGAGGTTTTAGAGAAAGTGTGTTCCTTAGACTTGTGTGTTCCAATCTGTCCAGGGAAGCTATTGTAAGGCTAGTGGATGGATATGAAGCAAGGAATATTACATGGGAAGCTCTAGAAACGGACATGCTCAAAATCCATGCTTCTCGAATAGGAGCACCACATTATCGACAAGTTAAAGAGCTGCCCAAATTAGAGGAGTATTTCTATTCAAACCCATACCCTGGATGCATTTGTGAGAAGCAGCCCCGCAGTCGACACCTTCTGAAAGGGCCTTAAGTGTGAAGAAACTGCAGATTTTTTTATAAAAAAAGCATTAACTAATAAAAATTCACCCACCACATCGAATTTTACCAAGAAAGGGTGTGTATAATCTTTACACCATGATCCATCCTGCAGCATTTCCTTGCAGCCATCACTTGAAGAAAATTTGAGCTTTGATGGCGTCACTTGAATGATGATGCTTGCTGTTCAGACATCAAACAAGGGTCTGCATAGCTACATTTTGCATGCTTGCTTGCAAACTATAGCTGTGGATCATCCCTTCACTGTAAATCAACTCCATAGCTAGCTCACTAGTTAGCTAGCCATTAGGACTCTGCAACATGTGTCCATTTGCTCCACATATGTTGTTGCAGGAATGAAGCACCTAAATTTATAATGTTTTCTTCCAGATTATTTTCAAATAAAATAGTCAGAGGGAGGGTTTGCCTCTCTGTGTGTAGTGTTGTTTCCAATCATATGTGCCAATTTCACTCAGAATATGTATGACATGGATAGCATTTCCTCCTTTGCATTTAGAGGCCCACCGTAGACGAGGGTGCAGAGTCCAACTTCCTAAGAACCAATTTGGACTGATTTGAAGCAAATTGAATCCTTGAGTTGGACTATACCTGGGTCCCTAGCCTGATTCTTGGTTCTCCAAATCAGGAGCTCTCTTTTTAGCACTATTTTTTGGTCCTTTTAGCACCCTCCAAAACAAGTGCTATGTAGGTTTAGCCTCAATTTGCCACTTTTTGGTGTTGGACCTTCATCTAAAGGCCTTGGAACCAATTTGAAGCTTTCAAGCAATAAGATTGCCTGAATTCATTGGTCCCTGGACCTTGGACCCTCATCTAAAGTCACCCTAAGTCAGCAGAAAAGAGATGGGTTTAGGGTTTAGGGTTTAGGTGCAAAATGAAGCATTCAATGGCTTTTGGGTAGAAAGCTTAAAGCCTCTTTTAGAGATTGTAACAAGAAAGAACTCATTTTCTACACATGGGCTTGATAAACTATGCATGGATGGCGAGACAATTGAACTCTTTTGCATCCAAGTGGGAGGAAATTAACAAGGGGTTTCTCACACTTGTGGCCTTGCCATTTACATTGAAAAGGTATCTTAAGGCAAAAGAAGAATTATGGAAACTCAAATATTTCACCATGCAAAAAAATTAAATCTTCAGAACATCCCCCAAAAGAAACCAAAATCCTTTAAAATATTAGAACTCTATAACTAACCTCAAGTTTCAACACAAGCCAATATATCATCTTTCAAAATTCCTCGTATTAAAAAAAAAAAGACCTATTATTATTATTATTATTATTATTACCTAGGGGTCAAAATCCATTAAGCTACTAATACTCCATAATGAATCTAAACACAATATCCTTGCCTTGGTAGGCCAGGCCAATAAAGGGTCCCTAGGCTCTAACCCTACCACTAGATCATCACTACATGTAACAAATGGAAAACAGACCTTATATATTTTTTGACTTTGTTAAAACTTTGTTATTGTAATTGAGCATTTTGCCAAAATTTCTTTTAAAAGGATGTCGAAGGCAATAATAAAATGGCATGTACAAAGCATTTTGGATGAAGTATCATTGTAAAATAATGAAAAACTCTTATGGAGTTAACTCGAACAATCACTCTATTTTATAGATAATATCATTAATTGTCGCATCCAAATTCAGTGTTAAATTTTTACTCCTACTCCCACCAATAAACAATAAAATATGTAACAATGTACACTAACACAAGATATAAATGTCTCACATTGCCCCTTCATTGTAACCAACCAATCGATAACAATCAATTGTTGCCCAATTACTTTGAATGATCAATTAATTTTCTTCTTTTCTAATCTTTTGATACCCATGATATCTTGTCCATTTTGCCAAGAGTGAAGCCCATTTTCACACCCATGTGGCATTGAGTTCATCCAAAATAGATGATATAGGCCATGTCATCCATATTCGACCGTTTCATCTGATTGTTGGTTTAGTCTCCATCTAGATTTATCCATAGTCTGTGGTTTCAAGCCATTCATGGCATTATCTTGGGTGCCCTAAAAAGATAATCTTTGAAGATTAATTATCTCGCTTCCTTTCCCCAACCCACCTACATGGATATGAAAATTCACTTTACCTTTCATCTTAACTATTTATCAACTATCCTTTCAAAACCTTCGCCTCCTCTACCATTATCTTTATCTCTTTTTCATATACCCTTTGAAAATTTCTTTTTTCAAAATGAAGCTAAATTATAATGGTAAATTTAATTATTAAAATAAAATTCATAAGTTTTAAAAATAAAATCTTTGGATTTATCCAAAGTCTATGGTTTCATAGTTGTTCACCAAATAATCACATAATTATTGTCATCATGTATGTATGTATGTCTATGCCATCCGTTAAAATAGTTAGCTTGCTCATCTCCCCTACCCACCTACATGAAAATAAAATAAAAATTACAACTATTTCTGAAAGACCTTTGCAAAATATCCACCTCCTTTATCATTATTTCTACCCTCTTTCTCAAATAGTACCCTTTGAAATCTGCCTATTCAAATTGAAGTTTGAAATTTTAATTTAGATATGTATTTAACTATTAGATTACATTCCATAGGCTTCTCAAATACCCTTTCAAAATCTCCATTTCATTTATCATTATTTTACATCTTTCTCAAATACCTTTAAAAATCTTCCCTTTCAAATTGAAGCTTAAACTTTAGACTTAAGTATTTGTTTAACTCTCAAAATGCATTCCATAAACTTTATTAATGATTAAGAATTTTATTTATGAAAATGAATATTAAATTGATTATAAACCCCCAATCTCTTTACCATTGTTCTCATCTCTTTTTCATACAAACGAAACTAAATGATCATAAAATTTAAATTAACTATTAAATTAACCATGTATATAGGTCTCACCCATCATGACAGTGCCTACTCAAATAGAAATTCAAGTTGTATTCATGACAAGAAAAAGAAAACATTAATATATATATGAATGCATTGAATGCTTACCCAAATGCACAAATATGTAACAATGTCAAATCATCATGTTAAGTATGACCATGGCCAAACCCATTGTGCCAATCCTTATCCAAATAGAAACTATTTATATTCATGTTAGGTAGATGCATTAACTATAACATTTAACATAGGAAACACATGTAGTTTTGTGTGTATCAAATGACATGTTTGATTGTAACCCAATATATTAAGTATCAAGGTTTTGTACATAAACATATGTAAATGTAATTCAAATACAAGGTTATTGATTTTTCAACTTAGCAAATTTACAAGATGTAGAATTCGATCCATGTATTTGTTCTTTATTATGACACATGTATGTGCAAATGTGGACTAGATGGTGCATGTCAATTACATACCTCAAATTTGTAATAACTAACCAATATTAGTGTAACTAAACCTCAATACTTGTTGCAATTGTAACAAAATAATTACAAGTAGCATCAATCCTCATGCGTCAAGTATAAAAAATAAATAGTGGATTAGAAATTATGAATGTAAAATACAAATGACTAGAAAAAAGGGAACTTTAATTTTCCATGTTGGGATTCAACATATATTGCAAGGAGTGGAATATTCATTTATAAAAAATAACCCAAACATACACAAAACATACAAAAACATCTTAGCAAAGGTAATGCAACCTATGAGAGCTCAACTTCTACCTATACAAGGAATAAAAAACTTAGAATGAGACCAAAAACACATATGCGAAAAAATTGAATTATATATATATATAGGTTATTTGATTTCAAATTTCAAAGTGACTTTGAAATCAAATAATGACAATGTTTAGCACAAAGATCAAAATGAAACTATTTATGGGTGTTGTCAAACTATGAAAAGCTATGAGGCCAAGGCTCAAATATTTTTTAAGGATGATACTTTATCACAATCAAAACATGCTTTGTGTTTTGTTTATGGCTTGTTGTAGAATTATAATGCTGACTTCAAAAGTTTAATGGACATGTATTTCCATGAAATTTCAAAAAAATGTAATTAAATACATTTTTAGAATGAATATTCTTTAGATAAATCAAATGTGTACATTTTAACAAAAGTAGGCATCTCAAGTATTTTTTTCAAAAAGTGTTTAAAACCCTCATTGATGTATTATACATTAAGTTTATCATGCATAATATTTTTCAAAATCATTACAAATATACCCCAAAAATCAAGTAACGGCAAAGCAAGACATGATGGTGGGCAATGGTGTCAAAGTGTAGCACTTTGTTGGAGCTTGTTGGTGAATTATAAAATTCATTTGAGCTTGGCATTGATGGCAATTGATTGACACAACTCCACAATGGTAGGATACATTGGCAAAGTTTAATAACAAGTGGCAAATGTTGTTGGAGCTTGGCAATGTTGACAAGTGTTGGCAACATAGGAGCTCCAATTCAAATAAAGCAAGGTGGCACAACATCATCAAAACACAATGAGTGTTGTTAAAGAAAAAACAAAAGGATACCAAGATGAAAACAAAAAAGGTAGCTCAAATAAATAATAATAATAATAATAATAATAATAAAAAGGCATTTGATGCAACTAGACCTTGGTAGTGACCTTTTTTATGAACAATCTTGACAAAGTAAAGAATGAATCTAGCAAAGTTTGTAGACCTTTCTTGCAACAAGAGCTTGGTGGGTAAGTTCATAATAAAATGACTAACACTTGCCCATTTGATTATTTAAAAATTAAATTTCAGTTATACGTGTTAGAATTCATTCCTTGGACTCTCTCACATTTGTGAAAGTGTGTTTGAGTCTCAAACACTTTTCCAACTTGTTTCTTTTTTCATGCCCCAACTTTGTCACAAACCCAATGCTTAATATCATAATTAATATGATATTTAGATATTTTAAAATTATTAAATTCGTTTCAAACTTATTCAAGTGTTCCCATAATATATTTAAAACATTATTGTATAAAAACATGAAACATTTTTTTTAAAAATGAAACTAGAAATAGACAAAAACCCCTAAAAAAAACACCGCCTATCCAACCTAGGCCAACTAAGTGACAATTCAATGCCATCTTCCAAGTGAAATTGAACCGATCTTTCATCTAGAGTTGGCATTAGTGTAAGTGTTGGTGCATTGAAAATCTCATATGATTCAAATGAACAAGAACATGTAAAAATTAGATGGGTCAATGTGTGAACAAAACTCCATTCAAAGGAAACAAGCAACTTATGTCACAAAGAGGGTTACAAACACAAGAAAAACCCACCATCCATAGCTTTAAGAAAGAACAAGATTTCCAAACAAACTCTAATTTAACAATTTATGAGACTAAAGTTATGCACCAATTTACAAGTTCTTGAATCAAGTTCATATAATTAAAAGGTTTATTCATTTAGCCTACTTCCATTCTATATTTGCCCCAAAATTATTCATGTTATGATTTATAGGTTCTTTAATCAAGTTCACATAAATAGTCCAATGGCTTTATCCATTTAAGCTTATGTACATCTCCACATCTTATACCACATTTTTAATATTAATTTTCAATCAAGCTTTTAAGAACCACCCCAATTCTTTTTTTTTCCAAGCTTAAAAGAACCAACCATGGTATCAAATTTTTGAAAGGGAAAAAAAAAAATTAAAATTAAAAAACAAACCTATCTTCAAAAATTTGATCCTAAAATAATAATAATAAATAAATAAATAAATAAATAAATATTTATATCAATTGAATTTTTAAAAGCAATTTTTCTCAAGTCAATTATCAAAGTTCAATTTGTTTTTAGCTCAACAAATCAAGATGTTTTTTATTTATCAAAATTGGAAACCATAGCTAAAAATCTAGAACCCTTAACCTAAAACCCTAAACCCTAGACCCTAAACCCTAGACCCCTCTAGGTAGCTTAAGAAGTGGACCTTGCTACCTTCCACTACCATGCTCGAGTATCAAAATTTTGAAGGTTTTTTTTTTTTTTTTTGTAAAGGGGCATGTTTTGGTGGGGGTGATTTTTACTCTAGTGAGAACCATTGAGGTGAATCTCTACCTTGGGTATGACCATGAGTACGGTCCCTTAAAGACGAGGAGGGGTATTACACCTACTATTGCCTAGGAGTGGAAGGTATCTTAAGCCTACTTGCACTTTTAGGCTTTAAGACCCCTAGGTATAAGAACCCTACCCTCGTAGGTTAAATTATAACAGGCTTTTACCAAACCAACCAGTTTTTTGGGGACTTGTTATTCCAGAGTGTTTTCCGAGCTGGAATTGTGGTATTTTTTTGGCCAGTTCCACTGGAATTGATCAAGCAAAATCCAAAAGTTCTGGTGAATGAGCACGGAAAACATGAGTTATTCTCCGGAAAAGGCCCTGGTAGACCTCGCGGAAAAAAAAACACTAGTTATGTGTCGGACCAGGTCACCAATTACACTGTGGAACAGCCCCCCAGTAGACCAAACCTACCCAAATTGTCCAAATAAACACCCATTATGCACCGGAACTTACCCTAGTTAGTCGGTCGACCGAGTAGAATCACCGGTTATGTTATGTGCTAGAATAGGCCCAGGGTAGACCTAATGGAAATACCAGTTATGCATTTGAGGCCCCTTTTAGACCATTTCGGCTGCCCGAAGGCAGGCCTTGCAGCTGCCCCCCCCTAAAAAACCGAGTAACCGGAACCCATTCTACGATGCGTAATCCCTACCTGCATATTCCACACCAGAAAGCTACCTGCATGTTCCACATGGAGAAAGCAAAGCATACTTGAGTGGAAAGAAAAAAACCCAAAAAAATGTCACAATTTTTTTTAATAATTTAATTTTTATAAATAAAATCTAATCTAATTTAATTTTTAAAATTAGAGATTTTAAAAATAATTTAATATGATATATACTTTAAAGAAATTAAGTCAATTAAAATTCACGAAAAAAAATAAAATTAGTAACTGTAATGCCACCTAAAAAGTCTCCCAAATGCCTCGTCACTCATGGGAACCTTTTTGTGTCGTCGTGGACAAAAATTCATGGCCAGATAAAAAGAACACGACTTCGCAGCACTCCACGTATCCGTCCCGACTGGTCACGTGGCGCGTCCCCAGGAGTAAAAACCAAGACTGACTGGCTAGATTGGCCATACCATGACTTGGCAAATGACACGTCAGCCAAGCTCCCGAGCGAGCGAGCGCGCGCGCGCGCGCGGCCTCCCTTGTGTTGCGTTGTTGTTTTCTTTGTTTGTCCCTTTTGTTTCTTCGTTGTGTTGTTGCGCCAGAGAAAACAAAAATTTGTGCGCAAAGCGTTCCTAGTGTTTGCGTTTTTGATCTGCATTCTTCGCACTCCTGATCGATCTCCTTTTTTTTTTTTCTTTTTTTTTTGGTGAAGAATTGGAGCCGTTTTCCTTTTTGGAGCATTGGACAGTCTTCTTCTTTCTTCACAATTGCGCAAACCAAAGAAGGCTTCCTACTATCCCCTCCCTCCTGGCATTGAATCTGAAGCATGGAAGGAACTGAGGTTGTAAGTATCTTTTCTTCTTTTTTGGGGGAATTTTTCGACAGCACCCAAGTTGTCCTTGTAGTGGGAAGCTGCGAATCTCGGAGAATTAGGATGCATTCGTGATTTTGTGAACTGGGTAAGAAAGAAGAAGAAGAAGAAGAAGCATAAACAGTTGGGTGGGTGCCGCAGACTAAGCTCTGCTCTGGTGGAGGGGGTGAAGGGTTTAGGGTTCTAGACTGAGTGTGCAATGGCAGAGTATGGGCAGCTAGTACCATGGCTGGGACCATTGCTGAGGACGGAGTTTTTCGGACACTGCAGAAACCACAACTCCACAGGGAAACTTCAGAGAAACCATTTCTGTCTAGACTGTCATGCTGCAGCTTTGTGTCCTCAAGGCTTAGCGGAGAATCACAAGAACCATTTGAGCCTGCAGATCAGGAAAGCTTCACACAGAGATGCAGTGAGGGTTTTGGACATTCAAAAGCTGCTGGACGTCTCCAGCATCCAAGCCTACACCATCAATAGTTCCAAGATCCTGTTTCTGCACAGCAGGCCTCCTCAGAAGCTGCAGAGCTTCAAAGCTGGAGGATTGAGATTCAATTGTGAGACTTGTCACAGAAGCATTGCTGATCCAGTTAGTTTCTGCTCCATTAACTGCAAGCGCCTGGCAATGCTGCAGGGGGATCTCCACTTAGCAACTAAATCTTCTTATCAGACTCCCTCCACCCAGCTAGAAAACCTTGCTACATCATGCAGGTCTAGTTATGAATTATATGGTCCAAGTTTGGGAAATGGAGCCTCTCTGCAGCAACTAAACTACAAGTCTCTGATGCATCAGACATCAAGCAAGAACTCCTCGAAGCAGCAGGAGCTATGTGGCAACACTACGCTGGTGGTGCAGCAAGTACCCAATTATTCCAGCAACAACTCCCCCACCACCACCTTGCTGCAGCTGGAGATTCCTAATGAATCTACTATGATGGTCGAGTCCAAGATCAAGAAGAGGAAGCTTTCACTCTGCTGCAATGAGGGAGGATCATGTTTTGTGTTGTCACCCATGTCAGTTCTTATGGTGCCAACAAGAAGCTCAATTGAAAATTCTTGGACTGAATATATAAGTCCCATGACAAGCTGCTTTTCTGGGCCTTCCACCCCCCTGAGCATTGAAGAGGCTAGCAGCACTCGGACACATTCCAGAAAACAATGTCATCCTCACAGAGCTCCCATGTCCTAGGATCATCTGTTGCATGTGCACAATTTGCATAATTCCCCAGATAACAAAAAGAACACTCTATCTTTGTACAGTACAAGTTAGTTCTCTTGGACAGACCAAGAACCAGATCAGATCTGAAATCAAACCCCTTGTACATGAATTTGCTCTGAAAATTCAAAACATGCACACATCCACACACACAAGTGCAAGGATGGTTCACTCACACAAAAAAATGCAATCATGGCTTCCATTACATACTGTGATTGAGAACAAAAATTCTCAATCATTTCCCCTAGTGTGAAAGCCATGTTTTGGATTGTTTCCTTTCTAGAGGAACACATAGTTGCAAATGTGGGTTATTTTACAACAACAGCTTAAAATCAAGGATTTGGGGGCATCTGTTTTGAAGCCCCTTTGGATTTCATTTTTTGCTTGGTCGTTAAATTACATTACATAGATTTTCAATGTAAGTGCATTGAAAATATATTGCACTATCTGCAAGATTGCTTACACAGGAAAATTGGATGCTTGTGAATAACCCATCTACAATTTCATTGACATTAATACACAAGGCCCTTTCATAGCTGCTACATTTACACACCCAACAATAGTATTGACCATTAGACACCTTGGATTGTGCAACAAAGGCAATTTCTCAAGTTGCATGCTCATCTACTATCTCCCACCAGTCCTCCAATTTCACTTTGTTGGATTAATGATAACACACTGAACTCCAAACCCTAAACTCTAAAACTAGGGTACTCTCATCATCAACAGGTTGTTGTTTTTGAGAAAAAAAGAAAGAATACAGAATAAATTCTGATAATTTTTCCTTCATTACCCATACCAAGAAGCCTAGAATCCAAAGAGTCAATAAAGAATTCCACCTGGCAGCTGAAATCCACAAGGAGTAAAACACAAAACACAATTGCAATGGCGTGGCCAAGTGCAAAAACTAGCAAACTAAATTTGCTCCAAAGGCTGGTGATGGCAACCTTGCCTAGTTTACCAATTTTCTAGAAGGCAAAGAAAACTCCCGCACCATCTTGAACTTTGGGTATTTTTCTTAGAAGAAATGTCAAAGCCTGGTTTGTGTTGGATCAAACTACTACTACACTAATGTTCTTGTGTGCACACTCACAAAGACTAGATAGAAAATTATATGTACATGGATACACACACTATGATGTATGTATATGGATGTATGTGCAAGAGACTCTGAAGTTTGAGAAAAAAATTTAAATCATGACCTAACCCCACCTTGAACGCACACACACACACACAATTGTTAAAAAGGTTGGAAGAGAAAACCATAAACCTTACTAGAAGCTTGAAGAGGAAAGCCATATACCCTAAAACGTTGGAAGAGAGAAACCATAAACCCTAATTACAAGCATAAGCTCATAAAGCCTAAAAATTATGGTCTGATTATATTACCTCCAAAGGTGCCAAAGCTCGTTTTAGAAATCAATCATGGAGTTTCTTGGGGAGATTGTATGTCTTCTTAAGAAATTGGGAAGCTGTTTCATCATATCGATAACAAAGAACCCGCAATACAGTGTTTGCATCTGACGCACTCCAATTCCCAGTGGTTGGTGGATATGAAGACTTAGTATTTGTATTACCCGATCTGTGTTTGCTTGCTGCTGCTGCTGTGTCCCCAACAGAAGATGCTGAAAGGATGTGAATCAATTCATTGCTGGAAAGGTCAAACAAAGTGAGCACTTGTGATGCACGAGCAGATGCACGAGCTACAGTTTCTGATGGTAAACCATTCCCATCAGCCAAGAAAAGGTCTTTGATTGCTTCGAGATCCTCTTTTAGCAGATCAGAATCAGATACCATGAAAGTGCGCAGTGGTCCTCCGGCTAACAAAACAAGAAGGAACCCATCAAAGCAGGTTTGCATAAGTGCAATTGCCAAACGGTTTCTTAGATGCTCTGCAGTAGTTTCGGCAATGATCCCTAGTTTTGTGTCAAGTTGTTCAAGAACAGTAGAAATTCTTGCATTTGTCACTCCTCCAACATAAAGCCCCTCTCCAAACACAGATCTCAAGTCAGAGAAAACAACCCGATGAGCAGCAAGCTCAATCAGTTGCTGTATACCCTCCTTTGATGCTCTTCTTGTCCTTTGAAATGTGTCCTCAATCAACAATGCTTGAGGAAGTGTAGGAGGAACTGGTTGTTGTTGTTGTTGTGCTTTTGTCTTCTTTTTGCCACTCCCAATCAGAGGAGGAGCAACAATGGTGGCTTCATCTTTCCATCCGCGTCGAATCTTTTTCTCAATTGCATCAAGCTCAGTGTTGATGTGACTAACAGTGTTGATGCGCACACAGAGACATGCCAAACTGAATGGATCCTCACCATTTGCAGTTTTCAATCTGCCCTGGCGACCACCATGGCTTCCTTCTGTCTTTGACTTGCTCTTGTGTACGCCTCCTCCTCCTAGCCATGACTTGTTGACGCTGCACCGAGTGAGTTTTGGCAGTGATGGGACATGCAAATCTTTGGTTCCTGAAAGAGCCTCAAAAAGCACACAGGAAGATTGCTGTCATACAGATGATGACAACGATGATGATAATTATCACAGGAACCAAAGATGATTGGAAGTGTAGTGGGGACAAAGCATGACATGAGAGGGGAAAAAAGCATGCCCACCACATGGGTTAACAGTCTGTGTGATGTAATGCTGCAGCGCCTTATCTAACCCATTCACCAATGTTGCCAATAGCTCTGGATTCTCCAGAGATAATGAAAAAAAAGCATCCAGCGTCTCCTCTAGGATGCGAAGAACATCCACCGACGATGCAGCACAGCGATCTCTATTGGCAGATGGATTCCAGTTCTGACATAAGAAGAAAAAAAACAAAAAAACCCTGCTTTGTCAATCTCTACAACACATAGACTGCAATTATTGTTGTTACATTAAAAGTGAAGTTTGAGACAGGGGACAAGTACCTCTTGCTGGATGTTACGATTCACGCAGTCTGTGATTCTGTTAAGATTGTCAAAGACCCATTTCTTGGATAGATCCGCCATAGCTTGGTCTGCCTCAAATGGAGGCATCTCTTGGATCAACCCTTTTCCTCCATCTTCACACTCCACTCCATCCTCAACAGCAATCTGGACAAGATGCTTTTCCAATCCATCAGCAACCTTGAGAATTGCTAGTGTATCGAGCACCATTGCTGTTACACCTGATAAGTACTGCTTGAATTCCCGCCGGTAGCATGCGTGAAGCGTTGCAGCTGCAACCCCTGCTGCATATGGATGCCATCTCTTTAGCACCGGACTGAAATTCTCAACTTCATTCGATGCAAGTGTTGATGTATCTTGAGCTAGAATTACTAGCGCCGGTGGTGGTGACCCCCCCCCAATGGCGCTGCCCTTAAATGATCGTCTCCTTTTGTCTACTGTTTCCATCATCTGTGATTTCCACACACAAAAAAAAGGGGGATTCTATCATTTGCTAACATATGATCAAAATGTTGCAAAACTATTGCAAGTCAATGTCACCCCTTGGATCAGAGTCTGCAAAAATTCACAACAAGATTTGCTCACCTGAGCAAAGGCAGTTCTTATAGATGAGCGGATATAGACATCAACACGATTGAGTGCAACATTGGAGTTGTCTTTTCGTCGATGCCGATACTCACGAGAAATATCATCGTGTGAGATTTGGGTGCAAGCTACAGCCAATGACAGCAATCCTGTCATTACACCCTCAGCTCCACCAGGAAAGGAATCATGGTAAGCAAGGAGCCTCCTCTCAACCCATGACTGAATTGCACTCAGAGTTGTACTCAGCAGCTCCACATGCTCAGGTTGCAAGGTCCTTGCTTTCGCATCCTTGGCTACTTCAATCATCTGTGTTTCACAAGCTGTGAGAAGACCTAACCTCCCTTGACCTGTGTCAACAAACTGGCGAAAGAAAACCCACATGAAGCACAAATTGTGCATCATTTGGTTGATGCCCAACATGACCCACGTCTTCTTAATCAATTCAAGAACTTCATCAAGTTCTTCAATCACCACACCACCCTCCTCGTTGTTGTCAAGAGTGTTGTCCAAAAAGCATGCCTGCAGAAGAGTCTCATACAAGTGTACATTCAAAGGAATGCCATCAGCCCAGTGTAGAAAGTCTCCATACTCGCCATTAAGTGCACGTGTGGCACGGCTCATTGCTGCACCCCGCAGAACTTGCAAAGTCTCAGAGTTCTTGCCAACTTCTGCTGGCTTGTCATACAGGTCCTTCAATGTTTGCTTCAGCCGGAGGGAGTCCATTCCCATGTCTCCTGGAACTAACGGGTGAGCAAGAAGGCCAGCTTCCAGCACCTTCAGCTGCCGTTTCAGCCATTTCTTAAAACCCACATCATCTGTGAAGGCTGAAGACCCAATGTTTTGCAACAGCTCCAAAGGAACTATCACCATTCCAGAGGACTTACTGGCCTGCAAAAATGAATGAAGCTTGGCATTTTACCATCTACAAAAAAACTGATTTCTCAACCTCAGATAACTAGAAAAAAGTTCATGCTTTGTGAAAGTGCTATCTATATTCTCTGAAAATTGTAGCTGGAAAGATCACTGATCAGGACTGTGCTCAATGGTCCACATTGCTCATGAATTTCCCTCCCATCCATCATCAGGTGCTTACCATTGTTCATTCTTCAACACAGACTCTTGCCAACCCCGAAAAAAAACCCTAAACTGACCATAAATCAAAGGGGTTTACCTAGAGAAGAAAGTCTTTACCTGTCCTGCAGCTGCACGAGAGAGGGCACGCAGAGTGCGAACCTCACCCTGGTCAGAAATGCGCAACTGGACCTTCATGATTTCAGTTGCTGTTGAGGGTGTCTTTTTGTTGGATTTAAATGACAATGCTCGTTGTGAAAGCTCCCGGGTGGGGATTGCTGCTGTGGTGCCTTGGAGTCCTAATGCCTTCTTCATATGGCTGGCAGCTGCAGATGTGAGTGATTTCTGAGTTTGCAGTTTTGGTGTTGAGCTTCTAGCACTCATTGCAGCCAAACCACAGCATGCCATAAGTATCTCATATGCTGTCTCCCTCCATTCATCCTCTGCAGAAGACAGACAGACAAAAAAAATTAAATAATTCCCACCACCAAAACACCACTTGCATATAAAAATGCCATGTCTCAAAAGCACAAAGGAAACCCACCCCACACACAAGAAAAAGGAAAAAAGAAGCCACATTTGGAAACATCATCCTACAAGAGCACAAATTATGTATGTTCTCATCAATTTGTATCAGCAATCCAACAACAACCCATAACTAACATATCTGTCTCACGAAAGATCAAATATCATCAACTGACAGCTCAGGTCATGAAATTGGCAAGAATCACTAAATTCCTCAACCCTTTGTTACTCTGATCAGCACACAACAAAGGGAGTTAGGTATACAAAACTTGTTTTCTGCAGTAGGAATTAGAACAAAACAGAAAAGCTTCTAATTGGGTGATGGGTGATAACTTCATATTCAAGTTGCAACAGCTTCTTTAGAGCTTCAAAGCTAAAAATCATCATGTACAGTTTTTTTCACTTCTTTCCTGGAGGAGTGAAACCCAAAAACAAAAAAGCAATAATCAAGCTTTTGGGTATTTAAAGCCTGTTTTCTTTGTAGTACTTTCTATTACCTCTTACAGGCTACAGCTTCAGGTATAGCTTCAACATTGTTTGATTGCTCCAAACAAAATCAAAAGACTAGTAGCTTTTTGCACCCAAAAACAACACCAGAGCTTTTCTTCTTTTGTGTTGCTTTAAAAGTTTCTAGCTAAGGGACAAGCTAAGTTGCAGCAATAAGAGCAAAAATGGCAGTTCCCTTTTTGCTTTTTTTTTGGGGTTGTGACATTTTGTGTCTGTCTGGGTTTTCTTCTTCTTCTTCTTATTGGCTTCCCCCCACCCCACCCCACCCCTTTCTTCTTCTACACTTACTTACCTGAAAACTCCACTTTGAGAGGAGGGAAAGGAGACCCAAGAGCATCAATGTCAGCTGCTCCTGCTGCTGCTGCTGCTGCTGCTGCTTTTGTTGCTGGTACTGATGAAACTCCATGCAACTGCTGCTGCTTCCCTCTTTGCCCAGCAACCACAGAAGGTGCCATCCAGGACTCAAAAAACAATTCCAAGAAACTTTTTTTTTGCTGCAGTTCCTCTTCCTCTTCCTCTTTTTACTTAACAGCTAAGAAAGAAGCTCACATTTCTTCTGTTGCAAACTCCTCTTCTGTCTCCATTGTACTGATCCACAGATATATAACAGTTGGGTACAGCATCCTCATAGTCCTCCAAATCAATCTCTCTCTCTCTCTCTCTCTCTCTCTCTCAACTCTCACTCTCTTGCAACAACTCTCTCTGGCAACTGAAAAACAAAACAGCTTGCATTGCTTCCCCACTACTACTACTACTACTACTAGCTACCTCTGCCTAGTGCAGACCAGATCACAAACTGCACTGCACTGCACTGCACTGGACTGCACTCCAGAGGAGTGGATTAGAAGCTAGCTCAATGGTAGGGTAGGGTCACAGAAAGAGAGAGCTGGCACTGGAGAGCACTGAGGTTCGAATCCGGTCTGCCACAAAACAAAACAAAACACACACACACCCACCCACACACACACACAATGTCAAATCATGTTTCTCTGTCAGCCTTTGTAAACAGCTTGGCCAAAATTGGAATTTTTTTATTTTTTTATTTCTTTTATTGGCCTGGCCTACCAAGGCAAGGATATTATTGTGTTTAGATTCATTATAGAGTATATAGTAGCTTAAGGGATTTTGGCCCCCCCCCCTAGGTACGTACCTAATAGGTCTTTTTTTTTCTTTTCTTTTTTTAATATATGAGGATTTTTGAAAGATGGTATTTGGGGTTGTGCTGAAACTTGAGATTATAGAGTTATAATAATATATCTTGAAGGATTTTTGGTTTCTTTTAGGCTAGAGGACTTTTTTTTTTTTTTGAAGATTTTATTCTTGCATGGTGAATTTTTTTTTTGGAGTTTCCGTAATTCTTCTTCTTTTGCCTTAATATTTAAGTTTTAATGTAAATGGCAAGGCCACATTGTGACACACCCCTTGTTATTTTTTATTGGTTATTGTATACATGTTTTTAGGACATTAATGGGTACTTGTAACTTTGCAATCTCCTCCTCCCTCTTCTTCTTCTTCTTCTTGATACTTTCATATACACACACACTTAAAAAACTTACAAAGATTTTGCTTCCATGCTTGTTTGCTTTTTTTGTTTTGCTTCTTTGATGACATGGCTTCCTTGATGACACCCTAAACATTTGGACCTTGTTATTTGGACCCATTTGGACCTTATTATTGGTCCTTTGGATAGTACTCTTTTTTTGGGGGTGTAGAATCATGGGAAATTTCTTTTTGGCCCATAGGTAGAGGGTAGTAAAGAAGAATTACTTATTGGGAACAAGCCTTATAGGACATTGGGTAATAACTACTACTACATGTAGCTTTGGAAGCTCTTCTTGTTGTTAGGTAACCTTTTTTCACACACACACACATACTTACACTCTTTTAGCTTCCTTTCTTGTTTTGATTGTAAAGCACGGGATGGATTTTTGTCATGTAGTTGGAGGGCACCTCGAATACACAAAATTTATTTATTCTCTACCAAAAGGGCAAGCATTTTGAAATTATGTAATGCTTGCTCATGCGTGCATTTCATATTCAAAACACTTACTTTCTTCAAATTTTCCTTTGATATCCGCCGGGTATCATTGGAAAATAATAATAATAATAATAATATCTGCCTAATGCTTTACACCCACAATCAACCATGGGCCCTTATTCCAATAAAGCCTCCGGCCTTGTTGTGCTTTAACCCTACACATATATAGCCTCCTTGATGCCCTAAAATTTGAACCCATTTGCTTGTTTTGCTTTTTGATCATCACATCCCCCCTCCTTGATGATGCCCTATATATTCTAACCGATTTTGACCCAATTATTGGATAGCACAATTCTTTTGTATTTTTGTGTATTATTATTATTTTTTATCAAACATTCTAATCCAAAAACTAAGGGAAGGGAAGGGAGTAGTATATATATATATATATATATATATAGTTCATGATTAGTTTGTCCCCTTGGTTGGTGAGATGTAGGATCCAATATCTCTAAGGGTCCCCCAAAGTTGAAGATGCTAAAGTTTGAAAACTTTGGTTTCTAGTTATGGTTTTGGCACTTTCCTTTTTGTGGGTTTAGAGTTTTAGGGTTTGTTCGGGGTGTCACTTATCCACATAGTGCCTTTTTTTTTCTTTTTCTTTTTAAAAAAAAAATCCCACTCTGTTCCCATCAAGTTCCCAAGGTGTTCCCATAATGATTTTTAATGTGTTCCCTAAAATGTTCCCAATAAATCCCACTTCATTTTTTACCCCGTATTGTTTTGTTTGGCCGGTGGTTCAACTTCAATGTATGTAATTTGTAAAGGGTGGGGGCCGAAGGGGAAGCATGACAAAGAATGCTTTTATTTTGGGGGAGAGGGAAGTATATTTGGGCTTCTATGTTGGGTGAGTGCCCACATGTTTCCCAAAAATTATTGGTGCTGGGCCAATCAAATGGCTCCTTCTGAAGGTAAAATAAAAATGACGGCGGTTTAAGAAATCACTTGACAAGGAACGGGTATATGGACCCCTTGTAGGCGGTTCTCGAAAAGTGGGGTAAAGCTCGAGTCCATTGGTGTCACCATGGGTGTCGCATGCGAGGCAAGCATGATCTTGATTCTAGTATAGCCCAAGGCCAAAGGCTTTATTGAGTGTAAAATTCAGTGTAAAGATCACACTAGGGTTTTACTCCTCCCCCCCCCCATTTTTTTCCTCTTGTGATACCCGGAGGATATTCAACTGATACCCATCAGGTATCATAGGGGGGAAATTTTAACACAAGGCTTTTTGGACAAAGGAATGTCCACACTTGCATGAGTTTCATTTGTCGTGAAACCCCATAATTCTTTGAATATTTTTTAAAAACCCACATTCGCATGTTGTTTTATTTTGAAAATTTTCAAAAACCTTGAACCAAAGGTTCTTTCATTTTGAATTTTTTTCTAAAAACTCAGTGTCACACTAGGTTATAACAAAATCAAAGAAGCACCCAACAATGTTAATTTTGAGCTATATTTGTGTGTCTATGGTTTTTGATATAGCAATTGGGTAATTGTAAGTGTATATAAAACATATATATACATTTCACTTGTACTTGTGTTTATTTTTCAATTATGTTCATTTAAGTAATATTATGATGTTAAACAAATGAAAAACTTTGATACTAGAATGAAAAGGAAACATTGGGAGATGGCTCATTCAACTTGTTAACAATTTTGACAATAGTCTCAACGTCCATTTAATTTCCAAATTAACCACATACACACACACACACACACATATAAGGAAAGAAGCAACTGGATTCATGATCTTAAATGGCATAAGCATGACAACAAAACTCAAGGCAACCAAAACTTTAAACTCATGAACATTGTCTCAACATCCACTCAAATTTCAAAATAATTGTGTATCTACCAAAGAATAAAGAGGTACCAAACATGAGTGCTACAAATGGAAGAACCACATGACACCATAATGAAAAGGATGGATTGGAGATGGAGATGAAATGGAGGCCTTGAAAGAATACATTTTTTCTCAGAATCTATTTGATTCTACAATAAATGTTCAAAAGACTAAATTCTTCGAAATATATGACTTTCAATTATAAGAGAATTTTTAAAACATTTGTCCGTTTGTCCCATTTGTTATGTTGTTTCCATGTCACATTACCACACATTAATTAGGTTGGGTGGGACAAACATGTTATATTATTAAATTATTAATCATTATAACTAATCATATATAGTAATTAAAACATTATTATAATTATAGTTATAACTATTAATGTTGTTACTTATTAACGAAGATTATTATTATTATTTGACTTTTTTTCTTCAATAACTATTTATCTAATTTCATTATATTTTCATTAATTGTATTGTTATAGCTATGGCTAAAAGGTTACATTAATTAACCTAGGTCATGTTATTATGTAATCATAATATTATCATTATAATTAGTTGTCATGATTATTGTTTTAAATATGTTATTTTAATTTTATTAAAAATTCATTAGTTATATTAATATATGTATGCTTAATAGGTTACACTAGCTAACAAGTTACATTAGTTAACTTATAATTACCTAGTATTAATATTAGTAGTGAATTATTAATGTTGTTGTCATCATTAGTTGTTAGTAATAAAATTATTATTCTTCAATAACTATCATTTTCATTTTCATCTTATTATTAATTATGGTAATATATGTATGGCTGAAAAGCTACATTTTTTTGCTTATAAATATTTTATCCTAGGCTAGTTACTAACTTAAGTTCACTATTAATTTAAATTGGGTAATATTAATATAATATAATCAATTATTAATTATTATAAATATCCATAATTATATATAATATTATTATTATTTATTAACCAATTAATACCCATTATCGTTATATTTTATTATTATTACCTATTAAGTTCTATTATTTATAATATATTTAATTTAGCTAGTAGGTAAATTAAGTTAGTATGGCATATGTAACATGAAGTATTTGCATGGAGGTTGCAACTACATTGGTTGCACTTGCATCTAAATTTTTTATCCCATATTTTTTACCATGGATTCCAAGTGTACACACCATATAAATAAGTGCATTTCTCTTGTTCACAAACCAAGTAGTAAATGCCATTTGAGATGGACTAATGAAAGATACTCAACCCTAAAGGCTAAACCCAAACGCAAAATTGGATTATTTTAAACCTACCTACCTAACCTAACCCTACCATCCTGTGCACTTATGGCCTACCTACCAACTTACCTAATTAATAAATAATAATAATCAATGGGTTTTTTTAAATTGCCACAATTCACCAAATATTTGACTTTCACAAATGAACATGTGTCAAACTCTAATTCATATTTTATTAGATGGTTAATATAATATTAATTTATTAGTAATGATGAATATTGAAATAATGCTTAAATGCCACATGTCACCATATAATTAACCTTCACAAATGAATATGTGTCAAAATCCAATTCACATTTCATTAAAACCCTAAACCTCTAATCAATTGCATACCAAAATTGCAAAATGATTTTTTTTTTTTAATAACAAGCATTACACAAAAATAAACCTCTTTTACATTATTAATGTACAATCATGTTGAAACATTGTTTCTTGGGTGCATTTGTCATCTAGTTGTTAAATTAAGTTGAAATAATTAAGAAATTTTTTTGAAACCACCAAATCCAAGATCACATTAGCTTGGAATCCCCCAAAATTGATTATATCGGACATGGGGAGAAAAAAGAAATATAAATATCTCACATGTGACCTTAAAACATGATGTTTTAAAAATAAAGTGAACTTGCAAACACCTTCAAAACCCACATTTGTGCCATGATTTAAAATACATATGTGTCAAAAACAAATACAATTGCATTTGTTAAAAAATGGTTTGGACAACCAAGTACAATAAAATTTAAAAACTTACATGGATATGGATTCTTATAATCCTTGCATCCTCACACACCCATAGTCCTCACGTCCTCAAGTCCTCGATCCTCATATCCTTGGTTGTCTTGTGTCTTCCTACTTTCAAGCATTTCCTTCAAGTGTTATGGGTTTCAATAACTTTAGTAGGTATACAACAAACATCTTTGAAATGTTGAATGGAGCATGTATGAATGTGCAACTAAATCTCCAACCAAATAGAACTAACCCTAACATCATATAATTGGATAACCTTGGCTATATATTTTTGAAAGCTTGAAATGTAGAAGACATTAATGACATTTGGTGCCTTAGTTCAAGTGTGTGTTTGCTCCAAGCCACAATTTTGCTTGTATGATCATTGTAATGTGCATCAATGTCAAGTACATATTTCATTGACATTTTCAATCAAATAATTTTTGCACATAAAGAAGGGACATGGGAGTAGGAGAAATACTCAAAGGAGGAAGAAGAGTTGTGCTTAGAACAAGAGGAAGCATTATTCTTAAAGCAAGAAGTTGAGTTGTGCTTAGAAGAAGAAGACCTTGCTCCTAAAACCAATACATGTTTAGAAGCTAGGAATTAACCACAACATTTTGCATTTATAAAAAGATGTGAGGGGAATGGAACTTGACCAAGTCATGGAAGATTTGTGAGTGTTTATACGCCTTACCTTTCTCGTTTTGTTTATTTTTGGAAGAGTGTTAAAAGATATGCCTCAAACCTTACACCTTCTTAACATTTTAATTTTTTTCAAGTTTTTTTGGAGTTGAACATTGGAAGAGTATTTAAAAGGAATTATGAACATATAACTAGCCTCCCTTCTAGCCAAAAAAATGGACATTGTTGTAATGTTCAATTGGTAATCAAAGCAAAATTGTTTGTGAAAATGGATGCATATGATGATGATCACAACTCCAAAAGCACTAAAGACATTAGTAATGGTTTTAATGGGCCAAGCTACATAACTTCAAACAAAGATGATGCTAATGATGTTTCAAGTGGTGGAGAACTATTCCCCTTAAGATGATCAACCAACAAGACTATGAAAAGGCCTTGCCCAACAACCATTCCAAGTGCAAAGGTAAGGGAAAAGGTACTCACCCTCCCCACATTCCAATAATTTTTTATATTCATTTCCCATCTCTAAGCCCTAGTTTTCTCATGTGAATGGATTTTTTGGGATTTATGTACATATCCAAACTTCCACAAAGTTCATTTCAAAAATA
Source organism: Sphagnum tenellum (assembly GCA_963921925.1). Lineage (NCBI taxonomy): Eukaryota > Viridiplantae > Streptophyta > Sphagnopsida > Sphagnales > Sphagnaceae > Sphagnum > Sphagnum tenellum. The sequence continues at coordinate 10,828,859 of OY998150.1, forward strand.
ATTTGCATTACAATCATGGCAAGGTCTTAATCCCATTTGTCACATTCAAGTATAGTGCCTCTTTCCTCTTATGCATGTATGGAATTATTGTGGAAATTGAGTGGATGTTGAATTAAAACAAGGTAAAGTGACAATCAATAATTTAAAGTTTGGTTGCCCAAAACCTCCTTTGAATTTAATTGTCATGTTTATGTGACTTGAAATTTTATTAAGTCTAATGCCTTTTTCCTCTCATGTATGTATAAAATTATTTTGGAAATTGAATGGATGTTGACACTACTACCAAAGTGGGGTGCAATTTACTAGTTAAAATCACTATAGGACCTTAAAAGTAAAATAATTTGATTGCATTTTACTAATTTCACCATGATGAAAGTTATTACACTATAATTTCATTACGTAGACATCATGTTTCATTACTATTTAACATAATTCACTATTATAATTTACTCTAATAAATGAAATTATTTATATGTTTTTTGGAATATATTTTATCTATGCTACTTTATGATATACCCTATATTATTTTAAGCTACTTTAGTTATTTTAATTTGTATTTTATGTTATTATAGGTTATTTTACCTTAAGGTCTCTCAACTAGTTTATTATAAGCTTTTAAGTTATTTTAAATTAAATTATTTAATTCACTTTAGGCTATACCTTAGGTTATTTTATTTTAAATTAATATATGTTCTTTCAAATTATGTTTTAAGTTATTCAAGGTCATTCTACTTTATGTTATTATAAATATTTTCTCCTAAGTATAATAACTTAAAATAACTTTAAAAAATATATAATGACCTAAGGTAAAAATAATTTAGAATAGAAAATAATAATCTATGAAAAATAATTTTAAATATTTTACAATATAATGACTACCAATAGCCTATGGTATTATAACATAAAATATCAAACAATAATTTATAATAGAATAATCTCCAATAATTGCAATATAACATTAATAACTAAGAATAACTTATAATACAATAACTATTAATAAGCATTAATAAAATAACCATCAATAATCAAAAATAAAATAACCACCAATGGCTCACAACAGAATAATCACTAATGGTCATTAATAAAATAGCCACCAATAGCCACCAATGGGCATTAATAGAATAACCACCAATAGAATAACCACCAATGTAATAACTACTAATGGTCGTTAATATAATAACCACTAATAATTATTAATAAAATAATCATTAAAAATACATTAATAACCACAAATATAACAAGTACCACTAGTTATTAATAACCATTAATAACACTAATAAAAGAACAACCAATAGCCATATATTATAATTGCTTAGGATTGCCAAAAATAATTTAGAGTGAAATAATTTATAATAAATAAATAAATAACTTAAGGTGAAATAGCCTATAATAACCTATAATTGTCAATAATAACATAAGGTGAAATAACCTTTAATAGCCAAAAATAATTTATAATAGCTGCAAGTAATCTAAATTTACAATAATTTACAATAACCAAAAATAACATACAATAGCCGAAAATAACTTAAGGTGAAATAACCTAAAATAGCCAAAAATAACTTACAATAACCATAAGTAACTTAGGGTGAAATAACAAAAAATAACCAAAAGTAATTGAAAATAACCATAAATAGCCGTAAATAATGTAGGGTGAAACAATTGAAATTAATGAAAAATAATCAGGGTCAATTCAATATATGTATATTGTCAAATTTTTACAATTAAATATAGCAAATAATCGTAATATTGAAATATTTAAAGAATTTTTTCACTCCACAACATGTCTATAACTAAATGTGGCAATTTTTTTATGGACGATCACCATTTCAACAAAATCGCAAACTTTAAAAAAAATTGTACATAATCATATTGGGGAAAATGAAAAGTTGCAATTTCACAAAAATTGGACATATTTTATGTATTGAAAATAAAATTGTAAAAAACTTAACGAATGAATTTTTGAATTGACATTGAATTTACAAAGATTTTAAGTCAATTTAAACAAAAAGAAATTTGTAGATTTATTGATGAAATGCCATTTCAAGTTATTTCTTGAACCTTTTAAGTTAATTTTTTTAATTTATAATTTAAATATATACACTATTTATTAAAATAATTATATATTTTTATTACAAATCCTAAAACCCATTGTATAATTATATATATAATTTATTTATTTATAAATTATGTTTGCAAAATGGTGGAAAATTTTCGCCAAAAAAAACCTTTGGTTACATCATTAATATTTATTTTAAAATTTCAAAAACATTGAAGAGGGTTTATGATGATTTCAAAAATTGAGCTTAAATGTTTTCAAATAAATTAAATGTTGGAATTTTTATGTATTTAAGGTTAGAAGTATTATAATTACTTTCAATTTTTTATTCATTAAAAGGAACCTTTTTTTTTCAAAATTTTTATCCCAATTTTTTGGCAAGTTTTTTTTTGTTGTTTACACCTTTTTAAAATTAAAATTGCACTAATTTTTCCATTTTTTTCCCAACAAGAATTACCAAGTTGAATTTTTTTGAAATTAGAAAAACATGTTGTTGGTGTCACAAATGCCAATACCATGGAGTTCATACATTTGAATGTTCATCCATGTACATAATTTTTAATTTAGTTTGTGTTCACTTTTAGTTAATTTCTAATTAAGTTTTTGTTCATTTCCAATTGACTATTATTTCATTGTTGTTAAGTTTTAATTAAGTTGAAGTTAATTCGAAGTTAGTTCTAATTAACTCCCAATTAACTCCTAATTAAATCCAATTATATTTCAGTTAATTCATAATTAATTTTTAATTAGGAAGGTTCTCAAAAAGTTTCTTTACTTGATGCACACATAGAAACCTTTTCGGAAGCTTCTTTGAGCTATGTCACCACATGGATATAAATAGAAATAAGACCCCTCATTTCCTTTAGTTTGTTCAACACCAATTTTAAACACAATCTTGCACCACAACCTTACCATGTTATTTTCATAATCATATTTGCATATGTTAACATCATAAATATTTGTTTTCATTTTTTTCTTGCACATCTCATGTTCTTGTTCTTAGTTCTTGTGTTTTTATTTTTTCAATCTCATAATCTTGTTTTATTCGTTGTTTAAAAATTAGATTTAAATCTTTTCCTTTAGCCTTTGTTATCGTGAATTTTTCATGTCCTTGATAGGGGGAAGGGGGCTAATCCAACTATTTAAACCCAAAATTTCACCAAATTAAATTGTGTTTCTTTTTATAAAGGAAACAAATGTAAAATCTATTCTTACATCATTGAAAAAAAATGTTGTGATTATTTTCAAAGTTGTGTAATTAATCATTGGTATTAATGTATGATTAATCTTATTAAACAAATATGGTCTTGATAATTAAATGGTTATATTTATTACTTAATTAATGTTTTTTCTTATGACTAATTTTTGCCAATTCAGGGGGCAACAACAATAAACAAATACAATTTGAAATAAAAATATTTCAGGCCAAATTTAAAGTATACATTGTTAAATTTTTACAATTTAAAAACTTAATAAATAACCATAGTATTGAAAGATTTTAACAAGTTTCCAATCACATCATTTATCTATAACCAAATGTGGTAATCTTCTTATGGATGATTGTCATTTTAACAACATCATAAAAATAACTAAATAAATGTATACCTAATCATATTGGGGAAATAAAAAACTTGCAATTCTTCAAGAAGCGGACATATTTCAGTAATTAAAAAATAAAAGATCAATTTAATAAATGCACTTTTGAATTCACATTGAATTTACAAATATTTTAGGCTAATTTAATAAAGAGATATTTGTTAATTAATTCATGAAATTATATTTTTATTAACTTTTTTCTACATTGTATATTTAATTTTTGTAAAATATTATCATTTTTTTGAAGACATTGTTGAAATGGGCTCGAAGATAATCTTTTCATTTATAGCATTTAAATACATTTTGCAAAAAGAAATGTATGTTAAAGTTTGAAATTTTTATATAATTTCATACCAAACAAGATAAAATTAAACTTTTCAATCTTTATTCATTAAGTGTTGAAGTGGTTTGGTGGTTAAAATCTTATCGTGTTTCCATGAGGTCTTGGTTTCATTCCTTGATGGATATATGGATACATGCAATTTACAAACATATACATCATGGTGAATACACAAACATGTACATCATGCTTAAACAGTGTCAAAAAAGTTTGGCGACAAAATTAAAAAAAAAGAGGTGAAAACATGAACAATTAAAAACAAAAAATAGTTATCATTCATGCATTCATATTTTTGCACATAAATGTAAGAAAATAAAATCAAAACATATTCAATCATTATCAAACCATCATGTTGTTCAATAGTGGTTTTATAAATTGTTGTATACAAAGTTTGAGAGTTTTTCATATAATGAAAATAGGTGCAAAGTATCTGTGAAACATATTGGCTAAAATATGTTCAAAAATACTTTTACATTAGAAAGCTTGATATATTATTACTTTTAAAATAAAAGTTGAAAGCACATAAGTACATTTTACTGCAGCAATATCCAAGAAAGTAGAAAAATCCAATATGTTTCCTACTTTAAGCCTACTTTGTATGAAACAGATGCTCGGAAAGTAGAAAAAAATCTACTTGAAAATTTTAAAAATCTACTCAAATGGACATTAAACATTTAATTTTTTATATATCATTGGTATAAAATAAAAAAACATGCCCATATTGATCATTGGAATAAATAATATTTAAAATTTTACTATATGAAGGTGTATTTTATTGCTACTTTCCATTTATGCATACAATGATCATGGAATGTCTAATTGATCATGCTTTCACCCAAAAAAAAATTTAATTTTTTTCATAGCATGTAAATTTGTCACAACATGCCATGACCAAAATGTAATCTATGACTCCATAATCAGGGAAACTAGGAAAAAAAAAAAAAAAAAACAAACAAACAGACAAATAAACAAAAATTATATGATGATGTGGTGTGTTATTCCATGTCATATTAATTTGGGACCTTGTATACCTATGTCATTATTTTTAAATTAAAATCCTATATATAAATTCACTAAGTCCCTATGTCTTTGACGTCCTTGTGTCTGTGACGGAGGTTTTGGGGGGTGGCCGAAGGGAGAGGCCGGTGAAGCAGCAAGCGACCTGTGTCGCCCGCGACGACCCGTGTCAGTCTATGACAGGGTGTGGTTTTTGTGTTGCAAGCCGGTTTTGTTTCTTGGTCCAAGTGAACATGGGTTTCGTTTCTTGATCGAAGGACGCAACGGTTTTGTTTCTTGATCAAGAGAAAAGCATAGTAATAGTATTCACTGCAAAGGAAGGGCTCGCGGACGGAAGACTAAGGCTGCGGTTTGTAACATACCTCTGCAGCTTTCTTTTGCAATTTACTTGTGAGATGATCCTCCAAAGTGATTTTTCACAACGCTTTCTGTATGTGTTTTCGCGGTGCAATTTAGAGTCTGTTGCGCACGACTATGGCGTCTTAAGAGAGTGCGATTCAATGCGTTGTGGTCGTAGATCGATCAAGAGCAAGAACAGAGACAAGAAGAGAGAGGGAGACGCAAACAAAGAGAGAGAGAGAGCTGTAGCAACGTGTTTGGGGTCCATTGCGGTTATAATGGAGTTCAAAAAGTGCAATTGAATGCGCTGAAATTGCAGATCGACAGCAATAACAAAGACAAAAGAGAGAGAGAGAGAGAGAGAGAGAGAGAGAGAGAGAAAGAAAGAGAGAGAGGAAGGTTAAGAATAGAGACAAGGAGATAGAGTTGTGGCAACGCGTTTAGAGTCCTTGGTGGGGACAATGGAGTTTTGAAGAGTGCAATTGAATGTGCTGTAGTCTGTGGTCGCAGATCGACAGCAAGAACATACACGGAGTTTTGGCAACGTTTTTTTCTCGGGGGCCTTGCAAGACTACTCTTCCGATCTGACTTCAAGGTTTTTGCAAGAGGTTTTTGGTTGCATTCTTAGGTGTTTTTTTGTTGTCTTTTGCACACATGAAGACTGTATTTGTTCTACGTCGTTTGTAGATCGGACACTAGATGATGAGAACCGAGATCTGTATGGTGCAATTGTTGTATAGGAAGGTGGAGGAAGTTTCTAGGGAGCATTTGTTCTTGTGACCGCGTATGTTTTCTTAACGGACGTTAGAAGGCTTTTTTCCTCCTCGACAGCTGTTTGGACTTGGACTTGGGTTTCTTTTGTCACGAATTCTTGTGCGAGAAGAAGAGGAAAAAGAGGGTGAGGAATCCGACCGAAAATGCTATTCTTTTTTGTTTACATGCAGTTTTGAATCGGGAATGCAGGAACATGCATTACGAGCTCTTTTTTGGCTTTTTTTACGAGTAGAAAGATTGCCAAGGCTACATCAAGACAAATTGAAGAATGTGTTCGACTTTGGAGCACATAAATGTGGATTCTTTTCTTGCATTCTTTGGTGAGGACAACGTGGAGAGGAAAATGTACCCATTGTGTGTAGTAAAGAAAGACTATGTGGTGGTATGGGTGAAGGGACTGATGCGGCTTTCCAGAGGGGCAAAAGTGTTATGGGAGATATTCTAGTATGGGGAGGAGGTAGACACTGAGATTTAGTAGCAAAGGAATCACGTAGTAACCATAGTGCAAGAGGCGAGCTATCGGCAGGGTGCTGTTAACATTGGTGAAAAGCAGGAGTCAAGAAGGGGAGATGCAGGTTGATGGAGAATGATGCCACACTGGTGGGCCCGACCAGAACATGTTCTTTGTTTTCAATAGTCTGTTTGTGATCAGACACAACATGCATCCAGTGTAGTTCTGTGGAGCAAGGAGCAAGCTGATGATCAGGCTGTCTTGGATATGTAAAGAAATTCAAGCTAACATCTAGTGTATTTAATATACTTCTGAGACCAAGAAACACCTGTGGAATACCCATTTGTCCAGAGAGGGCACCAAAGGTGCACATATGCTTTTAGAAAAGCAGGAGATTTTTGTAGGGCTCAACGGAATCAATATAGGGAAGGAGAATGGGATGCGTGCGGGGCTGTATAACAACTCCAGTCCCTCACAGCTGCGACGCGAGTCACTGGAGCGCAGAAATTCCTCTCGGCGCCGTCCCAATTACCCAATCTTTCTGGTCATTGTTGGTATATTGTGACATTCCCCTTCATGCCTAGGAATGGTTTTCCTGTGCAATTTTTTCAAAACTTAAGCTCTGAATAGAGATCAAATTTCCATGGTTACTTGATATGTACTCTTGCATCTGCAATATTCTCAATTCGGGAGAATCACTTTTTGCAATCTGAAGATCTTGCTGCTCCATTGATTTTGATATATTATCATCTATAGTTGTCTAGATCTCAATGTCTTGTAAAATCTGGCATCCTGAACTGCAATTTCTCATTAGTGTTTAGTTTCATAGATGTCAGTTGCAAAGTAATATCTTCAAAATATGTGTTCTAAAACGAATTTTTATTGTGTCTCGCTTTGTTGCAGGGGTGCTCTTCATATTGGGATTTTGGATTGTGGGTTTGCAACAATATCCCAATCTAGGCACCCATTTGGTGAGTCTGTTGCCAACACTTATGAACAGTGCTTTGCAAAGCAAGGCAACTTTTAAGGAAAAAAATTGAATAGAGGTGTGCTTACATGTAAGATTTCAACTATGTCCCTGTATCAAGGAAGTCTTGTAGCCATTGAATGCTGCTTTGCAAGTTAATTGTAATCTCCAGCAGATGTCTCCACTATTGGAAAAGTGGTACCATGAAAGCCTGATGTAGACCTTTGTGTGTTTGAACCAACACTTGACAATAGTGTCTTATGTTGTCCTGTTGCATTCTTGTGTAAGTGTTTGCTACAAAGATAATGTTCTTAACACTTGCTGTAAACATGTATTTGAAATATTTGTTATGGCATCTCCAAGGACTTAAAAACATTTGTTGTGTTTCAAAAATTTTGTGTACAATGCTCATTAACATCCCAGCAGAGAGAACAGTGTGTCACCATCTTGTTCATATTCATTATAATCTTAGACATTTTGAAGTCAATTGATCTACCATGTTGAGCTGAGACAAATAATTGCATATTCGGATACAATCTCAACAACTACTATACATGGAACTGAAGATGCAATTTGTCTAGAAAAAACTACAAATGGACTCCTTTATAAAGGGAACAGAGAAATTGCCAATGTATATAGTATTTTCCCTTACTACCAAACAGAAAGGCTTGGAGGTGATATAATGCTTCTTTCAACTCTTGACAAAAATCACCTTTCAAATTTGGTTAATCTGCATCATACAATATCAGAGTTATTAATTGGTTGAAACAATTAACAGGTACGCGCACTAGTATATTTAGTGCAACATGCAACTATCCAAAACAATTTTTAAAAATTCACTAAAAATGTCATGATTAATTAATCTTTTTTACCGAAACCATACAAGTTACATATTAATCAATTTTGTTTTATTTGACTAAAACCCTAATGAATTTGGGTAGTGGAAAAAGACAAAAAAATCCTATGCAACCTTAGTGTTTCAAACCCCACTCTAACAACCAATGTCAAACACAAATCTTTGTGGACTAATAATATTTTGAAACCCATGTCATAGCAACTAATAGCAACCCCACCCAACATGCCAACACCATCAAACCCAACCCAACTTTTAGAATCAATAAGTAGGGCTCATGGGTAAAGTGGATTAGTGGGCCATGCAAAGGAATTTGTTTTGGGAATGACACTTAAGGGGGATAACACTTCACATGCTCGATGTGGGGTTTTTTACATGTTAGGGATCAACTCCTTGTAAACATGGTTAACCTTCATGGCTAAATGGACAACCAATTTGAATATACACAACAAATTATATGTTAAGGGATTTGAAGATAATGTTCACTACTTTTTGAAAGGAAGGCAGTTTTGGTTGAAACATTTATTTACATAAAAAGGCCAGTGGATTTGTTCAATTGGCATGGAACTTGATCAATGGGAGAGGCTCATGAAGAATTGGATATATGAAAGGATGATTATTAAAGCAAAAAACGTGCAGTCTAATGTTTGACCTTCAAAATATGGATGGGGTGGAAAGGCACTTGTTGAAACATTGTTAGTAAACATTCCTTACAACTTTGTGGACCTACTTTGATTTGTTGCTAGTTTATGTACAAGATGGGTTCATCATGTGGTTGGGTGTGGGTATCTCATGTATGAAAAAAAAAGTCAAAAGCCTTTCATTCATGAAAATTGCACCTACAAGGCAAAAGTTTGAACAAGCATATGCAAAGCTAGTCAATGGTTGCATGCACCTTAGAATCTATCTCTTTTTTTGTTGCATCTTTTGCCACATGTTTTTAATGCTTATATTCCAACCTACAACCCCTAATGATCATTGAAATTTTAAGTATTGTAGTTTGTCATTGTTAGACAAATGTAACACTTTATAATTATGTTCAATGGATGTACGGAATGGCTTTTCACCTATATTTTCCAAATTTATCTAGTTATGTCCAACAACTTGTTTTGTCATTCATGCCAATTGGTCTTCATGTTAGTGTTGCATGTGTTGATATTTTTCAAACTTGTCTTAAATTTGAAATAAATGTTGTCCATGGATTATTAAAGAATAACATACATGCAAACAATAATATGGTTGGTGTCATGTGAATTGTTTTCCCTTTGCTTGATTATGATTTCGAAGCTTTTGTTGAGGTTGTATAACCCATATTTATAGTGCTTAAACTTTTTTATGTTAATAGACAATTCCAATATTGTTGTTTTTCAAGGTCTTTGGCATGTGAATGAATACTATGGTGGGATGGCACAACAATAGGTTTGTTTTCACAAGTGACAACTATTGAATCCAAATTGCCAAAAATTAAAAAATTCCTCTAGACCCTCAAATCAATGATTTTTGAATTTATGCACTACTTCCAATTTGTTCCAATTATTGTGGGCAGTCCAAGTTTGAGAGGGCATGCCTTTACACTTACCCACAATGCCACCCCCATGAAAGGTGCACCTTGTTTGGAAGGAAAGCAAAAAACTTGGCTATAGAGTTTGATGCTAGTGGTGCACATGGTAGGCTAATGGGTTGTCAATGTGATACTTTCTAGTTTTTTAAATATGGGGTAAAGTCGTTTTGTTTGCTTCATTTGGATTGCAATTATTTCAAGTAGGCCACAAATGAGTTTAACCTTATATGAGATTGATGATGATTCACAAGAGTGATGCAAAGCTCAAATGATTAGGGCCCATTTATGTATTACATGTAATTGATGTAAACATGACAAGTGAAGTTTCTATAAACAATTAAGTAGATAAGAATGTGCCTAAATCAACAATTTTTTCTGGCCATTTGTGAATGAGCTACATGTAACTTCAAGAATATACATTTTGAATTTTAAATAAAAACCTCAAGTTGTCCTTGTGTGCTTTTTCTTGTAATGTTTTGGGCTTAACAATGGGTATTGGTATAATAAACAAGAAGTGTTATCCTTCAATCCACACAAGGAAATGAAAAGGAAGAATCCCAATTGAAACACATCAAACCTCATAGCAAGGTTTTGCCACCAACGTAATGATCTAGGTTTGTAATGACAACTATTGGCTGAAATTTGCAATTTGAATCCAAGGGCATGTTTGCTTACCAAAGCTTTATATATATATATATATATATATATATATTCTTTTTTGTTCTATTTTTTGCAATGTTAAAAGAAGGGCATAATGATGCACATATAGTTTGTAAATATGGTTTGGTTCCATGTGGGCAATACACCAAAAAGGCAAAGAAACCAATTAGAGCCGATTCTCTAGGGTTGAAATCTCACTTACATGTGGCAACAATGCAACTAATATCTATAAAAGCCATGTCCATGCCAAAGGTGCTCCCATCATGTTTGTAGTGATTTCAATTCTTCTTTTGCAAATTATTAATTTCATCACCATTTCAAAGCTCATTTTACATTAGGTAATACATGTTCATGTGCATTGCCATTTATTTTGTTACAACTTACACATGTATTTTGCCATAGTTGATTTAGGGTTCTTGATAAGCAAACATCATATTCCAACAAGTGGAATAGTTTAAGGTGTTGGCAAGTGTCATATTACAACAAGCAAAATATTTTTTGGTGTTGCTAATGATACATTTCATTTGGTTGTTATTGAAGAAGGTGCGTATAAGGCGAAGGTGCATGGTGTGATGCTCCCTGAAACAACTTTGATATTTTCAAATTCTAAAAACAACCTTGCACAACTACTACTTAAGGATGTGAAAGGTTAAGTTTATTCACATTCCAGGAAGGTAATATTCGAAAAATTATTTGAGTTCTTGTTTCTTAGACTTATTGTAGTTAATAATGGTGCAACTCAAAATGCCATGAAATTCCTTTACACATATGTCATGTTTATAAGCTTGAGTATTTTTTCATTTCCCATTTCCTTGTTATATCAATGTTGTAGTAACTCAATAAATTGGAGATTCTTAGTTTGTCAATTTATTTGAATAATTTGGGTCTACACATGCCTATCATCTTTTGCGTTACTTTAATTGGTTACATTTTCAATATGCATGCTTTAGGTGTTGTCGTTGCAAATATAGTCCAATTAGCTTGCCTTGTAACTATTAGTAATGGAGTTGCATGTGTGTACTACCTAACAATTATTGGAGTTGCATATGTATCCCACCAATGTAGTTAAATATATTACTCTACTTTGCAATTGGTGTAATCAAAACATGTCATTTTAGGCAACCAATGTAGTCCATGTAAGGTGCACCTTGTAAATACTTCAATCGTATATGCAATTGCAATGGTGACATACTATGCAACTACCATAATCACACATATATAAATGATATCAAATAATTATAATAAAATTTAACTATTTAATTATGTCATATGAAAAAATCATAGTTGTAAACATGATAATCATAATATCTTCATTTCTAGAAATCAATTTACTAAATTACTATCTATTACCGCATGTCCATCACTTGATGGAAAGTCCTTGTTTGAATGTCACACAAGTTTTTGCCATGTGAATACATCTTAGCCAATTGCAAAATGTTATTACAAAATATTTTACTATAACAATTTAAATTTGTAAACTACTATTTGCTACCACAAGTCCATCGCGTTTGACAAATAATCCTTGTTTGATTTTTGGATGATTTTTTATCAAGTGGATTCATCCTAGCCAATCCAAAATGTAATTCTTAGAAAAATAAATGTCAAATTTTTTTTGAATTATTATCTATTACCACATGTATATCATTTAGGAGATAAGATTTGTCCAATTGGTGGATAAACTTTTCCATGTGAAAACATCCTAATTGACTATGTCATGTCACTACACATTTTAATTATAAACACAATCATAAATGATTGTGTCATGTTGGTTGAATATTAACTGGATGAAAAGTTAATGTTAGTTGCACCTCAATGTGATTTCTATTTCAACAAGATGTCACATTTGTCTTTTACGATTCAAATTTGATGTGGAAGAGGAATTCGATATTACATGTTTTAATGTGTGAATTTTTATTTTAAAAAAAATTAGGGCATGTCGCATGTGACATTTACAATAAATAAGTAGTCTTTTATGATTGAAAAAATCAATATGTCAAATTCCTTGTAGTAAATGCAAAAATGTCCAAAGAGACCCAAATCAACTAAAAGGGAGACCCAAAAAAAACACACACACACACACACACACAAATTCCCAAATCAATTACAAGGGTTCAAAATTCTCTATATGTAAATATGTTTGTTTTGATCATGTCTATTTAAAGATTTCAAATCTTAAGTAAGAGGCAAAAAATGATTTTGTGTCCAAATCATATTCATTTAGCAAACTATCATTTGCATGCAAACACACATTAAAACATGTAACTTCAAATTCCAAGCCTTTTTTGAAGAAACTACTTACAATTGGGTATTTGCTATGTTGGGCAGGTTACCTAATTAGAACCATTAGTTCTAGTTTCAGTTTATTTTACAGAAGGTTTATTTTGCAGTCTAATTTCTGGAAATGGGAACCAGAACCAAACTTTAAAATAGATTCAGTTTTGGAACCAGAACCAAAAATTAAATTAAATTATTATTATTATTATTTTCAACGAACCAGATCAGAACTGGACCCATGATTCCATTATAGTTTATGTTCCATTATATTTTATGTTTTTGAAAGCGAAACCAAAACCAGAACTTAGGCCAGTGGGTGAACAATTAAGAACTCAAAGTAGGTTGAATGCTCACTCATTCCTCCTTCCGAGGCTTCTTCTGAAGCTCAAAGAATTTTTACCATGTTTGGTAGCTTCCAATTTGGCAATAATTGCTCAATTCTATAAAGCAATGGGGGGATAGATATGGGGTGTAGCTTCCAATGTGGCACAGATTGCTCAATTTGGTGAAGGAATGGGGGAGAGATATGGGATGTCACTTCCAATGTGGCACAAATTGCTCAATTCAATGAAGGAAAGGAATGGGGGAAGATATGGAGTGTAGCTTCCAAGGTGGAAAAAATTGTTCAATTCCATAAAGGAATGAGGGAAAAATATGGGATGTTTCGTTTAAAGGGGTTTTTAATGTTTGGTGATGTGTGAATTACAACAGATTAGGGTTTCGAGCTTGAATTCGTTCATTGTTGTATCTTTGTCTCTGGAATACAAAGAAATATTCTAAAACCCTAGTTGGTGCACCCATCAAGCTTGAAATCACTCAACACACTAAAAATGAGGAAGATATGGAGCTGCAACTAGAGAGGGGTCAAAAGCTTTATTTTCAAACACTGGGCCTTAACAGAGGAACCTTGAATGAAAGGTGCCTCCTCTTGTTTGCAAACAAAATCAGAGTCATTGAAAATTCTACTAGACACTTGGGAAGGACCGCAAACAGGACAGCTCTAGGAATTCCACTCTCACACTCAGCTCCCACCTCACACCAAACTCTACTTCCCAGAAGCTGCTTGATCCTCCCTCCACCCATCACACCCCCTGTTAAAACAGATGCTTGTCAGGCTACCTAGTATTCTTAGGGTTCATTATGTAAGCTAGTACAATCTTCACTTACTCAATAACAGCACATTTATTATACTGGACTGCACAGATTAAAGTGATGCCCTTAAGTATTGTACACCAGAAAACCTTTCCCAGATGATTAATGACTCAATAAGCAGGTTTTCCCTTTTTGATGTCTTAAGATTACAAGCTTGATAGATTTGATTTTGAGCCATCTACTGCTAGCAAACTGGAAGTAAAATCCAAACTGATTAATCAGTCCGTGTTTGATTGTAAAACACAGACATCCTAAAAGAATGACACAATTCATGAACAAGTAGCTCATCAGGGAATGACTCTACCCTTCATGCCAGATTCAAACAAAAAACTTATCTTACTAGATCTAGAACTTCTCATCCAGATGATCCCTGTTTATAGAACATGCCCATCCATCATATGCACACATAGTACTCTGGATGTCACTCCCACATTAGGTCAACTTTGAGCCAAAATTGTATGCCCAAATCCTACCCCAATGCATAGTCTCTTCCCTGTGAGCAGAGCCAATAAACTCACCCAGGTGTTGTTGGGTATTAAAGCATAACTCATGCTTCTTGACCATATAATGGTGCTGCAAGGAGACCAAAAATTAGTGCAACATAATCAGCTAATTTTAGTACTGATCATTCATGGTGTGCCAGGGCTTTTGTTAGTAAGGCTAGCTATTATCACATTGTCTATAGCATCCATTGGGGACAAAATCTTAACCCCATTCTTTTGTTTGTGAAACCAACTAGTATTGCTTGTTCCAACTGGAAGGTTCAAAAATATGTGGAGCTCTCTGTAGCTGACTGCTTAGCTCAATTTACAAAACTTCACAACCTGAAAAAAGTGTAACCATCATCTGAAATTCACAAGGAAAAAATGCAAGAATATCTGGACTAAACTCTCAAGCAAGCACTGCATCAAACTCACAAAAAATTATGCACAGAAGAGAAACACTGGGTTGCTTAAGAGACGCCAGGAACACAGAATTAAGGAAAAGTCATATGAAAAATGAAGTTTAGTCCTCAAAATCATCATGCATCAGTTCATGCTTCAATGATCTCCTTCTCCTCTGATTTCCCCCGCCGTGTGAGGATAAGGTAATGTGCGACTGATTTGTACCCCAAAGCCTTTACCTACACACAGAATCATGAACTCAACCAAAGAATATTAGGGCAATTGACACTGATTTTTGTAGTCGTAGGTGGTGGAACTACACCAACCTTCAATGAAGTATGTATTTTCATTTGCTCTTTTCCTTCATCAAAAGCATGTGCTTCTCATGCAGCAGAAATGGCATCATCTCCATAAGCCCTTTGGCTCACATCTCAATTTGATAATATCCTAACAAGGAGTTGACAATGTGAGAAAGAAGTTCTGGATTTTCAGTAGAAGAGAGAAAACTACAGTGCAGTAAGAAGAAGAAGAAGAATGCCTCACCTTTTTGTACAAAGCCCCTGTGGGTGTCCATCCTCTCTTGATGCGACAAAAGCTACAGTTACAAATCTTACGACAAACTGGACACACCCAATTCTTGTTCTTCATTGCCTCCAACACGTTTTCTCCGTATCTGTTTTGCTTGTTTGCAAAGTAGTTCATAGCAAAGCAAGACTTTAGTATAAATTATAATATGGTTAAGTCAAGAAATGAAACTATGGAAAAACATTTTTTGAAAATTTCAGGCAAAGAAATTTCCCAGCACTTATAGGAGCAAGGTTCTTCCTCTAACATTTCTCCTCTGTAGTCAGAGCTTTCTTATGGTTCTGAGACAACAACTTCCCACCAAATGGCTTTCTGGAGAAATGGATCATTGTGTATTTCTGTGATGACTTGAGGGTGGTATGTGGTGGTGGCAGAAGAAAAGTCGTGACAAGAATTTGGTACCTCATGTAAAGACAGTCACCACAAAACTGGCCATGTAGTGACTTGCACTCACTGCATGATGTCCGATGCCCTAGGGTCTTCTGCCTGGACTTTCAACGTCCCCACAAGGGTTTAGTTTCTAGAACTCTCCATGAAACCAACTGATTTTACAACAACTTGGCCTGAATCTCAGATTTGATTGTCCTGCCTTCATCAATGGAGAAATGACACTGGAGGATGGGAGAAGAAATAGTGGATTACAAGAGAGGATCATTACCTGCATTGGTGACAAGTTTTTCCGAGCACAGGGTCATAGACACGATTGCCGTTTGCAGCATATCCATCGGCGAACAGGTGCCACTCTTCGGCAGCAGATCCCAGAAGCTTCTCGTGCTCTGCAGTATAAATCTCAGCAGATTGGCCTCCTCTGCCTGCGTGCCTTGCAGCGATCCCTTCGCCCTTCTTCGCCGTCTTCCCTTCTCCTTTGGGCCGCAGCTCTGAATACGAAACCACTGGAGCCCCCTGCAGCCTATAGTCCTTGTCCAACCCCCCCCCCTCCCCGCCCACAGTCACGAATTCTTGCTCAGAAGGGAAAGCAGCTGCACCACCAACAACTTTAAAAAGAAATTCAAAAAACGATTCAAAAAATGTTCAGCGGGAAGATTAAGAAGAAGAAGAAGAAGAAACCAAAAACCTTGCGTTAGGTTTCGATCATTCCTGATGTACCTCAGAAGCAGCGAAGGAAGATGGTACTACTCCTAAAAACTAAACCAAACCAAACTAAACCACTCACCGAGAGGATCGACGTGACGGACAAGGTGGATTAGGCGGCTTTGGAGTACGTGAGACCTTGACACTCTTGCCAGACTTAGAAGAAGACAAGCGTATCACCTCAGTCAAAGAGTGAGACAGATCTACTAAACCAAGCTCTGCCATTCTCTTTTTATTCTCTGCAAGCCTTGCATTTCTGAGCTTCTCATATTCAATCTCACATCCTTCTTCTTCTTCTTCTTCTTTATCTACTTCTACTTCTTCTTTCCTACCGTCGTCGTCATCATCGTCGTTGTTCTCCTTCTCCTCCTCCCGGACCCTCTTCCTAGTCATCATCTTGGTTGCTGTTCTCGCTGCTGCGTCCACCATAGATGCACGAGTTTCACCCATTTCTCCTTATTCCTCCAAAACAACTCGCAGCAGCCTCCTCCTTCTTCTCCTCCTCGTCTTATTCCTAACTCCTACTCAAAAAACTGAACTCTCTTGTTGTCATTCACTACTCGAAACCAAAACAAGTGCACACATGACACCACCACCACCACCGAAAACGACAAGGACAAGGACCAACGACCCACAACACAATGCGGAAGAGAACTGCAGCAAAAACTGCAAGAGATTTTCAGCTGCAGCAGAATGGGAAGAAAAAGAACAAGAGGCGGAGAAGGAAAGCAAAATAGGATCCGAAACGGACCAAAACTGTTCACGAGAAACTTTGAATTTTGCACTACTCATCATCCAAACCCATTACAAAACCCCGCCTACCTACCTACCTACCACCTACCTACCCACCCACCTACCACCTACCTACCTACTTACTTACTTACCTACCTACCTATTGGGCCAGTTGAGAGCTACCTTGGGTGTGTGAGCCAGCATCTATCTACCTACTTACTTACCTACCTATTGGGCCAATTGGATGCTGCCTTGGGTGTGTGAGCCAGTACCTACCTACCTACCTACCTACCTACCTACTTACTTACCTACCTACCTATTGGGTCAATTGAGTGCTGCCTTTGGTGTGTGAGCCAGCACGTACCTAACCACTAACCTACCTATTGGGCCAATTGAGTGCTGCCTTGGGTGTGTGAGCCAGCACCTACCTACCTAACTACCTACTAGATAGGTACTTACATTGATACCTAATACCATACTCTGCACTTTGACATACTACCAGTGACAATTTAGTGACCAAAAAAAAGGAGAAGAAAAGCCTAATCACTAATGATTTGTCATTTCCATGCATAGTTGGTAGCCAAAATTCACAAATTGTTGTTAATTTTATTAGACAAATTCTCCATTTGTAATAATCATCTTATGTGATTTATAAATCATGTATGTTCTTGACTAGGTTATTAGCTCTAAGGTAGTGTAAACATATAGGTAAACCATTTTGGCTATGTCTAAGGGAATATCAATTTATTCCACTTTGGCTCATTTCGTAGATAACGATCGGTGTCATCTACCACATCATAAAGCACACTTGCCACTACTACTAATATATTGATTGCTTGTTGCATCATGCTCTCAAAAATTTGTTACCAATTGCAAAAAATAATATTACAAAAATTCTTAGGTCATAGGAATGAAAAACAAATCCTAACTTTGTCCATGAAACATTTTAATCGCATGCTAGCAACGAAGAGTACAAAGATGAGACATGTTAGTCTCATGCCAACCATGAGATATTAGAGACAAAGTTACAAAGGATCTAGATGATCAATGACATTATCAATAGATCTAGGAATAAATATTGATATTATATGGGTGAAGAAGTATCACAATTAACCAATGCACATGACCCAAACATCAAACATGGACATGGAACAAATCCATGTCATTTAAAAACAATCTCAAGACCCATAGTCAACATAAAGTGTTTTAGTGTGTGACATGGGATTGTTCATGGAAAAGAGTGTTAAATTGTCCATGTTCTCAATAAATTTCTTAATAAACTACCATTCATAAGGATTTCAAAAGAATCAAACAAAACAATATATGATTTTCCCATGAGTTGGAGCCAAGGTTGCGAGGATCTTGGTAGTGTGGACGTAATGTGTGATGAGTGCTTTCCTTGTATATGCTCTTACTTTATGTACATACAACATGCAATCTCATAGTTGTATCAAATGCAAACAAAATTATCAAATCCACAAGGTCAAACATTTCGTCAAGAAAGCTTATTTGCTTTGCTTCATTGATCTCTAAAAGTAGCAATCAAATGGGTCTTGAACTTGAGAGAAAGAAAAGGAAAAACAACCTTAAAACTAACTACCCATTATTTTTCAATATGATTGATAAGGGTTTCAGGAATAGGTTTCTCCACCAACTTCCTACAATTCCATCTACCTCCTTTCTTCTTACTTGTGCAACCCCTTAAGTCTATGATTCTACAAAAAAATTGTTGCAAAAAAAATTTAAAATCTTCCCTTAGTTTGTTGTTTGTTCACATGAGATAATCAATTCCAAATTGAAAATAATGCAACATAACGTAGTTGTGAAATTGTGAGATCATTCTAAATCAACTACGATAATGTTCAATAACAAACCCATGGTGCATCATTTTTACAAGATTTAGTTTGAGTTTTATTAAGGATATAATCTACTAGGAAATGAAAGTTCGATAGCAAAATGAATTCTACTTTTTAGGTTCAAATCTTGCCATAATAATCATAATCATGTAGGAGTTCCTCAATTTCACACCAATTTTTTTCCACCTTCAATTTCAACGATAATTTAACATTGCCACTACTAATTGAGATGAATTGAAACCGTACCAGACATAATTGAGTTGATTCAAAACCATACTAGACATGAAAATTTGGCCAATGTCAACACCATGTTTTCATTGTAATTTCCATAACATGATCATAACAAGAATCCATACACCAAAGATCTAAAAAAGTCCAAAGGAATTTCATAGAGCTTAAACATTCAAAATTTTCAACGCGAAAGTAATCTCAATTCTTATGCTCCATGCATATGTTGTTGTTAACACCAAAAAGTAAAAGTGAAAAGCCAAAATTAAAAAAATTAGAACAAGACATTTTCATGTCCTCAAATTCTAAGCAATTTTGATAATAATTTCACCATATATTGAAGGATGGGTTTGACAAGATTCGATGCATGTACCTTTTTAAATGTGTTGGTTACAAGCTTTACAAATATGCACGGAAAAACAAGAAGATTGAAAAGGATGTGATAATTCCAAAAGCATTTCCTTTCCCACAAAACCCTTGGTATCTTTTCAAATCACAATTGAAAGCAATTTCAAAGCATGCCCCTCGTGTGTACCCACATCAAAAGAAACAAATGCATGAATGGTGGCATTTTTTAATGGTTTCAACATATCATCCACAATTTAGATTTGATACAATCAATGCCCAATTATAAAATTGTTAATTTTGAAAAAATAAAAACATAACCCATTTGCACAGTCTTGAATTGGCAAGGGAAATGCAAACCATAAGCAACAACTTAGGTCAACTTGACTGAAAAAAAATCATATGAGAATTTCAAAGTCTTGAAATTTTTATTAAGTAAAGGGCTACAAGGAAATTGATTTTTTAAAAATCATTTGGCTAGTTTTTTATATTCATTAAATTCAGATTTTCTAGCTCTAGACACATGTCACATGTGCAAAAACTAATCATGTGAGAAAACATGTTTTGTTCATTTTAAATCTCATTTTGGCATTTTTTGCATCTTTATTTGTAAACTAAAATATTGGTGTGCAATTATGTATGCATGTGAAAAAACATTGCCACAACATGAATCATTTTATTTTGGACTATTAAATTCTTCTCACTTAAACATGTTCCATGTAAATATCATTTGTAAAAAATAATCCTAAAAAAAGTCATGGAACCCTAACCATGAATGGACCCAACAAGACTAAGGGATACTAAGGAAAGATGATGGGGGATGATCGCTACTATAAGGATTTTTATTTTTTTGCAACCTTGTTTCTAATTAGGTTTTCTAGTTACAAATGTCATGTCCATCTAAATTGTGTTTTTAGCAACTATCCATGATTAAAAAAACTGATAGTGACAAGTTGCAAATGACATCTACATAGTAATAAGTTTAGATTGAGCCCAACATTAAATATAATTGAGTCATGTTTTAAATTCCAAACATCTAATGTGGCATAAACCGACATGTGGAATAACATGTGCACAACCGTGGAACATATGTCAATTGGTTTTAGCAAGACTCATGGTCACCCATCATAACAAGAATCAATAAATACAATGGTAATCAACATCATGCCCTACATTTCTTGAGAATTGCTTATAGAAAATTAAGATGTCCTAGTCCTAATGAAAAACTTGGAAGAACCAACCTTTATGATTAATTTATAGATAGAAAAGAAGGTAAAGCCAAGTATGCCCATGTAGCTGAACTAAAAACAATAGTTGAAACCAAGAAGCAAAATTTATAAGTATTTGGAAATCACCTTATATTAAAATATTTTATGGTAGCCATGTTGCAAAAATGACGGAAGGAGGTCAACCCTTAGCAACCTCCATAATTCAACCCATATTTCACATAATGATTGAATCTTTGGCTTTTAATGTGTTTTCTAACGACAAACATGGTGGGTTTAAAGTTATTCAAGGTTGGACCCTAAGCACTAAACATGTGTAACAAATTAAATGTGGCATTGGGTTCAACACAATCATAGTATAATACAAGATATTGCCCAATAAGAAAAAAAAGTCATTTTTTTACTATGCTTGCATAATGGAGAATGGTTTAAATATTTTTTACAATTATTTTCAAAGGATAAAACTAATGTAGTGGTAGAATCCCTTTTATAGCCCAAAGGTCATGGGTTCAAACATTTTCTTGAATTATTTTTTTCATCCATGAAAAAAATGGATGAAAACAAATTCCCGTAGGGAAAAAAGGTTTAAATTGCTCCCCAAGGAACAACCATGTTTCCAAAGGAACAAGCTTAAATTGCCCCAAGGATCAATAATGTTTTTGGGGGATAAAAAGTTCCTTCTCTTTGAGAACATGATTGTTTCCTATAGGAAAAAAAAGTTTAAATTGCTTCTTGAGGCAATTTAAGCTTCTTCTCCTCGGGGACATGATTGTTCCTAGGGAAAACATATATTTTGAATCTTTTAGCAATCGTAGTCATTTCATAGTTGTTGTTTTATATAAGCTTGCAACCTATCATTGGAAGGGTTTCGAAGATAGCTATAACTTTGTACTTGGAAACATTTCAATCAAAACTCACATGAAAAAGTTATGTTCACACAAAGTTTCAAACATAATTGCTCTTCCAGAGAACATGGTCACTCTTTGAAGGAACAAGTTTAAGGGGAGCACGTAAATGTGTTCCTTCAAGGAGCAACCACGTTCTTCTTGAAGAGTACCCATGTTCCCCCTAGGAGTAATTTCTTTCAAAAAACAACCTAAACATGCTCCCTTGTGAAGCAACCATGTTTTTGTGAAGCAACCGTGTTTTCGTCAGGAGCAATTGTGCCTAAAACTTTATGTGAATATAACTTTTACATGTGAGTTTTGATTAAAATGCTTCCAACTACAAAGTTGTAATTTTCTTTGAGACCTTTTCCAATGATAGGTTACAAGCCTATATAAAAAAAAGCTATGAGAAGATTGTGATTCCTAAAAGATTTAAAACATATGGATATGTTTCCCCAAGGAAATTGGTTTTTCCTTAGGGAACAATCATGTCCATGGGGAGAAGGAGCTTAAGTTGTTCTAGGAGAAACTTAAACCTTTTTTCCTTGGGAAACAATCATTTTCCTTAAGGAGAAAGAACTTAAATTTCTCCAAGCAACAAATGTGTTCAAAATTTTGTTCAATCGTGACTTTTGCATATGAATTTTGATTGAAGTAGTTCTACCTACAAAATTGTAGCTCTTCTCGAAATCTTTCCAATGATAGGTCAAAACATCATAAAAGAAAAAAAAGAAATGATTGTGATTGCAAAAAGATTTGGAACATATGTTTCTTTGGGAATTTAGGCCTTTCCCTAGGGAAACTACATTATTCCTGAAGGAAGGTGCCTTTCTCCCTAGGGAACTTGGGCCCTTCCTTAAGGAAAATTATTTGCTCCTTGAGCAAGTTGTATTTTTCACTAGGGAACTTTTTTAATTCCACGAGGAACTTGTTTGGGATTGGCACTTATATTTTTTGCTTGGGGAAGTTACTTCCCAAGGGCAATTAACTTTTGACTCTTTTAAATGTTCTATGAATTTTTTCATCCATTTCATTTGTTGGAAAAAATAATTGCGAAAAGGATTGAACCTTGGACCTTTGGGTTGAAGGGAGGATTCTAACTAATACATCACATGTTTTTTTCTTTGAAATTACTATGTAAGAAAGATACTTACAACATCAATAATTGTGCAGGTATAGTAAAAATCTGAATATTTTTTCCTTGCTAGGCATTGTATTAGAGATGCATCAAACTCAATCCTACATTTAATTCGTTGTGCCTATTTAATGCTTGTTGTTGGGGTGCCATCATCTTTTTTGTGATTAACATGTTAATATCCAATTTCAACAATATGGGGATGTAAGTACAATTGCTTGTTATGCAACCTTTCTTCTTCAAGTGTTAAAGCCTAGAATGATATTTGTAATCCTTCAATCCATATGCACATTCATAATATATGTGTATAAAAGTCAAATTGAGACTATTTTATTTCACTTGCACCATGTATGTTCTTTGAAATGCTCCATTGCACACCTTTTTTTCCCTCACCCTTGCCCATTGAAAAATTCGGGCACTTGTTCCCAAAGAATGTATGGAGACATCACGACAATTTCATTTTCATATACTTTCCCCACTTTCAATTCCCATGTCAACTCCTTGTAAGCAATAGAAGAAATGGATGAGTTTTGAATAGTGATGCGCGTGGGCCTTCTTCACCATAGTTGTGCCTTGTCCACCCTTAACCAGAAACCTTTAGGGTTGAAAGTGTTTTGGAATTACTGACAGTTTTCTCTCACATGTCGAATGCATCCTAATAAAGCAAAGGTTGTCTACTACTATAAACCCGATACAAAACAACCATAGCTTTAAATGTATAGCGCATATAATTTTGAGACATGACATTTGCAATTTAGTTTAAACCTCTACATCTCAACAAATTTTTGCATTAAACATAATTTGAAAAAGTACTTAAAACAATGAAGGCACTGTCTAACATGTTTTAGAGCCCATTTGTCTCACCTTTTGTTTTGAAATAACACTCAGCAAAGTTGCTTACTTCTGCAGATGGTTTGATGCAATCTTCACCTTGCCCAAAAGACAAATGGGCTCTAGGCTGTGCATGATGCGTGCTACTAGCAACAAGAATCTAAAGGAGTTTGGAGAAGAGGGGGAAGAATACACTACACATGCATTTGAAGGTATGAAAATCCAGGAGCTCCAAGAGCTACAGTAATCTACAGGACACCAGTTGCTGGAGCAAGTTATACAAGAGAACAAGTTGTGCACACAAGATGTGGAGATCTGATCCTTACAAAATTGGAGATCTTCAGCAATATAGTTTCTGAACGGTTTCAAGAACTAGTTCCAACTTAGTGGATGCAGTTGACCTCTCATGACCATGATCTCAACAACACCATGATCTCATGACTATGATCTCAGCGACACTAATGAACCATATTTCCAACCATCCTAATGCACATTCCACTCTCCTTGCTTTATCACCCTCATAATTGGTGAAGTTACCATAATCCTCAACATTAAGTTGTGCTTATTCCACATTGCCAAAAAATAGCTAGACACACATGACTAGATAGAACTGCTGGGCCATCCTGCCCATGCTAGACCAATGAGGTTAGATGACTCTGCAGAATTTCTTTATTAATTGAGAGTCTCATGTATCCTACTGAATGCATGTTGACATACACTTCCACTGAGTCAAAAGCTGCTCAAGTTGAGGGAGTCATGCAAACACATATCAGTTTCAACAATTGACAGTCAGTTTCACAAGAGTACATAATTTTGACATTCAAGCATGACACTATGACCAGTCATCATATCATAGGGCAGGTTTGCACCTTCAAACAGCCAACCAATATCATATGGTTGGTGTGTCGATATACCCAAATAGGGAATCAACATGCCTTCACAAGACAAATTTCCTTGAACTTCTGACTGTAAGACCAGTCTGCAGGTAACCCTGGCTCAGGCACTCCCTTTGCTCAGATACAAATGGACAATCAGGAAACCTGAGCACAAAACTGCAGAACAATCTAAACATAAAGTTGCCCTAAACATAAAGTGCTCATCCCTTTTACCCAAAGGAAAACAAAATACAACTCCCAGAAACTAACCTTCCCACATCATGTATACAGTGGGTCAGTTTTAAGGAGAACTTCAGCAGTTTGAAGAATATCTCTTCTCCACTGCAGGGGGAAAATCCACTTCACACAATGTTGCAGCAGTCTTACGGATCAGGAGGTGGAAAGAGCACAAAGCTACCACACCCTATCAGCAATTCCTCTATGCTTGAATGGTGCAATCAACATCAAAGTTGTGCATGTTCTGCATACTTTATTGGAACTACCTCCAGACAATCAAAAGCATCGCCACCAGAATTACCAACAAAGCAAGACCCTGCACCCAAGCATCCAGCACATTGTTACCATTAGGCAGGCATTAAGAATGATATTGCATGGAAGGCATCCAACAAAAGAGTCTCCTTGAAAGAAACATGTGGCATATTCCAGATGAAGCCAGGGCAGATGTGCATACCAGGCAAGCTTCATGTCCACCTCTGCTCTCTATTGCAAATATCCGCCTGCCACAATGCCAAATTTTTTCTCCTGTGAGTATCCTTTCTTTGATACTTATGTCAGATCCCTAAAAAAAAGAGTTTAGGACCTGGAGCCAATGAGAATATGCATAAGGGTACTGAAACACAACACATGACAATTCCTCAAAGTACTGTAACCTTCTCAGCAAAGGCAAGCAGGCCATGTCTGAAAATTTCTAGCAATGAATCATTCTGATAAACTTGACCAGGAAAGACTGTTTCAATTTTATTGCTAGTATGAAACCATCAAATGCAGAGTGGGTCAAAGTTGATGCATTTTACACTTTCAAGAGGAGGTGAAAATGCAATAAAGAGAGGCTTACCTGCTACCAAGCTCTGCTTTGCAAACTGTTTGAAGGTCCTCAATATACTTGAGTGTGAGGGATGCAGATGGGTCCTTCTTGTCAATCTGGCAACACCCCAGACTGTCTCCACAATTAACATCTATATCAAAGACTCCAAATCTACTGCTCATGGACTTTCCACCAAATTATGGTGTACACTTCCATGCAAATACCTTCTTGAAGTAGTGGACAGAAGTTGTCACACTGCACCTAACTCATATCCCTAATAAATGCAGACAAGGAGGTCAATCCTGACTTTACAATCTTATAAAAGGCTGATATCCCTAAGCTGAAGCAGCTGATCTGAAGAGAAAAGCATATGAATAAACAGAAATACTTTGGAAATTGAAAATACTAAGGGCCACAACCCCTTTGGGAATGAAAAATTTAACAGAAAGTAGGAGGGATAATGTGCTCTGGATCTTCAAATTTTCATTTGATGATCTCATCAGCAGAAAATCAAAGTCACAAGCCAGCACTTGGTTAGTAAATGTCAAATTATGCAGATTCTGGAAAGGTCGTACCAGAGTCTGCTGTCAACACAAGGGAAGCTCACCAGGAATTTGCAATGGAAAACATATAGGAGAATAGTCTAAAGGCCAGAGAGGCAGATTGAGACTAATTTGAAATCAAATATAGAAGATGCACAAAGAGAAGACTGATGAGGTTACAGCACAAATAGTGCCACAGAAATACCCAGGATGGGCAAGAGATATGCCTTGGCAGCCAGTGTGCGAGAAAAGTCCAAAAATGCACTATACACATCTTGCATTGTTTTGACCTCCAATATCTGTGCCATCAATCCTGCAACCAACAGACAATAGAATGCTGAATCAAGATCCTACAAATTTGAGCTAGAAAGTGAAAAAGAGTAGACATGCCACTGATCATTTAAAGCTAAAAATTTGCAGGGGTGTGGTTGCAGTGACTTAAATATTCTAAGTCACTGTTGTCAAGGACTATGGGGTCCATCCAACAACTAGGTGTCCAAGTAATTATAGTTTTAACTAGAAAAATATTTAACATCCCTGCATCTTATGCACACTTGCAAAAGTGCATGGCATTTTGCATGTGCAAGCCAAGAGCCTATGTTCAGATCTAAAGTAGCGTAAGGTTAGAATCTTCAACTTTTGCACACCTGTTAAATACTTTTCAAACTTTTGGATGCCAAATGGAGTTGAGACTTCTGCTAGACATAGCAGCATTGAAGAATTTTCTGAGAGACTTGCAGTGACACAAGCTCTGGTACAATAAGTGCAGTATTTGGTGACAGACATTTACCACTTCTAATTTTGACAACTCCTCTGAAGACTTGGATATTATTGTAGCACATAGCTAAGGTGCCCATTGCCATGATCTGCCCCAACTCAAACCAGCAGTTATAACCAAAGCCAGTCACCTCTCAAACACATTACAATTCAAGGTATCCTCGCACTTTTCCCCCACTATTGGTGATCTCCTCATGAAGAAGTGCCATGCATGGATGTGATTTCACAACACCTGACCTGAGGGATACACCCCAACTAGAGTTTTTGAACACCATTTCAGGCAGTATCCGTGCATGTCGCTAACAAAAAATTCAAATTTTTCTTTATCTTCTGGATCACATAGCCAGGAAACCCTAAACCCTTCTCACCTGTGGCATGGCACAAAAACGAAGATTTGTAACTTCTCGAAGAGCAGCCATGTATTGCAGGCAATCCACTGTATGAGAGAGAGCATTTGTGACCATCTCATTCAAGCACTCCACTGCCACCTCTGCATGTTTGTCATACTTAAAGTCCTGCAAGTTCACAGTGATGGAATCAACTGGATCGTGATAGCAACATGGACACAGAGAAAAACAAGGATCATGTGCCAAGGTTTGATGCATGCTAACCTCCAGTTGTTCAACATATTTTCCCCATATTTCACGAGGCCAAAACATTCGGGGTGCAGATGACTTGTTGATGTCCTCAAGATAGTCCCTTGTGACATTTGTTTTCTGCAGTTTAGGGTCAAATCAACACATCAGGCATTGTGATCATCTGGATGTATAAGCTTCCAATCCTCATCTGAATCATAAAAATCATCCACAAGATTGCATTAATTTATAGGAAGTACAAAACAGTAGAAATTCTTCATGCTGCCCTATCTAAAACAGCCTTTTATCCCTATTGATAAACTGCAGCTTCTAGATGGCAAAGAGCCATACTCTCCAACCAGATGCACTGGTAGAGGTACAACTCCACCCTTCAAGGCAAAGCATGATGGCACATAGTACACGACAGGCACCTGGATAAATAACCCCATTGAATTTGAGAGAATGTCAGGAGGAAACTCTTCCAATCCTGAGGCATAAAAGAGACGGGATAAACCCAGACTAGCAAGTCCCGCCGCATAGTGACAGTACTCATTGTAGTCAGAAACTGTCTCAACCTGTTCCAAGGAACCATCAGCAGTCACATAAGCCAGTGAATCATGTGCTAAAAGTGCCACCACACAGCAGAAATAGAAGTCAGCCATCCAGGCTTTACAACTCGGAGTTTATTCACACATTTCCACCTACTTCAGCAAACACTTGCAAGAGCTTAAGCTGGAGCAAATGGAGGTTCTGCAATAGCTGTGCAATGGTCAATTGATACGCTTTATGATCAAGCAGGATGCACACAAACTCTTAGGATATACATTTTAGCACTGTCAGGCTTCTCCACATTGTTGATCATTCTTGTCCCACCCTGTGATGGGCTGCCAAAAAAAGAGCCAGCAACTCACATTCTGCTAGAACTACATGATTTAGTTGTAAAGAAATAAGTTCAGTATGGCTACAATGTTCACCTCAGTAGTAATAAACTTGGCCATACCAGTTCCAATCCTTTCAGAAATTTGTGCAATCACTTCTTGGTACCTGCAATTCCAATTGTGAGGATACAAAACACAAGAGTCAACACCTCATCATTGCTATCATATAATGATGATGGTTTTATGGGAGGCAAAATGGACTTGAAAGGATGTTTATGAGACCTTATTTCCATGGAAAAGGACTAACATTGCATCTGCTGGCCAAGATGAATAGATCAGAAGCCAGAGTGAAAACATAACCCCACAGGCAGACATTGAAATAGAGACTGGTTAACACACCCTTTTGAGAGGCCTGCAAACGCAAATGTTACCAACTGGAATTTGTCCATCAAAAGGCTGTAGTCATTTGAACCACCCTTCCCCACTTCCAAAACAAAAAAACAATACGTGAGACTGGTTAACTCAAAATTTTGAGTGGCCTGCAAATGCAAATGATGCCAACTGAAATTTGTCCATTAAAGGGCTGTAGTCATTTGAACCACTGTTCACCACTTCCACAACAAAAAAAAAAAATGTAATCACATTGAAAGGAATATCTTGACAATTGCTTATCTTCTGCTTTTAAACAGTAGAACTGCATTATGAGTCAGACACTAGTCAGACTGACACAACCAAATCCACTAGTAATTTGACAGAAATGCTATTCCATCACAATCCCAGGTCAACAGTTCACCACCCACTCTCTCTGTCATGAACTCTAAAATATACTAGTCTTATCTCCTACAGCAAATTGGACCATTCAACTGTCTTCATGAAAACTGTGTGAACTGATATCTGAATGCAACAGCGGCTTCAGAGCAGATGTCTGAGATCTACCAACAACCAATATCCAAAGCCTACAACCCAGTTTGGGTGCAGAAACAAGCTTACAGGAGAAATCGACTTGAGAATTATAGATCTTTTCATGGAATTCCTTCAGGATAGTCACCCTAACATCCACTGGAATGCTTGTGTTGTTCTCTGTTAGCCACCATCCCTGGTGTTAGTTTAAGCAGGAGAAATTTTCACTTCAATGGCTCCCAAAGATTTGCAGAAACACTCCCTGTGTAAACAGTCGACCAGCAGAATCCCCAGAATGTGACCAAACTAGCTGCTGAAAGATACAAGAATCTTACCAACTATATCAAGCGCCCGCAGAACAAGATAAAACACACAAACCTGCATGTTAATCAATCAAAGCGAAAATTTAATCCACACCCCAGATGTAAGACCTGCATAGAAAGAGCTCACCAGTTTAACCAAAACAAGCATCCTCCAACTGCAATCTATTGGGGTACTCCACTTCCTTTGTATATAGTCATGCTTTGGTTTGCAAGCAGCCAGGAACATGACATGGTTACAATGTCACTCAAAGAGTCACATTCCAAAAAGTATAGTTTGCATGCAATTTCAGGCAATTCTACTGGAAACAAGCAATCACAACCCATTCATGATCTTCAATGTGTCAGGTATCCATTTGGATCATATTACAGTGAATGTGTCCAGAACTTCAATCTCCTGCTTTGGATTTTGCAGGTCTGATTGACTACTTCAATCTCCATTGCCACTACACCTTTATTATGGTGGTTCCACTCTGTCAAGGACAAAGCAACTACAATACAGTTGAAAGGCAACAAAATTAGCAATGCTGTTGCTAATTCCATAAGCATCACAACCAGTGGGTCCAGTTCTGGTCCACACTGTTTCATTCAGCAAGTCAACAGCTATCCAAAATGAATCATAGTGACTTTTATTCTGGCAATTGCAGCAGGACATCCTTGCAGCAGTATAAGTAGAAAAAGGTAAGTAATATCCAGATTTGGCAACTCTACCATGAAAAACATTGTGAATGCAATATAAAACATACAGTGAGCTCAAGCAATTCAGAGCTTCTAGGGACAAGGGTGAACTTTTTTCAAACTTCAAATGTATAATGAAATCCTCCACAACAAATGGGTTTGCATACTCCTTGCAAATTTGGACCCTTGTGAGGAATGTGATTCTAGAAGGTAATGCTTGCAGCCCTTGGATGTGGAGTTGCAGAAGCATACAAGGAGGACAAATCTGGTCAAGACCCTGTCCAATATTCACAAAAACACCTGCTTGGAGAGTATTTGACATGCTATAGACATAAGCAATTGGTGAAGAAGTGATTACATGTAAGTATTTAGCAAAGCACCTACACGCAGAGTAAGATAGCATATTAACAATCAGTGGAAGAGCTGATACATGTTAGTAATTATTGAAAAAGTGCCAGGCAGCAGATTCTTACTGCATTGCGGAGATCAGGACTCAGCTGCTGAATGACAAGGGACAAGCTGTGTGATACCCGCCGTAGCATTTGAAAGCAGAATGCAAGGTTAGGATCTGAAGGAATGGCACGGCTAGCTGCTACAGAGGCCACCTTCAGCTTCAGTAGACCTGGCAAATCCTCTGGATGCTTGAGCATTGCTCTGACAATCCCCATCTCTCTCTCTCTCTCTCTCTCTCTCTCTCTCTTTCTTTTTTCTGCCTTTGATTTTCTGGTCCTCGGTTTAAGTTGTCTCAGTGGAACGAAGGTCTTGATGATAAAATCATCACCTTGCTTGCTGCTGATGTCTCTCCCTGTAAATGATATTGAAGCATCTCCCTCCCTGCCAAAAACCCTCTCTGGATGTTATATCCTTTGATATTCTAGGAACCAGTGACCAAAAGCAACTTCCTCAGTTCTTCTTCTCCCTCAGGGACCTGCGAGAATAGCATGACTCTCTGCAAACCCCGTGATGGTGCTAAGTCAGTAAGATAAGGAAAGCCCCAGTAGCAACAAAACTCGATCCCACAGAAGCACGGCGATCAGAATTTGATCATGTCCTCTAAGCAGCAGCGCGCATTCCCTCTGGCCCTGATTTCCCAGAACGACATCTACTGCAGGAACGACAAAACCTACACCGATGATTCAGGTGCTGCTACTATTCCGATGTCAGTCCTCTTTCCCTCTCCTACCGCTACTGTCCGAGCAAAACGGAGACAAAAGCAGACATGATTATACCCCATCATTGAAGAAAAAAAAAAACTCTACACCTCCATAGATTCACCGAAAATCTCCATGAAGAAAGCCCACAAGATTCACGGCTCGCTACCAGATGCGAAAACATGCGACACAAAAAGGAGCAGAAAGAAAGGAAAAAGAAAAGAAAACTACAGAGATTATATTACAATGAAGTGACATACCAAAAAAAACGCAACCAAAAGGTCGAACCTCACCAAGAATTCACCAATAACCGAAGAAGTCTTCGTTGTTTGTTTCTTCTTCTTCTTCTTCCTTGTTACTTAAACGACGGCAGAAAATCTGCACCTACCGCAACAGCATGACGAGGCTACAGACTAGAGAGAGAGAGAGAGAAAGAGAGAGAGGCGGACAAAATTCAGTGACGAATGGTAGATCTAAGAGAGTGTCACCAAGCTGGAAAACAAAAAGAGAACAATCTATCTCCAAAGAAAAAATTAAAAAAGAAAGAAAGAAGCAAAGAAGCAAAGAAAAGGGGGGGGAAGATGCTTTGTTTTTGCGGCCACTTGCTTACCTCTGCGGAACACGCGCGTTGCTGCAGAGATTGACAGCTATGGCGATCCGAAGGAGCAAAAGACGAACGAGTGCTTTACGCAGTGCGAGAGAGAGAGAGAGAGAGAAAAAGAGACAGCGAGGAGGTACGCGGGGGGCGGAGATGGCGGGCCCCGTTCTGCGTTCACATGGAGTCAGCCAAACCTACCTTGTGGCCAAGCCCGCATGTGTTCACGTGGACGTGGCCAAGAACCTACCTTTGTGGCTAAGCCTAGCTACGTTCACATTGAGGTGGCCAAGCCAAGCCTACTTGTGATTCACATCAAGGCGACCGGACCTACCTTGTGTCACCTAAAGAGGGAACAGCTGCTCGCACCCAATTTACCACCTAGTTCCGTGACGTTTGGTCTTGCGATGCAAAAGTCCTTGAATATTGAATGATTTTTTCATTGAAAATTAAATTAAATTAAATCGTAGATGAAATTTTGTTCGAGGAATTAGAACGTGCCTTTGGTATTTATTGAAAGATATTGATGAGCAGGATTTTAATGGAATTTATTTGGGAAGATTTGGATTCAGAATGTGGGAGATATTGATTTTGAAGTGATTTCTGCTGCTGAAAATTCAAATAAATTCCCCAAAAACCAGGAAAAATCAGTTGAGAACGTGTTCACACTTCGGCCAACGACACAGGCCACACTAGTTTATTTCAAAAGAAAGAACTAGAAAAATTAAATAAAGGTGTTAAAATACAGAAAGGGTTGTGCCATGATTTTTTTCTCGCTTTTTAAAAAAATTTAAGAAATTCTAATTGTTATTACACTTCAACTTACAATTGTATTCTTTAAACAGAATACATGAATTTTAATTTTTTTAATAGTTCTTTTTTTTTAAAAATCGTTCCATCTTTTGACAATTAGTATTTTTTTCACCAGGTCTATAGGTTGGGTGAGGCAGCCTCCTTTGGGGGTCTTCCAAAGACTTTAGTAGACCCCTTGGAAGGATGATGCCTCACCCTATAGTTTTTGCCCTTTTTTTTTCTATTTTCATTTTACTAAAATTACAACTAAAACAAAAAATTCCACAAATATAAAATATCATAGAATAAAGAGATACATTAAAAAATCAATTTAGAATAGATATTTTGAAATAAATGAAAATATGGTCACATTTTTAGTCTTTTAAGCTACTTCTAAAATATTAGGTATGTAATTTTAGTCGGTGTGTTCAAAGATCACCTAATTTTTGTCCATAAGGTTCAAGCTATTTCTAAACTTAAGACTAAGTTTTTATAGACTCAAGGGAATACCTAGTCCTCCCTCAAAAGGCATGGCCCAACAAACAGCAAAAATAATGCACCAGAATTTCTAAATTTTGCAATGTGTGCAAATACCGAAGGCCCAAAGTGTGAACACATTCATTCATCCAAACCCAATTTTTGCAATTTGTTTGAATTTCTAGCAACAAAATCCACTCCAAAAAAAAAAAAAAACAAAAAAAGCCTTTTCACATCTTAGTTCTGAAAATTGTGAAACAAGGCATCAAAAACACGCTGGCCCTGCCAATAGATAAAGATGTTATACATCTACATACTGTGTCCACACTCTGAACACCCAAAAAATCCGTTCCAATCTACACAGTCTAAACACTTTCGTCAAAAAACCGGCTCACCCAATGTGAAACTAATTCTAATATGGTAAAACTTCCAAAAGTTGGATCCAATGCAATAGTCTCTTGTCCCTGTAGGGGGCAGGGCCCGATCAACTCTAATAAATCCGACTCATTAAGGGCTTTCCAACAACACCAAGAACACCTCCAAATTCCAATATGTACAGAGTTTTCAGTTTCAACTCTATTTAATAATTTTCATTGAGAAAATGATTCAATAATCAATAGCTTTCACATACTAGCTCCAAACACTCTCAAACCAAGTCGAATTGGAGTGGCACCTGCAAATCCTTCTCACAATTTGAATTTCCAAAGAAGTGGACATTATGAAGAGAGTGCATGTTATGAGGAAGGAGAGAGGAAAGGAGAGTGCTCATGAGAGAGGAATGAATGTGCTATAACCTTTTCATGGTAGTATGCAAAAGGGCTTTTTTTTTTTAATTAAAAAATTATTTATTATTATTATTTCAACTTTGTGAGGTAGATGGACTAATGGTCATCCCCAAGAGGACTTAGCCAAATTTGGTTGCAAATCAGAAAGGAAAGTGGTTTTTTTTTTTTGGGAACCCGTTTATACATTGGCAACATGCTAGAACCTATAAATACTAGTCTAAGTCTGGCAATTTCAACAAAAAAATTGCTCGTCAAATTTTCCCCAAAAAATTCCTTTGTATGAGTTGAGTCACTTTTGTTTTTTTCCTCTTCTCTCTCTCTCTCTTTGCTAACTAGCGAGAATCCCCCCCCCCCCCACAACAAAAATAAATAAACAAATAAAATGCTGAGTTGGGAGGTTGAAAATGTATGGGAATATATTAGGGTTTGTGCATGTGTTAAAAGTTCCAAATTCCTGGAACAAGTTCATTGTACTTTGTATGCCTTTTGCAACACATGAAGTCACCCTAAGGCAAAACTCTTCAGTTCCAAATTCCTTTGGCAAACTCATTGCACTTTTGTATGTCTTTTTGCATGGACATTTAAATACTATTTCACTTAGGCAACTATTCAGCCAACTTGTTGAACAACTTGCTTCGTGGCCATGTTTTTTTTCTTCATGTTGAAGCACAAGCCTTATGAGGCTAGTTAGTACAACATTTTATCACGGAAAAGAACTCTTCAAAGGTTCCAATTCTAACAATCTCATTGGCCAGATATATTTGCACACAAGCCTACTTCACAAACCTTTGTATATTTCTGTATATCGTAATACCTTTGGCCGACTCAGCACAGAAATGTTGAATAATTATTTTAATTTTTTAGTTTCCTGGTTCAGTGCTTGGGTTTTTTTTTTTAATTTTTTAAATGTGGATAATTTAAATTGTTTTAGTGATCAGGTGGACCCTGAATATTTACTTAATTAATTAATTTAATTTGGAGGATTTCATCTGAATAGTTGAGTAATCTTGAATATTCTTGATTTTCAAATTTTATTTATTTTAATTAATCAACATATCTAAAAAATAATAATGTAATGTGAAGCTACCAAGGTACTACTAAGGTAGGCTTCCTTGCACACATCACAGAAACATTTGATAAGTGGCAACTTGAGCCTGCAACAAGAACCAACAGAATAAATTGACTAACTTCATCATCACAATTTAAAAGTGAATGCCACGGATGAATGAACTCAATTGGAAGTACTTCCACTTGGAGAAGCTCCATTCAAAAACAACCACATGTAATTGAAATTCACTTTTCTCGTTCACATTAGTGTAATCCATGTGTCGTCGATTACTAATTAATTTCAAAGATTCCATGTCCAAATGGAATATTCCAAACTGATTCTGCATTTTTCTTTCACAAAATTTTTGTTCTTTGTAGATTTAAAATTTGAAAATTTCTATATTTCTACAAATATTATTATAATTAGTGTCAAAGCTGCCAAGGTACACTACAGTAATTGAACTGTATGTACTTCTATGCGGGCATGTTTATGAATGTCATCCTATGTATGACCAAACTCAGGGTACTGGTGCTTTTTAAAGAGAATTCGCCATATCTTGAGGAAAAAAAAAGTTAGAAGTCGTCAGATTTAGACAGTGTGTTTTCAGAAGGTCGCCAGAACCAGGCAGGATTCCAAAAAAATCTAGTAGTCCACCAGAACAGTCGCCATTTATTGCTAATCAATGCTGAGGATCCTCGCCAGTACACCTACTTGAGGAATTTGAAGGAAAAAAACAAACCCTGATCTCTTCTATTCTACACTTGAAAATTGTCTAATTTTAAAAATTCTCAAAAAAAGACCAACTAAACATCAAAGCCTAAAGGATGTAACAACAAAACGGTGAACATAAGCTTTGAAGGTTTGTGCAGATTTTGTACATCACCAAGAGCACCCTTTTATCTGCAATGTACATCCCCAGAGGCTAGGCCTCGGCAAGGTAAGGTAAAAGGTAAACGGGTAATTATTGTTGCCCTACCTTTACCTTACCACTACCTCTACCCGAACAGCCTGTGTTGACTTTTACCTCTACCATTACTGTACCACTGAACATGGGTAATTACCTGGTAAATACAATTTTTTTGTGTTTTTGCTCTTGAGTCTTGCATAGCGTAGTGTGCGTGTAGCCAAAAAGGAGGGGCGCCATTTAACTACATACACCCTAGATCACTTAACAGATGTCCTCATGGATCACAATGTTCAACCCCTGCCTCTGTCAGGTCTGCTGATCCTTCATGCCTCAAAGCACTCAGCAAACGACCCCACGACATAAGAGCTCAGAGGCTCAAGCAATTTCTCGGTCCTACACACAGATGCATTACTACACCCAGCTCTCAAAACACGACTTCGATCATGGTTACAAAACCCAGATTCTATTCACAGAATGTGCACAAAACATATCACTCTGCCGCGAGTGTATCTAGCTCTCCCAAAACTTCAACACCTCGAATCCATGCCAATACAACTGGTCCATTCTACTCAACTCCATTCCCTGACATTCTGATGTTGCTCTGTTGAGCTCCAAAACTCTATAACTTCGATCCGAAACCTCTGATCAACACTGTTGACTAGTTTCAGCGCAGCGGAAAAACTTCGCTAATCAACCGTGCAAAAACTTCTCTCCTCCTTACTACCGGCTGTGCTCTCCCAAAAATCGTCTTTTCCCCCCTTTTTTTTTCCTTTTTTGGCTTCCTGGATCCCCCTTTTTTTTATCCTTGCTCAGGGTCATCCATAAGCTTCAGCTAGCCGCCATCCTTCATAATTACGCTACTGACCTTCGTCATAACTTGGAGCCTCCATCTAAGCTCCATACTCATTAAGTTTCGCCGTCATGCAAATTAGTCAGTACAACTCTTCCTTCTTATCCAATAAGCTTCCCATGCAAAATAATGCATTATGTAGTGCAGCCATCATGCACACCAATGACTTAATTAACTAACGACCTAATTTTTGATCAGTGGCATCCAGAAATCCGAGGTCACCTAATTTCGGGTTACATGCGTGCGTATGCGTTGGTGTATTTTTTATCAGATATCACACATGTCGGCCTCAAAGACCACATCATCGAACTGTTGGTGCAGCAACTGGATGACACCATCGTCGAGGATCTCTTCGTCCCAGTCGTTCTGTTCCAACTCTAGCTGTTCGACGACCGATTCGACCGAAGGGAGGTCACCGCCTATCATTGTCAGAGCAGCGGCAGCTTGTTGTCGATTGGTCGGCACCTTAAAAATATTGGCACCCATCCAGGATCGCAGACACATCGTCATGACGAACACCGCCGACGAAAGCGACTGACGCGTGCAGGTGAACTCGCGACCGACGTCACTGTTGACGCGCTCAGACGGTGTCGATGTCGCCGGCGTCCCTAGAAAATCCATCGCCATTTGGAAGTGTGCGGGCAGAGATTCCTTCCGTGAGGACCAGCATGATAACACGTCAATGAACCCCGAGGCCACTACAGTGCCTAGCGACAAATATTGCTCGACCTCGTCGCCGTTGTGATTACCAGCTCCTGCCGCGTGCTGAAACATGGTGCAGAAAAGTGTGTCGGCGGCGGGCACTTCGGTCTGGACGCTGGCGGACGAAGCCAGTGCACTTGAGTACCGTCTCTGCAGAGTGGAACGGACGAGGTCGAGCATGCGCTTCAGTTCCTCTGGTTCCTTCGGCTTGGGGATCTGCGGGTTCAGATACGCCGCGATAATCGTTGGTTCTGCGAGCAGTTTGCCCTTGTATGCTACGAGCTTGTTCTTCATGTCGACCGCGGTGAGTTCGTTGGCGAGCTGCGAAATGGTGTGTTCATAGGTGTCGCAGTGCGTCAGTAGCAGGGTGAATGAGGGCGACACTAGATCAATGGTGGGCTTCCGATCCGCGGCAAGACTCTCCATGACCTGGCGGGGGAAACGCAGGAATGTTGACACAGCGTCAATTGCATTCCATTCCTCATCGGATAGAGAGCCGTGGCCGATGTCCTCATTGAACTGGACCATTATGCTATCCAGAACGATCCGTTTTGAATGAGCATCCATGCACATCTGGTGCGTAGAATTCCAGCGCGTTGGAGAGTCTTGATGCGTAGGCTCCTTACTACCCATACCAGATGCTGCGGCCTCCAGTCGATATTGCTGCCGCATCACCTTGCTGCGACAGATTTTAACCAGTGCCTCTCGCAGTGTTTCTGTTGTGTTTTTCAGGGGCTTTAACACCTTCAGGACGGCCAGCTGAACAGTATGATCCGCACAACGAACATGGTTGGCCTTCCGTAGCTGCTCGTAGCCGACGAAACTGTTAACGAGCTGGAAGAACCTCCAAACAGCAGCAGTCGCATCGGAACCATTGTCGGTAACGACATTGAGGACCCGCGTCAGGACACCTCTGCCTATACTTTTCAGGTACTCGAACAACGCCGTTCCAACGCGCTGGCCGACGCCATCACCGCTTTTCACGTTGAGGATGGTCAACAGAATCGTCTTTGTTGTGAGCGAGGCCATATCCACCCAGTGCGCTGTGACGATGTAGAAGCCTTTCAGATTGCGGTTCGACCAGCCATCGAATGTGAGGGAAATGGCGACGTCCAAACTACACAGGAACTATGCAAGCAACGGCTGCAGAATTCGAAACAGCTCGGCCATGCGCCTGAGAATAGTGCGCGTAGAAGGAGGTTCATAGCTGTTGGTCAGCTCATGGACGAAGTTTTTGAATCGATCGCCTCCAGCCGCGCGAAGGGTGACGCCCCCTTCGATCACGTAGTTGACAACGACATTCTCGTACTTGCGCAGAACCGCCTCCGGAAACACAGGGTGTGTATTCAGCCTCGACTGGACCATCAGCTTGCCGGTGCCAGAGGATCCACAACTGCTGATGGCGCTGCCAGTGATGCCATGCGCGTTCTTCAGATGAGCCTTCCACCCAGACCCATTCGTTGTGCCCGAGAACCATCGTCGACAGAGAGTGCATTGTCGTTTTCCATTTTCTTTGGCGTTGTCGCCGTCAACCCAGTCCCGCACGTATTCCCACGGAAACGCGTTTTTCTGTTTCTTGCGGCTGGACTTTGCACGCTGAACAGGCTCTCCATCGTCGTCATCGTCTTCCTTGTCGACTTCGCGTTCCAGCGGGGCGACGTCAGCACCGCCCTCGTTCTCGTGGTCGAACTCATCCGCAGGAGCAGGATCAAATTGCTGGGTTGCCATTGGTATATCGGTATCGATGTCTGTCGTGATGGACTCCATGGCGCGCACCTGCTGCACTGTGGGCCGTGGGGACTGTGTCGTGTATTAGGGCATGACTACATATAGACCTTAAAGAAGGGAAAGGTAAAAGGTAATTACACGGTAATGGGGTAATTCGATTCGCTCTACCTTTACTTTACTTGTTACCCTACCTGCTGACCGAACATCGACTTTTACCTTTACCTTTTAGGGCTTTACCGGGTAACTTAATGGTAACCTCCCTACCTTGCCGAGGGCTACCAGAGGCCAGTATAGCTTTTGCTCATGACAAACTTTTAATTAACTAGCTTTTCAACCCATCTAGATTTTTAAACCTACACAACACAACACACATGTTCTCTGTACATGATCCAATGTTTATTTTTTCAGCTGGTATCCCTGCCTCACTACTATATTTATGTTGTTGGCAAGAGACAAACATCAAGATTGAGGCTGTTCCTGCTGCCTTTTTGAGAAACGCTTGCAAAGTTCGTCTCTGCCACAGATTTTGATCTGCATGTGCAACACTTTGAAAGGTGGATTTGCACTTGATGGTAAGTCATCCATAACTCAATGTTACAAGTTCTTAATATTGAGTTATGGATGCCTTATCATCAAGTGCAAATCCACCTTTGGTGGTGGTGCTTTTGTCAGCCTGATACCATCCTCTTGCTGAGAGAAATTTGATCAGAATTAGAAGGCACATTCTCAAAACAGAACATGAGAGAGAAAGTGGACAAATCAAACATGCAACCTCATAAATCCCTTGCTTATTAGCACCACAATTGCTTGACTTGTGTTCATGAGTTTTTTTTCATATTTTTTTAAATAATATACCAACCACATATAGAAAGATAGTGATTGATATAGGAAGTGTTCAGTGTTTACCTTCATCATTTCATCTAGACAATTGTTTAAGAGATCCATGACAACATCATTAAAAGACTTGGGATGACCTTGGATAGGCAATGCATGTTTCCCACCACTGAAAACATAATTTCAACACTTGTTTTACGATGATATTAGTAACTGTGCGTAGGGGCCGTCTCCAAAACCTATTATAATGTTCCCCATAAGAGACTAATAGATTCTTGTTTCCACATGAACATAGAGAGAAGGATAGAACCTATGGAAGTGTTTTGACAAGTACCCAACACAAACAATGTCAATGTGATTGTGAAAAGGAATTCAAAACCATTGAAAGTAATCAATGTTGGTGTCACTTCCAAATAAATTTTAAAAACATGAAAACAATGAGAATTGTGGTCATAACCTCATGATGTCCCCCACAAAATATCAAACCATCCCATTGATCTTGAAGGGCAATGACAAGTTGTCATTACTACATGCTAACTTCATTGAATCCAAACAATAGGTGAAGATAAATAAATGATAATTTGCTCAAAATTTAGGGAAAACAAATATGCAAAAAAAAAGATTTGCAAGTATCTATCCAATTTTTCAATGCAATGGAAAAACTTGGTCATGACATTGGCTAGCATTCAAGAGGTCTAGCCAATCAAAAGACTCAACAATACCTTCATTTTGTTATAGCAAGCTTGGTGGAACGAGAAGTTTCATATCATTCAACTTGTGTTCGTACATCAAAGTACCTAAGCAAAGACACTAAAAAGACCTAATACTTCAAGGGTTGTAATTGGGGCTTTATGTATGCACTTAATACATATCCATTGATTGCAAAAGGAAAATTTAGAAAAACATAAAAGGCAACCAAACAAATATGTCAATTTCAATCAAAACAAAAATAAATATGGCAAGTATTAATGTTGTCAAATAAAAACCCAAACACAAACAATCCATTAGAGTTTTCCATAAAGTTGGACAAACATGGGACATGAAGCCCGTGCTTGCTTGATTTTTTAATTGTAATGTTTGGCATAACACAAGGTTTTTACATTGCATCCAAACATGGAATTTTTTTGTCTTCAACTCGACATAAACCAATTTTGATGTGATGTTGCTACCTATTGCACAAGGAAGATGTACACCAAAATTTCGTGCACAAAAAGTTCATTGTTTCATAAGTTCACATGTGTGAAAGTTTTCACCATTTTTTGTGTTTTTTTTTCTTTTTGTTGAACAAGAGCAACTTTCTACCATGTTGCACATAAACACTACCATGTTTTGTAATTTTTTATCATTTTGTTCAACATTTTGCCAATTTTGTTGAGTGTCACAAATTTTTTGGAATTTTTTTGCCAATTTCTAATGATTTTTATTTTATTTTTATCTTTTTTGACATTTGCAATTTGCGAATGCAATTAAAGGAAGGTGTGTAATGTTCACAACATCAAAAGACGTATGTTATAATTACTATAAGTTAATTTTGATTTTAGGAGGAAAGAAAAAAATAGGAGACTTTGATGCCCAAGATTACCCAAG
Source organism: Sphagnum tenellum (assembly GCA_963921925.1). Lineage (NCBI taxonomy): Eukaryota > Viridiplantae > Streptophyta > Sphagnopsida > Sphagnales > Sphagnaceae > Sphagnum > Sphagnum tenellum. Next base: position 10,870,746 of record OY998150.1, read on the forward strand.
CAATAACAAATATTGGTGTAAGGTGAGGTTTAGTCTATTGCCCGAAAAAGAGGGTGTTCATCTCCATCAACAAGGAAGAGAACATGTTTTATGATTGTCTCACTGAGGACTTAACCTTTTAGCAATATTTATTCCTTACATTGTGGTCACATTGTGTCTTTGTTCTTAAGCTTTGTGAGATTTTGGAAATTCTAATAGCTTCACAGTTTGCAAAATCCTTAAAGATAGTTGGACCTTTTCTTCCCACCACATTAAAAATTGAGGTTACTTCTACCCCAAAAACCCTAAACCAAAAACTACCAATAAAAACTAAATTTGTAGGTCGTTCAACCTCAAACCCCATATATTAGAAATGTCAATATAACAATTTTCCCAACCATCTACTTCCTCTTTTCCCAAATGCACTTGTCATTGAACATATTTTTACTTGATTTCCTATGGATCTTTTGATGATGTTCCTTCCTCATAAGATTAATAAAGTTTAGTACAAAGTTTTAAACAATACCATGGCTTGGAATGCATTCAAAATTGTGAGGGTTTACAATTCATTTTATTGCCAAATAATTCATTAACTTTTGAAGTGTTCTTTTAAAACCAATTTATAATTTGAATTCAAATGTTTGAATTGTTGTTTTCAAATGATGAATTGCAATATTTAAGTCCAAATCATAATTCAATTTTGTATAATTAACGCATGTACATATTTAAACTTTTAAACCTATATTAGGTATTTTTCATGTTGATGATTTTGCTAATCACGAATCAACTGGCATTCTCATTTTTCATAATTATAAAGGTTTTATTCATGATGTTCATGATTTTACTGGCTTAATCATGTTTTTTCATATTCATGTGTGATGATGGATTATGGTGGAATTCATCACATACATGGTTAAATTAATTGTCCATCCTTGAACCCCTATTGGCCATATTCAAGTTTGTTCATGATTCTTGTGACTTTGTGAATTGTATGACGGTGCCATGTTATTTCTAAATTTTTGTGGGTTCCTATTTTATCATCATTTTCGTGGTATTTTGGATTTTAGATTTTGATGATTTTCAACTTGTTCATGATTCTAATGTTATTAATTTTCCATATTGGAGCTTTGAATAATGTCCATGGATATTGCTTTATTTCAATTTTGGATTTAGTTATGATTTGAGCATTATTGGTATCCAATTTCTTAATTAACCATGGGTGTCCATGACTATGAAGGTTTTGGGTTTTGGATTTTAATAGTTCTTTATTTTTTTGCCACTCTAATGGGTTCCTATTTTGTCATCATTCCTATGGCATTATGGTTGCAAGATTCTTGTGTACTTTTTGGATTTTTAGTTTGTTCATGATTCTAATGTTCTTTTGGTAGTTCAAGATATTGGAGTTCTATGTGGTATTCATGCATTTTGGATTGTGGATATAATTTAACTTTTCCATAAACATCTAATTCCCAAATTAACCATAGGTGTTCGTGGTTATGGATTAATTTAAATTATTGCAGTTTTTTATTTTTTCATCATAATAGTTATATTCTACATTATAATGGTCTTTCATCATTTTGGTTGTATTCTACATTTTGGATTCTACTAATACCTAATAATTTTATGATTTGTTCATGATTTTATTGTTTTTATAATAGTCATGGATACTCAGGCTTTTTTCATTGTTCATGCTTTTAGGACTTAGGATTTAATGTTTAATATTTTTTTCCATTTTTTTCCAATTCCCTAATTAATCATGGGTGTTCATGATTCCAGTGGTTTTTAATTCTAGATCCCAAAGGATTTTTTTTCAAGATTGTAAAGGTATTTTGTTCATTTGGATTGTGGATTATGGATTTTACATTTAGATATATATATATTTAAAATTAGCGCTTTTATTATTCCTAAACTTAAACCATGAATTTGTACCTCCTTGAACCTCCATTAGGCTTGTTCATGATTTTAATGTTATTTTATTGTTTCAAAATAAAATAAAATCCTAATTGTTCGTGATTGTATTGTTTTTCTTATTATGGTGGATTCAAATGGTTTTTTATTATTTTCTCATTTCAATGGATTTTAAATTATGAACATTAGTTTTAATATTTCTATTTTTATTCTCATTTTGGTGGTTTTTATGGATTTTTTTGTTTTATTATGAAGTCTAGCACAATTTATGGGTTTTGGATTTATAAATATGGTGGTTTTTTTGATTTCATTATTTTTTGATTTAAGAATATGATGGTTTCTTGTGCATTTTGGATTTTGGTGGTCTTATTATTTTCAAATCTAGTAATTGAATCCTATGTCCCTAAACCCATTTGATGATTTCCAATGATTGAAACTTAGCCCCTCATTTTCTTTTTGATGGTTTCTAATGATTAAAACCTAAGTTTCTTTTATTTTTAATGATTCTTAATGACTATAAACCCAACCATCATTTTCCTTTTGATGATTTCCAATGACTTACACATTTCCAATTTTAAATTTTAGTGGATTTTTTAATCCCATACATTTCCATCCATATCAATAATTCATAAATTAAATTGAATGTGAGTGGTGTGAGTGTTCAATTCTTTTTTAAATGACATGTTTTCAAAAGGTGGGTGGGTTCATAGTAAAAACAAAGGTTTTTTATCAATTATAATTCACAAGGCCAAATAACTTCACTGAAATATATGTTTTGACAAATTGTGGACTTTGTGCAACTAAACACATTATGACTGCATACAACAAACATTATAGCACTAACAAAAAGCTTATGTTACAACCTTAGCCTTGGGCTCGTGACTAAGGAAAGGGCTTGCAAAGGTGCGAGTCAATAAGAAAGTTCAAGAGTCACATCTCATGATCCTAAGAATGTAGGAGAGTGTGAGGGAATGAACCTTCACATTCCCAAGTGAACTCCCAAAGTGTCCTAATGGATTTTCAATTTTTTTTAGAATGATTGCAAAGGTCAAACCCATTGAATTAAAAAATATCATATGTCATTGGAAATCTTTTGGAACGCAAATGTCTAAAATGGATTCACATGACCCATTTAGATACTTTAAACATAAGTTATGGCCAAAAGAAGGGTTGGAAGTCAAATTAACAATTTGATTCCTAACCACTAAAAGTCGGGAATCACCCCAATTTCCTTGCATGTAGGTGGCGTGTGACATTTCATTAGAAAGCTTTCAACGAAAGATACAACTTTGCTTCAAATGTCACTTTAATCGAAGGTCTCCACACAAAGTTATGGGCTTCCAAAGTTGTGAGAGTCATGGTTTTGGGAACATTTGGGTGTTGGTCCTATGGCTAGGCACATAATATACTATAAGGGGGAAGGTGGTGACTTCCCCCAAGTCTGGGCCGTGGTGAGTCTTGTGAATCCATGTTTGCCCTTGGCTTATATATACACCAAAAATGTTCCAATTACAGACTAACCAACTTGTTGTTTGGTTTGTGTAGGTCCATGTGAGTAATTAAGGTGCTTATCAATCTTCTTAGTCCCCATCCCAAAGCCCTAGCACACCCTTCTACCCTGAAATGTTGCAAGCTAGGGAGTGTGCCCCAATTTTTTTTCCTTTCATTATCTTCATCTTTGGACTCATAGTTGGGTCCATCAAGGAGCTTGGGGGTGTGTCAAAATAGGTTATTCAATTGATCCCAAATGTTGTGTGGAAATGCATTTACAAATATTACTTCAAAGCATATTATGAGGCTCCATTTGCCGAAAAGATGTTAAAAAACTATTTACATGAAAGAGTCAACAAAGGGTTTAAGCGAACCACATTGAAATGAGATGATGTTTTGGAACAAATAAAAGCCACAAATAGCCATGCTAGTTTTTTAAAAAAATTTAAAAAAATCATTAGTGGTACCCATCCCCTAGCCTTAACCTTCCAACTAATGATTTGGATAAACCATCCATTTTTCCTACCTCTGTGGACCTTACCCATAGTACTACCTCTACTAAAATGTTAGCCCCAATTGGAAAACTATCCAAGTAATAATGAACTCCAAGAACATGGCAACCATGGCATGCCAAATTTACTTAACATTTGATATTTGCATTATTTTCTTCCTACACAACATGAATATCAATTGTGAGAAGAATTGAAGAACAAAATAAAAACTAATAAGTTGAAACTAGCTAGAGATTTAAAAGTTATTTCAAAGGAAAAGTTCAAAATAAAAGTTTGGGTGATCCTAAAATTGTAAATAGTATTTTGATGCGAACTTTTTTCGGGGGGGCAATTCATTATTTTCTTAAATTGTCTCCATCTCTTTAATTTTGTACTTGATCCCTAATGCTAGCCCTAAACTTTAATTTCAGACCTGATTTATAATTTTAGACCTAAACTACAATTACAAACCTAAACCCTAATATCAAACTTGAACCCTACTTCTAGACTTGAATACCTTAATTCAAAATTGAGAGACCATTTTTTAGACATTTAAAATGGTAATGTTAGATCTAAATCCTAATATCTAAACTTAAATAATAAATCTAGCCTTAAACCCTAGTTCCACACTTAATAGCTAATTTGAACCCTAAACCTTAATTTCAAATTTTTAAAGCTTCATTCTATACCTTAATTTTGGAATTTTGGACCTAGAAAACCTTAATTTTAGATTTACAAACCTTATAAAACCATAATTCTAAACCTAAAAACCTAATCTCAAACTTGTAAACCCTAATTCTATAATTCAAAAACTAAATTTCAGACCTTTAAGATCATAATTCCAAACCATATTTTTTGATTTCAAATCTTGAATCTTAGACTCTAAACCATATAGTAGAAGTAAGGCAAATATTAAAATAATATTTGGTAGTAATGTGCTCCCCTTGTGCATCTTTCGTTGGAATTATGATCCTTGATGACCTTGTAGGTGATGTCCATATAATGTTAATGAAAGTATTTAATGAAAACAACCTTAATTTTGGTTTGTGGCATCAAAATGAGTCCCCATTTTCTTTTGAGTCCATTGATTCCCCATTCCACTTAAACCTTAAACCCCCATGCGTTTTGGTGTAAGTTTGAATGACACCATGGTCTACATTTGGCAATAGCTTTCACCTCTTATCCTATACATAATGAAAATGTCTTCCCCTTAGTGCCATAGATATGTCAAAAGGTATTTCAAATATCTGTCCCCATGGGTGAAATATTGATGCCATTCTTGATAGATGGTAAAATGTCAAAAAATGTTTATATCATGGTACGACCCAAGGTAGTTCATGTCAATATAAATAAACAGTCTATGATTGTCCAAAATAACAATGTTATTTGTCACATATATCATGTTTTGGCCATTAAACCATGACCAATGTTCCAAGTCTTTCCAAAACCTTTAGATCTCAACCGAGGTCTTGTAATAAACCCAATGCACTTGACCACTTGTGCAATTGGTTACCCAAGACAACCCTCTTGAATAATGTGGCCACATTTCATTCGCTAAGGCATCACTAATGCACGATGCCATGAATAACACATTATCACACATTGAAAATTTGCTCGATTCCACATTAATGCATCATAAATGGTGACATTGTTGTGTTTCATGGAAAAATATGAATTTTAGAAACCATTACATGGGCCTCAACTTTGCCGGCATTCCAAATAACATTGGTGTATCCCTTGGCATGATGAAAACACTATTTTCATACTTTAACATTTAAATTCAAACCTTAACACCTTAAATTTCTCCCTAAAACCCTATATCAAGCCCAAAACCCTAATTTCAGACCCTAGTGTTAAAATCAAAACATGAAACCTTAGATTCAAGACCATAAACCTTAAATTTCAAGCCTTAAACCTAACCCTATATGTAAACTTGAACCTTAAATTTATGGATTCAACCCTTCAAATTTATATTTCGCTCTACAATTGAAAATTGTAATTCCAAACTTTAAAACCTTAAAAAAATACCTAACCATAACGCTAAAATCATGCATACTCTTCTTTCATGCATCTTTGGATGGGCTAGAGGGCTCACATGTCAACTTAGCAAGGAAGGTGACTATTGACATTATTCAAGTTTTTAGTTGATTTTCAACTTTATCAATGTGAAATTGGTGGTGTTTTTGAACATTGTTCATGTGGTTTGCATAGTTGCTTACACATCTTGAACCCCAATCACCATTTCAACAAATTGTCCAATCCTTTCATCCTCATCATTATCAGCAAGGTCTTCCAAATTGAAAACATTGAAAGCACATTGGAAAAACAAATCAATTTTATGGTCCATTTCATCAAACAATGTTTTTCCATCACTTGAGGAAGAGCTCTAATCATTATTGGAGGAATCATGGTTTGAGCTTGAAGATGATATCTTGTGTGCTAGAGTGAAATTGAAAAGAAGGATATTTTGGTGTGGTAAAGTGAAAATGGGAAGGAGAATTTGGTGTGCTAGGGGAAAATGAAAAGAGGGAAACTTGGATGTGTTAAAGTGAAAATGAAAAGAGGAGAGAACTTCAATGTACTACAAAATAAATTACTATGAGTTGAGCAAGTGGATTGTTAATGTACTAAAGTGAAAATGAAAAGAGGTAAACTTTGGGTTGCACTATCTTTTATATAGTCCTCATGAGCCCATAGGACCTAAACTTTTCCTTTCTATCTTGTTTAATCTAAAATTCACACCTTTTGAGTTGATTTTTGATTTACCCACATTGTTTACCATTCTAAATGAAATCCTTACTAATTTTTTTAAGACATTTGCTATTTAACATGCGTTTTGATGATGCTTTTAAGACTTTATTTTAAACCTTAAAAATCAAATCCTATGCATGCAAACCCTAATCTTAACCCTAGTGCTAGCATCCCCATATTCAAATAGTAGGAACCCACTCAAATAATGAGTAGGTTTTGATTCTTTTTGCATAAAAACCCCAATTATAATAAACCCCCTTTATAATCATGCCCATTTTAGTCACATTATTTGTTTGTGCCACACAATTTGTGGTAACCATCCAACTTAGTAAGAACACCATTCTTTGAGTCATTATTACAATCGTTAGTAGCATAAAATATTTGCAAAGCTTTCATTTTAAATGTGACTATGATGGGGGAAATATAAAGCAAATATAGGGATTTAGTAAATTGTAATTTTGTTGGGTAATGTTAGTGTTGTTTTGTGTTCAAGTTGTGCAAACTAACAAAAATGAATCTAGTTGAAAAGAAAAAAACAACTTTCTAATGCAAACAAACAAAAGATATGCAAATTTGCTAAGAAAGCAAAAAATAATAATTAAAAATATATAATCGACAAGATACACAAACTAATAGTTAAAAAGCTCAAATTGAATGTAAATTGTCACATTAAAACATGTAGAAATCTCAACTTTCTTCAAGTTTAATAATGCATAGTACAACTTAGAATAATCCATGTAAGAAATTTAAACAATTGGCACCTTTATCCTAGCATAAAGGGTTGTTTTGTAAATTTTTTTTGTCTATAGTCACAATCTTGTAAGGGTTTATATGAAATGTGGTTATACATGTTTAAATCACAATTTGTCAGTGTCACAAAAAAAGAGGTCACCGAAGGCGTGATTATAAAGGGGGTTTATTGTATTTGGGTGGGGGAAAATACAAATAATGGATCAATGGAAACTCATAGAAATGTGCCTTTAAACAAAATAGAAAAAAAACCAAATGCTATACTTGACAATGCTAGCGCTTGAAACCTATTCTTCAAACCCTCATAAGATTACTTTGAAGCTTTTCAAACAACACATGTATATGAAGTGTGAAATCCCATTCAACATTGATTTTTTTCTTAAAATGAAATTTCCATTTTCCAAACATGGATTAAAATCATAATCCAAACTCTTTTTTGCTCAAAATTTAATGGCAAACCTAAAATATACACGCACTTTAAAACTCCAAGTGTAATGTGTAAAAGGCGTTAATTACTTTAATTCAAGAAAAAATGTAAACCTAAATGTTTAATTTCATTGAAATTACAAATCCATTTGTTTTATTTTTTCATTATTTATTAAAAATTAAGCATCAAAGAGCCTAACTCGGTAGACAAGTCTAGTAGTTTAATGTTAGATCACCCTTTTAAGTTGTTCACAATTAAACAAAATAACCATTAGTATTTATGCATTTTTGACATTTCATTTATTCTAAAAACAAGTTTGATTAAATTTTTAAATTTTATTGCAGAATGAAATTTTATCATCATCTATCTCATTAAGGAAGGTCGTTTGTTTGTTCAATTGTCATGTTTGTACTCTCCTTGTACACTTAATATCATTGGAAAGCCCTTGATGAGTGTAAGTGCATCAAGGCAATTTCATATATAAAGACCTATGGTGCAAAAATTATTGAATAAGAATTAATTTTCAAAGAAAATTCAACAAAATCAGAATTATTTTTAGAAATATAATGGGGCACAACCTTGATACTATTGGAAAGCTCTTAATGAGTGGGATTTATTGGATGTGATTTTATAATTTAAAAAATCATCTGGAAGGAAAAATTAGTTAGATAATGACTTCAGGCCTCATCGAACAACACAAGCAACAATAATATTGTTATATATATATATATTAAAAAAATATTTTCAAGTAAATTGGCATAGCTAAAGTGTTGATTTTTTAAGTAATGATTTTTCCTGGTTTTCTTTTCTCTCAATAATAACTTTCAAATTTTGTGTTTTCACATAACATGTTAAATTTCTAGCATTTTTTCCCCATTTTCTTGAAATCAGAAAATTGATTTAAAAAAAATTTAAGCCAAAGTATTTCAATCCACATAAATTCGAATGATTGAAATAATAAAGATTCACACAACCATCAATACCCATTGTATAGTGTGACTTGGCTCCATAGTTTAGTGTGACTCATATTAATTAGTTGTGGGGACCCCCAAGTTCAAAGTTGTTTTCTTTTGTGATGGGCATCATTGATTGGACCATCACAAAAAATAAAATAAATAAATAAATAAATCAAGCTTTGGGCAATCCCAAAATAAATATATTGTGACTCTTCCACTTATATAGCTTACAAGAGTAAAATTTAGGGCAAAGGAGTATGGGATAAACTTAAAGTGAGGAGCTATGGGGAGCTTGTTGAGGAACACGTTGAGAACTTGTAAGAACATGTTGAGAACCCAGTGAGACCTTGATGGGAACACATTGGGAACAACAAATAGGTAAGGCCCACAGATGGGAGGTGTTACTAGAATAAGATGCCTGCCCAAGGTAGAAGCCGAGGGCAGCACTGAATTGTTGTAATGCACTCATCCAAGGGCCTTATGGGATACCTCGGGTAATCTTGGCACCTTCAACACATGTTTGTCAATTAATTAATTAACTAATTAATTTGAATTTTTTATTTCTCAAAATAAAATATATTTGAAGATTCAATGTTTTCCTTTTCAAAAGAAAATTTTTAATTTAGAAAAACTTCAAGATTTCTGAAAATAATATAATTAGTGTCCAACCTACCAAGGTAGTAGAGTAGGTATGTAGGCATACCTAGTGAAAAGGAAATTATGTAAAAAATTCCTAAATAATATAGGCTAGGAAATGTATCTTTGGAAAGGAGAGGGGGGGGGTGGTGTTAGTTATATAAACCTACTACCCATTAATTAGGAAGAAGGTAGATGTAAGCTTGACAAATATATATATATAAATAAACACTATTGTTTTTCTTGTCTAGATTAAGCATGGTAATGTGAGAATTAAATCAAGATTAATTGCCTCAAAGCAAACCCAAGCCCATTTTGAAATATCATTCATATGGAATCTTAACTAGTTAAAATTTTGTTAGAAGGTTAAGAGGATGAACATTGTCCAATTGAATGATCTTGTTGTAATTGAAATAAACTTAACAAGGGATACAAAAAATGATTTTTTTGACAAATAATTGTTTTAATGAAAAAAATTGTGTCACAATTTTTCCAAAAAGACTCCCAACTTGAAACATGATTTGGAATGTCAAAAGTTATTAAGTTATTAAAACATTATATAGTTTAGAAAAAAGGTTATAACAAAATGGGTTTGTATGCTCAAATCAGATATATATATTCCAAAAGTTATAACATTTCACAATTTTAAAACACCAAGTGTTTGAAATTTAAGGATTTGAGAATTTTTGAATTTTACCATTTCAATGTAATCCCCATGGAGATTTCTGAAACATAAAATGAAAAATAAGAATGTCTATAACAAAGGTGTGGGCCATTATGAATCCTTTTGAGAATATGATTAATTTATTTGTTTGGCTTCAAAATACATTCAATCTTTCTTTTGTTCGATTTGCACAATTGAAGATTATATGTAAAAGCACTATGTGAATTTAACATCCCAATCATTTCAGGTTTTGACTTAAATCCATCACACAAGATTATTCATTATGATTGAAATTGTCATGCTTGAATAAGTAAATTTGAACAACACCCTTGATGACTTGATGACCTTGACCTTTCAATCAAACACAATCAAAGGAGCCACAAAGGGTGTCAAATGCCAAATCTTGTCATTAAAAACTAGAGATTTTTTTTTTAAAAAAATTTTCCATTTGAAACTATGGTAATCATGAGACATTATTCCTTTTTGACACACATGAATGTCAAGAAAATCAAATTTTAAATCCATTTGATCCAATTTTAAGTTTGGGTTTAATTAAGGACTTTTGAAAATGAAAAAAAATTGTCATTAAAAAGGACATTTTTACAAAGGATTTTTAAAAGACTCATAAACTAGAAGTAAATTGATGGTAAAAAATATGAAATGATAATAACCTATTAGACACACTAAAAACACATTCACAATTTCAAAAAATGTGATACTTTATAATTTTGAAAATTCAAAGAATGTACACTTGAAAAACTAGAACTTCAAAACTTCAAGAATATTTTACCACATATGAATGGGGTATAATGTACATATATTGAAAAAAAGAAAATTATATTACATTAAATTCAACATTTAAAAATTAACATTTTTTTTGTATGATTTCAAATTATCATCATTTTTCAAGACGAAACATAATGTTTGCAAGGAATATGTACATTTAAAAAAAACTATATTTGTTAAACAATGATTAAGATTGGTTTGTTTTATTTATTTTGGGGAAAAACGACATGCAAGACTAATGTAAAGTAACGCTTTTGGCTCCTTTGAGTGTGTTTTGACCCCTTTGTGATTTTTACATTTACTAGTGTGGGGTGGGCATTTGATTTTTAAAATAAAAATTGAGTCTAGTTTTATTTTATTTTAAAGGAAAATGAACCACCAAGGTCTTGTTTTTCTTAAGATTTTCAAAAAGTTGTTCAATTTCCAACATTCAAAAATTGAAGTTCTTGTGTGTGAAACAAAAGGTGGGGCTTTAATTGGCTTTGATTGGCACTTATAGCTTTAAGTTTTTTGGCAAATACATGAATGAACATATTCTTTCAAATGGAAAGAACATAACATATGAAAAAAACATGAAAAAAAGGATGGATTTCAAATTTGCACATTGAAAAGGTCTAAGAGACTCGAATCATTAGAAAAAAATGTTGTTCATGCATGTATCATGTACATACATTATAGAAAAAACAAACCAAATATGAACAAAGATGCTTACTCATGAAGCACTTGCATTACATTAAGTCTTAAGGAATTGTCTTCGACTAAACCAAAAAAAAAAGCTATAGGAGAAAAAAAGTTGAAACAGGGTACTTTTGAATCATAATTCAATGTTATGTGTTTCATCAAAGTGGTTATGTGTTCCACTAGAAACTCCTCATATGCCCACATGTATAAATATACAAAAACCCCAACATTTAACAACCATATGCCCAACTTTACAACAACAAAAAAAACACAAAAACCCAAACATTAACATATATGCCCAATTGAAATCTCAAGTTCTTGTATGCCCATGAATTATAATCAATCACAAAAAAAACCCAACACAAGCATTGGTATCCCAAAGAAAGTTACCCAAACCACAAACATTAACATTTGAAAGTTCCAACAACCAAAACTAATTCAGAAACCTCATAATCACCCAACCATGAAACCTCAAACCCACCCATACCCAACCCATAAACCTTGACATGTTATTCATTCCTCACTTTCAAAAAGGTCATCGCATATTCAACTACGTATTATTGCCTAGAAGATTGTAATTGATTATATCCACAACAAACATATCACCATCAACTACATGTTATGTATCACATCCAATATTCATGGCATATTGCACCAACAAACCCCATCTTATATTCTTTGTGTGTTATTTTAGGTAGCCAACACTTGTCAAACATAACTCTATAAACCAAAAAAAAATTGCAAATTACAAACACACATAAAGTTGCAAACATGAATGAAAGTATTTGACAAATTGTTGCAAATAGAAATCACCAAACACAAACAAAAGTACAAGAATATGAAAAAGTTAAAATCACAAACCTACAAATTGTAAACATAAAGTTGCTAACACAAAAAAAATTGCAAACACAATTCAAAGTTTTAGACACAAAGGTGCATCCATGAACAATGATACCCAATGCCAAAATATAGTTGCATACACCTAAACATTAAAAAAATATAACATAACCCAATGAAATGTTCTTTTCTTGATGTACTTTTTTGCTTTAGTATACAAGTACATATCACAAACATATAGAAATTCCTCTTATTAAACTTCATCTTTTAATTTTGTATTATTTCCTCAATCAACTATGATTCCATTTCACACACTTGTAAAATTAAAAGGCTTCAAGCAACCAAAGTGCCAATTGGAAGGCCAATTCTTGTTAATCAAAATTAGTTTGTTGAGATGACCAATTTGAAGTTGGCATTTGTGCATTACGATGAGGATTCTAGCAATAAAAAATATCCTTTCAATCGAACAATATGACTAGTTGGATTGCAAATAATGTGTTTCGCCAACATAACAATGATAGAGAATTTGCACTTTTTTATGTGCCACCAAATCAAGGCACACTTGCATTTTGCATCAGCAAAATGATGATGAAATTCACCAAGTTTTTTTCACACCAAGTGCTACAAAATGTTAAAATAAACGCCCTAGTTGTGTGAAAGAGATTTTAAAAGTTCAAATGCAAACCTTGCAATGGAGTCTCATAAATCACATTTGGCATTAATGATTTATAACATTCCACCAATAATAGTAATAACAGTTCCTCATCATAAGTAGTAACCAATTTGGATGCATTTGCCTAACCAACATAACTTGTGACCAAGCACATACTATTCAACATGGGATTTAACATCAAAGCCAAGACATTATGGCCTTTTCTTATCAAATCCATGTAAAAGATGCATGAAAGGTATAAATATTTTCGAAACTTGGTGCTTCATATGAACTATTAAATCTTTCAACTTTGCATCAATCACATTTGCCTTTGGACCACCCATATTATCAAAAAAAAAAGATTTGAAAGGTCATTGTTAATTCATTGTAGGTAGAAATAACAAATTGGAGGCTAGATTGTCTCCAAGGAACTAGTGCTAATAACTATGATTCAATACAAAATAATAAAGAATTAGGGACAAAATGTTTGCCATGGCTTCACAAACAACTCATATTTGCAAAATGGAATGTAATTTTATGGGCAAAAGTATCCTTTGACGGTATTATTAAGAATGCCACACCTTCCTTTTACTAGGCCCATTAAATTAATTAATTATGTATATAGATATATTTTGAAACTTTAATGATATTAAGAATCATTTTTATTTTTATGTTCTTAATCATTGCATTTAGAAAAAGTTTCAAGAATGTCATCACATTTCTTTTCCTTGAACTTTTTGGTTAAGAACACAACTTTGAAACATGTTCTAATTTTTCTCTTAATAAATTTCTTACATACTTTTGATGGTGTTCTATTTTATTGAAAATTTCAGTTATCTATTGAATAAGTATGATTTAGTTATGAAATTCCAAAATTTAGGAGTGCAATTCTAAAAAGGGCCATTACAATTAGGAAAACAAAATTTGAATAATTATTGTTTTTCCCAATAAAAAATTTAGGCCATTTAATTTGACATACAATGGATACACATGAAAAAATTAAATCTACTCATGAAAACAATTTTCAAAATGGGCCCATGAATATTATTTGGTCACTTTTGGTTTTTTAACCATTATTTGAAGTGGTTCTTAGTGGTACTGCCCAAGAATATTTTTGCTTTTATAGTGGCATGATTGTTGACCATAATGCATGCAATGTTAAACGGAAACATCAAAGCATTTTGGAAAAACAATGCCCAACTTGCAAACCTATATTTAAGAAACACACATAAACTAATAAGACCACATCAATTTATTAAAATCATTTTAGTTGTTTATAAATATATGACATTGTTTGAGTTTGCAAACAATGTTAAATTCAACATATGATCATGATCATGTTCCATTATGATTATAACAAAACCCATGAAGATATTGAAAATGTATGCAATTGTCATTGCTACCATCCAACTATTCTAAAAGGGGATATAAGTCTTTTGCAACATGATAACTTAGTCACACATGAAAATGTCACTATCATCAAATTTTTTTTGCACCAAGTTTTTGTCAAGTTAACATAAAATTATTTTCCAAATGTAAGGTTTAAGTTAAATGTTGTTGGTGGAACTAAGGAAAATTACAAATTATATAATGGAAATTCTACATTTAGAGAAAAAATTAGAAACACAATAAATGTAAACAATTTCACACACAAATAAAATGACATGAACTAAAAACTACATACCTTGTCTTCACCTACTTGTTTAGTTTTTCGGGCCATAATATTTTAGAATAAATGCAAGCTTTTTTACATGTTGTGTCCCTTTACCCAACTTTTAAAACCATGTGATACACTTTTGTATATTGGTTTGGGTAGCCTTAATAAGTGCATAGTGGAATCCACAACCATTTCATAGTTTTTGGTGTCATAGTAGACCTTTGATAAAACATTCTTGAAGCAAAGCCCATTAAATGGCTTGATTATGCCCAAAGTTATCACTAGAAGCAATTGAGTTCAAAGCAAATGTATATGTCTACAAATTGGATCCCTCATACTTCATATGAACTATAATTTTTTGCATGAATTTTTGTGGCAAGGAACTATTACTATTTTGGAGCCATGGTTGCAACATTCATATTAGTGGCCTCAAACAACTCAATAATTATGTGTTTAGGTTCACAATTGCTGGAAATGAAATTCATAGTGACATTTGAATGTGCATATATGGCCCTTTTGACATCCAAAGGTTAAATGTGCAATTGATTGAAGAAGTATGTTGCCAATGCAAGTTCCATGTATTCTACAAATTTTATACAAATGCAACCATAACTTCTTCAACAATTGTTTTTCTAGATGGGCACCCCCCTCAAGCAAAATCCATATGCCATTCAATGTAACCATATGGATCCAATAGTCCTCAAAGGTGGAAAACTTTTGATCACAAACAACATGACATCCTTCAAGAGACTTATGTGCCATCTTTTTAAATAGATTACTAATAACATGATCAACATTATGTATGGCATGCTTCTTCAAATTTTCTAGATGCACTTTAGAAACATATGTTTTCTTAATAGGTTATTCTTCGTCAACATGCACTAGTCCAAATTTTTTGATGATGTTACTGTTGGAACATCTTACCAACCTAGATGAAGTAGGAAGAATAACATGGTTCAAGTTCAAATTGCAACATCCTTGTTTGCAGGACTTGAAGAACTCATGATCCCTATAATTATGAAATATTGTAGGAAGAAGGAATAGAAAGTAGCAACATGCATTTACTTTTCTTCTCTGCCACAAGCATGTAATAAATGGCCAAACCACTAAAAAATCCCACAAATGAATTCTCTCTTGGTTCCTCTTCAAACGAAGGTTATGGCAAAGTGCACAAAAATCTGACAATGACAAAGTGAAATAAAAACCCTAGAACCCTAGAGCTTTAATTTTGAACTCCAAAATTCAAAATCATCTCTCCATCAAGTAAAATCCAACAATGGTTAAAGTGCAAAAGAAATCGAATGATGATAAAAGTGAAAAAAAACCTAAAACCTTGGGGCTCTAAATGTTAGAGTTTTCTTTTCTTTTTCTTTCTATGAGAAAATCACAAAAACTCCTACTACCACAATGAAGTTGAAGAAAGCACTCAAGTAGTCTTGTAACTTCGATTCTAAAATTTGTTGGAACACTAGCTGGTAAATGGGATATCAAAGAAGGTCAATCAAATGGAGGCTATGATGCCATGGAATGGCATCTTCCTCCAGATCTAAGTTTATGAGCCTGTGGATCCATCACAGTTCCGGAAATGGTTAAAAGAGCCCCAAAAGGGAAGTGGCATGTAAAGGTTACCATAAGATCAATACATCACAGGGAATTTGGAAGCCCGAGTGATTAGCTGGGGAACTCACAATAATTTTCCCACCAGTTGACACTGGTTCGGTTTCCTCTATAATTTGTTTGACACTCTCAACTGCCAGTAGAGCTTTTACCAGCTCGCCAGCACAGGGACACAACTCATAAAGTGATGAATATCCACTACTTGGAACTTCTGAACTCCGTAACACAAACAGGGTGAGTCCAAGTGTCAGGGAGGGTATCCTCAGAACAAAATTATCAGGAAAAGTCTGGACATATCAACTCTTGCAATTGCAGTTTCAAGGATGCCAATTGTGCAGCATGCACTACAACTGGTGCTGTATTGGCAACTAAATTTACAATGACCTGATTCTATGATTCTACTGAAACACTGAAACCTAAAAACCTGAAAAACCCTCACATTGAGGATATCAGCTTCTGGATCTTACCCCTACGCCTTTCTTTTTCCTCAGGTCCATCCATATCCCCTATGTTGTCATGGTACTCCTACAAAAGAGTCAAAGAACCAACAGTGTGAGTATGGTTGACGGCCAATAGATGTTCACATACGGCTTCTCACATATCTATGATGTTGCTGAGAAAACTCCACAATAACAAATTTACAATAACTGTTACATGAGTTCTGGGCACACCAAAACAAACAGAACAAGCATCTGTGTTGACATCATCATTACTTCATCAGCTCCCAACAATCAAACAACAATCTGCTCAAAATTTCAGGCAAGGAGATACAGAAAGATCTATGTCTATAGAGTAGCCTATATAGAGGATAGTTGTCGGAGCTTCCTGCACCCTGAGCATATCCTACCCTAACATCCCCACTTCCCTGCAGTTGGTGGAGGTCAATATCATACATTAAACAACACAATGAACTTCTCTGTCACAAGACCAGCAGTAACTTGATAGTATCACTTTGAGATCCACAGTTACATCAGTTCTGACCAAACCAATACAGACACAAGAAGAATGAGTGTGGCTATAACCTTTGGGTGTGACTCAAAAAGTATAAGACTATCACAATCATCAGGAATGGTTGTGACTAGCTGCCATTACTCACAAATGCCTTCTCACATACCACTCAATTCTCACACTGCCCTTTGAGCATGAAAATACTCCCAAGAGTGTTGCCATGTGAAACTGCACAAACTGCAATACTGAAGATCAATAAAATGATAGAAAGTCACGACTGCCCTTGAGTCCACAGATGGGGTTCACAGTCTGCCATCTGGGCACACACAGGGGGCACTACCATTCATGCACCCCACACATCACAGGCTCCAGAGAAGCTTCACCATAATTTTGGCTACCACTTAAGGAGAATTGAACTAATCAAAACAGTCCAAAGGGCTGTGAAGACAAATGTCCATAGGTTTTCTCCTGAGCCAAACATCCGAGCAGAAGAGATCAGACACATCTGATGGGCCCATGTGCTACTTCAACATACTTGGATGTAACATCCATTAAAAGCAAGGCAGACTGTTATTGCAGTTTCCAGTGTCACAAAGACACAACGAAACCACAATTCAATCATAGCAGTTGAGATAATAGTTAAACCACCTAAATCAGAAAATAATTAAACGTCAGCTACTGTCAAGCACAAAAGTGTTATAATTCACACCATCATGCTTGGAACAGAGGAGTGGTCTCACTCTCCATTGACTTTGTTGGATCCCACCACTGGATTTCAACATGCTCAATTTGTCAGGAATGACATTCATTGAACTTCTGTGCACTGAATTTATTTCAATATTTGGAATTCATAGGGATACTCACCCATGAATTCAGCTAGTGCTAAAGGGAAGATCACTATATCCCAATGCAGATTTCCAATCAAACACATGGTCATGTGAATAAGATTGTAATACATCAGTACTGTCAACAAGATGCTTCTTCTGTTCCTCTAAGCAGAAGAGGTAGCCTTGATATGGAAGAAATTTATATACAGAAGAACTATGGATAAGTGGGTGTCAAGCAATAAGAGGGTGCAATGCCAAATTGACACAGAAATGTTTCATTCGTTAAATGGTCAAGAATTATCTATTAGAGTCAATAACATGGACATCATCTGGGGTATGTTCCAGACAGCAGGCCTTATCTGTTGCCTTGAGACATCCTGTCACCACAAATGCGATTGTAAATGCCCTTAAGAAGAACAGTACCTGCAGCACAGCTTTGACAAGTTCCTGTTGAAGTCGCCGCTGCTTCAATAGGAGAGCTAATCTCTCCTGCATTCCAGAATGCCTATTATAGACACACCAAGTCAGAGTCACTTGTGCAGGATTAATGAGGAAAGCCTGAAATAATATTTGAATCCTTACAAGCATCTATCCTTCAAAAGTGAAACAGACAATCTGCATCACATTTGGTCACACTAAAACACAGGAACACCTCATGACTTGTTAGGGCTTACTCTGCAGACAAGACATCAAAATACAGAACCAGCCACATGCATCAGATCATAGAAAACCTGCAGATACCAATGACAATACAAACTTGGTGACTTTTTCTAGTTAGATGGGACTTACTCTGCAGACCAGATATGCGCCATAATGAGAGCAAGTAGCTGCGCCAATGGCCATGTGAATGCATCAGTGATTATGAGGACTCACACAACTAGAGTGCTCAAGTAAGAGTGATGAAGACTAGAGATAAAGCCCACAAGACTGCTCAGAGAGCTACTAAAACCTGTGGTGAGGAGAATCTACCCAATGTGGCATTCATAAACTACTTAAAGACTGTCATTTAAGCATGAGGAAGCTGATCAAGGACATCTGGAAGGCTGAAATTGAGTACCAGAACTTCTAAGCTGTATTGGTTGCATAAGAAAACCTAAAACTTAGGTTCTATGTAACACTTACTAAGAGAAGCCAGCAAACTGGTCAAACAGAGGACTCACCTGCAGTGTGTAAAGGCCTGCCTCCATTTTAGCTAAATACTTGTCCTCATCATCCATCTGCAATCACACAAAGTGCTTTAAACTCTTCCAATATGTATGTCCTACTCCATTTACTAAAGAATAGCATATTACCATTGCAAGCTCAAATACTCAGCCTTCCATTTGAAACCTTACTGCCTCCATATAGTGCACAATAAGACTTATTCCATCAACAAAATTGACAAACCCTACAGAAGATGACAAGTTATGTTGAAAGGATGGTTTTGCATGTATATTGTCTACCACTGGTTAGAAGCTTGCTGGAAAGGGAACTGAATGGCACAACTAGCATTCATATAACAAGGAAGTCTCATGAGTTCAACTTATGCCCCTCAACTCAAGAACCTGCACTCACAATCTGCTAGTTCAGCCTATAGACTGCAGTGAGAATTGCAAAGCAGTTGATGCACCAAGGAACAGCTCAGTTCAGAAACAAACCTCCACATCATCAAATTGCTGTGAGTCTAGCCGCTTTGTTTCAGCTGCCACCCGATCCGAGTATCTGTACAATATAGATCATGGCACTTAAGAGTCTGTGTTGTGCTGATTTCTTGACAAGTGTCCAGCTCTCTAAAAGAGAGTTTAGGCCATTGGCAAAAGTATGTAAACCGCACAATTAACCCCAAAGAGTTAACATATGCAAAAAAAACATACCTATGAGATTGCAGAGAAATCTCCACAACATTTTGAAGGTAACATGATAATGAGTGTGGTCATAACATTATGAGAGTTGCTCACAAAATTTCAGACCATCACCTTCATGACAAATAGCAGTGATGAGCTGCCAGGACTACCCACAATGACTCATCAGCTCCTGACAGAGGGTGTAGATAAGTATACTATAACATTCCCAGAGTTTTGGGAAAAGTATCATACAAATCCATGTCTGGAGTTTCTCTCACATTTCCAGAACCGACAGGAAGACTCAGTCATGATGTTGGATACCACTCAAGAAATGTAGTCAATAGTATCCTCATTCAAGCTGCAACAAGCTTGTGAGGATAAGCTTCATTTCATTGCAGCTTGTCCATGTGCAAGCAAGCATCTACACCTAAGGCATTGAGAGGCCTACTTATGCCAAAAAGCATGTCAATCAGCTCTACATACCTAACATACAGTTCCATGAGACGGTCAATCTTCTCGAACTCATTTTCCATGAACTTGCTCAAGAGGCGCTCTCTTCTAGAACCCCGTGACAAGCAATCTGAAAGGACAGTTTCCAACTAAGTTAGTAAAGAGATCCTTTGGGACTTATGAGAACAGATACAATGCTAGGCATAACTCTCACCAAATAGAGAAGCAATCAAAGAGATTACGCGCTCCTCTGTCTCCTCTTGAGATCTATCACCTCGATTCTTTGACTTCATAGGTACCTGGGATGCCCACAATCACAGACACAGCCTTGCACATCTTCAATAGATGGAGAATCCTTGACATACATAGGAACAATGTGAATGGATATGCTGTTGATGCAAGCAGCCCTGGGAAACCTCCTATAAAAGATGCCAACTCCATGGTCCTAGCAAAGATGCAAAAGTGCCTGGGAACCTATTTCAATTGAAGAGAAGTATTGCAACGAGATTCCATCAACTTTCACAAGGAATTTTGTAGCCCAAGGAAAATTTTGTAGCCCATCATCAACTACCCATATATGCAGATGATTTAGACAGAACATTTAATTTCTCCACAGAACAATCTTTACCTTCCCCATGAAAGCTGCAAATAAAGTTTTCAACCCCAAGACATCAACAAACCGTTCACAAGCCGCAGGACATTGAGTCATGGCGAAGTCAAGAGTCTTCATAGCAGAACTATAGGCTAGCCTCTTTTGCTTCATGATGATAATCATAAGCTCCACACCTTCAGCTTTGACAAACCGGTCCTTGTTCTCCATTGGCATCACAAGACTACACAAGCAATCAAAAAGGTTCTCGAGCATCTCCTCTTCTTCATTGGTCTTGGGATCCCTGGACTTGTAGAAGGCAACAGCTTGCAACATTGTATCAACACCATTGAGTTGGCCGAGCTTCTTCTGGTTCACATTACTGTTTTGAAGCAAAATGGCCAGAATTTCACTTGCATAGAGCTTGTTGCTATCAAACTCTCGCACTTTGATCCTGTTCAAAAGCCATCGCAGTAGCTTCGTCCTCTCGCACACAAGCTCCGCCACTTGTGGATTCACTTCTATCATGTTCTCAACAATGGACAAGGTGTGAAACACTGCAGTGGCTTCATCACCGTCTGTCTCATCCATACGGGAAAGGTTTTGCACCAGAAGCTCTAGGGCATTATTCTCAATTAGGGCATCCACAAGCACCTTGGCAGGCTCGTCATTCTCACCTATCACGTCCTCGCCTGTGAGATCGTTCAACAGGTTGACGACGGCGATGGAAATATCGGTATTGTCATGGCTCAGCAAACCGATAATGGAACCAACGGAATTCAGCTTGACGAGCTCGGGATACAAGTCCGGATTAGCCGCCAAGGCATGCATCTTCTTCACCTCATCATCTAGATCCACTTCCGACTCCATAAATTTGTCCGGCTGGTCAGCGTACTTCATACGAGCCTCCAGGTTATCCCGTAGCTTCCTCTCGAATGCAAGAACCAGTTTCTTCAACCCTCGCACGTCCAGCACCTCCACAACTTCCGACGCATTTTCCAGCGCTTCCAACATGGCCAAGTCCACTTCCTCCTCAGCTCCTCCTCCTCCTCTGTTGCCATCTCTGCCCTCTGTGTAAGGCCTAGCATCACCGACACCAACTCCATTGCTCTCCACTTCCCGTTTTCTCTTTCCTTGGGCTGCCATTCCGTCCTTCTTGAAAGCGCAAGCGCGCGCGCGCACACACAAACGAAACTACTTCATGGTTCACTTGGTAGTATTTGGCACATGGACTGACTGGTCCTACTCAGCCCTAACAGGTCCAACTCAGCCCTAATAAGTTACCACAACGTCTGCTTAACCGTCACAGGGTGCAATTTTCAACTTACTTGATAACAGCATTTGGGAACCTTTTCCTACCTACCACTCTAAATCTATCCCTGAAGGAACATAGTTTTGGAAGCTTGTTTGTTGGCCTTGCCTATCAAGGCAATGATATTGTGTTTAGATTCATTATAGAGTATTAGTAGCTTAAGGGATTTTTATAGACCCTTACTAGGTAATAATAATAGTTCTATTTTTCATATGAGGATTTTTGAAGATGATATTAAGTTGTTTTGTGTTGAAACTTGGGATTAGTTATAAAATCTTGAAGGGCTTCGGTTTCTTTTAAGGGATTTTTTGAACATTATATTTTTGCATGTTGAAATATTTGAGTTTTCATAATTCTTCTTTTGCCTTCAGATACATTTTAATGTAAATGGCAAGGTCATACTGTGACACATCCCGTGTTTGTTTCCTTTTGTTTATGTTGTTTGGCATGTTGAGATCTCCCAAACCATGGTGCCTCTTGTTGTGCTCCTTTGGAAGGCCCTTGACAAGTAGTGATACATCGAGTGGGTCTGTTTCATATTGTTTGACCTGCGGTGGAAAAGTTATTGATTGTTGAACCAAATTTTCATTGAAAACTTATTTTAAATCAAAACTAAAAATTATAACAGAATTTGGGTGTGCTCTTAATATTTTTGGAAAGCTCTCAATGATTAGGATTTAATGCATGTGATTGGAATTTTCTTAATTTAAGGTGTGGGAAATATTGAATTTTGAGTAGTTTTTTGTCATTGGAAATTCAGTTAAATTATTAAAATTTGATTTTAAAATAAGTAACTAATTCACATTTGAAGCAAATGCATTCAAATTTTTTTGGGGCAATTCATATTTTTAAAACCTTTTGTGGAAAAGATATTTAATTTTGAATCATTTTTGTCACGAAAAATTCATTTCACAATTGAAATATTTACTTTCACAATTGAGTTTTATCATCAAGTCTTGTTCAAACTTATGATTGATCTTTGGCTTTATAATAAAGATTCTATGAGCATATATCTTAGTTGGTAGAACATAATGATTTGAGCTTAGCTTAGTTGATAAAGCAAATGGAAGGACGAGCAAAGTAGATAATTGATGGTAGAACACAAAACAAAATGACTATGGCAATGATGGTGGAAAATTGGTCAAAAAGAAAGTGGACCAACAAGCAAACCAACAATGGTAGAAAGTGTAGTGACAAGGGGTTTTCCTATGCCTCAGTAACACCCATTGTTCTCAACTTGCATTGAATGCCCTAATCATGTCTTCAATTTCAAAAACATTTTTTAAAAAACTATCTAGACATGTTAAACTAGTTTTTACAAGTTTTAATCTGAACTCTTCTTTAGTAATGGGCAATGAAGAGGGAGGGGGGGTTGTCCAATAGACATGAAATTTCAAAAGTGTTGTTTTAATGCATTTCAAATCTTCAACTATGGGAGTAGTTTTGCCATTGCCACTACCTTTTGAGGATAAGTTAGCTCAATGAGCAAAAGGATAGTTGCACAAGATGGAGTTGGAGAAAAACCTCCCAATGATTTTGTAGTACAACCATGTGGCAAGGAAAAAACCATCACCATAGATTTCATAAAGGAAGATCATAGCATCTTCAAACAATTTCAATAATCACAATGAAGGTCATAGTTCTTGGCCAAGTGCAAGGTACAAATCTAGGAAATAAAGTTATAAAAGTTTAAACCTTTACCAATTTGCATGAATCCCTTCACAATTTTGTTCAAGTAGGAAATTGTTTTTTTGAAATAACATTTTCCATTAAGATTGACAACAAACATGCCCTTGAAAATTCTTTCAATTATGAAGGAATTAATGTAATGTTATTAGCTTGGCACCTAGGATTTTCCTCAAACAAAGAAAAATCACTTGTTTTACTACATAACCTGTTGTGGGTTTAATTCCAAAAATTGAGCCAATACTTGAGGAATGAAACATGTCTTTACATCATGTCAAGGAAGTTTGGCAAGGTTTTTTGAATGGAGCTGTTTAACACATATGCATCAAAGATGATAGGCCTTTGGGTCAAATTGCTATTAAGGGATATATAAAACTTATTTCAAAAAATTATGATCTATGGAAAGAGTCCTCAAAAAAACCTATATCACAAGTTTTTTTTAATGGTTTATCCAACCACCCAATGCAACTGTTGTCAGGCATTGGGACATCTAGTTTAAATTTGTAAATTGAAAAAATAAGACCACCCTTAACCTTAAACCCAATTTCACCCTTTTAAAACAAAACCTACCCCGACTGCTCGACTACAAATCATTTAAAACCTTCTAATTCCAAACAATTTAGTATTATACCTTTCCACATGGGTAATAAAGATCAGAATCAATCTAAGTGTAAACTCAAAAATTCTTAACAACCCAAAGTAAGTAAACACCAAGAGATATCTAAACCACTTATAAAGGTTATGGAACAACATGATTTATGAAGGGTGTGGAACAACATAAATTAGTATCACACTAAAATGTGTCTTATTTCACTTTGGGTTTCATTAAATTTTGTGTGAATTTCAACATTTTTATCATGGTGAAACTAGTCAACTCGCTAATGAATAGGAATTAATTATTATGGATAGTGAATTGGTCCACTAGTACCTAGTGAAATACAAATTTACAAAGTCATTTCATTTGTTAATTAATTAATTAAGCAGCACGGAAATTGATTGAATTCAAATTATTCAATATTATATGTAATATTAATATTATTGAAATTTTCATGATTTTCAACTTATGAATTATTGACAAATGTAGTGCTAGGTTAAAAATTTAGCCTAAGAACATAGGCCATGTAATTAACCTAAATAGACACCTAGTATAGGAAATTACATAAGAGAATATATTGTCAACTTATCATTGTTGATCACAAACACATCATTTGTGAGGTTTGATCCTTTGACCTCTAAAATGGACACAAACACCTTTACTATCAAGTCACCATACATGTTGTGATAATGTCTTACATTCCATTTTATTTATCAAATATTACATTTTAAACATTACAAAAACATAAATTTTGAAAATTCATATTTTATTGAGAGTTGTCCAAATGAAATGGTTAAAGTTTAATTTAATTTTTTTAAATGTACAGAATTAAATTGATTTCCTTTTGAAAATATAAAATCATTTGAACAATTTTTTTTCTTCAATATCATCGTTTAATAACATTTCAATGATTGTTTTTTTGAAGAAAAAATGTTTCATAACTGGATTTTTTTGCTAATATAATAATACTACTTATGTTAGGCTATTTTTAAATATTCTAGGGCAACTTTTCATTATCCTAAATTTCACCCTACATTATTTACGACTACTTATGGTTATTTTTAATTATGTTTCTTTAAGTTACTTTCAATTATTCTAAGTTACTTTTGGTTATTTTTAATTATTTCACCTTAGGCTATTTTATATTATGATAAGTTATTTTTGGATATTGTAGGTTTATTTTCACTTTATATTATTTGTGGCTATTAAATTATTTCATCTTAAGATATTTTCTACTATGTGAAACTATTGTTAGTGTTTTTTGGCTATTGAAGGTTATTTCATTTTATGTTATTATTGGTTATTTTAGGCTCTATTACCATAGGCTATTTTGTGGTTATTTTATTAATAGTTATTTTATTGGTGGTTATTAATCATTATTTTATTAATGAATATTAGTGACTATTAATGGTTATTACTAACTATTTTATTAATGTTTCTTAATGATTATTATATTAATGGTTATCGAGGGTTATTCTATTAATGATTATTGTTGGTTATTTTATTGTAATCCATTAGTGATTATTTGATTGGCGGTTAATGAAAGTTATTCTATTGGTGCCTATTTTTTATTATCATAGGCTATTATTGGTTATTTTATAGTATTACATTTATAATAAAATAACTTATAGTAACATAAAGTATAATGACCTTGAATAACCTCAAATATAAATGGAAATATCATATATATATATATATATATATATAATAACATAAGATATAACTTAAAGTTAATTGAATAATTTAAGTAAAAATAACTTAAATTAAAAAAGCTTATAATAAGTTAGTTATGATACCTTAAAGTATAACATTTAATAATTTCAGGTATAATATTTTAAAATAACTTGTAATAACATAAGGTATAAATTATAATAACTAAAGTATCTTTAAATAATATAGGTTATGTCATAAAATATCATAGGATATTAAAAACAACAACATAAAAATAAGCATATTTATCACAATAAATTACAATAGTGAATTATGTTAATTAGTAGTGAAACACAATGTTTACATAGTCATATTATAGTGAAATAACTTTAACCAAGGTAATCATTAAAGTGTAATGAACTTATTTCACTTTGAAAGTCCCATTGTGATTTGGGCTAATGAACTACACCCCACTTTTGTATTAATGTAATGAGTTTGAAGTGAAATTTAGGAGGAAAACAACATGAAACATAAAAGCCAAATCTTCCAAAGGTTACAAATGGCCTATAAGAACCAAAGGCGGACAAAAAGGCTCAAATAAGGGGCAACATTAAGGATAAGTCAAAAACAACTTGTGAATAACTTTTTAGATTGGTTGCTAGTTTCAAATCTAAAGACAAAGGTTGGGAATTCCACAAAAGTTGATACAAGATGCTAACCCCTAGCTCCAAGAATAGGAAGTGCATGGCAATTTTCTAACCTTTTGGGCATCTAAGGTGCCATTAGATTTGTCACCTTCACATGAACTTCTTCAAGCAATGAAAAAAATGTATGTTGAAGCCCTCAAGGTAGACACATTTCTTCAAGCTACTAGGGTTTTAATTTCAACAAACATTTCCATAACAACAACAGTGTTAGTTCAATTTTCACACAAGAATTCAAAAAGCCTTGAAATTTAGCTAAAAGAGGAGAAGTCACTGGAAATCACTATCCACCATTATTTAAGGAGTCATACAAAACACCCATAAGAAGAAAAAAGAAAATGGAATTGTTGTGGAACATTAAGAAGGGTAGGGTGAAAGGTAAGAAAATTATCTTTCTTGTAAATTCTGGAAGTAGTCAATAACTGCCCACATAAGGGAAAATAAGATATTCAACCATTACACTATCTTGTGACTTCTGGGGATCCTTGTTGGGGGAGTACCTAGATGCATAAGTCATGAAGGGAAAGGTCTTCCCATTTTTTGTGGCCTTTGAAATGACTAAGAATGGCAAGGAGAGGATGCATGTTCTTAAATCAATTCAAGGGTAGGATAGGAAACCAATTATAATTGTTCAAGTGTTTGTCATAGAAGGAATAACAAAATGGACCTCAAATTTGGCTAAGAGGCATTTAATATATGAAAATTAATTAAAACTACATTCCATAACCATCAGTGAACATAATATGTCTAACCCCTTGAAAACTTTGGGAGATGTTGGTTGGTATTGCACATGGCTAGAAGGTATGGAGGGGTTTCAACATTTTGTGGTTAGTAGTCATTTTGGTGAAAAGGGAAAAAAAATCAACTTAAAAAACCTGATAGGTTTGGATGGTTTTTAATACTTCCAAAATTGGAAACGATATACACTGTGAGAAAATATGGGGTTTTACAATTGGGCTTGTAGTTGGGTTTTCCATTTACAATGGACATTTCCAACTCGTGGTATTTATATGACCTTGAGTGCTTATGGACAAGTTGTAATAGTTGTAGCAGACACCATATGTTATATACAATTATATTTATAATGCAATTCACATGCAATTATATGCAACTAATTTCCACGTTAGATTTTCATGCACATCCCAACATGGTGAACGAAATGTTAACATGGATCCATTTGTTGATGAATGACGCATGTTAATACCTTTTGCAACTTATTTACAACTATTTTACAATTAGTTTAATGAATATAATCATCAATCATTTCATGCATCCATTTGATGATTGAATTATGTTTTTATAGTTTATAACTTATCTACAATTATTTTACAACTAATTCAACAAACATATTATTTCATTATTTCATTCATCCACTTGATGTGAATGGATTTTATCCCAATCCTTTACAATTTATTTATAATTATTTTACAACTAGTTTGATGAATAAATTCCTTCATATTTCATTCATCCATTTGAACATGAAATCTATTCCTATCCCTTGCAATTGATTTACAACTAAATATGAAATGAAAACAAAGGATTTAACGACTAATCACATAATAACATTTGTTAATACTTTGATACTTCCCATAACATATCTCTAATATCAACTATCATGTCATTATTTTGTTCTACCTCTATTATGAGGTATGGATTCCTATATGTTGTCATTTTTATATTATTCAAATAACATTGTTTTACTTGTGTGGACCCACCATAAAAAATAAAGGAATCTTGTGATGACAAATTTGGTTTTAATTTTTTTTATCCTCCACACATCTTCATTTTCTAAATCAAAGTTCGAAGTTGCTCCAAAAACAAACTATACCTATGACTATAGCTAAAAGGAATTCACACAAATTGAGCATCATTATTTGCATCACCACGATACCCACCATGATTTCAAAGGCCACAATTTATTGTGAGATCCATAATGGAACATTTAATAAAATTTGGTTAGTGGTTTCCCACATATTAGTTTTTTAATTTTTCGGGTTTGTATACATCTGGAACTTGATTGTGATCCATTTGTCATATTGTTGATGATATTTTTAAATTACAAAACAAACCACATGCTCGGGTCATCCAAATGTGTAGTTTGTAATTTAAAAACGATTATTTCCTATGTTTCTTTTGTTGGGCCATGTCTTTTAAAATAATGGTTCATCTACATATCATGATTAATTTTACTCTAAAAAATCTTTAAATGGGATAGTTCATATCAACATTTTTTCTCTTATTGAAAAAATGAACAAAATTCCTTGTATTTCCATGGAATTTTATTTTCCTACAAAACCTTATATGTAAATATGTCCATTCATATTGGAAAAGATGCCTTAACTTCTTCTCCATTAATTTTTTAAAAATGTAATTCTAAAAACCATTTTTAGTAGTTACACCATCAAATTATGATGTTATTACTTGATCACAACCTTGTAGGAATTACATGCGTTGCCAAATCAACCCTTAACAAGTTCAACACAAAGTTTTTTTCCACCCCAAAAGAGCCAAGTCATTCATTTAATCACATGACAACTTGAGATTTGGAAAAACTTGATCATGTGATAATTCAATCTCAAGCATTGTACTTATTTTTTACCATGTCACATTGTTAATGTTGAAGTCTTGAAAATTTATCAACTTATTGCACTTTACACAACCTTCATTTGCCATTATAGAAGAATTGGCCTTCTATAGTTATGCCACAAAACTATTTGAATTTTTATAGAATGTGTATTTATGATAGCCTTACATTAAAGTTTGGGGTAACATATTATGTTTTTGTATGATGTAATATTCTAATGATCTGATGTGACCAAAATGTTTTTAGTGAATACAATTTTTTTCAAGAAATCATTTATAGTCGTCTCCATCTCTTGATTTTGAAGAGGATTCCCTTATAGGAGATCCCTTTTCATCACCTTTGTTACATTAGGTTTCAACAATTCTTGCCAATGAAAAGAAATAAGCTTTGTTGGCAAAACCGTTTTGAAAACATCACAAGCCTTCAAACAAAGAAATATAAATTATTGCACTTGGTACTAAAACAAATTGAATGTTTAAAATATTATTGTTTCTCTAACAAACATATGTGCTTTGACCATAAACATTACTGATTCGAACCTCAAACCATTGGAGATACACTTGTTTAGGAGACAAATTTGTCAAACCACCAACAACCAACCCTATAATTCCCAAAACTTTTTGTTCTCCTTCTCACAAAATCTTAGACAAATAAAAGGGTCAAAAGTTGTCTTTCTATCTCTTTCAACAACATTAAAACTTCAAAACACACCTTCCATACTTATGCACACAACTTCCACACTAAACATGGAAAGGGACACCTTACCAAATTTTTAAAAAATTTATTGCCTCAATTTCTAAGTTGTTTGACAAATGTTCTAAGATTGTCTTTTCAAACTGAAAAACAAAAAATTGCAAAAAAAAGTCCACACCACTAAACACCTTACAAGTACAAATTGTGACAAACAAGACTTCTATTAAGGACCAATCTTTTACACAATTCACTTCCTCACAACTCTTTGGTTATTATCCTAGATTTTGTGTGTATGCGTGTGTGCATTGTAAGCATGTATTTATGTTGTATTCACACTATTATTCTATCTCTTTCCTACTTTAAAATCATTGCCTTTCAAAATTGTTCAACTTTTATCATTCTTTTCTTGTTCCACGACAACCTCCATATCAACACCTTGTATAAGACCTAATTTAAGTCTTTGTTTGAAACCTCATTTAATGTATGATGTAATCCCTTGTCACACTATTTTAAAATGTGGGTTTAGTTTACTAGTCCTTATTTACTGAATGAATGAATCTAGTATATCCTCATTAGGTCTTGTTCAGTAAGACCAATGAATTCACTCAAATTCCAATGAAAGAATATGAACGCACTTTGTTGCAATGTCAATACAAAAAATGGACAACTTGGACAAGTTGCCTCTACAAAAATATAATGCCTTATGTAACTTACTTTCCTTGACACAAATAAATTGAATTTGTAACCTTTGGGTGGGCAAAAAATATAATGCTTGATGTGAACTAATTTTCTTGACATAAATTAGTTGAATTGGTAACGTTGGGTCAACCAAAGTGATTAAACACCCACTAGGGTAGAGCAGCCCATCACAGATCATTGGTGTATCATAGATCACTTTGGCAAATCTTTCTTAATTTTTTTTCCATTTTGAACGAGTTAAAATGTTATAGGAATAATCATCTTTGAAATGTAAATCCCAAGGAACAATTTCAAAAAAAGTAAAGAAAATATATATTTTTAAATTATAAAACACGTTTTTTTACCATTTTTCTTCATTTTGACCCCTCCTACTTCATTAGCATGTCACTTTCTAAGTTTTTGTTCAAATTGAGCAATTTAAACTGCTTTGAAATTGCCATCTTAAGCTCTACAAATCGTCTTTTAACTCTCAAGGCAACAAAGTAATATATATATATTTTTGAGCTATTCCATCAAGACTTGTTCTATAAAAACGACCTCCCCTACTTGGGGGGGAGAGGGTTGTAACTTTCTGGCCTCTTGTTCATTTTTGCCGATTTTTAGTGCCATAGATGCACCAAGAGGAGGGCTCCATCTACCCTTTGGATACCATAAACAATGGGGCCCTCCTGCAAAAATGGCAAGCAAACCCTACCTTAAGTGATCCCTAGTGGGTTGTCCCACCCTAGTGCACAACGAAAGATGGAGCCAGAGTGAAGCAAGAACCTCAGTGAACCCTGAAAGATGGATGATAAGTGGTGGAAAAACTGTTTTATGTCAGGTAGGTAATTTTTTTTGATTTTTTGGCAAATCCAAAAATAATTAATTAGTGCCCAACCAGCCTAGGTACCAGGGTAATCATCTATTCCTACTTATCATTTGATAAAGAAGATCCACTCTTCTGGAATGGGTTACTAATCTCTTATATAATTACAACAGTGTGTCTGTCTTTCTGTCCGACGATGATTCTGTGTTTTAATGGACCAGCGAAATCGGCCCGGACAGTCAGATTCCGAAAATGGGAACCAGCCCGAACAGTCCGGTCCGGTATGTATAAAAGAACTTGCAATTGGGGGGTCCTAAAAATGTGACGAACCGGGTTTGGAACTGGACCCGAGGGTCTATAAACTTTTGTACTGGAACTGGGGGGTCCTGAAAATGTGACGAACATGGTCTGGAATTGGACCTGAGGGTCTATAAACTTTTGTAAGCATTGAACCGGAACCGGAGGTTCTTTCAGACTGGAAAAAAAGGTTAGAACCTGGATTGGAGGTTCTCTTGAACAAGAAGAACTAAGAATCGGCTAGCGCTGGAAATTGGCACCCGCAGATGAATGTGGATGAAAGGAATAGATGAAACATGTAAGTGACCGACACGTGTGGATGAAACTTTCAAAAATGCCAAGATCAGCTCCCTTTCTCCGCGCACGGAATCTGTGCCCTAACCCTAACTCTTCTCCCGCCATCGCTCCCCGAGCATAGCAGAGCTACAGGAGTGCTTTGCTTCACAGGGGCCTTCGGCCACGGCCACCGACTAGTATGTATTATTAGAGCATCTCCAACGGTGTTCAGTATGAAAATCTGGATTGTGACAGATTCAATGTTTTGGGTAAATGCACCCAAGAGCAAGCCTGTTAGTGTGAGCTTGGCGACACGGCCAACCTAATGGACATGCGCGAGACCATTCCATGACAGCATTAAGGGTCTCTGATGGGCAGATTCAACAATTTTCTACAGAAGTTCGTATTCAACAGAGATTTTGATCCCTGGGTATTACGAGTGTATGAAAGTCACCAGAACTTATGTCATATAATGTTGTCAAGAAAATGACATAATCTTCCACCCCTGACCTTAAGGTGCTTTGCAGCAGCATGGGGTATTTTTTAGGGTTTGAAGCTCAAGAAAATGACATTACCTAATCTGCCCCTCCTGACCTTGACGAGCTTTGTTGCAGCAGGGGATTTGATTAGGGTTTGAAACTCTACAGCGGAATTTGGTCGAGAACGCAGGGGAGGATTGATTTCAAGGAGGTTGTTTGTTAGGATGTTTGAGGAAAAAAGTGGGATAATTGAGTGACAGTGTGAGAAGAAAATGTGAGACTTATATTGGGGTTCATGTGAAGGAGGAGGAAGAGAGAGAGAGAGAGAGGAGAGTAAAGAAGGGGGAGTAACGATGTCGGTTGCGGCGGGTGTGAGCGATGCTGCCATCACGGTGCGGGACAAGCTTCGGGGTAAGATAGGGCAGACGAAGGTGAAGCGATACTGGCCCGGGAAAGCTCCAGAATGGGCTGAAGAAGTGGGGGCAGAAGAAGAGGTGGATGTGCAACCTTCGTACAATAACAAGGCGCTTGATTTGCTCAGAGCTGCTGAGCTCGACAGAAGATTCTCGTTACGAGCGCAATCGGATTTTTTTCCTGCAAACAAGGATGATGCACGGCTCAGAGGTTGGCGGAGAGCCGGAGAGGTGACAGAGATGAAGCTGTTGCGCGGCATAAGCAGATCCGTCAAGCGGAGATCGTGTCCACCAGGGAAGAGGACAAAGCTGCTCTGGAAGCAGCCGAATTGGAGGAGGATGAGGATGATGAAGCTCTTGTCGAGAGACGGCAGCGCATCAAGAAGCAGCGATTGCAGAGACAGAGGGAAGAAGAAGCCGCTCTGGAAGAAGAGCTGGAAGATGAGGATGAGGAGGAAGAGGAATCAGAGTACGAGACGGACTCGGAGGAGGATTATGGTGGCGTTGCTATGATCAAGCCCGTGTTCGTGCCCAAGGCGGAGCGGGATACCATAGCCGAGCGAGAGAAGCTGGAGGCAGAGGAAGCAGCGTTCCAAGAAGCCATGAAGAAGAAACTGCAGGAGAGAAAAGTTGAAACCAAGCAGTTGGTAGTAGAGGAGGTTAGGAAAGAAGAAGAGATAGAGAAGAATCGGGAGGCTGAAGGGGACGGCGGTGAAATTGACACAGATGATGAGACTAATGTAGGTGAGGAGTACGAAGCTTGGAAAGTCAGGGAACTTGCCCGCATCAAGAGGGATAGGGAGGATCGGGAAGCAATGGTGAAGGAGAGAGAGGAGATTGAGAAGCTGCGCAACATGACAGAGGAGGAAAGAAGGGAATGGGAGAGGAAAAACCCTAAACCCCTGGCTTCTTCCAAGAAGAAGTGGAAGTTTATGCAGAAGTACTATCACAAAGGTGCTTTCTTCCAATCTGAGTCAGATGATAGGGATGCTGCTGGTGGGGATGCCATCCACAGAAGAGATTTCTCTGCTCCTACTGGAGAGGATAAAATGGACAAGACTATTCTACCTAAGGTTATGCAGGTCAAGCATTTTGGGCACAGCGGTCGCACCAAATGGACCCACCTTGTTGCAGAGGACACAACTAAATGGGATAATCCGTACATGTTTTTCTTGCCCTTCTTTTTCTTTCTCTCTTCCTCTTCGCTTATTACAGAACTAGTGGTGCCCGTGACCTTCGGACACTGTGAAGTCCCTCGGTTTCTTTAAACCAAGGACACAGAAACGCGCAAAGCAGCTTTTTTTTTTTTCTTTTAAATTTTTTTTTTTTTTGTTTCAAAAACTCGTTGAAAAGTACCCATGAAAACATACATGGTGAAACGAGCTTTTATCTTTTTTATTTTTTTATTTTTATGTGTTTTTTGTTTTTATTTTGTGTTTATTTTTCACTTTTATATTTTTGTTTATTTGGATGCAAGTTTGAAGTTTGGAGAAAGAAGACACACCTCACTCTTTTTTCAAGTAAGGTTTTTCTTCATTATGATAAGTTATTTTTTCTTATTTTTCCAAATAAACAATAAAAAAAGAAGCAAATATGTAGCTTTAGATTTTTTTGCCGATTTTTTTAAAAAAAACTTTTGTTTTTTTTTGTTAAGAGAAGGGGAGAAAAATCCGAAGAAACAAATCCAAAAAAAAAAAAGATAAAAAAGAAGCAAATACGTAGCCTTAGATTTTTTTGCCGATTTCTTTTTTTTTTTTGAAATTTTGTTTCTTCATTTTTGTTAATTTCAGAGACGGGGAGAAAAATCTGGAAAAACAAATCCAAAAAAAAAAAGATGAAAAAAAAAAAAGCAAATACATCCGGACGAACGAACGAACAGACGGACAGACAGACGGGCAGAGGTCGGTTCTGCCGACGGATTAAAACGCGGAACTGTCCGACTGTCCGGGCCGGTTCCGCCGGCGGCTGAAAATGCCAAACCGTCGTGTCGGACGGACGCACGCACGCACGCACGCACCAAGTGACTTTATATATAAGATAGTAGCACCTGAGCACATCATAGTCCTGGTAGGTTCTCATTCCAGCTAGTTCTGATGCATTGTATGCAATTTTTTAGCAGGTATATGCAAATTAATCCTCTGACAGTGGAACTATGGTTGTGGATGCATAGATGGACATATAATGACCCTCTTCAGGCAACGTACAACAACAAAATGGCAGGCATGAATCCGCCTATTGCAAAACCAGCAGGCAACAATAAGCTCAAGGATGGGGAGAATGTATAGGTCATGTATCATCAGTGAGAATGGTCTACCAGGTGTATTTACCAGCAGAGGAATCAAATCTGAGTACAACATCAGCCAGCTAAAAAAGGAAGTAGAAGCCCTTCTGCATGTTAATCTGAATTGCCAATCTCCCATCTTCCTACATAATTTTCATCAGGGATTCAATGTTGATATGTACTTCAAGTCATGAGATGGTGTAACCCCTTGACCCTTCATAAACCCCCACAACATCTTCCATCATGTCTCGAAGCAAAACTACTCCACTTTCAACTTCATGAAAACCTTCCTCAAATGGATGTTCAAACCCCACAACTAGGTATATAAATAATCATAACATCGCAATAAAATAGATGAAAATATTACACATAAAATAAGTGCATTAACACAAATTCAAGATATACAAACCAACAAATAAACTATCAATTGATGTGAATATTGTAAACAAACCTCAAAACTTAAAGGGTGAGAACACAATAAATGCAACCAAAGGCGTTATAGTAAAAGTCCTTTTTCCAAAGGTTACACATGACATGTGTCATTTTTGTGTTGGTTTACAACTTTGAAATTTATATTTTGGATACCCAATTTAACATTACATCTTAAATATGCATTTGTTTTAAATGCAAATAAATTTAATATCTTGTATATTACGCATTCATGCTTTTTATCACATAAAAATGAACAACTTTCATTTAAACCACATTTTCAAAATCCATAATTTTTCAATTCATACATATGTTTTAATTACAAATTGATTTCATATCATATGTATTAATGTGGCATCTGCCATTGGCCCAAGTGTGAACTTGTTATAATGTAAGGTGGACACAACATATGACATTATTTTGCCAAGTATATTTGTATCCCATTTTTAAAAAATCAAATATGAAAGGAAATCATTTACTTGAATTGAATATTAAACGTGGAAGTGTGAATCCATTACAAAAATAACATGAAATCATCTATTAACATTGTCCCACATCCTTAGTCCAAATTTCACAACATAAATTCCATTAAATTTGAATTGTCAAGATTTTTCCAACAACAGCAAAGGCACATCACAATTCTTTCTACTTGAATTGCATGGTAGACATTTGAGTGTCATCCATGTCGGCAATTGATTTTTCCTTTCCAATAGATGAAGGTAGTTCTTTCAAGTTGAAACACCTTGATAAATCAAGCTCTTGGAGTGCATTCAATTGGCCAATAGATGAAGGTAGTTCCTTCAAGTTGGAACACCCTAATAAATCAAGCTCTTGGAGTGCATTCAATTGGCCAATAGATGAAGGTAGTTCCTTCAAGTTGAAACACCCTCATAAATCAAACTCTTGGAGCGCATTCAATTGGCCAATAGATGAAGGTAGTTCCTTCAAGTTGAAACACCCTGACAAATCAAGCTTTTGGAGTGCATTCAATTGGCCAATAGATGAAGGTAGTTCTTTCAAGTTGGAACACTCATTTAAATTAAGCTTTTGGAGTGCATTCAATTGGCCAATAGAGGAAGGTAATTCTTTCAAGTTGGAACACCTTGATAAATCAAGCTCTTGGAGTGCATTCAATTGGCGAATAGATGAAGGTAGTTTTTTCAAGTTGGGACACCCACATAAATAAAATTTTTGGAGTGCATTCAATTGGCCAATAGAGGAAGGTAGTTCTTTGAAGTTGAAACACCCTAATAAATGAAGCTCTTGGAGTGCATTCAATTGGCCAATAGATGAAGGTAGTTCTTTCAAATCAAAACACGCAATTAAACCAAGCTCTTGGAGTGCATTCAATTGGCCAATAGATGAAGGTAGTTCTTTCAAATCAAAACACGCATTTAAATCAAGCTCTTGGAGTGCATTCAATTGGCCAATAGATGAAGGTAGTTCTTTCAAGTTGGAACACTCTGATAAATCAAGCTCTTGGAGTGCATTCAATTGGCCAATAGATGAAGGTAGTTCTTTCAAGTTGGAACACTCTGATAAATCAAGCTCTTGGAGTGCATTCAATTGGCCAATAGATGAAGGTATTATTTCCAAACTTAGGCATTGTGCCAAATCAAGTACTTTTAATTCTAAACAATAAAACAAATTATTCGGCAACTTTCGAATCATGCATTTTTTGAGGCACAACCATTTAACATTATTTAAATTTCGCCCTTGGATGCAATTTTCCACAATAGTTGGTGAAGTTTCTGTTAGGTCAACCAACCTCAGGTTATGAAATCCCTTTGAGCCGATTTGGGACAATGTAGGCAAATTGACACAATTTTTCAATGACATGCCTTCTAAATTTTGCACCACCTATCACATGAAATGCAAACAAAAGGATTATCAATATAAAACAACATTTCATCGTATTGCCAATTTTTATTACAAAAACATGTATTTATAAAATCAAATTTAAAGTTAAAATATTTGGTTTTGGACATCAAAAAATTCATATGAAATCAAAATAAAATTATAAAATTAAAATAGTATGGTGACAACCTCATCCTTTTGTAAAAATAAATTTGATTCATTTGATCTCCATATAAGTCGATTCTTAATTGGAAGTTCCATTGCAATATTTTGACCCATGTCTTGTAGTTGTTCATGTATGCACAAGGTTCCACCTTTTGTCCCTTGGATTAAATATCTATGTTGTAAATTTTGTAATCCAAATTTTGGGTGTGAATAATCTCCATTCCAAACTCGACAAATTGTACT
Organism: Sphagnum tenellum; assembly: GCA_963921925.1. Lineage (NCBI taxonomy): Eukaryota > Viridiplantae > Streptophyta > Sphagnopsida > Sphagnales > Sphagnaceae > Sphagnum > Sphagnum tenellum. The sequence goes on from OY998150.1 coordinate 10,908,834, forward strand.
TATTTTCAAACCACCCAAAAAACAAGCAATATCCAAAAACATGTTTTGATGTTGCTTATCCAAGTGGTCATAAGAAATCCTCAATATATTCCAAAGCTCCTCATTATCATTGCCCCCGGTGAAACTTTGCCCACTTTTCAATTTGCTGAATGCACCTTCCCATATTTCTAATTCTTTAGTATTGCACAAAAAAGAACCTAATACTTTAAGACTTAAAGGGAGCCCCCCACAAGCTTTTATAATCTTCATACATGTATCTTGGTAATCCTTTGTTGAAACATGATTTGCATTGCCAAATGCATGGAACATGAAGAGTTCCTTTGCATGTTTTTCCTCCAAATATTTCATGACCACTTTTCCATCCTCACTTACATGGGATTTAAGACTTTGCCAATTTCGACAATTCACAAGTATTTTGCTTTTAGAAGTTGCATTCTTGGCATCTTTACTAACGAAAAGTTGCAAGGATGTAAGGTTATTCGCCTTACCGACATCATCCACCACCACTAACACATTCTCCCATATCATACATTGCCTAATTTTGTCAAGGTCTTCTTGATTCACATTTTCATCCTTGCATAACCTTTTGCCACACAAGTCATGTAGGAGTTGTTTTATGTCATCGTTGATATTATCCCTTGAATTCACATCCTCCAAAAAACTAGATTTGTCATATTGGTTGTGGAACAAATGATAGAATTTTTTGCTCAAAATGGTCTTCCCAATCCCACCCATTCCAACCAAACCAACAATAGGTTCCTTTCGTAACAAAATGTTTATCTCTTTTGCTTTGTCAATCAAGGCCACCTCATGACATGGCAAAGGTGGAAGCAATATATTTTTTTGCCAAAATTCACAAAATATAGGTCATTTTTAGGTTATTTTTATTATTTGATAACCAATATATATGACATTGCATATGCGATACACGTCAAGTGTGCTATGACCTAATGTGTATCAAATTACATGAACGGATATGAAATCAAAAGACTTGGATTTGATTTTTTACCTCCATACATATTCTTAAACATTTTAACAATAAAAAATAGCTTGGATGATCTTTGTTTGGTGGCTTGCAAATTGTCAAATGATTCGCATCTTCAATTTTGTAATGGTTGTTGTTTGACAATTGAATAGCTGAAGCATATGGCACTAAAATTCCCTACATGTGCAAAAGATTAAGTTAATAAAATTCATGGACTTGTTTATGGACTTATGCTTTAACTTATAAATAACATAATAATTCCAAATGGTGGTGGAAATTATAACTTAATAACTATTGATGTGGGAATAATAATGAAATCCTTTGTGTAAAATTAATTTTCTTCAACCCTTTGGCAAGCAAATTATATAAATACATCACAAAGTTATTGGTTTTTCATCTCATTAATATTACATGTTTTCATGATGATATGATTTTCCTTATAAATATTTATATGAAATTGATTTGATGAAGGGAAATTTTAAAAACCTATTTCCTAATGTTTGAAATGAATCAAATTTCCTTTCCATCAATAGTAATTCATGAAACAAAGTTCATAAAACACATGACCCATTCACCACGATAAGATATTCAAAAGTATTGAGTATGTGATCTTGCATAAGTTTTGACAATACAAAAAATGTTCAACTAATGAACCTGGTTGGATAACTTTCAATGTGGTGAAATGAAAATCTTACCCATTTCTTGTTGAGTGGTAAGCCTTCGCCAAATGCATAAATGTTGAAGTTATCATGAACAACATTTTTAAAATCGATTGAAAGCTGTTCCATTTGTGGGTTGAAAGTTTTTAAATTTCTAAAAAGACTAAATTGGGTTGCACACTTGTTCACTGCATTGATTTGTTGATGTTGCCAAGTGACATAATTTGATAAATCTTGGGTACCACCAGCATGTGGTACACCATAAAATACTACACCTTTAACATTGTTTTAAAATGTCTTACAACATTCGTGTACTTCATCATCCAAATTATTTCTTGACCTTTGATGAAAATGTTTGTGAGCTTCAACCACCAAGCTTTTGAGTACAAGACCTCCAAAGCTATACGCGACTAATGCCACCGGTCCATCCCAAAGGGATTGATAACTGTAAAATATTCAACAATGAACCGAAATTCCAATATCAACACTGTGTTAACATGTACAAATTTATCGTATTATCTTGGGGCAATTTTCCAATTCACATATGACCTAAGCCATAAATTCCTAATCAACTTGCTTGTGACATTTCAATTTTCATTTATTCACTCCATTAATTTACCTAAAAAATGTGACAACCATTTTTTGGTAAAACAATTATTATGTACAAGTATGTAGGTGTCTACATTCTTGTGTTAACATACAACTCATCTTTTATGTGTTACCTTGGAAATACCCTTGAAATTAAAGAATTTTTTTAAAATAAAAAAAGGTATACATTGGTTTTTAAAAAAAATTTGCAATGAAATGGATGCAAACTTTCTAGACATATATTAATGTAATTTAATTCAATTCAATTGCATTACCATATATGAAACTTCAAAAAATGCAAACTAAAAATTTCCATGAAACCAAACTAGGTATACCATGAACCTATAATTGGAACATAGACTTTGCTATCATCTTCAAACAAGAAAATTTCCATTTAAGCCCCATTTGATGTTCTCCTACATGAATGTAACAATTCAAATAAAATTGAAACTTGTTGGTGTGTATCGCAATATTAGCACACATGAACCATTAATTTGTGCAAAACATTTAAGAAATTTTTAAGATGTAAAGAATTATTTTTAATTTACACAAGGAGAACTAATGAACATGTCTATAAATAGAAGAGATTGTCACACCTTGGATTTATAATCAAACTTTGAATAAGGTTTTTGCCAATTTCAGTCACATCGTTGTGAACACTTGTCACAATGTTAGAATCATAGGACAATGATAAAATTCGAACATTGTTGTTCAAGTCCTCGAGTAGCCACTTTTGTGGCCAACATATGCATTCTTCTCTGTTGTTGGTGGGGCATGTTGTCCATGTTTCTTTCCATTCATCATTTGTCCCAAAAGAAACCCCATGAAAAAAAATGATGGTCAAGTTTGGATTATTGGAATTGCAAGTGGGATTTAAATCATGCACTAGATATTTCTGCAAAGAAAATGAAAAAGAGTTAACACAATCTTTCAAACATGTCGTAGAAATTATTTGACTATACATTAAACTACAAAAATGCAATATACAAATTATAGTAGTTTAAATAAAGGCAATAATTAATTAAAAAGACTAAGTTTAATACGAAGACAAGAATAGATGAATTGCAGAATACCAAATCTATCTTGCATGACTAACAAATGAATATCATTCACATGTGTTACAGAACACAAAGTTTCAAAACATAGTTTAGTAAGTAAATATTGTGACATAGTACGTGGGACGTATGCCAATCAATAAAGGTTCATGTTAAGAATTGGATTCTTTCAAGTTTGGGTTGATAAACTAAGCCATCTAGTTTAGTTCATTCAAATTCCATGACATTTTTTGAAACATTTGGGCCACTACGGCCTCCAACTCCTAAGGAATTGGGACATAAACACAATAAGAATGTCCAAGAACATTTTAATAATTTGCTTTAGGTTGCTAGATTAAAATTACACATTGAACTTAACTCATAATCTCTAACAAAAGTTCGAATCCTCACAAGGTCATTATATTCTTAGTCAGGGCCAAAATTTGAAAAAATTTCCTTTCAACCATTCTACTTGTTATAGCATGTGAGTCCATGGCCTAATGTAAAAGGCTATAATGATGACTCCATTTCCTATTGTTTTAAACATCATTCCATACCTAAACAACCAAACTGGAAAGTAAGCAAAGTCAAAATGTATGACAAGGAAGCCTGTAAATGATCAAGGACATTCAGGTACCCTAGTGGCTAAAGGGTATGGTTGTGAAGCTTGTTGGTTAGGAGTTCAAATCTGAACCAGACCTCCTTCTCCTGATGCTTTGCAAGGACAATAAGCTATCACGGTTGTAAGGGTCAAAAAAGACTGTCAACACCCAAACAAAATTTTAAGAAAGCAAAGAAAAATCAAACTTCAACATGTAACTTGGGAAAGCCCAAGAAAAAACTGTGCAAAGAAAGCTCATCATAAGATTAAGAAGAAGCCCCACATTGCTGTGCCATCCAGAGCTTGAGGGAGCATTTTCAGCAAGGACCAACGGTGTCTCAATCACAGCAGGGGTCTGCACAACATCTCTCTTTCTTTTTGGTGACCCTTGTGAAAGATCAACTCCTTTTCGCTTGAGGCCATATGAATCTCCCATATTTCGCTCTACTGAAATTCCTTCTCTTCACTGCTCTGAAAAAAAAATCTCTTAACCTTTTGCTCTCATAAAACCTGCTACAAATCCTTTGCATCCCAATAGCATACACAGGCTATGATGGGTGTCGCTCACATGACAGATGCGTGCAAGCTAAGCTGATCTTTGCACTAGATCTTTCCAATAAACATCAACCCCTTTCCTCTTCACCATCTCCCTTACCACTCTCTTCTATTACTTCTTTTTCGACTTTTCTAACAGATGTTTCTTCCATCTTCATTTTCTCCTCCCCCAGAAACTTCTAGAAGGGTTTTGCCATGACTCTTCAGACTGTAGCATACACGCTTTACCGATTTCTTGGCCACTAAGCAATTCATTACTTTCTTTTCTGGAACACCTGTCTCTATTTTGTACTCATAAGTGAGGATGGAATATGCAATGTACCCTTGAGACTTGTCAAACACCGAAGTTGTAGCCCTCGTCAAGATCTTTTCAACGACGTATCGCACTCCCAAATCGGACATCGGGAGCTGGTCGATTCTTGACTTTTAGTGGTCGGGAGTCAAACTACCAATTTGACTCCTGGCCCTTCTTTTGCCCATAACTTGGGCTACAGATGTCCAAATCGAGAATGCGAGGGCATTTTCGATATCTACGTTTCAAGACCTTTTCAATGACACCAAGAACAATCAATGCAAGTTGTTTTGCCCCTTGCTGTTGAGCTCTGAACATGCGAGAGTCCCGGAGGACTCCAAATCCCCAACTTTTCTAAGTGTTGAGCTTCACCCCCACACTTGGCCAAGTTAGGGTTGCGACAATATTGAATACATACAAATATCAATCAAATTAATCTTCACATGGAATTCATGCAATTTTCTACGAACCTATAAAACGTAATAAGTTTATAATGTAAATGGCATTCCCAAACATGTTTCTCCTCAAAGGTGTGGCTATAAAGTTTTTTTAAAAACTGTATTTGTTGAAACATTCGTGCCATCCTTTCCCTTAACCTTTGAAATAATACATGGTCTATATTATTATAATTATTCCTTGCCTATTAGTAGCTATCTTGTTTGACTTGGTTTTTACCCTAAAAAGAGAGAAAATCCACATGGAATGCAATCTTTTTATTGGGTTTTACATTGGGTAAAATAAGAACATTACCACCCATGCCATATAAAAGCATGTTTTGGATACATAAAATAATAAAAAATTGTTGGTTTGGTTAAAAAATGATGAAAACTTGCCAATTATCAATTATAAAAAAACCCCCAAAAAAGGGGGGGGGGGGGGGAGGTACAAAATAAAAAGACCTAAGTTTTAGCAATTGAAAAATCCTCCAAAGAAGGTAGATCATTAGCGAATGGGAACAAATTAAGTACCCAAACCCATTCTCATTGCAAAAATCATATCAAATAAGGAAGGGGAAGAACATTTCAAAGGACACTTAGCCTAGAAAAAATTCATTCACATATAATAACAACACGCCTTCAAATAAAGGCCACCTCTGCTTGTTATAATGCCACCAACACCTTTTGCCTGTAAAATGAACGCAAAATTAAAAAAAGAAAACATCCATGCCCTTCACTATCCATGCCATGTTAACATTATAGTGAAAAAAATAATTTGTCCATTGATGCAAACACCCAAAGACCTCTATGGCTAAAGGGAGAAACATGTCCACTAGGTATCAACTGTAATAAAAGGCCATTTTTAACCTAAACCACAATTGTCATGACAACCTCACAAATTATAATTGCCCACAAAACCAAATATACTCAAATGATGATGATGTTCACCAACGTTTGGACACAATCCACAAAAACCACAATTTTAACCAGCCAATGTGAAGACTTAAGTGTAATGGCAAAAGAATGTGTGTCTACTCATGTAAAACAAAAAATGTTACATCTTTCACAATAAACACAAAAACATCCCACATAACATCATGGGAACTCATCCTTTCCTAACCATGGGTGCAATGAAGAAGGTGAATCCCCATGAGGTCCAAAGGTTGTCCATAAATGCAATGTGACAAACCAAGGGCTAACAAATGGGGAAAAACCAACCAAATGCACAACATAATGAAAAAAATGTTTGAAGCCAATTAGAAATAAAGGATCATTGGGTGAATAAAGAACCATGCATTTGCACCCACGTGCAAAATCCAAAATGTCTCCAATGGAAATCAAAAGGCAAATCACAAATGATGTTAGAAAAAATGATCATGCAATTTTTTTGAAGTATTTTCCAAAAGTTCATCTACTCCTTTTTCTACCAACTATTCAAATGGGAATACACATGTTGTTGCCATTAGGGGAAAAGTTCCCAAACCAACATCAAATGAGCCCAGAAGGATAAGGAACATAAATTGTTGTTTTTATCGCCTCCACTAAGAACGGGCAATAATCCAATTGGAACCTAAAGGCTATGATGAATGTAACTAAATCCCAACACCTAATATAGGTTGCTAGAGTAATGCCTTCTACAAGAATGATGCCTAACCTTCCACTAAAAATGGGGAGAAAACATTGTTAACAAACTAAAGGAACCTAAGGACACTTTAAAAAGCTCAAGCCCAAAAGCCTTTCAAAATTTCCTAATAAAGCCAAATTGAAAACAAAAAGCTAACACTAAAAACTCAAAAGAAAGGAAAGTAATCAAGCAAATAGGAAAACCTTTAAATGAAACATCGAGCAAAGATCCCAAATGTTATTTAGACATTCAAAAACCTCAAGAACACATCAGCATGGCAAACATCCTCACCCAAAGCCTCCTACAAAAAGATGAAAAAGGAACGAAAGTTAAAAGGGATGCATAGGATCCTAAAGGTTATTGTCACCAATAGGGCAACAAAGACTAGTTGAAAAGGTTAGCCTAAGAGGCAAGTAGAAAGGGGCCCAAGCTTAACACTTGTGAAGATGAACAACCAACCCCACAAAGGCCAACTAAGAAGCAAAATGATCAAAGGCAAGGGATCAACATAGGCAAGGCCAAGGATATGGGTGGCATTAGCCAAGGAAGGGAAAAAACACAAGGGAAAAACGTTTGGAAAACAATGCGAAACACAAAAATGAATGAATGCAAAAAGAACCTTGACAAGCTAGTCACCTTGACACATGCCCACATATAAAAAGATGACAAACAAATCTCTTGAAGGGAGTGATCACTAAAGAAAAAAGGAGTCTAAAAGGCATAAACGGAATAAACAAATGGGAAAAGCTAAAACAATTGGCCTCTCACCATTCAAAGCTCTTGGAACATGGCCTTAAACAAAATGGTGTTGAAAATATTCATTACATGCACTTGAAGCACCACCTAATCAAGATGGACATCCAAAGCAACTTGAATACCATGAACCAAAACTTCTCAACCATCACACTAAATTGATGTAGCAATAAGTCAAAAGAAAATGCATTGCTAAATTATATACATTAAGCTCTACTCACCAATTGTAAAATGCATCATCCATTGCAATCAACCAAATGCCACTTAAAGGTTTAGCCAAAGCTAAAAGCCTAAAGGCACCAAGAATGCAAACCATGGACTGTGAAATGTAGTCAATGGCCACATGGGACTCAACAAATGGAGCTAAATGAAACCATTAGTTGAATCTTTAGAGTCAAAAAAATCCCACAAATATTCAAATATCATGTTTAACGAACCACTTGTTACCAAATGGGGCATGCATAAGATAGTTAACTATAAAGAATCCAAAGAGATTCCACATTTGTGTCTAATTGAAAATCCATCATCAAGTCAAAGCAGGGGGAATCCAATTCCAAAGGATGCAAGGCTTGTATCACACCAAATAGTCTATGCTGAAATTGAAATTGGGGCAAGAAGTGCAAAAGCCCTAACAACATGTGTAAACTACCTAGCACACCCAAGGGGTAGGTTTTGTCCTAACTGACACAAACAAAGTGCAACAAGAGTAGAATCTTAAGAGGGCAGGGCTACCAATGAAGCCTAGTCTGAATACAAGGTCGTCACAAGCACACACACCCAAAGAAGATTTTATGCCTGAAATTCCTCCCATCATCACCCATGTTCTTGTTCACAATGTTCACAATGTGCACAAATGCAAAGGCCAAAACCAGCTGAAAAGAAAGCAAAAGAAGAGAGCTACACTGAAAAAAGAGCAAGAGAAAAGACATAGAAGAGGAGCTCAGGGTCTTGATGTCTTGAAGAACCCAAAAGCTACAACTGATCATCATCTCTAATGTCTTCCACTTAATTTCCATAGGTTGTTGCATCCACTTGCCCTCATTGCAAGTATCAGATTCTGATGTTTGATTGTTTGTTGAAGTTGGAACAACATGGCAATGGCAGCAACAAGTGGAAAGGGGAGTGTGCCAACCTTGGGCCCTGAATTTCTTGTTTTGGGACAGCATATTTGCATGGGATGCAATGGTTGACAAAAGTCACTGCATCACCTAAATCCTATCATGAATTGGCTAGATTGCTTGATTTCTCCCCATGCCACAATCTCCCACTACCGTTGATTGGCTGGATTACTTGAACAGTTCACTTTGTTCAAGTTTGTGGGTGAGGCTTGGGATATGTAAATAAGTAGAAATGGACATGAGAAACATTGATACAGACAGAAGTACGTAGCATGGATGGGAATGCCCTTTTCCAACTCACTATGGCTGGGTATATGATGTTATCTTCTAGTTTATACTCAGCCCAACTCACAATTAAGCATTCTAAAGTGTACCTGCTGCACTTGTATCTTTCCACGCCATGTGCAGGAACTTCTTGTGACCCAAGAATATGTAAAGATGTCTGGTCGTAAATTTGTGGACCAGCTGCTTCATGTTGCAGCCAGTTCTTGTAGAAATGAAATGAATGATCTCAATTTTCATTAATTCTCGAATTTGCTGATCATGATGAACCTCTCTTACTTGATGTCTCAAATGTGCAGCAGGATGCAAAAATATCCAGTACACACGCATATGCCCTATTTCATTGCTATTCAATCAATAATTGTTCCTAGTTATGCCACTGCATGTAGAACTGAGGGGTTGCACTATTTAACTCTTAATGTTCAGTGAACCTTCACTGATCTTGATCCAGGCCTTATGGAGATTTCTTTGTACTCCTGAGAGATATGGATCCAGACCATTATGTCAGCAGCCTGCATCAAGAACTTGGAATAATACCATTATAAATCTGCTAGGGTGAAAGTGCACTCGATGTTGTTACAATTAGTTGCAATTCAACTGAGGCTATCCAACCCAGAGTCTGCCTGTGTCTTCCATCAGTAGTCATCAGCACTGGTCTTTATTCTGGGCTTCCATCAGCAGTCTTTAGCATTGGTCTTTATTCCCAATGACAAACTAAAAAGATTCGGCGTTACCATTTGAACTGCAGATTTCTGAATACTCCAAAAGATTCTCTGTTTTCCATCACAGAACTTTGTTCCTTGAATAAAGATTTTTTTGAAAATTACAACATGTCTGCAAGTAAAACAATTAGTGTCAAAGCTGCCAAGATCTTAATGTAATTTCATGGTGTTCATGTGCCTGTTGCCTATCTTGAAAATATGCATAGGGTGACAGTTTAATAGTCCATAGGTGCATCCCCAAACCTGACATACCACTCGCCCACATGCTTGCTAGTTCTTGTTAAGGTGCAATCAAGATGCAAAATAGTAACACCTGAACACTCTAATTTCTCTACCTGAGAGAGGAGTGCACAGCACAGGAGTTAGTGTGATCAATAGAAAGCAATAAGAAAAAACTTATTTTTAATTAAAAAATGTGCAGGTTATTCATCCATCACCAAGTCACTATAACCTCATTAAGCACCCCTTCAAGTCCAGGCACCAGGTGCTGGTTACCAACATTGACAAGACTTGTACAATAGAACAGGTAAGCTTTTTAAAAATAGATTATCCAATGTCCCTCCTAAGAGAAACACAAAAATGGTTCTACCATGGAAATGCTGAATGATTCCACTACCTGGCATTTCAGGTGAGACCATGGAAGGAGTAACACCAAAGGACTGGACAGAGTCATCCCTGCTTGATATGTGGGTGGTCATTGGGTACATTTCAGTACATATAATCCACTGAGAGTACAGATAAATGTATCAGGCAAGTCATTAACACATTCTAATGTAGCTCAACAGAAGGTGAAGCCTCTTCTGCATGAGTGGGAAAACTTCCGACCCAGCTTTCATTTCAGAAGGCCTAGCAAAGAGGACTATGATGCAAATGCTTTCTGATGGAGAGACAAAAGCAACATGCACAGATGCAGGCATACTGAGTAACCTAAACAACCAAGTATGGCATCACACGATACTAGGGGCATCACCTGCCCAGTTACATGTTGCACATTGCCATCGCGTGCGAATGCAATCAACAAGTGGTGCATGCTGCGCAGGTTCTGGATTGGAAATTCCACTGTCTGAAGCCTCATGTGGCCTGTCACCCAGAGATCCCTTGAATCCCTCTGCCAGGACAGTATCTGGAGTCCACTTAGGAGGAACAGACACTTTAATTCTAGTTAAGTGAGGCTGCTGCTGAGACACATCACCAACTGTCGCAACAGTCTTGGCAATGCCATTGAAGTGATATAGATCAAACTGTCTGATTCCGAGAGTATTGCATGAGTCCTTAAGCCCCCCTTTGCTCTTATCAAGCTCCAAAAGTGCCTGCCAAAAGTCATTCCACACCACAATATCGCTGCTGCACAGGGTGTTGAGCACATCTTGATTCATTTCTATGTTAAGGTCCAGAAGGATTTGCTGTAAGGCTTCTGGACTAATGAAGCCACCCCCCCCACTCTGGTCTTGGGCATCAAAGGCTTGCTGCACACTCGTCTCTCTGTCATCAAACTCACTCTCCTCTTGCACCGTGGTGGTGAAGGCAAATAGAATGCTGTAGTGAGACTCACTACCTATCACCCATATGGGCCACCGGGGACATTTCAAGTAGCGGCCAACTTTGCAGAGGTTTAGTGACTCTAGGAGTGTCAGGAATCCAACTTCAACACTGGTTGGGATTCCTTTCAGACACATGCCACCACCCATGTCCAAATTTCCATCAAACACATTAGGAACAGCATGTCCACACAGCAAGAGGTTCACAATCTCCTGTATCATAACAAAGTAATGAACTGCTTCAGTATATGTACAATGGAAGATAGTTTCACAGATAGTTTGGTTGCACTCCTCAAAGAATGTAAAGTTTCTTCAGGTTGAAGAATGAGATGGGTAGAGGATATTGTCACCAGACTCAGATATAGACCTGTAAACCCTAAAGAAGGTAGTTATAGGAATCTTTATATGCTAGACCTTTGAACCAGAAGCTCTGCAATGTAACAATTCCCTTCAATCAACCCTGACATGGCTGATCAGCAATGATAGGTGCACAAGTGGAGGGGACAACATTAGCACTCCAACACCAATCATGCAATTAATAAGACCATCTCTACGATGCTTCAATAAATACTCCAGGATGAATTACCCTCATGACAAACAGGGAATGACTGCAGACATACAGATATGCTACAGGCATGATAGACCAAGCAAGTGCAGAGGCAGCGTACAGCATGCTTGGTTGTGGGAATGGGTTCCCTCATAAACCATTCTCTCCAACTGAATCCAGGTCGCAAAAGCACATACACACTCCCAGGGAACTTTAGACCTGGACCAGCAAAAACCGGACTTTAGACCCTCAACCCTCTCCAGTTCTCCCTCTACATGCCTCCAAACAAAAGACCAATATGCAAGACCCCATCCCTTCATAACAAATGCTGCTTCTAGTCATCACAACTTTGATAGCTGGATGAATCACAGGAACCACAAAACTATTACACGGCATTGTTCAATTCAAGCATTTGAACAAGATAGTCAAGGGGTCTGCAGGGATTTGAGAGCCATTCCCTCTGCCAAGATGCATTCCAGAGGCAAATATTCTTTCATCACACCTGAGCTACATGACCTTAGTCAATGACCTTACCTGTCAACTACTGTTCATCTGACCATGCGCAAATTACTCTTGTGCCAGAAGTCATGGTACACTGAATAGACAGTGGATGATTACCCAGGGTGAAAAATGGCCTATGAAGCCATAGGAAGACCAGTTAGTCCTACCACAATATGCAATAGTCTACTCTTTTAGTCATTGGAAATATTCGCTCGTGTCCAAGGAGTTGAGATAACTAGCTTCACAGGCAAATATTTTCAGATACTCTCAGAAATAAATTCTTAAGGTGTCCAAATTTTGCACCCGGCAAAATGGACCAAACATTGTGTACATGAGAGTTTCCAAAGACAGAGCTTTGTTCTAATTATGAGCACACACAGATTCAGGACAGGTGGAGGTGTCAGACCTGAGATGCATGACCAAATGGAGGTGTAACCAGTGGCTGATCAGGATCGTCTCTGTCTGTCTGAACAGCATCCTGTTTGAAAACAACCCAGATTCCAAAAAGACAGAGTTCTACCATGAATCTTTTTCTGTCGTGTTTGTCAATTGGGCAAATTGATCAACATTTTTGAGTAGCCACATGGTTCCTAGCAACAAATGGTCGTTTTATGGCATCACTGGTTATTTGGATTGCTACATAAAGGAAACTTTGCATCTCACTGATATTGACCTATTTTGTTCTGCCGAAAAGTAAAGATCAGATTCACTTACAAGACCTCTTGATAAGAGGGCAGAGAAAAGCAGTAGGAGGGCACCCATGGGGCTCCTGAATCCTGGCAGTGAGTCCTGAAGCTGCTGACGTAGGGCAAGTATGGATGTCACCTCACAAAATCTCACCAATCCATGCAACTCCTTCCCAGAATCAAGACAGACGCCCTTCAAGGCTTTGGCAACAGCCTAACCAATAATCAACAAACAAGGAAGTTGTTACAGAAGATTCTCAACAATGAAAGAGTTCCCTGAGATTCTTGACATGCACATGATGATTGTGATCATCTGAGAGTCCAATGCACATGACAACCACCAACAGAGGATGCTGCAATCATAAAGGCCTGATACTTCACCTCTAATCATCACTGTTGAAAAAGACTTAGACTGCCTTACTCAGAATGCCTCATGTCAAAAACTGTGACAAAACCACAGTCTGAGTCGAACATCATTTGCTTCTGTAGACAGCTAAGGACCATGAGCAGTGGGGTTCATTTCAGTGGCAATCTAGTGTGACATCAAGCTGACATTGTCTGGTTATAACACTGCACAAATCAACACATCTGAATTCAAAACAGTAACCTGCTAAACACATTGCATCAGTCTCTTGGACCAATGCAATTGTCTCAGTTGAAGGGAAGATAGACATTTAACAAACCTCATCCTGCTCTTCCTCTTTGATGTTCTGATCAATACATATTCCAGGAATATCAAGCACAGCCACAATAGCTTTCTTTCTGCCTCCAGCACGCCATAGTGTCTCTCCAATAGCATAAACAAGAGCCCTGCAAGAACAGTGCAAAAAAGAAAAAGTTGTCAAACTTTGACACCAACCTACAGAATTCTGCTGGAAGAATCACAGCATCCATAGAGAATTAATCTGATAAGCAACTACAGACCATCACAATCAGATAAGTGCATTTTGTAAACAAACCCAAAGATATCTTCCTCTCCTGAAGAGTCAACACCACTGGAACCAATTTGAGAATCAATTTCAAGTGGGAAGCCTCTCTATTACACAGGGTAAAAACTTGTACCTTGTTCTCTGAGCATGAGAAAAGACAAGTCTAGAATCCAGCACATTACTATGCACCACTGTCCCCACTGTTGGAGGAACAGGAAAGTGAGTAGGTTTGCACTTCAGATCACTGTCCATGTCATCTTCCAATACAAATAGAAGATACTTGAGGACCAATGCCTGCAGAAACTCACATAACAGAAGAAAACCTTAATTAGTCTACCAACCCTAAATGATAATCCAAAAAAAAATGCAATGTGGCTTCTGACCTGCTCTAGGACGGAAAGGGACCAACACAACCTGTCCACATAATTCTTCAAACAGGAAGGTGTGAGCTCAAAAATCAGCTTGTCCTCAGAGTAATGGAAGGTATATTTACTTATGATACTTGTACCTGTAATGGAATGAAGCATAGGTATCCTCAAATGCTACCACAAAGCGATAAATCAAATTGGGTCTAAACTGCTAACATAGCCTCCTGGCAATCACCAGTGACAGCTGCAAAACATCTGAGACAAAAGATCAAAACTATGCCTGTCTCAAACATAACTAACCTGAATGGGAACTAAAACTCCACACGGTCCACCCTCCCTTTGCACAAGCCCTAGTGATGTCTCCAGGTCAAGACTGAACCTGGACAATTGAAAGCAAAACTATCAACAAACAACTGCATAAGTAAAAAATGTGAAAAATACCTCACCTCATAGAAATGTATAACTCTGGAAGAAATAGTAGCAATATAACACAAAACTAAACCCAAAAGAATTGTAGCAATTGAAATCCGCATAGACAGTCATCCAAAGCTCAACAATCAAGAGTTTCTTTGGCATTCACACATTTGCAGAAGGAGTCCCTTGTGGTTTCTTTGTCCATTCACATGCAATTTTCTGAGTTCTGAAAGCCAAAACATGTAATCCTCTGTTGCATAGTAAACAACCACAAATGCAAAACGTGGAAGAACAATGTGATGACTTCTACATGCACGCAGCTTGAGATGCGTTAACAAAAAGGAGCCGAGAGAGAGAGAGAGAGAGAGAGAACCACCTGAAACCTTGGTGACACCATTGGGCAAGGACCTCTCTTGAGACCTGCTGGCTCCCAAAAACTATAGAATGCAACCGCTCTGCAACAGTTATAGGCAGCTGCTGCTGTCTCTCGTCCTTCACCCTCCTCTTCCCCGGGATCATCATCTTCTCTGCTGCATCTCTAAATGGAAAAAGGCTTTCTGATCTGTCAGTGCCTTTGCCCGTTGTACGAGTTTCAACGGCCAGGGGGGATGATGCCGTCGTCAGTTTAGTGTCGAGAGATGACTTAATCGAAGAAGGATCCGGGAAGCCTGACGATGAAGTTACTCCCCTCCTCTGTTCTGCCGCGGCAGCACGAAGCTCGCGTCGGATTCGACGGTCGCTCGCCTCAGGGCTTTCCATGGTCCCTCCTTGATTGTCTCCAGGTTTACTGCGCTTTGCATCGGGCGCCGACTGCAGACTCATCCGAAATGCCCGCTGAAGCTCTTCATCGTCGTGGTCCCCCATCGCCAAAACCAAATCGTCAGCGGAATCTATCCTGGCTTTCTTGCAATACAAAACACGGGAGGAGGAGGAGGAGGAGGAGGATGTTGAGACAAGCTTCCCTGAAACTTCTTGAGCTTTTGCATAGGGTTATTGCTATCCACCAATAGTCACTTGATATACAATCCCGAAAACCTTTTCTCCTCCTACATATCTTTCACACTCCCTCCTGTTGTTATCCACACAATCTCAAAGCCCAGTGCACGCACGCCAGCCATCTCCTATATAGATCGCCATGCTTTAAACGCCGTCACTCCCATACCTTAAACTATCTTTCTCCTTCTCGTATCATCAAAACCCATAGAATAACAACAACAGACAGGCTTCCTCAAAATCACCGAAGAAACTTCATTAAAAAATATCGTCTCGCTGCCGAAACAAAACCTCAAAACCCTCAGCCTGCTGCAACTGCAGCGTACAGCAACCAAGTAATCGCCGAGAAAACACTCGCCGGAAAAAAAACAAAATGAAGGGGGGCCGGGTTGGAAGAAGGCAAAGGGGAGGGGGCGGGGCTCGAACTTCGAAGACGTTGGATGGCGACTCGCGAAGGCGAGGGCAGTGCGTGCCCGGTCGAAAGCGCTTTCATACACAAGAGTCAAGGGGTCTGGGGTTACCCTGCAAAGAACCGGGCGGGTTCCTGGAAAGTCTGCCAGCCTCTTTTACGGCGAAATGGGAATGAGTTGGTTAGCATTACGGCGAAAATGCTTAGAACTTGCTGGGGGACAAATGCAAAAACAATACTTAATTGCACTCTAGAATGGTCAAGTCTCTGCCCATTATGTACTATATCAAGCCCCTGCCTATTACGTTGGGTCATGCATCGTATGAGCCCCAAAATGCTTAGAACCTGCTGCTCGCGGGACAAATGTAAGATACATTTACAAAATGATCTAAAATGTACTCTGGAATGATCAAGTCCCTGCCCATTTATTTACAATGGAATGGTCAAGCCTCTGGCTTTTATCATGTTGGGGAATGCGCCTGGTGAGCCTGTTAGGACGAGCCAGGCAACGCACCCAACATAATGGGCAGAGGCAAGACCATTCGATGACATTAAGGTCTGGGGTGGCAGAATCAACAGAAAAAAATTAAAAAATTCATGTCCAACAGACCACATTTTGATCATTATCACAAGTCTATGATCATCAATGGGAAGCTTTTGATGGAAGATTGTGTCATATAATCTGGTCAAGAAATTGATGTAATCTGCCACCCCAGACCTAAATGTTGTGCAAAGTGACAGCTGAGGGCGCCTGGTGAGCCTTTTAGGGCAAGCTTGGTGAGATGCAACCAATGTAATGGGCAAGGGGCAAGACCATTCCATGGCATTACGGTCTGGAGGGACAGATTCGATGTTTTGGGTAAATGCACCGAGAGCAAGCCTGTTAGTGTGAGCTTGGCGACATGGCCAACCTAATGGACATGGGCGAGACCATTCCATGACAGCATTAAGGGTCTCCGATGGCAGATTCAACAATTTTCTACAGAAGTTCATATTCAATAGAGATTTTGATCACTGGGTATTACGAGTGTATGAAAGTCACCAGAACTTATGTCATATAATGTTGTCACGAAAATGACATAATCTTCCACCCCTGACCTTAAGGTGCTTTGCTGCAGCTTGGGATATTTTTTAGGGTTTGAAGCTCAAGAAAATGACATACCTAATCTGCCCCTCCTGACCTTGACGAGCTTTGTTGCAGCAGGGGATTTGTTTAGAGTTTGAAGCTCTACAGCGGAATTTGGTGGAGAACGCAGGGGAGGATTGATTTCAAGGAGGTTGGTTGTTAGGATGTTTGAGGAAAAAAGTGGGATAATTGGGTGACAATGTGAGAAGAAGATGTGAGACTTATATTGGGGTTCATGTGAAGGAGGAGGAGGAAGAGAGAGATAGGAGAGCAGAGAAGGGGGAGTAACGATGTCGGTTGCGGCGGGTGTGAGCGATGCTGCCATCACGGTGCGGGACAAGCTTCGGGGTAAGATAGGGCAGACGAAGGTGAAGCGATACTGGCCCGGGAAAGCTCCAGAATGGGCTGAAGAAGTGGGGGCAGAAGAAGAGGTGGATGTGCAACCTTCGTCCAATAACAAGGCGCTTGAGTTGCACAGAGCTGCTGGGCTCGACAGAACATTCTCGTTACGAGCGGAATCGGATTTCTTTCCTGCAAACAAGGATGATGCACGGCTCAAGAGGTTGGCGGAGAGCCGGAGAGGTGACAGAGATGAAGCTGTTGCGCGGCATAGGCAGATTCGTCAAGCGGAGATCGTGTCCACCAGGGAAGAGGACAAAGCTGCTCTGGAAGCAGCCGAATTGGAGGAGGATGAGGATGATGAAGCTATTGTCGAGAGACGGCAGCGCATCAAGGAGCAGCGATTGCAGAGACAGAGGGAAGAAGAAGCCGCTCTGGAAGAAGAGCTGGAAGATGAGGATGAGGAGGAAGAGGAATCAGAGTACGAGACGGACTCGGAGGAGGATTATGGTGGCGTTGCTATGATCAAGCCCGTGTTCGTGCCCAAGGCGGAGCGGGATACCATAGCCGAGCGAGAGAAGCTGGAGGCAGAGGAAGCAGCGTTCCAAGAAGCCATGAAGAAGAAACTGCAGGAGAGAAAAGTTGAAACCAAGCAGTTGGTAGTAGAGGAGATTAGGAAAGAAGAAGAGATAGAGAAGAATCGGGAGGCTGAAGGGGACGGCGGTGAAATTGACACAGATGATGAGACCAATGTAGCTGAGGAGTACGAAGCTTGGAAAGTGAGGGAACTTGCACGCATCAAGAGGGATAGGGAGGATCGGGAAGCAATGGTGAAGGAGAGAGAGGAGATTGAGAAGCTGCGCAACATGACAGAGGAGGAAAGAAGGGAATGGGAGAGGAAAAACCCTAAACCCCTGGCTTCTTCCAAGAAGAAGTGGAAGTTTATGCAGAAGTACTATCACAAAGGTGCTTTCTTCCAATCTGAGTCAGATGATAGGGATGCTGCTGGTGGGGATGTCATCTACAGAAGAGATTTCTCTGCTCCTACTGGAGAGGATAAAATGGACAAGACTATTCTACCTAAGGTTATGCAGGTCAAGCATTTTGGGCGCAGCGGTCGCACCAAATGGACCCACCTTGTTGCAGAGGACACAACTAAATGGGATAATCCGTATGTATTTTTCTTGCCCTTCTTTTTCTTTCTCTCTTCCTCTTTGCTTATTACAGGATAGTAGCACCTGAGCACATCATGGTCCTGGTAGGTTCTCATTCCAGCTAGTTCTGATGCATTGTATATACAAATTAATATGCAAATTTTTAGCAGATATATGCAAATTAATCCTCTGATAGTGGAACTTTGGTTGTGGATGCATAGATGGACATACAATGACCCTCTTCGGGCAAAGTACAACAATAAAATGGCAGGCATGAATCGGCCTATTGCAAAACCAGCAGGCAGCAAGAAGCTCAAGGATTGGGAGAATGTATAGGTCATGTATCATCAGTGAGAATGGTCTACCAGGTGTATTTACCAGCAGAGGAATCAAATCTGAGTACAACATCAGCCACCTAAAAAAGGAAGTAGAAGCCCTTGTGCATGTTAATCTGAATTGCCGATCTACCATCTTCCTGCATAATTTTCATCAGGGATTCAATGTTAATATGTACTTCAAGTCATGAGATGGTGTAACTCACTTTTTCTCAGTGGCACACAGAGTCTGCTCCTAGTGCAGATTATTGCAAGAGCTGCCAAAATGTCCAGATTTTTTTATGATTCAATCCTGTCTTCAAAGGAGAGGAATAGGAGCTGTGAAACCAGTCTTTTTAATTTGTAAGCTGGACCCGATAGAATACTAATTCCCGGTGTGGTGTGTTCCTCCTCGTGTGCTCTATGGCAGTATGGTGGACAAAGCGGTCATCTTGGGCCATCTCTCCTATTCCACATGGTGATGGTATAAGTGTGGGGCCAGGTTCTGAGTCAGACCCGAAGGCTTGATATGGACTTCACAGTGTTGCAGAAATATTCATCAGCTGAAGTTGTATCTCAAGAGTCCAAACAGGCATTTAACATGAAATGAGAGTGTTCCTCTATTTGATTCTGGGCATTGTAATCAGCTGTCTTCAAGCTGAATGCCATCATATTGGCTTGTTACTTTGTTGTCTAATATGGCTTCAGTCCTGCAATCAGATTTTTGTTAATCCTCTATGTTCTACTGGGGCCTTCTAAGATTCTTATGCAGTTGGTCCTAATGTGTGTAGTGCTGTTACTTTCATGATATTAACACTAAGGTCACCATGATCTTAGTTTACACCTGTGAAGGTATGTCCTCCTTTTCTCTAAACCGCTGTCAAATGAGGGCAATAGCTCATGTGGGTGGCTTGTTATGGGAAATTAGGGTGTTCATTCTTGAAGGTATTAGTGAGTCAGCATATCAGCGTTTTCTTGTTATTCTTTCTTGTTGGTCCTCTGGGTTGAAATTTTAACTCCTAAATGGGTTGGTACTCACAATCCAAAACAACAGGAAGAGTAATGCAATGAAATGAAGCTCAATGAAATGCTGCCAACTGTCCTTGACTCTGAATTTTAGTGGTTTGTTGTCATGAGATAAGCTGTGGTTATAAGGCCATTACAGGTGGAGCCTTTGACCTAATATACCAGGATTGGTTTTTCATGCTCAGTTTCTTTCCTCCAGGAAGTTTTACAAAACCACTGTACATCTCCTGCATGCGCTTCAAGAACTCTGGCAACAAATGAGCTTGTGACCTTGAATAAAATGTAAGGTGCACTGGTCCTTCTTTTATCATATAACACTCAGCCACTGATGTTCCATTTCATGAAATGCCCACCAATTGGGTGTCCACAGATGGCTGGCTGTAGTGCTAGTACAACACGAATGCTATTTTTTGATGAGAAGGGAATTATTCTAAAACATCTCCAAAGAAGCAGAATGGGCAACTAGAATCTTCACTGTCAGCTGAGATGCCAAATGAATGTAATTTATAACAAGTTCATTTTCCATACTACATACCGAGGGGGGGGGTGGATAGTGGACATTGGATTTGTAATTGAAGGGCAAAGATTGCATCAAATTAGGTGCCCTTCAGTTCAATTTCAGATCAACTCACTCACACTAGTGTTGTGTGTGTAAATGGTTTGGGACCTACATTTCTCGAAATGTAAATCTCGTATTGAAACTTATTTACATTCCTTGTAAATGTGAATGTCTGATATCCAATTGTGGTGGTGTAATTGTAAATTGTAAAACACAAAATGTGTAAGTGTACAATCATGTAAATCTATTTTATGTTGTGTAAGATAATGTAGATGTAAATGTAAGAATTAATATATTTATATGATTTTATGCAACTGTTTAAAATAGTTTAAGTGTAAAACAAATGCTCTTACATGATTTTATATGGTCATGTTTAACAATGTAAAAAGTATGATTTTTACTTGGGGAGGGGTGATTTCATAATTTATTGGTGGTAGGCCAATCAAATGACCCATTGCAACAAAAGATATATATCAAAACATGCACCCACAACTAATTAGTATGGATGTGCAAGAATGTATAGTCATGAAAGGTATATAGTCAAATTATCAATAAAATAATGAAAACACAACACTAAAACCCTCAGTTTGGTCACAAACAGGGTGAGATTCCAGAAAAAAAAACAAACACTAAAGGACAAGAGGAGTGAAACTCAGAAAACCATCAATTTTTGTGGGACATTGAGTTTCACCCTATCTTTTCCTTTTCATTAGCACCTCCACTGCTCCTACATATATTTTCACTCCTCCTAAATGTACAGCTACAATAATTATTCTCAAACCTTGTGCATTAAATGTTGAGTTTAACATTTCATACCCAAATTTAATAAAAATTTCTTATATTATTCTTCCCACTGAAAGAAGGGTTTGCGAGGAAAGGAGGTCCAAATACAGGGCGACGTTATGGATAATTATAGTATATACAATTACACAACTCAAAACATTTACGCATGGTTTTGTAAGTAAATGTAAGTATATATATACACAGCAATAATATGTGTGTAAGTGTAAAAAGTTCAAATGATATAAATGATTTATGCTTACACAAGATTTACATGCCTGACATACAACTATTGACACTTACATGCACAACACTGACTCACAACTACCATGGTGATTTTTCCCTAAAGGCGCTGTGAATACATTGCTTAATGCCTAAAGCATTTTGGAAAACATCCATTTGTGTCTTAGGGGGTTTAATCCAATGTTGGTCTAGCATGTAGGGTTTTGATAGGTCTGTAAGATGTACTCAAACACACACTACACACTTGGGTATATAGAAGTGGAACTGATTAATTTCACTTTATGAAATTAATTCTAGGACATACTTTGATTCACCATTTGCCTTCACTGACACCACCATTGCACTTGTTCATAGTTACAACCCATAATCTTTGACCTCCATTTGATTAGCAACCTATTATTGAGCACCAGGTATACCCTTGGGCTTTCATTGGCTGAATGATTTGGTAACCCTTGATTGCTTGGATGAACATTTCATAAGGGTTCTATGCAAATGAAAGGAGGACATCTCAAATTTCTCAAAGGATGGTTACGTTTAGTAAGCAACAAAAAGGTGTTGAATTTTATTGGTTACTAGGAGTAGTTGAGGTGTAAATGCTTCAAGACTAATTGCAATAACTAAAGAATCTATTTATGATCTCATTGGTTCTTACAAATTGTTTCACATACAAATTCCAATCTCCTTTCTTTCCACTTGAATTCGTAATGTTTAATAAATACAAATATTCAATGTGAATGTGCTTCAACTATTCTCAATAGTCAATGCCCCAAGACTAGTTTCCTTATCGGTCTAAATGAACCAACCCTTGTGATTGCACTAATTGAAAATGTATGTAGTTGGATCACCACTAAATTTTTGTTGGTTCCTATCCATGTGTTAACCACACAATGTAACACAATTTGATTGTTTAATTTGTTTTTTGGTTTAACCTTACCCCTTTCTAAAAACTTTTTTCTATGCACACCCACCATTTTTGGGAGTTGAACTGCATTTGTCACAAAGGCCTCCTTCATTGTGCTTCAAATATTGGTTTAACAAAAAGACAAATTAATGTCATGATATAGTCGAGAGATGAAAATTATGTAAAAAACAACAAACTAAATGTTTACAAATTTCCTAATCATGGATTATTTTTCGACTCATGGTACTTGCATTTTCCTCCCGTAAATTGATATTGGTAGATTTTAGTCACTAATTCCAAGCATCCCATGCAACCTTGAAGGGTTTTATATAAACAATTTTGCTTATTCAAATTGTTGAATTGCAAGGTTGTTGGTTTTTCAGTTCATGAAAAGGCATTATGTGGGATGAACCTCACACCCCATGCAAGAATGCCAATGAATTTTTACCACTTGTTAAAGGCTAACCATACCAATAAAGGTTGTTAAACCTCTTGCAAATGTTGCATCTCAACCTAAAATTAATCCCACTAAGTTTTGGTTTTTTTCTTCAATCAATCAATTACCTTTTTCTCCTTGTGTGTTTACCTTGTTTAAAGGTTGTTCAAAATACATAATTATGTGTCACAAACTTAACATCTTACGACTTAGTAATGAAAATCATGCAAAATTTATTCATTCATAATTTGTACATTTCACACACTAATATCATACATTGAAAACACATTTAACTCACGGATTTATAGGAAAATGTGAAATTCATATGACATTTGTTCATTCATAGGTTTGTATTTCATCCATGCACACATTCATTTATGTATCAAATGTGTTTTCAATGCATGATATTCATATGCAAAATGTATGAACCTATGAATGAACAAACTTCACATGATTTTCATTATTAGTTTATTGAGTGTTAAATTTGGGATGTGGACTAATCATCTTGTTTCATTTAACCCCCTAGCTTGAATAGGATGCCCAAATTTGTCCATTTCCATGCAAGACGATGCATTTTGTCTAAATGTCAATGAAACAACATTTAGTTGCATAGGAACTTATGTATGCATTGACCTTGCAAATCCCACTTGACCCTTCATGAACCCACACAACATCTTCCATCATGTCTCCAAGCAAAATAATTACAACATCGCAATAAAATAAATGAAAATTTTACACATAAAACAAGTGCATTGATATAAATTGAAGATATACAAACCAACAAATAAATTATCAATTGATGTGAATATTGTAAGTAAACCTTAAACCTTAAAGTCTGAAAACACAATAAAAGGAGTCAAGGGTGTTAAGGTAAAAGTCCTTTTCCAAAGGTTACACATGACATGTGTCAATTCTATGTTGATTTACAACTTTAGAATTTATATTTTGGATACCTAGTTTAACATTGCATATTAGATATACATATGTTTTGATTACAAATAGATTTTATATCATGTATATTATGTATTCATGTTTTCTATCACATAAGTATGAACAATTTTTGTTACAACCACATTTTCAATATCCATAATTTTTAAGGTCATACAAGCATTTTAATTACAAATTGATTTCATATCATATATATTAGTGTGGCATGTGCCATTGGCCCAAATGTGAACTTGTTATAATTGACACAACATATGACATTATTTTGCCAGGTATATTTGTATCCCATTAAAAAAAAATCAAATATGAAAAAAAATCATTTACTTGAATTGAATATTAAAATTGCAAGTGTGACTCCATTACAAAATAACATGAACTCAACATATCAACATTGTCCCACACCCCGAGTCCAAATTTCACAACATAAATTCCATTAAATTTGAATAGTCAAGATTTTTCCAACAACACCAAAGGCACATCACAATTCTTTCTACTTGAATTGAATGGTAGACATTCAAGTGTTATCCACATCCTCAATTGACATTTCTTTCGAAAACTTAGTTTTTTGGAATTTATTTGAGTTTTCAACGACATAAATCATTTAAAAATTAGTATCTCCCACATCCTAAATCCAAATTTTACCAAATAAATTTGATTAAATCTTCTTCATTAAGATTTTCAAAAAACACCAAAGACACATTCCAATTCCTTCAAAAATTTCAGCTATTCTTTAATTTAAACTTTTAGTGCAAAAATTATCCAATATTCAAGAACTTTTGCACCACAAGTCCAAACATCATGGAACCAAGCCCATGCACCCCTCCTCATTGAGAACTTTCCAAAGACACCAAAAACATGATTTGAAACATCTTGGTTTGATGGATCTCATAATCAAAAAACAAAACAAAAAAAACTACCTTCCCTCATCAATTACACATTCATGTCTTCTATCACATAAATATGACCAACTTTTGTTAAGGCCACATTTTCAAAATCCATAATTTTTAGGGTCAAAAACATGTTCAAACCAAATGTGCTCAAATCAATGATAAAAACAATTTTTATTAGTTCAAATCCTTTTGCCTTTCTAAACATCAAATGTTAGAATCCTTTTGCCTTTCTAAACATCAAATGTTAGAATCCTTTTTAATATTTAGAAGGAATGCCGCACATTTAATCAAAAAATAGGTATTTGAAAGAAAAATCCATTTTCAAGGTTTGAATGCTTTGAACATGCAAAAATATTTTTGATTTATGTCAAGCTTTGAGCATGTAAAATTTGTGATTAATGAAAAATGACCCAAAATGTTTTTGTGACAATCCAAGCTATTATGTTTTTCTTATAATCTTTCAAACATATAAAAATGTAGTTTTAAAAATTGTTTACTAACTTGGGTGATTCGTTTGACTATGTTTTTACTTTAAACCCATGTTAGGTTCTAAATGTGGGTATTGTAGTATGTCAAAGAAAGTCCTTTCTAAGCATATGAATATTACTCAAGAAAAATTGGCCAAAAACATTACCCAACCCCATTTTCACATGGAAAGTGACGATGAAATGGGGTGCCAGCAAACTCAATAATTCTTATTCAAAATGTTTAATGGAATTATATTAAACTCTAAACCCTAACATGCGAAACAAGTGTGAAAGAATTAAATGTGTATAACACAATTCATCACATGATGATGTGTGACAAGATACATACATTTGGAAGGGGGTGTATATATGATAATCACTTGCCTACACTATACATCAACGCAAGAAGAACTTGAACATTTGTTTGTTCTTCATTTTATTTGTTGTTGATAAATGTTAATCAATGCCTTTCTTTTGTACTTAGGTTTCTTCCAAGGCGACATCCTAAAAAGCTATACCATAATTGATTAATTTTTTCCCCTTATTCTCCTTCTCCTTCATCTTCATCTCAAAAAATACATGTCATCATAAAAAAATTGAATTCCCTTGCAACACATCATTAAAGTTCTAACAAGGAAAAAAGAGCCCAACAACAAATAATAATAAAAAGGCTTCAAAACTCCTTGATAATGATGTCAAAGGATTTTCTATTACCACTTCCATAAAGTTCCAAGTAGCAATAGCAAACAATCAAAAAAATGAAAAAAAGAAGAGAGCTTCAAACTCCCTCAACAATAAGAACATCTTTTTCTTCAACTTTTTCTATGACAAGAACAACAAGAAGGCTTTTCTTCTTCTTTTGTGGCACCAACAAGAAGTTCTTATGAAAAGCAACAAGAAGAAAAAGAAATCAAATAAAACAAAAAAAAAGAATGTGGAAGTACCTTTTTTTGTTTTTTTGATGGCAATGACAACTCACAAAACAAAGGGGGGAAAACTTGAAGCTTTGGAAAGCTTCAAGAGAAAAAAACAAAAGACAAAATGGGGAGAGGATATGGGAGGGTTGTGGCTAGTTTAGAAGGAAATGGAGGATTGAAAAATAAAAAATTACCATTTTGTTCATTTTTTTTGACCAAAAATAAACCAAACCACCCAAATACTATTGGAGTTATGTTTCGTCCCAAAATAAGGAATCCAAACTAGTGGAGTCATGGGGGCTAGGTCACTCTAGGAACAAATTAGTTGACATTTGTTGTCTTCTTTTTTTTCTTCTTCTTCCTTACACACAAGACACTCACGTTGTGGATTGAAAAATATAACATTAATTGCAAGGAAGTAGATTGGATGGTATTTGGTCATAGTATGGAGCTAGCAAGAAGGTCCCAATTTTTTGTTGGATTTAATTGAAGAAACCAAAGATGATTAGTGGGTTTATGCTAAAGGAAGGCAAGGAAGTAGGAAGAATTCTTGCCCATTTGGAACATGAATTTGCAATGAAGAGGCAAAGAGTTTTGTGTTGTGTAATGTTCCAAGATAGGAGGTCTTAAGGCTTTCCCTAAATGAACATTAACTTGCTTGAAATGGAACTAAAAAACACTAATTTTGGAAATGGCCTTTTTCCAAGGGCACTCACATACCCCAAACAAAACATCAACATAATATTTTATGATTTTATGATTTTTTCCATAATATTCAACTTTTCAAAATGTTGATGTGGGTGTTAAGAATATTCCATGAGTTCCAAAATAGTCGGGATTTGCTTTCATTTGTCCACAAAAAGAATAGGCAGCTCAAATTACTTGGCAATTGTGAATAATTTTTTTAAATATTCAAACAATTACAATTGAAACATAATATAAGATGATGTCAAGTCAAAGGTGGGATGGTTGAAAAATAAGGACTTTCTATTAGTGATTTAGTTGGCAATACATGAAGGTAATTTTTTCAAATTGAAACACCTTAACAAACTAAGTTCATTGATTACATTTAATTGGTCAGTGTACATGTAAATAATTTTTGCAAATTGAAACATTCACATAAATCAAGATTTTCAAGTGCACTCAATGACCAATACATGAAAGTCGTTTTTTCAAATTGAAACGCCTTGACAAAAGAAGTTTTTGGAATGTAGTCAATTGGCCAATAAATGAAAGTAGTTGTTTCAAGTTGGAACACCCTACAAATAAAGCACTTTGAATGCATTCAATTCACCCATAGATGAATGTACTCCTTTCAAAAATGCTTTCAAGTTAAAGTAGTTTTATAAATAAATATTTGGAGTGATAATAGATGAAGGTAATATTTTCAAGTTGAAACATCCTTCCAAATCAAACTTTTGGAGTGCATTCAATTGGCCAATAGATGAAGGTAGTTCTTTCAAATTGAAACATTCTAATAAATCAAAATTTTGGAGTGATTCAATTGGCCAATAGATGAAAATAGTTTTTTCAAGTTGAAACATTTTAATAAATCAAGTTTTTGGAGTGATTCAATTGGCCAATAGATGAAGGTAGTTCTTTCAAGTTGAAACATTTTAATAAATCAAGTTTTTGGAGTGATTCAATTGGCTTATAGATGAAGGTAGTTCTTTCAAATTGAAACATTTTAATAAATCAAATTTTTGGAGTGCATTCAATTGGCCAATAGATGAAAGTAATTCTTTCAAGTTGAAACTATCTAATAAATCAAGTTTTTGGAGTCCATTCAATTGACCAATAGATGAAGGTAGTTATTTCAAATTGAAACATTTTGATAAATGAAGTTTTTGAAGTGCATTCAATTGGCCAATAGATGAAGGTAGTTCTTTCAAATTAAAACATTTTGATAAATCAAGTTTTTGGAGTGCATTCAATTGGCCAATAGATGAAAATAGTTCCTTCAAGTTGAAACATTCTAATAAATCAAATTTTTGGAGTCCATCCAATTGACCAATAGATGAAAATAGTTCTTTCAAATTGGAACCCCATTCAAATCAAACTTTTGGATTGCATTCAATTGGCCAATAGATGAAGGTAGTTCTCTCAAGTTGGAACACCTTTTCAAATTAAGCATTTGGAGTGCATTCAATTAACCAATAGATGAAGGTAGTTTTTTCAAATTTGAACATTTTTTCAAACTAAACATTTGGAGTGCATTTAATTGGCTAATAGATGTAGGCAATTTTTGCAAGCTTCAACACCCTTCTAAATAATTTTTTTTGGAATGCATTCAATTGGTTGACATATGAAAGTATTTTTTTCAAAATTTGGCATTGTGCCAAATCAAGTACTTGTAATTGAAAACAATCAAATAGATTACTTAGCAACTTTTGAATCATGCATTTTTGGAGGCACAACCATTTAACATTATTCAAATTTCGCCCTTGGATGCATTTTCCCACAATAGTTAGTGAAGCTTTTGTTAGGTCAACCAACCTAAGGTTGCAAAATCCCTTTGAGCTGATTTGGGACAACACAGGCAAGTTGACACATTTTTTCAATGAGATGCCTTCTAAATTTTCCACCACCTATCACATGAAATGAAAAAAAAAGGATTATTAATATGTAAGAACATTTCATCCTAATGCCAATTTTTTTTGGAAAAACATGTACTTATTAAATCAAGATTCAAAGTTAAAAAATTGGTTTTCGACATTAAAAAAAATGATAGAAAATTAAATTATACGATTGAAATAATATGGTGACAACCTTGTCCTTTTGTAAAAGGATATTTGATTCATTTGATTTTCATATAAATGGATTCATAATTGAAAATTCCATTGCAATATTTTGACCCATGTCTTGTAATTGGTCATGTATGTACAAGGTTCCACCTTCTACCATGTGAATTAAATATCTATGTTATAAATTTTGTAATCCAGATCTTTGGGTGCGAATAATCTCCACTCCATAGTTGATAAATTTTATTTATATTCAAACCACCCAAAAAACAAACAATATCCGAAAAATGTTTTGATGTTGCTTATCCAAGTGGTCATAAAAAATCTTCAATTTACTCCAAAACTCTTCATTATCATTGCTCCTAATGAAATTTTGCCCACTTTTCAATTTGTCCAATGCACCTTCCCAAATTTCTAATTATTTAATATTTGCACCAAAAAAAACTCAATACTTTAAGACTTAAAGGGATGCTGTTAATCGTGTCATGGAGGAAGTGTCAAGCTCCATGCATGATGGTGCTGCACCAGCCACGATCGACATCAGTACGTCACGCTGCTGCATCCGAAGGAGCACTACAGCATGCGAACGGTGCATTTCAGTCTTGCATTCATTCATTTGGGGTTTGCAGGCCTTCAAATATTGGCAAGGGTGGCGTTGGAGGACGGTGTGTATGTTCTCCATCTATCGTAACCTCCTTGGTTTCGTCTTGATTGGCCCCTTGGCTTAGTATGTGGAAAGGTCTGCAGGCAGCATACATTCTTCTTCCATCGCATGATTATTTTCTCTCACTCTTTCTGGCCGTCATAACATCCGAGGAGCGACTCTTGCTAATTTACCTTTCGCAGTCCAACTTCCAATAGGAAATTTCGTGAGTTGAATTAGTTTGCAGAATACAAGTGGTCTGTTCTGATCAACCCCGATGGATCCAGTAGCTGGTACTACTAAATACTAACGCAGACGAAAACAGCTCTCCTTGCTGATCAGACTTGGGATTTGGTGTATTTGTGCTGACGAGGGAAGAGGCCTCAACTGACATTCTCACTTTTATGTAAATTCAATCTGCTAGCACTCACAAGGTGAGCATCCCGAGCACTCCTTGAGTCTCCAAAATAACTTAAAGGCGCTGCAGCTGATCAGGCACTAATTCTAATGTTGTTGAACGATCTGTTTGTAAGTTAAGATTCTGCAAGCTGTGATGGTTTGTAGTTTTCACTGCACATGTATGACGAATTTTGTGAAGCTGGTGACGAGATCTGGAATAAGGGAAGGGAATTAGAAATGACACTGTGTAGGTGGTGGTGGTGCAGGATCGTAGGTTCGCAACAACTGTTTCTGGCAGGATTGTGGTTGACATCCCCCTTGTTCACTGCCGTTGCACAGAACCTGATTCCCATCTTCACATTCCTCCTCGCCGTTTCATTTGGGTAAGCTGCTGGACCGTACTTTCATGGTTGATTCTTTCTCTTTAAATTTTTTTTGGTTCATTTGATACATTAGAGATGCCTCTAAACCCTAAAGTAAAGGAAAGACACCATCAGTATACCCTGATGATGATGATGATGATGATCAGTATACCCTGATTTTCGTCATAAAGTAGGGTGAGATTAGAAAAACAGTAAACAAATACATTGCCATTAAAAACCGGGAGAGCAACTCAGTGGTAATCTGAGTTTCATCATCTGGTGTTGCATGTACTATTGCTATAAGTACTCTCAAATCTTGTGCATTAGAAGTATTGACGCTGCGTTTCTAGCATTTATATCCAAATTTAACTCAAAAAAAATTACTTCGCAGATAACAATATTTAAAATTAAAAGAGTTCAGAAATAAGAGCCCAAAGGCAGGGTTACTTTTGCAAACTTCTCTATTGTTTCAAAAACATGACAAATGTCAAGAAAACATGGATAAAAACTTAAAAGGTTGTTCATCTGAACGACTCAGACTTGGGCATTAAATATATAATATCCATTTTAGATTTTCTGTTTCACATGATTTTTATTTGAAGTATGTATAGCAGAGACTTTTAATTGTCGTAACAAATGTTATAAAATGCCAAATTTGGGTTCTCTAGTCCTTTTTTTATTAGACAGCCGAGTTTTGTAAGTTCCCTTTCTTTAGAAATTTAAACCCGAAATATTTCAAAACCATGATCAGATTAATGTGCAGAGGTGTGCATAGAAAGGGTGTCCATTTGACATGTTTAAAGAGACACATGACAATGTCAAGAAAACATGAATTCTATTAACCAGAATTTTATGTTCTTTTGGCAAATTGCCCTGAACAGTAACATGTGGTAATTATACATGTACACTAAAATTGTAATATATTACACTTTTCATACATGTTGTATATAGATATTCTTTGGAGGACATATGATTTCTGGAGATGGATAATTGAAAACAGGGTTTCAAGTTTCAACATATGATATAATATGTCATACTCTGAAATTGCAATATATATTTGAGACATCTCGTATTTATACTCTTTGGAGAACACAGGATTTCTGGGTCCACGGATGGAATTGGAATGACAATTTCTTGCTGCATGCAGGTTGGAGGAAGTGCGGTCTTTCAGAAGAGATGGCATAGCTAAGGTGCTAGGCACCGTCATCTGCATTGGTGGAGCAATATCATCTACATTGGTGGAGCAATGACAGTGTCATTATACAAGGGAATGGTAATCATCAAGGCCGACAAGCTACACAGTATGAATCTTCTTGAACTGGAAGCTGATCAGTACACTCAACCTTTCAGAAATTTGGCCACCATATATGGTCTCAATGGTCCTCTTGTGGAGTACAAAATCAACAATTTTCATCTTGGTATCATTTGTCGGCTGTTGAATACCTTCTCTTGGGCAGTGTATCTTAGTCTTCAGGTAGTCTACCTCTCATCCTATCTCTCTCAATATCTTCTAAAACTATTGCCACTTTAAATACTCAATTATTGCATTTGTTTTCTCTCAATATTCTGAAACCATCACCATTAAATTTACTTAATACCGCATTTGTTTCTTGGGCTGTCAAATTTAGATTCTCATCTCCTCGTCTTGGCCACTAAATATGGTGGGTGTGAATAAAGATGCCAATGCTGCGAAAGTTTCCAGCACCAATGACAGTAAATGCCTTCACATATATGTTTGGCTTCATTCAAGTAGGTCTGGTGGGTGCTGTTTGGGAGGGCAACCTCAAATTCCTTGACTTCAACCTTTCCTCATCAGGTCAAGTCATTGCTGTCCTCTATGCAGTAAGTATCGATTCATCTGATTCCCTGAAACTCATAAAATAACTGCTACGTTTGTATTTTGTTCACACGCAGGTATCACTTCGTATATTTGCTGAAACACTTGAGATAAAAAGGTATTTTGGGTATGCTATAGAATAATGAAATATTATAAAAATTTGTTAAAATTGAGAATACTTTAAATATAAGTCATAATTAATCATAAGCATCTTATTTACATTTAAGTGAATTGTAATATTTTACTTCCTCATGAGTAAGTTGCACTCCATATTTTTTTCACACCATTTGGAACAAATGAAAGTGACTTGGACCCCATAATTTTGTTATAAATTAAATGGTTTATGGAGGGAGCGAGGGACGAAGGATCACGAATGGACTCATAACAAAGTTCTGTTCATAATTTCATGTGGAGGGAATCATAGCTTCAGGTATCAATTATGTTCTACAGTCATGGTGTGTTCAGAGGGCCGGTCCCTTTATAGCTTGTGTGTACAACCCATTGCAGATGGTGTTGGCAGCCGCCTTGGCAGTATTGATATTGGGTGACACTGTATTCCTTGGAACGTTAGTCACCTTCACCTAGCTTCCCATTACAACTCAATCAATTCCAAGCTTATTTCAGTTTATTGCACAGCTTTGTACAATCACTTAGATTTGGAATTTTCAGTTCATGAAGCTGTAGGTCCAGGATGCTCATACTTAATACTTAATACTTCATACTTAAACAGGATCAACTCTGGACACATGCATTCAGCAAAAGCCTAGAAACAAATGTCATGGAATTTCATAATAAATTACCAAAGAAGTTGCATACTTGTATATGTGTCTAGATCTAATTTATGCTTACATTGGTGTTTTGTTAAATAGATTGCTTGGAGCTATCTTGGTAGGGGGGGGATTTTACAAGGTGGTTTATGGCTAAGCGTTGGAACGGAGGTTAAAGCGCGATTCAGCATTGACATCCAATTCCTTGGCAGATCCTGAGAAGATTCAGGTCACAGAATCCTTGATGTCTAACCTTGAAAGGCCTCTTTTGGGTTGAAACAATTTACAGAATTAGAACTCTGAAGTCATGAATGGGGGATTCCTCCATCATCTTTGGATGAAGATGCCCGAAACGTCTTCAAGATCATATGCCCTGACATCTAAGTTCAGGACATTTTAGAGGATGCGTTTATGAGTAAGAACTAAGGACTTTCAATGAACTTGCAAAATATTGGCATTCTGCAAGAATTGACATTCATCTACAAATTGGTTTAAATGGCTTGAAAGGAACAATAGACTAGATTGGGATAGCACAAGAAATATTCTCTACAAGTCTTCCTTGTATTTCCATAACTAACAACTGTGGTTAGCTACCTACTAACCAATCACATGCATTAAACTATAAAATAAACACCAAGCGCCTTCCCTCCTTAGGTACCTACAAAGTAACCATTTACATTCCCCACCTGAGTATGATATTGAGTGAGATATGCCCAAATGTATGAAATTTGATTGATATTTTATTACATATAGTAAAGGACGTGGTGATCATTTTTAGTGAAGCATTTTTCATCATCTGATTCGTCTATCCATCCATATTGTCATCCATCCATGGATGGCATCATACAAGGAAAAAAACCCTAGCAGAAATAAATAATCCCTCCCCCCTCTGCGCATGTGTCGTTGTCTAGAAAAGGCATGCCCACCCGGGTGAGCAGGGGGGGTCACCCCCAAGATTTTGATATCAATATTAACAACAAACCCAACATATATTTTAACAAAAAATTATATATATGAATTCCAAATTGCATTCATTTCAAAAGCATAGTTTGACACATAAACAAACTAATTTCACATATGAAGAACAAATAATTGGTTAAACAATAGAAACCAATTAATTCCCAAATAATTGATTTAAAAATGTAGATGTAATTATGAAGTTAATGTTTCATCTTGAAATGCATTGGTATATCATATACCCTATATTAATAACCAGAAAATCATATATAAATCACATATGTATTCGTTATTAAACTTTTAATTCAAAAAATTGAAACAACTTATGATTTAATTCCAAACCTTTGATTGATGAAAGTTAACAACTTTTGATTTGTTGTTTAAACACAATTCAATTTTAATAAAAAATCTCTGCTACAAGTGTCATAATTTACTTATTGAAATATTTTAATCATTTATTAAAGATTAACAATTCACTTATATCCCATGGTATAAGTTTTTCCTTTTGGGCCTTCCTTGGTCCATAGTATTTTATAAAGATTGTGCATGACAATCAACAAGAGTCAAGGTTACATACAGAACAACATTGGAATATATTTGCCATCTCTGGTCTTTTGCCATGGTCAACTATAAGTTGTTATCTCACAGGTCACAAGCCGTGCAAACATCAAGATTTTCAGCGACCAGGGTCCCAATGAATACATGTGGAATGTGATACATAGAGAGGTTTTGGAAATGTAAGTTGTAGTTATAATTTTGTAATATGTATCATCAAATACACACACTTGTGCATTAGGCACGTGGTTCAAACTAGTGATGATAACTTAAGTTGTCCCATGCAATTTAATGCCAAGTTATAATTCTAATGTAGAATATGCCACAATGAACATCACATGCATATTGTACATTGCAATGAATAAACCACCAAGTTTCTCTCACAGCATTTATGTTTCACGGTCACGGTCATGGTTGATTGCATTTATGACAAATAAGTATGGGACAAAAGGAAGATATTAAATCAGTAATGAGTTCACCTTTGTTTGTTGCGTAGTCAGGGCGGCCTTTTTGTTTATTGCATTTATGTCTACCAATTATGGGACAACGGGAAGACGAGTTTGATGTGGAGTTGATGATGGAAAGCCAGTTTCGCCCCCTTTGGGCCCTTCCTTTCTTTTATTTTGGTGCAGTGTCTGTGCTTTACTTACATTGATTTGGGTTAGCAAGGGCTTTTGGTGCTATGATTGCCTGACTTTAGAAATAACGTTATCATATCACCAACTAGTTGGTCCCTTCTGGGACCTGGAGTGGAGGTAAGCCTAACACCGGCTTTTATTGACTACGTCCGTCTCTCTCTCAAGTAGAGTAGTACTGCTCCTGCAGCACTAACCTAAACGTTGTCAGCTTGGGTCACTCGACAGAGTCAACACAGACAGGGGATGATGATATTACACTCTTCCTTTGCAATATTACCTAGTTCATTACCTATTAAGAAGAGGTGAGGACTTTGAAAATTTCAGCCTGTTGTTTCCAGCAACTACAAACACACTGAATGATTGCTAGTCATAGTATGAGACTTGGAAAAAAGAACAGTACTAATTTGGAACGGTTGAACTATTTACAGAATCTTAACAGACTGTTGTTCTCTAACGTTGTAGACCAAGCTGCCCAGAAAACTGAATACTACTTAGCCTACTACATGGGGGTGGTGGGGGGGGCGGATAAACAAGCTAGCAGCAGCAGCAAAATCACTGGCATATATTCGTCTTCTTCAGCACGTGGACGCTTTCTGCAACTGATGTCCACAGACATGTCTTTCATGGATTCAATGATACAAATGAGATCGGAGGGGATTTTCACAAGAGCCCTATGAATTATATGGTCCATCAAGCTTGGACTTCTTGTGCAACTCTAGCTCACCTTTTTTTTTCCCCCAAAATAAATATTGCTGCTAGTGAGAACCGGCATGTAGGTTGCAATAGCCTACCATTGTGCCCTTTATTAGTACCCAACATATTTATTAAAAAACAATTCCCCAGTAACAGGGCAACACTAGCCTCAATGCCTTGATTGGTTTTACAAAAAAATTGTGGACTCTGAGAAACTTTTTCAAATTCCCATCTAGCAATTAAGTAGTTTCAATGACATTCAATCAACCAACAGGCCAAGCCAGTCCATTTAAATTATTTCTAAACATTACAAATATCCCATGCTTAGATTAAATCAGGGTGTCTGAGTTCAGATTTAACATTTTTTGGGCTTAATATGGCCACTGAGAGGCCTCACTCAAAAAGGTCAAGGTACCAACATGGGTGCTGGTTCACCCTGGCTTTGAAGCTGTTCAAAATGATGCCACGTGGCGCTCTGAAATTTCAGATTGCGTTTTGAACCCTCAGGCCTACCTCCACTGATGACTCCTTATTATTGCAGACAGCACTGTCTGCTTTGTTGGCTCTCTCAGGCAGAGACATTGTGGGAACACCTTTTCGAATGGGGTATAGGGATCGGAGAATCAAAAGTAGGTTGAATGGAGAAGTTTAGCTGTCAATTTTTATTAAAAAAGTTGGATGAGGAGAGCATAGAGGTTCAATTTATTTTTTTAATTCAGTCTCTGAAGTGTTTTTTTTTTCAGATGTGGGGTGTTATTGAAAAATAAATTGAAAAATAAAAGATTTTAATTATGTGGTATTGAGAGGGGTAAAGAGTTTTTTTTTTCGAGTTATTTCTTGGGTGAGGTTGAGTGATTTGAGAAAAAGGGGGGTAGGAACCGAACATGGCAAGATTTCAACACAAAATTTTTTTATTTCAACATGTGATCTGCTTGTGTGATAGTAGCAAGGTAAGATGGTGTTATCAACCACCTTCTGGTGATAACATCTGCTGATAATTTGTTTGGTCTTGGTGGTTGGGGGCCCTCCCCTGGCCCTCTTGTTGGGTTCCCTTTCTGCATTGGAGGTTTTCCACAGCCGTAAAGCACTGTCGGATTTTTTTACCGTACTTTGATGTTATGTTTATAAAGTAAAATCTTCCATGTGATCGCAGTGCATTTCGGGAAATGGAATTCCCTTCGTACCGTTGTACAAAGGGCATTTTAGGGCATTTCTTGTGATGGCAGAGCATTTCGGAAAATGGCATTCCCTTTGTACCTTTGTACCAAGGGCATTCCATGAAATGCACTGCCGCCTTGTTTTATTAAAAAATCTGGAACCGCTGAGCGGGTTCTTATTTCAGTAATTCCCTGCTCCTGGGGCAATACCATACACACACACAAAACAAAAACTATCCTTGGCGGTGAGGTCGGAAATAGGAGCCCCTAGATAGGACGGCCTCAACAAGCATGAAGAACATGTCAAGTTTCTTTTCAAAAAGTCTTGCCAGACGTCGCATATGTCAGGATTTTTCATAAAAAAAAGCATTTTTCTCCACAAGTGGAAGGGATAAACATACCCCCCTAGGAAGAACTTTTTGGATAAAACCTCAACTGTGTGGATAGGAAAAATATAAATACTGGGTGAGTTTGCACCATTGAAGCATGCGATTAGACTATTGGTTCTTGCGCACTAATGAGTATCAGATGGAGACTTTAAACAACCCCCCCAAAACCATGTTTGCCTACCACATATGGCCCAGGGGCAATACACACTTATGGCTTTTTGCACTTGTGACAACTTTCCTCTTTGTACACCTGGATATCAACTTCTTCACCCCTTCTTTTTTAGCACTCATTCGAACCGCGGCATATTCCTTCTATGATGGATAAATTTTGTTCTCCTAATTGGAACTCCCTGGTACATTGCAAGGCATATCTTGGATGAAGATAAGTCAAAGTTTGTTGGTTTAGCTCAACGAAAAGGTTTTGGCCCAGCATTTTTGCACAACATGTTCAGGCTGGCAAAAAGCCACATCAAAGCTTAACACTGTTGATTGGCTAGATGGTCAGATCATTTCAAGTGGGTTTATAGTAGCTTACATTTTGCAATCCCAGTTTCAGTTTCAAGCGCGAGGTTGAGAGGAAATAAATAAGTTCCCTTAAACTTTAAAACTATCTTGGTGGATTCAGTACAGATTTTATAATTTTTTAAAATGCTGAATTGTTTAAATATTCTTCTCAAAAAAAAAAAATCGTTAGTGAAAATGAAGAGTCTTCTGAAACATTCTGATAATTTTTATTTTCTAAATGGAATCTTCAAATTAATTAATTATTAGGGCGACGTGTGCTGAAGCCATCCTTGTACTGGGGTCACTAATCTTGGATGTGAGAAATACTCGTACAGGGCCACATACTCAGCATGCCAGAGAGTGAGCAAAACAGTCCTGGGTTTCAAACCAGTAGTGTGCAAGTGGAACTCATGCTGGCCCTGCTATTGTGCTTCAAACCGGGGTTTCTTCTCTTCTCAAAACGAAGAAAACAAATGAGAATAGACAAAGAGTAGGCAATAATAGAAGGCACCAGTATGATGCTCTTGCCTTAAGGGCAAACTTCCAAATTGAGCAAACTCTTCATCCTCTCTCTTTTTTGTATTGTATGTTGCCATATGAAGAGATAAAGCATAGTTAAAAACAGAAGGCACTCGTGTAATGCAAGGTTGTAATGCCCTTGGCCAAAGCGCCAGGTGCGAAATTGAGCAAACTCTCCTTCTCTCTCTCTTTTGTCTTGTATGTTGCTAGCTCATCATTACTTATGTCAGATTAATCATGTAGATGCACAGGGGAAAGGGGTTAACCGCTAAGCGCCATTTGACATTTTCAGTCTCAGTTTAATGGTTCAACCAGCCCTCGCAAAGCGTCCAGAAACGCCCTGTAAAACGTGGGAGTTTGGACAATCCAACTTGGTAGCGTTGTAGACCACAAAACGTCCAGAAGCTCCCAGCAAAATGTGGGATTTTGGAAGATCCAACTCGGTAGCTTTGTACACGACTTGATTTGAAGCTGGATCCTTTCTATACCAAAAACAAACCAAAAAGCAAAAAAGAGCGTGGCAACTGTTTGTCAGGTGGATTCTGCTGTTGTGTCTAAAACCCAAATTCTATTAAATAAATTAAATTAAATTAAAAGAAAGAAGAAGAAGAGTAAATAGAAGGCATGGGTCTAATGTCTAATGTCTAAAGGCCGTACTGCCTTTGCCGAAATGGCAGTTCCAAATTCAGCTAACTTTCCTCATCTCTCTTATTTTTTTTGTATGTTGGTACAACATCTAGGGTAAGGCCATCGTATTGGATCCAACTTTTGGAAGTTTTACCTTGTTAGAATCAGTTTCAGATTAGGTGAACCCAATTCTTTGGTGAAAGTGTTTAGATTGGAACCGATTGTTTTTGGTGTTCAGATTGTGTACACAGTAGCTAGATGTACAACATCTTATCTATTGGCAGGGCCAGCATGTTTGTGATGCCTTGTTTCTATTATGTTGCGATCTGAACAGAAAAATGTACCCTACGGCTGGAGGATTGGGGTTTAGGGGAATGAGGGCATGTGTGAGGTAGTAGCCAGTGTTGGGCTCAATTTTTGGCAATGCCCTCCTTCAAAGACCTTACCAAGCATAAAGACATAAGTTAAAACTTTCTTTATAAGTGAACAGTCAAGATTTTCTAATAATATTGAGAATTTAAGACTATTTTTTCAAAAAATAGTTTCATAACCAATAACATCTTATTTTGAAATGGATTCGTCATCTTTCCTAGAAATGTGATTATATTTATGAAAAAAAATCCATTTGGAAGATTCTTTGAATTTTTAATAATAAACTAGAATAAAATGCTAAGAATATGACTATTTAGAAAAATATGAAAATAATAAATACCATAAAAGGTATTGATGCTTTCCTCCAAGAAATACCATGAAAAGTTGAATTGTTAGGGTATGTAAGTTCTATAATAATTAGGTTAAATTGAATGCCTAGGGTTTTATAATATCTAACAGCTTCAATTTTAAATGATTGGATGAAATTAGTTAGGACAATGATTGTGGATGTATATTGTAGAGGAGTGAAAAGGGATAGGCAAGAGTCAAGATTTAAAATTCAATGGCTATAATCAAAAATTCAAAAAAACAACTTTCTCATTGGATCTAATAGTCTCATGCTAATGATCACTTTGATTACCAATCCAAATCAACTTAATATTTAGGGTGTGGTCAATGATTTACAAATAGTGGTTACCCTAAAATCAATGGCTATTGGGAAACATGTCATATATCCAACAATGAAAACAACCATTAAACATCCAAAGATTTGAATCATTTCAAATGTCAACATGTTTCAATAGTGATCAATTTTCTTTTATCAATGATCAAGAGTGGACAAAAAAGCCTATTCATTCAACCTCCTTAGAACTATATTTATGTTTTTTTTTTCAACCACCTTCTTCACTGGCTTTGTGTTAATTTGGCTCTATGCTTTACAAAGTATAGCTTTGCAAAGCATAAAATAAGCTTTTAACGTTCCCTTTTTTTTGTTATGTCTATTTTTATTAGAATATTTCTCTTGTTTTTTACATTTATTGCAAAAGTTTGCTGTTGTTCACTAACTTTGATTTCTACTCTTTTTTTCAATATATCTTGTGTTCATTGTTTAGTGTTCTACTTTTAGATTAGGCTTTAATGAACAATTGTATTTCTCTTTTGGCCTCATATTCTTGGGCTTCGGTAAGTGTTGCCTTAAATGCATTGTTTATTATTTTTTACAACTTTGTTTCATTTGATTTATTTTGGCTTGTTTTCTTTGTTTGGGTGATCATCTTATATTTTATCCTTTGTGTCCTTTGCTTATGTATGATTCTATTTTATGCAAAATTTTGTCTTGTTTGACATTTTTGGCTATTTTGATGTTTCTTGCCATGTTGTTTATTATTTGTTTCCTCTATTTTGTTTTTTCCCTCTTTGTGTATGTTTTTATATGTGTCATATTAAGCTTACTAATAGTCTTACCAAAGTTTCTTACTAGATATCATGTTAGGCTAGGTATTAATTTAAAGACACTCCTAACCTAGTGATGTCCATTATTTCAATCTAGTTTAAAAACTTGTGTAACGTGAATGAGGACATTTGGAAGCTTGGATGAAAGTTGAACCTTCATTCCTTGTCCTTTGTTTTCTTTTGTTAAATAAAATAAAAGCACATGGTAACCATAGTAAGCATTTTATCACAAACAAATTAATTTTAATTTAACTTTATAAGTTGGTACGAATAGAACTTTTTTTTGTAACTTCATAAACTCACAATGTATAACTCTCAACATTACAACTTAACAAAAAATAAAGAATAATAAAGAATGAAAGTATTTGTAATCTTCATCCAATCTTCCAAATGTCCTTCACATTACACAAATTGTTAAAGTAGATTGAAATATATAGTCACTAAACTAGGGATGTCATTTGATTAAAACCTAGCCTAATATGGTAATGAATATGAATAACTTATTTCACAATAAGCTCATTGGTCTATGAACCTTCTTGCTCGAAACTATTGTGGTTTGTGAATTATGAAGTTGTGATGTGAGATCATTCTCATGACCAATTGAAAACACATTAATCTTGTTTTTTACTTTCCTACACCCCTATATGGTCTCCCAAGAATTAAAGTTGTAGTTCCTTAAATTGTGAAGTTTGTTGTGGAATATGGCAACAAATTGCAAGTAAATAATGCCAGAATTTCAAAGCTACACAATTTTGGAACACGTCGGTACACTACACCCACTAAATCCATTATGGCAAATGGTTGGACAATAGAGGCATCATGCACAACTTCATGTGTTAAGGAAGAGAGTATTGTTGAAGGTTGTACAAAAATTGTTGTAAATTTTGCTCTACTAACATGAAGGTTGGACTTGGAATAATTATCAATGTTGGCTTTGTTGACATGAAGGTGGGACTTGGAGTGGTTTGGGTGGAAGGGTTTGTTTCATTAACAACAAGATAATCAAGTCCATCTTCTTGAGCGAAAATAGCTTAGAAAACTTACAAGCTATCAAATACCTTGGCGACAATGCGCATCCAATTGGAATGACTAAAAGAAAAGAACCTTTCCATGTTCTCATTATTCATGTTCTTATTTTGGATCTTAATATATATTAACCCACAACACCAATGTATAAAATGATTACAAGTGCCCCAAGATAAAATAAAACCCATTCAAAGATCCAACAAGTGAGTTATACTAATTCATTTTTTCAATTTATTGCCGATAGTCAAAGTCCATGAATTCAACATGAGAATCAAACAACCTCAAATGTTTAATTTTACTATTGATTTATGAATTGAAGATTGAATGCAATTTGCACTGAAAATCTTTTATCTAAAGCATTAAATTGTAATGGCCAATTTTTCCCTATGGTGACATAAATAAAAAACCTTTTCTTCTTCTCACCTATGCATAATCAATTTGGTTCATTAAAACATTTATAGCACACATCATGCATGATTTCTAACAAATCTTTTCAATCATCTCAAGGGGGTTCATATCATTTGTTTCAAATATATGTGCATCTTTTTATTCACATTTAAATCCAAGTGTGACTAGTACTAGGGAAAAAATGGCCTTTTTTCATCAACCAATTTTTGATTGCATGTTATCTTTAAGTTTGTTTCAACTACATAATTATATTTATTTCAAGAAATTCCATGTGTATGGATTTGCATTTCAAATATGTCTAATTATCAATTAATTTGGCAACTTTATTTCATTGGCCATTAATGGGGATTAACCTTTAGTCATGTCGACCCTTTGACTAATTTGGTGGGCCTTGTTTATAAATGAATGAAAGATGAAAATACATCACCAGAGGAAAATTGTCATTTTGCAAATGTTTTATGCAATTGTTAAATAGTTGTGTAAGACAAGTTGCACACAAGTATGTATATTGTATGTAAACAAACAATATATATGATATAATTTATATTTTTATACATATGTATTACTCTAAGGGGGTTGCCCATAGTGACATGTGGCATTTGAACCTTATTTCAATATTCATCATTGTTAATAAATGAATTATATGTCAACCAACCAATAAAATGTGAATCAAAATTTGACACGTGTTCATTTGTGAAGACCAATTATATGGTGACACATGGGATTTGAGCATTATTTCAATATTAATCATTATTAATAAACTAATACTATCTTAGCCATCCAATAAAATGTTAATCAAATTTTTACACATGTCCATTTGTGAAAGTCAATTATTTGGTGACATATGGCATTTTAAACATCTCATTGATTATTTTATTTTTAATTAATTTAGTAGGTAGGTCATAGATAGGTAGGGAGGTGGGTCATAAATAGGTTGTAGGTAGATAGGATGGTAGGATTAAATTACCTAGTTGGTACGTTTAAAATAATTTAATTTTGTGTTTGGGTTTAACTTTTGAAGTCAAACCTCTTCCATTGGTTCATCCCATGACATTTGGTGTTTGGTTTGTGAACAAGACAAATACACTTAGTTATATATTGTGCACATTTGGAATCAAGGAAAAAAGATGTTGGATAAAAAATTCAATTACAAGTGTAATCAATGTAATTACAACCCACATGCAGATATTACATGTTATCTATTCGATATTAACCAAAACAAGAGAAATCATGTCCTTTTCCACTACCCAAATTCACTAGGTTTTTAGTGAATTCGAACAACATTGACTATAATGCAACTTGTATGGTGTTTGTAAAAAAGGACTAGTTCTTTAAAACATTTTTAGTGAAATGTTTTTCTTTTCTTTTGGATAGTTGCATGTTCCACTAGATAATTTTTAGTTTAAAAATATGATATAAATATATGAAGTGCCAATTAATATGACATGGAATAATGCGCCAAATCATCATATAACTATTTTTTTGTTTTATGTTTACATCATAGAGTCATATATTACATTTTTGTCATGGCATGTCGTGACAAATTTACATGATGTGACAAAAATTATTTTTTATTTATTTAATTTCATTTCTTTCAAATTTTGTCAACAAAAATGTTTTGACACCATTTAAGCATGACGTATATGTTTGTAAATTGCATTTCTACAAAACACATTAAACATGCATTTATCAAGCATTGAACCCAAGACCTCATGGAAACACACTAAATTCTTAAGCATCAAACCATTTCAACACTTTATTAATAAAGATGAAAAGTTTGACTTTATTATGTTTGGCATGAAAATTGTTTAAAAAATTCAAACTTTAACATACTTTTTTTTTTGCAAAATTTATTCAGATGCTACAAATGAAAAAATGATCTTGAAGTTTATTCAATAATGCATTTGGAAAGATTATTATACTTTTAAAATATTAAAATAACAACTTAAAATAACATTTCATGAATAAATAAATAAATATTTTTCTGTTTCAATTGACCTAAAGTCTTTATAAATTCAATGTGAATTCAAAAGTGCATTTGTTAAGTCTTTTATTTAAAACTTCAATTACATAAAATGTGTCTTTTTTTGAAAAATTGCAAGTTTTTATTTTCCCCATTATGATTAGGTATAAATTTATTTACTTATTTTTACAATGTTGTTAAAATGGTAATCATCCATAATAAGATTACCACATTTGATTGTATACAAGTTGTATGGTTGGAAACTTGTTTAAATCTTTCAAAATTATCGTTAGTTATTATATAATATTGCAAAAATTAACAATATACATTTTAAATTTGGCCCAAAAATTTTTCTTTCAAAAAAATCATTTTTTGATGTGTTGTCACCTTTTGAACTTGGCAAATGTTGGTCATAAAAAGAAAAAAAATTCCAAAACACTAAACTCTTCCAACTGCCATAAAACCTTGTTTTACTACCTATTGCAACATAGACCCACCACCACATTGAATGAGACTATTTAACAATTAATTATGCCCATAGTTGTGGAAAGACATAATATA
Organism: Sphagnum tenellum; assembly: GCA_963921925.1. Lineage (NCBI taxonomy): Eukaryota > Viridiplantae > Streptophyta > Sphagnopsida > Sphagnales > Sphagnaceae > Sphagnum > Sphagnum tenellum. Next base: position 10,953,536 of record OY998150.1, read on the forward strand.
CATCTCATGATGTTTAAACATAATCTCTATAATACTAAAACTCTGAAATCCTACATTTATTCTCTACTATTTGGAACTTTCAAACTTCTTGATGGCTTCAAACCTTTGCGGTGAATTTTCAAGTTTGAACACAAAATTTAAAGTTTGGCACCCATGTCATCATGACTATGCATTTGTCATTTTCTCACGGCTATTACAATATCAATTCCCAAATTATAGCTCATCCCATGTCACACCACAATATGCATTAAACTTGAAAAAGGAAAAGTACCTAGTTGTAAACACTAAAATTGGTAAATTTTGCACAAACCTGAATGCATACACTTGAATTGTTATATTTTGTGTAATGCCTTTCAAAGATTACAACCTTGGTTGGCAACATCGAAAAGAACTTGAAAGTGTGAGACAACTTTTGTCAAACACTTATAACAAGGCACATCATGCACATCATTGTCTTTTTTCAAACACCTCCAAAAAAACCTAAAAGTTTGAACACAAATTTGAAATGAAAACCTCAGTGAAGTAATTAATTTCAACATGGTCATTGAACTTCTACCAAATATATCCAATCAATATGACCTAAGCATTTGTGGGAATGCATCTATGAGAAAAGCTTAGACAAAATTTATACTTTCATATCCAATTTGTATTTCAAGGGAAACACACACCAAATGAATATCACTTGAAGATTGGGGTGCTACAACAAACTTGACTTCACCAAAAGCATGAAAATCATTTGGAGGATAGAACCAAGAAGATGAAAAAAAACGTCAAAACATGCACCACCTAAAAGCCAAATATTAGGAGAGCGCTGATGGAAGGATGATCGACCATTGACATGTATGGGTATTGCATCCTATTCCATTCGATGAAGATGGCATAGTAGGTTATGAATTCAACTTAATATGAGTATGTTCCGCCGAGGAACCCGTTAGAATCAGGGTTTTGCAAAGAAAATCGTTCGAACCTTGAAAAGGGGAGGTAAAAAGAACAGGCCTGGGCCAAAACATGCGAGGGAGTACTCCTGTACCTAAGACATTTACAATCTTAGGCCTGTTTAATCATTTCTTATTATACAGTACTACTCGCTTCCTCACGTGTGATTGCGATCGGACATCAGTATTGCTGGTCTGTACGCAACTTTTATTATGTACCTACCCTTGTCTTCATGTATAGGCACTTCCGAGGCTGCCATTTGTACTTGCACTCTTGCGAAAATGCTCCAGCCCACCTAGGACAGTAGCTATTTAATGCTAATTAATGCTGGGGATCCTCAGCAGCAGTGTTTCTTTTTCACTCTTTCGATGTGACACAGGTGGACATCATCCCACGAGAGATTTAGCATGCCTGGCAATGATCCCACAGAAGGTTTAGCTTTAATGGCGAAAAGATTTAAGAAAACTGTCAAAACAGTACAAAAACCAGCAAAAAAAACTGCCTTCTGCAGTGAAAATCTGGCAAAATTGCTATGTCACTGGATGCAACCTGGCACCTTAAACCTTATTCAATAACAGTGTGAGCGATTCGGCGTTATAAACTCCTCCTGTTGTAGTGGTTGCGCCTCCCAAGCTGAGGGTGAAATTTTGCCCAGGTTCGCCAGTGGAAACTGCTCACCAGTGGAAACCACTTGAGGAATTTGAAAAATATAATTCTGGTCTAACACGCCTAATTTTGTGCAACATGTGCTTGAAAGTCGTCTAGTTCCTCAAAAAATATTGAACCTTTGGCATGGCGAGCATGAATCCTAAAATAGTGCAAATTGACAGTTATGCATAAATCCTTAAACACCATATATCTCTGCAAGAAATAATATCATGTGGCCACAACTCTTCAAACCTAAACAACATAGGAGGAGAAAGTACCATAATTAACAACAGCAGTGCTTGAAAGCCGGTGCTGGGAGCCTTTCAGACCTTCTACCACTACAAAGTTAACTATTTTTTTTTCATATTGGGGTTGTGACAACCTCTAAGTTAACTATTTTTTTCATATTGGGGTTGTGACAACCTCTAAGTTAACTATTTTTTTTCATATTGGGGTTGTGACAATCTCTAAGTTAACTATTTTTTTTCATCCTCGGGTTGTGACAACCTCTAAGTTAACTATTTTTTTTCATCCTCTAGTGGTGACAACCTCGGGTCACCACTTAGTGTAGTTAGTGGCATTTTAGTGGGTTTAGATTTTTAGTGGTAGAAGGTCTGAAGCTTTTGGGACCCTTAATAATAACTATGACTAAACTCAAGTATGTAATGCCTTTCGCAATCTTTTTAAGACTATGGCGAGCAGAACTTAAAAATAGAAAGCAGAATTTCCTTCAGAAAGGTGGAAGGGAATTTCACTAAATCATCCTGACTTCATGGGGAATTCTGTGATGCTCACCTAATGATCGGGTAGCTGCAAGGTTCCCATTACCATGGATCTGAGTATCCTACAAGGGTGCTTTGGTCCCATTTGATATCTGCATAGGCATCCATTTTATGATGCTCATGCTTGCTCAGCCAGTGTTCATCAATATTCCAGATTATGAGGGTTGGCATTATTTGATAGGTTATATTGCAAGGGGGTTTCAAGCGGTTTCCTAGTGGCACATTAAACTGGATAACGGCCTCAAAACAGGGAGCCTTCCAAACAACCACCCTTGGCTGACAGCTTGGGAGTTAGCCTACACACATCGCACCCTAACAGTCCAAGTCGCATATGCTGATTTGGCTTGTCTCAATGGATTGGAGTAATTCAAGAAAGGTAAAAGCCAAAATGTTTAATTTACCTAAAATTCCAGATCCAGTTGCCTAATAGACTTCTTTTAATATTAAGAAACCAAGTGCCTAACTTGGTAGGTATACAACCCACAACAACCTGCAGGCAGAAAAATGGGGAAGTGGTCTGCACCACATAAATAAGACTACCTATTGTCAGCATTAAATCCTTGAAACCTTTTAAGAATGCCTCAAGGCAAAAGGTCAAAAAGGTGGTGAGGAAAAAGAAAAAGAAACTTAGATTTGTGGATTGCCAAGGGGGATGATGTCTCTTGAAAATCCTACAAACAGAGGATTCATGTTTCCTGCACTTGGGCTCCATTTAAGTGAACCTTGCACAAAATCTCCTTTATTGTGGTAGCCAAAGAAGCAGCCACTGTTTCTTCCTCACCTTCACAAGCTTTGACCTAGTGTGAGATGGCCCTTAGATGATGGCATGCTACAGGTGATAAATAATTCTCATGCATAGTGGAGCTGGATAGTTCAGACCTACTTATTCTATTAGTTCAATAAGAAAGCCAAACTATGAGGCTGAGCTTCCCTACCAGAGCCAATAAGTATTTGCCATGTAACAAACTTTGTCAAAACCTGGTACATGTTGAGTATGATTGATCACTCTCTCTTCTCTTCCCTCAAACGTTCTAATCACTGCTGAGCAGTGACTTTCTTTGACAAAATAAAGAGGGGAAGTATTTTTAGAGAATTTTGACAAAACTTTCAATAGCATCAACTTCAAAACAAAAAGAAACCCTGCTGAGTACTGTGGGGCTACTATTTGTTCAGGGAATTAATGATTTGTGTGATTGCACCTGAACACTTTTTGTGCATCAACTTTTGTTAATATTTAACATACATATTAGGATTTTCTTTTCCAATTTTGTGTTATCTAATGTTTGAAAATTCCCAAAATTTTAGGAGAATCCAGTTCAATATAAACTAGAAAAACAAAAGAATTCAGAATGTACCCAACTTTATCAGTACCAAAAAAATGACAAGATTTGTGTCAAAACAGAAAAACACTGATGCATACGCTTGAAATTTCTCACTGAAGTTTGACAGTCATGTACTTTTTGGCAATGAATTAAGAAAGTGTTTTTGCATGCAATAGGACTTGATGGTTAACTCCTCCACCTTCCCCAAAGGAGATGAAAGTTCTGAATTTGATTGGACCCTTGTGTAGAGTGACCCTTAGTTTGGTTGGTGACTACCATTGTACCTTGGCCATTTCAACACATGTCTGTTAAATAATTAATTAATTTTGAAATTTTCATATGAACAAATGAAATATTCCTAAATATTTACTACTATCTTTCAGAATATTTTTTGATTTGGAAGAACTAATTCGAGAAAATTTCAACAATTCTGAAAATAATATAATTAGTGTCGAATCGGCTAAGGTGATAGCGTACTGCCTATGAGGCTCTCTTATTTTGTGGTCAGGTCCGCTCGACTTCTTAATGTTGCATTCTTTTCAACAAGCAAGTAGGACAATCCCCAGCTGTGCTCAGTCTGCGGCACTTCCTGTCACAGACTGAGCACAGCTGGGGATGAATTGTACCATGGCTACAGTTTTCACAGTATTCTCATACTGGTAAAAAGTGCAGCAAAGCCATGCAGTGTGCACATGCCTGTAAATAGTATAATAAATTTGATTTGATCTAACTGGTGCTCCCTATTTCTGATTGGCCGATCATAATGATTCGTCCACGTGCTTTGCTATTAGTAGTCTCTCACCTGTTTGCAATCCCAGTTTCAGTTTTACGAGCCGGTCTGGAAAAAATAAATAACTGAACTTGATGTGAGAAAAGTTTTTACGGAGTCACATGCTGAGCACCGCTGGGGAAAGAACATCCACCCCGGAGCGCCCAAGGCGCTCATTTAAACCACTTAGCTAATCAAAACCCTTAGGAGGCCATCCAAAAACCACCCAATATGCTTCCCATCTCTCTCTTGCAAATAACTTTATCAAAGGACCTCAAATACTGATGCTTAGCAATCAGAGATTTCATTACGATCCAAAGACATCTCTCCCACGCTACTCTATCATAGTCCAATAGACTTTTCCAAATGACGATCTTGACTTTTTGAAGGTGCCATTTTTGGTCATAAAAAACTGCATCCTTCCTCTCAATCCAGATCGTCCTAAAAGTGATTCCTCATAGCAAAGACCACACAGCTCAGCCACTTCGTGAAACCGCCTCGATTCATTAACAGCGAAAATGCTACATTTCCAGTGCATTGGAGTACTGTACCTGGACATGCTTCTACCTTTTTTTCAATTGCATCAATTGCTCGTGTGAGTCTGAGCATCTACTGGAACCAAAAATAGCTGACTCGGACTTTCTCTGTGGAAATGGCAATATGACAATTGGAGAGGGGTAAACTTTTTTCCAAAATATTAGAATTGTCACTACTTGGTTCTACCAAGGAATGGGAAAATTTCACTGTAAGAAATGAATTTTTTCACTGGAGGTAGCTAGTTTTATCTGACTGTCGAAAGTTTTTAAAAAAGGGTGCATTGAAAGCTTGGAGTCTGGACTCCCACGGTTCTACATGTTGGAGCCGGAAGCAACCTGAGAGCCCCTACTCTGCACCCCTCACAAATCCTTCAACCCACAGACCCCAGGGTACAACCCGGGCTTCGCTACCTCTGCGTCTGACACATGTGCACATCTGCGTCAGACTACGTGTCTGACCGGCCGTGTTTCTCAGACATGAACGTCGTCATGATCTGCTGCAACAGCTCTACTTATACTGCTTGCTTGCTTCCTTGCTGTTCGTTATCGAGGTTCTCGAGGTTGGATGTCTAGAGCGATCCGGTGTAGTTCAGAATGTATCAAGCATTTGCGCATTAGCTCGTGCTGTATCTAGTACATGAACAAGCTGGGCTTTGCAGCTGCGTCGCAGTTGTAAGAGATATTTCTAAGAGAGAAGGAATTTATAACGTGAATCATGGCCGCGTCTTATAATACGGATGATGTTAATCATGTCACGAAGGAGGTGTCCAACTCCATACATGCTGGTGCTGCTCCAGCCACGATCGACATCAGTACGTCGGCGCTGCTGCGTCCGAAGAAGGAGTACAGCATTCGAACGGTGCATTTCAGTCTTGCATTCATTCATTTGGCGTTTGCAGGCCTTCAAATATTGGCACGGGTGGCGTTGGTTGACGGTCTCAGCCAGTATATGTTCACCATCTATCGTAACCTCCTTGGTTTCGTCTTGATTGGCCCCTTGGCTTACTATGTTGAAAGGTCTGCAGGCAGCATACATTCTTCTTCCATCGCATCCTTATTCTTTCTCACTCTTTCTGGATTTCATAACATCCGAGGAGCGACTCTCGCTAATTTACCATTCGCAGTACAACTTCCAATAGAAACTTTCGTGGGTTGTATTAGTTTGCAGAATACAAGTCTTCTGTTCTGATCCACCCCGATGGATCCATGAGTAACTGGCACTAATATATACTGACGAAGTCGAAGACGGCTTTCCCTGCTAATCAGACTTGGGATCTCGTGTACTTGTGCTGCAGAGGGAAGAGGCCTCAACTCACATTCTCAATGCTATGTAAATTCAATCTGCTAGCACTCACAGGGTGAGCATCTCCGAGCCCTCCTTGAGTCTCCAAAATAATTCAAAAGCACTGCAGCTGATCAGGCATTACTTCTAATGTTGTTGAAAGATCTGTTTTGTAAGTTAAGATTCTGCAACCTGTGATGGTTTGTAGTTTCCACTGCACATGTATGACGAATTTTGTGGAGCTGGTGACGAGATCTGGAGTGCCGGAAGGGAATTAGAAATGACACTGTGTAGGTGGTGGTGGTGGTGCAGGATCGTAGGTTCGCAACAACTGTTTCTGGCAGGATTGTGGTTGACATCCCCCTTGTTCACTGCCGTTGCACAGAACCTGATTCCTATCTTCACATTCTTGCTCGCCGTTTCATTTGGGTAAGCTGCTGGACCATACATTCACGTTGATTCTTTCTCTTCAAAAAAAAATTTCGGTTCATTTGATACATTAGAGACGTCTCTAAGCCCTAAAGTAAAGGAAAGACACCATCAGTGTACCCTGATGATGATGATCAGTATACCCTGATTTTCGTCATAAAGTAGGGTGAGATTAGAAAAACAGTAAACCAATACATTGCCATTAAAAACGAGGAGAGCAACTCAGTGGTAGTAATCTGAGTTTCATCATGTTTTTTAATTTCTTGAGCCCTTCTTAATGGTGTTGCATGTACTATTGTTATAGTTACTCTCAAACCTTTTGCATTAAAAGTATTGACGCTGCGTCTCTAGCATTTTATATCCAAATTTAACTCAAAAAAATTACCTCGCAGATAACAATATTTTAAATTAAAAGAGGAATTCAGGACTGAAATGACAGCCCAAAGGCAGATTTACTTTTGCAAACTTTCTCTATTGTTTCCAAAACATGACAAATGTCAAGAAAACATGGATCAAAACTTTTAAAGTTGTTCATCTGAAGGACTCAGACTTGGGCATTAAATATATAATATCCATTGTAGATTTTCCGTTTGACATGATTTTAATTTTGAGCATGTATTAGAGAGACTTTTTAATTGTCGTCACAAAGATTTTAAAATGCCAAAGTTGGGTTCTGTAGTCCTTTTTTAATTAGACAGCTGAGTTTTGTAAGTTCCTTTCCATCAGAAATTTAAACCCGACATATTTCAAGACCATGATCACATTAATGTGCAGAAAACATTGATAAAAAGGGTGCTCATTAGACACGTTTAAAGAGACACATGACAATGTCAAGAAAACATGGATTTCTATTAACCAGAAGTTTATGTCCTATTTACAAATTGCCATGAACAGTAACATGTACACTAAAATTGTAATATATTACAATGTTCATACACGTTGTATATAGATACTCCTTTGAGGACATATGCTTCCTGGACATGGATAACTGAAAACAGGGTTTCAAGTTTCAACGCATGAAATAATATGTCAATACTCTGAAATTGCAATATATATTATTTGAGACATCTTGTATGTATACTCTTTGGAGAACACAGGATTTCTGGGTCCACGGATGGAATTGGAATGACAATTTCTTGCTGAATGCAGGTTGGAGGAAGTGCGGTTTTTCAGAAGAGATGGCATAGCTAAGGTTCTAGGCACTATCATCTGCATTGGTGGAGCAATGACAGTGTCATTATACAAGGGAATGGTAATCCTCAAGGCCGACAAGCTACACAGTATGAATCTTCTTCAACTGGAAGCTGATCAGTACACTCAACCTTTCAGAAATTTGGCCACCATATATGGTCTCAGTGGTCCTCTTGTGGAGTACAAAATCAACAGTTTTCATCTTGGTATCATTTGTGTGCTGTTGGATACCTTCTCTTGGGCAGTATATCTTACTCTTCAGGTAGTCTACCTCTCATCCTATCTCTCTCAAAATCTTCTAAAACCATTGCCACTTTAAATACTCAATTACTGCATTTGTTTCCTCTCAATCTTCCCAAACAATCACCATTAAATTTACTTAAATACCGCATTTGTTTCTTGGGCTGTCAAATTTAGATTCTCATCTCCTCGTCTTGGCCACTATTCATGATGGGTGTGAATACAGATGCCAATTCTGCGAAAGTTTCCAGCACCAATGACAGTAAATGCCTTCACATATGTGTTTGGCTTCATTCAAGTAGGTCTGGTGGGTGCTGTTTGGGAGGGCAACCTCAAATTCCTTGACTTCAACCTTTCCTCATCAGCTCAAGTCATTGCTGTCCTCTATGCAGTAAGTATCGATTCATTTAATTCCCTGAAACTCATAAAAAAACTACTAGGTTTGAATTTTGTTCACAGGCAGGTAGCACTTTGTATGTTTTCTTAAACACGTGAGATAAAAAGGTTTTTTGGGGTATGCTATAAAATAATGAAATATTATAAAAATTTGTTAAAAATTGAGAATACTTTAAATATAATTCATATAATTAATTCTAAGCACCTTATTTACATTTAAGTGAATTGTAATATTTTACTTCCTGATAAGTAAGTTGCACTCCATATTTTTTTCACAGCATTTGCAACAAATGGAAGTGGCTGAACCCCATAATTTTGTTATAAATTAAATGGTTTATGGAGGGAGCGAGGGACAGAGGATCACGAATGGACTCATAACAAAGTTCTGTTAATAATTTCATGTGCAGGGAATCATAGCTTCAGGTGTCAGTTATGTTCTACAATCATGGTGTGTTCAGAGGGCCGGTCCCTTTATAGCTTCTGTCTACAACCCATTGCAGATGGTGTTTGCAGCCGCCTTGGCAGTATTGATATTGGGTGACACTGTGTTCCTTGGAACGTTAGTCACCTTCACCTAGCCTCCCATTACAACTCAATCAATTCCAAACTTATTGCAGTTTATTGCACAGCTTTGTACAATCACTTAGAATTGGAATTCTCAGTTCATGAAGCTGTAGGTCCAGGATGCTCATTTGGAAACTTATTACTTAAACAGGATCATCTCTGGACACATGCATTCAGCAAAAGTCTAGAAACAAAGGTCATGAAATTTCATGATAAATTACCAAAGAAGTTGCCATACTTGTGTCTGGATCTAATTTATACCTACATTGGTGTTTTGTTAAGCAGAGTGCTTGGAGCTATCTTGGTAGTGGGGGGATTTTACATGGTGGTTTATGGCCAAGCATTGGAACGGAGGTTAAAGCGAGATTCAACATTGACATCCAATTCCTTGGCAGATCCTGAGAAGACTCAGATCACAGAATCATTTTGCTCTAACCTTGAAAGGCCTCTTTTGGGTTCAAACCATTTACAGAATTAAAATCTCTGAAGTCATGAAGTCATGAGGATTCCTCAAATCATGGAATGTTTTTCTTCGTCCTTAGCTGATACACTCAACTTAAGGGCGCACTAAAATTATAAGAAATCTTGCACCAAATAGACCTGGTATTGGAATGTTGAACTTGGTAGAATTAATATTAATTTTGATGATAGGTCCATGCTAGTTGTCCATTACCAGTAAAGGCTCTTCATTAGATTTTACAACACTAATCTATTTTCAGATCAAAGGGTATTCATCTTTGTATTACTGGAGTACCAAGTTTCCAGGTTCAGCACTGGGGTGCTGAATAATTATCTTATTTTTGAAAATTCACTTTGGCATTAAAAAAAAATTTATGAAATTTCAACAAAAAAAAATATATATAGGCAGGTTCTTTGGACTTCAAATCTCTAACATAATAAGACCTTTTACAACATTTTTGACTATCTCTTTTTGGAAAAATGGGGAGGAATAATGTTCCACCAAATTATAGTATAGAGAAATATTGTTGATCATTGGATACATGTTCTACAATGGCAGATCCTTTAAGCAAGAAAATAGTAGGTTTGCACCATTTTTCTGTATTTTTCCTTTCCTTACATAGTTTTAAAATTTTCACCATTTCAAATAGAGAATTACTTCAATAGAGAATGTTGCATTGCCTCACTAGCTTAGCATAATTTGTATTCTACATTTGTTTGTCACCTTTTTCAACCAAAGCTTATAACAAGGACATCCAATTTGGGAGGTCTTATTTGATTGGTGCAATTGCATTCAAACTTACTTTTGGAAATACACATGCCACAAAAGGTGGAGGAAATCTTGTCTAATTTTTTGCAACTTCTTTCTCTTTTGGAGTTGGTGGATAGTGGATACCAATCCCCCATTGCCTTTTCCTCTCATTTGGAATGGGTGGAAAATCTTTTTGCCCCCTCCAATCTCCATTTCCTAACAACAAGTGAGGGAAAAGTTTTTTTTTTAAAGCCTTCTTCAACCTCCTCCTCTTTCACATGGGTGGACAATTTATTTTTTCGCCAAACTCTTTCACCTTTGGCATGGGTGAGTATGCCAAAGGTGAAAATACAATTTTTTTTTCTTTCCTCTACAACCTCCAAACCTGCCTTCCTTTTTATCACCTTTAGGGAACAATATATTCTTCTTATTTTGCCTTCCAACACCTACAAACTCAACTCCTTGTGTGGACGTAAATTCTGCATTTTGATTTAACAATATATCTTAAAACAATGTCACTTCTGACAAATGATATAAATAAACAATGTTGGCACTAAGAACTGTATGGAAAGAAAATAAACATCATGTTTACCCTAGGGTGATGGCTCAAGAGTATGGCCCATATTTCATAGCATTAAGGTTGTGATTTCATTGGACTTGTTGGTGAGTAGATGAAAGTTTTGTTGTGTTCTCAAAAATTGGACCTAATTTGGGCGTACTTATTGCCAAATGCTTGTTACTTGAATCCACCATTGTGATTCACAAAACAAACAAAACAACCTTTTTTTATTGGAAATATTTTTCAAAGAACAAAACTAAAGATCAATTTTTTTGAAGTTGAAGTGATTTTTGAAAGGTTTCAACCATCAAAAGTAAGCAATAATAATAATAATATTAAGGTTTCCAGTGTGTGAGTGTGTAGCCAAAAATGTAAAAAGATGATTAAAGTTTTGTTTGTCATTTTTGGTTTATAACCAAATTTGGTTAAATCTTTTGAAAGATGAATGCTTCTTTTTCTATGTCTTCCTATGGATGATAACCATTTTAGCTACAAATAAAATTTCCTAAAAAGTAAGAATAATTTCTTTTAAAAACAACTCCAAGGGAATTTTCAAAACCAATACCTATGGTATATCTAGTAACATGGGCAATGCATCAATGATGAATAATTGGTAAAACTATTTGCCTAGTCCTTTCTCTTATATTGTGCACATAACTACCATGATGTTACATTGGATTGCATGGCACCATGGCATGTCTCAACTTTGAAGACAAACAATCCTAAATTGTGTATTGGTGTAACCATGGGAACATAATAATTTGTGATGTATGAATTATATATTTTATTGGAAGCAGAGTAATTGTTTACATTTTGAAATGCATTTTATTGCTTTTATTCAAGTATTATGAATTTTCATGGAATGATTTTTTTCTTGATAGATATCTCTCTACACATGGTGTTCTTTTTCTGAAGTATATATTTCCATTTTTTTTAACTGAATTATATTGTATTCATGCACGTGTCTTGCACATCTCTTCGATACATATATATGTGTGTGTATTGATTATATAATCTAGATGTTTAATTTGTTGTTTATGATTAGTTCACAGTCACAAATTTTATTTTCAAGGAGCTTTGCAATAGATTATATATGCACATTACGTGATGCTCAAGGACCATCACAGAAAGGTTAATCAAAAGCTTTTTGTGACCTTTCCATGAAAGAGAAAAGTTAATAAAGATATCCATAAAGTCATACCCAGTTGGATCCCAATTTGACCCTCTTTTGTCCCTCATCCATTAATTGGTGTTATGCATAAAGTCTTAAGGTAGGGGTCCAAATTGGGAAAAGCAAGATGGCACCCCCAAATTGAGCACATCAACTTTTTTTTTCCACTCATGGGTTGCCCAGCTTCAACCTATGCTATGGGGGCTAGGTATATTGGCTATTGCTAAGGAGCTAGTGGGCTATGGATTATAGGTGTTATTGGCTATGGTAATTGTTTTTGCTTACGGCTATTGCCTATGGCTATTGGTGATTGGCTATTGTTTTGGTTATTGCCTTTGGTCATTGGCTTTTCATTATGGTTATTGACTATTTCCCTTGGATATTGGTTTTGGTTATTAATAGCGTATGGCTATTATATACTAGCTATTGCAAATGGTTATTGGCTATTGCCCTTGCTCATTGGCTTTGGCTACGGCTATTGGTTATTTTAGGGTTTAATATTTAGGGGTTAGGTTTGGACTTGTTAGGATTTTATTTTTAGGGTTTAGTGGTTGGGTATTCAAAGGTTAAATAATAAGGTTTAAGTTTTTAGGCTTTAGGATCTAATTTTTAAGCCCAAAGCTTGGATTTTCTAAAGGTTTCATTTTGAAGGTTAGATTTTTTTGGGTTTTGTAGTGTAAGTTTAAGGTTTAAGGGTTATGGTTTTAAACTTGTGGTTTTAAGATCTGAAACCTTGGGATTCACAAATACAGTATGTTTTATTCTTCTTTTTTCATCCGCCAATTTTAACTCTAGTGTGTTTGTTGTTTTGCCAAAGCAGAAAACACACAACTTTCAAGTGAGACTGCCATCCATCCCAGACCTATTATTGTGCTAGCACTTCACAGTCCATTTCCTCTACTTGTGTATCCACAAGCTTGTCTGGTTGGCTTTAGCAACAACTGCTTCCTTGCAGAGGTTTCCAGCTGACCTAAAGTTCTTCAAGCTTTCTTCTGTGCACATTGGAATTGTGTAGTGATTTCAGACCTCTTAGTAGTGGCACAATTATACTTGGTGTTGTGTCGTAGGTGAGCAATTGGAAGTCCAGTACAATAATCTTCATATATATATATTTGAAATCCTTTGTTGGAACATGATTTGCATTGCCAAATGCATGGAACATAAAGAGTTCCCTTGCTTACTCTTCCTCCAAAATATCCATGTCCACTTTTCCATCTTCACTTACATGAAATTTCAGACTTTGCTAATTTCGACAATTCACAAGTATTCTACTTTTAGAAGTTGCATTCTTGGCATCTTTATGAATGAGAAATTGCAAGGATGTAAGGTTCTCTACCTTATCAACATCATCCACCACCACTAAGACTTTTTTCGATATCATACATTGCCTAATTTTGTCAACGTCTTCTTTATTCGCATTGTCATCCTTGCATAGCCTTTTGCCACACAAATCATGTAGGAGTTATTTTATGACATCATTAATATTGTTATTTGATTTCATATCCTCCAAAAAACTAGATTTGTCATATTGCTTGTGGAACAAATGCTAGAATTTTTTGCTCAAAGTGGTCTTCCCAATCCCACCCATTCCAACCAAACCAACAACAAATTCCTTTTGTAACAAAATGTTTATGTCTTTAGCTTTGTCAATCAACGCCACCTCTTGACATGGCAAAGGTGGAAGCAATATATTTTTGAGTCAAAATTCACAAAGTATGGGTTATTTTTCTTATTTGATAACCAATATATATGACATTGCATATGCAATACACATCAAGTGTGCTATGACTTAATGTGTATGAAATTACATGAACATATATGAAGTCAAAAGACTTAGATTTGATGGTTTTATCTCCATACATATTCTCAAACATTTTAACAATAAAAAATAGCTTGGATGATCTTTGTTTGGTGGCTTGCAATTGTTAAGTGATTAACATTTTCAATTTTGTAATGGTTGTTGTTTGACATTGATTTGTTTGTTGACTTATGCTTTAACTTATAAATAACATAATAATTCCAAATGGTGGTGGAAACTATAGTTTAATACTATATGATGTTTGAATAAGAATGACATATTTTGTGTAAAATTATTCTCCTTCAACCCTTTGGCAAGAACATTATATAAATACATCACAAAATTATTGGTTTTTAATTTCATTAATCTTACATGTTTTAATGATGATATGATTTTCCTTACAAATATTTATACGGAATTGATTTGATGAAGGGAAAATTTAAAACCTATTTCCTAATGTTTGAAATCAATCAAATTTCATTTCCGTCAATAGTAATTCATGAAACAAAGTTCATAAAACACATGACCCATTCACCACATTAATATATTCAAAAGTATTGAATACATGATCCCACACAAGTTTTGACAGTACAAAAAATGTTCAATGATTAAACCTAGTTGGATAATTTTCAATGTGGTGAAATGAAAATCTTACCCATTTCTTGTTGAGTGGTAATCCTTCGCCAAATGCATAAATGTTGAGGTCTTTATGAATAGCATTTTAAAAATATGTTGAAAGGTGCTCCATTTGTGGGTTGAAAGATTCTAAACTTAAAAAAAAACTAGATTGGGTTGCACACTTGCTCAAGGTGTTGATTTGTTGATGTTGCTAAGTGAAATAATTTGATAAATTTTGGGTAGCGCCAACATGGGGTACACCATAAAATACTATACCTTTAACATTGTTTTAAAATGTTGTACAACATTTGTGTACTTCATCATCCAAATTACTTTTTTGCCTTTGATGTACATGTTTGTGAGCTTCAACCACCAAGCTTTTGAGTATAAGACCTCCAAAACTATAAGCAACTAATGCCACCGGTCCGTCCCAAAGGGATTGATAACTACAAAATACTCAACAATGGACCAAAATTCCATTATCAACATTGTATTAACATGTACAAATTTATCCTATTATACTTGGGGCAATTTTCTAGTTCACACATGACCTAAGCCATAAGTTCCTAATTGATTTGCTTGTCATTTGTCATTTTTCATTTATTGACTCCATTACTCTACCTAAAAATTTGTGACAACCATGTTGGTAAAAAAATTATTATGTACAAGTATGTAGGTGTCTACATTCTTGTGTTAATGTACAACTTGTTTTCCATGTGTTACCTTGGAAATACCATTGAAATTAATGAATTTTTAAATTAAAAAAAGGTATGCACTTTTTTTCAATATATTTTTTGCAATGAAATGGATGCAAATTTTCTACACATGTAGTAATATAATATAATATAATTCAATTGCATTATCAAAAATAAAGCTTCAAAAAGTGCGAACTTAAAATTGCCATGAAAACCAAACTAGTTGTACAATGAATTTATAATATGAACATAGACGTAGATATTATCCTCAAACAAGAACATTTGCATTTAAGCCCCATTTTATGTTCTCCTACATGAATCTAATAATTCAAATAAATTGAAACTTGTTGGTGTGTATCACAATACTAGCACACATGAACAATTAACTAGTACAAACATTTAAAGAATTCTAAATATGTAAACAATTATTTTTAATGTATAGAAGGAGAAGTAATTAAGGTGTCCATAAATAAAGGAAATTGTCACACCTTGAATTTGTAACCAAACTTTGAATAAGGTTTTTGCCAATTTTAGTCACATCATTGTGAACACTTGTCACAATGTTAGAATCATAGGACAATGATAAAATTCGAACATTGTTGTTCAAGTCTTCGAGTAGCCACTATTCTGGCCAACATATGCACTCTTCTTTATTGTTGGTGGGGCTTGTTGTCCATGTTTCCTTCCATTCATCATTTGTGCCAAAAGTAACCCCATGAAAAAAAATGATGGTCAAGTTTGGATTATTGGAATTGCAAGTAGGATTTAAATCATGCATGATTAACCAAATCAATCTTGCATGACTAACAAATGAAGATCATTCACATGTGTGATAGACCTCAAAGTTTCAAAAAATAGTTCAATAAGTAAATATTGTTACATAGTAGATGGAACATATGCCAATCAATAAAGGTTAATGCTAAGAATAGGATTGTTTCAAGTTTGGGTTGATTAACTAAGCCATCTAGTTTGGTTCATTTGTGTTTCATGACATGTTCCCCAACATTTGGGCCACTAGGGCCTCCAACTCCTAAGGAATTGGGACACAGATCCAATAAGAATGTCCAAGAGCATTTTATTAATTTACTTTAGGTTGTTGGATTAAGACTACACATTGAACTTACTCATAATCTCTAATGAAAGTTCCAATCCTCACAAGTACAATATATTCTTAGTCAGTGCCAAATTTTGACAAATATCCCTTTCACCAATTCTACATCAAGTGAGTCCCTGGCTTAACGTAAGAGGCTATAATGATGACTCCATTTCATATTGTTTTAAACATCTTTTCATATTGTTTGTATCTAAACAACCAAACTGGAAAGTAAGCAAAGTGAAAATTTATCACAAGTAAGCTTGTAAATGATCGAGGACATTCAAGTACCCTAGTGGCTAAAGGGTATGGTTGCGAAGCTGTTGGTTGGGAGTTCAATTTTGAACTAGACCTCCTTCTCCTAATGCTTTGTGAGGACAGTAAGCTATCATGGTTGTAAGGGTTAAGGAAAAATGTCAACACCCAAACAAAATAAAAAAAGAAAAATCAAACTTCAACATGTAACTTGGGAAAGCCCAAGAAAAAACTGTGCAAAGAAAGCTCATCATAAGATTAAGAAGAAGCCCCACATGGCTGTGCAATCCAGAGCTTGAAGGAGCATTTTCAGCAGGAACCAAAGGTGTTTCAATCACAGCAGGGGTGCACACATCTCTCTTTCTTTTTGGTGGCCCTTGTGAAAGATCAACTCCTTTTCGCTTGAGGCCATATGGATTTCGCATATTTCACACTACTGAAATTCCTTTTGCTCACTGCTCTCATTTTTTTTTTCTCTTAACCTTCTGCTCTCATAAATCCCAATACAAATCCTTTGCCATCCCAATGGCATACACAGGGTATGATGGGTGTCCCTCACATCACAGATTCCCGTAAGTTAAGCTGATCTTTCCATTAGATCTCTCCAATAAACATCAACCCCTTTCCTCTTCACCATCTCCCTCCCCACTCTCTTCTCTTACTCTTTTTTGACGTTTCTCACAGATGTTTCTTCTTCTTCATTTTCTCCTCCCCCAGAAACTTCTACAAGGGTTTTGCCATGACTCTTCAGACTGTAGCATAGGCGCTCTACCGATTTTGTGGCCACTGAACAATTCATTACTTTCTTTTCTGGAACACATGTCTCTATTTTCTACTCATAATTGCGGATGGAATATGCAATGTCACCTTGAGACTTGTCATCGAACGTGCTTTACTTTTTCTCTCTAGCCTCCTACATTATCATCATCATGACTTTTGTTCACATCCACACACCAACCCTTCTTTTACCAAAAAACTATAGCTGAAAAAAGCTAAGTCACAAATTTTAAAATGCTAAAATCAAATGCTTTTTGAGATTCTCAATAACCAAAATTTAGCAAATTTCAAAGAAAATTCGTCAGATTTCCATACATGGTTTTCAACTAGGTAGCCAAAAATAAGAGAAAGATGTTTAAAATTTTCTAATGCCATATTTAACTCATAGCCAAATCTGACTAAATCTTCCTACTGATGATAGCCACTTGGGCTATATCTCAAAATTGACCCAAAAATTCATTGATCCACATGTTTCCTCCTGTTCGCTGATTTCACCCGGTGCATTATTGAAGCGCTCTGCCAAAGCTCATGTTGGAGGCAATGCATGGTTAATTGGGCCTTGGGCGAACCGGCAAGGATGAATTGACCCCCACCCACATTGGGATCACTGTAAAAATCCCCAAAACCCATTCTAATGGCCATATTAGGCCCCAAAATTTATAGATCTGGAATTTGGGACCCTGATTTAATCGAGGGAAATGATATTTTTAATATTTAGAACATTTATGAGCAATTTAAATGGGCGGTTTTTACCATGATCCCAATGTGCAGGTCAGTTTGCCTTGGTTGGGTGAACCTGGCCTATAGGCCCCAAAAATTATAGATTTGAAATTTGGGACCCTGATTTTGTCTTGGGAAATGATATTTATAAATATTTAGAATATTTATGAGCAACTTAAATGGGCTTTGCGGGGTCAAATTTGCCTTGGTCGGGTGAACCTGGCCTATATTAGAGCGATGGTGAAAATCCCAAAGTTTTTGCGGGTGGCTTCAAAACATTATAGATACATGTAGGCTCCTTAGACAAAATCTGGGTCTCTGAATCTACAACCCAAAACCCAAAACCTAAACCCAAGAGGCTTCACTCAAGAAGGTGAGTTTACCGGTGTAGGTGTTGGTCCACCCTGGCCAGTGGCTCTGAATGGAGGAGCCTGGGGGGAGAAGGAAAAATTACATGGTTGATCATAGCAAATAAATCCGGAGTGGAAAAACAAAAAAAATTCTGTCCAGACCAGTGATTTTTCTTGGTGAATTTTTGCACTGTGGCTACAATTTTCTTTGAAGAAATTGGGAAAATTCGTTTTAACAGTTTGAATACGAGGAAAAAAAGCTCAAAAAATGGAAATTTTTGACAAATTTTACAAACCACAATATTGAAAAAAAGAAAAAAGCAAAAAAAAAAACACTGATATAGAGGTATAAGTGTGTGGACTCTAAATAAATTATGAAAAAACATGTTGTGAAATTAAGGGCGACTTTAGACGAGGGTCCAAGGTCCAGGGACCAATGAATTCCAACAATCCTATTGGTCGAAAGCTTTATATTGATCCCAAGGCTGTTGGACGAGGGTCCAAGACCAAAAAGTGGCAAATTGAGGCTAATATGGCATCTGTTTTGGAAGGAAAATTAATTGGTTCAGACCAAAAGACACAGTTAAAGGGAGAATTCCTGATTTCGAGAACCAAGAATCAGGCGAGGGACCCAGGTACACTCCAACTCAATGATTCAATTTGTTTCACATGAGTCCAAATTGGTTCCTAGGAAATTGGACCCTCCACCCTCGTCTAAAGTGGGCCTAATGGTGTTTTATTGCAAGGCCCATTCGGACTCCTTATGTGGAGAACCACAATCAGCAAGATTGAGATCTGGTGCAAAGTGCAAACATGTTGGATCCCAGATCTGAGGCCTTAGCCTAGTGAAAGCCAGTAACTTTTTGCTCATTTTTTATCTTCTTACTTGCTTTGTGTTATGGTGCCCACAACCAAGTCTGTTGTTTGTGAAGGAATTAGGGAAACCTGTAATTAATGGCCAGGCTGAACCTGCACCTAATAATACATTCACTGTCTTGAATAAGCCCTTTCCCCCATAATAACTCCAAGACACATCAAAGAAATGTTAAATTTGAACTTAGACACCCTCATTTAGTCTAAGGCCTGCTTTACACTAGGAATTGGGACTGAAAAAACTTGGGGCCAACTTTGAGCACTTTTGGCTTTTTGTCTGGCCCCAAGTTACTAATAAATGCTACAACATTGGCCACAAAGGGTTGCAAATTGGCTTCCCAAATTTGATGGTATTCTTTTCTTCAGCCTTTGGGGCCGATACAAGGTCATGAAGTTCAGCATTTATTAGTAACTTGGGGCATATTGAAAAGATTTTTTTCTACTTCAGCCTTGACTCCTAGTGTAATTTAGCCCTTGAGGCTGATATCAACTTTTGCACCAATAGGAATGCGTGATTTGAGTTGAGCATCGGCCTCGACTCCTAGTGTAAAGTGGGCCTAAGAAAAGCTCCATAGTTGCTGGGTATATGGCCCTGGACAGTAAACTTTGACTCAGCACAATGGCTTTGGCCTGGACATTTTGCCTGAGAATTACAAGGCAGGCAAAAGGCTTAGCAAAGGACAATACCTGTTGTTGATTGTCAGATAGACTGTTAGATGAGGGTTTGGTCCAAGTGGGTTGCTAATACCTTTTATTGGTTACCGATCGTTTGCAAATGTCAGTTTTAGTGTGGGGTTGGGAAAAAAAAAAAACTAATCCTGGTTTTGGGAAATATTGTGTTCCATTGCCATATCCCCAGAGCACTAAAAGGATGATTTTAGCTACAACAAAAGGTGTCTTTGTTTGTCAACGGATTTCACTAAATTTTGAATGAAGAACTAATGCTAATCACAGATGGAAGTTACCATAAGAGAACAAAAAATTTGTTCACAAAACAAAAGGAGAAAGCCTCTACCAATGTCCTAAATTTGTTCTAAACATAACATGCATACTAGAAGTCTTAACATAGTCTATCCAAGGGATGAATGTTATTAAGTTGAAAGTATATCGATTCCAACACCCTTTTGTATGCTCAACATACATAAACACCTTTGATTGGCAAGATATAGTGGATGAGGGAGATCAAGCAATAAGGTAACATAGATTTGCTAACATTACAATGTCTCCTAGCAAGATGTCAACATTGTTTTTTCGTCAACAAGACTTAAGCATCTTCTTCATCAGTTGACAACATCTTTTCCATCATTCCTATCTCATCATCAACATTGTCCTTCACACTTTACTAGAAGAAAGAATTCCAATTTGCAATGTAATCACACTTCCACACACTTTAACTTTTTTGATCCTAATCAAATTTTTAGGAAATTATTTTAAGAATAGACTCATTAGATCATTATCTAATATTTAGACTTAACATTATTTAGATTGAATCTACTTCTACATGCTTCAAATTTAATTCAACTTAAAACCTTCATGACCATATCAACAAGTTGCTTTGTTGTATTGATAAAATCAACCTGAATTATTTTCTCTTTTACTTTCTCTCATATAAAATGCCAATCTATTTCGAAGTGTTTTGTTTTATCATGAAAAATCAAGTTCTTAGAGAGTTTAATGGCGCTTTAATTATCACACATGATTGTTGTGGGGGCATTCATCTCTAGTCATAGTTCATGCAATAGTTGATGAATCCATACAACCTCACAACAACAATTTGTTAACGATCAATATTCAAATTCACATAACAATCGTGAAATTGAATTTTGCTTCCAACAACACCATGAAATGCATGTAGAGTCAAGGAGGAAAATGTAAGATGTTACGTAGGTTCAGTCGTCTAAATCAAATGTGTAGTCTACATTAGAAAATCCCTAGAGTTGCATATCCTCCCCATCACCCAAGAAGAGGCCAAGTGATGGGCACTTTTGGATGTAATGAAAAATTTATCGAACGGCATGAAGATGCTCAATTTGAGGTGCTTATATGTGCCGATTAACAATGTTGACAACATATTGAAGGTTAGGTTAGGTCTTGGTCAAATAATGAAATTTACCTACCATCCACTAATAAAAAGTAGCATTGACTAGTTTGATGCCAATATCACATCAAAGATGGGTGCTCTCATGCATGGGACATGAACTGGTGTGGAATCAACCATGTGCAATTCAGTAAAGAGATTGCGGGCATAGGGTGTCTAGTGAAATAATAGATTGTGCGTGGTGCGATTGAATTCGACAACAAAATACTTTTACACAAGGCCCAAATTAATCATATGAAATTATGCCATCAATTCAAACTTGAATTGGGATAGTCCATGTTCATCATTCTTTGTTATAAATAAGGCATCAAAATACAAGATCAAAATAATGATCATATTTGTAATTTCATGGTATTAGAGATTGGAATTGGTTCGACTCTTGACCAAGTTGATTTGGAGTAGGGCAAAATCCATTCTAGATTACCAAGCACGGGTTTTATTTGAGACCATACAATGCGTGATGAAGTTGACAAACGAGGTGTTCAATGCAAGAAGTTGTTAAGCCATTAAGTTGAACCATGTACATTTCTTCATCAATAACCCCATTAAAGAATGCAATCTAGACATCGAGGTGGTGGATGGGCCACCCATAATGTCCGGCAAGGCCACTCACAATTTGAATAGTTCCCTTTTTACTACAAGAGTGAAGGCTTCAAAATAATCAAACCCTATTTGTTGTTAGAACCCCGTGGCAACCATATGAGCCTTGTAACGATCTTCTTGTCCACTATTTCCTTCCAAGTTCAATTTTAAAAAACCATCGACATATGATGGCCCGTTTACTAGAAGGAAGAGGAACAAATGACCATGTGTTGTTCTAGAGGATGGAATTGTATTCATCTTGCATCATGTGATGCCATTTTTTATGAGGAATAGATTCATAGAAGGTGAGGTTTTCTACACCTTCCTCAACCAAAAAAATTGAAAATTTTATAGTAACCACAAAGTCCTCAAGACATCTGGGTGGTTCCTTGATGCGCTCCAATTGAAAAAAAAAAAGAATAAATTGAAAATTTGATGTTGAAACTAATGCAAGATGAAAATAGGCGATGAATGGTTCACCTATCAAACTATGTGATGGCGGGTTTTTGCAATCAGTATGGGGCTTGGCGCATTGCTTTTCAATTGGCTTGATGTTCTACTATTCAATCTACATGATAGGTGGGGGGGAGTCGAAAGAACACATGGTAATGAAGGGTTCATCAAGTGATGGCAATGAGGCCATGATGGGAACTTTAGATCTTGGCGATGAAAACATGTTAGACATTAATGTGGGTGACGATAGTGTAGGTGTGGTAGGTAAATTTATGGATCCTCCCAAAAATTAAGTCAATGATTCAAATTCCATGAGCAAGTCAATGTGCACCACATTAGATTCTTGGATCCAAATATCTTCAAATGTAAATCTTGAAATGATGACTTTTCGAGTCTTGGGGTCATATAAGCAATAAACCTTGATTTTATCATCAAAATTCAAGAAAATGCACTCAAAGGAATGTGGGTCCAACTTCCCTTGCAAATGATATTTTGGTGACAAAAATCTACAAGTGTATACAAGGTAAATAGAAGAAGTTTTATGCATGCTAAGATGTCATTAGTCCCACCTTTCAACCCAATTGTCATAGCAATTATATTCATTCTTGTAAGACATGCATTTTTGGTGGTGTAATCGACATTTGGATTTCTTAATCATGCTGTCAATTTGTGCATGCAAACATGTTTTTCATCATTCATTGTTAGCTTTATAATGTGGGTCAAAATTTACTTTTTATGGTAGGACTACACTATAGACATGTTTTCCTAAACAACAAACTTCTCCATGGTTGGCATGTTCACATTTCAGTTTTGAGAAAATTTGTGGAACCAACTTTTCTTATTGTGGCACAAGGCCTTCATTCATGAAAATCATGGAGAGTATATAAGGGCTCATAAATGGAAAACTTGTGATATGTTCTTTCATAAAGTTTTGGCCTATTTTTATTTAACATCACCAAGTTCTAAGTAGAATGCTTGTGATTCTATGCAACTAATTGAAGTATTGTAAGGCAAATAATAGATTTTAGTTTTAGTATAAGGAAAGTGTGTTTGAAATGCTTAGGATGATTCACGAGTAATCAAACATGTCTTTAGACCACATTTCAATCATTTTGAAATTGTTGCCACAATTTTATTTCTCCATTTGACATCTACTTCCATGGAATGCTGGTAAGGGTCAACATTAGCTTATTTATGCAATGGTGTATTTGTGTTATATTAGTACTTGAGATTTTATTATTTGGTTCCATTGTTGTGTAGGAAGTGGATGATCACAAACTTAGCATCTCATGACTTAGAAATGGAAATTGTGTAAACATTAGTTCATTCATAATTCGTACATTTCACACATTGATATTGTGAATTGAAAACACATTTGACACACAAATTTATTGAAAGATGTGAAATATGTGTAACATTTATTCATTCAAAGGTTTGTACTTCATCTATCAACACATTTATCCATGTGTCAAACATGTTTTCAATGTATGATATTCGTGTGTAAAATGTATGAACCTATGAATGAACCAACTTCACATGATTTCATTATTAATTGCATGTTAAATTTGTGATGACAAGAGTTTGACCAAACACAAATTTTGAAAATCTTTACTTGTCCGAATACAATGTTACTATTACATAATGGAAGATAGCCATGAGTTTGGGGTATGTGAAATTCGAATGAGGCAAAAGGTGTTGTAATATTGGGATTATGGGGATCACATCATTTTCCTAATAGTTATGAATATGTGCTCATGACACATAAGGTGTACAAATGCAAGTAGAATCATGTGATACATCAAAAGATTATCAAACATTCACACCATAGTTGTTGCAAGGAATTCACAAATGTGTTTAATGTTTCATCTGGATCCTTTTTTCAAGTAGCACAAATTGTTTTATGACTTGGCAATAGGGATCGACCATTGCCTTTATATTCAAAACACCATGATTTAATAATCACTACACCAAAATGTATCCTAGTTCACTCTGGGTTTCATTAAATTTTGAGTGAATTTGGAAATTTTGTTTGGTGAAAATGATTAACCCCCTAGTGAACAAGGACCAGTTATTACGAATAATGAATTGTTTCACTAGTACTTAGTGAAACAAAGTCACTCTAAAATGAAATACAAATTTACTAAGTCATTCACTTACTAGTTAATTAATTCGCTAACATGAAAATAAATTAAAATTAAATTATTAAATATATATATAATATTATTGATAATTTCATGATTTTTCAACCTATGATTTATTGACATGTGTCATTACCTAGGCTACGTTTAAAATCTACCCTATGTAGGTAGGTCATATAATCAACCTAGGCACTTAATCTAAGGAATTAAATAAAAGAATATTTGATCAACTTACCATTGTTGACCACACACAACACCACTCATAAGGTTTGATCCCTTGGTCTTCAGAGTGGGAGCAAACACCCATACCATCAAACCACTTCATTTGTTGTGATAATATGTTACATTACATTTTATTTATCAAATGCTTCATTTTAAACATTACAAAAACATAAACTTTCAAAAATTCATATCTTATTGGGATTTTGTTCAAATGAAATGATTCGAGTTTACTTTTTTTAAAAATTCAACAATGTACATAATTACTTTTTTTTTTATAATGTAAAATCATTTTAACAATTTTGTTTTGAATATAATTATTCAATAACATTTCAATAACCATTCTTTTGAAAAAGAAAATGTTTAATAAATGGATTTTTTTTGCTAATATAATAATCATACTTCTGCTAAACTAGTTTCAAATTATATGGTTTTTTTTGTTGATTTAAATTATTTCACCCTACATTATTTATGTTTATTTATGGTTATTCTCAATTATTTTTCGTTATTTCACTTTATGCTACTTTTGGTTATTCTAAATTATTTTAGCTTATTTTAGCTTATTTCACCTTACCTATTTTCGCCTATTGTAAGTTTTTTTCGTTATTCTATGTTTTTTTTCTATTGTTAATAATTTCACTTGAGGCTACTTGTAATTATTATAAGTTATTTCATTTTAGGCTATTTTTTATTGTGTGAGGTTATTTTCAAATTTTTTTGCTATTAAAGGTTATTTCGTATTATGTTATTATTAACAATTCCAGGTTATTATAGGTTATTTCACCTTAAGTTACTTTTGTTTATTATAAATTATTTCATCTTAAATTATTTTTGGCAACCCTAACCAATCATAATATATGGTTATCAATTGTTCTTTTATTGAGGCTATTGGTGGTTATTAATCGCTATTGGTACATTTTCTATTGGTGGCTATTAATGGTTATTTTATTGGTGGTTATTAGTAGCTATTAGTAGTTATTATTAGTTATTCTATTAATGGTTATTGGTGGTTATTCTATTAATGGCTATTCGTGGTTATTTTATTAATGGTTATCGGTTACTATTTTATTAATGGTTATTGCTGACTATTTTATTAATTGCTATTCTATTAATGGCTATTGGTTACTATTCTATTAATGGCTATTAAGTTACTCTATTAATGGCTATTGGTTACTATTTTATTAATAACTATTGGTTGTTATTCTATTAATGGCTATTGCTTGCTATTCTATCAATGACTATTATTTGTTATTCTATTAATTACTATTACTTGTTATTTTATTAATAGTTATTTGTTATTCTATTAATTGTTATTGTTTGTTATTCTATTAATTCTTATTGTTATTATTTATTAATTACTATTGGTGGTTATTCCATTAATGGCTATTAATGGTTATTCTATTAATGGTTATTGACGGTTATTCTATTAATGGCTATTGGTAGATATTGGTGGTTATTAATGGCTATTATATTAATGGTTATTGGTGGATATTAATGGTTATTAATAATTATTATATTTGTGGCTATTAGTGGATATTAATGGTTATTAATGGCTATTATATTTGTGGCTGTTGGTGGATATTGGTGGTTATTAATAGTTATTATATTTGTGGTTATTGGTGGTTTTTTATTAGTGGCTATTGATGGCTACTAATAGTTATATTATTGATGGTTATTAATGATTATTTTATTAATGGTTATTAGTGGTTATTGTATTATATGTTATTATTGATTATTATATGTTATATTATGGCTATTGGTGATTATTGTATTATGAATTATTTTTCATAGGTTGTTATTTTTTAGTTTAAATTATTTTACCTTAGGTCATTATATTATATTTTAGATTATTTAAAGTATTATATTTAGGATAAAATCATTTATAAGAACATAAAATAGAATGACCTTCAATAACTTAAAGTTTAACTTGGAATAACATATATCAACTTAAAATAAAATAACCTAAGGTATAGTTTAAGGTTAGTTGAATAATTTCATTTACAATAACTTAAAAGTTTATAATAAGTTAGTCAAGATACCTTAAGGTAAAATAACGTATAATAATTTAGGGTACAATAATTTATGATAACCTATAATAATTTAAAATAACATAAGGTATAAGTTAAAATAACCAAAATAACTTAAAATAATATAGGGTATATCATGAAGTAGCATATATAAAATATTTTTAAAAACATAGAAATAAATCTATTTACTATAGTAAATTATAATATTAAATTATTTTAAATAGTAATGAAACATGATGTTTAGATAATGATATTATAGTGAAATCAGTAAAATGTAATGAACTTATTTCACTTTTAAGGCCATAGTGATTTAGGCTAGTGAATTGTGCTCCACTTTTGTAATAATGAATCCTATTGTCAATTCGATACATCCAATGTATGTTTTAACTTTTATATCCTTCCTCAGTCATTAACTCTCTTTTTTTGCAATTATATTTATTTGCTAATGATCTCGATCTTCCACAAATTTAAAGTCATTTCATTAAGTTTTGAGAGTCCTTCCATGCACATAAAACACTTAAAATGTAGTCATAACACATAATGTTTTTAGATTTGAACATCCTTTTTGTTTATCAAATGTGCACCATTCATTCCCAAAATTTGAAAGCAAATTCATATTGATGAAAAAAAATATTTGTTACACACATCTACACATTTGGTTCAAACGTGCTTTTGGCCCTCTAAATTACAAAATTTGTTGATGTGTCTTTAACAAAAGTTTTTCATTTTTATATGGTGAAGGGCATGGATAAATTTTATGGAGGAAAATATATTAATTAATTAGTTTACTTCATTGATTTCTATCATGTTGTCTTGAAAAATGCATAAATTATGTTCAATTTTTTCAACTTTTGTATGTTTAAAAAATAATTTAATGTGATAAACTTCTTCCAAATAATGTAGAGTTCAATTTAATATACAATATTGGGATGTGTAGTTTATCTTGGAAATGTAATCATTTTTTATATTCAAAGGATAATCATTTTTTCTACAAATTTTATTTTTTGTAATTGAAATTCATTAATGTACATATATAAGTAGATATCATTGCCAAAAGTTGGATGAATTCTTTTATATATTTCATAGTGAATGGTGTCAAATATGATTAAACCCATTCATTACAAAACATTGAATCCTTGGCGCTTTTGGCTCCTTTTACTATGAATGCACCCATGTGGCTTTACATTTATGTGCAAATTTATTAATACCTTTATACAATGTTCTTGTGATCTTTTCACAAGGAAATACTCATCCATAAGTTTTTTTGTATCCATTTGATATACATGATAATTTCTTTTTTTTTCCAAAAATAGTTTTTAATTCATTAATGCAAGTGTACCTAAAATATTATCTAGGTATGTCAATTTTACTCAAATGGAGTCATTGCTAATGTTGTTGTTCTATTGTGGAAGAGGTTGTGGCTAGGAAGTGGGCACAAGCTATCACAAAACTTGAATTTTTTTGGTTTTTCTTCCCTCCTATCATTTCTACTGCCAAAAGAAGTTTTGGTTGAATTAAAGAGAACTAGTTGGCTCAAGCTTCCATAGACTTTTTTTGTCTTTTTTTCATCCACCTTTTGTTTATTGCTACTATTGCCATATTTGTATCAAAGGGGCTGCGGCCAAGTTAAAGAAGTGGGTTGATGCAAGATTCAATACATTTGAACATTTTTGTTTTCTCTCTTCTTGGCAATTTGTTTGTTGTTGTTCAATCTCCATTGCCACATGTGTTATGGCTAAGCTGATTAGAACATCCTGCAAGTTCTTATGCATTTTCTTTTAGTTCGTTTTGTTTTGTTTTTCATCCATTTGTGACTATTCCTACCATCTCGAAATGGGTAGGTTGTGAGTGAGTTGAGGAAGTCAGTGATGCTGATGATCAATTTATATATATATATATGAATCATTTCAAACATAGTTGCAATGCATTGTGAGAGCTAGATAATAAAGATACAAGGAGTACCAAATGAACAAAAGTGAACCTTATGTCATATATAGACAAAGGCAACAAAATGTTATTGATGCACCCTTCGAATGTTCATTTCAAGAAGTGAAATCTATTAACCTTCCACATCAAGTTTCCATGAGGTGAAATTATGGTAGGTTTATCCTTATTTTACTCACAAGATACTCAACAACAAAATCTTTTACTCTAAAACTTAAATTTAAACCTTTAGCAAATAGATGGGTGACACAATTTGCATCCCCAAAGCATCCACATTCAAATCATATTGACAGATGGTAAATGATGGAAAGGAGAGGACACACATGATGATTGTTAAATCTAGTGCATTGTTTTGACCATTATTGGGAAAAGTTGAAAAGAATTCTTATATGTGTTGGGTGAAACACAAATGCACCGAACGTCTTCATTGAAAAAAAAATTAATGATAGAAAATGTAAAAAACTGTCAAAAAATTCCATGCATTTTTTAGTCATCTCTCTTGGTTAAATGTGACATTTCAAAACATAAATGAAGCTTCTTCCATTTGGGATAGATCCCAATTTGAATAGGAAAGGGACTTTCCACTTTTGTAAGGTTCCTAGAACTTGAAATTTTTTTTAAATGATGAGTTTGGATAGAGTTTTTAATTTTGTTTGTTCTTTTCAAAATTTCTCCATTCCAAGTTTCTTGTGTAAAGTAAAGCCCTAGGATAAGGGCATTTCAAAATAAGAGGTCTAAGATGAAACAATAGTCAAGTCCGACCCCACATTTTGGGAATGTCCCCCACCCACTCGGGTGGAAGGTGTATGACTATATTAGGGTTATAGTTGGTTAAGTGAATTAAGAGGAAAGCTAGTAGAAAAAAAAAGGTACGCTATTTGCAACAACCAGGAAAAGGGAAATTATAACCAAGAAACTTAAATAAAAGGAATAATTAGAATAAGAAATAAGGTTATTGTCTACAAGAGGCATGAGAAGGAACTCTAACTAAGAGAGAGGGAAAGGACTTGGTAAAAATGGGGTGCTTTGGAATTAGTAGGAACCTTTTAAGGCATAACTAAGGATTAAGGGGAGAAGAAGTTGAGTGATGATGTGTGATTCCTCCCTTTGACCACATCCAAGGCGGTAAGAGGGAAGGACCTAGGTAAAGGTGTTTGATGCGCTAACTTTGTGTTTCATATTACGCATAATATCCCTTCCATTTTCGAGGAGAGAAATTGATACGATAGAAAGTGCCTTCAAAATGCATTGCAGATTTTTTCAAAGTACTCTATGTAAATGCAAATGTCAAGTCTTACAAAATCACTAAGGTATGGAAAGAGGGTGGTAAACTCCTCACAAATGTATATGAAAGAGGGTGACAAACTTATCGTCAATGCAATGCAAAATGTTACAAAACCACCAAGGTATGAAAAGAGGGTGGCAAAGTCCTCTTAAATGTTAATGTCAAGTGGTACAAAACCACCAATGTATAAAGAGAGGGTGTCAAACTCCCCATTAAATATATAAATGCCAAGAAATGCCAAGTTTTGCGATAAGAAATAGGTCTCATGCATAGGTAGGTAGGTAGGAAAATAGTAACTATTAGGTAAGGAGATGGTTTATGCATATGTACAGACTGTTTTAACTACCTACCTACTAACAACCTGCTTGTGGGCTGTTAGTAGATAGGAAGGAAAAAAAGAAAAAGCAACTTGAGGTAACCACCATGGTTAGCTAGGGACCATGGATGGGTTCAAGTTTTCTTTTTTCTTTTTTCTTTTGTTTGGCGTGTCTGGATTTGGTGCTGTGTCCACACACAGTGTTGTTGCTGCTGCGCAGTGCTGATGATGATCAATAATGTGGGTTGGAGGATTTACTGTAGCAATCCTAGATTGAACCAACAACACCTACCATGAGGGCACCATATTCTACTGGATGCCTCTTACAACTCAGTTGTGGATGACGCTGCAAGTTGTGTGAATGAGTAGAGCTGCAATCCAGAGAGATAATGTGTCGTGGTGATTCTGTAAAGGACCTCTAGATAATAGATTGTTATAAACTATTATAGGTTGATTGCACCGACAGATGCAAATTTCAATGCAAATTTCATGAGTTTTGAAAGACAGTAAAGACCAGCTGCAGGCATTCTGTTTTCATAAATTAGCCCAGCATTGCTTTCTTTTCTGTGGTTACCCACAGGAAAAATTTGAAAACAAAATGCGAGATTGCTCTTTACTTTCCGCAAAGCATACACCCAGCTGAGGGTCTTGACAAAATAGTGCAGGCCCTCATTTTGGTAATGCCCTCACCCTTGTGCTCTACCATAATTGATGCTTCAGAATTGATTGGGAGTTGATAGTTGATACCTACCTAGCAAGCAAAATAGTGGCTGCTTTTGTTTGGTATATTCATCATGAGGTAGTAGTATATAGTAGTAGTGCTAGTAGTAGGGGATGCGGAGCTGGACTGTGTTTTGGTGTGTAGTTGCAGGCAGGCGTTGCTTGAAAAGCAATGATGTCCAAATGCTAACTACTTAGTAGCCTAATGATCATGTAGAAATTCCATCCAGCTTTGAGGTGGGGGCAAGATAGATAAACAAGGAGCTCTTGAATGATTCCCTTGTGGGAAAATTGTCTAACTTTACCTCCAAAGAATAGACTAAAACTCAAGTAACAGGGAATTGTGGAGTTTTGCGACATTCCTTCCCGGGGAGCCAGCCTTACAGGGAGAGTTCAATTATGCCATGATCTAGAGAGCTTTCTCACATTGCACACAAGGAGTTGTGTACAAAAACTGTTTGTGATATATCTCTCCAGATTTCACAGGTCCTGTGTCTCAATGGGAGAGTGGTGATGTGGTGGTGGAAAGATATGCCTGAACAGGCTAGTAAGTTGTTTCTTTGTTTTTGCACCCACGTTTGCAGGAATTTTTGTGAGAGTTTTGTTGTTGTTGTTGGTAGTGGTGGTATTATGAAAGCTTGAACAATGGCAGCCTGTCTAGATACAGCCGATTGATTATAGCCAACACTTTGAATCCTCTAGTACTTCCGAGCTGGAGAAAGCAGCTGTGAACTAAAGGAAGCAAGTAACTCCAAAGACGGACCTGATCTCCCTGGGAGATCAGTAGACCGTGTATGGGAGCAGCTCCTCACGTCCTGACGGTTTCTGATCGTGGCAGAGCATTATGTCAACAACGGGGGATCATCAGCGGATATCCAAGTCTCCTCATCAGCCTGCAGGATGGACGGTGTCGGGCCTTGTTGTGGTGGTGATGTGTGTGTTTGTAGGCGTGTATGGCCTGGTGGGTCTCCTGCAAGATGTTGTGTTCCAATGTCCGAGATCATCTGTGCGTGTGTTTGGTCCCACTAGCGGAGGATTTGCAGGAAACATGACTGGCCAGCAGCTGATGCCCAAAGAGACGATCACCACAAGTCAAGAAGACACTAGGGAAATCTCATGTGCGGGTAAATACGTCTACCTCTACGATCTCCCGCCAGCTTTCAATCAGAAGTTTGTGGACGATTGTCGTGTGGATCCTCCTTGGGTGCACATATGCGGAGCTCTGACGAACAATGGACTGGGCGAGCCACTAGTCATTGATCTTGTCTCCTCCAACGATTCTTCTTCTTTCTCCAACATCTTGCTCCCTCGCGACGCCTGGTACAAAACACACCAATTCACGCTTGACCTTTATTACCACCAGAGATTGAAAGAATACCCTTGTCTCACTCATGATCCCGACAAGGCGGTCCTCAGTTACATCCCATTCTACAGTGCTTTGGACCTTACTCTCAAGCTGTATAACAAGTCTAGCTTGGAGAAAGATCGGGCCAGCCAGAGGTTGATTGGGTGGTTGCAAAGCAGTCGACACTGGCTGCGCACTGGTGGTCACAATCATGTGTTGCTGTTCGGCAGAATTATCTGGGACTACACCAAAGGAGAGTTTGCAGCAGACGGGTGGGGGAACTCGCTCAGTAAACTCACAGAGTTACAGAATGTGACCAAAATCTCCATAGAGCGAGCTTACTACAGTCAGGATCAGAGAGCAGTCCCGTATCCAACTTCCTTCCATCCTTACTCAGATGATCAGATTGTCGCATGGCAAAGGGCAGTGTTGAGCACGAGACGAGATGTCCTCGTTGTTTTCGCAGGTGCTCCTCGTAGTAAAGCTCCTGATATGATTCTTGTCAGTTCCGTACGAAGGCAGCTGATGACCCAGTGTTCCAATTCTCCTCGCTACTGCTCTCTTCTCAGCTGCAACGTCGTCGACTGTGAGAGAAGCCCGCACCTTCTTACCCAAGCCTTTCTCAAGTCTGTGTTTTGCTTGCAACCCCGAGGTGACAGTGCCACACGTAAAGGCGTCTTTGATTGCTTGATTGCCGGCAGCATACCCGTGTTCTTCAGTAAGTACACAGCTTACAGACAATACATGTGGCATCTTCCTCACAACGGCAGCAGCTACTCTGTTTTCTTGGATGCCAAGGCCGTTTCCAATGGCACTGTCAATGTCATTCGTGAGCTCAAGCGTATTCCCTTGTCCACTATAGCTTCCATGCAGCAAACCATCAATGGGTTTCTACCAAACATCCTGTACAGTAAACCTGGATCTAACCTCAAGACCAGAGATGCATTCAACATCACTCTACAAAACCTACTTGATACATTCAGACAACGACAGGTTGATCAACAAACTAGAGGATGATCATCTAAACCCTAAAGCTTGCAATTCTTTTCAGATAGATAGTTTGTGAGTGCAATTCATTAGCTTGTGTTGCCCTTTTGTTTCTGCCTACCTTCAATATGTTTTGCTCCTTGATTGAGCTCAATGCACTTAACGTCCTTGAGGATTACTAACTATTTCATTCTCTATGTTTTGCATAGGTGGTGCAGTGTTAAGCATTGCCTGATTCATGCACCCCCAAAAACCAAAGGGTCCACTGACATAAATGTCCTTAGAAGAAATTCACATGGAAAAATATCTCTTTACCAAGTCCTACTACTCTCTGTAACAAGCTGGATGTGCAAACCCACGTGTATATTCTGGAAGACACAACCACAAAGAGTGGACACTCTATAATTTTGAGCCACAAAACCCAAAGCATTTAGCAGGACAGAATTAGGAAAGTATACACTCTCATCCTTCTTTTTCTTTTCAATTCTGTTGCACATGATCTGAGTCCCTGTGTTGATGTTGCGGGAAAAACAGCTGACAGCACCAAGATATCAAAAGAATAAAGCAGCAAACAAAGTTAAGTCTGAGCTTCATCTGTTACTTGGCATAGTAACCAGGTAGAGGACCTCAAGAGCAGGTCATCCTTTTCATTCAATGAGAAAACAAGGCAATTGAAATATGATCAAAGTACAAATGCTGACATGTCAAATGCTGGATATCATGCTGCAGTTCTCAGACCTCTCCAATGTTTCTTATCACATGTATGAGATTTGCACAGAAAACTCCAAACAACACTTTGAAGATTAACACAACAGTGAGTGAAGTAATAACCCCTATAACTGTTGCTCAGCAAGTGTGAGACAATCACCTTCATCATGAATAGCATCAATGAGATGCCATGACTCCCACTGCCTTCATGAGCTCCCAATAGTGAGTGTTGATATGTTTATAATCATCCACCCAAAATTTTGGGCAAAGCAATATACAAAAACCTCTGTGTCCTTAAGTTTCTGCTGGAGTTTCAGATGCAATGGGAAGACTCAGCATGATGTTAGCTAACACTCTACTGTTACTTATCACATTCACAAACGATGAATACTGACAATAAAAGTACAATCTCTATTCACAGGTGTGTACAATGCTAGTTAGTTATCATGGTTATCACCACTAATTGCTGTATGAACCATGACTGGAACATCAATTTCACAATCTCTGGAGGCAGAGCTTTAGTCCTGACAACAAGCATCATACTTGAAGTATCATCCTTGTGCCTAATTGAGCTGCAAACAATTTCCCCTTCTAAAACAATGGTCTGTTAAACACTTACTTCTCAGGTGGCACAAAAAAAACCAGTAATACTTTCTTGAATTTTTGAAGTCATCAATATCTCTTGCCCAGTTGCCACTGTCAGCCCCTGAGCTTTGCTCGCTCCAAAATGCAGGACCCAAGCTCAGGCCAGAAATGCCTTGTCAAACCTTGCACAGGCCATGCAGCAGCATCCCACAAAGCACAAATGGTGTGTCCCATAATCTGTTTCGGAACCGCCTGTGACAAGAGACAGCCAGCCATTCAACAGTTGGCTCATATTTATTTGCTCCACTGCACATTCCTGCTGCAGCCATTTGAATGACAAGCAATGAAATTCCCAGCCACCAACTTTGCAGAGCCTTATTGTGTGTATGTGATGCATTCTGTTAGTCAGCAGCACAGAAAAAGAAAACACAATCAACATCCCAACATCTTACTTGCAGCATGTCAATTTCTTCAAGATGTGCATTCCCAACCTTAAGCCTCTCCATCATGTGCCATAACCAAGGGGCTCCCTCTTGACATGGTGTACATCCCCTACAACTCTCATGCTTATAAAACTAGGAAAGTCATGCAATTCCATCCACAACATCTCTTGACTTGTCCATCACTATAACTGCCACCATTCCAAGACATGAACAAACATCAAAGGGCTTGCTCTGTAGTCCCCCTGTACCAGAAACTCAATGGTTAACTGCATTCAGAACAAAGTGGACCGTCAAGTAAATGAAACTCGCCTGACTGGACAGCTTTCAATGCATCAAAAGTCCATCAGAACATCATCACAGATACTTTGGGGAAGAAGGGGCACCAAGGATCCTCCAGGAATGATGGCCAACAGGTTATCCCTACCGCCTCTCACTCCACCACAATGTCGCTCAATGAGCTCCTTCAAAAGAATGCTCACCTCCTCTTCCACCATGCACCGCTTGTTCACATCTTCAGACACACAGAACAGTTTGGTACCTGAGTTGTTCTTGTGGCCAAAGTTCGCAAACCACTCAGGTCCGCTTCAGAGAATTGTAGGTGCAACAGCAACCATTTTGACATCGGTGACTGTTGTTGGGCATCGATAAAGACTAGCATTTGCAGGAAAGGGAGGCTTCAACTGCGGCTGGTCTTGCTTCCCCTCAAGACTCTCCAGCAGTGCTGTCTCCTCTACACAGATGTTGCCCCCACGCTCCATCACATCCGTGGATGTGAACATCAAACGCATAGCCCGAACCACAAGCATTGTTTCCAAGTAAACCTGTTGCAGACAGACACAAAGTCAATTCACTCAAATTGAAGCTTGAACAAAATGCACTTGGTTGAGAAGGGAATGGCAATCTGGGGAACGGAGAATTTGCAATCTGGAGAATCTGGCAATGTGCTTGGTGATGAAATCAGAAGAAGAAGCAAAACCCATCAAGAGAAGCCGGGGTTGAAAGATGGGAAGAGAGCTCTCGCCATATGCTGTCCTCGTCTTTCAGTCCTCCGAAGTGGGATTTTTCAGCTGGTGGGGGAGGAGGAGGAGGAGGATCAGAAACCGTTGTCCCACTCCCCGATGTGGCAGCTTGACTTATCGCTGATCTGCCATGGCCACTACTGCCATTCAGACAAACTGCAGCCTTCCTCGCAGCGTTTCCGAAGCTCCTCCACATTGCACTCATTGCTCTCAAGCTTTATTCCTGGACAAAACCGCCGAATGTTGCAAGTCTTGCTCTGAACGAGGAACAAAGATCTGCATCCTAGGAAGGAGCTCATCAGTTACAGTTAGCTAGAAGAACACTACTGTTCCTGCTAGAGACTGGGAAAAGGCTCGGCACCGGCGAGGATCGGTTGGTCGGTTCCGTGCGATCAGGGACGAACCGGGTGGGTTTGCAATCATAGTAGAAGTCTATTCCAAAGCAAACGCAGCAAGTAGGGTTTGGCGCTCCAGGGTGCATGATGGCAGCAGGAGAATCGATGGGTTTCACCAAAGAGATGCTGTCTGCTGCTGCTGATGAGCAGGCTCATCAACAGGAGGAATCATGGGGAGATTGCCACCAACGAACTCCAGTAGGAGTAGTAGTAGTGCCACCACAGTCGTAGTAGCTGAGCCAAGCGGCAGCCGAGAGGAGGAGACGGAAGTTGCTGTAGCAGGGCAGTTGGCTATGAAGCAGCAGCGACGTCTGAGAAGAGAAGATTGCCATTATGTGAAACATGATAGATTGTTCTCCAGCTGGAAGGTAAAGCAAAGCTCTTTGCAGCCTTGCTTTCTCTCTCTCTCTCTCTCTCTCTCTCTCTCTCTCTCTCTCTCTCCTCCACTCCAGGTTGTTTGTTTGTTTGTTTGTTTGTTTCTTCTTCATCATCATCATCTTCTTCTTCTTCTTCTGCTCTCTCTCTCTCTCTCTCTCTCTCTCTCTCTGAATTTTTCTGATCTGACTTAGCTGAGTCTTCAGTTATTTTTCCTCACGAGATTCAGGCTCGCAGGCTGACTTCTTTGCCTAGATCGTATATTCCCTTCAGATTTTCTGGGATACCTGAAGGCTCTGAAGTTCTATCAAATCTTTCATTCCTTTCATCCTTTTGGTCTGTCCTTGTGATCGAGCTTGATGCTTAATAGTGGTGTAACATATAGATTTGCAGAGTAAATTTGTGGATGATTGCAGAATTTTGACCAGATGTGGGTCTATGCTTATTAAATTGCTGCTCATGAATGGGGAACCAGCTCAAATAAATCCAATCCTCTTTTTTTTCTTTTTTTTTCTCTATTTGCACTGTTGGTAGAGTGTTTTGTTATTTGATTTGTAACTACTATTGCTGTTACAACATGAAGTCTAATTCATTACATGGGTTGAGATGCAGATACTCATAGGTCCATCAGACTGGAAGGAGCATGCAGCAGGAACAGAAGGCATAGGCAGATATCAAATTCACAATTTACCTATTGATTATTTTGGGCCTGGTGTTTATGAGCTTGGAGTGACAGTGCCTGCATGGCTGCCTACACAGCACAGTCGGACACTGTCGCGCCATCTGCGGCATCAAGATGTGATCACATGCTATGTAGGCCAGGCTGAAAACATTCGCCAAAGGCTTCAGAGATATGGGCAGGCAGGTGCTCACCTTGAAACTCCCATGTAAGTCATTTTTACTTAAACCCTACATTTGATCAAGACAGTCTTTCATCATGGATTAGCACCTTAATCTGAAAACATATCAGAGTCTTTGGCGGAAGGATTGGTCTGCCTGGATCGCAGAAGGCTTGTACCTCTGAGATGGCCAGTAGCTGTGAGGCAATGAAGAAACAGCATAACTTATGTGGGTCAGGAGACACTGAAAGTTTGCTTCACACTTTGTTCATGATGACTGTCCAGAAACACACAGAGAAACAGACAGGCTTTAGGATTCTTTCAGAGATCAAGGCTTGCTGTGGTAGCCATTCACTTAGTTTTAGCATACCTGGGAGAGGATCTGTTACTCCCTGTACACTTATCAAACGCCTTCTAAGATGGACTGTGAACAAAGATTATACCCAAGGGAGTGTTCAATCTCTTAAGCTAGGTCCAGTGAATAATTTCAGAAAGCTGAGTCTGCTATATCCCAGTTTCTACATTTTCCTTTCCACTAGCTACCCAACTTCTGATTGGATTTCTAATTGATCTTGATCCTCAGTTGTTGGCGTTGTGATACTATGAACAAATGCAAGAAAACATCAAATTGTTGTCCTTAATGGGTGTACATTGTGACAAAGTGTCATGTTGTTACTCATTTAAATGGTTTGTTTGGTGCCTGGCAGATCATCAGGATTGTCACTGATAAAGAATGAGACACAGAGTAGTGACCTGGAATCCAGGGTGCTAAGCCATGCTGGTGACTGGAGAGCAGACAATTCTTTGGCCTTGAAGAACAAAAGAAGAGGGTTGCCTCAAGGTCCCAACCTCTTTTCAGAGGTCTTTGCCCTTGGCAGTTCAATTGCTTTCCGATGGGCAGCGGTAAGCAGACAATTCTTTGGCCTTGAAGAACAAAAGAACAATTTGACATCTGACTGGTGCAGACAGAACCAGCCAAACATGAAGAGTGAAAATACTGTTGATCCAAATGGTGTGCCAGATCTCAGTACTTGTTTTCATCCCTGTATCAGCTAGGCTTGGGGTTTGCAAGATGTAAGTAGTTCGCTGATTCACATGTGGATAGATGATTCACTAGATGTGTGGATTTGGGATCACAGACAGATAGCAAGGCAGTAGCTGTGCAAGTGGAGGCAGAGCTGCTGGCTGTCTTTGACTATGCTTGGAACAAGGGTGGGAATGGCTCCCGCCGCTCCGAGGATATTCTGGCCAAGCTTTTCATGGGGTGCCCTGTGGAGGACTCCAGCTCTTGCAGCCAGAAGTCGAATCGAAAAAGGTGGGTTCTTTTTGGTACCAAGAGGGTGGGCATCACAGTTGCAGTACAGAAACCACAGGATATCAAATCCTGGTCAAAATTCAACAAGCTGGGTAACTTTAATTTTCTGCTGAAGACTCGTCCACAATTGTTAGCTGCTGTTGGAGGTAAAACTGCTGAGTTTACAAAGCTGGACATTGGTGGACATTGTGGAGTGATCACTGATAGTGGCCTACCCTGTTCTGCTCTTCCAAGCAAAGGACGAAAGCGCTGTCTTATGCACAAAGGGATGAGGGTAAAATGTAATCCCAAAAGGAAATCCACATTGAAGGGGACACACCAATCTGTTTGGCAGATTCCAAGTATCAGTCTGAAGCAGAAGGAAGTCCTAACAATTGACCAAGTTTGTCTACCAGCTCGCTCCTTGTGTCTGCCTTCTTTGTCAGGCATGAGTAAACACCTTCCACTAAGTGAGAGGAGGTGTCTACCTTCTTTGTCAGGCATGAGTAAACAGCTTCCATTAAGTGAGAGGAGGTGCCGAAGGAGCCTCTCATTTAATACATGGATGAAGTTTGAGGATATTGCACAGACAAATGCCAATGTGATTGGAGATGGAGGAAGAAATAGTGAACTTTCAGATAAGCAGAGAATGGAGTTGGAAAGCCAGAGACTGAAGGACAAAAAAGCAGTTGGTTTCAAGCTGCCAGATGTAGTGAGAAGTAAACATTGTGGAGTGATTCTATCCGATGGCTACCCTTGCTCAGTGACTCCAATCAAAAACAGGAAGCGGTGCCTCCTCCATAAAGGGATGCATATTACAAGGCATTACACCCAACAGAGCAAACATATCTCAGTGTAGGCCTTTTTGTACATTTTGTTTTATATTCTCATGGAGTCATGGCCATCACAAGGTGATGGGTCTCACACATTGTGAGTGACGTGCATCAGATTACGATGTGCATACATTCTTGTCATGTTAGGTTTCAGTTCACTGGAACTGAACAGATGGCAAGAGTGCACAAAGTGTTGATGCAGAGTTTTCTTTGGAAACTCATATACATGTAATTGGACTACAATGGAAGTCATAGTGGAAGTCATTGTTACTGGAGAACATGATAGAGCATCAAGCACATCCACAAACTAAGATTTTCCAGAGGTAGCTGGGGTTGGGATTATACTACTACATTTCTTTGCTGTAGAATAGAATGTGTTCCTCTATTTTGTAGATTCCTGCATTCTTTGGACCACAAATCTGCTAAATTTGTTTCTAGATTTGCAAATCAAAGAAGATTTAGGTGAGTTCCCCCCAGCCACGAGAGTTATTTTGCTAGCAGGGATTGGTGCTTAGAGTGAACCAGCACCCACTAGTTCACTGTAGAGATCAATGCTGTGTAGATATAGAAAATTTTAACACCGGCATATTCTCTACTAGGTATCATGTTCCAACATTGTAATTTGACATGTAATAAAGCCATGGACATGAGCATCGATCATGGACTTTGTTCAGCTGTTTCACATAAGGATCATCACAGGAGAGAACAAGGGACAAAAGCCTGCAAGCACAAATGTTTAGCAGCTATTACAAATGGGACAGAAAACCTACTGGTTCTGAGGATGATTCTTCAATCTGGATCCCAGAGCTCTCAAAAATCAAAGAACCTGTTCCAGCATCTAAACCAGAACCAAAATTTTCTAATAAACCAGAACCAACAGTTATGAATAAAATCAAAATACCTGCCAAACACTGGTGAGCACCAAAATCAGCAGAACTGCAGGCTGTTACGCAAACCCCCTTGAACTCCTGTGGAGTCCTGTGGAGAACAAAAAAGTGATGTTCTGCATATCCTGCTGCATGGACAGATTTGATTGGACCTTTTAACCTACCAACCTAGTTCCCAATGTAAAGCAATGACCTTAAAACCTTGAGCTGTTGGTAGTTAGAGCAACTAACACAATTGACCTTTTAGCATACCCAGAAAGACACATGCATCTAAAACAGGAGCAAAATGCCTGAAAATTGTTGATTCATAGTCAATCATTGGTCTAAATTACTCCTTCAGAAGACAGCATTATGCCCTACAAGTTAGCAATCTTCAATGCAAAATCCATCCAATTCACTTCTTACTGACGGGTCTTAATTCTAATCAAAGAATGTAATGAATAACTCTGCAGGCAGCGTACCTTCTTAACCTACAAAAAATTTGATTTGGAAGGTTTCTGCATATTAAGGCAGGATAATGACGAATTTGACCTCTTACTAATGCTGGGACTTCACCCTCAGCATTTTGGATCCTTCAACATAGATCCTATAATGTGAAAGGCTGCATAACTTCTCTCCATAGAACCACAATGAACTCCCACCCGGTAAAGGCAGCAGAATGTATGTAGGAAAAATTGATTGATGGCTGCATGAATCAGGTAAATGTTGGACTGGGAGAGCCCCTAATGAGTCTGGTGTTGTAAGAGTGACAACCTGTGCACTTGTGTGCAATCACATGATAGAAGACTTCATTTGTGGACCCACAGTCATTACACAGAATCCATACCTGCATGCAGTATTTCACCTTTGTTTACTCAATGATCAATATGTCAAGCTCACTGCAATTTTGAGCCACCTAATCATCCTTGTTCCAAAATTAAATTGAAAGAAAATGAAACAAAGTCTCTAGGCTAAGCCAGAGAAAATATGCAATTACACTTAATTCTTGCCTCTTTACTTCACTTACCTTGATGGCAGAGTGATAAGACTCCATATGTTACTGATATTGCCAGAAACTCATACCACGCAATGCACCATAAAACAAAAAGTGTTTGCCTGTGAAAGTTCCAATCACAAGTGTGGACTGACACATGAAATTTTCATGTGGAAAGAGATTCACATACTTACCAGCTTGTTCCGGTATGGCTCAGGCATTGGAGTTGCAGCAATTTCTTGATCAAGATGCCTCCAGATGCTTGTCATGTCACAAATGGACTTGGAACAGATTGGGCAACAAAACCTGAGAGAAACACCAGAATAAGAGAACATTGACTACTGAACACCCTCACCCTCACAATTTGAGGTCCCCTTGGCCACTGTAGCAGTCCCGTCAAGTTTCTAGATTTCAGCTCTTGAACCAGAAACTGAAAAATAAAGGAGACAATACTGACTCCTCAAGCACAAAAGCTCTTGTCCATGAAAAACAGCACACATTCCTACATTACTCAATTATATCTAAAACTGAAACAATTATTTTTCACAACTCCAGAGATGAAAGGTCATCGCTCATTCCAGCAATATTCCATGTGTAAGAGAAGCAAATAACGGCATGCAAGCCCTTCCAGGGTAGTAGGAGAGGAACTTACTGGGCATGACTGTGCATATCACGCATACATTCCAAATGCATTGTATGGCCACAAGGCAAGACGGTGATGTCCTTCATTGAGTCAAATAAGTACTACACAAGACACAAACCACATGTAAAACAGAGTACAAACTGCAAGTTACCTCTCTGATGGAACATTAGTTGATAC
Source organism: Sphagnum tenellum (assembly GCA_963921925.1). NCBI lineage: Eukaryota > Viridiplantae > Streptophyta > Sphagnopsida > Sphagnales > Sphagnaceae > Sphagnum > Sphagnum tenellum. The sequence goes on from OY998150.1 coordinate 10,996,035, forward strand.
AATGGAGAGACCCCACCTGATAAGCATGCTATTTGAGCCCAAATCAGATTAAATAGGATACAGTACATGGATCTGATCACAAATTCAAGTTGAAGATGTCATTGGAGTTGATCATTTTTCTCTTCAAGACATGAGGTTCTAGAAGAAAACTCCATTATACCACTTCAATGGTAATCATTATGTCAGTTCTGGCAAAACCAAAAACAAGCATGACAAGAATGACTTGTAACTCATAACCTTATGAGTGTCACTCACAAAGCATCAGACAATCAACGTCATCATGAATGGCAGCTGCCATTACTCCACACTGACTTATCAGCTCCTCACAGTAGATGAATAAAAATCTGCTAAAATTTGTGGTAAAACAATTAAACAAAGACACATGTCTAGAAGCAATGGGAAGGCTCAGTCCTGATTGTGCCTAGAAATCAAGATACATAGCAATTCCATGGGAGAGAAATGCCAAAAATATTGAATATGAGAGGTACCTCAAAGCACACAGGACAATTGTGATGCATGGACTTCTCAATACAAGGGTGTCCATTTTGCAGAGTAGTTGAGTAGCAGCAGCCTGCCACACCAATTGAAGACAAAAAACACTGAACAGGATTGTGCCATATTTCTCAAGCAGTCTCTTCATCATCTTGCCACCTCCAACAACACAAATAATGTAGTAGCCAAAGACAGTTCGGAATGTTACAAACAGCCCCCTACGCCCCCACAGGACAAGTACCCCATAATCCTAGATGCAGAGTCCTAGCTGAGGCTCAAGACTAATTCACAAGTGTATACCACATCGATCACAGTGGAAGAAATTATCCCGCCCTCCAATCCTGCAGATCCCACAAGAATTGCAATGATACTGCCTCTTTTTTATCTGCAAGACACATGTTCCAAGTCAAAGTGGTGATCCAGAAAGTGTAGCAACCGCACAGAAAAATCACATCGAAAATCAGGCATGGAATGTTGTTGGACTCGATAAGAAGGTTTCAAATATATCTTTTAAAAAATAGAGTTGACCATCCACATTGTGAGCTAAGAAAAACAGCGCTAAGTCAATATCCAATCATTGAACCATTTGCTCACATCTGCTGATGACAGGAACTTACTGATTTTAGTATCATTTACACCTCAATTGCAATGGGAGACCAGGACAAGCTAACCTCATCGTCAAAGAACTTGCAGGTTGAGCAGAAGTATTCACCCATGCACACACCACAGTTTTCACACACTTGCTGCACATTTTGCTCCCGACCACACAAAGAGCAAATGACCTGCAAATCACTCAACAAGTGTATAAGATGAACCACAAATGTAAATGCAGGGTCACTGGGAAGAAGTAAACTTAATTTCACATTCCTTCACACCACTGTAAGTGGAAGTGCCTAAATAACCTGCTCATTTTGGTTTATGTGCAGAACGTGTACAATCAACCTGAGGCTGGATCTGTAAATGTTTGTTAGGTAGACAGGTTTAGAGATTGTAAGAAATCTAAACCTTCCCAACATGTTTGTCATGGGGTAACACATAAACTGTGAGAGATGCTACTATGCCTCAGCAAATGCCTGCCATCAACCCTGGATGTATCTACAGTACTGGAAGGTGTAAACAATACCCGTTCCACAAAGTGTCGGGGTAACTCATGGCGTCTTGATGGGTCCTCCTCGTTCACATTCTGCAAGAAAGGCAAACATTCCAGAGCTTCAGACTATGAAGGCCTGAGGGAACCACAAACTGCATAATGGGCAAAGCCAAAATTAGTTTCCAGAAAAGGTCATAACCACTAGACCAAAGAGCCCTTTCAAAGTCTAGAACACTTGACAGAAACACAATGGCACACAGACTTGTTCCAACCCCAGACAAAATCAACTTAACAAAAGGGTACCTTAGCTTCATTGTGGCAATGCCGGCAATCAAAGATTTCATTGCAGCATGGGGCTCGAATGCGACACCTCCTCCTATAGTGCAAACACCTGGTGATGAGAAGAGATGCAAAACATCATGTCAACAGAAACACAGAGAGGCCTCATGGTAACCTTTGGCATTGCAAACACACTAGAAACTACTACAAAAACTGTCTGTTTTAGCAAGGGTACCAAAGTACAAAGCAGTTCCAGAAAAGGCACAGAGGGCATCTAAACCTAAGAAGAAGGATAATGAAACAAAACAGAGAGGTATATTGAAGCCACAGACCCGTAGTCATTCAAGCCTACAGATAATTGCCAATGATCCCGAATGACATCATGTGAAAGACCAGCATCCTCGGCCGAGTCACTTTCCACACAACAGGTGTGTTCCTGCAAGAGATCAACATGTACTATGCATTGAAGAGAGCACTATAGTGAAGAAGAGCACAGGATACATGTATTTTTTAAAAGGAGCAGCCACCACTGCATGGCGTTCTTCACCAGTGCCAAACGAGAAACTCCGTTCCAAAAATAAATGAAATCACGGAATTTGGAACCCATGAGATGATGATGATACCTGTTCCACATGCTGGTGGGAAGTTGGAGACGAAATATTATGATGGTAGTATGCATGGAGACTCAGTTGCTGCTGTTCTTCTTCTGCTGCTGCTTCTTCGCTGGACGTTGGAGGAAGGAGAGTGTCCATGACTGCTACAAGAAGCGACATAATTTCCAGCTTTCAGAAACTCATCCAGATAATGTTGCCTTTCCGTCGTTCCGCTTGATGCTTTCAGTCTTCCGGTTCTTCCAGGACTGCTGGACGCGTATTTATGTGAGCAAGCGTGGTTTTTCTGTCGAGGAGTTCTCGAATTTCTGTCGAAAGCAAAAGGAGAATGGCAACTACTCGTGCGTGCCAATAGTTTCTCCTCTTTCTCTTTCTACTGTTGTAATTCACACATTCGTTTTCCTCTAGTTCCGTCACAACGATTCTTAACAACGAATCTCGTCAGAAGGAAGGAAGGAAGGAAAGAAGTTGTCTAAGCGCAGGTGGCGACGACAACTTACAACGTCTTACAAACCTTGAAGAAGAACCTGGTGTAGCGGCGGCGGTGGCGGGCGGCGAAGGGTTGGAACTCGCGACCCACCGCCAACCCCCCTAATTCATAATACTTAGTTAATCAGGCCGAACAAAGTGATCTGCCCGTTGTTTCACTTTCATTTTCACTCGCCTGCCCGTGCTTAAAAAATTCATTCATTGGACGTGTTTTGTGTTTTGTGGGGGGCATTCAAGGTGGGTTTGGGGCGGGGGGGCGGGAGGGGGATATACGTAGTAGGTGCACATTTTAAAGGCATTACAAGAAGCCCACATGGAACCCTAAATAGTTTATTATTATTAACACTAGTTTGAACCCCCTGCCTAATGCACAGGTGTGTGTGTATTTGACGGTACATATTACAAAATTACAACTGTAAAGTACATTTCCAAAACCTCTCTATATACAACATTGCTAGGTTCTTTTTGGGGGAATTCATTTTCATTGTTTCAACCTGAAATTTATTTTTTCTACACATTCTAACATTTTTTGTGAAAAGGAATGGCCCTTATTTCCAAATTTATAAAGAATAATTTAAAATTCGCCAAATACATATAAAGCACAAATATTTCTTAAGTGTTTTATTCACTGTCATTTATATGGTCTATAGCCTAATTTGGCTAAATCCTCTTTGCAGGATAATTAATCATAAAAATTGAAAGAAAGCAAACCTTGTATAATAGGGTTTTTTTTTTTTCAAATTCCTTAGGTAGGTGCAATGGCGAGGATCCCCAGCTTTAATACAGCAGCGTTTTTTTTTTTCTTGGCAAAATTTCGCCAACTGGCAACAACAAAAACCCAGTGCAACCTTTAGGAAGGAATTAAAAAAAAGAACTTCCAAAACATTCGCCATATTTCATAGAAAAAAAAAGGAAGAATTTGCCAGATTAGACAGTGAGTCCATGTAGCTCACCTAGTTTTAGGCAGGATTGCAGAAAAACTCTACTGTCCGCCTAGGACAGTCGCCATTTAATGTAAATGGATGGATGAAAAAATGGATGGATGGATGGATGACGGGACAAATGGATGGAAAGCTTCATTTCGTCCCAACGTCTTTTACTATATGTAATGCCTTGGGTGAACTAGCACCTACACAAGTACCATTCAAGAACTAAGGACATCACCTCTTCAAGGTGGATGAAGAACCTAGGAAGGGAATGTAGCTTGGACTATGTGCCTAGTCCACTTGGTGTATAGTCTATGGTGATAGACTAGGTGTTGTAGGTAGTGTATCATTAGACTAGGTGTCTAATTCAGTTGGTGTAATCCATGTTAATAGACTAGGTGTTGTAAGCTGTGGTACTAGATTAACATAGGTCACAATGACACACATGGTTTAATTTTTAGGTGTTTTTCACATTTTTGAATTATTCGCTCCCATCATTCACCTTCATGTTCTTCCTCACATTAATAGTCATAGTTTCTTTCCATTTCATGTTCATTGTCAACACAACTCTACCGCTAGCTTTGGCACTTTCTTTGTTGCTCGATGCAACTTGAACATTTCAAAACTATGGCATTCCATCATAACAATAGTTATTCCACCATTGTTTGATGTCAAAACCATCATTCAATTGTCTAACACAGTAATTCCTTACCATCACCTTTGTCTCTTCTAATGTTTGATTTAACATAGCTCCAAAGGTCCCAACAATGTGTAGTTGCTCCACCATTACTCAACTTGAAAATGTCACTTGATGTAACAACTCCTCATCATCACCCTCATATATTTCAACATAGTTGCGAAGGTCCCAATAGTGTGCACAACACTACAACACTACACTAGTAGAAAAAAGCTCGAAGAATTTTTCTTACAAATTGTTTTTGTAATCACAACCACCAGAACTTCCAATGAATCGAGTTTTTTCCCAACAAATTAAGTATAAATCTGCAAGAATTGAAAGTTTGGAAAAAACAACCATATTCACTAATAGCAGAACCTATTTCCACCCTTCACCCAACATAACATCATCACACCAACTTCTAGTAATGTTTTGACACATAATCATTAACATTGCTCACATTCTTTTGATGTCATGTGATTTTCAACTTTTTTGTTTCTTTGAAAAGGATGAGGTTTTTACATGTTTGTGATTTTTTAATATAAGTTTTTATGACCAATGTCATGGAGTTGTGCTAACATGTGTTGTGCCCAAAACTAGTTTAATTCATAACACAAATCACCAAAATATTTATCAACCACTATTAAAATAATCAAAAGTCAAGTGTGCCCAATATTAGCATGGAGTTTTTGGTAGTTCAAACTCACATTAGACAACCATTCCTCCAATTCTTGAAACACAACTTGTTATTCTAATTTTCATCTTCCTTGATTCTAAAACCGTGCAATTTTGATAACATGCACGTAAGCAATCATAATCATTGTTTAAGTTTGTATATTTATTTTTTTAGGAAAAAAATAAAAATAGAGTATTTTTATACACTATTATTTTTAAAATATATTAATATAAATATCTTGAAATTTTGAAATCACATTAATGAATAAGAAATATCCAAAAACACTTTGAAAATAGTTGTAATGACTATTTTTAAACAATAAAGTTTACTTGAAGGACTTATGAATAGCCTTTTGAAATTTTGAAAAACATTTTTTTAACACAACCTTTAACATACTAGTATAATAAATAAAATAAAATTTGAAATTTTTTTTAATTCCAATATTTTTCCAATTAAGTAATAAATATACAATCATCTAAAGGGGCACTTTTGGTTCATTATAATGTGTTTGGACCAGAAATTGCAATTAAAAGAAGTGTTAAAGCACTTGTGCATGTTATGATTACTAAAGCATGGTATTCTTTGAATACAAATGATTTTTTCATTATTTAGGTTTATTAGTAAAGAAATGCTTGTATTTCAATATATCATATAGTTGATTGGGAAAAATCTAACCAAAATAAACCTTTCATTGGAATGATTTGCTTAATATAAAAAAATTGTTGTCTATTATTTAAATTCTTATTATCTTTACCTATCATGATTAAGTAGGTGAATCAAGTTTCCTAGTTAAAAAAACAAGGATGGCACCTTAGGAGGCTATTAAAATTATCCTTAAAATATCCTTACTTTTGGGCATGACTTTGGTCCTCATTATACTCATTCATCTCCCCTTTTGAATTATGCATTCCATCAAAGCTAACCCCCCATCTAGGGTTAAGGTCCCCTAAAGCCATATAGCAACATGCAAAGCCCTACGAATCATTTTTTATAGTAAACACAGTGGTTTTAAGGTGAGAAGATTAGTAGGCCAAATGCAAATGGGATCCCCGTCATAAACAACCTAACTATAATTCCTCAAATCCTCAACCAATTATGTCCTGCTAGATAAAAACTTAAAGCATTTCCTACCATATAATTATCAAAATAAAATCCTAAGTTTTTTTGGTGCACTAAGGACAAAACCATTTGCCAACCAATACCTCATGCAATGGTTGTGTGAAACACCCCGAATGCCAAACTTGTGAACACATGTTAATGGGATTTTTATGGTTTCCCATCAAAGTTTTTTGTATTTTCTACTTCCAAAACGAGTTATAATCTACAACAACGGAAATTTGCAACAAAGAAAATTTAAATCTATGTATGAATCAAATTTCTAAAACAAAATACATACACAAATTGCATACAACATAATTTAAGTTTGAATGTAAAAGCTCTCTATTGAAGTTTGAAAAAACAAAAAAAACAAAACAAAAGTTTTGAATTTCCAAGTTTTTTTTTCCTTCTTATTTTCCTACTTATATACATGTTAATCTCAAAATAAACAATTTGATTAAACCATTTAAAAAGTAGCTAACCAATATATCCAATAATAGTTCAAAAAAATTTAAGATTCATTGCCTATTAACAATTACTTATTATGTTGACTCATGTTATGTCAACTACCTATTGACCTATCACCTAATAGATTATATCACCTATTAGGTTTTGTCACTTGCTACAAACAAAATCTAGGTAACACCATTAATCACAAATTAAGATGGTGGAAGGCCCTATGACTTGCCCACGCAACATATAACAAAGTCTAACAAAAACAATTACCAAATAAGGGTCAATATGACCATCCACATGAAGACACAATGCACAATTACACACATGGTCTTCCCATGTTTAACCATCTTGGCCATCCAACAACAACACTTTGAAAGGTAAAGCCTTTTGCACATGTAAAATAACACATCTTGCACTCACATCCAAAGTAATTAGTTTTGTTTATTGTAAGTAAACAAAATCTCTAGGTTTGAATCTACAAAATTGAAGCCCATAATCGCCTCCTCAAATTGTGGCATACTAAAAAGTATTTTAGTGTTGAACAACTATTAAATTATTTATAGCCATAGGCATCACATCTATGAATAAAGCTACTCTCTATTCACATGTAGGAAGCCACATTATACAATCATCCAAACTCATTATTGCCATAACATCATGTCAAATGGAGGATAGTAGCTCAAGGTCACAACTAGACGATAAAAAACATGACGAATATGATGCAAGGGAAACTTTCTAATTAAAACTCTATCCCATGGCCAACCATGGTAATTATAGGTCCCAATTTTTAATATGATTTTTTTGGAGGCCATGTTTATGTAGTCCTCATTTCATTATTTGTTCCATCTATTCAGTTAACCTATATACCTCAAGATCCAATTTTGTGAAGTAGAATAATGATTCATTAATGCATTTTCACACAACTTTTGGAATTCCCCACAAACTTTGATACTTTGGTTGGTGAAAACCTTGACTGGAAGAATAAATTTACTAAGATATTTTTAAATGCATATGCAACTTTTTCAGTACTATGATCTGGCAATGGTACCAACTCCAACCATTTGAAAAAATGTTTAAACTATTAGTTTTGTCAAGGTGTTAAACTTAATGGGTTTGTAAAATCCAAATTCCAAGGATGACCTAACCCCATAATTGGTAAATGTTGTAGATGATGTGTAGGTGCATTAAATAATGTCCAAACTTAGTCACACACTATACATCAAAAAATAGATTATAATTACATCCCTTGCCACTACTATTATGTTTGGAACAAATTATATGTTTGTCAAATCCCAAAATGACCTAAGACTTCATGAACAAACTATTACCCATACTTGTCCATTTGTCTACACCCATTCCAAATAATTACCTTCCCATTTTGACCATTTGGTTTTATGCACAACATTGTTTCACTCCTTAAGTGTGAATCTGACCAGTTCACATACTTCAAATATGCAATAACCAATGAATCACCATGTATATCATAGGCATCATTTCCCTCCAATTCAATGTCCTTCTTTTGGAATCCCACCCATTCTTATTTAAGGTATGTCCCTAAAACATCCCAACAAGGTACATAGGTTTGCAAATACATGTATGCCATCCTAATACCACCTCCAAATCCATATCACCATGTTATTGAGCCCTTGTGGTATCCTCCTTGTTGGAACTCAAATTTTGAATCAACTTGTCAACATCCCAATAAACCCTACCAACCCAATGAACAATATCAAAATCATATTCCTACTTAAAATAACTACCCATCCAGTCATTTTTCTTATGAGTTGGTTTGATTCCATGAAAAACTTGAAAGGTTGGTGATCCATAACCATGGTGAATGGACTACCATAAAGATAACATTGGAATGATGAAACTAAACAATTGTAAAGCATTCCCCCTCATATATGAGGTGTTTTTAGCTTCGATCTTGTTGTTGGACCAACTAACATGTGCCACCACAAACTTTTGATCATCATTGTCAAGTTGGATGAACATAGCTCATAACCTTAAAGTATTTTAATCAATATGTAACTAAAAAGGTCATATTTGTATGGGTTGCCTCAAAATAGGGGCTAATGAAAGCCAAAACTTCAACTCCTAAAAAGCCTACTCCTACACCTCACCTTAAACATACTATTGGTCAAGTTGCATCAACTAGATCAAAGGCTTGGCAATGCTACTAAACCCTTTGATGAATCTTTGGTAATAGTTACATAAGCCCAAAAAGGTTCGTAACCAACTTACATCTACTAGTTAGGGAACTTATGAAATGGCCAAATTTTGGCCTTTTGAACCCCTAATCCACATGGATAAATCATATAATCCAAGTATTCCACCTATGTAAAAAAACCAACATTTGCATAGGTGAAAGTTATGGTTATGATTTTTTAATTTTTCAAACCCCTCTTATAGATGATGCATGCGGTTCCTGAATGTCAAACTAAAAACAATGATGTCATCAATGTAACATTTAGTAAGACTAAAACCTAATAACATCTAAGCTATTTTTAAAAAAATTCTTCAAGGGCATTTTTTCAAACCAAAAGGTAAAAATCCACCATTGATACAAATTATTTTTCCCATAATGATCAATTCCCCAAAATGTTGTTTTGACTTTATCACCCTCCTTCAATGGTAACTGACTGTAATTAGATCATAGGTCCAAAGTACTAAAAACCTTAGACTATCCTAGGGCATCAAAAGTGTTTTTCAATAGGGGCATGGCATATTTGTTTGAATGGGTTTGTTTATCCACCAAATAGTAATCCCCACCATGCAACATTCAATCCAATTGCAAAAAATATATTTATTGGTTGGCACCATTGTGGTTTAAGCATATTCACCACGAGACAATTATACCAAGCCAACATCTAATGACTTTATTATATGAGTCTAAACCAAGGCCCTTTCCACCTCACTAAGCCTATAGGTTGTTTAAAAATTGGATTATCATCTTCTAATACCTCTTGTCCTTTCAATTGGCCTAGTTGGGTCCTTTAAACTAAAAGCAAAACAACCAACATAATTGTATCGAACAATTTATAAACTCTCCAAGAATCACATGCATCTATAGCCCATATTTTTGAGTGCACACTCCTCCATCACCCTCTTGCTTTCACATTGTCAAGCTTTCTTGGATCTAGGTCCTTGAAGCAAAATTAAAAGTTTCATCTTCATCAACCTCCAAACATACCTTATCTTGCATTTTCCTTGCATTGACACAAATCGAAGAAATCTTCTTCAACAAGAAAATCAAACAACCTTATATAAAAATTGCAATCATTAGACACAAAATCATCTTCAATTATATTTTACAATTCCACTTCAACATTGCCTTCATCATCAAAGTTCAACAACCTACTTACAAAATCCATGAAAGAAGTGAATGTTGTACCAAACAACACAATAGTAGTCGATTAGTTGTGAGAATGAAAAAATGAAAAGAAAAATTAATTATTTTTTTCAATGAATTAGATAAGCAAGAGCAAAAAAGTAAAATCAATAAAAACATCAAAATAAGAAATTCAAATGAATGACCAAAAAGTTGGTACCATGAAAAATATTCTTAAATTAAATTAACTTGGTGGTGAATTGTGATCATAGATTGATCTCATTGTTACCATCCATTTTGATCGCTTCACCATTTATCCAATCCACCATCCATCCATCCATCCATATTCCATCCAAAGTACATTAAATATCAACTATTAAATTGACATGCATCCTAATTCATTATATTAAAACCTAATTTCTCACAACCATCCAATTAAAGTTTGAAATTTAAATTGGATTAAAATTCATCACAATTGTCGATATAGATATTGATTAAATGCATATAAACCATTGGATTTAGATTAACATTACAAGGATTAATGATTGTCAATAGCATCAATCATAGTTGTCCATGTGTCTAGCACAAGGTTTTGTATGCTGATAGTTCTCTTTCATCCTATTTTTCATCCTTCACCTTTTCATCCTAGTTCTTTACATGTGGGTTGTCAAATTTGGAAAATTCATGCCCCTTCATGTCATTGCTCTATCGTTGTGCAATGTGGCAAAATGAGCCTTGTTGATCATATAGCCCTAAAATTAATCCTTCCCATCCAATTTCACATAAATTGGCACACTCCAACTTGCATGGACAACAATTGTTTTACATCACATCAACTCTACACACCATTCTATTGTGATCTTAATATGTGAATAAATTTGGTTATTGTTTTTAAATACTTTGAATTCTTTTACATGTTTGCCACTCCAATTCTACCATCCATGTTCAATAGTTATGTCATTGTGACCATTGTAACTAAATCTATTTTGTAACTTCTCTATTTTGTATGTTTTACTTTTTGTATTATTTTCTTGTTTTCTGTCAGCACCATTTGGTGCACCGTGTGATACTAAATCCTTATTACGAAGCTAATGGTTAGAATTGTCACTATGTAAGATTTCTTATTGAATTAAACTTTTGTGTAGTATAAATAGTTGTAAAATTTTTCCAGTATTATTATGTCTTATATCAAACATTTATTGTTGCACTGAAAAGCTAAAATTGGGTCCCTCGTTAGGACCTATTTACAAAAGTTGGGCCCCTTGTTAGGAGTTATTTACAAAAGCTTAAACATGAAAATATAAAGAGATGGAGAATGGAGAGAGACACACACACATGATTAAAAAACAATGTGCAAAAAGAAAAGCTATAACAAGTTATAGGAGATAGGAGACAGGATGGGTGCCTACAACACACTTAACCTAAAAGAAGAATTGAAACCTGGAATTCAAAAACAATCTGGTTCAAATATTCAAACACAAGATCCAAACATGTCAGCCTTCAGATATCAGGGCTGTGCACTCACTCCAAAATGAAACATCATTTGTGCATCTACAAAAGCAAGAAAACATGCAGGATATTGATGTGCAAAACTCATTGCATGAAATAACTATTTTGTCCTCTTTTTCCTTCACAATTGACTTATGACGTTTGAGATACAGTTGAGATGGTTAGAGTTAAGATTTCAAGAACCAGAAACCAATCTGGAGAATGTAAATGTTAACAAGACAGTATACCACTACTGCAATTGGTTTATGACCATAACTTGTGGGTCCAATGTCATTGCAAAAAACTGAGCCAGACAAATAACAAAGCTAACAAGTCTACATCTCCAGCTACAAGTTTTCTCAGACCTCTGTAAAACTCAGCAAAAGTGAATTACACTCACCCTGTTGGCGATGTGATCTGAATGGGTGAACAGATTGAAAATTGGACTCATCTTTTGAGCAAAAAGACAAGTCGGGCACTAAGAGGACGATTAATCCATTCGTGGTGACTGCAAATCCATGCCTCAGATGGCAAGCTTGCACCAAATTGCTTTACCGTCTCATACTCCTCCCTGTTTAAGAATCCATTCATTGCCTATTCAGAGCATTGCTGTAGAGCTAACCGCCACAGCCACAATCTTGGAATATATTCAATGAAACATTTAGAGTCCAAAAGTGCAGTAAAACTGATAGCTGATAGTGACATCAAAACTCTTCTTTTCAATTACAAATCTAGTTCTTTGACATTTACCAAATCCCCCATTGGGAGGTTTTAGTGTGTTCCAATTCAGTTCATTCACTTTCATACAGAACCAATTGAATATCCCTGCATACCTCAATGCATGTCTCTGGGCCAATAAATTCCTTGATGCTTGCTGCACCACTTAAAACTTCAGTTTAAGTACAGTTTTGCATCACACAGAAATCCGGTACTTTCACTTTCTGTCACTTGTGAATGGAAATGAGGATGGTGGAGGAAAAAGACATACAGGCCTCCTGGATGCCCAGTGTAGGCAACCACACTAATCAGCCCTCCAGCTTGCAGTACATTAGAAGCTGCTTTCAGTGCTCTTAAAGTTGTTTCTGCACCTGTTTTCAACTGTTTGTCTCCACCTGGAAGGTACCCCAAATTAAACACCACCAGTCTGCACCCCTCACACCCCAAATGCTTCCATCTTACAAGAAGGATAAGGACAGAATAGAAGATGCAAAACGAGGGTGGGATAATTAGGCCCTATACCTATTCTTGTTGGCTTAACCAATTTTACTTATAGAGAAGGAAGACTAAATGGCTTACAAAATGACCAAGTACAAAATGAAGTACATAAAGATTGTTGATCTTATGTTCAGAACTTCCTGGACTTTGTCAGGGAAAATAGACTTTTCTTATTCCATGCATGCAAGACAAGATTCATGGTTGCATTTGGTCTTTGGGAATCTAAGACATCCTACTGAGCCTAAAACAAAATAGCTTGGATGATCCTCTGGGTTAGTGGTGAGGTATTGAACACAATGGCAGGATGTATGCACACACCTTATTGTTTAGAGAGAATGGTTTTATTGTTCTGAGATACTTGCAGCTAAACTCTTTCACAAGGAAAATTCTATAAACTCCCCATGAAAGGCAGGAAATGAACCAAATCATAACTAGGACAACATGGAATTCAGTAGCACCATAACTCTGAAGTTCAGAGAAAACTAGAAAATGCTTTGAAGGTAACGGTTCTGTCAGATCCAGCAAAACCAAAAGGAACATGACAAGAAAAAGGGTAGTCATAACCCTATGAGTGTCACTCACAAAACATCAGACCATCACCTTCATCATGGATAACAGTAATTCTACTTTCATTTTAGCATGCCCTGTATAAGCAAGCCTTTGATCCTAAGCAACAGAGAGGCTGCATAGAAGTTAGTTGTTTAGGCCTCCAGCACCAAGAACATACCCTTTATTAAGCACACCATGCATGACTACTTGGAAATTAGTGCTGCCACTGCAAAACGAGCTCTAAAGGTTTGTATCAATGAGGAGGCAAAGATCATCGTCAATATGGTGGGCATGGAATAAATATTCCAGTGGGTGCTTATCAGATACCTGACAGGTAGGTTGGAGACCACTTTTTCAAGGTGGCTGTGGCATAATTGTAAAAGGTGCACCTGTTTCCTCTGCAAGACCGTCACACAAGCCAAAGTTGAATGCAACATGATTCCTAAGATTCTCCAATTTCCAACTGTGGTCTGACCCTTTTCATGTCCAAGGTTGTGAGCAAACAACAGATAAATCAGGCTACATTAACACATTTGTCCTTTTTCACAAACATAGAGACATAACTGAATCATGCATACTGAATTGCAGCACACCCATAGAATTGTTGTCACAACTAAAAAATCCCAAATCTGTCTCATCAACAGGTTCAAATGAATCAACAAATGTCATTCAACAACTGATTGGTTACAAGTCTTTTCTAGGGTAATCATTGTAGGCCTCAAGCTATAAAAGGCCAGGATGTCTCCTAGGTAGCTGTTAAAAGCTGTGAGATTTTCTTCTTGGTTCGCCCTACTGATCTACAAGCCCTGGCAAGTCATAGATTGAAACCTGAAGTTCATCAAGCTTGTGGTCAAGGAGATAAGAGGTGTTGGCCAAGGCATCCTCTTGCACATCAAGGGCATAAACAGAACCCAGCACTTCAGGAATGCAAACCATATTGGTCAATACAAGGGTATCATGGCCATTGCCACACGTAGCATCCACCACTGTGTCCCCAGGCTTTACTACCCGCCTCCATACTCTGCCACATCTTGCCACACGTTAAACCCTAAACCCAAAACTCTGAACCCTACACCCCAAAACCTTAAACCAGATCCTTGATGTGTCTTCTGATGATCAAGTACAAAGCAAGATTATTAGTGGAAGCTGTCTTGGGTTTAGGGTTTAGGGTATTCTTTACTGGTCACGATTTTGTTATCTAATAATAACAAGGTTTATGTCGACAGTTTGCAGCAGAATTGAACAGCATTGGAAAGTCTGCCTACCCATGTGCAACAGAAGTTATCTTGGCTCCCTCCAGTGCAAACTCAGTGAGGTCCACGACATGCTCCTTACTTTCATGCCAGGTCTCCGTTGTGCCTGCACTGGGGAAAATCTAGCCACAATGCATTAACTGGAAAGCAGATTTTCACACATACGCTAATGGCAGCAGGCATCAAAGATCTGACCCCAACATCCATTTAAAAAAAAGACCCCACATTCCGGACTAAATCCGTCAAATTGCAAAAATCACATAAAATTCTCAAAAGGGGGAAATGATAATATGCGAAGAATTCTGAAAGTACTTTATACCCATTGCTCAAAGCTCCCATGATAATGTCCAAACGCAGCGATTGAGGAGAACAGTTGAATCTGCCTGCAGGACTCCTCCACCACGTAACAATACTCCTGGCTAGCGTTGCTCTAGGATAAGGGCATGACGAAGCTCGCCGCATGAACCCCAGTTTCCCAAAGCCTAAATTATTACGCTTGCTTCCTGACGACAACTGTGGTACAACCCAGCTGCTGATGAAAGCTCGAGCAGTAGTCATTTTTGGCGCTACAGATCCCCAGGGCTTTTTTGGAGAGCGACAATGGCCAAGTCAATAATACAAAGAATCAAACCAATTTCTCCTAAACCCTAAACCTCAGTACCCACCACCCTTGACCTACTCTGATGTCGTAAAGGATTTCTGGACTGCATTCTCCAACGTGTCACTTTCTCATTGGTCCAGAGAAAATGGGGTTATAACACATAATTTTCTGCCTTGTCTCCTCTAGTTTTTCGTTTTTACCTACCTAATCCAGCGGGAGTAACCGGTCAGAGGAGCCAGATTATCGAAATCGTCTTGGCACATTCGTGCCTCGACTATATTCAATAATGGGGCTCCACTTGCTGTTTATTACCTAAGAGCATCTCCAATGGTGCTCAAGACGTGAATCTAGACAATACATTTATTGCAAAACACTCAACATTTAGAGGTTTCGCTCCGGAAATTGGTATTCCAGCACCAAATTCGTCCATGTTGCCGTGGCAGGTAAAGGGCGCACGCAGTTGTGCACATCCAACGAAGAGTGTAATAAATTGGACCTGACTGCAGCTCCGTATTTCTCGTCGATCATAATGATTGGTCCACGTAGTCTGCTATTAGTAGTGCCCCACGTATATGCAGCCACTGGTGGGGTTGCCACAAAAAAAACCTACTTGTGAGAACCAATGACATCATAAATAGATTCTCTAGTTATTGCAATTAGTCTTGAAGCATTTGCACCTCAACTACTCCTAGTAACCAACAAAATTCAACACGTTTTTCTTGGTTACTAAACATAACCATCCTTTGGGAGAATTGAGATGTCCTCCTTTCATTCCCATAGAACACTTATGAAATGTTCTTCCAAGCAATCAAGGGTTCCCAAATCATTCAGCCAATGAAAGCCCAAGGTGATACCTTGTGCTCAATAACAGGTTGCTAATCAAATGGAGGTCAAAGATTATGGGTTGTAACTATGAACAAGTGCAATGGTAGTGTCAGTGAAGACAAATGGTGAATCAAAGTTTGTCCTAGAATTTTCATAAAGTCAAATTGATCAGTTCCACTTCTATATACCCAAGTGTGTATTTGAGTACATCTTACATAATACAGACCTATCAAAACCCAACATGCTAGACCAACATTGGATTAAAGCCCCTAAAAACACAAATGGATGTTTTCCAAAATGCTTTAGGCATTAAGCAATGTATTCATATTGTCTTCAGGGAAAAATCACCATGGTAGGTGTGAGTCAGTGTTGTGCATGTAAGAGTCAATAGTTGTATGTAAGGCATGTAAATTTTGTGTATGCATAAATCATTTATATCATTTGAACTTTTTACACTTACACTTATATTATTCATGTGTATATATATATACTTACATTTACTTACACAACCATGCATAAATGTTTTGAGTTGTGTAAGTATATACTATAATTATCCATAAAGTCACTCTGTCTTTGGGCCTCCTTTCACCTCCAAACCCTTCTTTCAGCGGTAAGGATAAAATAAGAAAATTTTATTAAATTTGGGTATGAAATGTTAAACTCAACATTTAATGCACAAGGTTTGAGAATAATTATAGTAGCTGTACATTTAGGAGTAGTGAAAGTATATGTGGTAGCAGTGGAGGTGCTAACGAAAAATAAAAGATAGAGTGAAACTTAATCTACCACAAAACTTGATGGTTTTCTGAGTTTCATTCCTCTTGTCCTTTAGTGTTTGTTTTTTGTTTTTTGGAATGTCACCACACCCTGTTTATGACCAAACTGAGGGTTTTAATGTTCTATTTTCATTATTTTATTGATAATTTGACAATATACCTTTCATGACTATACATTCTTGCACATCCATATTAATTAGTTGTGGATGCACGATTTGATGATTTTTTTTTTGCAATGGGTCATTTGAATCGCCTATCACCAAAAAAATTTGGGAATCACCCCTCCCCAAGTAAAAATAATACTTTTTACATTGTTAGATCTGACCATACAAAATCATGTAAGTGTATTTGTTTTACACTTACACTATTTTACAAAATTGCATAAAAATTCATATAAATGTATTTATTTTTACGCTTACATTTACATTATCTTATACAACATAAAATATCATTATCTTATACAACATAAAATATACTTACACTATTGTACACTTACACATTTTGTGTTCTACATTTTACAATTACACCACCGTAATTCAATATTAGACATTTACATTTACAAGTAATGTAAATAAGTTTTATTAGGAGATTTACATTTCACAGAATGTAAGTCCCAAACCATTTACACACAGAACACTAGTGTGAGTGAGTTGATCTGAAATTGAACTAAAGGGCATCTAATTTGATGCAATCTATACCCTTCAATTACGAATCCAGTGTCCACTATCCACCCCTCACTTGGTACGTAGTAATGGAAATTGAACTTGTTATAGATTACATTCATTTGGCATCTCAGCTAAAAGTGAAGATTCTAGTTGCCCATTCTGCTTGTTTGGAGATGTTTTAGAATAATTCCCTTCTCATCAGAAAATAGCATTCCTGTTGTACTAGCACAACAGCCAGCCATCTGAGGAAACCCAATTGGTGGGCATTTCATGAAATGGAACATCAGTGGCTGAGTGTTATATGATAAAAGAAGGACCAGTGCACCTTAATTTTTATTCAAGGTCACAAGCTCATTTATAAACAGAGTTCTTGAAGCGCCGCATGCAGGAGGTTTTGTAAACCTTCCTAGAGGAAAGAAACTGAATGTGAAAAACTAATCCGGGTATGTTAGGTCAAAGGCTCCACCTGTGATGGCCGGATAACCACACCGTCTCCAGCTTATCTCATGACAACAAACCACTAAAATTCAGAGTTAAGGACAGTTGGCAGCATTTCACTGAGCTTGATTTCATTGCATTACTCTTCCTGTTCTTTTCGATTGTGAGTACCTACCCAATTAGGAGTTAGAATTTCAACTGAGAGGACCAACAGGAAAGAATAACAAGAAAACGCTGATATGCTGACCCATTAATACCTTCAAGAATAAACACCCTAATTTCCCATAACAAGCCATCCACATGAGCTATTGCCCTCATTTGACAGGGGTTTAGAGAAAAGGAGGACATACCTTCACAGGTGTAAACTACGATCATGGTGACCCTAGTGTTAATACCATGAAAGTAACAGCACTACATACATTAGGACCAACCACATAAAAATCTTAGAAGGCCCCAGTAGAACATAGAGGATTAACAGAAATCTGATTGCAGGACTGAAGCCAGATTAGTCAACAAGAACAAGCCAATATGATGGCATTCAGCTTGAAGACAGCTGATTACAATGCCCAGAATCAAAGAGAGGAACACTCTCATTCATGTTAAATGCCTGTTTGGACTCTTGAGATACAACTTCAGGTGATGAATATTTCTGCAACACTGTGAAGGCCACATCAAGGCTTCAGGTCCGACTGAGAACCTGGCCCCGCACTTATACCATCACCATGTGGAATAGGAGAGATGGCCCAAGATGGCCGCTTTGTCCACCAGACTGCCATAGGGCACATGAGGAGGAACACACCACACCAGGAATTAGGATTCTATTGGGTTCAGCTACAAATTAAAAAAGACTAGTTTCAGATGCTACTATTCCTCTCCTTTGAAGACAGGATTGAGTCATCAAAAAATCCGGATATTTGGGCAGCTCTTGCAATAATCTGCACTGGGAGGAGACTCTGCGTGCCACTGAGAAAAAGTGAATTACACCATCTCATGACTTGAAGTACAATCAACATTGAATCCCTGATGAAAATTATGCAGGAGATGGCAGGTCGGCGATTCAGATTAGCATGGACAAGGGCTTCTATCAATGCCTAAAATAGGGTTTTGGACGGTACAGTATAATGGGATGAGGATTTAGTGAAATGGAACACTCACCATATAAGAGTATCGGGCCGCTTCATTTCATTTTACAAAATGGTCGCCCCTGTATTTTTTATTTTGGCTGTGCTTTATGTTGGGCAACACCCGCAGAGAAAGGGCATTACTGAAATAAGGACCCCTTTGGCTCCACCTCAGGAGGGTCCTTATTCAATAATGCCCCACTCCTGGGGTGTTACCCTACACATAAAGTACCAGTAGAAAATTTCTTGTGTATCTGGAGGACACATTATCTTGCAGAATTTCTTGTTGGCAAAGGAGCATTTCATTTTTTTTCCCCTTGATGCCTGGTGGGTGTCCTGCGATATGTGCTGAGTATCACCAGAAAAGAAATTTCAAATATTTTTCTACCAGTGCTGTCTATCAGAACACCCTCATAGCAAGGTCATATCCCCAAAGAACCCATACTGGCCAAAGCCAGGGCAGGCCTATTTCAAGGAGAATGCACCACTTGGATGGCATTATCGTGAATCCAACTTCATGTTCTCGAGTTGGAGAGAACAATCCGAACTAAGGCCATCTGTTTAAATTCACTCTGTCTTAAAGCCTTGCTTCTTATTATACTTGGCATTGTAGCACGTGTGTAGCCCAGCCCATAAGGGCCCGTTAGACTTGACATCATTGTCACCTTCCTCTAGTATATCACTAGCAGATTTTTATAAGTGCAATACATGGTGTAGATTGTTAATCACTTTTACAAAGATCAAGTATCACATTGTTATGTGTGATGTGCTATGAGAATTGTGCTCGTTGAAGTACCTTTGAACAACTATGTATGATTGTAGTCAGATGATATTATGGTATCCTTTTTTAATGGCGTGGTCTTCATTAGTCTTAAATAGTTAATAATTGACCTTTTAATCCAAAGCACATGTCTTAACAACACAAATTGAAGGTTGCACTTATTATCAAACTGAACCAAACATCTCACAACACAAATTGACGACAACCATGCAAAACTTGCATAATTTTTTGTCCCATCATGTTAAGGACAAACAAACATATTTATATGTCAAGGGTTGATAAGGTTTTGCATGTTATATTGAATTAAACCACACGCTCCATCGCTTGTGTAGGCCCTTGTAAATTCCTTTGAATTTTAGCCTTACAATCATACTCCCCAAGTGGAGTGTTTAACGCATTAATTGGGCCCCTAATCAATTGTTTTGCATACAATGCAAACCAAGGATGAACACTCATCGTTTAAGGCATGGATTATCGAGGTCATATTGAAGATGTTTTTTTGCCAACATTGAACCTTTTTACATTGGCTTAACTGTTTTTTAAGGTCATAACGGAAAATTTTTAATCCCATCATTTCATGATAATTATCTCCAAAAATGGACTATACCATTTCTTAGAATAAATTTTTTATAATTGTTTTCTTTTTATTGGCTAACAACTCTTAGTTGATGCACTCACAAAACAAAAATAGAACTTCCTTCATCTCATAAATCTAATGTTGTTGAATTTTGGAATCTTTGTAAAACCAATAAAGTCTTGGTTCTCACTAAGGTGTGGTAAAAATATTATACTTTCTTAAATTTCTCAATACAAAAACAAAAGCAATAGCAACACTTTTAATATGATTACTGCATTTGCAATTTACTTGGATAGGTTCTATGTGAACATACACTTTCCAAAAAGTGTCTAAATATGAGCTAAAAGCTAAACATATTTTTTTGTCAAAACCATTAATGCATAGCACAGTCCCATGGCCATTAAAAGTAATTCGACCATCCTCACACTACCAAAGAATTATCCTTAGTGATATCAAATAGTTTAACTGTCACCATTAAGTGAGTAAGCAATTCTCTTTATGCACGATGGCATAAATATTTGTAAGTGCTTTGACGGTTCAATTTTAAACCAAAAGCTTCTTGTTTTGGCACCATTGGTGACTTGCTTTTGCACGGAATTTGGTGCCGAGATTTCATGTAATGATCCTACTTTCCATCAAAAGGAATCTTCCTCTATTTGGCTGTGATGAACGAAGCTTGCATTTTTGTAATTTTTAACTATTTGCAATGAGCCATCTCTCATAATTTTTAGACAATTGATTTCATTGAATTTGACAAAGATATTTGTTTGAGTTTTTTTTAATGTAGGTTAAGAGTTCAACCTTTGGCTAGGGAAGAAAACCTTGTTTTTTCATCTTTGAGGCTCTATAAGCTTAGTTGGCCTCTATCTATTTTTTAAAATATCTTTTAATTTCCTATTTGCATAGTCTCTACGGGGTGCTCTTGATATCATGAATACACTTCCTTCCAAATTGTCTAATATTGAATGTACATCTACATCAAAGTTTCCTTGAAATAATTAAATACACAATTTGACTTGGCAATTGGAAAGGACACCTTCTGCCATCTTTTATTTAAAGCCCAACTAGATCTATCTAATCTTGTTTGCTCCCCATCCTTTTGCATTTCAACATCAGTAGAAATTTATAAAACTACCTTTTCTTTTAGAGTTCTTTTGTATATTTGTGAATTTTATTTATACACATGAAATTCCATTATCCTCTATCTTACTCAAGTAAATTAGTTTTGAAAACATTATGTCAATTGAAATAATATCACATTCGGCCAAATTTATCACTTAAGTGCCTTTTACACCTAATCATTCCAAATAACATTACCCCCCCCCCCCCCCCCCCCCGCCCAATCTTGACATGGTTGTTAGGATGAAATTAGTTACACAATTGATGAAATAATTTTACAAGTTATGTTGTCATTCTTCACTCACACCATATTGTCGGATCAGGCTTTCACCCATTGTCCAAGATTTCCCCTTTGTTGCCTCTTGTAGGAATTTGGGCCATGTTTCAATTCTAATGTCGTCAATCATCCAAAAAGATTAATTAAGCATCGTAAGCTCGGTCAACCTTTACCTAATTAACTACTTAATAATATGTGGGCTCATCAAATTACATTTTTTAACTTTTTATATTAGTGATTTGATCTACCAAACCATTCACTTGCTACTTAATAGAAAATCAATTAAATTTTAATTAATTCAATATATAATATTATTAATAATTTCATGATTTTTTAACCTATGTTTTATTGACACGTATCAATACCTAGGCTAGGTTAAAAACCTAACTTATGTAAGTAAGTAGGCCACATAATCAACCTAAGCATCTATTATAAGAATTCAATAGAAGAATATTCGGTCAACATACCATTGTTGACCACACACAACACTAATCATGAAGTTTGATCATTTGACCTTTGGAATGGAGGCAAACACCCTTACCATCAACCCACCGCACTTATAATATGTTACATTACATTATATTTATCAAATATTTCATTTTAAACATTACAAAAATATAAACTTTGAAAATTCATATCTTATTAAGATTTTGTTCAAATGAACTGATTCGAATTTACTTGTTAAAAATATTCTATAATGTACCTAATTACATTTACTTCCATTTAAAAGTTTAAAATCATTTGAACAAAACAAAAGTTGAATATCATTATTCAATAACATTTCAATGACCATACTTTTGAAAAAAAAAAAATTAATAATGGATTTTTTTGTTAATATAATAATACCACCTAGCCTAAAGTTAGTTGAATAATTTAATTTATAATAACTTAAAAGGTTGTAATAAATTAATTGAGATACCTTAAGGTACAATAACATATAACAATTTAAGATACAATAATTTATAATAGCCTATAATAACATAAAATAAGTTCAAATAACTAAAATAACTTAAAATAATATACGATATATTATAAAGTAGCATAGATATATATTTTTAAAAACATAAAAATAAAGTTTTTAATTATAATAAATTATAATAGTGAATTATGTTGAAAATATGATGTTTACATAGTGATATTATAATGAAATAACTTTCACTAGGGTGAAATCAGTATAATTAATGAAATTATTTGACTTTTAAAGTCCCCCAGTGATTTAGGCTAGTAAATTACACCTGACTTTTGTAATATTGATTAATGATAACATCCTTAACATTCATAGAATATTTATTGAGGAACATAAGCAAAGTTGTAATGCAATTTGGTAGTGCATATGTTTTGGGTACAAAGGGCCATAGGTTCAAATCCTGTCACTTTGAATCAAAATCAAATTCAACTAAAAACATGAAAATAATCAACCCTTATCACTTCATCTCAATATTTATAAAAGTCACAACTTATTTCTATTTTTTCCATTTTCCATAAAAAGTTGGGGCTTTCTTAGGGGCGGATGTTAAATAACTTATGGTTACAATAAAGGCACTATTGCTTGAAAGGTTCAAGGCTTACCTGACAACAAGGAAAACAAAGCATGCCATAAAAGCAATGGCGACGGGACATTTGTTGGTTACTTTATTGGCATGCCCGAAAATCCTTTGCAAGCTTGTTGGCGCGTGTTAAATAAATAACGAAATAAATATTTCTATTTAGCATGACATGATGGAATTTTCTTAAAAATTTGAAATTCTTTTTAAGTCAACTTGCTTCACACAAACCATTGTAAAAAAACATGCAGGGAATCACATGAACAAACATTACTATGGTTTAAACCTGATAGTGGCAGATAACAATAAAAACATTAATATATATATATATATATATATATATTTTAAGCATGCAAGTAAATTACTCACCTTTTGGAGAACTAGACATCGATACCAAATACCTACTTGAATTGTGTGCAAGTGCAAAATAATTTGTCATGAGTAGTTTTCTTGATGAGGCAGTGGCTTTAGTGTGAAAGAAAACAAAAAATATGAAAGGAGGTCCTAATCAAACAACAAACTCCAACGTGCAAGTCCAAGGTAAGAAAACACGTGACCAACTAAATTAGGATCATGACAAAATTTTGGCATTTGTCAAAACAAAAAAGGATGAACAAGTTGCAAGTCTTGGCACAATAGATGGCAAAGACAAGTTTGAAAGTCCTATTACAAAATGGAACAAGATTTCAATACATGTGATGAATTTACATTTTTCAATTTAATTAAAAAATGGTGTGACATGTCAAAACAAGTGGGGTGCTTTCACAACATATTTCAACAATATCTATGATTACAAAATTGGTACTAAAAACAACTAAGATTATTGGTCTTTAAACTTAAAGGAAAAACTTGCATGAAGATTGCTGAGAAATTTTGAGTGAAGACTATATAAGATGATTGGAGAATTTTTGGGAACACAACCCATTTACAACCCACCTCATATGGATGATGCAAACGGCACCTACATGCAATCTAGCTTCATGTTTAATGATGCCATCAATTTGAATGAGGATTCAATGGATGTGATAGAAGTAACCCAAGATTTCAATGTAAAGCAAGGTGTTAATGTAACTGACACATGGATGTTTGAATCAACACCTTTTATGCATATCCCACCTACAAGAATAACAAAAAGTCTCACAAATTGATGTAAGAAATCAATGGCGATTATGCAGATCCCATAAAACTTAATGCAACTACAACATTACCCATTCATCTAGATGTAATTGTGCCATTTTCAAATGATACAACTATGTCACTATTTGGTTGAAAGGAAATGCCACCAAGTATTAAACTCCCAATAAGCCCCTCAACATTAATTTCAATGAACAAGCATTCAAACATTCCACAATCATGAAATGGTCATCAAATAAACACATAGGGGTGAAGAGAATACATTTTTTTACTTGTAAAAACATCGTGGAAATAGTAGAAAAAAAGACCAAGATTCTAGTGGAGTTTATTGATTGGATCAGTGCCATGTGTATAAGGCTAGAGGAAAAATAAGTGGAGATCCAAAGTAGATTTGTTGAAGAATAGATTGAATATTTCAAGATTCAAGATGACGTTGCCAACAACACACAAATGGCCATGGGCATGGGAGTGATTCAAACCCTAAACAATTTGACACAATTAATGAGTTAGGATTTCATGTGAGTTGCTACCAACAATGACACAATTATCACCCATGCAACAAAAGACAAAATCACAAATCATGAAGAAATTACCAAGCATTAAAGGTATTCCAAATTAAGTTAAAGCTTGAAAGTGGATGTATTATATTGAAATCAAAGTTATAATATTGTTGTTTATGAACAAACATATGGGAAAAGAAAACTTGGTTGCCATGTCCATGAGTTGTCTCTAATTTGTAAGTTGCTACTATAAGTGCCATAGTATACTTGCCATTGAAATTAAACACTAAAATTCAATAATTCTTTCAAGAAGCTATGGCAAAAATTGAATGTAAAAACATAAATTTTGGCTTGTTGTAATTTCAATTTTGATTGACTTAGGTACCTAATGATGACCTTATTTACCAAATCATGCAAGGTTTCTATGTCTACTAAGGTACAAAGTTAAGTCCTTGTGAATTGTTTCTCTAGATCTTTCTTGACCTTAAATTGGCATTTCATTCATTTCGTCATCAGTAGTTCTTTGTTGTCCTTCATCGTGTGTGTTAATATTTAGTTCAATGATGTGAAGTAGTTGAGTTATGCTAATTTCATTTTCACACTTGAATATATTATGCAACATGCAACATGTACACACATTAGGGAGGAATGTCACATGTAATTCAATTTTTTGTAACTATTTAAAACTCTTTTTCAAGATGTTAAAAACATTTTCAAAGACTGACCTCCCTCTTTTATGTTTCTTATTATAAAATAATTCCAAGATCATTTGAACTACAATTCCTCTTTGAAGGGTGTCATTATCCAATTGTGGGTAGAACTTATCACTCAACAAATATGAAGGAAAACCAAAAACACCTTTCTTAGGATCAAATAGACCATGAAATTGAACATGTTAATACAATGCAAATTTGCATAACATTTTAACATCATTGACATTACTTGGCAATCCAACACAAAGACCAAGAAACATTTTATTGCAATGTACAACATGTTGAACAACAAGGGAATAACATCATGTTTTATGGAAATAATAACCTTTAGGAAGAAAGGTTTGAGGTTTAAAAATTAAAATGTGGGTGCCATCCATTGCACCATGAACATTTGACAACACACACCATAGTTTGAAACTTTCCATGACGTCATTCATGTCCAAGCTCCAATTGACCAAAATATCAACTTCCTAAAGGTGATGTTGATTACCTTCACAAACTCATGTAACACAAGTGTGCTGCAAGCAAGATATTTTGACCTTATTTTTTACTTTGTTTTCTACTTATAAAGTAAAAAAAAATAGTTTTCAAAACTTCCAACCTTCTTGTAGCATTTCAAATCAAATGGAACCTTTAGAAGTCCTCATTGGCACCTTTAGCCTCCTTATAACTTTTCAAAAAACAGTCTATCATATCATTTTAACTTGGAAAAATACCCCAAAAATATCCTTAAAAATTATATTAGTTTTTGAGAAATATATATTAAAATGTTCACCACATCAATATTGAAGGCTAGGAAAGTAGAAAATAATTATTTGCAAAAAACATTCATATAATGAAAGGTCCAATTCACGTACTTGCAAATGCATTGGAAAACATAATTATATTAATTTAGCTTTTGAAACCAAATGCCAACATTATTGAAAAGAGAATGTACCCAAAAAAATTGATATTATTTTTACAAATTCATCTATAAAATATTGTACCTTTTATTTGGAAACCTCTAGTTTTGCATGATGAAATTATTTTTGGGGTTACTCTATCATGCTTTCATTAATAAGGGAAATTATTACCTGACCAATTGCAAATAATTCATTGCAAACCATAAAATTAACATCGTGGCCTAATTTATAAATAACACAAAACATTTGTACCTCAACTAAAAATTGCTTTTTGATTCTTGGTGTGTTTTAGAAAACCAAAGAGGTCATAATTGTTCAATACTTTTAAACAAAGTTGTTACATCATTTTAAAATTCTCTACCTATCTATAATCATTGTATTCAGTTAATAAAGATTGAAAGAACCAAATGATGCACTTCAATTTCACCCAATGCCTTAAATCTTATAATAAAACCAAGAGACAATTACACATTTGTAACAATGGAACATAATTGTGGTCAGAAAAAGTTTTACATTTGTTTCAGGAGTTGGGTTGAAATTGTAAAAGTTTGGATCTAAAGATGAAAGAGTAGGTATTTCAAAAACATACCCATGATTGAAACAACAACATTCACTTTATTAAAAATCAAATCTTATTTTGTAAATTATCCATGTTCAAGGTAAAAGAAGAAAGCTTTAAAGGCTTAGTTGCAGATGTTTAAATGCCTAACTTGAAAAATACTTAGAGCTTGAAGCTAGAGAATTTCAAATATAGGAAAGTCGCAAAAAGATAATGATGAATTTCACAACAAAAGATAGCAACAATAGCCCCAAAGGAAGAGTTCCATAATATCCCAAATCATGCATACAAATAACTATGTACTTTGCAACTAAGGAAAACAAACTAGATCTGAACATCTTTCACACAATAGATATAAATCAAGAAGAGAAATAATTGTTGAGAACTTGAAGATGATTTTATTGTAGAAAACAAGGAAAAGATTAACTCCCAGGCTAATTACATAAGCATAGGTCCATTACAATGTAGCCTACAATTGAAGAGAGTGAACCATGTCCCAATGTTGTAGAGTTGCAAAAAGATGATGACACACAACCAAAAAGAAAAAAGAAAAATGAAAAGACTTGGTGAGAAGAAGAACAAATACAAAAAACAAAGGAAAAAAAATCCCTAGGCTAATTGTGGAAGCAAAGCTCCATGGTGATGCAACGTCCCAGTGTCCTAGCAAACCACATCCTAGCAGTCCATGTTCACAAAACCGCGATGATGAGTGTGCAACAATGTTGACACATATGAAAGTGATCAGATTGGGTTTGTAGAATAATAGCCAAAATAAAAGCAACAAGAATTAGTGTGGTGACAACAAGCTTGTAGAGTAATAACAAGAGCAAAAACAACAAGAATGAAAATGATGAAACCAAACTTGTAAAGCAACAATAAAAGGAAAGGCAATGAAAGCAAGTGTGATGAAACTGAGTTTATAAAGCACTAACAAGAGCAAAGGCAACAAAAGTAAACATGATGAAACCAAGCTTGTAAAGCATTGACAAGATTGAAGAAAAACACTAAATGTCCCCAATGTCAATGGGAATAGCAAAAAATGATCAAAAGGTGATGGTAACTTGCCATCATGGATTTTTGGTTTGAGTCCATCATAGGAAGCAGGTATGCCTTAACCTTAAAAGTGCTTAACAACGTCCCAAGTGTGAATGTACTTGTGAATGTTTGTTAAATTAAAATAATGTTAAAGTTAGTGTTAGGGTTAGTGAGAAGTTGAGTGTTAAGTGCATATTAACGGTGTTACTGGAATAGCTAACACTAGGTGTGGTTGCAGCCTAAGAGTGATCCTATATGTTGGAAAAGTATCTAAGCATAGAAAAGTGCTTGACTTTTGCAATGTATTTTGGTGTCGCTCACTCATACGAAGATGTCTCTAGGAAGTTTTCAAAATCCGGAAGGTCCTGGTGAGGCTGTCAATTAGGCTTTCTAGATTTTTTCTGAAAAAGAAAAAAAAAAGGACAATACAAAATTAGGTGTTCCTGTACGAATGCAAACGGTGTAGCCTCAGACCTTTCCATGTTTTTGGCCCCCGGCCCCCTCCACACAGCCCTATTGGCCTTGTGACAGGTTTTTATCTCAAATCTGTAAGGGTGTAAAGCTAGACCCTTCTCTTATGGTTGGAGTGAATTAGCAGCCACCAATGCACCAGTTGAGGATGAGCCTGTTCAGCCCGTTTTGCGGATGAACATCCTCCCTGCCTGATGTGTTTTTTTTTTTCACCTCTTCTCTGCCCCACCTACCTCCCCCCTCCTACCCTAAACCTACCTCCCCCTCCTGCCTATCACCTACGAACCCCACCCCCCCCTCACTCCATCGCCAGAGCTCGACTTGTGGAGCGGAAGCTTGAGTTGTGGAGCTGTGGAGCTGTTGCTGTGGAGTCGGAGCAGGAGCTCGAGCGCCCATGAGACCCATGCGCCCACGATCAGGTAAGATGCTTATTTATTTATTTATTTATTGTGTTTGTTTTGTTTGAAGAGGCAAGCAAGCTCCAAGCTCCGGAGCTTCTTCGGAGCTTGCTTGCTGCAACGCAGCAAGCTCGAGAGCTTCTCCGGCTCCAGAGCTTGCTTGCTTGCAACGCAGCAAGCTCCGAAGCTTTTCCGGCTCCGGAGCTTGCTTGTAGCTGCAACAAGCTCCGGAGCTTGCGTTGTAGCTTACAGCAAGCTCTAGACCTTCTCCGACTCCGGAGCTTGCTTGTTGCAACGTAGCAAGCTCCAAGCTCTGGAGCTTGCTTGCTAGCTTGCAAAGAAGAAGGCCTTTTTTTTTTTTTTTTGCTGTAGAAAAGAAGAAGGCCTTCTTCTTCTTCTTTTTTTGCAGTAGAAGAAAAAGAAGAAAAACCTTAAACCCTAAAACCTTAAACCTTTTGCCCCATCCTCAATATATATATTTTTGCTTATGGTTTAGTTCATTAGAATTAACATTTAACAATAACTAGTGGTCTTTTGTTTAGGGTTGGAGGTTGGAATGGGTAAGAGAAGAAGACTTAGGAAAAGCAGTGGTGGTGAGCTGGAAGTCAATATGCAAGATGTTGTTGCATCAAATGAGGCGATTCTTCCAAGTGTTGTTGTGTCAGAAGAGGCGATTCTTCTGCCATATGTTACTGGAGGAGATGAGGGAGTTGTTGAGTCACATGTTGCTGCATTAGATGCAGCAATTGTGAAGCAAAATATTGCTGCATCAAATGCAGCAATTACTCAGCAAAATGTTGTTGCATCAGATGCGGCAATTACTCAGCAAAATGTTGATGCATCAGATGCGGCAACTTCTGAGCATAATGTTACTACATTAGATGCAGGAGGTGCTCAGCAAAATGTTGTTGCATCAGATGAAGCAACTAGTGAGCAAGGTGTTGTTGCATCAGATGAGGAAATTGGTGAGCAAAATGGTGCTCTATCACAATTGAAACATAAGGATAGCATCGGTATAGATAGTTTAGAATTTGTGGACATCAGATTAAATACAGATTAATAAAATTGTACAAGTTTCTTGAAGTTTAATTATATCCGCACCTTCCATCATTTGTTGGAAGGTGCGGGATTTTTTTGGTCAAATTTTTTTTATGCAATACCTGAAAACAATTCATGTTTATAGGAGTAGTATGTGATTGTGTGATTTTATGATTTGTAATACCTGCATTCTTTTTTTTTTATCTTTCTTTTTTTGGCTTAGGTCCGGAAGTTGAATCTGACCAGGCAGCTCAGCCACTTGCACTTCTTTGTCCACCTAATTTGGCTCGGAAGGACAAGGAATGGACGCATGTTGGGTCCAAATGGAAGTGCAAAGTTGACAATTGCACCGTTGCATATTGTGCGAAATGGATGTTGACCAAGCACTTAAAGGAGGTGCATGGCTTGGTGGTAGAAAAGTCCAAACCTGGGAGGTCTTCAACTGCTGTAGGAGGTCCTTGACATTAGGACCATGCCGAGATGAATGCTCACATCTTGGGAAATGCGATGGCTGTGCAAAGGCGGAATGATCAAAAGGTGGCTAGTCGCGCTCGTGCCAAAGCACAACGCGAGTGGGAAAACCTGGTAGCTGTTGCAAAACAGTGTCCACCATTCCCAAAACCAGGTTTGGTCAAATTAGCTTCAGAGCAACTGTTGAAAGTGTTAGGGCTTATTGCTTGGGGTGTGGGTAGTGTGCCTCGAGATGCAGCATCGCGAATGGAGAAAGATGAAGACTTGCAAAGGATTATTCGATCCACCTATTGCGTATATGCACGACAACTCAAGACAGCATGGGATGCCAAATATTGGGATCGAAAGTCCAACAAAACAAGTCGGACAAAACAGTTGGCAACTGTTTTGGATTTTCATAAATCTAGAATGATTCATGGAAGGTAAGAAACAATCATAAGTAATATTTATTGTTTTTTTATTGCATTTCATCCAATGTGTGTTAGGGTTTAACTTGGTGGTTTTTGGGTGTTTATAGGGTCCAGGGCCAGACACAGGAAAAGTTTGTGGCAACTGGAGTTCAAGTTGAGATGCAACGTCGGCATTTATACACTGCTCGTCATGCAGCAAAGGCTGCAAATGTAGCTGCTGCATACCGAGCTAAACACGGGATTGTAGATACTGATATGGGTTAGGGTTTAGGGTTATACAATTAGTTAGGTTTTATAGCCCTTTTACTTTTTGGACTACCCAATTTTGAATTTTGATCCTTTGATATGTTATAGAGAACCAACGCTTTTTTTTCATTTGGTTATCTAGTAATTTTTCATACACCCATTTTTGTACATCTTTTATCAATATAATAGTGTCTTCTATTCACACTTGTTTTATGGTATATGGTTAAGCATATGTCTTCTTTGTCATAATTTTCTTATTACTTGAGATGTAAGAATCAAACCAAAGATCAAAATGGACATTGTGCAATACTTACATCTAATATAATAGGACTCACATCACTTGAAGAGTTTCAAAACAATATACACATTTTAAACATATAAAATACCTACATCATTTTCTATTATAAATCCCATAAAGAGATTTTCAAATATGCAATACCCACTATACGTCCTAAATTAGCCACAGGCATATTACTTTCAGTGCAATACCCGCATCTAAGTCCCATAATAACCGCTGCAATTTTTGGCATCTCTTGCAATACCCGCATCTAAGTCCCATAATAGCCGTTGGTATTTTTGGCATCTCTTGCAATACCCGCATATGGGCCACCCATAGTTGTTGACATTCGTCATTTGTTAGAATACCCGCATATGGGTCCATGGTTTTCATTGGGTTTTTTAACATTTCTTGCAATACTCGCATATAGTTTCCACAATAGCCACTGGTTTTTTTTGTGTCTCTTGCAATACCTTCATATAGGTCCCATAATAGTTGCTGGTTTTTTTCAATCTTTGCAAAACTTGTCATACAATTAATTTAGAATAATAATTAATTTAGGTATATAAAAAGACATATTTTGGGTATCCATAACACTTATTTGTTATTTTGAAATGACATTACATGCGGGTTTTGCATTTAGGGTTTAGGGTCTTCACATAAGGTTTGCGTCAATCACCTATGGATTATTTTGCATATAAAATTCCCTCTATAATGCACCATAGATTTATTTTATTTACTAATAATTTGTAAAACAAAATTGTTAGGGTTTCCCAAACTCTAAATTTGAGTCATATTCTATTGTATATACATATATGTATATTATTATAAATAAATATGAAAATAGTATGATTATTTATATATTATGTGTTACAAATAACAATATATTTGGACCAATTTTTAAACCAATATTATACATCATAGAAAATAAAGTTTACAGAAGGATTTGTGTTATATATGTATAAAATATAAAATGTTTTTGACACATTATATGATTATTTTAACCAAGAATTTATTTACTGTATATAAAAAAATATAAAATAAAATTTCAATCAAACATAGGATTAATATGTTGGAGAGATCATTTTTATTATTATGTCAAACATGAAAGAAAAAGTAGAAATTTATGTGCTTTGATTTATTTATTAACATGATTTTAAATCTTATTAAATTAGAGACTTTATATTTATGTTTTTTAAAAAATCATTATACAACTTTAAAAGGGGGGAACAAAAAATGAACATCTTTGAACAAATTTTAAGCTTGAACTTTTTAGTTTTTGATCTCAACAAACTTTGTATTACATTCAGGGTTGGGTTTCCACATAAGGTTTACTTCTTACCTTTGTGTGATAACTCCAATGTAATTTTCCACATCTTTCTGAAGAAAATATAGAATAAGATTGTATTAGGTCACATATGTTTAAACCCAAAGAATTTACCCCTAATTGAATATAAAATATTTTTGATAGTACATGAATTATCAACAAATTTTGTCATATAATTAAATAATTAATAGACCATTATTTCAGATAATTTAAACCATTATTTCAGATAATTTAAATGATTAATTATCAAGAATTACATAATCATTTATTTATGTGAAATAATTAACTATTCATTTGGCTTAACTTCATTTATTTGGATAATAAAAAGTTGGATCTAAAAATCAGATTAACTTTATTTGATTGATTAATTTTAATATATTTTTATTTTAATAAGTGATTAAAATCATTATTTAAGATAATTATTCCATGTTATAGATTGCATGTTCAACTTTTTCATGAAAAATTCAAACACCAAAATAAGTTTGATCACAATTGCCATTACACTATTTGTTCCACAAACAATACAATTTTTTTTCAAATTCATGAAACAAAATAAGAATCATGGTACTCCATATCAACAACCCCAGCCTCACACCTTTGTTAACATATTATTTTGAAATTAATTAATTATTTTAGAGTGACCCAAAATGTAAGTATTACATTTAGGGTAGGATCTTCATTTAAAGAGGTTTAAACCCCACATCCGTATTTTTATAGTGGCCCAAAATGCAGGTATTGCATGTAAGGTAGGATCTTCACTTAAAGAGGGCTTAAACCCCCCATGCGTACTTTTGAGGTGACCCAAAATGTAGGTATTGCATTTAGGGTTCAGTTTATATCATTATTTATATATTTTTGGACCAATATTTAAACTAATATTATACATCATGAAAAATAAAGTTTACATAAGGACTTGTGTTATATATGTATAAAATATAAAATATTTTTGACCCACTATATGAATATTTTAACCAAGAAATTATTTACTATATATCAGAAAAATATAAATAGAAATTTCAATTAAACATAAGATTAATATATGGGAGAGATCATTTTTATTATTATGTGAAATAGAAAAGAAGAAAGTAAATAATTACGTGCTTTGAATTTTTTTAAAACATAATTTAAAATCTTGTTAAATTAAAGACTTTATATTTATGTTTTTAGTATGAATATACAACTTTAAAAGGGGAAAAAAAATATGAACATCTTTGAAAAATATTTAAGCTTGAACTTTTTATTTTTTGATCTTGACAAACTTTGTATTGCATTTAGGGTTGGGTTTTCATATAAGGTTATTTTTGTACCTTTGTGTGATAACTCCAACCTAATTTTCGCAATCTCTTTGAGGAAAATATAGAATGAAATTGGATTGTTTCACGTATGTCTAAACCCTAAATTTCCCCCCCCAATTTAATATAAAATATTGTTGATAATTAATGAATTATCACAAAATTTGTCATATAATTAAATAATTAATAGACCATTATTTCAGATAATTTAGATGATTAATTATCAAGAATCATATAATCATTTATTTATTTAAAATAATTAACTAAGCATTTGGCTTAATTTTATTTACTTGAAAATAAAAAGTTGGATTTAATCAGATTAATTAATTTGATATTTGATTCATTAATTTTAGTATATATTTGTTTTAATAAGTTATTGAAATCACTATTGAAGATAATTATTCCATGTTATAGATTACAAGTTCAACTTTTTCATGTAAAGTTTTTACACCAAAACAAGCTTGATCACAATTGTCATTACACTATTTGTTCCACAAACAATAAAACCTACTTTAAAATTCATGAAAAAAAATAAGAATCATGGATTCCTAATTAACAACCCCGACCTCCATACACACCTTTGTTAGCATATGATTTTGAAATTAACTAATTATTTTAGAGTGACCCAAAGTGCAGGTATTGCATTTAGGGTAGGATTTTCATTTAAAGAAGGCTTAAACCCCACATGCGTATTTTTTGTGTGACCCAAAATGTAGGTATTGCATTTAGGGTAGGATCTTCATATAGGGATGCTTAAACCCACATGCGTATTTTCGAAATGGCCCAAAACTCAGGTATTGTGTTTAGGGTAAGGTTTTTCCAAAGTGATTTTGCGTTTGCATATTGTGTTTAGGGCTAGGTCTTCACTTAATGGTATCCAAACCATTTAGATGGGTTTTTTTTTTAAACGTGTGGGTATTGCATTTAAGCTTGTTTTTCATTTAAACTTGTAATACCTGAACTTATATTTACCTCTACCAACTGGAATGTTGGGGTTTCATTGCAATACCTACATCCGTATTTACCTTTACAAATTGGAATTTTGGGGCATGATTGCAATACTTGCACTTGTACTTACTTTTACCAACTGGGATTTTGGGGCCTACTTACAATATCTGCATCCAACATTAATATTATCATTATCCTTGTGTTTTTGCATTTCACACTTTTTGTGCTTATTACTTGGAAACAATAATAACCTTTGTGCCATATTAGATGTCATGTGTGTGTTGAATACATGATGTTCAAAGAATTTGGGGTATGATTTCCTCCATACAAAATTGATAAACAAGTGAAAAGATCAAAAACCAATACAATGAGCAAAATTTAGAGTATAAACCTTAGGTTCTGAAATATATGAACCAAATTCTTATACACTAAATAATAAAGCATAACCCTAAAAATCTAAATGATATTTTGCCATAAGCTTTATTACAACCATAATTATACAAACCCTAACAAAAAAAAGTCTTAGTGATATATGTCCTAAACCCAAAAAACTATACAAACTATATAATGCAAAATACGTTAATCTTTAAAAACAATCAAATAATTTTCATACAAAACCAAAAGAGAAGATATGTCTTTTACCTTTGTGTGATCTCTCCAACTTAATTTTTTCCACCGTTTTTGAAGAAGATATAGAATGCAATTGTATTACTTCACATAGGTGTAAACCCTAAAATTTCCCCCCCAAATTTAGCCTACTTTAGATTAATTGCTATACATTTGTGAAAAACTTATTAATTAATTTATGTGTCTCAACCCTAAACCTAATGGTTAAGTTAGTAGGGTATGTAATTAATAGAGTAGCTAGGTTAGTAAAGTAGGTGGTTAGTACAATAGCTAGGTCAGTACGATAACTAATAATTAGGGTAGTTGTGTCAATAGGGGATAATAAATAAGGTACCAAGGTTGGTGTAATACTTATGAGGGTAGGAAAGTGAGCAAGGTAGCTATTTTGAATGACTCCAAATGCAGGTATTGCATTTAGGATGGGATCTTCATATAAAGAACCCTAAACCTCGCATGGGTATTTTCGGAGTGACCCTAAATGCAGGTATTGCATTTAGGGTAAGATCTTCATATAAAGAAAGCTTAAACTCTACATGCGTCCTTTCGGAGTGACCTAAAGTGCAGGTATTGCATTTAAGGTTGGGTTATCTCAAAGTGACTTTGCATATGCATATTGTGTTTAGGGCTAGGTCTTCACTTAAGGGTATCCAAACCATTTAAATGGGTTTTTCTGAAATGTGGGTATTACATTTAGGTTTGTTTTTTCATTTCAACTTGAAATACCCAAACTTATACTTACCTTTACCAATTAGAATTTTAAGGTTTCGTTGCAATACTTACACCCATGCTTACTTTTACCAACTAGAATTTTGGGGCATAATTTCAATACTTGCACTTGTACTTACTTTTACCAAACCCTAACAAATTTTTTTTTAGTGATATATGCCCTAAACCTAAAAAATTATACCAACTATACAAATCATATAATGCAAAATAAAAAAGTTTGAAAGAACATAGGAAAAAATTTAAAAACCAAAATTCAAAGGTTTTAAACTATAAATAGTTATTAACTGAAAGAAAATACGTTAATCTTTAAAAATAATCAAATAATTTTCATATAAAACCAAAAGAAAAGAAATATCTTTTATTTTTGTGTGATCTTTCCAACCTAATTTTTCCACTCTTTTTGAAGAAGATATAAAATACAATTGTATTAATTCACATATGTGTAAACCCTAAAATTTTTCCCCCCAAATTTAGCCTACTTTAGATTAATTATTATACATTTATGAAAAACTTATTAATTAATTTGTGTCTCAACCCTAAACCTAATGGTTAAGTTAGTAGGGTATGTTATTAATAGAGTAGCTAGGTTAGTAGGGTAGGTGGTTAGTACAGTAGCTAGGTCAGTAGGATAACTAGTTATTAGGGTAGTTGTGTCAGTAGGTTGGTGCAATACTTATGACGGTAGGAAAGTGAGTAGGGTAGGTATGTGTGAGGTCAGGTCCAAGAAAAACGGCCAGGAACCAAAAAAAAAAAGAAAAAAAAAGTACAGTGGTCAGCAGCAAAAGAAATCGACTGTGATAGGCTCATCCGGCGCCGAATGAAAAAACGCAACCCATCCAGTGGACAGAACGGCCAACTGGTGCATTGGTGGCTGTTAATTCACTCTGGCCCTTCTCTTATATGTAATGAAAGTGCCTCCCCTGACAGAATTTGCACCTGCAATTACAGGGATCTTACAAAAGTGTAAGGTACCTTACACTTTTGTAAGATCCCTAAATTTGAAAATGTTCATTATTAAGGGTCTTCCTGGATTAAGGGATTAAGGAAGACCCTTAAAGCGGTTCCTTACCCTATACAAAACAAGCTAGAAAAATAGTCACATTACAGAGCACTCTCAGAAAATATTCCAACTAACTGTCCAGAGCTCACATTAGTCACATTAACTCATTTTGGACAGAAAATTGTCATTGACATCCATCTAGCCTTGGAGAAGTTAGAGAAGGAGTGAATGTACAAAAATATTCTATCGGCGAACGAACGAACGAACGAACGAAAGGAGGGAATGAACGAACGAAAACGTATTTCAATTCTCGTCTAGTCTCGAGCACAACGCTAGAAAGGTTCGCGCTCATAACGAAGGGAGGGAACTTGTGTTGTCGTGTTGTTGTGCAGGTTCTCGCGGACAATTGTTTCTCACTGTTTCTTGTGGAGTTTCTCTCTCTGCTGTAAGTCTGGAAATTCCTCTTTTTAAATACAACTCTAGAATTTGAGACTGCGGAATTATTGTAGTCTTTTCTATCTCTACCGTATTGCAGCCGGTTTCCAAGCAAGCGCTCTAATTCGGCATTTTCTTTCTTTCAGGTCTGCAGTAAGCCTGAGAATTGAATCCCGTTGCAGCAGCATCCGATCCGGGCATTTTCTTTGTTTTTGGAGTTGTTGCAGTTTCCGGTCGGCAGTAAAGCTTCGGAAGAGAATCAATCCTCTTGGCAGTACCCGATCAGTAAGCTTCAAGGATGCGATTAATGCCGCTTATCATGGTCATGATTTACGTGAATTCTTCTTGTGCTCGCAGTTTCAGATTTGAAGGTTGTCTGTAGGATAGTGGTTGTAGTCTAACCTGTCTTCTTTCCGTTTTTTTTTAAGGCTTCCTGGTTGCGGTTCAGCAGTCCTCTCACATAACATTAAACCGTTTCCGTTTTCCATTTAGCAATGCAATTTTCATGGATTATTATTGTTGCTGCGGTGTCCTTGGCATCCTTCGTTTGGCACTAGGCTTCACAGGCCTCTTCAATTCAGCATTTTTTTGTTGATGTGATTTTAGTCGAGGAGGTGCTTAGGGAGTCTCCTCCTACACATTTTGGCAGGTAGCTACTCAGATTAGTAGAAGCAGTGATCTCTCCTTCGAGCCTATACGATTCTTGATTTCCTATCGTACGTCTGGAGAAAGGAAAAAAATGCCACAGTAACAAAGGTATCAATTCGATTGACATAAAAAAATAATCCTCCTTTGCTTCCACAATTGATCTTCTGATTGGACAGGCTTTTTCTCTTTTCCAGTCTTCTTGCAGGTCTAGTAACTACAGCACATAATCGAGCTCCTCGCACTTCCAGACAGACACGAGCGACGCATTACTTTCCGGCGTCTCCCTGTTCCCAGAGATGACTATGTACGAGCCCTGCAGAACCCGAACCTGTTGTCTGATTCTCACGAGATGATTGAGTCCAAATGCATGTTACACCGCTCAGTCAGTGTGCATCTATACACATTTGCGCTTCTTATGTGAATTTGTTCCCCAACTATCAATTGCCGGAGAAATTTATTTGTTGCAGGCAAGCAATCCTCGAAGACATCGATCAAGAGGAGGAGGATTACTTCGAGGCTGTTGACAAACGTTTGTACTCTGGCATTGTCCTGTAGTTTTTTTTTGCTTCTTCTGCCTTCGCCGCTATCATGGTGTCGTTTTACGTTCCTCCGTTTTTTCTCTTATCTATGTCCATTTTCCCGCACGCCTTCAGCTGTGTAGCTCCTAATTCTTTTCTTTTGGTAGACCGTCGTAGTACCTATTCGTGCCACATTGTTCTACTGATGGATCCCTGATTAGACCTTTTACGTCTCGACATGGCAGTCATCTCACAAGGTATCAACGCTGGGGATCTCAAGAAGCTACAGGATGCTGGTATCTTCACTTGTAACGGACTGATGATGCAGACGAAAAAGGTATGCACAACAGGTTTCCATTCCGGATCGCTATGTTGCTGCATCATTCCCCTGTATAGATTTACCGTTGTCACTTGTAACTTCTCAAATTTTATTTTTCCCAGTTTTCATTGTTGCGCCAAGTTCTGAGCGCACTATTACTACTCTGCCTTGACAGAATGTAGCACATTGTGAATCTGGTTTATTTGTGCAGAGTTTGTGCAACATCAAGGGCTTGTCAGAGGCAAAAGTTGAAAAGATATGTGAAGCAGCAGAGAAGGTTGTGGTAAGTACCTTGGACAGATCTCCAATCCCAGGTTCATCTTGGAGTACATGATGTTCTTCAGAATTGTGGCTCAATCCTGTCCTATGAGTGATTCTGTTCACAACCACTGATAAGTTGAGTATTGGGATCCCTGCCCTGACAGATTTGTTTTGTTGGCAGAACCTTGGCTATGTTACTGGAAACGAATACTTACATAAAGTAAGGCTGTAATACAGGTGGAAAATGTATACAGAAACATATAGCTGTCTGACCTGTAGCAGATAGCACATAACTAGTTCTACAATGTAGTGTCACTCACATCACTCTCTGTCTATACAACAGTCCATGATGCATCAAGAAGCTGCTAAATCTTATAGAGAACAGGTTTTCAGATTATCTTTGATGCACTCATGGAGTTCTCTTTAGAGCTGCATTGCCTTGCTAAGTTGTGCTCTGAGATATTTATATTACTTGCATTGTCATAGGCATCCATAAGCTTGTACAGTTGTGCAGTCCTGCATACCTCCAGCCTTTTGTTGCTTTCAATTATCTTATTGGTCTTCATCCTCCTGTCACTTGGTTGGCGGCAGCGCAAGTCAGTTGTGAGAATCACGACGGGAAGCAATGCTCTTGACACACTTCTTGGAGGTTTCCCATCCAACTTGTTTGAAACCTTTAACTTCTCCATAACTCTCTACTCAGAGCCATGTATCCCAGGAACATTAGTGCATTTACCTTGACTGCTTACTATGTGTTTGGTTACTGCGACCTGCTTTGAGGTCAAAAAGGGAACTTCTCTCACAGTTTTGATTTAAGTACAGTTGGTATGCTCAGGTGGCATTGAGACAATGGCTATCACTGAGGTGTTTGGGGAGTTCAGGTATTACATCTGACATACACAAGTTCAAAATATATGCATCATCAAGGAGTTCATAGAAGTAACCAGCTTGTGTTTCAAGCACCAATTCTTGGGATATAAAATCTGCTGGAGTAACTGTTTAATGCAGGACAGGGAAGACTCAGCTTGCTCACACACTCTGTGTAACAACACAGGTGCACCACCTGCTAACCTCCCTACCGTGGTAGTGAACATGGACATATGTAATTTTCCTTTACTTGAAGATCTACATGTAATCTCCACAATTGCAGTCTGCAAGATGCAATATCCACATGACCCTGAAGAAAATGCCTTGTTACAACATTTCTGTCAAGTGCAGCTCCCATTGAATATGCATGGAGGGAATGGGAAGGTGGCTTACATCGATACAGAGGGAACATTGTATCCTATACACAACTCCTTCTTTCTAAATGCATCAAAGTTGTTGCCACTTGGACCAAAGATAGACATTTCCGATACCAGACAAATCAGCCGGCCTGAGCGTCTCATTCCAATAGCAGAACGCTTTGGGCTTGATTCAACTGCTGTCCTTGACAATGTAAGTCTCTTTCTCTTGTACACATGTGCAGTGACCTTAGGTGGAGTTCCATCTTCTACCTTCTCAATCTATTTGCCATAACACGTTGCCTAAATTTTTGGGATGTTTTTCTGGAACTAACAAAATACCATTCAGTGCAGAATATGCCAGCCTCTTTTCAAAATTTAGGAATTTCTACAGAATAGCTAGAACTGACTTTGGTAATGTGGATGGTAGATTGTGTTTGCTCGTGCCTACACCGCGGAGCATCAGTCCAACTTGCTCTATTCCTTGGCTGCTAAGATGGCTGAAGAGCCCTTTAGACTGGTGGTAAGTGGACTCTACTATCTGCTG
Organism: Sphagnum tenellum; assembly: GCA_963921925.1. Taxonomy (NCBI): domain Eukaryota; kingdom Viridiplantae; phylum Streptophyta; class Sphagnopsida; order Sphagnales; family Sphagnaceae; genus Sphagnum; species Sphagnum tenellum. Next base: position 11,037,413 of record OY998150.1, read on the forward strand.
ACCTTTCTTCTCCTCCTTTCCTTGCTTACTTTCTGGATATAAGAGTGATGCTATTCCTCTGGCTGCTTTAGTTCTCAAGCACTGAGAACAAGTTTTGATCCATGGTGATACAGATTGTGGATTCTATCATGGCACTGTTTAGAGTGGACTTCACAGGACGAGGAGAGCTTGCTGATCGCCAGGTGCTTGTCATGTAACTTACAACAATTACGTCAGTAATATGTCACAGGTGCAAAGGGATTTGTGAGCATTATCATATATGAAAATTAGACTTCCAGAAACACTGACCCAATAAAATGGTGCCAGTAAGATTGATGACTTCTTGACTGATATTTGAGTCAATGTGATAATGCTTTCATTTACCTTTTCACAGCACCTTTGCATATTTCTTTGAAGGAAGACTAATGACTCATGTGCTGCTGCAGCAAAAACTTGCTCAAATGCTCTCAAAACTCTCAAAGATTGCTGCAGAGTTCAATGTAGGAATCTTCATGACCAATCATGGTATGCAAATATACTGCATTTGATCATTAATCTTGCCAACAGATTCAAGTGTCCTTGCAACATTGTTGGCACTATTGCAGAAGAGAAGGCCCATGAAGATCATTCTATAGTCAAGGTTAAAGCAATCATTTCTAGTCTGCAACTGCTGCGGTACTGTGACAAGGAAAAAGGGGTATGGGTGCAGTGATTGCTGATCCTGGTGGAGGAACCTTTGTTGCTGATCCAAAGAAACCTGCTGGGGGCCATGTGCTGGCTCATGCAGCCACCATTCGGCTCATGTTGAGAAAGGGGAAGGGGGAGCAACGAATCTGCAAAGTCTATGATGCACCAAATCTGCCTGAAGCTGAATCCATATCCTCTTCCCTTTTCTGCTGTATACAAGTGATTTCAAGCATATTTTGAAACTGTACAATCTCACTGTTCCTCTTGACTTTCTGGTTACATCTTCCAGATAACTGCAGGGGGTATTACAGATTGCAAGGATTGATCTCATCCAAGGAGCTCTTCACAAGGTCAGAAGTGCTACATCCTTCGAATGATGTACCCTAGTTGGTTCCAGACATGGATGCAGCAGTGCTGTAGGGACAGCATTGCATTTTATGACAGTTTTCAATTTGGACCAATGCCAGGATTAGCCTTTCTTCTAAATTGTTTGCAAATGCATACTTTGTTGCATTTGTTGGAACTGCAGTTTTAAACTGAGAGTTCCACATTTTCAGAAGTTCTCACATGGATTGGTCAGGGCAAGGCAGTACACAGACTGTAGTTGTTGGTGGGGTTAGATTGACCTTGGGAATTTCAAATTCCTGGCCTCTGCTGGACATATATAGTTGAAGCTGGTACCACAATGGGATGCAACTGGCAGATGATGCTTGTCAAAGTGTAGTTGAAGTGGCTGCATGAGGGCTCATGAATCTTCCAGAATCTATGGGATTGTGTGTGTTTTTTTTGGTTCCAGCCGGCACTGCATACACACAAGCACAAACAGAGATCTACCTATAGATGATCTAGTTAGTAATCCAAGCTTCTGGTTCTTGTTAATACCATCAAACTAAATACTGCCCCAATTGGGAATCCAGCTTCATGGAGACTATACATTAGCATGTTAGAGATGTAAACTCTGTTGAGAGTCTACCATGATATGGAAAGTGCCTGAAAAAGAGTGAGGTCAAATTCAGTTGCCCATGTACCCAGCAACAACCCATATTGCATCTGGCCTCATTGGTGTTTCAAAATTGACAACGGTTTTGGTGAAGTCACAGAAGTGTAGGGCCTGCACAAGGTGGAACCAAGGGAGGGGAGACTGGATTCTGGTAAAGCCTGCGCCCTGAGACTTTACCAAGCATAAAAGCATGGTTTGGATTTTTTTCTTTTTTTTCTTTTTTTCTTTTTTCCTGTGATACCTGGTGGGGTGGGTATCACAGGAGAATACCTATGCCCCTAGGACAATATTAGTAACTCTTTAGTTAATAGAATAACCAACAATGGGATGGAAATTTGTAGTCTGTGTGCGAGGCAGATTAAGTCAGTTTTTTGTCTTGCGCTGGTGTTGACTCTACTGCTATGACTGAGTTTGTCAACTATAACACACACGGGTTGTCCCCACCCCAGTTCAAGGAGGACCATGTCTGGCTTGGCCATCACCGGTTGGTCTCTGAGGGGGTACCATATTTGTGAGCAAAAATGACCTTAGGAATGGTCTTGAAATGATGAATTTTGGGTTTCAGATGATCGAGGCAATCAACAGAGTTTTGTAAAATTACCCAAGGTAATCTGAGATGGATGACCGTGATTGGTCTTCCCAAATTGAATATTCCATATTCCTTCTGCAGATGCTTTTATTACCGAAGCTCCAATTGAAGATAAATGAGGTGAAGAAGAAGCTCAACTTCAAAACCTGTGCAGTGTGTGGTAGTTAGTCACTCTTACTTACCTGCTACCTAATCGCACCCAGAAGAGCTAAACTTAGAAATGAACCCAAAAATCACAAATCTCATTCTGGTGAGTGAGTAGTCATCATGATCATCACCCAAAAGGTCCCACAGGACTTGAGATAGTTCCGCTTCAGAAAAGGAAACCAAAACCCCACCATCCATCCGTGGACAACAACAAACTTGGTGGGTGCTCATTTGATGTCACCAGGCCTACAAGTATATATCCACCACACTTGGATCTCTTTAGATTCCCCTAAAACGATCCTAGAAAATTCAGTAGAAACGACAACTAATTACGTACAAACTTACAACTCACTCAAGTAAATCAATCTCTGTCACACACACTGGCGCAGCTTCAGAATCCTGGGTCTCTCTGTGTCAGCAATGGTAGTGCACAAACTACAGCTCCTGAGGTCAATTGATGAGGATTATTGGAAAAGAATGATAGGGGTTAGGGGAAATAGAAACAAATGGACGTGGCGACTGAGAGATGACTCAACTTTTCATCCTGAATTTTATAGTTGGGGTGTTCTTTGCATTAGCTATGGTGTGGTTTGTAGAGGGGGTCGCAGTAGATGGCGCACTGAATGGGTACTAGGTCACATAATCTGGTGCAACCCTGGTAACTCCAGTTGTGGTTCGTCCACCAGTGAGTCATCATGGTTTTCAGCACTAGTGGGTGCTGGGTGGCCACAGTGAACCATTTTGGATGGATGTTAGCTGGACAAGGATTTTATTTTCAATTGGGTCCTTCTTGTCCCCTAGATAATCAGTCAAGGATAGCACAATTAGTCTATTTAATGCTTTATTTACCTGCCCAGTGAGTTTTTTTTGAAAAGGAACATTTTGTCGCAAATTCCCTGTTTAAAAATAAAAAATTGGCCGAAAAATGATAATCGCCGAAAAATAGCCACAAATTGTCTTCAATAGAAGGGCTGATTAGTCAGTGGTTATTGCACCATTGCATGGCCAAGCTTTTGGCTCACTTGAAGTATTTCACCAATCTATTTGTTTGTCTCCCTATATAACTTGCCAAAAAGGTTGGTTTTATGATTATATCCATGATTGCATTTGCAATTGAATGTGCCAATCATATCTATATGATTATGTTACAAACATGGTCCTAGTCATAAGCACCATGTCCAAATGTAGTCATGTCTTTGTGACTATGGTCATGGCTTTGTGACTATGGTCACGGCTTCTATTAGAGTATGCATGTAACTAGAGTCATGATTGCCATACTCTAATCTACCACATGGCTCAATCACACTTGTTGGATCAATTAATAATAAATAAATAAACACATCTTCATGAGTATACATGTGGCATCTAATTATGACATGAACCTAATCATGAAATATTACAAAATTAATGGGCTATTTTGTATTCATATAAAAAATGAAATAGGAAATAAATTTGTAATTGTATATTATGGGGTGGACACATGGCCAGTAGAATCACAACTTGCCACATGTCAACTGATTTGGGAACTAAAGAAAAATCCTTTTTTTATTATTAATCCAACAAGGTAAAAAATGACATGTGGAAATCGGTTGCCAACCATATATTGCCATGTGTCATTTGAACATTGAATGGTCAATTGGCATGTGTCATTTGAACATTGAATGGTCAATTGGCATGTGTCATTTGAACATTGAATGGTCAATTGGCATGTGTCATTTGACAAGTAAATAATCAACATAATCAAACTTGAGTTTAAGGTTTTTTTTTAATAGGGTCTAAAGTTTTGACTAGATTTGAAACTTAGGGTCATAGATTAAAGATTTGGTTTACGATTACGGTTAGACCTTTGGTTTCAAGTTTAGGATTTTGAGTTTTGACCAAATTTGAATATGTTCATATAGTTTTTGTAACAACATAATTGTGTTGTAACGCACAACTTGTTTGCTTTGATTTTGGAATTGAAAAACCTCATTTTTTCTTTGTATATCATCCCATGGAAACAAACCAATTGTCTATTATATACATTGACTTGTGGGTGTTATACATGATATTTATCATCTAAAGTGTAATTTGCTATTGAAATACTTATTGATGCGTTTGTAAAACTAATTTTATGCATTTCATGCATTATGTTTTGTAATCATGCAAAATCACCATCCTTTGTTCATCACTCCTCATGCTCAAATCAATTAAAATTAACAATTAAAAAAATATAGTGTCAAAATTTAATGCAAACACAAAATTTAAATCAACTTTAGAGTGGCTTAAATATGTAGATATTATAATTTTAAACAAAAGTAAGGTGAGAATTTTTTTAATCATTGACATAACATGTACTTCCTAAACAATATTTTCTTTGACAACATAGTGAGAAAATTAACACATAATTTTCCCCTACTTGGATGTAACCATGAAGCGTAATTTGCCTAGTGTAGGCCTTAGGCCAAGTAGCTTAGCATGGCTAGTTAATTAAAATTGGGTTGCCTAGTTAGGCTTAAGGTGTAACTAAATAACTAGTTGCAATTATTTGGAGTTGAACCCTTCACCTCCATATTGAAAGACCAAATTGTTGACCATTGCTTCAATTTTCCACTAAATCAAAAAATTGTCATTATATTATCATAATACCTTTTCAGGTTTGGCACTAAGGTGCCGAATTATTAATTTAATTTTCAATTTTTAATTCAGCGGTTAAAATTTATATTCTGAGTATTTCGGCACTGTATTAAATTTATTATAACCAAATGCTTATAGAAAAGAAGATTAGTGCTTTTGTGGTTAGGTAGTCAAAAAGTTATCATAGAAAGTTACTTGGAAATGTTTAGGGATGAAACTTGGTTGGCTACAGGAATTTTGTAAATTTTTGTCATAACTAACTATTAATATTTTTAAAATTCAGCAAATTAGAAAATACTTTAATTTATGCCAAACTTGAGAAAAGTGCTATGATATTATGATTCTCTTCTAATTTACCTAGGTACATTACCTATATAGGTTGGAGTAGTTAAAGTAACTAAAGTAATTATATAAAGCACATAGAAAGCACATAGAATAGTTAAAGTAACCTAGCTATGAATCAAGCTAATTTAGGTTATTATAAACTACATAGTCTGCTATAGGGTACTTTAGGTGACTCTAGAATATGTAAACTATAGTAAAACTACTATAAGAACATGGTTTTCCCCCTAGTTACATCAGAATTGAAAAGATTATACAATTGAGTTGATTTGTTTGAAATGATTAACTATGTTTGATTTGAACTATGTAATAAACTTATAGTGTGTGATATTATTGAAAACGTGTATTTATATATATTTTTTGATAATAATTCATTTTAACATGTGAAGTTGTGGTCCAATGGTAAGAACTTTGGGTTGTGACCAAATAAATGAAGATTCAAACCTCACTTTGGACATGTTTTGTTATTAACATCATCATCATAACAACCTATTTTCAGTTCGGCAAACCCGAAAAATTTGAATAGTGTAGTTAATTATGGGTTTATTACAACTTTGGAATCGTCCATAGTTTAATCTATAAACAAATTCATTTAAAAATTATTTATACTATAATCTATTAGTTTTAAAATATTAATTAATATTTTCATGTCAACTAATAGTTTTAATCATCTTAGTCATTTCAATCATAAAAACCAATGTGAAAACACACATTTACAATAGTGTAATTACCCTACTTGTGTAGGTTAAAATACCTACCTAGGTCATAACTACATAATTTAACTACCTTACATACCTAGGCTAATTAATAATTGGTCAAAGGCACATTCATGAATGAAGAAACTAATTTGCACCCTTAGCCCATCCTTAAATAGTCTTGAAAGTTGGTAATGTCAATGGTTTATGGTTAACTAATGGTCAAAGAAACCATTGTTTGACCAAAAAGTGGCATTAGTCCAAAAATGATTTTTGATTAATAAAGTTTAAAGACAATACTTAGAATTGTATTTTTGTATTATGATATTCTATAATTATTGGATTAGTTTTAAATTTATCAAACTATTAGATTGATATATAAAAATATTATTGTATGCATTCACGAGACTTGGAATAAACAAGATTTTGTGAACTTAGCTAGTGGTTACATGAGTGATTTTTTAATTTATGAATGTCCGTTCCAACCAAGTTTATACATGTTAGTGTAGACATGTCACATATATTTTAATGTCAACACACCTAGTTATCATTATGTCAATATTGGAATGAGTATGAATACATATATAACATTTAATAGTAAAATATATATACAAAGTAAATTTGTTACCATAGAATGAATTGGCATTTCATAATAAAATGATATATATGTACAAAATCAATTTAAACAAGAAATCACAAAAATATATAAAATTTTAAATGATTTTTGATAACATGTGAAGTTGTAACCCACATCCACATAGTCCAAAACAAATACAAAACGGAAGACAAAGAAAACACAAAAATAGTCAAAGAACCAACACCTACCATGTGACCAAAAAAAAACTCAAGTGAGAAGAAAAAAACCCCCTTTAATGTTTTACATAAGAACATGTAATCCCTATGCATGTGATTTTATATGAATGAAAAACTTGCACCCAAATTTTTATTTTTAAGAATCAAATGTGAGAAACATAACCCCATACATGCAATTATAACAAAGTCAAAAACTTGTGCATAAAACATAAAATGTTAAAACACAAAACAAAAAACCAACTTTTAACACATGGCCTTTAACCCCCATACGCAACAACAAAAAATTGAAAACCCAGACACAAAAACAAGAAAAAATAATTTATATAAACATAACTCCACACATGATTATAGAAAAGTGAAAAACCCACTCGATTTTTTATACAATTCTTAAAAAAACATACAATGAGAACCTTTCTACATACATGGTTTAGGAATGAAAAGTAACTCTTAAAATAACTCTAAAATAGAAATTTAAAAGTAACCCTTAAAAGGAAAATCTTAAATTAAAAACCCCAAACCCCAAACCTTTAAAAAAATTATTAACTAAAAAAATCCACAAGTCCTAAACCTTTACAAAATTTGAAACTAAACTTTTAAAACCAAAACCTTAAAACCAAACCCCTTAAACAAAATAATTATAAATCCTTTACCATAATCCTATAACCTTACAATTTTTAAATACCCATAATCCTTCAACTAAATTGAGGTAACCTTTAATTCAATTAAATCATTTAAAATGAAAGTCATTCCATAATTCATCTATAGTTTTTGGGGATTTTGTCCTTGATTGGGTTAACATAAGGATACCCAAAAATAATGCAGGAAATAGGAAATAAAGGACCGAACTAGGTTGTAATTGGGTATTACTTCAAAGATAACTTTAATGTGTGAATGACATTTAAAACCTTATTGTACATTCGATATGTTTTTCTGCCAAATTCATTTTGCATTGAAATTATTGAATGTATTTAAAAGTTTTACCATTTTTCATGATTTTGTTTGGACCTACCATATAAGGCTAAAACATTGTGTGACAATTTGCTTGTTTTTATACTTTACATGTTTTTGTATTAAAAAGTAGGCACTGTTTGGTTGATTTTGACTCCTAATTCATTTGTGGTTAATTCATCATGAAAATTAAAAAGCATAATAAGACATAATTACAAGTGTCATTAAAATACTTGGTTCACAAATAATTGGGTCTTTTTTGTGTTAATGATGAATCACTAATTGATGTTAAGGTGTCACAAGTCATGTGTTATATGTGGTGTTATAATAGACTAGTAGGTCATGTAATATTGGAACAAATAACATAAGTTAAAAAAATGTCTTGTTTCATATTTCAAGAATAACAGAATAATTGCTTTAAAAAAATATGTCGAAACAAATCATGGACTAAATGCCAAAAACATTGAAGATGTGAACAACAATTGAAAAAATCCTTTGGAAAAACAAGCTACCAATTTTTTTAAAGAATACGTGTAAGTGCAATCTCCAATTTTTTTTTGGCAATAAATCTTTATGATTTTATGAAGAAATTTGGTTTAATAATAATCAAACATCATTTGCCCATTTACTTTGTTGAAAATATTTGACTAAAACATTTAGTAATGCAAGTATGCCTTTGTGTTGTTTTCCCTTCCAAAAGACTCTTTAGTCAAAAAATGTTCTTGAATTTGGTTGAGAAGACAAAACAAACATATGTTTTACTAGGTCTTGGTAAAATGTGTTTCTACTACTTCAAGTTTTGATTTGTGAATGTCCAAATGGGTGCACATGTGATTTTTTGCATTGGTTGTGAATTTCTTGAAAAAAGATTGTATGCTCAAATACATTACAATTGATTTATTTAATGCATTTGAAACATGAAGGCAAACATTAGCAAAAGCAATATGGTTTGATAAAAAAAATCCTTGTTTAAATGTTAAAGATGAAGGTGCAAATTTGAATATGATGGTACTTGAATTAGATAGTAAGTTTTTAGACTTTGGGTGTGATGGAAAGCTTTGAGAGGACTTGCTTTGGACATGCCTTTTTTAAGGCTTGTTAATAATATGCAATTATTAAATAAAGAGTCTTTAGGGGTTAATCTACCTGAGCATATTTATAAAAATGTATTACATGGTTCACAAATTTAAGGAAAGGAAGACAAGAATGGATGAAAGCTTGAATTACTAAAGACTTAAAGCCCAAAAAATTGAATAGATTAATCAAAACAAGGTAAAAATAAAGGTCTTTAATTTATCTTTTTCCCCTTTTATTGTTTTGCATCTTTATACTCCAAAATGTTGCATTCTAATTAGTAATGTGATTTATACATGTTTCCAAGCAAATTGATCATGTTTTAGGAAGCCCTTCAATTTCAAAAGGTCATTATCCTCTAATTCAATACGCATAAGTCCTAGGGTCACTAACTATTTGCCCCCTTCATTCACATGGCATATATCACAAATTATAATAAACATTTTGTGTCTTATTATCATTGCTTGTGTCTTAAACTAATTATCAAAGGTCATTAGTTGTTGAATGATGGTTTGAATGTAACTATATCCATGAGTTTAATGCTAAAGGAAAAAATGAGTCATCTCCATAATTTATTAGATGTTTTGATTAATGTTGATGATCCTAGCTTAACTATTAAGTTGGGAACTTTTGCAAAGAACATTGAAAAGGATGTCAATTGAGTGATTGACTATTTTCTTTCTTTTTTAACAAGATACGATGAAAAATAAAGTTCATAATATGCTAGCTTTGATATTAGATCTTAAATAAATAAAACTTCAAATTGATCAATTCTTTCATGAACATGGGGTGGTTATAGTTGAAAAATGTGATATGAAATCCTTGTTTCCTATGCTTTTGAAGTCTTATCATTTGCATGCATTGTCTAAGGCTAAAAATTTGTTTACTTACAAAATTGATGAAGATAAGAGCTTGGCCATTTTTGAGATGGTGGATGGCATTAGCAAACCTACAAATTGGTCATGAAATTTTCTTAATAACCACCCACCATTAGTTATTTTTATATCCAATGTTCTGTAGTTTCATCGATTTTGTTAAGAACTGGATTTTGGTTTCAAAAAATTTAGAATCTTAGAATCAAAGGTTCTAATCTTTTGGTCTGAATTCTTAAAAACTTTCAAAATCTTAAAACCATTGGTTCAATGTTTTTTTAAATATTTAAAATTAAAAGAACCTCATGTTTTGGGTTTTTTATTTGCTTTTTAAAATTATAAATGTTCATGAAAGAAACAATTTAAGGAATGTTCTTTTATTTTAAAAAAACTTTAGTCAAAGGTCAAAATGGACACTGTGATTTTTAAAAACTACTAATCAAAGGTCACAACTACTTCATTGATTTTGAGAACCATTAATCAATGGCATACATATATTCTACATATATTTGTTAATTTCAAATTTGAAAAACTAGCCATGGTGACCAACAATCACCAATGCACTAATTCATGGATGAGGCCATTCAAATTGTTCTTAATTATTATTTTTTAAATTCTCTTTCCCTACCCTAACCTACCAACCATTTTGAAAAACCTAGTTTTTTTCTTTCATATTTCATTTTTTTTCCTCCTAATTTAATCCATTGTAACAGTTGCCATTTTGTAGTTTTTCTTCTTCTTTTCCTTGGTTCCAATAACTTTTCCTCCTCCTTTTTTCCCCATCTTCCTTGGTTTTTTTTTCTTCTTGGTCCAATGCCAACACATCAAAACAAACAACCATCTCGACTCTGATGAATGTAGTCATTGCAACAAGTTCTCAGCATTACTATCGTTTCAAATTGCCATTACTAACACACATCACTCACATTGCAACAAGCTGGTCTGTTGTAGTAGCACATTGCATCCCAATAGGGCGTTGTAGTAGCATCACAATAAGGCATTCAGACCTTCTACCACTACAAAGTTAACTACTTTAACTATTTTTTTTCATATTCGGGTTGTGACAACCTCTAAGTTAACTATTTTTTTTTCATCTGCGGGTTGTGACAACCTCTAAGTTGTGTGTGATTATTGTTCAATACAACTTAGTTTGCAACTATCAATTTGTTAATCCTATGTATCACCTTAAATACAAGTCTTAAAAATTGCTTCTACAACTATAAATAATGATTGTTCGGGTTTTAGTTGAAAATGTAAATGAAATTTGTGCATATGTCAACCAATATTACTTGCACTTATTGATGGATGATAAACCTTAAATTATGACATTTGGTTTATGACCTAAATAGAGGGATAAATATGTTGAAAAAACAATGATATTCAACTATTTAAACTAGTTATTCCACCTTACATAAAGTAAAAGATGTGTTGAAGACAAAAACAAAATCAAGAACATAAAAAGTTGGTTTTCTTTTAAAGAAAAAATGGATATGTGCACAAGTTGTTGGAGTGGTGCTAGCATTTTGCCATCAAAATTGGAAGTATTCATCAATTCCCAAAAGGAAATCCTTCAAGAGAAGGTATGGGTCTTCATTTTATAAAATGAATATAATGTTTCATTTCATAAAGTTGAACATCATGATACTTCACCACTATTTGTCGGTTTTCATGTTGTATGTTGAAAGATCCTCATGGAGCTCATTTAAGTGTCAATGTGCATTGTGATGGACACTAGCTATGCATATTCATGACATATGATATCTACATGCTCTATTTGATATATGTGTTGGTGCACATTGTGACGAAGACTAATTTTTTGTGTACCTTTAAAATGTTCTAGTCCCAATTCCTTCAATTGGTGAGGAAATACATTAATAAGCATATTTATACATATATGTATACATCTATGTCATTGTCATCTTTGTTGCTTTCTTCCAAAAACACTTGATTTTTTAACATTCATTTTTTTAATTTATTTATTTTAGATGCATTCAAAACATTAGGCAACCAATTCAACAATTGAAAATGAATCAATACACAATGAATCAATTTTAGTTTTTGATTCTCTTAAACTCTCTATATTGAACATGTCTCATATGTTTCAAAAGATTGCAAACATTTGATACTAGAAGTTTTCTTAGGAATTCTTTTTTGGAGCCAAAGTGGCTATCAATAATAAAAAGTTGTAGAAATAATGGTTATCATCCATAGGATATTTGGCTAGATATGGCTATAAACCAAATATGTAATATAAATATTTTATCAACCTTTTATATATTTAGTTACACACTGAAAGTCAAATATAGAAATATAGTGATGTTTGTTATTTTTTTGGTTATATTTTTGGCCGCTGAAATGTCTAAAGACATTTCATTTAAAATATTTTGAGATTTTATTTCATTTTTTTGCAAATTTCACTAATAGAAAAAGGTTGTTCAATATTATTCATTAATGTCCCTTGTTCTCCCTCACATGCTCATCTTTGCTCTCTCTATTTTCTTCGTTCATGTTTTGTGTGCCCATTTTTATTTTTATTTTCATGTCTTGCACATGCTCTCTTTCTTTCTTTTGTGTCTCATGCGCTTTGGAAAATTGGAGACATCTCATATATTAACTATTTTTTTTCATCCTCGGAATGTGACAACCTCTAAGTTAACTATTTTTTTCATCCTCTAGTGGTACAACCTCGAGTCACCACTTAGTGTAGTTAGTGGCGTTTTAGTGGGTTTACACGTTTAGTGGTAGAAGGTTTGAAGGCATTGTAATAGTGCATCACGTCATAGCCATTGCTAGCACATTGCATCATAGCAAATCGATGTTGTAGTGTGTCACATAGCAACATACCATCATGTCACAACAACCCAATGTGCCTCTCATTGATTTATTTTTCATTTGACCCCTTCATTTCTTTTCAAAACCCATGGGGGTGTGGAAACCTATATCTATGAACGTGTACCTTTTAGAAACCTCTATGTGGGTGTGTACCCCTAGAAACCAAAATGTGTTTTTCCCTCTTAACCTATTTATAAGGGTGTGCGTGTGCACCTTAAAAACTAATGTTCTAAAGCCGTTGTGTGGAAGAACCAGAAAAAGGCATTCTAGAACCATTGTGTGGCAATTAAAACCAGAAAAAAACATTCTAAAATCCCTAAATTAGAAAAGCTTTGTGTGGAAACTAAAACCAGAAAACTACAGACCCCAGAATGGTGAGGTCAACCCAAACCCTCCATCCTCATGAATGAGGAGCAAGAAGTTGCCCCAACATAATAGGATGCCCCAAGTGGGGGTAGCAACACCAAATCCAAAAGTTGATGCAATAATTATTTAAGAGCGCATAACTTTAGGAGAAAGGGTGGCTCATTAAGCAAATGAAAAAAGGCATGATGCTTCCAATCTCACTTCATGTGAGAATTGGAATATGCAAATAAAAACTAGTATTCAATGTTTCAATGCCATTTAACTCCACCTTCCTTCTCACACACGTGAAATGAAAGTGGGCTTTTGTTTTTTTCTTTTTTCTTTTTTTGCAATACTTGGAAATGGAGTAGATTTTAGAATCAAATGTCTACATAGTTAAAAATTGAAAACTTTTTATTTTCAACATCTATAATTCATTCAAATTTCAAATCCACGAAGGGAAAGTATTGGTTAATGTTTCAGAATAGGCATGTGATGAAGGAATTCCTATAGCAACACTTGTTATATTATTCTTGGAAACCCTTCCCCCTCCTTGAACTGTGAAAAAGGGCATTGAATGGGTCATGGACTTGCAATTTTAATGAGTGTACCAATCACAAACTTCCCATCCCACAATTTGGTAATGGAAATCGTGCGAAAAATATTTTTTCAAGGTCCAATTTTTTTTGAGTGTACCAAAATCTTGTCATAGTGTCACATTCTTTTGTCTTTTTACCTTGTCCATTATAACCATTTAAAGACACATTTATGGATGATTATGATGATATTTAAAATTATAATGTTTAAATATAATCCATCTAAATTTTTTGACAACTTTTGATTTATTATTTTTTATAAGGATTAAAATATAGAATAAAAAAGAATTGCAGTAAGGACTAGGCCCTTTTTGTCCTATGTGGTACACCTTAAAGGACTTTCACCTTTCATGGTTCGTACGTTTAAGATACATAAACGTATGTATTATAAACGTATGAACCCATGAAAGAACTATGTTCACATAAATTCCATTACCAAATTGTGGGATGAGAAGTTTGTGATTAGTAATTATATTTATGCCAGAAAATGGTTACTAATTTTGCCACCTACAAAAGGTGCATTAGCTCATCACTATAAAAGGCAATTTCAAACACCTTTTAACTTATGAAAAGGGCCTTTGAAAACCAGGTAGAAATGAATGTTCATATTTTGAGTGATGCCTAATCTATTTTCTAATGAAATGAATAGAAAGTGATTATTCATGCATGAACAAAGGTTGCAATGGAATTGCCTAGAAGAAGTTGTAAAAGAACACTAGGCTATGAGAAAATCACCATTGGTCAAGTTTGTTTTTAAACATGTGTTGCAAATTTTGGGCATTTCAAGGTAGGTTGTGGGATGCATCCTTCAACATGCCTTCACACCAATTGAAAAGGATGAGGTTCTTATTAACACCACTTTTCAATGCAAATTATCCTATGTTAAAACAGGTTGCATGGAATGCTACCTTGTGGGAACAAGAGTTTAACAAATCCATTCAAGTCAAAGACATGTAGGCAAACATTGAAGATGATTCATGGATAACATGTGTTTTTAAACCCATCCATTGAAAGTTCCAAGATTGAAATTATTTCTTTATAAATTTTGTAATTGTGTTTAGATTGCGTGGAACCACAAATGATCAATTTGTGGTAGATGCAAGTTGTTTCATCATGAAACACCACCATATGTACATGCACCATCATGTAACAAGGGCAATGAAGGGAAAAAAGTTTTTCACGAAGCTCGTGCTTTTAATGAGAATGGTATTTGAGTTAGACAAGTATGTCAGAAAAATTTGCATTTGTTTAGTTTTAAAAATATTATTATACGCAATGATGTTGATTAATACATTTTTCATTTTAGCATTTGTCAATATAATATTTCACATGTTTTTTGTAAATTACTTTTTGTAATCATATTTTGTGATGCAATATTTTAATCTACTAATTTCCACTACACATATGGAAAAGGATGACTCCATGATACTTCTATAAATACAATGTTCTAACAATAAAAAATATGCAATACTAAAACATTTTTGGTATAAAAATTGCAATATCCACATAAAGAAACACACACTAAATTTTATTTCCTCAAATACAATACCTACATAGGGGTGATAAAAGCCTTTTCTCCTACTTGCATTCTACCAAAAAATATGGTTAATGCAAGTATTACATTCTTGGACTGAAAATTTATTTAATGTGGGCTTGGACCACTAGACATCATTTTTCCCAAGGTCCACCGTCCATTTTTATTGATATTACAGTTTTTATAAAAATTGATTTAAAATAAATGGAATTATTATTTAGATAATAATTTTAAATTAATTTAATACCAATTGATATATAATAATAATAATAGTTCAACAACAACAACAAAATATCTACTATTTCCAACAATAATTTAATAAAAAATTATCATTACTAATATATCTTCATAATTACTTTAATAATAAATATTAAATTTTAACTAAGGTCATATTATATTATAACTAAAATTATTTGAAAGGACTATTATATATACCTATTGAGATTGTTATGTTTTCTTAATACTAATATCAATAATAAAATGGGTGGCTTAAATTAACAAATTATAATTACGGTGTTAATTAGTTTTTTAAAAATAACTTAATAAATTAATATAAAATCATTACATTCGTTATTATCAAATGATTATTTTTGCTACTATTACTATTAAACTAATTTTAAATTGTTAAAATTAGTAATAATTCTAACAAAATAATATTATAATTACTTGTTATAATAATATTATTATGGTTATTGTAATTTGATCATTATTAATATTTTAAGATCCATCATCATTAATATGATAAGTATTATTACCTAGATTAAGTATTATTACTTATAATAATTAGTGTAGTTAGTAAGTAGACGATGCTAGTATAATATATGTATTAAGAAATAGTCGCATATGGTTTGCAACTAGTTATTTGGAATTATTTAAACTAGTGTCGCAACCCCACTTTGGGCTAAGTGTGAGGATGAAACTCACACTCCCAAAAGTGGGAACTTGGAGTCCTCCTGGACTCCCTAAAACTCAAAGCTCGATGGCAAGGGTCCAAACACCTCGCATCGGGATGTTCTTTATATCAATGAAAAGGTCTTGAAGTGTAGATGTCTGAAATGGCCTCGCATGAGCCATTTGGACATTGCAGCCCAAGTTATGGGCAGAAGAAGGGCCGGGAGTCGAATTGGCAGTTTGACTCCCGACCACTAAAAGTCATGAATTGACTTCTTCCTGATGTCTGAAGAAGGAGTGCAACATGGCTTTGAAAAGCTCTTGAGGATAACTACAACTTTGGTTTAAACCTCACTTCAATTGGAGGTCGGAGCCAGGAGATATGAGTTCCCAAAGTCCCAGAAGTCCAACTCGGGACAATTTCGGGACTCCTCCTTGGGAGTCCAGGGGAAAAGTGCCATTCGGATGTGGCTCCCGCGGAGTAATGCAGAGAATACTATATGGGGGAAGGTGGTGGCTTCCCCCGAGTCCGGGCCGTGGTGAGTCAAGTGAGTCCAAGGTCGCCCGTGGCTTGTCCCAACACCAAATGGATGCAGAATGAGTTCTAACCAACTTGGGGTTGGTTTTGGATGCAGGACCGTGTAACAACATAATTGTCCCTCTTCCTAGTTTAATCCCAGGACTTCTAGCATGCCCCTCTTACCCCCTTTAGTGCTAGATGTCAGGAGCGACCTTCAAGTTCCAAATTTTCGCAATTCAACACATTTGGACCCTCAAGTGGGTCTAATAAGAAACTTAGGAGCGCGTCAACTAGTGTTCATCATTGACTACAAGAAAATATATTTCAATATTTACTTAGTGAAAGTTTGTGAAGATGTTGTGTTAATGGTGATAAGATTTAATCCTACAAGAACAAGTGATGAATCAACCATACAAAAACCTATGACATATGTGTGCACTATGTATAATGATCACTTTCAATAAAACACAATATTATAAACTACAATACCTATATATGGGTCCATGCTAAAACTTATAGTGACCTAATAAGGTCTTATTTAAACTATAATCCAAGATCCCTTTGGAATATAAATTACTTACATGTGGGGCCATACAAAATATATTTACAACATCATTACATATTTTTAAATCAATTTGAATTTTTTTTGATGGAAGAATATTTGTTGTACATTCATACATTAATGAGCAAAATTGTATTGAAGATTTCCAACTAAAAGAAGTCCTTTTGAAAAAACAATGGTTGCGTGACAAGGTTCAATTTTTTTAAGGTGTACCAAAATCTTGTCGTAGTGTCACCCTTTTCTATCTTTTTTACGTAGCTTTTTTTAACTATGTAAAGACACATTTATGGATGATTATGATGGAATCTAAAAATTGTAATGGTTTAAAATGTAGTCCTTCTGAAATTTTTGACAACTTTTGATTCATTATTATTTATGGGGATCAAAATATAGAATAAAAAAGGATTACATTAAGACTAAACCCTTTTCATTCTTTGTGGTACACCTTAAAGGATTTGCACCCAATAGACAACTGCATCTTATAAATGTACTTCAAAAGATTATGACATCATTCTTATTAATACTAATTTCACAACATAATAATAAATTAAAATGTGAAACACCTTTAATTACACCTTTTGACCAATGTTCCTTTTCTAATCATGTCCCCAAAATTTTCAAATCTTGTTTGTATTAAAACGTGCAACATTGTGACAATTTTTTTGGTTCACCATAGCATGTAGACATCAATTGTTTCTTGCCAATCCTTTAGCATATGAATTAAATATCCTAAACCATCATCTACACAATGTAATGACATTCCTCTTTATAAAATGAATGCTTCCAATTTATGATGTCACAACTCTAATGATTGAGGTGGCATGGTCAAAATGTGCACTCCCTATTGTGTGCCTTCTTCAATGATTTCTTGCATTGCGTGATTTAAATAAACTAATGCTCTTGATTTAAATAACCTTGAAAGGAGCAACTAAACTTCCATGATCATCAAAAATCCCAACTTCATCTATAAAATGCAGATCTTCATCCATGGTTCTAATCAAACAAATATCAATGACCCTTTCATCACAATCAACTTCACCATCATCTTTGGATATCAAACTGACGATGATGGTCAAACAAGCGGGTAATATGCACCTAAATAGGTGAGACCTTTTTGAGTTGGGAAAAAACAATTAGAAGAAAAATAAGGAATACACGGGTTGATACTGTGGCCTTGTTATTTACATTAAATGTGTCTTATGGCAAAAGAAGAATTATGGAAACTCAAATATTTCACCATGCAAAAAATAAAAAAAATTAATAAATAAATAAATATATATATATGATCTTTCAAAAATCCTCATGCATTAAAATAGACTTAATATTTGGTAAGGGCCAAAATCCATTAAGCTATTGTATCTACTTATATAATATCCTTAGTCTGTCCGGTGATGGTCGTCCTTTTCATCCATCCGTCTTGTCATTCGTCTGTCATCCATCCATCCAAGTTCTTCATCATCCTCGAAGAAAAAGATGATGGAAGAGGAAGAGGAGGAGGACGAATGGCGGCAACAGCAGTTTATCCAAATGTTTATGCGATCCAATCTCGTAGTTTATGAAAAACTCCTGTAGTCTTGCAATTTGCCAAAGCTACAAACTAATTTTTAAAAACTAAAAATTGTTGAAAAAAAAACATGAGAAACAAGACAAGAAATCGTTTTAAAACAACACAAGAAATTTCAAATTAAAAAAGAAAAAACAAGTTATTAACAAATAAGTAAAATGAAACAAAGTTGTAACAAAAAAGAAAAAAACAGAACAAATATTTTTTTAAGGGAAAAAGCTAGAAAAAAAATAAAAACAGAAAAACACTTTAACAATTAGAAACTTTTTTAAAACACTCACAAATAGAAAAAAAATGAAAACATATAAAATAAATATATTTAAACATGAAACGAAAAAGGGAAATACAGTAAAATAATCTTACAAGAAATTTAAAATAGATGACAAAAAGTAAAAAACAAAATAGACAACAAAAGAAAGAGAAAAAAACCATACTTGAAAAAAAAAAGAGGTTTGTCTTCTTTTTCCAAACTTCAAACCTGTATCTAATAAAAAAAACACAAAAGTTTTTAAAAATTATTTTCATTACAAAACATATTAGAAACATTAGAATCTTTTTGAAAAAGAAAATAAATAAATAAATAAACGCATAATTTTTATAAAAAATGAAGATAGACAAAATAAGAATAGA
Organism: Sphagnum tenellum; assembly: GCA_963921925.1. Classification (NCBI taxonomy): domain Eukaryota; kingdom Viridiplantae; phylum Streptophyta; class Sphagnopsida; order Sphagnales; family Sphagnaceae; genus Sphagnum; species Sphagnum tenellum. The sequence goes on from OY998150.1 coordinate 11,056,649, forward strand.
AAAAATTAAAGCATGAAACAAACATAAACAAAAAAAAGTAAAAACTATAGAACTATAAAAAAGGAATGGAAACAAATGAAACAAGGAAAGGGAAATACAATAAAATAGTTTAAAAAGAAAAAAATTTACAAAAATGAAGAAACCAAATCAAGAGTAACAAATAAGAAAAAATAAAACTTATAATAATGAAGAAAAACCCTGTTTGAAAAAGAATGAGGTGTGTCTTCTTTCTCCAAACTTCAAACTTGCATCCAAATAAACAAAAATATAAAAGTGAAAAAGAAACACTTTTTTTTTATTATACAAAATAATAATAAAAACAGAAAACACATAAAAATGAAAAATAAAAAAATAAAAGTTTCTACAAAAAACTAAAACATGAACCAAGTTTAAAGAAACCGGGGGACTTCACAGTGCCCGAAGGTCACTGTCCGTTGAGTCGTCCTCCTTGGGTTGTATGTTGGGGGGGCTTTAATGGGTATGTGTAATTTGGGGGAGGGATGATATATCATAGGCTGTGATTGGGTTCAGCAAGTAACTATCAAATAATCAATATATTTTATTTTAAGGATTTAGTTTTCACACATGTTCATGAGTTTAGATTTTAATTTTTTAGTATTGCGAGTATGATAAGGTTTGTTGAAATTTTCAGAAAATTATTTGAACTTAGACTTGCAAATTACACCTTCTTTCAAAAATAAACATTTTGAATTATGTTGTTTTGTTATGTATAGAGTAATATTGTTAATAGAAGAGAAAGTGATGTCATATGTCACAGTGTCCGAAGGTCATTGGTACCCACTAGTACTCTGTATAATGAGTGTAAACACAATTGATATCCTTGCCTTGGTAGGCTAGACTAAAAGGGCAAAAACCCCCCAAGAAATGGTCCTTCCCAGCTAGTGCTGTGGTTTCATCTAAGTCTAGTCATATATTGTACATGCATGCAAGCGCAATCTGAGGGAGCAAGTGCATGATGATGATGAAATGGCGTTCATGCAAGTCTAGTTTGAACCAATTAGGTTTTGAGCAGAGTAATATATTATTGTTTGTGGGTTTCTGCATGGTCTGCAGCAACTTAACGGTCTTGCAGAGAATCCATGAAGTCATGCAAGAAAACATGTATTTTTGTCAGCTGCTTGATCTTTTGGCTTGCCCCAGTTCTCCCTTGCATATGACTAGAAAGAAAGAATTGGAATCATGACTGCAGTATAATAACTAAGCTCAGGATCAGTATAATAACTAAGCTCAGGATCATAATACTAACTAGTGTGGAATGTAATGTATTATGTTTGCCTGCTGTAGATCAATTTCCTTGAGAGGGTGGAGTTGTAATTTGATGGGACTGGAGACGAGTTGCAGGCATGCATGAGTTCTCTCTTTTGCTAAGTCCCAATTTCTGTAGAGAGCAAGCTGGCCAGGACGTGTTGTTGTTGTTATGACGGACGAATCCGGCTGAATGATCAATCAAGTTGTTGTTCGAGGGTGATTGCTTCGACACAGAAGACCAGAGGGACCAGTTGCAGGAACCGATGTCATAAGGAGGGCAGCTTGACGTGTTGGATGACTTGCTCATGCGCTCGAGCAGCAGTATGAGCATGTTGGAGTGGACGAGGGAAATCGTGACGGCCGGACGTGATGAAGACGCCGGCCAGTGCAGTGCCAACAGCGAGCAGATATATATGGGGAACCAGCAGGTAATTCATATGATGCCTCATGTGCAGCCGAGTCTGCACTTGGCTGCAACCTCCGGAGCGTCGTGTCTCCAGCAGCGTCGATTACCAGAAAGTGGTGTCAGCAGCAGCTTACGATGCTGCATGCAGGCGCACGATAGTCACGCGGATGATCCCAGTAATTTCTCGACCAGCAGCGAGAGCGAGGATGATTCCCTCGGGGCGCTTTTCCTTAACGTAAGCAGCTCTTCTGGCGGCCTGCTGGGCTCATCCTCGACAATGGGTCTGAAACGACGCCGTGCAGAAGAAGAAGAAGAAGAAGAAGAAGAAGAAGCTTGCATCATGGATCTGCGCCGAGAGCGCAAGTCACCGAAACAGTTTCTGCGACAGGAGGAAGCGGAGAAAACAGCGCTTGACGTCTTCCAGGAGCACTCCCTCGCATATGGATCATCTACACCTTCGCTTGGCGGCGCCTCGACGTTTAACCTGAATCCTCCAGGACACAATATGAACGCCATAGCTGCTGCCACCATTCCTGGATCCGTAACACAATCCGCGTCGACTCTGCATTTATTTGCGCCAACAAGAGTTTCATATTCTCACGATCAGGTCGCCGGCGACATGATCTTGGAAAACGAGATGCAGCAGGCCGCGAGCATGATGAGGGCGGCAATCTTACTTGGAGCCTCCACGTTGAGGCCAGTGCAGCCGACTGCGGCCGAGAAGAATATTGCAGAAGAGAGCTCGCGAACCCCCTTGAAGCGTGGACGAAATATGAGAATCTCCAAGGACCCGCAAAGCGTAGCGGCGCGTCACAGGCGTGAGAGAATCAGCGACCGTATCTGCGTTCTCCGGAGGCTGGTCCCGGGCGGCACTAAGATGGACACAGCCTCCATGCTTGACGAAGCCATCCGATACGTCAAGTTTCTCAAGCTCCAACTGCAGGTAGGCTACTCCCAGTATGTACAATCCTATTCATGCGCTCCTCTGTGAATTCTTAAGGCCACAGTCGATCATGACTTCTTCATCCTAGTGTGAGGAATATTCAAGTCTTTAGAACTCATTAAAATCATGTCAGCAGCGCTTGGGAATTGATCCATTGCTGGGCTTTAGAGTTTAAGGTTTAAACCCTAAACCCCATGCAGCTGCTCTGTTTCTTCATCCTCTTCTGGAATTGGGTTCTTGAATGTCCTTGAACCAGTCCCAGAAATGCGGACCTGTGGCAGGATCATGAGCTAGACGTCTCCTAATTGGATGGTAATACTGTCTGTTCTAGTTGAAGAAAAACAACATCCAGATCTAGACAAAAATTCCACAGCCGAGTTCTTTTATTTTGGTGACGCTGTTCATGATGTGCAGCAGGTCATGAATTATGGGTTTTTTGCAGACACTGGAGCAACTGGGGATTCAAGGGTTATGTGATGATCTGAGGTATGATAGTGGAGCTGCAATTGGTGGGTCACAGAGTTCTACTGTTGTACCTGAAGATCTCCGTGCAGTGCAACCATTTGACTTGTACACAAGTATGTAATCAAGGACCTAATTCATCATGTGAAGAACCTGGCACTGCACTTGACGCCACCTGCGTTTCTCCAACAGTTGCTGCCTCCTCCTCTCACATGAGCTCTCAGGGTGCCAGCTCTTCATCCAGTGACCCCAAGTTTAAACCCTCCCTGCCCTCTCTCTCTGTTGGTATTCTGCAAAAGGGAATGGTTCCAGTTGTGAACAATAATTGTGTACTGTTGTTTAATAGAGCATTTTGACATGGGATCTGCAAGTGGTTCTTGTCAAGTGTAGCATCTGGCTTCTAGGCCATTTATAGAAAACTCGAAATATTGAAGAGGACACTTAGAGGAGCATACCATGGCTTTGTGAAAAGTTGAGAGATCATCATTGATCTGAATCCAGTGCTCACAGTTTAGTCCAGTCTCTCCTTATAGATGATTCAATCTTGAAACAGGGTTCTTGACCTCAGAGATGGTGTGGTGTGTACAAGTCTGGTGTGGGGGCACCAAAGTCACACCAGCTCTTATCACCATCTTGGACTTCAGATGTACAGTGAGAGTGATCATACCATGAGGATTTTGATGATTTTATGAAGTGTGCAACCAACAGGCTGGAGGCTGGCAACACTTTGTGTACATTACAAGCATTCTATGAGTATATGTATGATTGTGCACTTCGAAGAATTTGGAGATGGTAACAAAGTTCCCTCCACCAAGTGGACATGTACAAAACCCCACTATATATTTGTAGCTCTGAGCCCAACTTCATATGTAGCTTATTACAATGCATGTATTGTGTATATACCCAAACTTCTCAGAAACACAATTTTTTGTAAGGGAGTGGAGAGAATGGGCACTCCAATTGCATTTTTAAATGCACTATTTGCTGGAGAAACAAATTATTTGTTGGGCAAATGTTTTATTTAAATGTCAGTTCCCCTTTCCAATGAAAACTTGTGTTTTTGTGTGGAATGAATCTTATGCCTTCTTTAGTTGCTTACTGGTTTGCTGCTTATTAGCTTTGTCATTCTTTGATTCACTTTTTTGTTTAAGCTAGTTTTTTGTGGCATTGCTTTTCAATTGTGTACTTGGGTTTGGGTGTGAGGGAGTATAATGACAAAGCAAAAGAAGAAGATGACTTTCTAGAAGTATATTCAATCTAGTAAGAATGTTACTAACCAAAGCTCATTCTTTGTCCTTTCTCATGTTTGCCTTACATTAGAATGTCATGAGAGGGAAGCAATTTTGGCAACAAGTTAAACCCACAACCAACTTTTGCATGTAACAATATGTTTATCACCCTAGTTTCCTGTGGATTACCAACATATGTTACTCATGTCATTGAACACTATGAGGCCACTAATGTTCCCAAAGAAGGAAAGCCTCCAAAGAAGAAGACAAAAAAAAATTACAAGATGTCTAGCAAGTGCAAAAACAATTGCAACACAAACTTCTTTTTGGTTGAAATGTTGTGAGGTCTTGATGGAAAACCTTTTAATGTCAACAATTAAGTTTACAATCTACACTTTAGTTTAATGGAAGGACCTCTTTCTAGGCCCTAAGTTGAATAGTTAACTTTTAAAAACCAAGCAAAGAAGAGGAAGGCCATGAAGAACCTATCACATATCAATGTGAAAAAAGACAAATGATACTTTACATGAACAAGAGATGTCAACATTTGAAAAATGAGGCCACATATGCTAGTTCAAAAGTCATGCAATTTTGATCAAGAAGATGCAAAATGAGTTGAAGGGTGAAATGGGTCAAGAATTACAATTAACCACATTTTTTCATTTTTTCTAATAGGGGCAACCTTTGTTGGTGTATGAAGCCCTCCTTGCTTGCCTTGGTTCATTTTTTTCATGTCCTAATGTATAGGAAAAAACACTGATTTGACTACATTAGGTCTATTTTGATTAATTTCATGGGTATAGGTAAGGTTTTAGACAAAAAAGTGTTGTCACTTCTTACTATTAAGCATTTGCTTTTAATGAAGCAACATCTATCAACACATAGTTGGTGATGTCAATTCATAAATATGCAATAATCATTTACAAGATTTCAACTCATTTGAACATGTCACTCAAAGTGAAAATGTTGACAATTTAATTAAGGTGATAATGGATGTGTTGATAAAAAGAAGGGTGGTGTATTTGAATTTGACATCAAGCTTGGAAATAGTTTTTGTCATATTGTGACAAATAATGGACCAATGGTTTTGGAGTCAATGATGTTGATGACTTCAAGGTTAGCACATCTATTTTATTTTTGCTAACTATTTTGTTATTTGTTGTCTCTTTAATGTGTCACAAAAAATATTTTTATTTGTGGCACCTAATATTCAAGTTTAAGAGAAAATGAAAAATGTGGTAACAAAACAAATGAAGGATCATCAATCCCTTAACATGGAGAGAATCCACCACATGAATCACCACATTAACCTTGTTCAATCTTTGTATAATTTGCTTATGGTGTTCAATTTTTAAAAACCTTGTTTTACTAAATTTTGTATGGTTCTTTCTTTCCCATAGTTTGAAAAAATACAATCCACATTTAGTTTATTAAGTTGGTTACAGAATTAGCAAAAATAAACTAAACAACATAAAGACTAAATGGACAAATATCTTGTTTTCAACAAAATAAATAAAATAAATAAAAACATGTTAAAACAAAGATCATTGCACTATATTGTCATAAGGTCATAATTACTATGGAGTCACAATGACAAAAAAATAAAGAATAAAAAATTACCTTGTCAAGGTTCAATGTAAAACATCAACAAAACTCATCACAAAATTGTTGAACATTGAATTTCTTAATTAGACTTACTCAAAAATTATATATGTTTTTTAACATTATTATTCTTTAATTTTCAGTTTCACATTTTTAGAATAATTTTTGTATTTATTTATTTATTTGCAAGTAATTGTGACTATTTTTATCATGTGGACCAAGGTTTTTCTTTTCCAAAATTTTCAAGTAGGTTCACTAACAAATATCTCCAACATTAATTATCCTTAAAGGATAAAAACATGGTTAGATGGTTCATTTTTGACATTTTGAAAGTCCACATCTTATATTATCTAAAGTTTCCTAATATCATAATAATTACAATTTTTTTAATTATCCCCTATGTTTTTAGTTAAGAATAAGTATGCCACTTTATAAATATCATTAGACATATGATTGGTCCCAAAACTCATGTGGAAGTTCCAATATTTCAATGTGAAATGAACTACTAATGATAAGAAATGTCAAAATTCACACTAAAAGAAATCTTGTCCTTTGCAACCAAAGAAATCAATGACTAAATGTCCTAAACAACTAATAATTAATTATAGTACTAGAATATTATTTTAAATCCTAGGAGTAAAAAGTTGTAGTCATATATTAATGGTGCATTTCACTAATAAATGGTGATGTGATAATAAGAAAAATAATGTCATTTTTTCATTACAAATTTTCATCCAAATGGCATACACGATTGATAACAAAATGATGTGGATGTTCAAAATATCATATGAAAATGTGAATAAAATAAAATCATTCCAAATATAATTTCAAAATGACTGTGCAAATGATGTGAACAAAATGATGTGTCATTACATACATAATGTGATCATATGATTACTTTACAATGATTCAAAAATGATTATCAGTAAAAATTCACACATAAGGAATTACAACATGTAAGGTACCGATTTTACTTAATATTATACATATAAGTAAGATATAAACTTTAATTATATTTTTCTTAAATATATTTGATATATGAGGCATTTTAAAATATTTTATATGAGTAAATTAATTATTTCACATTCAAATACATTTATTAATAAAAATGATATAGTATAAATAAATTTTTATATTACAATTTTAAAATAAAATACAAATTTGATGTGGTAAATATTTTTTTTTTACATATAATTTTTATTGTCAATTTAGATCAAATATTTTCACTACATGTATATAAATAAATATTGCACAATTATATTAACATATATGTGTAAATTGAGTAAAATTTAAATTTAAAGAAAATTATAACTAAAATATGTAAATTATAAATATATATACTACAATTGATTTATGATGTATTTATAAATATTTCATGTGGATAAATTTCATGGACTCATATGTCTATATTAAAAATTATGATATATTGGATAAAATTTGTATAATATAAATTCATAAATCAAATGAAGGTTTAAAATATGAAGGATAAATTTTATTTATTCTTGTACTACCCACAAAAAAATTTCCATTTACAAATCATTTGTTTGAATTTTTTTTCCAAACAATTGAAATGATCATTGAAATATTATTCAAAAACAAAATTCAAATTTATTCTTTTGAAATAATCCACATTTTTACATATATATAAATAACAATTTTTGTACATTATTGAAGGACCCTTATGATTAAGTTTTTCATTTTTTCATTTTGGAAATTTATCAATAAGATATGAATCATCAAATTTGAAGTTGTGTGTGATGTTTAAATCAAATATGGTCTAAGATTGTTTACACAAGTGGGGTGGCTTAATGCTAAAAGAATTCAATTCCATCCTTGGGGTCCAAAGTTCAAACTTCACAAATGACATTGTTGCCATCAACAATGGAATATTGATCGAATATTCCACACATAATTTTGAGTACTTAATTTAAGGGTCTACTTAATCATTTAAATTAATTTTAAACTTAACTTAGGTGGTGGCACATGTCAACAATTGATAGGATGAGAAATAATCAAATTAAAAATAATGGAAATAAAAATATGTTTACTATTTACATTATAAAAATATCAATTATTATAATTCTAAAAATAAAAAACAATTACACAATGATTAAACTATGAGTAATGATTTCACATATGTCCTTTATGACTAATGAATGAAATGTGCCACATCATTGACACATCATCATGCCACATCATGTCTTAAATGATTATCATTTTCAACGATTCGTTTGTAATGACTTTAGGGCTATTAGTCATTTTAGTCTTTTATGATTGGAATACTAGCCATAAACTTAGTCATATATTTGAAATTTTCTTTTAGTGTCATGACATTAAAATTAATTTTTTTTAAAGAATTGGGCAAGTGGTCAATGCATTGTACTACTAAAAATTTTCATTTTATGATGAAATAATTTTAATTCTTATGATATAATTTTTTTAATTTACATTATTCATTTTATTTGTGTGACAAATATAATGTTATCAATTCAAAAGTCCACTATGAATCACTAGTGAGCTCCTACAATGACATGAAAGTTTTCGTCCCTTTCTTTGGGGCGGGGGGGTGTTGTTTAGGGTTTTGCTTCCTAAGGGTTTTGGGTTTTTTTTTTAGGGTTTTTGATTGGAAAAGATTCACTATGTTGTGATAATTCCTATGTTTTTTTTTTTTTTAAATTATGTTAAATGGTTCCCTCTTTGCGTACCCCCTTAGTTTGAAATACCCCTTGTCCTTTTTGTTGTGGTCTTTACACTTTAGGCAGCGTTTCGAGGCATGACAAAAGTGTTTACCCTCTTGTTAACCTCGTTCCCCAAGCTAACAAAGTTGTTTTTTCTTTGTAAACTTCCTCCCTTCATGTGCTTCTCCTTAGTTCTATTCCTCTTGTTTTGTGAGGTTAGCTTTAAGCCCAATCTAGCTCCATTTTGGGGTTGTTTGAATCTTGTTTTGCATGCCCTCATTTGTTTCCTAAGATCCTTCGAACCATCCTTGACAATGTTAAGTAAGTTTATTGTTTACCCCTTGACAAAATTGCCCTAAACCTGATAGACGAATTAACTTGGTACCTATTCTTTGTTGGTGTTTACGTGATATTTAAGGTGGTCATTCAGGTCAACAAGAAGTTTCTAGTCACCTTAGGAGGTTTTTAGCAAGCGGCTAATGTTCCCTTAAAAAGGAGTCTTCCCGTGGCTCTTATGCGCCCCATCCTGTCCATTCATGTGAAGATTCTTTGACCACTCGTCTTCATCGATGTCTAACTTTAAAAAGAGTCAGTAAGTATAGTCGCATTACCAGAACTCTCTAGCCCACGACACTAAATATTACTTCAAAAGACATTGTTGCTACCTTACGCTAACTACACCCCCCTCCTTCAAACCTTGTCCCTCCACCTATTTTTTACTATTAGCCTAAACACATTTTGTCATGGATAAGACTATGTTTACCCAAACCTTAGCCATTATTCCCCATTTGTCTTCAAATGGGCTTTCTAGGATAGTATATGAACAGCTTTTGGGATACTTCATACTAGAAGACCCATCCTCAAGGTTTTTAGAATTATTCTAAGTTGTTGTTTCTATTGTTTGTGGGGATATTCCTAGGTCGATGGCCTTAATGTTAAGGGTTAACATATTATTTACAGTGGCAATGGACACTTGTGGTTTTCATCCTATTGTCATGGGCAAAATGTTTTTTTGACTTATTAGTCATTCCATTATCTTACAACCTTGAAGGCAATTTGAGGAACATCTAACCCCCATGAGTTTGGAGTTTCAACCCCTAGAGGTTGTGAGGCCATCCCTTTTAGCATCCGAGCCCTCCATGATTGGCTCGTGATGTAGGTTGATGTAAAAAACATTTTTAATAACCTTTCTTGAGCTATTATTTTTAGAAAGTTGTGTGATGTCAAAGGGCCTTTTAGTGAACATTGTCCCCTTACCAAGTTGTTTTATGGCATTCATTCTTCTTTTCACTACTAGCATGGGTGGCATGTGAAGGGGGTTACGATTATTGAATCATTTTCAAGGTGTCAAAGTGTCAAAGTGCAAGCTTTAGAATCCATCAGGGATCTTTCCAAACATAAAAAAATTTCAGGGCTACACCATGGTCATAAATGGCTTAGGCATTTTGGGTGTGGCAGTGGGTTCTCAAGACTTTACCACACATTTTTTGGATGAAGTTTTATCTTGAGACATGGTGCAAATCTACAATCTTCCTCTTCTGGGAGACGACTAGGTTGCTTTGGGCATTTTGTCTTCATATGTAGCTCATTAACCTTCTTATTTCACACGGACAATACCTCCTTTTTCTTCCTTCCTATTTCTTTTGAAAAGTTATGCAAGTATGTGGGGACATTATGGGTCCAAGATCGTGGGAATTTTTTCAAGGCCCCTTAACGAGGCATCAGACTCAACTACCGATATCCTTTAATGGTATAAGACTTCTTTTTATGGAAGATTATGCCCCATCTACTTTTCTAGGGAGTTAGGCTCTGGTGGCTATGTATTTGTGCTCTAGGTTTCATATTTTCAATAGACCCATTTTGGAAAAGTATGTTTTTCAGGTTGAAAGAAACCCACATCTATTTTAATCTTGCTTACATGTAGCACAAAATGGCTTTCCTCTTATAATAGGGATATGCACTTTTCTTTTGAGAATTTAGCAATTATTAATGCCCCATGTCTCCAGGCATCTTTGATGGACTTCCACCATGACGCATCCCTTAGGTCTATCTTAAAAGATGACTCCATTTCCTCAACATCGTAAGCTCTTATTCATTCTTGTTCAAACAAGGGGGCAAGGTTATGGTTGGTTGTTAGGCCATGCATCTATCCGTTTGTTTTACAGTACACATAATACTTTCACCTCAATGTTGCGTTTTTATCTCAATTTGATTAACCCTTCGCATGTAGTCGTTTCACATGCGAATCTAGACAGGGGTTACACATTTGGCACACACTTACCTCATTATTCATTTCGAAATCAACGAATAACCACACATGATGCCATTCAAAATGTCATGTATGCCCTCGTTCGAGAAAATGGGCATGTTGTATGGAAAGAATGGTGGTATGCTTTTATGCGGGAGTTTCATTACGAATCAATCTCTACATGACTTGAAAATACCAAGTTTTCATTACCAATGTGGTGGTTATTGACTTGACACAAAAGATAATGGCTTTGAATGTCAGTATTCAACCAAAATGTGTAGTTATGGAATTTAGCGACATTATTAAGATCCAGAAATATAGAGGTTTCATGAATGCCACTATTTTATTCCAATGGCCATGGAAGTGCATGGTGCAGCTAAATGTGATATGGATCGTTTCATCAAGGAATGTGCTTGTCTTTCCACAATAGACGATTAGGAGATCATTTATCCTTGTATTTTTACATTCAATTTTTTAAGCAACATGATAATATTGCCCTTCAATGTGCTTTAACATATGCTATAGAAAAGCAGATTACGTTGGCAAATGATGTGTGTTTTAAACATCCATTACTATTAGATCTCACGATTTGCACGCAAATGACATTAAAAGGGTCGTGGGTGAGATAATTTCCTACCATTAAAGGGACTAACTCTCTCCCTTTTCTTTATTCTTGCAAGCTATTTGTCTTTTGGCTTTTCTTTGGCCTTCCTTTTTTGTCTCCCTTGTGATGGTTCTGGCCATCAATCTTTTATTCTACTTATTATTATTGTGTCCTTTAAAAGCACTATGATTGTGATAGTTCAAATAGTCCCCCTAATTGTGCTTTCACCTTAAATGGTGAATGTCTCAAATGGGCTGCAACTATTTTACAATTATGCTACTAAAAGTGACAACCTAAAAAATGTTTAAGTTTAAATGTTGTTAGTGTAATTATTTTTATTTGGAAAAATTGTGAAAAAATCCCTAAAAATCATAAAGTTTTTTGTGTTTTTCTTCATTGTAGAAAAACAATTTGCCAAGTTGCAAAATTTCATCACAAAAATAAATAAATTAGTGTGGACTTTTTCTAAAGTACATAAATTATTTAATAGTTGATTTATGTTCTTAAAGCTAAGCTTGACATAAATTTATTGCCACAACAGTTAAACTTATGTAATTATTAGGCTTGATTTTCAATTCAAACTCAAAATTAGTTTTCAATTTTAAGGATTTTTGGGAATTTCCAAATTCAAATGTTTCATTAAAAATTTCATTTTATAATGATTCTTTTTTTTTAAATTTCTTGTAAACATTCCTTAAGTTCAATAGTGTTAATATGTACCAAAACAATTGTAATTGATGTTTAATATCTCATGTTTACATACATGGAATGTCAACATACATTGGTGTTGAAATTTTTGGATTTGCTTATATATCAACAGACATGATATATTATGAAAACATATGGATAAGTTTGAAATCAATTTAATGAATAAAATATATTCAAAACCACTTTTAAATCAATGTAATCAGTGTACAAATTTGAAAAATTTTGAAAAAATATATATTTTTGAGTTTTCTAAATAAATGATTAACATAGTAGTATAGTGAAACTTTATTTGAGATCATAAGATTTTTCTTATAAAATGTTTCAACTTATAAATCATGGAATCAAAACTATTTTCCACGAGTAACCAATCCTATTTCACCATGTCAGCATGATTAACCAAACATGATTAACCAACCCTTTTTTTTAAAGGTTTCATTTGGGAGAACATCAATGGCTTTTCGTAGTGTGATTGCACCTACTTTTGTTTTTTAAATATTTTGAACATGATCATCTATCATTTTATTTTTCTTAATTTATCGATTAATAGTAGGTTGACATTTTCCCCATGTTTAGGTTTTACCTTTTGTAAAGCATAAGACATAGATTATCGTGAACCTATACATACTAAACATAGGAAAACACAAGGAGAAGGAAGGGAGGGTTCTTAGGCTTCATCTTCAACAATGGGATCCTTATAAGTGTAAGATCAATCTAAAATCCTCCCATTTTAAAAGAGTAAATGTAATATCTTTTTTTTCTTGAAAAAGGATATTTAAAAATGTAAAGTGAGTTTCAAAACATGCTAAAAATTTCCTACAATTGTTTTACTTGTAGGTTAATGCCTTGCAACTCAAGCAATACATAGCACGGGATTAGTTTCCACATTGAGAAAACGAACAATGTTTTTTTTTCCAAAAAATTAAGTCATTTTTAAAATTTGAAATTATTGAATTTTTCATGATTTATTATGATATTGTCACATGAGGAGCGAAATTATTCTTAATGTAGCCTATGGTAATTATGATGATTTTCAACATGTCAACTCATTTCATTATATTAAGGATTTATTCAATGACGAAACTAACCTTAGGGTAAGGCACTTGCCATAACACGGGGTGTGTCACATTGTGGCCTTGCTATTTACATTTTAAAAACATTTTAAGGCAAAAGAAGAGTTATGGAAACTCAAATACTTCACCATGCAAAAATATAATCTTCAAAAAATCGTCCAAAAGAAACCAAATTCCTTCAAGATATTATAACTCGGTAGCTAATCTCAAATTTTGACACAAACCAAAATATCATCTTTCAAAAATCCTTTGAGTGAATCACATTAAATTACCATTTGTTGCCAAGTGATGAAAGTTTTCCCAAATAAATATATGATGTCATAGATATAGATACATAGTAGTCTTATTATTATTACTAGTGGGTGCCCGTGGCCTTCGGCCACCTTGGTTCATATTTTGGAAACTTTTAACTTTTTTATTTTTATTTTTATGTATTTTCTATTTTTATTATTGTTTTATATATATATTTATTTGGATGCAAGTTTGAAGTTTGGAGAAAGAAGACACACCTCATTTTTTTTCAAGTAGGGCTTTTCATTTGTTTCCATTCCTTTTTTATAGTTCTTTATTTGTTTCATGTTTTTATTTTTATTTTTTTTATTTTGTCTATCTTCATTTTTATTTTTTAATGTATTTATTTATTTATTTATTTATTTTTCTTTTTTTTTTCTTTTTAAAAAGATTATAGTTTTTTTAATATGATTATAATGAAAATAATTTTTTTTTAATTATATTTTTGTTTGATTAGATCCAGGTCCCCCCCTGCCATGCCCTGCCCCGCCCGGTCCTTACCCACCCGTGCCCCCCCCCCATCGGCCCGTGCTGGCCCTCCCCTGCTAGCCCCCGCCACCCGTGCTGGCCCCCTCCCGCCCTGTGCTTCACCGGGCTCTCCTTTCCCCACCCCCCAAAACACTCCACAGGAACGAGAGCCAATGGAATTACGCCAGAAAGGTAATGAAAGTGAAATGACGTCAGAGAAAAAGAAATAAGTAAAAGACGGACACACACACACCATGTTGTAATTATATAATAGATTATTATTGTCAATTGTTGCACATTACAATAGTCATAGTAGTGTTTTTTCATTTTAAAAAATGTATAGCCAAAACAAAGATCATCGATAAAAAGATGTAAATAAAAATGGTGATCATCCTTAGGAAAATTTATCCAAATCTATCTATAAACCAAATTAAAAAACTCTAATTTTTAAAAATTACTTTTGGCGATTGAAAACCTCCAAAATCACTTCATTTTTTTACGCATTTTGAAAATTCTTTTTATTTTCTTTTCTTTTCTGGCTAAACTTAGCGATTCTAAATTTAGCCAGAAAAAGGAGGGGAAGGAAAAAAAAACGTGGTGCCAATCATAGACTTTGCAACAAGAAGCAAACCCTAAAAACATCCCCCACACTAAATTTCCCAATCAATCCTTAGTTTTAAGAAGTCTTTGTTTGCTGCTCCTTTGGTTGCATGCGAAGTTCAGAGCTGAATTCATCATGATCAACATGAGTAGGCCGCAATCCTGTTGCACTTGTTATTGGAAAGCTCTCTGTAGCGGCTTCATCGTCGTCGTGGTGTTGCTGGGTTGCTGCTGGTGTCAACAAGTTGGCTGCTGCTGTTGCTGATGTTACCTGTTGAACAAAGACACTACTTTCTTTTACTGTAAGAGAGTTCTGTTTCTGACCTAAAATGGTACTAGTTATTGATACCCAACAAATTCAAAAATTATGTGAAGACGAACAAGAAGAAGAAGATTGAATCATCTCATAATTTGGTTGGGCATCTTCAACAGAAATGACGCACCTCATTTTGCATCGGAACTTGCTACTGTGGAGTCATACTTAGCATGCACCTTTGTGGTGATTTTGAACTCCATAAAGAACTAACCAATAAACCCTAATCCCCCCACTCCCCCAACCCCCACCTCTCCATGGTATTTGTGTTTGTTGTTGATGATGTAATTTTATTAGGGTATGAGATTAGAGCTTCGTGTGATCATCATGATGGGTGTTGTTGTGACTTCTCATTTTATGAGTAACTATAGCAGCATTGGCTTTTATGATGTCATTGGTAACAACTTGGCCCAAATTTCTCAATGAATTTTATGTGCAAAAGAAAAAACGGGGGTCTTTTTCTTCCCCTTCTCTTCGCCACTTCTCCATACCTAACAGCAAGCTTTGTATGTATGTATGGAGGGATAGATGGCTGTTTGGAAGCCCGTTCAGATTCATGCATCTTACCCAAAAGAAAAAAAAAGGCTTGGGTTCATACCCTAATTTTTGTTTTTGATCAAGCCAGTACCCTGGCAGTTGTGGGTTTTAAATCCACTAGCAGCATGCATGCAGGACTTTGCCAAATATTCTGAACCCAGATCTTCTAAATGTTTGGCTATTCAGTCAAGCAATTGTTTGGAGGCTAGGTGATTGTAAGTCATTCTAGGAAGATTTCACGAGTTGAAGCTGTGCAAGTTTGTTTTTCCTGTCTTATTTTTGGGGTGACTACCAATCGTGCTATTTTTTTCTCTGATGGACAGGGGTGGTGGTATCTACAGGACTGCCCGTGAAGAGCGGGAGGAAGGAGGGAAGCTGGAAGACAATGCATTGGGTAAAGGGTGTATCAGCCTTTCTTCGCAGAGGATCCTCCAGCAATAATGCTGGTGACAGGGTCAACCACCAGGGTGAAAACTCCATGCCACCCACCTCTTGGCCAGAAGTCCAATTCAGGTAGGCCTTCTCCGTCTTAACTGGGCTTTCAATTGCACTGCTACTTAGGAACATTCCTTTGTTGCATGCTGGTACATGGTTAAGGCTTAAAGAGTTTGATTATGCATCCACAGCTGTTGAACTAGTCTGAAGAGACGTCATACTGTAGCAGATGTCGAGCCTGCATTGTCCTAGCCAAAAGCTCATTGTTTGAGCTTAAAACCTCCTGTTCTACGAATTAGTTTCTACCTTTGTATTACCAACACAAGTGCACAAAGTCAATGAACCTTTCATTTTTCTTCTCAAATTATTGAAATTTGGCTATTCAAATTGATGCTGCTGGACCCCATTTCTTTCGATATCGAAATCATTTTGGCAAAAAAGCACCAGTTATAAGCAGCAGGTATTGCATATTTCAAACTGCACCCACCAGTCTCAAGCAGTGGTTGTGGGCGCAAAGCCTTGCCTAATGCACTCTCTCTGCCACCAAAACCCCCTTCCCTACATTTCTGTACTTGGCTGCTGGGCAATGTGGAGAACCCCTCTGTATAAGCAATGTTTATGACTCTCTCATCACTTATTCCTGTTCCTGAAAAAATGAGCATGTCTGGGTTGTGTCTGGCCTTATCTTCCTCTTCTGTTCCATGTTGCTGAAGAAGATCGTTGTTGCAAAACTTGGAAATTGATGCTATTGTCAAAATGCCTGCAGGAATGATGGTGAAGAAGCCCTGGTGGAGTCTTTGTGGCAAGGCTACCAGGAGGCATTGGGCCAGGTATATATAACTCTACTGGTTTTGAGCATAGAGTCCCTGTTCATATGTCTTTTTTATTCTTGGTAGGTCTGATCATTGCCCTCCATCTTACCTTGCAAACTTGTCGGTTCTTATCTCCTTTGTTGTTGGTAAATGTGTTGCTGACTACGTCTCAATGTGTGCACTTAGTTCACTTTTGTGAACACAAATGTATAGCAACTAATTTTGTTTGTTGCCATGGCAGGAAGAGACACAGAAAGCGCTTGAGGCATTTCTGGTCTGTTTTGTGAAGACATTTAAGAACTGGGTGCCTACAGAGCCTCCTCATGCTGCTGGGACAGGTCTGGTTCACATTGGCGAGATAGAGGGGAGTTCATCTGAATTCAGTGAGCCTGTAGTTTCAGTCAATGAAGGAACTGTTTTGGGCTGCACACAAGGGCACCCAACCAAGATTATTGTCGGGCTTGTTGAAGAACTTAAAGGAGTCATTCGATCCTTCACAGCTTGTAAGTAACTCTGTGGGGGAGACAGAGACTCAATGCTTGGGCTGGTGTCTAACCATCACGGATTTTTGCCCACTGTTTGGACATTTCTTTATGGGTCTTGATGGGCAGCCATGGTCTTGGATGAAGCATATCCATTATGTTTCTTCTCTTGGCATGTCTCAGGTGGTAACTTTGGTTCTCTCATGTACAGAATCTTTTTCTGGGAGCTGTTAAACCTCAACTTTGCTTAAATGCCATTTTGTCTTTTTGATTGGTCAACACTAGCATATCTGTTGATAGCTGTAATGTGTATGTGTGTTTCATGACCTGAAAGGCAATCAAGTTTTGTTGTAGAAAGCCTCATCATGGCAGTGTTGTTCTACATGGGAAATACAATTCAATTAAGGGGCCTTCCTGGTGTCAATGATTTCAGTACATGCAAATCCAGATGGAAGCTCAGATGTGTGGCTGGATCCCTCGAACATGCAAGCTACTCTGCACCTCCTAGAAGTTCTCAACATCTTGACCCATTCTTTCCACAATCGGAGAATATTCTCCTTCCTTGGAGGATTGCAGTCTCTTATGGGAGTCATGAAAGGTCAGCATCTGGTTTTCTGCTTAAATGTCTCTTGCATCTGAATTTCTCCTCAAGGACTCTGGTCTGAGGAGTACTATAATTAGTTATGTCCTATTCAGGCCTGCTGAGCTCCATAAAAGGTTGGTGAGTCATCCAAGCAGACTGCTATCAATTTGACATTTTTGTTAGTGAAAATCCTGGCTGTCTTATTCTTAACGTGATCATGTGGGTGGTGTTTCTGCAGCTGCTGTGGTTGAGTTAAAGGGTATAGCAAGTGTGGTCATTTCAGAAAGTACTACACCCGCTTCAGCATTAACTCAACTTGACTTCCTTCAGGGTCTGCTCACCCACGTTGTTTCTATTGTAGCAAATTACAACGATGCCCAGGAAATTGCTGGCAAAATAGGTGTGCCAGTGGCAGGTTTGCAACAAAATATCTCACAAAGGACAATGTGGCCCATTGGAAACAGCACTGTCAAGTATGGACCTATGCCATCAAAGAGCCGACAGACAATACAAAGGCATACAGCTGTTGCAGATGGAACACTTGGGTCATCACCAGACAGTAGTGTCAGTGACATGCCTGGCATTCCCAAAGGTTCAGTGCCATTATTGGAGATTGGGGGCCTAAACTGGTTTGTGGGTATGGACAATTTTCTCCTTGATGACATGTTTTGCATTCAGACAGTTTGTTTCCGGTAATTGTATAAATCTTCAAAAGGACAGATTGGACTTTGAATAGAGATGATAGTACTTTCTTCTGACCAAAAACTGGTAATTTCATTTGTTTGGTTCACTTCCATCATGGGTTTCTGGAGTTCTTGTTTGCAATTTAAATTGACATGTTCTTCTGGTTTCAGAGTTATTGCGTGTTCTTCAGAAACTACGCTTGAGAGGTGCTATGTTGGACACAACTCTGGAACAACTAGTGCTCCATACTTTGAGGGCAACAATTGTGGCCAACCCATATACACAAAATCACTTTCGCAGTATTGGAGGCCTGGAGGTTTTGCTGGATGGAACTCAGACCCTGCCTATGGAAGTATGTGGAACCAGGGATTACACCTTGACAGACAACAACAGCATGAACCAACAGGTGGATCTTGCACATACTGTGGAAATACCATCCCTCAACAAGCTGGCCGAGGGTTTTCAGTTGAAGCTACTGTGCTTCCAAGTTTTGAGGGAATCGATGTATCCTCCATTTTTTGCTGGAGTGTTTCTGTTCTTTTTTTTGCTGTTGAAGTGCACGCATGAGAAGGTTTTGTGGAGAGCTTAAGAGTATATAGGCAGGTGTGCAATATAGGCATGGTCAGTGGGATGGAACCTGGTGTGGAATGTACCTTGACTCTATGTCTCTTTTGAAGTTTATGGAATGGAGCAAGCCTGCAGTATATGCTGGACTATGGTGGGGTCCAGAGGTTTGCTGAAGTCATTCGCTGGGCTGCTTTCATATACCCAGAGGTGGCAGCTGACAGTTTACATTCATCTGCAAATTCTACTGCCAGCCCTTCGAGAGAACAAACAATACTTTCAATAAATAGCATCCTTGATGTACATGACAGCAGCAGGCAGGAATCCCATAGCCCTGATGTTCCATCTAGACAAGCAACAGGACGTGATGGTAAAGAAGATCCTGTGGATGATAGGGATAATCTTCAAGGTTGGAATTGGAGGGTCAAGGAGCTATGCCAGATTTTGTTCTCATTCTTGGTGCCATCTGGTGACATTTCCAGCATTGTCAGAGTTCTGCAGAGAGGGCCTCAGGGTTTTGGGATTTCACTTGTTTATTGGGAGCTTGCAACACGCTGTATAGTGAATGTTCTGTTGGGTGTATTCCGTGGTGGCAGTAACAAAAGCTACACAACAAATGGCTTACACCCTTCTAGGTGATAAACTGATAACAGTCACAGTTCCTGGACTTTTGTCAAGCATTTTTTTGGGTTTCTATTCAGAAGCAGGCTAGTTTCTGTGAGATACATCAAAAGGGGGTAGGCTACATATACTTGAATGCTTGAAATTTTATGTTGATAATGGGTTTAGGGTTTAAGGTTTACTACCTCTTTTCCTGTCTCCGGCTGCTACTGCAGCACGCTTGTTCTCCTCTCTGCATTTATTCTTAGCCCCGTCACTTGATATTGAGCTGAGGGGGAAACCCTTTTCACAGAGTCTTCCCAAACTCATGCCATGATTTGATTATGATTGCAGGTTGCTATCAAGCACTTTGCAGCACTACGTGCTGTATGTGTTCAAAAAAATGTTGGAGGGTGCTCCTACTGTATTGAGCTTTTTCCGTGAGAGTGGAGTCTGGGAACTGATGTTTTCTGAGTACTTCTTCTACTTTGGACTTGCTGGTTTAGAAATACCAGCTTACAAAGAAGCGAAGCAACCTAGAAAGAAAGGGCCTTCTGTTAAAGCAACATGGGTGCATCCCAAGGCAACGGGGTCACATGCTTCTTCAGCCACCCTCAAGAAGCTGTCAGACTTGGATTTGACCCTTGAGATTCCTGATTTTGAAGATGCTGAACCCCTTCGTGTGGGAGTGATATCATTCATTGAATTTGCTGCCACTGGAACTGGCGTTGCTGATAACATGGTAAAGTGGAGTTGAATTCATTCTGCAGGTTAGCACCTGAGAAGTCAGGTGCAGATAAAATAGACTGTGCATCCAAAGGAGAATCATGGGTGGCAAGAAATAAAAGTTTCTAGGACTAGATCTGATAAACCATGTACTCTTTGTAGTTTGGATCAAAGGTCGCAAAGAGGGAAGAAGCGCAATAATAAGGTTATGGGACTTGGGTAGAAACAAGGAATGGAAACCTGGCATGTTTTGAACTGGAGGGACACTAGTTTGAGAATCAATTTTTGTTGTTGGATAGAAAAATGACCCTGTGGGTACATCTTTGTGACAGCCAGAATGCAGTGCCCTTATGGAGGCTCTTCAGGAATGTTCATTCTTCCCAAGTTTGGCCACAATGCTTGCCAAGAGTCTGCACCGCATTCTTCAACTTGCAGTTGAGCCAACTATAAGTGCTTTCAAGAAGCTGGATGCCACATCTCGTCTTGCTCTTGTGATGGAGGGCCAAACACAGGTGGAAGTTCTTTCTCTGATCTTCATTGTGTTCAGCTTGTGTTTTAGGGTTTAGTGTTATTCAATTCTCCTACTTGCATATATGGATGCTACGAAATCAGATGTCTGTGTACTCATTGAAATTGCTGTAGTTCAAGAGGAGATTCACCATTGCCTGTCATACCTTAGAAGAGCAGGGAGAATGGTGTTACCAGGCAGAAATTTTCGCAACCTTGTACTCAAATGGTTTTGCTAACTTATCTTTGTTTTTTCTGTAGCAGGCATCTGCTAAAATAGTCAAGGAGAATTCACTAAATGGCAGGGGGAAGAGCAGCTTGCAGGAGTTGCTAAACAAGGAGTCGTGGCCTCAAGCAAGAGCAGCTGTTTTTGGTCTGTTTGAGGAGTATTTTGTCATGTGTGAAGAAGCTGTTGGTGATGCTTCTCGAAACATCAAAGCTCTTGATGCCCTTTTCAATCTCTTGTGGGAGTCTAGTACACGTCCCTTTGCCCTCCGTCAGATCCTCCAACTCATGAAGGTGGCTAGTCAACCATGACAGATACATTGCCTACAGGAATCAATATTGTTATTTTTATTTTTATTTTTTACACTCTTGACGCCTGTAGTAGACATTTGTCAGACTTGATGCTTCTTGTCCTTCTGTTGGGTGTGGTGTCCCTCATCTGCTTTCTCAATCTGGACACAATCTTTATATTGCAGGTAGCTTCAACCACACGAGATGAAAAGATGAATTTGTGTCGGATGTACTTGGAATCCTTCCAACGAGCACAGTTGGAGAGTCAGAATAATACTGACATTGACATTCTATTTGAGCTTCTAGCCGGCATGCGTGATGTTCTGCAGACTGACATCACTGTAAGATTCATATTTCCAAAGTTGCATCCAAGATGTGGTCAATTATATCAAACAAATTTGTTGTTGCATGTCAGTTCTATACCCTAAACCCTTAATTCATTGAACATCATCATGTTGGTAGGATTCAGAGGCACATGTGAGCTGCTGTTTTGTGCAGTACTACCAAGATCTCTTTCGAGATGGAGAATGCTTTCTCCACATTGTTACTTTGCTCAGCAAGGACCTCACCAGAGAAGCTGGTTCTCAACTTTGCTTGGATGTTATTGTCACACTGATTGTTTTGCTTAAAGGCAATACGGCTTCCAAGGTAAGCAAACGCAGTGCACCCTTTTTCCTTCTGTACTGTTATGAACTGGAAATTAGGCATATTGTTTCAACAATCACTAGCTGTGAGGCTATAGTCCATTGACCAGAGTATGGACATGCACCCAGCATTCATAAGCTCTTAAGAATAAAGTTTAGTCCATTGCTCCCTACAGCATTCTCAGAAGTCTTTGGGTGATACAAGAGGGCTCACAGGCCCAATGACATCTATTTGCAGTTCCACTTTCTTTGTCCTAGATGGTTTATCATTGATTTGAATCTGCACATAAAATCCAGGATCAAAGCATGACACTTTCCCTAGTAGTGTTGTTGATGACAAAATGAAAACAGACAGCAACTTGTGTACCAAATGAAAATTGGACCATGATGGGTTCTCGAAACAATGAAAAGTGAATAATATGAAGTTAGTAGTATGGTGCTTTGAGAAATGGTGGGAGAGCAGAACCATATACCCATTCGGCCTATTATGAGCTGGGTTTGTGGGAAATTGTGTGGACACATGTCCAAATATTGTTGTTTGACAGGTTTATTTCAGAGAGCTGGAGGGCTACAAGAACTTGCAGACTTTGTTAATTGAACGACATGGGGGGAGGCCAACTCGTATGTTGCTGTTTGAATTATTAAACATGATGGTTGATGGCAGCTTCGAGATACCGAACAACATGCTTATTTTGGTGCTCAGTCATGCCTTTTTTTGCCATAGACCCCCCTCTGCTTTTGTTCCCCTGCCCAAATGATAACATGATTTGAGCACAAGGGGGCCTTTTTAGAAGGCCATGTAAGGTCAAGGCAATGTTGGAGTTCTGTTACTTTCTAGCTTTGCTTTGCTCTTCTATTGTATCCCTTTGTTTTTCTCATCTGATAGCCCGTCCATGAGACTGTTCTGAAAATTTGGTAGAAGCCCTTGGTGTTTCAAGGCGTCCATTGTTTTTGCTTGTTTACTCTCTGTGTGTGTTGTGCTTCTTCATGGTATCTGATTTCTGCATCTTTGATCTGCAAGTTGTAGAAGGCTCATTTCCAACTGATTGTCTTTTGGGTATTCCTGTTTCTGGAGCAGAATGTGGATGTTGTTGTGCTCTTCTTCAACATTTTGCAGCATGTAAGTGATGATTATAATCTCTCTTTTGATCAGCATGTCAAGGACAGGATATAATAATTTATTTCATTGGACTAAAACTGGCATTTGAATGAGGAAACACAAGTTTGGGAAATCTGAGCTTGTGTGTATGTTCACTTCAGTGTGAGGAGCAAGATCAGCTCAATGGGTTGGATACATTTCACCAGTTATTGAAGGAATCAACTGCAAATAGGGCAGCTTGTGTAAGAGCAGGCCTGCTGACTGTCCTTTTAGACTGGTTTGCAATGGAGCGCAAAGAATCTCTGGTAGTCAAATTGGTGCAAATTATGCAAATCATCGGAGGGCATAGCACCAGTGGAAAGGAAATGCGGATCATTGTTTCTCTTTTGCGAAGCACTAAGGATGGTTTTAGGCCACGACATGGCATACTGTTACTGCAAATCCTTCGGGGTATGCTAAAGGAGCAGAGTCCTGCTGTTTTCTTTGAACTGAGTGGCAAGGATTCAGTAAGTGACTTTTCAATTTTGAACCTAACTTTGTCTGGAAGAACTGTCAGATATCTTTGTTGACCATCTAAGTCTAACTCCGCACATGGTTACCCATCACAGAGTGTTTACTGGGTTGCAGTGAGATTGAGGCTCATGTGCTCATCTTTCAATTATCAGGGAGAGAGATGGATGACCACAGTTAAACCCTAATGGGAGTATCTTGGTCTTGGGGTGACCAGGGGATTGTAGTTACACCAGAGTTGCATTGGCCTGTACATAGAGGATTTAGCTTTTGTTGTTGGGTTCGAGTGGAAAGATTTCCAGCCTCAAGTTTACAGTCAGTGGAGGGGATGATGGGTCTCTTCAGCTTCCTATCAGAGAATGGGAAAGGCTTTACAACTTTGCTTTCCCACGACCAACTAATCTTTGAGGTAAATAATTTTGAGTGTTTTATTTAGGGCTTCCTATGATGACCCAACCTACCTTTTATCCATTTGCTTGTGTTTAACAGTTTGGGAATTGGATTGGCAGGAACTCCAGAGAGAACAATTTTGAATTTCACTGTCCATTAGTAGCCCAGAGGGTTTGTCAGACCAACTTGTGAGACAAGAGTTTTAAAAAAGTCATGGAAGTTCAAAACTGCTATGAGTTGCAGTGGATTGCATAGATTGTTCCTTCCCTGTTCTGAGACCTTATTGCCTTCCTTGTGGGGTATCCAGAAGTCAGGTGAATTATAGCAACTTTCCACATTTCCAAGAAGCTAGAATGGTCTTGTGAGACCAAAGAGAAATTACTGTGGAATTCTGTTCAGGGATTCCTTCCCAATGTATGTATGTCGGCTTCCCAGAAAATGGAAAGCTTGATTTGCTTTGCAGTCAGATCTGCTGGATTGAAGGATTACAAGGGTGGAGACTGCTATATTGTAATTGGGTTCCTTTTTGTGCAGAAAACCCACACCTCTCAAGCTCATATCATGTTGCTTTGGTTTCTAGGCTTATATTACAAGTCTGGACAGGAGTATATGGAACACAGATCCAGCTTGCCCCATTAAGTAATGTGGTTGGGGGGAAGCATGACAGAAATACTCTCATTTGGGTGCAGAGCATAAGCCAGAAACATCTGATGTTGCCACTACGGGTCATGTTGCAATTGAAGCAATGGTATTTCCTTTGTATTACGCACACCACTGGAGGAGCTCTTACTGGTGGGAATTCCCTTAAAGTATTTCTTGATGGAGAGCTTGTTGCAAGTGGCAAATTGAAGTAAGCCATCTGTTTTCCTTGTTGCCAGAGTTCCCATACTGTCTGAAACTGAATGTATTATCAGAAAAACTAATGGATGCTAGTGCATATTCATGGTTGACCTCTAGAAATTGGGGTTCAAACTGTGACTATGCGCAATTGAATGCCATGGTGGAATTAACAGCCATACATGATGAGTCTGTGAAAGGAACTGTTGAAGAGAAGAGATTGTCACACATCATGGGACACTGTAGGAGGTTGTAAGATCCAAGTTGAGTATTCCTTTCAGTCATTGAGTCTAACACACACGTTTGGGTTGAGTTAAGAGGAAGTGTTTGTATTTGGGTGTTGCACAGGTATCAAAGAGTGCATGAAAATTTGACAATGTGCACAATAGGAGCAAGCATCCCTCTTTCTTCAATTGTCAGTAATGAGAGCCAACCATTTTCTGGGAGGTATTCTGCTCCATTTTGTGGGCAACTGGGTCCTGTGTATCTCTTTGAAGATGCTCTGTCTGCTGATCAAGTCATGGGTGTATATTCACTTGGGCCAAGTTATATGTATTCCTTCCTCCCAAGGGAAGTTGGATGTGTACCTGAGAATGTCTCCACCCAGTGTATCATCAATGAGAAGGACGGACTTGCTTCAAAGATGATTTTTGGTTACAATGCACAAGTGAGTGTACCTGACCTTGGTTAGCACCATCAATTGATGATGATGCATCATGTTGGCAGTGATGGGGTGGAGAGGGTTGCTGCTTTAACTGTTGGATAAGCTCAAACTTAGAATTGAGAAATAAGATGTCGTAACTGTTGTGCAGGCAAGTGCAGGAAGGATGTTGTTCGATATATCACCTGTTGTGGAGCACTCTCCAGACCCAGTGTTGCATGATGCCACAACCATGGTGGGAACCCTTTTGTGTTACCGACACCTGGTGCAAGACAGTGTGCAGTGCATAGGTGGCATTGGTGTTTTTTTCCCCTTGCTCACCCAATTAGATCAACCTGTTTGTGAGGTCTCTCAAATTCCAGATTCCGTTAGTGAATCACCTGAAGTGAAGCAACATGAGGATAATAGCTATCCCGTTTCAAGTCTTGTTGCAGTGGAGGTGATTGAGCTTATCACAGCTCTTTTAGCTGGGAACTATGCCAATCTGCAACACATGCACAACATTGCTGGAATGTCAGTTCTCGGTTTCTTGCTTCAGTCAGTGTCACCACAACATCTGACTGTCAAGGTGGTAGGAGCATTGCAGCATATGCTGACCACAGTTGCCAAAGCCAATGGTAGTGTACCCTGAACCCTCTTCAACTATATTATATGCTTGGATATGACTGAATGAGAAATTTTATTTCATTGAACCTGATTAGAGTTGGTCACAATATGCCCTCAAAGAAATCTGCTTTGGTACTAGCCGGGTTTATTGGCTCTGCCCACAGGGAAGAGACTATGCATCTGTGCAGGATTTGGAAAAAAAAATTTGGTTCAACCTTAAACCACTGTGTGAGTGATATGTGGAGATTCATGTGCTTATATAAGATGGATGGGCATGTTCCATAAAAGTTCATGCATCTAGATGAGAAGTTCTATATCCAGTAATGTAAGTTTTTAGTTTTAAGTTTGGACTCCCCATAAAGGGCAGAGTCATGATGTGATGAGTTGCTTTTTATTCATGTACTGATCAACATTTGCACTCTTGTCTGTGGGAGCCTTTTTGGGCTCTTCGATATTTTGAGTCCTTGCATTGAAGTTGTTGCTTCACATAAGAACAATTGAAATGAATGGGTATGCTTGGCGACATGCACAGATTGTGAGTAGTGCCAGTTAGCCCTCCACACCTGTTACCACCCTGTGAGGAGAATAAGAGCTAGACCCCTTTCTAGACATTACAAGAGTCTGTCTTTGTAGTCAACCCTGTATTTTACACAACTGCAATGTATCTCTGAGTGTGAAGTATTCTGTAATGTAGGTGCTTTCTTGTCCAAGGCTTTGGTGAAGGAAGTCCTCCTAAAGATTTACCTCAATCCACATATTTGGATATTCACACCATTCATCGTACAGCAGGAGCTGTTTATGTCTCTGATCCATTACTTTGAAGATGATAATAGCCTTCTTCCAACTGTTTGTGGGCTTCCTCGAATCCTTGACATGCTCCGTCAATTTTTTTGGGACAAACCAAAGAGCCGGAGGGCATTTGGCACTAAGCCACTGGTTCATCCTGTGACAAAAGCTATCATTGGAGAGCGACCAAACCAATTTGAGGTTGGTGAATTGCGTACACTTCTACTGGTGCTTGCAGAGGGATGTCTAAGGTAAACCATACTGTTCATGTCTTCTGCATGCCACAAGTATTTTCTTTTTCACATGAAATCTCTAGAGGTTGTAGAAAATATATATGAGTGTGGAGGTCTTCCCTATGATTTTCTGAAACTTATTGGGGTTGAAAATCCATCATGTGAATTCGTGATGCAGGGAGCATATCACAATTGCAGATACAAAAGCACTAGTGGCATTTCTGGAAATGAGCGAGGACATCATGTGTGTTCAGGATGTGCTCTACATGCTTGTAGGCTTGGTGGGCCAAAAGTCATTTGTGCTGCCTTTTGCTGAGCACGTTACCACACTGGGTGGCTCACAGATTCTCTTGTACCTCTTGAAAAGGTAAAAGTTTTAGTTTTCTGTACTGTTTTTATGCATGATTTCTCCTAATTCAGAGGCTGTAGACTTGTTGCATGACTATCCACATGATATATACACCCTTTTTTGGACCAAATGTTATGTCTCCTTACTGTTTGCTGTGTTGTTCCTAGATGTTTTTAAACTTGTTCCTCTTGAGACACAAGCTCTCATCAGCCCTTCAGTGACAGGAGCTGAGAATGAGCAGCATTGGTGCTCAGCTTGTAAAAGTTGACCCAAGTTTGAAAATTTCTTGGCAGGCATCAAGAAACTGTTCGGATGCTGGGACTAAGACTGATTGGTGCAGTGTTGGTGACTACTTTGGAAAAGAAGGATGGTGGCATCAGCTTCCTAGGCACATCTCGAGCTGCCTCTCAGCTCCAGCGAACTGAAAAACAGAAACTCAATCATGTCTTTTCTAATGTGGCTGATAGTGTCATGATGTTCCCATTCACTGATGTTGTTCGGGCAACACTCTTTGATATCCTTCTTGGTGAAGCAAGCCACACACAGGTAGCAATCCATCAGCAATGATGATATAGGCCAAGAGCTTCTATAGGGCATATCCTAGTGAGATTACTGCGTATATAGTCTTGGTTAAATATGTCAGCAATGTCACTCTTTTGCATAATTTGTGTGCTATGTGCTGACATATACATCCATATGTGTGGAGGATAAGTCAGGATGCCCCTAAGAGGTTGCATTATATCTTGTCCAGGTCTTACAGGACAGGTCAACAAAAGGGGATGGATCAGGTATTGCTAGAGAAAGTATACACGAAAGTCTATCACTGCACTTACATAAATTTTTTCGGGGTTCCCATAAACCTCCCAAAAGGGCAGGTGCCTTTGTATTGCCACAAATGCTGAGGATCATCTTCAAGCTCATGGTTAGCTGCAATGACTCCATGCTACGATTAGAGATTCTGAAGGATACTCTTGGATTGCTAGAGGCAAATCCACTCAACAGTGAGGCCCTCACTCTGGTCAGTTTTCTAGATCCCTTTCTGTAGACTTCCCAAGGCAATATGACTTGTTCTCAGTTTTGATCAGGGCATTCTCTTATGCTTTACTTGGAACTCAAGATACTTTACCCTTTCTGTTCAGGAACCTACCTGGCAGGATTGGCTATTTGAAGCCCTAGTTGCTGCGATGGAGAGAAGCAAGAAGACTATGGGGGACAGTGTTGAGGACGTTCTCTGGATGATTGGTCCAGAGGAGGTTCTTATTCGAAAGTTGATCTGCACATACCATGTGCACTGTGTGTGCACTTCCAAGGGTGGATGGCTGCATGTTGAGCGCACACTTAACTATGTGCATATGTATGGTGACAAGGTAGGTAAATTCAACTCTACAAAGGCAACAACAATGTCTTCACTTTTTCCACCACTGTAATCCCTAAGTTTCTATAGCATAGGTGACAGCCCACTTGAGTAGGTCTTGGTTATCATTTTGCAGTGTTTATCCAGTCTGCGGTGCATATAGCTAATGAGTTCCTTTAGGAGCTGTGTATAATGGATCTTCTTTTTTGTGAATCTGGTCATGGGTATTCTTCTAAACTTTAAAAGTGAACAGTAGTAAACATGGTTGCTTATTGTAGAACAAGAGTGATGTTGGTCATTGAAAATGTGTATGTGTTTATTCTTTGTGGGAAGGTTGTTTACTTGGGAATCACACAATCATGGTAATGGATGCATATGCCTAGGTTATCTCTCTCCTGGTGGCTGGCTTAGAGATATTCCTGGTCAGCTTAATTCTTCATGCTCAAAGCCTAAACCCTAAACCATACTGCTTTGTGACATGTTGTATTGGTGTGGCCATGGGCATTGAGTTGCAGGGCTATTTGTCCACATTCCATACCCTACATGTATTGCTGGGAGACCTTTTTGAGGCCATGGTGCAAGGTTTACCATTGCAGGCATCACTATTTACACAGCCATGCCGAGACAATACTCTCTACCTTCTTGCTCTTGTGGATGAGTTGGTGATGCGAGATGCTTTCCGTATCCTTCCTGTAAGCCCACTTCACCTTTTTTTTTCCCCTCCTAGCTTTATATTGATGACTACCTTTAGATGCATATGTGCACGGATGGATCTTTCATCATGCAGTTGAATTTTTCAGTTTCTCTACTGTCTTTTTGTTTCTTGGGAGAACTATGGTAGACTTGTCTTCAAGCATGTCTTTTATCTCCTCTGCGATGGTTACCTTGTCTGCTGACTCTGTAGATTGTGAGCTGGATGTGATTCTATCTTCCTTTTTCTTCTAGATATGTCATTATGCCCTGGTGAGGTTGGACTTTTAAGAATTAGGATAGACTTCCACCCTGTTCCTTGAGATATGCAAAGAGAGACTTCAAATTATTACCTTTGGAAGGAGGAAAAGCAGATGTGTATGGAGTTCTAGAGGGATTGACAATAATGCTACTATTAAGAAGGTATCAGCATCCGGCTATCAGTGGCCCACTATGCATAAAGAAGCAAAATATTTCCAGACAACATGGAGATGTCATTTTCATTGTGTAATTTATTGACTTTCACTTCTTGCTTGCTGGACAGGCTATTGTGCAATGTTTCTGTTGTTTGTCATGGATGCTAGCTCTACATATGTTTTAGAAGATAGTCATGATGGAAGCCCCCTCAGTGTTGTGTTTGTGGGCTCTGTCAAGCAGCAGTTTCTGCCTTCGAGTGATGCCTTCGCAGATGAGACCATGAAAGTCAACCTTTCAGGTGGACATGCTGGCTTGGGTTCAGATGTTGTGTCTGGTCTGAAATCAGGAGAGCTTTCTCCTGAGGAAGGTGGCACTTCTGGAGTTCAGGATCTCAGGTTTTGTTCTGTCCAGGCCCTCTTTGTACACTCTTTGTTTCTGGGTTGTAATCAGCAATTTCCATCCTTTCTCTTTCTTCCCATGTTGCATTTGACATACCGATTTGAAGTCTTAGACCTACACAGAGCATGCACCGTTGGAAGCTCTCCTTCATTTCATTGTCAACTTTCCACGAAATCAACCACTCTGTGGTTTCTTTTTTAATGTTGTAATACCTCTTTTTTTCTTTTGTTAATCCTTTCAAACTGGTATGTTTTGAACTGCCATGCTTTTTCTCTCTTTAAAAGTCTGGGCCTGTCTGTTTCAGGAAAGAATTGTCTGGTGACCAAAAGAGCTGGCAGATCCAAACATCTACAGGGGATGTAGTCAAACTTGTGAACAAAGACCAATATTGGCGTTTGTATGACAATGTGTGGAGCCTTCTGATAGCCATGAATGGAAGAGGAACAGCTAGTGGCAGCTTTCAGTTATCAGCAGCATCAAGTCCAACTCTGGGACAGCGAGCACGTGGATTAGTTGAGTCACTCAACATGCCAGCAGCTGAGATGGCAGCGGCAGTTGTTTCCAGTGGGCTTGGTGTGGTTGGCATCAGCTCCTCCCTAAACAAGCAGCAGGGAGAGAAGACATCCAGATTGAGAGGGGAGAGATGCCCTCGTGTTGTTTTCCGACTGGTTTTGCTGTATCTATATCATGCAGATTTGGAGTCAACCTCACGTTGTGTTCAACAATTTCTAGCCCTTCTCCCTGTGTTCCTTTCCACTGAAAGTGAGCAGAATAAAAACCGGCTCCAGCTCCTCTTGTGGTATGTGCCATCTATGGGCCTTCATACTTGCTCACAATTTCATGAAAGAGATCATCTTGATGATGTGTAACCATTTAGCGGCCCTTCTTGTTCTTCCCATAGGACTAGCAGAGTGGCTGCTGATAATGTATCTTCTTGATTTGGTAGTTCCCACATAAGAAGGAACTTTGAAGGGGGAGGGGTACATTAACCTTGTATTTAGGGTTTAGGGTACATCATCCTGATATTTGGTCAACTTTTTTGCAAACTGACTGCTGCAGTGCTATATGTACAGAAGTTACTGCAATTTGCATTCTTACATTGAATATGGGTGGGCTTGGTTTGTGTCCACAAACCAGGACATTGCTGGATGCAAGAGCACATGTTGGATATAAGGATCATGGGGCACGGTTACATGTAGTTTCACAGCTGATTCAGGAGACAGTGGAGAGTGGGAAGACCATGCTCGCCAACAGCCTGCCAGACAAAGAAAGTAACTGGGAAGAAAGCACCACCTCATCAGTGCACAAACTTCTGCAACAGGAGAGATTGGTTGCTGCAGTATGAGCTTTTGTCCTTGATTCCTTTCCTGCTGCTTTTTGAGTCTTTGCATTTGCCTCCCTTATTATTAATTATGTTTCCATGAATTCCACCACTTTGATGCAAGGGTTTTGGATTCAAGCCAAAAAATTGGGCTCCACAATGCCAATGCCAGCTCTGACTGAAGCTTCTCTGACCAGATTGCAGAGGAGGCCAGGTACCTAAAGGGAGCTACAGCACAGCGAGTGCATGAAGTAGAAGCATTGTGCAATGAACTGAAGGAAGCAAGCCTGCTGGAATTAGGACAAAGGAATGCTTTGGATGAACAGAGCCAGACTGCATTGAGCTCAATATGCACAAATGACCGCAGCCGCCGTGGTGCAGTGCAGGTTGCATATGATGAAGAGCAGCAGGCTGTCTCTGTAAGTCTTGAGCAATAGTCCTTTTTCAGTTTTTCAGTCTGACATACTCAATACCATTTTCAGTGCTGACCAAAACACTCAGATGAGGGGGTTTGTGCCTAAGACAAAACATGTTCTGGTTATTACATTGTACTGCTACAGAGTGCACTATCTTTTGAAGAACTGGATGGTTTTCTTAATCAGCATGATGCAAGGGGTGCAGGAGCAGTGGTGCCACATGTTCCGTGATCTGACAGATGAGAGAGGTCCATGGTCAACTGCTACCTTGACAAGTGGTCCACTGATTCGGTGGAAGCTAGATAAAACTGAAGATCCTTGGCGCCGCCGACTTAAGCTAAAACGGAACTATCATTTTGATAATGATTTGCTGCACCCTATCAGTGGTGCCCCATCATCCCCAGCTGTAGACCTGGTCAATGAAACCGGGGGCACCCTCATGGAAGGTGTTCGGACCTTCCTGCTCAAAGGACTCCGTGCAGTTGTTGATGAAAGCCTATCAGATGGTCAGTCTTTGTTGTTTGCCACCTAAGCTTTAATTAGTTTTTGCCTTCTCCTTATGCAGATGGATATGCAATGGGCATTCTACTTTGGCTATCTACATTCCCATATTGTTTTGAAGTCATGATGTTTTACTTGTAGTAACATTCCATGAGAGGATTTTTGGAATGTAATCATTGCAGACAACTTTAGGACTTTGAAACTTCTTTTCCTGTCTTCCTTGCTACTTTTCTTGGAGACTACCATCCTATACTAGTGGTTTGGTGAAGATATAAAAGCTCTCTGCTGGGTGATACAGAGGAAGACGGGAAGAAAGCAACTGATTCTGAGATAGAGATGGAACTTGCTAGCACTGAGGACTATGAGGATGGTGGTCACCTACCAGATCAAGGGGGCAGTGCAAGTCATGGAAACGATATTACACGAGAGCAACAAGAGGTCACTGCTACTGAGGACAGTGGTGAAGATGAGGTTAGCCCTATATCCTTCCAAGTTATCGTCATCCTTTGCATTGATGGCTGTGCATGGTTTAGGGTTGGAGGTGAAGACTAGCTGGTATCACACACTGAAGATGATGTCAAATCTGAAGAGCTACTTTCCACTGTGGATCTTGTCAGTGTTAGTGTCGTGCTGGCTTGTGGAGGAATGGGCATTTGTGGGTGCTCGATATTCAAAGTCTCTGACAAAACAAGAAGTCCCTTAGTCCAATCTCCTGTAGCTTCTTATGAAATTAGGCACTTATAGAAAAGGTGTTAAGTGCCTATATCTCCTGGATGGTGCCCATTGGACATGATTTTCTCTGGGAAGCTGGACAGAACTACAGCTAGCAGATGATATGAATATGCCAGGAAAGTAGAAATTCAGTGTCTGCAGCATGTGCAGGACATGGGTTGCTGGAGTACAATTCACAAGCAAAGCTTCACTGTGGTGCTTTGACTCTACAATTTACTGTTTAATATGGACCCCCTTCAGTCAGGGTTGAGATCAAAATGTCTTCTCATGTTGGTGTCCTTCGGTTGGCAACAGGTTCTTTTGTCAGTATCATGTGTTCTTGTGGCCCCAAAGAGAAAATTGGCTGGACGCTTGGAGGTGATGCGGTCAAGTATCCACTTCTATGGAGAATTTGTTGTAGAAGGCACAGGGGGCCAATCTGTCTTCAGCAGCTCTGGTGGTTTAAACTACCCAGAAGTAATATCCATTGAGAAAAGTTCAAGTAAATCTAAAGGGAACTCTCGGAGAGAGGAAGTGGCAGATATGGAGAAGGTCAATGTGATGGAGAGACTTGAGCCAATGCATCACAGTGCAATGCATGGCGGTCCTTGGAAAGACATTAAGCGCCACAGTCGATGGGACCTCTGTCAGGTAAGCACTTGCGTGTTGCAGTCTTTGTTGGGTTTAGGGTTTAGGGTACACCTTCAACCCTAAACGCTACAAGTAGTGTTCCTGTTGTCTTCAATTTTGCAAGTTGTGATTCTGCATACTCACTCTTGCAAAGCGGTGGTAATGTAAATGCACTTCAGATCCTTGATTTTTGCACATCTGTGTGTACAATGCAACTGACATGTTGATCAGCTTCCCTTTGGAATTCTGATTTTATGTCCTCTTGATCCAGGTGAAGACAGTGCACTTGACACGGTATCTCCTACAGAACAGTGCTCTGGAAATTTTCTTTCACAGTGCAGTTCCTCCAGCTTTTCTCAACTTTTCATCCCAAAATCTTGCCAAAGACATTGGTATAATGATTGTGGACCTATACAAGAGTCTAGGCACAGGAAAATCTGGTTCTATAGTCAGGGGAGACATGATTGAACTGGTTGATAAAAGGAAGGCTATTGAACGTGCTGAAAAGGCGAGGGAGCAGTGGCGACGACGGAACATGAGCAACTTTGACTATTTGATGACACTAAACACACTTGCAGGGAGATCCTATAATGATATGACACAGTATCCGGTGTTCCCATGGGTTGTGGCTGACTATTCATCAGAAAGTTTAGACCTTTCCAACTCTCAGACTTTTCGTGACTTGGCAAAGCCTGTTGGGGCTCTAGACCCAAATAGATTGCAGGTAAAATCCCTTTGTGTCAGTAAGCTTATAGAGTGTTATGGTAACAGAGGATTTGTGAAAACTCTTTGATAGTGTGCAACCTTGCTGATAGTTAACACCTGTTTAAACTTCTGCTCTCAATATGCAATGGCAGGAGAGCCCATCGCACTCTTACAATGAATGTTTGTACATTGTGATCTGACTTGTCATCCTGTGCATGAAACATACCCCTCACAAAGTTGCTGAAACTTTTGTCAATCTTGAAGGTGTTTGAGGAGCGTTACCATAGTTTCACTGATCCTGATATTCCCAGGTACATGGTCTTTCCTAGGATCTTTGGAACATCTACATCTATGTCATGCTCATGGTCCTGCTGCTAGAGAACATTTCTGAAGTATTTTTCAAAAGCCTGAATTTGCTCAAAATCTGCATACAAAATTCCACATTTACTGTCGGGAGCTGATGAAGTCACTGGGGAGTAATGACAGCTAGTCACTGCCATGCATGATAAAGGTGATGGTCTTATATGTTGTGATTGACACTCATAAGGTTATGACTGCACTTGGCATGTATGTTTTGATTTGTGTCAGAACTGACATATAACAAATACCATCAAAGTGTTACTGTAGAGTTTTTTCTGCAAGCTCACTGATTGTGTTTCTTGCAGGGCTAAGTTGATTATTTGACATGCATGAACATGGTTGAATAAGGCTCTCTATCTACCAACAGGTTTATGAATTACTTGGGCTGTGGTGGATCTCACAATAGCTGTTTGGGGTGCAGTTTTTACTATGGATCCCATTACTCAAGCATGGGCATTGTACTTTTCTATCTTCTCCGACTCGAACCATTCACATCACTGCATCGACATCTACAGGTTGGCTGTACATTTTGTTTTCCTCACATGTTGCTACTATGTTTGCATCTTTCTTTCAAATTGCTTACCTTCTATGAGCATATCTGGTATCCCACCAGCTTTGACATAGGTCCTTGCTTCCTTAACTTTCTGACATGGTTGTGACTATTAGCACTGAATGATTGGTTGCAAGCTCGCAGCAAATTCAGATGTTT
Organism: Sphagnum tenellum; assembly: GCA_963921925.1. Classification (NCBI taxonomy): domain Eukaryota; kingdom Viridiplantae; phylum Streptophyta; class Sphagnopsida; order Sphagnales; family Sphagnaceae; genus Sphagnum; species Sphagnum tenellum. Next base: position 11,092,314 of record OY998150.1, read on the forward strand.
TGATGCAGTTTCTGTCCAATAAAAGGATGATTGGGCACTTCTGCAGGGGGGGAAGTTTGACCATGCAGACCGTCTTTTCCATAGCATTGCTAGTGTCTACCAAAACTGCCTCACCAACACAAGTGATGTGAAGGAGCTGATACCAGAGTTCTACTATCTACCTGAATTTCTCCATAATTCCAATGGCTATTTTCTTGGTATAAAGCAAGACAGTGAGCAACTTGGTGATGTTATTCTACCAACTTGGGCTAAGGTGGGTCCTCATGAATGTGCTTGATCAGCTCTGAGCCAAATCCAGTTTTCATGAACTTTTAATTGTTTCCAAGGTCTGAAAGCATGGTCAACATTCCACACATATGGCATGAGCAGTATACTTTTGGGTCTACTGAATCTGAAATTTCAGAGGAGATGACATGTCTTGATATGAACATCACTTGTTGATATATTGGTTATTTGCAGGGGTCTGCTGAAATTTTTGTCCAGAAGAATAGGGAGGCTTTGGAGAGCGAATACGTCAGTGAACACCTCCATGAATGGATTGACCTTATCTTTGGATACAAGCAGCGCGGTCGTCCTGCTGTAGAAGTAAGTGACATACTTTAATGTAGTGCCACCCATGAATGAATTCCTTTGTTCTCAATTCCAACATAGACAACAAAGCTAAATGAGAAAACCATCAAGCATCCGTTCAGTAAAAACTGTTGTTGGAATTGGCTATTGATGTTGTCCATGGACTTTTGTTTAAACAGCTCTGTCAAAGCTAACAGATGTTAAGTGGAATACTGGCAATGGCCACCAGTTGACTTGCTGGAGTAAAAAATCTTGGGGATCATTTTTCAGACAAGAATTCTACCTGTTTCCTGGTGGCAGGAGATCCAGTCATCAGGACAAAGTCTCTGTTTTGTATTGTAATCACCTTGGCTGGATATTGGAGGTCACTCACATTGTAATTATCATTTTGAAGACCCTTGTGCTGTTGTAATAACCCCCACTGGGATCAAGGGCTGCAGTGCCGTTCATGTTTGCCTCAACAGGCGCTCTCTTACTCCTCTCATGTCTAGTGATGTTTATTTGATAGACATTCAACAAGCCCTTTGAAGAAGCATGTGAGTTAGAGAGAAGGCCTTTGAGAATGACATTAGACCATTTGTGGTGGAGACAGGCGGCAAATGTTTTCTACCACTTGACATACGAAGGTGCTGTTGATATTCATGCTATGGAAAACTCCTTGGAACGTGCAGCAGTTGAGGACCAAATTGCAAACTTTGGACAGACACCTATCCAGCTCTTTCGGAAGAAACATCAAAAAAGAGGTCCTGCAGTGCCAGTTGCCCGTCCTCTCTATTATGCTCCAGCTTCTATTATGATGACATCCTTCATTTCATCAGCACAGTCTTCAGCGCCTGGTCAGAAGGCAACTTCAATTATTTTTGTTGGGCTTATTGATGGCCTTGTGGTTACGGTGAATGAAAGTCTTACAGTTATGTCACGAGCATGGATTACACCAGCATTACGTAACTTCACATTTTCTTCCTCTCAGGTATTGGAATTCTTCATCAGCCTTTGTCAAGGTTGCAGATGAGAGCTGAAAATAGGCCTCAGGATCCTCAGAGTTGTGCTTGTTCTTACAAAGCTCTAAAATTGACGTAGGGTCGAATTCTGTCACACTGCTCTATCCTCTAGAAACTTCCTTTAGTGGCTGAAATGCATGATGCTCATATCAAATGAGAGAGTTCATTTGATGGTGCTGTATATGCAATTGTGTGTGTTGCTATCATAAAACAGGGGAACTGATTCTGGCATAAATTCTCTCTGCACACAGGACTTTTATTTTGGCATTGGTTCAGACATTGTTCTCACTCGCAAGCTAGGCTGGCCGTTTGCAAATGATGTCTTGGTAAACCCTGGCTTTTTTGGCACTCTTCAAGTGCGTTCCTCGCCTTTTCTGCTCACTTGTGGTCACTGGGACAACAGCTTCAAAGTGGTCTCTCTCGAGAATGGTGACATGATCCAGAGCATTTACCAGCACAAGGATATCATCACATGTCTCTCAGGTAAACAAGCTGAGTCATGTCCTAGAGGGAGATAAGTGACCAGCTCAGTACCTCAGATTATGGATCTAGTTATTGGACCCAATGGTTTCTATCAGGAATCCTCCTTCAGAGTTTTTTTGTTCTTTTTTCTTCCTCTTGCATTTCAGTTGTTTCCATTCATAGCACTATTGCATTGGGTCAATAATGTTGTTCAACCAGGGTAATATGTTTCATGAGATTCTCCTGTTTTTGTCGGGTCTGCCTACAGTCCTTTGTGCTCTCACTAGAAGGAATTTACCTGAACTTGAAGTATTTGACCAGTGTACTTCCTGACATTTTGTATGCTGGAAAAGTTGTGCATATGATTGTATTGTGAACCCGTCATAATTGTTGTCACATGGCCATGCAGTGGGCATCGATGGGAGTGTGGTTGTTACCGGCAGCCGAGATACTACAGCTATGGTGTGGGACATTGAGCTTGCAACTGGCAGCATGGCCAGGCAGGCAGGCAAGCATGTCTATGAGGACAGGCGTCGCAAAGTAGAGACCATTGCAATTGCAGACAAGCCACGGCACATCCTTTGTGGTCATGATGATGCAGTGACCAGTATTGCTGTTAGGGTGGAGTTGGACATTGTGGTAAGTGGCTCAAAGGATGCCACTTGTATATTTCACACACTGCGGGAGGGACGGTATGTGAGGTCTGTGAGGCACCCAAATGAATGTGCCATCACAAAGCTGGCTGTCTCACAACATGGGATGGTGGTGGTGTACTCAAATGATGACCTCAGTCTTCATGTGTATTCAATCAATGGGAAGTGGTTAGCAAGGGCATACTGCAAGGGCCGACTGAACTGCATGGAAGTCAGTCATTGTGGAGAATTTTTGGTTTGTGGAGGAGAACAAGGTCAGGTGGTGGTGTACATTATTCAGACTTTGGAAGTTGTTCGCCGGTATGATGGTACAGGAGTCTCAATTTCCTCTCTAACTGTAACGCCAGAAGACTGCTTCCTTGTTGGCGCACAAGATGGTAGTCTCATGGTTTTCTCCCTTGAATTTCAACAACAGAATAAAAAAGGAGGCCTTCTGGCTTCCTATCAGCGACATGCACGCTAATACCCAAGCTTTTATTCAGTTCTAATGAGGGAGCAGATGCCCCTCTTTTACAGCTAGGTGTAGGAAGCAGAAGTAGCTTTGTGAAATCCACTGTAGACAGTTATATAGTAGGAGAATGCAGGTTGGATTGGATGCAAATAATCAGTGGACCATGTTGATATTCAACATGGGGTAGTGTGCATACAAAGTTGTACAATTATTGCTGTTAGCTTGCCTCAACATTGAAATTTCACCACATGCTGATTGATTTTGCATACAAAAGTTTTATTCCATGCCACAAGAATCTGTCAAAGGGAGTTTGAAGGACCAACAAGTAGAATCCAAGATTGAAGGTCTGTACAAGGTCCATTGAATAGGATTTCTATACAAGTAGGTCTCAATTTCAAACTAAACATTAATCATACAATGTGTTAGCACTCTTGGAGGGCAGCAAGTAGATGTCTGTATGATGTAAGCATATCAATTGAGCGATATTTGCTGAACTCTGTTGTTGTCTTCATTTGGCTTCATCTTTTGTCTATCAAAGGTTGGATATATGTACATGGTGGTTGGAACTCTTTAGGGTGTATAACTTTTTTGGAATGGAATAGCCTTGATACACAGACTTTGTCAGCATGGATATCACATTGGCACATTAGCTATTGTATGCCAGAAATTTTTTATGGATAACTATTAACTAGATTATGGAGAGCTTTCTCTGCAATCTCATAGATAAGACATTCCAGTACACTGTCCCAGATCAATGGACTAGTAGGCCAGGAATTCTACCTAGGCAACACAAGAATTCCAGGCCTACTAATCCATTTCTACGGGCCTACGCAACAATTCAAGAAGTAGACTTGGGTGTGTGCTTGCAATGATCAAATGCATGTTGTGGGTGGAATGTGGATCTGAACTTTCAAAGTAGATAGTAGAAGTGTAGAATTTAGGTGTAGAATGTAGATGTGTATAAAAATTTGACACATGTTAGCTTCTCAATATGTCAGGCAATATAAATGAATAACTAATATACATATGGCATGACTTCATCATACACATTAACAATTTGCTTGTCATTTGTCTGGCAACAAACATGCCACATGGCACCCACATATAATCTGTTTTGTTAGTCATCTCAATTACAATAGACATGTCACAATAGACATCTCAAAATAAACATGCCATTTGGTAGTCATGTTAGCTAGGCATTTAGTCATTTAGTCAAAATAGACATTAACATTTCAATGGGTTGTTGCATATTGTTGTGCAAGATTTGTTGAATCTACCAATTCATATGGCTAAGTTGGAAAATTTATTACAAGCGTTGTATGCTAATTTTTTCAATTCCCGTAAGCAACATTCAGAATCCAATAAACTAGTTGAGATCATGGAAACAAAAGGATTTAAGATTTTGTGAAGTGTCAAGACTCAATGGATATTAATGTTGGAGCTTGAATGTTGAGTAGAGTATAAGACCTTGAATATCAAGTTGTCATGGGATATTGCTTCAATTGCTCAAAGGTTGAACCTTGATCTACTTTGTCATCTCCATACATTGCCTTGTTTTGTTTGTTGCCATTATTGGAGGTAATCAATTCCTTATTAAGTTTGCCTAGGGGAGGTAATGTCTTCATATGTGATTTTGTAGCAATTGTAAAATTCTATCAAATTAACCTTTTATGATGTATTCTAATCTTGCATCTAGCTACCAATGTGAACAATTAAAAAAGTTTTGTGATGTGGTGGAAAACATTTCTACCACAATCACCCAAAATTGGGTTATTGATCTCAACATTGTTACCAAACACTTATGGTTTGCATAGTTGTTCACACTTATCCAACTTGTATTTTCAAACAACTATTGGGGCTAGCTAGCATGTGTGCATAAAGATTTTTTGGCATCCATTATGCAAGTGGAAGGCCAATGTTCTATTGTAACTAACATGCTTGTCATTGAATTGTAAAGGCGGATCCTAGATTTTGAGTTGTTCAATACCCTTGTCATCGTGTATCCACAATTTTGGATGTAACCTAATATTCTTGCATATTGTTATCATCAAGAAGCATTATTGTGAAGCAAGGAGGATAAAATTCTCATTGCTTCCAGTTGCACAACCTTGAGTGTTAACCTCTTGGATTTGCATATGTGCATGTTTAAGCTCACCATGAAAGCACAAGCATCAAAGCCCATGGCTGATTCATTTGATAGGTATCAATTGATCAAGTTGTGAGTTAGAATTAGCAAAAGTGACTTGTTTACTCAACGACTGAGTACTTGAAATTGACTAAGATTGTCATTGTGTTAATGCTTAGGTCTATAGAAGATGAATGCATTTTTTTCACTTACATTCATGAAGGATAAATCATGCAACTAGTTAAAGTAGCTCTTTAACAACCAATTGTCGGCATGTTTGTATAAGAATTCTTCACTCATGAAAACTTCTGTTATCATGAGATTATTACAACTTGAAAGGATCAAAAAGTGCGGATTGGTGATGCCACTTAGTAGGTTGTGTTTTTTTGTGTCTAGGTGTTTATATTTCCATAATATAACCAAGTCTAGTAATTATGTTTGGTTTCTCATGAGTTTTACTAACATTTGGGTGTGGTGATGAGACTTTGAGTTGCATTGGCCAAAGTATGATATCCAATAGTGTCGAACTCTTGCTCAAAGTATTAATGTTTAGTTTCTAAGTTTGAACTGTGTAGGCATCAATGTTTCTTTTTTCTGTTTGATTGTAGCCAGATTAATCTCCCTCATTGTGAGCAATGGAGCCACATTATGCACTAGTTTGTTTATTTGGGTGCCAATTGGACTTACTTCATAATTTTAAAAAAAGACTCACCACTTTAGACCTATTTTGAATGAGCAATGTTTGCCCAAAACTGAGTCAGCAAGTGACGAAGAAGCCACCTGTTCATATATCAAAGTCACATAAGAAGTCGCGTACACATAAAGGAGGGTAATCATCCTATTGCCACTTGTGCACAATTTAAAGTTTACAAAAATTGAAAATATCCTGCTCTAATTGTTTAATACTGTTATGAGATTGCTAGATCCATCCTTGAATTCAATACTGTCAAAGTTATGAATTGAGTTGACATCTGATGTGCATAGGTGTGACATTGCTTCAAGCTCTGACTCATCATGCATGAAGAGCTTCTTGAAAGAAGTTCTGAGGAGAAGGAACAACTCTATTTTTCCTTGTGAGGCAGACCATGATTTGAAGAACACTGGAAGTAAGCTTCTGAACTCCTGGAGCATGGGGCACATGCTCTAAACCCTAAACCCATGATTTATTTTTATTTTGAATAGAAGCTTATGGACATGCTCCAAATGGGTAGTGGGAACTTCTACAGTTGGGTTGTGCACCACTCCCTCCAATACTAGAAAAATGTCACATGGTCATTGTGCAATAAATAGCCAGCCACATCATCATCCCACATGGGAGGTCAAGTCTTGAACTGGGAAACAATGGCCAAAAGACTATCCATGTGGCAGATGATGTCACAATAGGAAATCTACTTTCTCCTCCATAATTTTTTGGTATCTCCAGATGTCCAGGATCTGCCTGCATACACACAAGTTGGGTGCACCAGGGTCCCAGATTAAAAAATTGAACCAAAATTAGCATTTCTCAAAGAGTTATTATACCTTAGTACCCTAAGGTCAGTTTCGTTGTTAAATAACTCTCAAAATAGGGAAATGAAATTTACTGAGAGAATATGAAGTTGACATGTTGAAAATCATCATAATATAATTAATTATCATAGGCTATATACTCTGAATAATTTCTCATTACTCATATCACAATAATATTATAATAAATGATGGAAATAAATAAATTTTTCAAATTTTCTAAATGAATTCAATTTTTTTGAAAAAATAATATTATTATTATTCATTTTGTCAATGTGGAAACTGATCCTAGGCTACGAGTGGCTATATGAGCATTGAGGACCTTACAAAGTCACAAATCACAAGCAAGAAGAAAAAAATAGATTATGATTTGTTGCTACTTCAGCAATCTGGACTGAAGAATGTTCCAAATCATGTGGTTTCTGCAAGTTGGACTCAGTCAGTCTCATTTGTAAGATGCTACTACAAACCAACAAACTCTGCTGCCCTTTGTTGTATGGAAAGTTGGAACCCTATTTATTTATTGGCCTTGCCTACCAAGCAAGGCAAGGATATTGTGTTTAGAGTCATTATAGAGTATAGTAGCTTATGGGATTTTAGCGCCTAGGTAATAATAGGTCTATTTTTATATGTGGATTTTTTAAAGATGATATTTTAGCTTGTGTTGAAACTTGAGATTAGTTATAAGAGTTATGATATCTTGAAGGATTTTGAGAGGACTTTTTTTTGAAGATTATATTTTTGCACCATGAAATATTTGAGTTTCCATAATTCTTCTTCTTTTGCCTTAAGATACTTTTTAATGTAAATGGCAAGGCCACAGTGTGACACACCCCTTTTTATACTCGTACTATAACAATAGGGTGATCACACCCATAGTTCCTTATTTTGGGAGAGTGTTGGATTTATGTTGTTCCCAATGTGTTCCCATCAAGTTCCCAATGAATTCACAACATGTTCCCAATAACTCCTCACTATATCCCATATCCTTTGCCCTATACTCTTGTTGGCTAAAATAAGTAGTCCAAAGGAGGAGATTGCAACATACATTTTTTGGACTGATCAAAGCTTGATTTATTTAATTGGGTGGGCCAATCAAAGATGCCTATCACAAAAGGGAGGAAAAAAAAAAAAAAAGGAGCTTTGGGTGTCCCCTACAACTAAATAAGAGGTGAAAAGAGTAAAACTTAGGGCAAAGGATATGGGATTAAATGAGATGCTATATTGGGAACAATTTGGGGAATGCATAGGGAACTTGGGGAACATTGTGGGAACCCGGTGGGAACTTTGACAGGAACAACAAATTGTGAACAACTTTAAATCCAAAAGATCAAACACACTGCCCCCACCCTGGGACCCTTTGGATGCATGCTGGCTTCACCTCATTGGCTGCCAAGAATTTCTATGCCTAATTTTACCTCTATTCTTGACCAGGCTACAATGGCAGAAGGGGCACGAAGTTCCAACTGGCGAGACAGAGTTTGCTCTTACATGCTCCCTGCAAACATCAAGCTCAGAATGCCTTAAAAGACATTAAACCCTAATGCCTTAAAACCCTAAACCCTAAGAGATTGGTTTGATTGATAATCTTTGAGCTGCCACCTTTTTTTTCCTCAATTCTTGGGGGGAGGGGATTGGTCTTTTTACATTTCTCCATGTTTGTTTGGTGAAAGGAGCTTGATATACTTTATTCTGGGGAATATTATTTGGCCTGTTAGGGTTTATCATGTGCCTGCCTGCCTGCTTGCCTGCTTTCTTTTGAAAGGAAAAATCATGACTCCGCCAGAAACACCTACTACTACTACTACCTTAAGATACCTAGTTTTGACTATAGTACCCAAAAAGTGCAATCCGGGGAGTGAGAGGAGAAATGGGTTGGGAAGAAAAAGACAGAAAATGGACTGGGGAGTAGGTCAGGCCTGCTGCTGCTGATGATGGTGATGGGTGTCAAGTGTCAACCATCCAGTGAAATTGTTTGGATGATTGAGAAGTTCACAACATCATTACAAAAGACAAAACAAAGGAGAGAGAGAGAGAGAGAGAGAGAGAGAGAGAGAGGTTTCTGGGTTTCTACACCTGACTGACAGAGTACCAACGAGGAACAGGCGTGAGTGATTGGCTAGCAATAACACATGTGAGTTGCAGAGGGGGGATACAAGAGCTTTGGAAATATCCAAACAAAGAGATTGGCTGTTGCGAGCTGCAGATGGGGGATACAAGAGCTTGGAAATATCCAATGAAAGGGATTGGCTGTTGCGACCTGCAGATGGGGGATACAAGAGCTTTGGAAATATCCAATGAAAGGGATTGGCTGTTGCGAGCTGCAGATGGGGGATACAAGAGCTTGGAAATATCTAAACAAAGAGATTGGCTGTTGTATGGAACATTTGTTGCAACAGAGTGAAAAAGGGAGATTGGGTGGGGACCATAGTTGCTTTAAAATCTGGCGCCTGCCTGCCTGCCTGCCTGCCTGCCTGCCTGCTGGACCTCCTCCAGTTCTCCTCCTCCTCCTCTGGCTTGCTTCCCTTTTCTTCTTTCTGCTGCATCCAGTTTCACTAGTCTAGTTGAGCCGGGCCCAGCTTCACACAAGCAGGCATATTTAAAGGATTCATTCACGGAGTGAGGTCATCAGTCAGTGGAAGAGAAGATGGGATGGGATCTCTTCTTGTAAATGCACACACTTCAAAGTATTTTGTCTAAAGTTTCTGGCCCTCTTTGTCTTGAAAATGAACAGGCATATAATCTGTTGCAAGCAGTGTTTGTTTTGTCAGTCTTGTGATACAGCCCAAAATGGCAATTATCTACATGAATATATAGCCAAATTTGAAAACAAGCTTAATATTATGAAAGTAAAAAAAATTATACATCCTCCTTTTTTAGGGCACCTACTTGAACCAGAGAAATCTGGAAATTCTCTTAATTTGGTCAAAGGATGGCTATTGAAAATATCAAAAAACACTAGGTTGTAGCACTTTTAATGTTTAATATAGCTTTTCTGGCTATGTATGGCCAGCCAAAAAAAAGGCTGGTTGCCAAGTTGCAACACAAGCTGGGGGGGGGAGGGGTCAATTTTGTGATTAGTAGCCAAAGTGGTCATCTTCCATAGAAAGATTTAGCCAAAATTTGGTTAAATATGAATGTAAATATTCTAAAGCTTGTTATTCCAGATATCAGGATTCAGCTTCTGGTGTCCACATAAGAAATATTACTCCTTCACAAACTTGCATCCCCCCATTCACTTGGACTTCATCTGAGTTCAACACTTTCCTTCACACAATCCACATCCAGGGATCCATGTCCCAGATCCATATCTCAGAATCCATGTGCCATATCCATATCTCAGAATCCATGTCCATCGCATTTTTCCATGTAATAGAGTTGTCTGTAAAGTAATCGAAAACACGGCACGAGAACCTCTGAGTTTTGTCCCTGAGTTTGGTCATATACGGGGTGAGATTCAAAACAAACTTGCAAAAAAGTACATTAGCATTCAAGGGGGGTGAAACTCAGAAAACCATCAATTTTGGTGGTAAACTGAGTTTTTTCATCCCTGTCTTTTCTTTTTCCTGAGCGCCTCCACTGCTGCTACATATATTTTCACTGCTCCCACTTGTACAACGACTATAATTACTCTTGAACCTTGTGCATTAAATGCTGAGTTTTCAACATTTCAAACTGAGATTTAATCAAATTTCATTACTTTGCAGATACAACTGCAAGGGGGGGATAGGGTGTGAAAGGAGGCACCAAGACAAGGTAACTTTACAGATAACTCTAATCTCTAAAGGTGTTTTCCTCCCTTGTTGATGTAATTATCTTAAGTTTGATAACTGAATTCAACCTTTTAAAATTTCATTCCCTTTTTTTTTAAATGTAAAAACCCTAGTTTGGCCACATAAAAACCTACCACAAATTTTCTAGTGTATTGGAAGCTAACCTAATAAAGTGAGAGATGGATGTTTCAAAAAGTGAAATGCTCACTTGGGCATTTCATTTTTCTTGAAATATCCCCATGGAAAAAAAATGATTTCCAGTTTTTACACTAGTTAACAGCCTCAGAGAAGGGCATTTCTGAAGTAAGTGCCCAGAAACCAAAGGGGTTCTTTATTTAATTTTGAGCTTATACTTAGAGGAGGGAACACATGCTGTGCATGATGTATGGTGTATTAGGGGTACAAGCACTATGATAGTAGCCTGGCAGTTTCAGCACTTTTTTTTGCAAAATGTTTTATTTTATTTTCAAAAAATATAGCAAAAATCAGGAAAAAAACAAATCAAAAGATATATTTATTCAAATATTTTTACAAAGGTATTACTAATTTGACAGCCAAGGTACCTTATTTGATTCCAAGATATTCCCAAGTAAAATATTAAAATAGATATTTTACAAGATTTCAACAATGAACTTTTTCTCTTTTTTTAAAAAAAATCACTGAATTTTTTGTTTTCTTCTAATAATTAATTACTGCCAAAATCTTTCAAGCTAGTGCAGTGATGAAATTTTATGAAACAATGTGATATTCTTGGCTGCTAAAGTAAGATCTGCATGTCTTCATTTTTTTCATTTTTTTCCAAAAAAAAAAGGGAAAAAGGAGGGAAGGAAGGAAAAAAAAATTAAGATCTGCATGTCTTTATTTTTTTCACTTTTTTTCCCCAAAAAAAAAGGGAAAAACAAGTGGGAGGGAAAAAAAAAAAAGTAAGATCTGCATGTGAATCAGCCAAAGATTTTTTTTTCCAAATGGAAATATTTTTATGATAAATTCCAGTAGGCCAACTATATAGAAGCATCTCTTCTTCTTCTTTTTAATTTATATCTGGTATATAACCAAATTTACATTTTCTTAAAAGAAGACTTCCAGATTTTCCTTCTTTTGTTTTGGTCTCCATAGTTGCAAAAATTTGCCCCCAAAAAGAATACTATAAATTGGTATTAGTAAAATATTTTAAAAGATTTTCAGCTTGGAATTGAAAAATATTTAATATTTTTACATAAATCAGGATGTCAATCATTTTTCATCCATTTTGATAGATAACATCCGTGTGTTATATTTCTCATTACATTCTTTTATTCTTGTTTGCTTCAGTTTGCCTCCACAAACTCCAAAATGCCTTTCTTTTCTTTTTGTAGACTGCATAGCTCTTTTAAGCTTGGGAGGAACCCTTTCTAGCTAGGCTCCAGAGTTTTCCATGCTACATTTTGAGAGCAATTTGAGATGTTTCAAGCTCGAATTGTACAATTTTTCTTGTGTCCAATCTTTACAAAACAATGTAGAATTTAAGCCCATTGAATGAGATGTCAATGCAGGGATGAAAAATCATTTAAATGGATGACTTTTTAAATTGATTAACCAAATGAAATGATTTTCTATGGAGAAAACATGACCCCAAGCAATCTATATCCATGAATGGATGAATTTAACCCCATTTATTAGATGAATTATGTCCAAATGCCATTGTGAATTGCCCAACTACAGGAAATCTTCCTAATGGTTGAATGAAACAATTGAATGAAACTTGTTTCAAAATGAAATAAGTTTTATCCATGGAATATCGTCTAGGGTTTTATTTCATCGAAAAAATAATTCATTTGAAGTCAATTCCATCCATTAAATGTCAACTATAGTCCATGAATGTTCATCCATGGATTATCATCCATGAATTCAAATGGATGAATTTTGTTATCATGAATTTGCTTGGATGAAAACACATGATTGAAGTTTGGATGAACTTTCATAAATGAAACATAAAGTTAAGACAATATTTAATGGATGATTTTTATTTCATTTTGAAGTGCTGGTGATGATTTTTTGAAGAATTAATATTTGGGTCATTTTTTGCAATCCATCATATAGTCTTCCTTTAACAACTCTAAAGAAACTTCCTATTGTATGGGCATCCCTGGACATTTTCAAAGACCATTCTGGAAATAACTACCTCATTTTCAAGTCTTTTTTAATAACTACCTTTTTTACTAATAATTACCTCACTCCTTTCCTAATACCTACCTCCATCCTTATCACCATCTCACTCTTTTTCTCTTATTCACTACTCACCAACATGGATATGAAAAGGCAAATTAACATGTGTATTTTTATGTCCATGATATATCTATTAATTCTAATCAAATTTGACATTGACATAAATAATGATGAATTATTGGAAACCATATGAAAACAATAAGAAAAAAAATTTGATGATCACTAGTAATGCATAATAATGCAAAGCCCAAATTTAGTAGACTTATATATAGGCATGAAATGCTCAAGAAGACATACATGATAGACTAATGAGGATGCTCATGATTTTCATTGATGTGCGATGATGAAAAAGCATTTCAAATCAAATGACTTCAAAAAAATGGAGATCATTTTGCATCTTCATTCATCAACATGTTTTATTTAAGTTTTCATGAAAATAATATTTGAACGAAGGGGGGGATGTCCACTTGTTAAAAAAAACAACAATGTTAAAAGGGGAAAAATAATTTTGTAAAAAGATGATGTCATTGGATTTGGACATAATTCATGCATGGAATTCATATAATCAATGGGTTTGAGTTCATCTATTGAAATTAACAAAATTGACACCCAACATTATTGAAACTAAAAAAATTACATATATGAAACATGCATGCAAATTAAGCATGCATGAGAAACAAGATAATGTTTGTGTGTTTTGATCGTGAAACACAAAAGATGAAACTAGGGTGACACACAAAAGATTACCCACACACCATGTGATAATCCCTCAAATACACAAACTAATTCAAACCATGTTCACATTGAATTGGGTTCCAACAAAAATATTAAACTTAAAAAAACTAAACTCTTGTAGTAAACACATGACACAATTTTCTCTTTTGGGAAGAAGCTTGGGCAATAAACAAATGGCATTTCATGTATAGGACAACCTACAAAGTTTTCAATTTTGGGCAAGCTGAAATGAAATTGGGCAATCCAAAGGATGAAGTGGATGACTTGGCAATGTGGCATTGGTCACATTGATTTGACAACTTGGCATTGTGGAGTTGATGACTTGACAATGTGGATTTAAAAAGTTAACAAAGTGGACTTGACAAGTTAGTGAAAAATGGAAGTGGTTTTAACACTTGGCAAATTGGACACACTTAAATGAATGTGGCTTAGCAATTTTGCTCAATATGTTGAGGGAATGTTTTTTTTTCATATTTGCAATGTGGCATAGGTGGCTATTGGCATGTAGTTTAAGTATGCATTTGGTAACTAACATTTTTTTTGGTTGATCAAGTGGCTATGTTTGTTTAGACAAGCCTAAAAATTGGATATAGAACCACATGCAGAATAGGAAATGAAAGGCAACCTTATGTATTTGAAGTATATAATTTAGAAACTAAGTAGAACCCAAGGGAAAAACAATTGCTACTATGTGAAACTCCATGTAGGTAAATGGCTATTGAGTGAAATTTAATGTAGGTAAATTGGCTAACACTTGCATTTTAATGGTGAAAATTTGACAACAAGGTGCAAAAATTGATAGGCATTAAAGTCTAATGTTAAAATCTCCTAGGGGAATTGAACTTTGGTCTTGAAGACCCTACCCATTGCAATAAGAAATTACATGCAATAAAAAAAAACAAATTAAAAGTATATATTATTTAATGGAGGATTGTGCACAAAATAGATGTTGCATACACCTCTAGGCTCATACCAATCAAATCAACAGAATTGAGTAAAATGAAACAAATATTACAAACATCAAAAGAAAAACACAAAAAAATTGCATAAAGGCTAAGGTTTAAAGATTTTTGGTTGCTTGAATTATCCTTTTGCACCATGGCAAGATTTTGCAATAGTCCAAGGATTCATTATTGCAACAAAGGGGAAAATGTTCGATGTAAAAAACTTCTAAACCAACATTGTGACAAATAGATCCAAACGGGTTGTTCGTATATTCTTTAATTTTTTTTTCATAAACCCTAGATTGGAGAAACATCTCTCATCTTCAACGTTGTCCATAATCATGGCCACGGATAACTCAATAAATTTTAACCACTCTAACAACCAATGAGAAAATAGTTGATTGTTGGCCAAGTTGGTCCAAATTTTGGTGTAAGGATTATAATCTAAAGGAGGATTCATGGCAACATGGCAATTGATGTCATGGACATCATAATCACTCGTTGGTTGCATCATCACTTGCACCAACATAGTCATCTGCATCATTGCTTACATCATCGTTTAGACCAACATAATCATCTACATCATTGTTAACTCTTAGTTAATTCCTAGTTCACTATTAATTAAGAAGCTTTTCAAAAAGCTTCTTTGGTAGATGCACATGTGAAAACCTTTATGGAGGCTTTTTTGAACTAAGTCCTCAATGGGGTATAATTTGAATTAACCTTTAATAAAGTTTTAATTTTAATTGACTATTAATTAATAAGCTTTCTTGGAAGGTGCACATATGGAAACCTTTATGGAAACTTCTTTGAGTTAAGTCCCCATTGGGATATAAATAAGAGTAGGACCTCCCATTAATTTCAGTTTATTCAACACTAATTTTGAATACACTTTATTGTCATAACCTTTGTTTCCATATGTTATAAGAAGAAAATTTTGATTACATCATTTTTTAACAAATATTATGTTTTTACCTTGTGTCTTTATGTTTCAAGTTTCGGATTAAATTTAGGCTTGCACCTTTTGTGATTTGTTTCCCTTGTTGTGTCCTTGGTTTAATTCCTATTCTTGTAGTTTTTCATGCCTATGACAATTAACAAGCATAGTGAACTTGAAAAAAGATACATGTCACACCAACAATGTTTCATCAAGCAAAAATGGGATGAATAATTGTTTTGGGTTAATCTATTTGCCACAATAATAGCGAGCTTTTAGAATGGAAAGTGGAGCCACAATCTACAAAGGCATGATCATATAAGTTGTATACACAATGACGATCATAACTCGAGGTAGATACTAACAAGCTTGATGGCAACAATGGCTATCTATTGGAACTTGGAGGCCAAAAGTCTTCACTAGCAAGTTGACAACTATCCATTAGCGCTTCTCAAGTTAAATGCTTGCAACTTGCAACTCAAGCAAGCTCTTTGAAATACTAGACTTAAGTGGCAACGACAACAAATCCAAAAGAGAAATCAGCTGCAACATAGATTCACAGTAGGGTAATAACAACAAGCGAATACTACAAAACACAAACGTGATGAACACTATTGCCAAGGAGGATTGTTGCCAATTGATCAGCATCACGATTGGGTTCTAGCATCCAATGGCCAAACTGTTTCGCAAAGGTGGCTACTAGGGATTTACCTTTCATCAACAAAGTGACTCCTGTCATATCAAAAGTCATTGATTGCCTGTGATTTCGGCTCAATCTAATGGTCTGAAACAAACCTAGGTGGTGGAATCGCCCCATTTTGGCTCGAAAAAATGCTGAGTTTCGCCAAAATAAAAAACTGTGTTGAGGCTATCAAAAGTCACAGTACAGTTTAACTGTTAACACCTACTTTTGATTAGTCAGATGGTATTGATTGGTCCAGGTGGTTTGCTATTAATAAGATCCGATCTTTTATTATTATCCTAGGTTCATGTTTATGGATGAGGCTTGGAATGAGTAAATAAATAATTTTGGATGGAAAATTTACTATTATTGCATTGCAGGGCCAAATGAAGGTTATGGGTGGGACCTGCTCTTAACATGATCCAAGCTAACTACTAACTAGGATCTCTTGATCCAGTCCTGGTTTAGGAAAGAGCTCTCTCTGGAAATAGACATGAATGAAAGGACTAGTTACTGACACCCAAGTTCCCTTGGAGATTACATTGAATGATTGACTGCTGTAGGAGAGATATATCTGATGAAGTGGAACTCTGTGTTGTGCTCTTAACCCTAATTATTATAACCCCTTAATTATGGTTGTGCTCTGCACATGAACTAAATCTGCACCAGTAATCAACACAAGAGAGGAGAAGAGAGAGCAGGGTTCTGCAGTGCAGTGCAACCAACTGCAGCAAGTAAGTGTCATCATCCCACCCACTAAGTACACATCAACAAAACATGCTTTTTTTTTGTGGAATTAGACCCACTTTACACTAGGAGTCAAGGCCAATGCTCAACTCAAATCAAGCATTTCTATGGGTGCAAAAGTTGAAATCACTATGATTCAAGGTTGAAATAGAAAAAAAAAAAGTTTTCAATCTGCCCCAAGTTACGAATAATTGCTGAACTTTATGACCTTGTATTGGCCCCAAGGCTGAAAAAAACCATACCATTGAATCTGGGAAGCCAATTTGCAACCCTTCAAGCCAATGTTCCAGCATTTATTAATATCCTGAAGTCAATGTTTTAGCATTTATTAGTAAGTTGGGTCCAAACAACACAATCAAAAATGCTCAAAGTTGGCCTCAAGTTTCTTCAGCCCTGTGCTCCTAGTAAAGAGTGCCTTAGGCACCATAGATAGAGGGTCACTTACTTTTCTTTTTCAACCCCACCCATAAAACTAAAACTGGGACTACAAACAAGTGGGAGACTACTTAGTACCAATAGCAATCCAATTGCACCAATAAAGACACTGGACTTGGAGAAAACAATGAGTTCGATAAACCAACAAAGAAGGTGCTAATTGATGTTTGAGACAGACAAATGCACTAACTTGTGATGCATTGGGTGGACACATGAGCAAACATAGATAGAGAAATTTTGATGCAAACGGGATGTGTTGCAACCATGACAATGAAATAAAATGAAATGAAATTCACACAAATATGAAAGGAACCTTTCCTTGAACATTGTAGTGCACTAGCATGTGATCAAAGGTTGAACTCCACAAGCTAAATAAGGTAGCCAAACCTTATATGGAAATTCCCAATTTTTGGGGGAAAAGGCCCTATGAGTTTGTGAGTTTCAAGAATGGGTGCAGCTAAGCTCTAGACTTTAGAGATTGAGTTCACATTTTAAAAGGAACTTGACCTCATTACAAATTCTGGAGGAATGATTATCATAATTGTTGAGAGGTGGCGACATAAAATTATAGCTCAGGAGATGGGCATGTACATGTAAAGACTTACAATGGGTATTAAAGTTACTTACAAAGACAATAAAACACAAGAATGGAATAGTTTTTTCTGCAATTTGACCATCATCCTTAACCCAAGGAAGTTGGATCTTTGGGTTAAGGATGATGGTCAAAATGCAGAAAAAACTATACCAAAAGAAAATAACATGTTTCCTCCTCAACCCATGATGTTTGATGAAACCCTAGCAAACTACATGATGTTTCCTTCTACATTGTTTACCTGGGGGCCTACCTATATTATAGGATACGTGATGGAGATTTAAGGGATTACACAAAGCCTATGTATGGGGTTACTTAGGATTTCCTAAGTTAGGAGATACCTGAAGATTAGGTAGAGACAACTAAGGACTGACTCATTATGCAAGACGGGATTACATCATCTTAGCTAGGGGGCTATTTAGTATGGAGGATATCAAAAGCTTACAAAAAAGGCTACATAAGGGTTACCTAGGGAGACATTTAGGGACTATCTAGGTTATGAGGTAACTAAGGGTTATTTAGAGGGCTACCAAGACTACCTAGGGAGACATTTAAGAGCCTATTTAGGTTATGGGATATTTAAAGCTTCATTTGAAGGTTATATAGAACCGAATTGTGGGGCTACCTAGGAATTTCTTAGGTTAGAGGGTTTACCTATCTAGATAGGTTTATGTAACTTCCTAAGTAGCCCCTAGGTTATCCCCCTAGCCTAGATAGGATCCTAGGTAACGTCTAGACAAGGCTTTCGGTAATCATTAGGAAGGCCCATAGGTACACCCAATGTAGTCCCCCATGCAAGGTTTGCATCACCCTATCCTACATGGGTAAGTGGATAAATAGGTAGGTAGGTAGATATTTCATAGTTCGATGTGTAGGTAGGTAGATAAGTAGGTCACCTATAGGTAGGGAGGTAAGCCTTAACCTAGTTAACCCCTTACCTAGGTGGTAGTCTCCAAGTATGTGTGACCATAGCCTAGGTAGGCCATGGTCTAGTACAAATAAATAAGAACTATGAAAATCATTTTGGGAGTTCATCCTTAGATTGAGGAAGTTGATCCTCGTTTTGGTGAACTTTATGTATAGGTCAAAAGGGAGAATGAGTACCATAAAGATCAAAATCAAGCCCAAAGTAAAGTTTACTTTAATGATGACTTTATTGAAGCCAACACTTGAATTTGTCAAAGGCCTTCTTTTTTTTACTAGCAAAACTTTGCCAGGAAAGGAAATTACCCTTTTACAAAGTAGACGAATGTTAGTCCAGTTAACATTCTTTTCAAAAACCTCCAACAAAAGATTTTCATTCTAGTCAATTTAATATTTCCTATTAAATTTAAAGATTTCTAATTAAATTAAAATTTTGAGGCACGATATGCATTACCTAATAACGCTGCTTTGCAAAATATAATTTAAAATGCCACAAAACCACAATATCATGACCTTTTGATCATTTTAAAGCAACATTTATACCAACTGGCTGCAATTTTCAAAGTTCCTTGAAATAACGTCTGCCAGTTAAGTTGAAATTTGCTTAATGATGTTTGTCAACCTTGTTCCATTAGAAAATTGGAAAAAATGAAAAAACCTCAAGCTGAGCCATCCATAAATATTAATGTGACAATGGAAGCAACTAGGCAACATGGAGGAATGATAAGATTAAAGAGGAATAATGAGACGGATAATTAGGGGTAAATTTCTTGACCCCTCCATCAAATGACAAATTGAAATTTAGGCACTTTAGTTTGATTTTTAATTTTAAAATAAATAATTTAATAAAAGAGAAGGGACGATGTTAAAAAGTGCTTTTAGTGGAATATGGGTATTATTTGGAGAATTTTGGATTGTTTCCATAGGTAGGTAGATAGTTAAAGGAGATAGATCCAGGTGAGAAGAACCTATTAAGAGAACTTACTTCTACATGATGCTACTCAAACCAATCTCCCACTCTGATGATGCATTTGGATTTTTCCCAAGTAACTACCAAATAAATAATTATTAGAAAATAAATAATGAAAATAAAAATAAATAAACTTTTCCACTCCAGGTGGAATTTTTTATTTTTTTTGTGCGATAGACATATCCTGAAAGTCACCCAGTCTTCACCCTATCCCGCCCTAGTCTCACTTACCTATCTACATTTAGACTACCTACCTATGCACCAAAAAGGCCTACTCTCTCCCCCACCCACCTACTTACCTATCTACCTACCCGCCCACCTAGCTACCTACCTATGCACTAAATCTTCAACAAGCAACCACAGAGATTGTCAATGAAGATATTGCAATAAACAAGTAGGTTGTTCCCCAGCCCTTCCTAGCTACTACCCATAGAAGTAGGTACCTATTAGAACCAACCTACTTGGCTAAATCTACCTCCCTCATCGACACTCCAACCAATGTTGCAACTGTCGAAAATGATATTGAAGGGGCACAAAAGAGGGTATTGCAACTACATTGAATTTGTTTACTTTAGGACTATCTCAAAGGGAACAATTAAACTACTTCTCAACACCCATATACATGTATTGCAAAAGAACCTAATTTCCTTACTTGAACAACATTATTTCAGTGGAAAAACCATTTTTGCAATACTTTCATTGCAATTTCTCCCACTTCTAAGGTTTTACTATGCAATACCCTTATTAAGGCAATTCATAAGCATTGGATTCTTTTTTGTTGAATTGCAAGATCTTCAAGGCAATTTGAAAATATCGTAAATAACCTAATTAATTTTCGCAATAAGCTTTTGTCATGTTTGAAATATCATATATAACCTTGTTCTCACTTATAACACCCTAATCAATATCCTAGCTTGCTTGAATCACATGTGGATTACCCTCAAAAAGGTAATATGCATGAGCATTGGATGGATATGTTGACATACAATAATACCCTTAGGACGGGTTGACATTATTTTATCTAGTCCACTACATTCCTGCAATACCCCTAAGAAAAATTTCATGCCAAATTCGTGCATTACCCTTATCAAGGTAATGCATAAGCATTCGATTAATTTGATGATATACAATACCCTCATGCTAATTTGTATCAATCCAATTCACATATACATTACCCTCAACAAGGTAAAGCAAATGCACTAGATGAATTTGATGACATACAATATTCTCATGCTAATTTTCATCAACTTTTTTTACATCTGCATTACGCTTATTGAGGTAATGGAAATGCATTAGATTAATTTGATGATATGCAATACCCTTAGGCTGATTTTATCATACTAATTCACACTTGCATTACTTTCGTCAAAGGTAATGCAAATGCATTAGATTAATTTGATGACATGCAATACCCTAAGGCTAATTTTTAATAACATACTTCACATTTGTATTACCTTCATCATGGTAATGCAAATGCATTGGAAGAATGTAATGCCCTCAAAAGAGGTGGCAATTATTTTATCTCATATACTGAATCTATGCAATATCCACATAAATGTAAAATCTAAACTTTGTATCATTATGATGAAATGCAATACTTTTATAAGGGTTTTAACTTATTTTATGTCATCTACAATAATAGTGTAATACCCTTATTACAATGATATGTAAACACCATAATATTTTAGGGACATGGAACAGTTTTAGGAAATTTTTTTATCATCTCAATCCGCTTATGCATCACCTTCACTAGGATAAAGCATATGCACTACCCTCATGATGGGTTCAAAATATTTTATGTCATATACTACATCAATGCAATACCTTAATGATCATATATACATAAAGGCATTATATTTTGTTGAAATGTAATATTATAAGGAGGGGTTTAACTTATTTCATCACATCTACAATGTCAGTGCATTAACCTTATAAAGGAAATGCATTTGCATTATATTATTTGTTAAATTGCAATACCCTAAGTTAAGGTTCATCTCATCTACTACATCAATGGGTGTATTCACAATTATGGTACCAAAAAGGAATGACTTGTACTTAAAGGATTGCAAAAGACAACTTTGGATTTTTGTTTATCTTACACCACTATACTCGTAACGAATTGTTGTATGTTAATAAATAAAATGATGTTTTGTTAAATTAAAAATAAAAATATTTAAAAATAATTTGGATACTATGTAAATGTCATTTTGAGTCATATAAACTAATTATAACAAATGTTTAAACTACATTTTTTTAAGGAATAAAAAAGAATGCATAAAGTCATACAATTGATTTCAAACTTTTTGTACAACAAAACTATGCCCCCTTCTACAAAAGTATGTCTTCATTATATGAACCTGATGAAAAACCAAATTATATAAAATTATTCAAAGTTTTTCAATTTTGAAAGAAAGGGTTGTAAGGAACATGATTTTCTTAAAACCATTTGATAAAAAATGTGTTCAATGGGCTCAAAATGTCTAGCTTGAGGTGCAGGTCACATATGCAAGAAAAAATCTTGCCAAAAAAATGTTTAATTGTCCATTGAAACTCATTTTTGAAATTTCTAGAAATTTCTATGTTTCTAGCTATAAACCAAAATATTCATACACAATTATGTATGAATGTGAAAACTCACCACCGCCACATGAAATATCTTAAATTGGACTATCTAGATTTTTTCACTTAAATTTGTTTCAAGTAAATGTTATTTACAAAAAGTAACCCCACAAAAGTCCTTGAGTCTTTTTTCCTTTTTTTGGAACCCCAACCGTGAATAAGCCCCAATGTAGTACCTTAGTGAAAGTAATGCCTAAGGATTGTGATATTTTGGGCACAATGCAATACGCACACTAAGGTAATCCCTAGACATTATATCATTATGTTGAAATTCAATACCCATAGGAGGGGTTTGAATTATTTTTTCTCATTAAAAACATCATTGTAATACCCCATCAGGGTAATAGTAAACCACTACAATATTTTTAAGACAAAAAATACTTTTAAATTATGCATTTACCTTCATCAAAATAATGCACATGCATTTGATTAATTTGGTGAGATGTTATTCCCTTTGGATGGTTTGAAGTTGTTTGAATTCATCAATGCAATATCCCCAATACAAATTGAAAATAACTTATCTTTCCTATTTCACATTTGCAATACCATATCAAGCTAATGCAAAAACATTGGTTTTTTTTTGTTTTGAAATGGCCTCTTAGGACATTAAAAATCATACATGACGAAAATTTGTTAAAGCTTCACCTACCACATTAAAAACTAGTTTAATCAATTGGCAATAAAAAATGCACATATATTATTTCTTTCAACCCTACCAATGTACAACATTCATTTACTCCCAAGTCCTTTTCCTGTGAAAATTTGCATGTTGTAACATAATTTCTTGCCAATCTTTGAAGTAGTTGGCTAAATTGCCCAAGCTATCTTCCACTCAATTAAAAACCATGCCAAGGTGCATTGATTCATTGCCATGGGTAACATGAAAGGCTTGGATTCCGATGCAACAATTTGTAAACATGATGTTGCATGGTCACAAAGTTGGACATTACTTGACTCCTTGCATTGGGAGGTGATTTCAACCATTGTATTTTGTAACCAAGAGAAGGCTTGTTCCATGGGGGTGGATGATCCTTCTACCTCATCAATGTTAACACCATCGTAAAAATAAATGCCATTATCACTAATGTCCAAAAACCACCAATGTCTATTACATTCACCCCTTCAATTATGTCCTCCTTGTAACTTTCATTTTTTGAAGAGGCATCATCAACTTGCAAGTATGTCGAGTCTACAAACATTGTATTCAACCCATTGCAATTAGTCCCATATCATGTGCTGCAATAATCAATAATATTGTTTGAAGTAAGGTGCAATGCCTTTTCCAAATTTATGGCCACAAGTCATGCCCACAACCTTATTCTTTATGAACCCTTGCCTCTTCATCTTTGTTTGGTGCATGTAGTGTCATCCCATATTCATAATTAACTTTCACACCAACCAATCAATGCAATGCCCCCTTAGACCTTTTGTTATAAAAAAAAACAACATTATTCCAAAGCCCCATGGTAAAATTCTATGCTAGCTTAGATATCTTGAATTGAATTTGGCACTTGATGAAAACCCACCATCCATAAGTCGACATGGACATGTGCATATGAGGGCAATGGATTAAATAGAAAAAATAAATAATTCATCAGTTACGTCCATAAACCCAAAAATGTTGGCAAAAGGTTGAGAATGCATTAATTGCTTACCAAGTTGGCAATAGTAGCCTAAAAATATCTAATCCATGCATCGCTGAGGTTAAGAATATTAAAGCTCCCCACATTTCCACCACCTTTTCCTTCCCCCGTGCCTTGAAAAACTCAATGGTCTCTCATGAGTTGATGGACATGAACATCACCATGTGTAAACATTCCAATATTGCATGCCTCACCTCCACATATTTTATAATCTCCATAGACCCCAAGTACCATGCTTTCAAAACATGCCAAGCACAAAGGAAAATTGAGACATCATCTTGGCTCCACACAATCTTGGAATGCACATAGAGATCAATTTTGTAAAAACAATTCCAAAACAATATGCATTCCTCATCCAATGTAAACCCCAAAACTATGAAAATACAACAAAAAATGTCACTTGACAAAGTAGACTCACCATAATGCCCATAGTTGTTGCAAGGCATCGTCCACAATGAAACATGATGGTTTCCAATTGGGCTTATTTGCTACAAGCTTCACTCATAATGGAATCAACCATTCCACTAACTCTTCAAAAGTTTGTTGATTAATGATGACCCATGCAACATGGAACCCCAATGTGACGTAGGTTAGATGCCATCAATGTGAAAAAATGGTACTTCACATCATTGGTGCCAAATGTCACATCCATGGGAATAACCCCATTATGACCTAATTGGAGCATGGCTTGGAATTATGTTGTTTGGATTTCAACAATGAAAGGGATTTAAATCCCATTCATTTTCGTTTGCATTTTGGAAATAAAAGACATTGACGCACTCCCAAGCTCCTTGATAGGCTCAAGTGTGAGTCTAAAATGAAAACAATGAAAGAGCAAGGAGTTGGGGCACATTTTTTAACTCGTAGCACTTTAGGGGTAGAAGGGTGTGCTAGAACTTTAGGATGGGACTAGGAAGAATGACAAGCATGTATTCACTCACACGGACTTGCACAAAACCATACAACAAGTTGGTTAATGCATAGTTGGAGCACTTTTGGTGCTAGGATGAGCCACGAACAAACTTGAACTCACAAGACTCACCACAACTCGAATTTCAGGGAAGCCACCACCTTCCCCCTTATAGTATACTATGTGCCTTCCACGAGGCCCTCATCGAAATGGCATTTTGTCTTGGGACTGCGAAATGGGAGTCCCGAAATTTCCAAAGTTGGGACTTTCACGACTTTGGGGCCCCATAACTTTGTGTATAGACCTCCGATTGAGATGAGATTTAAAGCAGAATTGTAGCCCTTGTCAAGAGGTTTTCAAGGGTATGTCGCACGTCACCTACACATAAGTAATTCGAGTCGATTCCTGGCTTTTAACGGTCGGGAGTCAAATTGCCAATTTGACTCTTGACCCTTCTTTTGGCCATAACTTGTGTTTCAAATGTTCAAATGGGTCATGCAAATCCATTGTATACATCTACGTTCTTCAAGCTTTCCAATGATATGAGGAACTTTTTAATCCATTGAGCTTTGGTCCCCTGCAATTGCTCTGTGAACATTTGAAAGTCCATTGGGACTCTAACTCCCAAGGTGAAAGCTCCCTTGGAGTGTGAGGGTTCGTTCCCTCACACTTTCTTTCAATCCTGGGATTCCTCTCTTGGTCTGCAACCTTGCAAGCCCTTGCTTTGGTCACGAGCTTAAGGCTAAGGTTGCCACATACATCATCTGGATGAATACATGCCCATAATTTAATAGAAATTAATGGGTTCCTATGTAGGTGCCAACACCCTTTTTGGGCTTCTGGTTCAAATAGGTAATGTTTTGCAGTTTGATGAAGTCATCCCTAGTCATTGGTTCCCTTACGTTAACCTTCGCCCACCAAATTGCCTTTTTTTGTCATATATTTGCTTCATCATGTACTTGAGCCCCAATTAATTCCATATGTAGTCCTTTACCTTTTGTGACATGCGTTGAACATACAAAAACAATCATGAAATAGAATCAAAGTCGCATGCAATATGTGCTTAAATCTAAAATATAGGTTATCGTATTGTACCAAGGTGATTATTTGACTATTGGTTTTTTGATTTTTTCTTGCAAGGCTAAGTTTTTGTTTTTGTTCCATTCAACTAATTCATGGTTAGTAATTTTCACTTGAAATTAAAGTTTCAAGCATAATTTTTTGTTGAATGTGAGACTTCTTACCAACCGTGAACCAATTTTGTTTCATGGTAATGAATGATTATAATGATCTCCTTTTCATGCTCCTTTTTGTCAAAAGATCTTGTCCAATTTGGACTATTCCACGCATCCCTAAAGCCTTTCGCATTGAGACCTTGTTATGTTTAATTAAATCGTTAATATCATCACATTATGAAAAAAAAGGTATTTTGCAACTTGCCTTGTAACTCAATTTTTGAGTTGCAAAGGATGCTTCCGATTCATAATATTTATATGCCATGGTTACTAATGGACAAATTGCATGAGTTGCACAATTGCAATTCAACATATATATGATGCAATTCATTGCAACTCAATCAAAACAACCCATTTTCAACTACTATGTAATTCCATTGTAATTGCACCCATGATGTCATGCTAGCATCATTGTTGCATGGCATATTAATTGTATTTTGGAATATATAAAATAAATATAAATATATATTCTAGTATTTAGGTAGGTCGTACATAACCATAGGTAGGTAGGTTGGTAGGTTTTAAGACCTACATACCTAGGTATTTACCTAGGACCTACCTACCTTTTACTTATATAAGTAGGTGAGTAAGTAAAAAGGTACAAGACTAAGTGAATTAAAGATAACCATGATTATATATTTTAAAATTGTATGTTTTGCATTTGGGTTAAGCTTTTTTGAGCTCACCCCAATATGACTATTGTATTTCAATGTGAGAATATGACAGAACAATCCTTCTTTATATATTTGTAATATGGGATTCAAAGACAAAACATATGGTTAAATCTTTTAGTTGTTCCTTGGCTACAAATTAAATTGCAATTGAATTATAACTATAACATGTTTAAACATTCAAAGCAAGCTAGATCCAAGGGAAGGGTTATTTTATTCTTAGTGTCTAAACAAAACGTGAACCCTTCCTATTGGCGCTTATGGGGCACTAAAAGTTGTCAAAAAAGGAATAGAATGGAGAAATTTATGCCCCCCAAAATATAGGTGGTCAAACATTTTTAAAAACAAGCCACCAAATGTTACAAAGGCTAGTTTTCAAACACCTAAAAAAATCCTTATATGTTGCTTTGTTTTCATTAAAGTTCAAAGATGATTTGTAAAACTTTAAGTGTCGTTCCTATAACACTTTAAATCGTTTAAACTGAATAAAAAATAAGAAAGTTATGAGGTTTGAAAGTAGGAGGGGTCCAAAGAGGGGAAAAAAAGGAAAAAAATGTGTTTTGTAAGTTGAAAAGCTTATTTCTCTTCTTGTTTTTCTTTCATTCCTCCTTTTCATTTACATTTCAAAAATGATTTTTAAAGCTTGAAGTGATGTTCCCAAAATATTTTAAATCATTTAAAATGAAACACATATGATGAAGATATAAATAATTAATGAATATTGTATCTTTATTAAGCTATAAATAATTGTATTATAGTCATAAACATAGTTAAATAGTAATATTTTAGTAGTGGTGCACTAGTGGCCAGACTAATTGTATAAATGGGAATCATAATAAAAAACTAGTTGCAAATGTATTCCATAATGAGTGGTGGAAATGTAAACACATGGCATGATCACATGTATGGACATTATACCTAGTTGCAACATAGTTGTTAATTTAATGACACATTTACAATAGTTCTAAATAATCATCACATGCAACTACAATGTAATTCCTAAAAAAATCAAACATGGTTGACCACATATGTATGTACTACGTGAATAAATTACCATATAGAAAACTCGTTTTCAACTCATTTACAACAATAGTATAATTAACTGATTTTTTGACATGGTAATTTATTTATTAATACATTGTAATTCTAAAGGGAAAGTTACACACTAGCTGTAATACCCAAGATATAGTTGCACAATAATTGTATATGAGTTTTTTTTTTAGTTTTAATTACAGGGTAGTGTGGTTTTGACAAACACAATTTTTCATAGTGTCATCATTTTTAGCTTGGTCATCACATTGGGGGGGGGGGGGGGGGATGGACCCCACACCCCATGCAAAAATGCCCAAGAAAACAAGCAACTTGGAAGAAGCCAATCTTACCAATGTAGGCTTTGGTGTTGGTTTTATTTGTAATGCATCATTATGCAAATGATCCCCTTAGCATGCAGCATATATTTTTTCTCAAACAATTTCTTTTGGTTTGCTTCATCAAAGCTTAGAAAGAGGATTGCTTAATATCCATGTATTTATGCACACGCATCTTGAATTATCTTTGTCAGTTCAAAAAATGATGAAACAAGGAATCAAAAACTCACCTTTGAACTACATAAACAATGGCACAAGTGAAAGAAATGAGCTTGGGTGTGGCAATGCTACTTCCTACTACTAGTGATGACAAAGTTGTTGACATCATAACTTCTTACTCTTAATGACAATGTAACTTAATGGGTCATTACTTCTTACGATTAGTGATAATGGCACAAAGTAATGTCCTATTGCTAGTGATTGTGAAGCTAGCAACACAATTGGTGACTATGGTCACTAGCAAAACAACTTTTTGCTATTAAAAACAATGTCACTATTAGTGACATAACTTCTTGGTATTAATAGTGCAGTAGCTGCTAGCAACACAACTTTTTGCTATTGGTGGCAAAGTAGAAGAAGGGGGAGAAGGAGCATAGGTGATGGCGGTGTAGAAGAATGCAAAGCAAAAAGAGGAAAAGTGATGGGAACAAGGTTTAGGGTGAAAGAAGAGGAGGGTAGGTGGGAAGGGAAGTAAATAGGAAGGGGTAGGCAGGAGGTAGGAAGGACTAACTATTGGGGGTAGGGTGGCATATGAAACAAAACCCAAACCCCAATGGAAAAGGTCTTGGGGTTGGCTTTCATCCCATCCAAAAGAATCCCAAAACGAGATTTTTTGGATGGTGCATTGGTGGGTCTTATGTCACTCCAACCATCCTCCTTTCATGTTCTTACTTGGTAGGATTTCACATTAAGGCTAGGGGTCATCAATCACATGGTCACCTTCATTGTGTTGGTTATTGCCACACAAGTTACTTTCATAACAAATTTGCAATTTGTGGGGAGGGGGGTGTGTGTGTTAACAAATATTTGAACCTTGCATATATGGACGAAATTTCAAATAATTGGTTAGGTTTCATTGATATTAACAAACATTGGACTTTCTTGAAACTTGATTATGGAATATATCATTTAAATGGTCAAGCACCTTTTGTACAAAACAAAGATGACATCCTTAAAGTTTATTTGAATTATGTTTTATTTTACATTTGTGTTTTGCTTACATGTACATGTGTTGAAAATTATGTTTGAATGAATGCCATAGAGATTCAAAGGTTTAAGGTTTAGCTATTCCAAGATTAGTGCCACAATCCAACATTATAGAATCTATAGGTAGGTTTGTGATTATTTCAATTTGTAGTAAGTTAGGTTTGTGATTGTTTTATAAGATTAACTTGTATCAATAAGTTTCCACACTCCATCCTTGTGACAATATCATTTTCATGTGGGTTTAGGGTTGTTGTAAGGCTTAAAATTTGTTGTTCTAAATGTGTGTTTTGATGATGGTTATACTAGAAGCATAAAAAAAACGTGTGTGTGTGTGTGTATGCGCGTGTTATTGTGACAATCACATTCACCTCCAAGGTTTAGGGTTTAGGCTTTGAACTACTTTTGTGTACTAGAAAAAATATTGATATTTGGTCTTTATCTATGCAAATTGAAGGCCCACAACTGTATAGTTTGTCTTTGGTAATGGCATTGCCAAACTTGGTATCAACAAATTTTTGCATGACCTTTTTTTGTGGGCGTGTTCTCTATCACATCCATAACCATGTGTATATCTTTTCATGGATCTTTGTTTGTTTCCTAGTTGTCCTATAAGGTTCTACAAACTTATGTGTGGATAGGTCTTGGTTTAAATGTTCTGTTTGAAAATAAAAACTTTCCAGCTTCAATGTCAAAAATGATCATTTTCTTATAAATATATGTTACTTTGTTTTCCTTTTTTTTTTCTCATTGGCCTCCTCCTTTTTTTGTTTTGCTAACCAACATTCTTGTTAAGTTTCCCAATTATTTTTGTGGGTCTTGTGACAAAAAAATATAGTTGATTGTATGTTTAGCTTCATAATGTTGTACACATTATGAAGCTAGTATGTAGTTTATTATTTTAGTAAGTTCTAAATGGAAACCATCTATTTCATTCCTTTGCCACAAATGTTGGGAAGATGGTTTTTTCTATTATGTTGCCAAATGTGCTAGGTTCATAGAACCTTCTTGCATTGCACTTTGAAATTGTTGCACTAGTCTCCAACAAGTGGCAATTGTATTTATAACACCTAATCATAATAACTTTTGAAATGGTTTATTTTTAGTTATTATTCCAAGTTTTATGGCACATGGAAATGTACCCATGGTGTGTTGTTTACAATTGTAATTGATCTTGGGTATGAGTTGTGCCATGTTTATTTTAATTGATCAAACACTGGATGGTTCACATTAAAACTTATCTAGCCATAACAAGGAATTAATTAGGTAGGAAAAATATTGTAACTATTATTTTTTTAAAATTCTCTTCTTATTGACCTTGAATGGAATGGGATGTTGCATTTGCTACATGAAGATTTGACTATTGTATCATAACTATAACCTATGATTATACTCTCATGTTGTTGATTCATGATGCCCCTTTTTTGTCAACCAAAAAAAATTGCATTATTGATCTTTTAATTATTATGATGCAATTGTGGGCATTGCCAAAAAAAATATTGGCACATTGTAAAAAGGTAGACAAAAAGCCAAACAAGTTGACAACCAAACCTATTAGAAATCTAGCCAACCATTAACCTTCAAATTAAAAGGGTTGGTCTACATTATGTCCTTTAACTACAATGGCACCTTTGAATTTATTATTTCTTCAGTATGTCAATAACGTCCATGTAACCTTTGTAGCCTTGACTCATTGAACTAGTTTACAAACATGTGTTCCAAAAAAAAAGAATATTTATGTCCTTCATGCATGCCACATACCTTACCATATGTGTGTGTGTGCGTGTGCTTCATAGGAACCAAGTAAAATCTTCTAGGTTTGAAACATGCTATTATACAAAACCCATATGCAAATTGGAAATTCCAACAAAATGGACTCAAATAAGTGAAACTAATTTCTTTGTTTTTATTTTCAAATAACACCAAAAGAATTAATTTTCAATGAAATATGGACTTTGCAATCTAGGCAATCTTGGGGTCATTGTCCATTAAAAAAAATATGTTATGGACTCATTATTTAAAATGGAATTAAATCTTTTTCCAAGATTTTGGGACATGTGTCTCAAAACACTTAGGAAAAACACTTGAAAAATATGAAGTATGTGATTGACTTTATTATTATTTATTATGTGTAATAGTTTTTTAAAAAAAGTACATCACATATCCAAAAAGATTTTTCCATGTCCAATACAAAATAGGTTCAAAAAGGTTGAATGTCAGGAACCATTAACTTGGACATGGAAAAAAATGTCAATTTCAACATTGTTGCAATGGTTTTGTGTTTTTGTCTAATTTTTTTCACTTGTAGCAATTTTTTTTGAAAAAATATTATGAGAAATCATGTCCACAGCAATTATATTGTTGTGGAACTAGAGCTCCATGATAATTAATAAAAAATGTCTAATTAATAATTAATATACAACTACATTACAATTATCCCATGGAAATATAGGGAATTAATAAAAAAAGTTAGGTAAAAAAATCAAGGAGTTGTAATATAGTTATAAGTTAGTTACAAGATGTACAAATATACAACATAATGTATGCATCATAAATACAATTGTAATTAACTATGTTTGACTTTGTTAATAAGTTACAATTTAATCACATGTGACAATTGCATTACAACTAGTGTAAATGTAGCACAGAAGTAGTGATTACTTTGCAATTAGTGTATGACCTTGACACATATGATTGTGCCATGTGTATGCAATATTGTCATCATCCATTGCATCTTGCAATTTTAATTCTTTTGCAACTAACTATCAACTATGATTTTGAATGATACAACTAGTTATGCCACTAAAATTTGAGTATATAAAATCTATTTGTCCACTATTTTGGGATTGTTGGTCAACTATGATCTGATTAACAAATGTCAATTTGTTGCAACCAACAATATCATGTCACATACAAACAATATAATTAATTGAAAGTGTAAGTTTAAAGTGGAATTGAATCAATGTGTACATTGTATTATTGATTCCATTAAATAATGCACATTACATCACCAATGTTATTAAGATTGTTCACATATACACAAGGAACAATTAACATGCAATTAAATTTCAATTTGAAATGTGAAAATATGAAACTTGGCTTGGATATGTAAAAACAAATGATATGTGATAATAAGTTAGTAGATCTCCCCTTTTACATCAATAAACCTCATGTGCCTATGCCTAATCTCAAAATTTCAAGATGAATAAAAAAGGAGAAGGGGTTTTTTTAATCACCTAACATTTAATAAACATGTGAGCCAAGCCATCAAAATTCACCAAATTTACATTTGGACATGTTAGCAAGTCACCCATATTAGTTAAATCATACATGTGGTCATTGTGAACGATTAATATGCAATTGCATTTCAACTTGGAATTTGAATTTTGAGAATAAAATTTGGCCAGAAAACCCCTAATCAAGTGGCATAGGGTAGTAAGTCAACAAATCTCTCCCTTTGCATCAATGGCCCCCATGTGCTTGCACCTATTGTTAATACATTCAAGATGAACCATAAAGGAGAACGTCTTTCTCTAAGCATTTAGTGCATTTTTTAGTTTTTGATGATAGAACTATCATATGTGTTACATAATATAGTTTATGTTTGCCTTTTTGCCTTTCAATTTAAAACTATAGATTAAAGGTTGTTGTAAGTTGTATTGTTCAATTACAAAACTTAAAGATTTTAAGGTCCACCATTTTTGTTTTTTAATTTATTTACAACAAAGAAATGGTGTGAAGAAAACATCCAATTTGCTTAGAAGTTGACTTGTAAGGTGTTACTTATAATGGTGAAGGATTTGGTAGGGGTGAAATTTTTTGTGATGAAATTCATGTTGTGAATTTGTTTATGTTTAAGTGTTTGGATTTTGGGATGAAAGGTGGAATTGAAGCAAAACTAGTTTGTTCAAACAAACATGTTTGTGCATTTATTTTAACTTTCATTGTTTTTGTGTTATGTAGGGCTTCATTGATATTGCTTGAGTCCATCAAAATCAAAGTTGTGCATAAAAGGTAAGGTTTTTTCAAAAATAAAAATGTTGGTTGCCTTTGAAAATGTATAGTTAAATAAAAGAACATGCACATGTGATGTTATACAATGTTGCTAGTTTGCTACTTATTATGTCACTAAATGTGTTGTTTATTGTGTAATGAATCAAATGAAGACATGCAAAGCAAATGTTAAAACAAAGGTGAAGTAAAAGACTTAATATGGTAAGTCTAACTTCAATACTTCAATTATGTGATGCATCTTATATTGAAAACCATCATTGTGTATGAATGTTTAGGTTGTAGTTTAATTTGTATTCAAGTTGTACATTAATTTTTTGTGACAATAATGATGTCACATTATAATAGTGGGGTGGGTGCAAGAATGAGTGGACCAATGGCCTACAAGATTACCATGTTTTTAGTCCAAAACAAGGGTATTGGTGGGTTAGAATGGATTACAACAATTTTCCATTGGTTCCTCAGGAATGTTTTCCGTTTCATCTAAAGCCCATTTAGAGGTCCCTTTTCTTAACACATGTGCACAAGAATCATCCAAAAACCTTTTTTGTCTAATAGTTTATGGACTTTTGAAAAACCCATATTTTTTAGCTTATTAAAAAATTCATAGGTCAAATCTTACAAATGCCATCATGTAAAACTTTTCAACCTTAGTTTTTGAAATATGTTATCAAACAAAAACCAAGTCCCTAACCAACATATCATAAATAATTGGACCATTTCAAAGTCCATAAAAAATTTGTTGTCATTATAGTCCATAATGTTCGACTTTGAAAGTTTATATCTGTTTTTTTTCTTGACTAGGGAAATTAAATAAATGAAATAAATATAAATTCAAGTTGGTATCCTTAAAATAATTCCCTATAGAAAAGAATTACCTATCAAATATATATGGTCGTTAAAATGACAAGCACTTCATAAATTTTTTCAAAATGTCAAAAAACTGGTCCATTCATTCTTGCACCTACCCAATGTTAGTGGCATTGTAGTTGTATTGTAGTAGTGATGTGTTATGTATGTTGAACTTTAGTGATAAATGAATTACAAATATTAATGTATGTTGTTTGTTAGAACAAAGTTAATATCACTATAGTTCACATAGGCTAAAAATATGAGCTTCTTAATGTCTTCCACATTAGAATGTATGTAAATTTTATCAACTCATTTCACATGTGACACTAACAATTAAAATATGGCACATTTCAAGTAGACAAATTGGAATGAAAAATTGTTGTTCAAGTTTCATTTCAATAAAATAGAAAAAAACATTTCATAAAATGGTCCAATACAATTTAAAAGTTCTAACCAACAATATTTGATTATTATGATTCATCATCTTTGTGATGACCCTTTGTATGTGAAGAGGAAAACCTTTGCTATAAATAGTTTGAGCATTTTATTTATATTTATATAGTCAAATTGTATTCCATGAAAGAATCATTTCTTAAAATGCTCTTGTAATATATTTTCCAATCTTGAATGTTAATGCATATAATTTCATGTTTATATACAATGATCGAATAATGTTTTTCACAATGTATCACAATTTGGACATTGATAATGTGTGTGCAAAATCTACACCTTTACATTATGAGTTGCAATTTAGTTGCCCAATAATATTAAAACCAACTGTCATACAACTACATTTGACCCCCTATAACTAAACACCTAACTTTGTAAAATGGTATACATGGGACATAATTATTGGATAATATTATTGTGAAAACATTTTAGTCATTTGTTGCAAAAAGGTATCCATTTGTGGGATAGTAGTTTTTACATGGTGTTATAGTGAAAATAAAGAAGTTGCCCACTAGTTGTTATTCAAACAAATTTTCATGTTTTTAGTTGTAAAGGGATTATAATGGACATTCACAAATTTCATCCATGATAGATGAATGAAAAGCCACATCAACACTATTTTTTTCCTTTAGTTGTAATGTATTTGCATGTTAGTAGCATTATAGTTGTTATAGTCAAGTTGCAACATAGTGGCACAAAATTGCATGTATTTTGTATATGGTGCCATGTACAACAAATTGCATTTGGTGCAATTGTGACAACTTGTTCAATAGCACTCACACCATAGAAATATCATGAGTTGCAAATGTTTTGTATAACTCAAAAATCCAATTGCAAGGCCAATTGCAAAACCCTTTTATTTGTCATAGTGTATATTTGTTTAGATCTTTTGAAGATCCACTATTTTTTCCTTTTTTCTACCTCCTTTTGATTTTCTACTATTGAAAATCCAAATGGAGGTTATTTCTTTTTATTATGTTTTGTAAATTGTTCTAACCTCAATGGATGTAGGAATTCATTAAGGGATGTATTTTTTTGGTGTTCAAATTCATGGTGATGGGGTTATGTGGCAAGATACAAAAGCAATGGGACATTAAGACAAGTCGTTGGACTAGTTTTCTATAGACCATAATTTGACTCCAATAATTTTTACTTTAAGAATAGGGACAAAACTTGAGTAGGGTTCTTCTTTGTCTTTGAATTGTGTGGCATGCTTTTTTTTGAACCTTTAGCGAGTGAAAGCATGATCAATTAGACACTCCATGATCCTTGCATGCATAAATGGAAAGTAGCCATAAAATACACCTTCATATAGTAAACTTACAAATATTATTTATTCCAATATCCAA
Organism: Sphagnum tenellum; assembly: GCA_963921925.1. NCBI lineage: Eukaryota > Viridiplantae > Streptophyta > Sphagnopsida > Sphagnales > Sphagnaceae > Sphagnum > Sphagnum tenellum. Next base: position 11,128,336 of record OY998150.1, read on the forward strand.
TATGGGCACGTTCTTTGATTTTATACCAATGATATAAAAAAATTTGCATGTTTAATGTACATTTAAGTAGATTATAAAAATTGCAAATAGATTTTTAAAAACTTTTTTCAAGCATCTGTTTCATAGAATGTAGGTTTAAAGTAGGAAAAAATTTGATTTTTCTACTTTCTTGGAGTGAGAGCATGAATAGGTGGGTAGTTCAAACTATCACACTTGTAATTTTTATGGCAAACATAAAATTTTAAGCCATATTCAAAATTAATGTTGTCATTTTCTTAATTATTCATGTTTTCATAGACTTCAATGAGAATCATCATAATTTTTTTGGATGAATTGTGTAAACCCTAAACCCTTCAACAAGGCTTTGATGAAGATTCAATAATAAAAATCATACTGAAATTAATTTATCATTGATTAATTTGTACGTGTTGTTGTTGCCTTTTATGTTATAAAAATTTATTATTGACCTAAGGTAGTAGACATGCATGTCTGATTTTAGCTTTACCAAGCATGTATGGGGCAAACACAACTAGCTCCCTTAATTGTCGAAACCTACAACCCTTTTGGCCAATTCAACCCATATATGCCGATGTGGTAGTTACAACTCAAAGAAAGGCTAATATGTAGCCAATTTAGTTAACATGGAAACGTGAAAAAAATCAACATTGGTTGAGATATGATACTTTCCACCTTCAAGGGCCATGGTGGACTAACACCTATGTTGGTACTTGGTACCTTGACCTTTATGAGTGAGGCCTCCAAATGACCATATTAAGCCCAAAAAATGTGAGATTTGAGGTTAGAGACCCTAATTTAGTCTAAGCATGGGATATTTGGAATAGTTAAAAATAATTTAAATGAATTTTGAGATTTTACTATATACCAAACAATGTCCTTTTTTTTCATGTTGCACCAAAAATGGAGATCAATCACGGCACACCCCCCTAAAGCAAATTTGGGCCATTTTTTTTTCCCATGAAAAATCCTTTGTATAGGTTGAAATCATAAATTTTCAGGTGAAAATTTGGGTAGAAAATTCACCAGTTAAAAAAAAACATTGGCTAGAGGTAGGCTATGTAACTACTTGTCTGTCTTGAAATATCTTGAATGAAATATAAGGATGAATTATATTCCTTGAAAAGTTGGACAGAAAATTCTAGACCTTGGATGACTTCCATTGATTCACCATTTCCCTTATCTGTTTCCAATTCTCTATAGATAGGTCTGTGGTCTCCATAAGTGAGGATCAAGGGGGTGGGCTTTATGGGAATAAGGGCCCCAATGAGGTGGAGCTGAGCATGGGCCCAATTCTTTATAAAGCCCACCCCCAAGGACTATACATGGGGTAAGAGTCTTGTGTTTTTTTTTTTTTTTTAAACTTTGAAAATTTGTTGTGATACCGAATGGGTACCACTTGCATACCTACAAGGACTATACATGGTGTAAGAGTCTTGTGGTTTTTTAAAAAAAAAATTGAAAATTTGTTGTGATACCCAATGGGTACCACTTGGATACCCACCACGTATCAGGGGAAAAAAAATGACAAAGTAATTATGATTTTGTAAAGCCCATTGGCTCTTAATGTTAGGTAAGTTGTTCTCCGTGTATATTACAAAACTCAGCTCATGTTTTATACAAAAATGAAAATCTTCCAACTTGGGACCAATGTGGCCGATGTCTTTACACAAGCACCTTTTTATTTTCTTACCATATCACAAAAATATTAAGTTGCTAAACATCTCTTCTACACTTCAAAACATTAGAATTTAGTAAAGATGACTTTTGTGCATAACACATGCATAAAAACATTGCCATTCAAAATGAAAGGTAATAATTAAAATATCTTGTGAGCAAACCCACCAACTATGCACACACCACTTCACACTTGAATCGTATTTTCAAGGTGTGGATGGACCTATGCAAGTATGAATGGTGCCTACCCCTTCCCTTTCTTCATCCTTGCCTACACCTCATCTAGTTTTGAAAACAACAACATCCCAAGACTTTCAACATGAACATAATAATAAAAGATTCACACCAATCAAAATCCCCCATAATCATGTTGAGATGTAATACGTACCTTGTAACTCATTCGTTTTTGTTTCTCCTATGCACCAATATTCATGTCATGCTTAGGGTTTGGGCACTTGTCAAGTGAACTTAGGAAAGAGTAGGCCCTCTTTCGGAACTTGGCCGGTAACATAACATTAATAATCTTATGGTATGGTGCCAAATTGATTTTATAAGTGTGATATTGTATTTGAAGGTATGGATTCTTGTTATTGATGGATAGCAAATATGAATTGAATTTTTTTACTTGTCATTTTTTTTTTAATGTTCAATTTGTGAATTTGTCCAAAATTTAAATTACCAATCTTGGGACATATTCCATTTTTTTTTTCAACGGTCATTTTGGCCTTTAAGATATTAAAGTTTTTTTGCATAGAAACAATGCAATCTATGGTCAAATCTTGGAATTCAAATTCACAACAAGAAGGTGAATGAAGATAAATCCATAGCAAAAGGAGCCACACCCACCTCCTTTTCCAAACCAATTGAATAAAGATTTGACATTGAAAGTGACATGATTTGCAACCATTGCACAACACTTATGTTCTAATTATATATTTAAGTTATAAAAAATAATTTTATAATAATTTTCTTTTTTAATTATAAAATTTATCCTTGCATTTATCGAAGGGTTATGGGAAAGAAAACATTAGATTATGAATTTTACCATTTATTTTTACATAAATCCAAATGACAAACCCAAACCATGTAAAATGTAATAATTAGTTAATTTTCATCAATATGAAAATTTTTAAAGAAAATTTGCCTCAACTTTGATTTTTTTTTTGATTTACTTAGGATTTTAGGAGTGGTTACAAGTGCTAAATTAGATATTTTTCAAATGTTGATAGAGTAATTCATACTTTTTAATGTTATTCTTGAATGTATATTACATCATAATACATAGGTTACATGAAAAATATTGAATAAAAAGTCAAGTTGAAAATTTAAAAGTGTGTTATTTAAAAATGATACACTTGTAGTGGCTCATTTTATCTTCGACTTAACCATGAATCCTTCCCTTATTTCTTTCACCAATAATCAATAAAATATATCCATCCAAATATCATTTCTTCAATTTGATGTAAAACATTGAAGGATTACTAAATTGTAATTCATGTAAATGAAACATTCATTTCGAAAAAAAAGTGATCACTGTTTGTCATCTTTATACACAAACCCAAGGCACATGCTAAATAATAAGTGGTGAAATGTCTAATTAATTTAATGAATATGTCTTTGTGGGAGTTGTGCCTAGCAAAATTAGCCACCTGTGGCCTAGTGTTTTTAAAGGATTATAAGAATTGGCCTACCTTACCCACATGTGAGATTTGGCATAAATTAATTAAAATTAGATGTGCTTAAAAAATTTAATTTTTTTCCAAAAAGTTTACTTTTTGAGGAATTTGTCAAACCATTTTTTTTGATATAGAAAAAATTGTAAAGCCATTTTGCATAACATGAAGAAAATAATATCACATCCAACGTTTGAGGATTCAAAACATTTATTTGAACACAATGTTAATTCATTGCATTCAAACAATTCATACATTGAGCTAATACACTTCCCATCACTTAAAGGATTTCATCTTCAAGAATTATTTTCATTATGCTTCTTCCATATCAAAACTTCATTTTTAATTGCATCTACAAGATACAAACTTTTATATATTATCAAATCACAATAACATTGCAATATATGAATATAAGATCCAAGATCGAACTTTACAACACAAATTATACAAGTGCAAACATTCTTCATTTCCATACCACATGAAGTAAAACAAAATTGGAAAATGAAAACATGTGGGAGAATTCCATATTCAAAAAATGTTGAAAAAATAAAAAATAAAAAACATGTGGCAAGTTTGGATTGGTCCAAACTAGATTTTCAGGTTTGATAAATTATAAGATAAAAAAACAAGGAGATTCAAATTGGAACCCCTAGATGCTCTTATCCCAAACTTTGCCCAAATCTAAGTTTACCTGAACAATTGTTGTTGCCTTGGTTGATTTGATGTTGTAAAGTTTTGATGCCCATTGTGTGTGATGAGGACATTCAAGTGCACAACTTTGACATCAAGTGTGATGAGGAGATTTAGGTGCACAACTTTGATATTGAATGCAAGAATTTATTTCAAATCACAAAAACTAGTGCAGAAACTTTGAACCAACTTGTGGCACATGAACTTCATTTTGTTTTGGGTCACTATCCTATATATTAATTCAGTAAGTCTGTCAGTCCGTCTGTCGAGGTCTTGAAACTCATATCACTTTTAATAAAATTGTCCCCCTCCAACTTGAGGGCCAAAAAACTATTCAAGACCTCGAGTTCTTACTTTTTATTTTTACTTTTATGTCCATTTTCGCGCAGCAACTGCTGTCGTCGATGGGGGAGATATTTTGAGGATTTGGAGGGTGGGTGAGAAGATTTGGGTGCTCCTTTTTTGGGCTAAGGGTTTAGGAGGGTCATGATTGTTATTTTTTTCATGGAAGGGAGGAGAGGGTGGGGGTGGGGTTCTAAGGGTCTTAATAGGTGGAAGTGAACCGTAGTGGGAAATGCGAAGAATCGGGTGGAGGGGATCGACGGGGTGCATTATGCACCGGATTCACACTAGTCATATTGATGTGAATAGTTGCAAATATGCATTGTCTTGGTGGTGTGTAGAGGAACACAAGTTTTAGATTGTAGCTTTGTTGGCTTGACAAATTCTAGGGATTCCAACAAGCTAGATTAAGATGGAAAGAATTATTTCAATCAATAAAGTCCCCACTACACTTCGTAAGTGTCAATTACAAATTAACCAACTTGACCAAATGTTTTTTGTTAATAAAATTTGACTTTCTAATCCAAGAGTTGGGTGTTTAAAACTTTCCAACCTTGTAGGTGCATGTGAGGCTTAATCAACATGAGTCGAAGAGATTGATGTAAAAGTTGAAGATGAGATTGAATGGGAAAAAGTTTCAAAACTTTGTGATTTTTTAATTTCCACTTTCGAAGTTCCTTTGGCTAAATTTTGATGATCCTTGTTCCTCATTCCACCAATACAGCCAATCTTCTAAAACCCTTCGAACCAACTAGTTCTTACAAATCGTTAAATTTCAAGGAACTGAAACCAATCGATTTTGTGAATTTTTTTAATTTAAAACAAAAAAAAAACCAAAACCGAAAGATTATATAAATTCTGAAAACCCAACTATATTCCCTAAACCAATGATTCTTTGAAAAAGCAAAAAAAAAAAAAAAAACCGCCCAACATTGATGTATGTTGGGGTTTAGTTCATTTACAAGAGTAATGATTGAGACTCTCTTTTAGGGGATGAAGAATCATCATCATTGATGCAACATGGATGTAAAACAAAAGCTAACATTGTAACTTGTGCTTGGAATTATGGTTTCAGTTTTTTTTAAAAATAAAAATTATTATTATTATTATTATTATTATTATTAGTTTGTAAACTTATTTATTTAAAGTGTGATGTACATACACATAGATACCTAGGAAAGAGCCGCTTTCAAAGTGCATGAACCAAACTTATTGGAGTGAAGAAGCCCAACTCATGGTTCAAGGTTGTTTGGATCTAGTTGTTGTTGGTTTATAAGATTGAGATTGGAATCAAATCAAACTCATGTTCGGCCCAGGTCTTTTCCCAAAAGTGTATGTATTTTATAGTACATAGAATACCTCGGCTACTTCAACACATGTTTGTTGAATAATTAAATCGATTTTGAAATGTTTTTTTAATTATTTTTTGACAAATGGAATATTCTCAAAGGTCCAATAATTTCCTTCCCAAATTTTAAAAATATATGGATTAAATGAAATAAAATTTGAAAATTTCACCATTTCTAAAATTTCAAAAAATAAAAAAAAATAATAATATATAATTAGTGTCAGAGCTGCCAAGGTACTATGGTATGTGAGGGAAATCATGAGAAAGTATTTATCCCAATAAGATAGGGGAAACTTACCCAGACAGACATGAGACATTCATTCTCTTGTCTTCACTGACTTTTTTGGTTTGTCTTTCTTCTTTTTTCTCTTTAATTTTTTATTTTCAAAAAAAATTAAATAAAAATCTTTAAGGGCTTTTTCTTTTCAGGAGTACCAAGCCCAAAGGCTCATCTTGCTTTGCCTTCCTTTTATGTAAAAGTATTGGGGGGTGGGGGAAGGCATCCTTGAGACCTAGATCTAAGGGGAAGGGAAATATGTTCAATTGCTATTGTCCAGCTCTCTTTCACCAAGGTGTTATTATTATTATTATTATCAATAATTAAAAAAAAAAACCTTCTTCTTCTTTCAAAGTTGCACTTCCTTTGCCCCATTTGGAAACCCTAGCTAGCTATGTAATGCGAGGTTGCCTTGTGGGTAAGTGAGCCACTTATTTGTACATCATGACAACCGAATTCACACTCATGCACATTTTTGCTTTTTGAACAAAAACAATGGAAAGGAGGTCAAAATTGTTTTGATGTCTTTAAAGGTTAGTGTTGGGTTGTTGAAAGTCACAAGTGTGTACCTTATGTCTAGTTTAGGCCAATAATTGAGATTCAAAGGATGAGACTTAAAACTATTTTTACACTATTGAATATAGGATTTGGGGAGCTAGATTGAAGAAAACTCATCCAAAATTGTACCATCTTTGAAACTTGTAGCCTTGCTTGATCTATGCATTAAGCATGCTTGTGGAGTGAGTGGAGTGAGGGTGACAATGATGGAACAATATCACATTAAGATGCTATCCAATGTCAATTACATGAAAAAGATGAAAAATCCTACCGTAGGATACGATATGTTGTCAACATATTCATCTAGGTTATTTGTATTGTTGACATGAAGGTTGAATTATGTGATGGGAAAATTCACTAGCAATAGAATAGGTTCGAACTTGACAAATATGTGTGATTTTACTAATGATGGAACTACATTTGAAGCTTGAGTGATGCAACAACATTTGAAGATTGGGATTATATGCTTGGATAAACTTTTACAATGTGATCATGGTAGAGATGTAGTTATCAAAGTTGGGCTTTTTAATGGCAATTTCCACACACAATTTAAGCATTCCTTATAATGGTTCTAAGCATAAAACACCAATACATACAAAAGTTTATGGAGAGTTTTTAGAATTCAGATTAATCTTTCTATGAGTCACTATTGTTTATTTAAATGTTGGTCACTCGGATGTAGAAGATACAATAATATTATGTGTATCAAATGCATGCGATTGTTTTTTTTTTTTTGCTTTTCTTCCAAAAAAATCTTTTGAGAGTTCAAATGGCATAAGAACTATGTTTTGATGTGCATAAGGAATATTTCTTCTAGGTTAGTATTTCACACATTAATTCAGCCAATATCATAAACTATTTGCCTCTCCATGGGCAAATGGTAGAAATATAATTGCCACACTTCACACATCATTAACACCTTATTATATTTTTAAAGGAAAGTTTGCATTTCAATAGGCATTCATTTGCTTTGTTAGGTCAAAATACCTTTCACTTGTGCCTATATAAATATATATAATATTCTAAAAAGATCACTTAGGCTGGTCCTAAGGGCATAAATGTTTACTTACCAAGGAATATTGGTATGCCCACTAAGCATTACTCATGTAGCCTTTGTTATCGGCCCAAGTGTGAGTAGGTTCCCCAACTAAATTTTCCTTTCAAAACCATTCCATGGTAAAAACTATTCAATATTCAATATCTCCTTCACCCTAGTACTAAAGATTTCCAAATCACATTCACTAAATCTTAGTCATGTAAGGCTTTTCCAACAATACCAAGACCACATCCAAATTCCTTGATAACTTTTGGTTTTGATTTAAATGAAGTTTCAATGAAAGAAATGTTGAATATGTAATAACTTCTCCATTGTAGGTCGAAACGTTATGAAACCAACTTGGTGCACCCTACTCATCAAGGGGCTTTAGAACGGTACCAAGAGTGTGGCAAGAGGTGCCATGTTTTGGGAAGATCTCAATGTAATAAACAAACAAAACGAAACCAAACAACATATTGAGATGAAACTCCATTTGCACTTGAGAATGGTCTTAGTAGTTTTAGTATGTTTAGAAAAACTTGAGGAATTTCCTTCCTTGCAACAAATGGACATGGGGCTAAAAGTTGGAGACCAAGATATTCAAATTTTGTGAAGGCATGTCATAGTCGTGACCAGTGGATTTTTTAAATGATTTATTTATTTATTTATTTAGCCAAAGTGGCAATTGTCCATGGGAAGGTGTAGAAAAAAGTGGTGTTCATCCCTAAGAAAACTTTAGCCAAAATCTGGCTATAAAACCGCATACTGAAGCAAACATTTGTAATGATCCTTGTATATTTCTGTCTACTTACTGGAAGCAAAATATCACTAGTGATATGGACATGGTGATTTTTTTTCCACCTTTTTTGTTTTCCTGACTTCTGGCTATTGAAAACCCCTCTGCTCCGGCCCATGCCAAAATGACTTAATTTCCTTATTTTTTCATTTTTCAGTTTTCATTTCACCTTTTTTTTTTTGGCTATTAAAAAACAAAAGGCTGTGGTCTTGACACTTTTGGCAGGTTGATGAAAACATGGCCAAATCTATCTAAACATCACGTGTCGAAAAAAAGTGTGAGACCCCAAATGGAACCAGCAAGCTCCTATTGGGAAGTGACAAGAGTGGGACCAAACTCATTTTGCACCCAAGATCTAGCCTAACAACCCCCTCCCTCCTCTCACACCAAAGCCAAAAAAACATATTAAAAAAAATGTTAAAAAAATGTTAAAAAATATTAAAAAAAGATTAAAAATATTATTTAAGATATTTAAAATATATATATATATAACAACCTCTCTGGCTCAGCACTTTAAAGGCCCACCTAATCCTAGCCCCACTTATGGCATTCATAGAGGGTGAGTACTGGTTTGGGCAACTTACTCCTTTTAAGGGTCAAAACAAAGACCTTGTGTTGCTTTTTTGAACTTGACAAAAATGCAAAGAAAAGGTAAGCTCACTTTACCATGAGCATATCATCATTATTATTATTATTATTATTATTACTATTGTTATTATTATTATTATTGTTATTATTTTGTGCCACAAACCATTTTTCCATTGTTGAGAGTAGCATTGCCCCTAACCACATCTCACCTCATCTCATTTCTGGCTTCAGCAACTCCACCACATACCCACCCTACCTACCTACCTACCTACCTACTTACTTACCTACCTACCCACCCAGCACCCTAGCCTTCTAGCCTTCTTCATTACCCCTTCATCCAAGACCATTGAATTTGAGACCTAAGTACCCAATTAATATGCATAGGACTTATTTTGGATAAGATTTCATGTCCTTGTGAGAAAGGATAGTAAATGTTCACATTCAAGTACTTTTCTTAGTTCTAATCTGGAATGCCTGCATAGCTATATATATAATAATAATAATAAATATATAAATATATAAATAAATAATAATAATATTCTTTTGCAGTAGGCTAGATCTGCTTCAGCTATTAAATGTCAAGTTGAAATGTCAAGTTCATTAGTTACTGGCATCTGCCCTAAGTTCTAACCTAGGGTCAGCTTCCACATTGAGAAAATAAATAGGTAAATTAATTTCTTTCAAAAAATCTAAAAATTGAAAAATAAATATTTGGGTAGCTTTTCTTTTATTATTATTTTTAATTTTTCTGATTTTTCAGAATATTCTAATCATATTAGAGAGTTATGAGTAAACTCAACCCTGGTTTGGGGTTGCATTAGGGTATCTCTCTCTCTCTCTCTCTCTCTCTCTCTCTTTGTGTGGCATTCTCACCCTTTCTCTTGAGCTCTCCTTAAAATCATCCCCTGTTGGGGACCCAACACTCCAATCTAGGCACCAGAGGGCTTGAGTTTGGTCCTGTGATTTGTGGATAAGTCTATTGCCATATGAGTAATAAGGCTTTATTATCATTTAATGAGTAAATAATCCAATTATCCACATTATTGTGGCTTGCCATAATTATGATGGTTTTTCATCACCTCAACGTCATAAATTTTTTAATTAAAAAATTATTTCAATATTTACAGCATTATTTAATAATGAAACTCACCCTAGGGTAGTAGAGGTAACTTAAGTATAATAAATGCTTGATTTTACATAACTCTGAAGCCTTCTGCAGTTGAGAATCAAATTAAATCAAATTAATTAATTTTAAAATTATAAATTAAATTAATATTAAAATTTAAATTTAAAAAAATTATTAATGGGTTGGGAGTTTCCTATTTGAGGAGGTAGCCTTATGCACTGGCCAAAAATACTGGACGCACCAGCGGCCACGTTGCCCATCGTTAGTTGAGATCTTAAACGAGATATTAAGACCTGGATATGTTTTGGTCTGTAGCTTTTTCTTAGGGCAGAAATTCAATCGTAGTCATTATTTGAGATCTTAATTGAGATGTTAAGATCTAAATTTCTGTTTAGTCCATAGCATTTCCTTAGGGAAAAAAATTCCAATCATGGTCATTATTTGAGATCTTAAACAAGATGTTAAGCCCTGAATATTTTATTATTATTATGATTATTTTCCATGGCTTTCTTTTAAAGGCAAAAATCTAATCACCACCATTATTTGAGATCTTAAAATGAGATGTTAAGACCTGATTCATTTTTTCTCCATAGCTTTTCTTTAGGGCAAAAATCCAATCACCGTCATTAATTTGAGATCTTAAATGAGAGGTTAAGACCTGAAAGATGTTTTTTTTGGGTCTATAGGTGTGTATGTTTGTGTGTGTGTGTGTGTTTTTTTTTTCAAAAATTATTTTTTTAGGGCGAAAAAATCCAATCCTTTCATGTCGGCATGTTATGAGGTTACATTATCCGTGTTACAAACCTGCAGAAAAAAGGAGCTTGTAAGTTGCTTACACTTTTGTTATTGTCACCCCCAATCTAAGCTATTTGTGGTGGTGGGTCATTCATTCATTCATTCATTCGTTTATGGTCTTGATGAAGAGCATGAAGCTCTCCTCCTGACTCATCTTCGTAAAATAACTTAGTACTGTCATGACCATGACCACATTCAGCCAACAAATGGAGTACTTACACAAAAGGGTGTCGTTTGCCTGAAAGACTTTCCCAAAGATGGTACGGAGATGAAGGTATTATGTTGGAAACTTGGGAAGAACTAAATTCTCTCATTATTGTGGTTGTAGCCAATGGTTGATTTTTTATAGAAAAATTTAAAACTTAGATTTTTTTAGTTATTTTTTGAAAAAGCCAAAGTGGTCGTCATCCATAGAAACATTTGAAAAACAATGGCGATCATCTATAGAAAGATGTGAAAAATGAGGCAATTATCCATAGGGAAATTGGAAAAAATGGCGATCATCCATAGGAGGATGTGGAAAAAGATACAATCATCAATAGGAAGATTGGAAAGAAAATGGCAATCATCCATAGGAAGATGTGAAACAAATGTTGATAGGAACATGTGAAAAAAGAAGCAGTCATCCATGAGAAGATGTGAAAAAAATGACAATCAACCATAGAAAGATGTGAAAAAAGAGACAATCATCCATAGGAAGATTGGAAAAAAATGATGATCATCCATAGGAAGATGTGGAAAAAAAAGCAATCATCCATAAGAAGATTGAAAACAAAATGATGGTCATCCATAGGAAGATGCGAAAAAATTGGCAATCATCCATGGGAAGATGTGGAAAAAGAGGCAATCCATAGGAAGATGGGAAAAACATGGCGATTGCCCATAGGAAGATGTGGAAAAAATGATGATCATCCATAGAAAAATGTGAAAAAAATGACGATCGTCCCTAGAAAGATTTAGCCAAATCCACCAGATATGAAGTACAAATCTTTAATTATCCTTCTATTTTTATTTGGCTATGTGCTAAAAACCCAGTATAAGAAATCTTGAAATTTTTACCGATTTTTCTCCCTTCTGGGTATCAATAACCTCCAAAATCACTAAAGTTTCAAATTTTTAGTTTTAAATTTCACTTTTCGCCAATAAAATAAAAAGGGCTGGTTGTAACTTGTGATATGGGTTTGTGAACCTCCCCCCCCCCCCCTAAACAACATATGACCCGGTGTTTAAAAAAAAAAAAAAATTCAATTTTGTGATGTAGCTGAGTGATGATCATCCATAAGCCGATATATCTAAATTTGGCTATTAACAAAATAAAGGGGAAATAATTGAAACATCTTAATATGTTTTTTAGGTACCAAATTTGGGGTCACTAATGATGCATCCACCTTTGATGGACAAACTTCTTTGTGGAATATTATTTCCAAGATTAAATATTATCCCCTGCCCCCCCCGCCCCCCAAAGTGATCATTTTTTTCCAATTTTTAGTTGTTGCATCATTGGCTAGGATCTCAAAAGGGGTTTAGCATTAAATGACAACAGGTTTTAGAACCTGTCTAAAAAAAATAGTTAAAAATATAATATAATATAATATACTATAAAAAATAGAAAGAAAACCAGTATAAAAAACTACTACCCCCAAAATAAAAAATTAGAGTCCAAATGTGGTGAGAAAGTTTCAAATTTTTTTTTTCGGAAATTTGGGTAAATTTTTCCAAATGGTGTTTTTTTAAAAAAGAAGAATTTTAAGTGTTTTTTGAGTTTGTAGTAGCCAAGTTTCGATAAAATTATTTTAAAAATTTTAATAAAATAAACTACCAGATTCAAATCCTAAGATCCAGAAGCGTAGCCAAAAATAAAGAAGAATGCTAGAATTTTATTTGATTTTTGATCTAGATCTGGCTTTAAAAAATTCTAGCATCTGGCTAAAAATTTCAACCCACAATTCAATCTGGCTAAATGATTTGATGGATGATCGCCACTTTAAGCTACATCACAAAATTGAATAAATTTATTTATAAATAAAATAAAATAGAATAGAAAAAAGAAAAAAGAACCAGATAATGTACCTAGCAGCATAATGTCTCTCACCTGCCATTTTTTTTAAATTAAAAAAAATCAAAAAATTGCATTCATTTTGTCATATTCTGGTAACTGCAAAAGCAATAATAATAGATTATATTTGTCTTGCCAGTTCCTAGTGGCCCAGTTACTTAAGATGCGCTTTACATGCGTCGGTTGCCGCTGCCTCGGGACGGGCGCACTCACTCACTCACTCACTCACTCGCTTGGGGTCATGCGTCCAATGGATGAGCTCCAATGGGACCACCATCCTGCCCTGGGATCCCGGGGGCGGGGGGGGGGGGGGGAAGAGAATCGGATGAATGCGAGGTCCATTCTCGATGAAAATTTGATACTTTTGGATGCAAATCAAACGCTAGGGTCGTCGTCGCTCGCCTCCCTTTACATTAGGAGCTGGAGTAGTAGTGAAGGTTCTTCCACGCGCACGACAACACAAGGAGGAGGAAGAGGAGGAGGAGGGGTTTTTGTTTTGTTTTGTTTGGTTTTTGTTTGTGATGCTTGTTTTTTTCCTTTTATTGTTCAAGTGGGTTTGGTTGATGGTGTTTCGCTCTCTCTCTCTCGTTTTTTTGGAGGGGTTGTGTGGGGGGTGGGGGGCCTAAGGGAGGGAGGCAAAATCTGTGGGTGGGGTGATTTTGTTGTTGTTAGACGAGGGAGGTCGCGAGGAGGTCGTTAGAAGAAGAGGCGTTGGAGGAGACTCGATCTTTCTTTGATGGGTCGTGAATGGTTTGCTCATTAAGATTGATCTCTACTCGAGATTTTTTTCTCGTTGGGTGGTGAGAGACCGATCTATCTCGTGAGGTCAAGGAGGGGAAGAAGACGAGGAGGAGGAGGAGGAGGAGCGGGGACCCCAGGAATCGGAGGTGGTGGTTCTTCCCGGCGGAGACCCCAAGAAGCGGAGGTGGTTGTTGTTTCCTGGCGGAGACCCCAAGAATCTGAGGTGGTTGTTGTTCCTGGCGGACACCCCAAGAATCTGAGGTGGTGGTTCTTCCTGGCGTCAGTCAGACTGGAAGCCCTAGAGACCAGCGAGGAGATGGCTCGCGGGTGCTCCCACTGTGGCCATAATGGTCACAATTCTAGAACATGCCCTGATCGAGGCGTCAGGCTATTCGGCGTCAGGCTCACAGACGCTGCGGGCGTGATGAGGAAAAGTGCTAGCATGAGCAATCTGAGCCACTATTATGCTGGCAGCAGCACCAGCAGCGCCAACAACAACAACAACCCTCCGTCTCCTCCGGAACATTCTCTTGGATCTGGAGCCACGCCGATTGATGGATACGTCTCCGATGGTCTTGTACACACATCCAACAACGCAAGAGAGAGGAAAAAGGGTACCGACCTACATATACGCACTCTTCTTCTTCTTCTTCCCATTTCTTGAGCGTCTGGCCGGCTGGCGCACTGTCTGCAACTTTGCAGTAAGCAGGTCAACAACAGAAAGGGTTTGGTTAGATCTTTACTATGCTGTTTACAATATATTTTGTGGGAATTTTTTGAAGCATTTGATCTACATGAATAGATTGATTCCTGGAAGATGATGCATTTGTTGTGTGTTACTGTGTCAGATGATGTGCTGCTATGAATTAGTGAATAATGAATGCATTGAAGACAAAAGAATAAACCAAGTGGAATTGGATCAGACATGGGACATTAGGAGGTTTTCCAAGATGACCCATCAAGATTCATTGCTGGATGGATGGATAGAAAGGAAGTTGGCAAATGGGGATCTTCTGTAGCATGTCTCTCAAATGTGTCTTCATCGTCCGAAGCTCAGAAAGAATTCCTAGGTACTTACTATGAGTAGAATCAAAGCTCTAGCTTGTTTAAGACAGCAGCAGGAGACCCAAATGAACAACATCGGCTGTCTCCTCTCTCATGATAATGATGATGTGTGGGTTGTTGAGATTGTGAGGTAATAATGCAGGCAAATGTTCCAAATTGTCATAAGTCTCTGATCAAAAGGTCACATGACTCTCTTGTTCAGCTGTGTAGCAGAGTGCAGCTCTTCATCCCTGAAGTTTGCCTGCAAGGGAAAACCTTTACTACTTTGAGCGCACTTTTTTTTGTAGGGTGCTTCTGAAGTTTATCTCTTGTCTTTTCTCACCTGCTGTATATTTTATGGAAGCATTAGCATGGAAAGCACTATTGATGTGAGCTTGGGGAGCATAACTGTACAAAATAGTTTCTGGTCAACAATCTTATGTGAATTTCCATTTGGTTGTGGGGGTGCCAGGAGTACCATGGACAGAGGAAGAGCATAGACTGTTCTTGCTTGGGCTTCAGAAACTGGGGAAAGGAGATTGGAGGGGTATCTCTAGGAACTATGTTCAAACAAGAACTCCAACACAGGTGGCCAGCCACGCCCAGAAGTACTTCATCAGACAGAGCAACCTGAACAAGCGGAAAAGACGGTCTAGTCTGTTTGACATCATCTCAGAAAAGGTCTGTACTTTCTACATGGTTTTGTTATTTTTCTGTTTATCAAATGCAATTCCTGTGGTAGTCATGACAGCACGTAGGATTCTGCAGCTTTGTTGAGTTGGCACTTACTGTGTTTTTGTCAGTGGGAAGGAAGTATAATATGTGAGGCAAATTCTCCCTGATCCTTGTTTGTGATGCCCTCTATTTTGTCACTCTATTAGCTAGTTTGCTTGAGGTGTAAGTACTCAGATGGTTGATGGGAACCCCTGCTCATATTTGTTGTGTAAAATCCCTTGATCCTCCAGTGCAGTGGGATGAAGGCCAAAATCTGCCTTTATTCTTCTTTGTGTAGAAATGATATAGTATCTGTGAGGGCAGTGATACATGAGGTCTTTACTTGCTGATTATGTCCCCTGAGAACCATTATTGTAATTGTCTCACAGGGTCCATCCCCAATGTTGGAAGAGCCAATTCCAAATACATCCTCTGACATGACAACTCTGCTTCCCCACCTAAGCCTAGGGCCAAGTTCAATGTTTGCCCCAGGGCTGTACTATGATTCACAGGGATTTGGAATCCCAGTAAGACCATTTGGTCTACCAACTCACATGGAAGCACCAGAGGCTGTTCCTGTGATGTCTTTACGGAATGGCCTACTAGGAGCATCCACTGAGCACTTACCTGATGGAGTGGGACCAGCATTCAATGCAGATGCTGCCAGACCCATGCTGCAACAGCCAGTTGCTCTTTCTTCCCCTGGAGGAATTGTCAACCTCCCATATGCATTGCCCATGTGGCCAGGCATAAGTGGCCAGGCTTACAGTAGGCCTGCAAATCCACCTCTGATGAACTCCAAGCTTGTTAGGCCAACAGCATCAGTTCCTACTGCACCTATGAAGATCGAGGAGGCAAATGAGATGTCTCAGTTGAGTTTGGGATTATCACCTCCCGAGCCATCACAGCTCACTTTGAAGCTTTTGGACCCACCCTCAAGACACTCATCTGCCTTTCATGTCAACTCATCTTTCAGCTCTAGCAGCATTAGTTCAAGTGGCAATGCGATCAGTGTTGTGTGAGGAGAAGCAAGCAGATTTTGACATGTATATTTACCTTCTTGTCAGATGCATCCTAGGAAAAAGGAAAAATTGATGGAATTGGGTAAACAAGTGATGTTTGGGAGGGGAAGGGAGGGTAACCCCCTGGATCTAAATCCTATAAACCCTAAAGTTTGATGTATGACCAGCATCATTATGCACTTATGTTCCCAGTTTATTATCCTTCATATGGTTCATGATCATGGGTCCTTCAATTACAGAAGATAGAAAGGAATTTTCAGCTTTGACACTCTGATTTTCAGTGGTTTGGTGTTTGGTCCAGAGATCAACCTAACACTCCTGCTAGTCTTGTCAAATGGTAGTTGGATCAAAATTGGAGCAGTGCATCAAAACTTCAACAAGTGGTGCTGCAAATCTAGCCATAGTTGGAAGTGTAACTATCACCATTTCTCAGATGAAGATGTCTGAATGTTTGGTCAAGCCATGAAACACTATGTTAAGTTGCACAAAGATTAACTAAATGCCATCCGCCTCTAACACTAATGAGACTATTTCAACTTTCTTCCTTTTATTGAAGGTTCAGCCCACATAAGCTCACCTAGAGGGAAAATCAGATTCAACAATTCAATTCTATGGATGCTACTAAGGCTCGTAGGCTTAGGCTCCAATGTTTTCAAACCATATACCACATGCCTATTTGAATAGAAATAATTCAAGAGGTCATGAATGAAATTGGAACCTGATGAAATTTAAGTTATTAAATATCCATCTATCCTCCATTAAACTCAACAACTCAATCATGACAATTTTGGCAAGTTTAACATACTTTAAAATGTTATGAAGTCGGATGGTAGAATAAACAATGATATTTCAGATTTTGGTCAAAAGATAGCTAATACTAGGAAGGCCCAAAGCAACTTTGGCAAATCTTTTCATTGTCATTTTAAACATGGATATTTACACATCTAGGGTGGATGCACACTTAACACTTTAGTATCCACTTGTTCAACAACCCCCATATTTTCCTTTGTACAAAATATATCCTTCACAATATTCAAATGGGTGTTGAATAACTCATCAATTTCTCAAGCAACTATTAATGAGGATACACAATACCAAAAGCCTTATTCACCCCATGTTTTCAAAACATGTTTGCAACAAGAAAATATTAATTTTTAGGCTACCTTTGAACAGTGGGGCTTGGCACCTTCCACGACTTGGTAAAAAATGCCCATGGTTAATGTTTGCATGACATTTAACCTTTGTGTGAAAATCCTAATTTGTCCAAACGTGGTTTGTTTGGATAGTCGAATGTTAAATGTTCAATGCCATTGTTGAAATCTATAATCCATTTCATCAAAATTGTCCCATGCATACCTTACACAAGAAACTAGAAACATGGGAATGAGTTTGATCTAAAAGCAATGAAGGGATACAAAAACACTTCATTTAATTTTTTCTAGGTTAGTTTGTTTGCTTGCACCAAATCAATGAGAAACATGTCACAGGTTTGTGCAAGATTAATCAAGCTTGAACACTTGTATAACAATGGTATGGACAACATTAATTTGTTCAAAGATTTATTCCAATGGACAATATTGTCTTCAAAACACAACATTTTTTTTTTTTCCCCAAGGACCATCAATATATCAAATGGCAATTAAGTTTGTCACATGTATGAAAGTCAATAAATTTATTTTTCTAAAAACTATCCCAATAAACTCTATGGTTATAATAACATTTTGACTTCATTGATACAAGTATTGTAGGTTGGTTGATAAAACCATCAATCTTGTGATCACAAAATATCCTAGTTCAATAAATGAAATAAATGTGTTTGCAAGGAATAAATTTCCTTCCATTCCTTAAACTTGTTAACAAGTTACAAAATTAGGACAAGTGCAATTACAATTCATCTCAATGGTCGTTTCATACATCACGGTTGTAAAAGATCCCCCATGAGATTCGATTGAATAAACACATGCATATTGGGATAAAAAACATTTCAAGCACTCACAAAATAATAGTTTTAAGGTGTTTTCCAAACAATCACCTACTATCATGCTCCTTTTTAACCAAAACATGACCTACAAATTTGTTTATCATGTTTCACAATCGGAATGTCATTCACATTTTGGTTTCCAACCCCAATGTTGGTTATGTAGGACAAAAGATTCTTCATAAAACTTAAACAAAGATTAAACCTTTTGTGGGAAATTTACCATATTGTTGCCATTAAGTGGATTGCAATCCATGCTTCACAATGGATTCTAAAACAAACAAACTACAAAATTAAATATAATGATGGCCATTTTGACTATACAATATTATTGGCTTGGATTATTTTTTCTTCACACCTATGCACAAACCTCTTGTTGCATAGATAGAAAACAACTTGACTTTTCAATCACTTTCATTAATTTTCCCCATTTCTAGAAAAGCTATAAAAAACTTATTGACACATTTTGTTATGGGCATGAAAACAACAAAAACAAAAAGATTTTTAAGGTATGTCATGAAAAAAAACAAAAAAAAGGGCAAAAGTAGGCTTAAATTTAATTCCAAACACAAAACACAAGAATCAAAACAACATGAAATATGAAAGAAAAAAGTTCAAAACATAATTTATTTCAATAACATATGAAAACATGAAATGAGATGAACAAAACTATGACCAATGTAAGATCATATTCAAATTGGTGTTGAATATATTGAAAATATTGGGTGGATTTACCTTTATTTATACATCTACGGGGATCTTACTCAAAAAAGTTTCCATTGAAGTTTCCATATGCCCACCATCCAAAGAACCCTTTTGAAAACCCTAATAAATTGTGTGTAAATTATACATTGATTATAAATAAATTATAAATGAACTATATGTTAATTACAAGTTGACTACAGTTAATTACAAAACTACATGTTATAGATGAAAAGTGAATGGTGTGGATGAATTCCATAAATGATGATGTTGGTGATGGTGATGATGGCATTGATGCCGATGATGGAAATGTTAGTGATGATGTTAGGGATGCCATCTATGACACATTCAATCAGTAATTCATTCAAAATGATTGATCAAAACAATTTCAATAATGATTTAAAACAATGTCATTGGTCACAAAGTTTTTCTTGCACACGTGCTTGAACTTATTCCAAGGATCATGTAAAAATGTTTTTGTATATGTTTACATGGGAATAACTATTAATGAGTAGATTGACATGTGAATATGAACCTAAATGATATCACCATCCCCTATTTCCATTGGAACATATAGGTATGGTCATGGGAATAGGGGGGGGGGGGGGGGGGGTAAACACTACCCATAAAATTGCAAGTCTGAGAAAATAATGGATTTTCTTGGCTCATATAAATTTGTTTAAATTTTTTGGAAATTTTTGTCAAGTTATATATATATATTGAAAAGAAACCTTGATGTGAATGGGTGTTTGTTATTCAATTAAAATGTTTATATATAAAAAAATGGTGGACCTAACATATTTGATTGTAAGAAAATTTCATAATTTTTTTAGATAATATGTATACAATTTTTTTTTGGGTATGTTAATTTTAAGCTTCACACAAATATCAACAAAAAATTGGATGATTGTTGAGGTGATTGAGTGAGCACTCCACATAAATTTAAAAATTTCTGAAATATTTGAGTGTACATGAGATTTTCCAAGTATTATTTTTTGTGAGAATGTAAATTCAATGGATATTCAAAGAGTGTTTCTTCAATGTCCACATGACTAGATTAGATGATTGATCCTATTGTGGACATGACTATCTAATGGTGGATGGAAAAAGTTTACAATGAAACATTTGATTGTAAAATATTGTATTCATTGATTTTGTGAAATGCACATAGATAGCAAAAAGTAGAGCATGTTGTTTAAATTCACATGAATGTGCATGGCACATAAATATCAACCAAGGATATTAGTCCATGGTAGACTTCCCATTAATGTGTTGGGGTGTATATTCCAAATTAGTTAAAGTGCTTGTGCATTAAAAAAGCTTATGGATGAAAAAGTTTGAAACTTAGATTTTTTGTGCAAATGTATATGAGAGGAATGTAAAGGGAGCTCCTTTGAGCCCCATTGTTAGGCATGTGCAAATCCTATGGTGTCCACATTACTACATTGTCAGGCGCTAGCACTAACCCATGTTTTATAGTAAAAAATTCTTGGGCAATGTTTTGCAAAATTATCAATCTAGCCAAGGATAAAGGTAAGTGAATGACATTTACAAGGTAATCTTAAGGGTAAATATTTGTTGTTTTTGTAACATTTACCTTATGGATATAAGTGAGTAATAATGAAGTAAATAATGTTCATACAACTATGGCACCATGAGAAGTGTTGAAAATCAATTAGTTGCGCAACTATCATTACAAACATAAACTTAAAGAGCTCATCCTTTTTTTAACACCAAAAATGATGGGTTTTGTACAATGCAAAATTTCCTTCCTAAAGTGGGGGAGGGAACTTTTTCCTTTTTATTGTAATTGATTGAATTGATCAAGAATTATAAAATCATATAATTCCTTCCCTTCCACTTCCTCTTCCTTTGATGCATTGTCCTTCATCTTGTTATGTTTTCATGGGGTAATGGAACTAAAGAAAAAGATTAAGAAAATTGTGTCAATATTTCATCTTTCATTGACTAAAGAACCTAAAAAGAAAATTAAAATATCATAAAAACAAGCTTGATCTTTATGTAATGTAATGCTCTTGGACTAAGGTGTACTTGAAACAAAGGCCCCTTTTGTTTGCTTTAGGAAGGCCTTTATTTTGGGAACACCCTAGTCCGAAGCATTACCCTACACATGTAACATTAAAAACATCCTTAGGGAGAAATTAATAGCAATGAAATGTAATCTTTGAGAACTTTCATAACACATTCCAAACATTTGCATAGTGGTCAATGGTGGGATAAACTAAACAGGTTACAAAAAATAAGGTAATAATTTATTCAAGACAATTATTGTAAACAATACAATTAGTATTTAAGAACCACAATTCAAGAAAAATCAACATAACCTAATGCATTCAAAAATGTGAGATGCAATACATAATTTGCATGGAAATAAAAGTTTCCTAGGTTATAGTTTTGACCACCAATCATTTACATTGCTATAAACCATGCAAAAGCTCTTAAGGCATTCCAATGTGGGTTTTGTTTGGTAAGTTGTTCGTGTGTATTGAAACCAACATATTTAAGTTAACCAAATAAGGCCATAGTTTGTCCAACAATTAATTGCCATTTACTTCATTATATGGATGAGGTATAATGTAGGAGAATGAGACATTTCGCATGCACTTATATAGACAATAATTTATTAACAAGGTATTGTTTGGACCTAGTTGCTTAACCCTAGACTAATCTCCTTCAACATTTCCTATCCATCTTTTTCAGAACTAATTGTTGTTTCAAATTTGAAGGATGGGCGACATCTATTTCCAAACACTTTTGAACACCCACACCACCGTGTAAGATTTAGCCATAACTTTCCTTCAAACAAAATTTGAACCATAGGCTTCAAGTTGGGCTACAATGGATAACCAAACTGAAAATGACAAACTTTCAATGTCAAATTGAAAATGACACATTTCCAAAACTCACAGTAGCTTGGTCATGGGCTTAGAAGCTTGTTCCATTACCATACTTTAAAAGTTCATTGTTAGTAAAAAAATTTGAACTTTGAACATATTAGGTACTTTGCAAATGGTGAAACAAAGTATAAAAAGATTTTATCTAGATTTCCTTCCTATATTTCAGGTCTTGTTTTCATATATGTTGGGATTAAATTGTTATATAATATAAAACGAAGTGATGTTGGTCATATGGAAATTTTATACTCAAATTTTATAAACAAATTTGAGATATGAAATAGTGTTTTTAAGCTTCACTCAATGACCGAATCAATTGACAATTACCAAAATGTTCAAAAGTTGATATTCATGTAATGCAACAAAACTAAGAATGAACATAAAGTTTAGAATATGTTGTGGGTGTAGAGGATGTGAAATTGAAGTTGGGTGAAATTGCACAACTCATTCCACATAATGTTTTTTTACATTGTTTATATTGATAAGGCTATGCAACACATGAGAACACCTTTCATTTGATCGTTGATAAAAATGCATCCAATACACAAAGGAGGATCCTACATGAACATGATAGAACATGAAATCTAAAGAAAACTAGACATGAAATTTACATAGAGAAGAAAGACCAATTTCAAAGTGCAATTATAATAATCTGAAAGTAAAAGCTAAAAATTCAAAGGAGAAAACACAAATAATTTTAAAGAGGAATTTCACCAAGCTTCAAAAAAAAAAGAGAATCAATGGAAATGATCATTGACAACCACAATTACAAAAACAAGAAAGCAACACAAGAATAGAAAACAAACTTCAACACCAATTGGTGTGATTCAAAAGGTAAATGTGTTGATCATAATTTAACAATATTTAAAGTTGGTTTTTACATGTAGGATAAAGCCCTAAGGTGGAGGCATTCTTGAAATAAAGGGCCTAACACAAGGTGCCAATTAAGTTCACATTTGGGGATGTCTTCCACCCTTTTGTGTTGTCCCTAAAATCTTTTTATGAAAAACCTGCCACTTCTCCAAAATCAAAAGATTGAAGAAAAGAAAGAAAGAAAGAAAGAAAAAACACTGGACGTTATGGCAATCTTATATAATCTAACCACAATTTGAGCTCCACATTGCTGTGTGCTACCAATGACAATGGACTATTTTACTTTTTATTGTATTTTCATATGGTTTTCAATAATTCATCATTAATTATGTCAATGTCAAATTTAATTTAATTAATATACATTTCATGGACATGAAAAGACACATGTTAATTTGTTTTTTCGTATCCATGTTGGTGGATAGAAGAAAAGAATGAAATAGTAATAAAATGGAAGTATTTATTAGGAAAGGCGAGAAATATTTATTAAGAAAGTTCATAGGAAAAGGAAGTAGTTATTTTAAAAAATTTGAAATAGTTAGGCTTGAAAATGAAGTAGTTATTTTTGAAATTGTCTTTGGAATGGTCCATGGACGACCATATAAAGGATTCCAAAAAATCCCCATATACGAATTTCGATTACTAGTCATTAAAATTAAACCATACATAAAAGCCATGTAACACCTTTGAAAATAATCATTGGTGTTGGGCGGGTATCAAAAATAAGACCAAACCCCAATGGTTATCATAAGGTTTTTAAGGTTGATAACCATGATTTTCAATAAAACAAAGAACCAATTTTGATATATACCCAAGGTTTTCAAAAATGGAAATTAAAAAAATAAAATTGTCTATATGACTTGGGCTTCACATTGTTATGCCTACTAATGACGATCAACCACTTTATGTGAGTATTTGGGGAATGAAGATATAGTTTTATTGTTTATGTTATTATGTAAATGTAATCGCATTTGTGACACATTGTAAAATGATTATTTTGGGTTGATTCCAAATGCTATTTCAACTACATATGCTATTGTGAAAAGTTTGCAAGATGAATTGTCTAGTTGTTGCATGACATTTGCATATGAATATAGTAAGTGTTTTACATTTATGATGTTAGTTAATAATTGGATGGTGTCGTTTGGTAATTTTCTTGTTGTTGATCCATTTGAATCATATATTATGCAATGAAGGTCTAGTGTGGATGCTTGTATTTGGACTAAAATCCAATGATTATTGTTTATGAAAACATGTTGAAAACAATTGATGAAATATCTATGTATATTATGTTTGTGTATGTGTTGTTGATATCCTAACAATTGTAATTTTTTGAACATATAATATTTGCAATGTGATTGTCAAATGTTGATCATTCAACCATCCATTTGGATCGAGAAGAATGTTTTCATGATTTTGAGGTAATTACAATTCTTCATGTCAATAATCAAGGATATTGACTTCAATATTGTCATTATCTGAGTCATCGATCATAATTAAATGTTTGTCCTTTTTTTTGTAAGATTTCATTGGATAATTATTTTGGATGTTTTTGGTTATATGCTTTGGAATAGGTTCCAACATTTCCAACAATCCTTCTTTAAAGTTAGCATCGTGTATGTCTTGGATAGTAATATTCCATAAGATTATGAATCCATCTATGGATCGTAAACGTGATAAGATTGCATATTTGCTATGCATATTTAAACCAACGTTATGAGGTGATGGAAAGAAGGTTATTTATGTAGGTGGTTAGGAGAGAAGAATGAGATGGTTAGCCTTGAAAGAGGTAGGACATCATACATAAACAAATCTTATATATAAACTCATTACGTCTGTCCGTGACAGAGCTTAGGTCCGTCACAGACAGCCGACCGGGTTCGGCCCGACACTCTTGGACCCTCGGATTTCCACCGACCGGGCCCGCCATGGGGGGTGCCGGGCTGGGTCCATCGCAGAAGGCCGACTGGCTCTCTAGTCTCCTGCACGGGTGGAACGGGCACGGCCGTTCTTTGGTTCCCAGCACGGGCGGAGCGTGACCTGGAGGAGGAGCACTGCACTAATGCAGACGAGAGAAGAGGAGGAGGAGGACAGAGGAGAGAAGAGAAGAAGAGAAGAGAGATCTTGATTGGAGGTGATTGAGATTCTTTCATGGGCACCCACTAGTAACAATAATTTTTATAATGTATATGAGTTTATATGAAAACCCATTGTCTCTTTTCTTTCTTGGATGTTCTCATATGGTTCCCAGTATTTCATCATTATTTGTGTCAGATTTTTCATGTGTTGTGCAATGTTTCTGGACAACTGACTATGATCCTGTTGACAGAATTAGGTGTAGAATTTGAGACCAAAGACATTGGATTCTTTCTTTGCAATCATCCACAACAATGCACAACAAGCAGTTGCAGCTCAACAAGGAAGCTGCAGGATGGGTGGTGGAAGATGAGGATTGGGGTCTTAAATGCCGCAGTAGGAGATTAAATGCTGATATATTTGGCAAGCCTGGAATGGCATGGTCAAGAGCTCAAGCCTCCAACATATGTACATTAAAAGAAGGCCCTTCCCATGAATCTACTCAATCTCCAAGAAAGAGTTGCACAGTTGTTGTGCCTTCCCTGCTGTTCTGTACACACCTCTGCATAAATTTGACTAATCCATTACAGCAGGAAACCCAGACCCCAAATGTGCACCATTATGCATAAGACCCTATTTGTGACTCAAGAAACAGACACCTTCATCATACCATAGCCTGACACTCATACACAACCCATTTGAGGAACACAAGACTAAAACCTGAATTAACTTAGTGACATTCATAGATACATTGAACCCAAGAGCATGAACAGGGAACACTTGATATAAATATTGAGGTTTGACTTACGCTATGTCAAATCTGATTAACATCAAAATGGTGAAGTCACTAGCCAATCTTGCCACCCAGCTTTCTGCCACATTACCACCCGCACTATACTGTCAAGAGTCACTATAGTCCTCAGCCCTTCCCATCTCAGAGATTCACTAAGGGCTCAGAGCACAAATGACCCTAAGTTCATGGAAAAATATTTTCAAATCTGAAAACAAGCAATGTGAGTTGAACATAGAGTGGACCATCAAAAGAAGGTGACATATTAGAGCTCCATTTATCCAGGTACATATGTTTTCATGTAAAGGTACATGAAAACCACCCATATATACCAGTTCCTCCGAAATTCTTGTCACTGGAATTGAGCTGCTGGTTCTTTTGTGAGAATCAAAGCAACAAATTCACACCAGCTAAAATCGCATTCAAAGTATCGAATTACATATTGCAGCAATTCATGAGAGCTTGTGATTCAAGCTGATGATAACTTCACAAGTTTTACATTCAGAAAAAAAATGTAGAAAAAACTAGTGGGTGTTAATTGTTGGGAGTCGGCAGCAGCTTGCTTGTAGCTGCTGCTGCTGCTACTCAGACATCTTAATATTCCACACCCAATTTCTGGAACTGGTCTGCAAGGGAAATTACACTAGACACTAGCAACTAGTGGGGGAGACGCACTCGTTTACAGACGACAACACAAAGATCACGCCAGGACATTTTGTGAAAATTCAAATGCAAAGAAAAACTGTAGCAAGAAACCACAGGAGTCAGGAGCTAATTCCAGCTACAGTTAATTAGTCGAGACTCACGTCAGATACTAACTGTTTTCCCAATCAAGTCCGGGCCTGATCATCACAAAAGCACTTGAATAGATCTCAGGAACTTTATCTTTCCTCAGCAAAGTTCAAATCTCTAGACAATGGTTATTCTCTATAGTGCAGGTCATGTGGGTTCAGAGTTAATTCTATGGTTATTAATCTATACCCACATCACCTGCAGCATTAGTGTCCAAAATTCATAGTACGCCGAGAGAATTGAATGCAAGCGCAGAAGTTGCAGAATCGCACAGCTTAGGCTCCGAAGCCCTTCTTGATAATGTCGACCTCGGACGCCGGGATGCCGAAAGCCTTGGCCAGTACCGCGTCTTCGATGGTGGGTGTGGCTCCAAAAAGGGAAGAAGCAATGAGCTGCACGCCGGGGTTTTGTGAGTTCAAAACAGCAATGGCGAAGGCGGGAGTGTTACCAGAATTGATCTGGAAATGCACGAGACCTCTGGGGAAGACATACACATCGCCCGCTTTCAAATTGGCGGGGTAGAACTTGTCATTGGTGTCAACAAATCCCACAAAGAGTTGACCCTTAGCGAGATACAAAACCTCGGTGGCTCTTGGGTGTGTGTGAGGAGGAACTAGACCGCCTGGTGCATAGTCCAGACGTGCCAACGCCAGTCCCTGTGTGTTCAGCGCCGGGTAGTTGACGCCTGCAAAGCCCGGGCTGACCGCAGAGCCCAGACTGTTGCTCGTGTTGCCTGCATTCTCAAAACCCGTGAAAGTAAAGGTGCTTCCGTTGACGGTAGCCGGGTTCACACACACCAAGCCGTTGAGTCTGATCGGGCTCGTCAAATCCGCAACACAGAAATCATCAATTGGGTCGGCGTCTGCCGCCATCACGACTGTCACTGTTCCCGCTGCCAACAACAACAACAGCATCCCCACTGCAACGACAGCAGCAGCTACAAACGCCAACGAATTCAGCTGAGACTTCACCATGAGTTCAGACTAAACAAACAAAGGATCAAATCCCTGGACCAAACAAATGTTGGCAATGCGCGCGGTGGACAAATCACAGAAACACAACACAAACACAAACAAAACGAAGGAAAATTTCTCTCCAAGATTGAACAAGCGCAAAAACTAGGTGAAGAATCTGAACTCGAAAATCTAGAAGAGCATCGACGATGGAGAGATGGAGCTCAAAAAGTTGTGAGGTGTAAAATGCAAAGTCTGACTGGGTATTTGTGGACGCCCGCGTATTCTCTTCTTCTTTTTAGAGAATTTTTAGGGAAGGAAAAAAGAAAAAGAAAAAGAAAAAGAAAAAAAAGGGGAATAATATTCCCTAATTTTTGGACAAGTTGTAAAAAAAGCTTCACCCATAAATCCTAATCCCCTCATGAGATACTTGCATTTGACCCAATATTAGAAATTTGAAAACAAAAAAACAAAAAACCTTTGGGGCCATGATGATGATTTCCAAAATGTGCACCTCCATTCATTAAGAAAAGTGATGGTCATTGAACCATAAGAAGATTCAGCCAAATCTAGGTGTAAACTAGTGTTGGGCGGGTTTATTTTTTCTTTATCTTTATATATAATATCCTTAGTTTTGTCCGGTTGCGATGGTGGTGGTCGTCCTTTCCATCCATCCGTCCCGTCATTTGTCTCGTCATCCATCCATCCAAGTTCCTCAACTCGGAAGAAGAAGCTGATGGAAGAGGAGGAGGAGGACGACGAATGGCGGCAGCAGCAGTTTATCCAAATGTTTATGTGATTCAATCCTGTAGTTTAACTCCTGTAGTCTTGCAATTTGCCAAAAGCTACAAACTAGTTTTTAAAAACTAAAAATTGTTGAAAAAAGAAAGAGAAACAAGAGAAGAAATCTTTTTAAAACAATACAAGAAATTTCAAATTAAAAAAGAAAAAAAAAAGTTGTTAACAAATAAATAAAATGAAACAAAGTTGTAGTAAAAAAGAAAAAAAAAGAACAAATATGTATTTTTAAAGGGAAAATGCTAGAAAAAAAAACAGAAAAACATTTTAACAATTAAAACTTTTTTTGAACACTCAAAAATATAAAAAATGAAAACATATAAAATAAATATATTTAAACATGAAACAAAAAAGAGAAATATTAATAAAATAATCTTAAAAGAAATTTTTTAAATAGATGACAAAAAATAAAAAACAAAATAGACAGCAAAAGAAAGAGAAAAAAAACCGTACTTGAAAAAAATAAATGAGGTTTGTCTTCTTTTTCCAAACTTCAAACCTGTATCTAATCAAACAAGAATAAAAAAGTTTTAAAAATTATTTTCATTACAAAACATATTAGAAAACTAGAATATATATATTTTAAAAATAGAAACAAAATAAATAAATGCATAAATGCATAATTTTTATTAAAAAATGAAGATAGACAAAATAAGAATAAAAAAAATTAAAGCATGAAACAAACATAAACGTAAAAAAATAAAACAGCAAAAACTATAAAAAAGGAATGGAAACAAATGAAACAAGGAAAGGGAAATACAGTAAATTTTTTAAAAAAGAAAAAAAATTACAAAAATGAAGAAACAAATCAAGAGTTAAAAATAAGAAAAAATAAAACTTATAATAATGAAGAAAAACCCTGCTTGAAAAAGAATGAGGTGTGTCTTCTTTCTCCAAACTTCAAACTTGCATCCAAATAAACAAAAATATAAAAGTGAAAAAGAAACACTTTATTTTTATTATACAAAATAATAATAAAAACAAAAAACACATAAAAATAAAACAATAAAAAATAAAAGTTTCTAGAAAAAACTAAAACATGAACCAAGTTTAAAGAAACCGGGGGACTTCACAGTGCCCGAAGGTCACTGTCTGTCCGGTCGTCGTCCTTGGGTTGTATGTTGGGGGGGCTTGAGTGGGTATGTGTAATTTGGGGGAGGGATGATATATCATAGGCTGTGATTGGGTTCAGCAAGTAACTATCGAATAATCAATATATTTATTTTAGATTTAATTTTCACACATGTTCATGAGTTTATTTTTTAATTTTTTTATATTGCAAGTATGACAAGGTTTGTTGAAATTTTCTGAAATTATTTGAACTTAGACTTGCAAATTGCACCTTTTTTCAAAATAAACATTTTGAATTATGTTGTCTTGTTGGCAAAATTTTCACCAATGATTTGCAAACTACCTAGGTTTTTAGGGAAAGTATGTGATTTTGCAATGCCACACTTTAACAACTATAACATAAAACAATAATTGCTCAAAACATCCATGCATTCTAGAATAACAAAATTTGGTTTACAAACTTGTAACCTTGAAAATCATAAATCATGCACATCAAAGGTAAAATTTCTTTTTAAAAGTGCCAGATTTTGAAAACAGAAAAATAATATTCCAAAAAAACTAAATTTACAAAACAAAAAGCAAGATTTGCAAAGGAAATCTAGAAAAAATAAATTCAAATGCATATTCAAATGTATCCCACCTTAAACTTTTGAAAGATTTTCACAATATTTTTTCGTATTATGTTAAAATATAACCTACGCAAATTTTTTTTAAAAAAAACCATTTCATTTCATTTTATAAAGTGAGAGATTGGAATATATTTGTGAAAACAAATGTAGTGTACCTATGTACTAAAAAACACAAATATACGTAAAAAACAATCTAAATGATTTTTAATCTCCATGAAAGTTTATAGTAAATGAAATTAGATCATTTCACATAATTTGAAACATGTGATTAGTTTGAAATTTTTTCATTTAAAAAAATGAGTTTTTTTTGCAAAGATGTGATAAATGTGTGGTACATTGAAAATTTGACAAATAATCACATTCACATGGAAGATGAAAATCATGGTTAGATGGGCCATATTTTACATTTAATTAAAAATAATTATTTTAATGACTAATGAAGCCTTAAAATTGGTGCAATGAAGATGAAACAATGGTTTTATTATATCAATGTTACTATATTCTTGGATCTTTCAATATAGATAATGAGATTTGTTTTTTTTTTAAAACTACATAACATGAATTTTGTAAAAATAATAATTGTAGGGCCCAAAAACCGACATTGATACCCAAAATTGAATGTACCATAATTTTGGAACAATTATATCATATGTATTAGAATATTAAACCCAAAAGTGCCCAAATGGGTGTCATCGTACTATGTTTTCACCTAAGAAGACAACCTTTGGGCATAACCTGTAAGCCATTTGGTGCAACCAAATGGATTCAATTTTTTTCATTGGCAAAAAATCTTTTATCACATACAACATTAATTACATCTTCTAAGAAAACAATTTGGGTTTCATGGTCTTTTGTAAATTGGTTTATAAAAAAGAAAAATCCAAAAATTACAATTGTGTTATCATGAAGGCATTTAGTGGTTGATTCATATTCAAGTGAAGGTCTAAAACAAATGTTTACCTCTTCCACATACCTCTTTAGCAAAGCACCATGTTTGATATCTACTTTTTTTTTCATGGCAATTATGGCATTACATTTGTGGTAACCAATGAATTGTTTGCAACATTTAACGCACAAAGCTAGAATTTCAAGACCAACAATTTCAATGTGACAAATAATACATGGCATTATTAGGTTTTGAATAAGATTAATAGGATTGTTGTTGTTCACCTAAT
This sequence comes from Sphagnum tenellum, assembly GCA_963921925.1. Lineage (NCBI taxonomy): Eukaryota > Viridiplantae > Streptophyta > Sphagnopsida > Sphagnales > Sphagnaceae > Sphagnum > Sphagnum tenellum. The sequence continues at coordinate 11,159,583 of OY998150.1, forward strand.
AAAAGGCCCATGTGGAATAGTTGTGGTAATGAAGCTTCCATGTAACAACTTGTTTTTTCATATTTGTCAAGTGCACTTCAAAAACCCACTACTCTTTAGTTGCATGTTCTTCACCTTCAACACCAATACTACTACTAGATTTTGTAATCACTTGTGGGGAATTAAACTCATGCACATCAAAATTAAAACCTTGCAAATCAACCAAACTTTTTTAAAAATCCATGAAACTTACTAATACAATCTATGAGGGAAAAGTTGAAGTGAAAAGACAACAATGGAAACATTTTTGGCAAACTTGAAACAACAAATTACATAAGCAATGAAATTCTTGCCAATGAATGAAAGAATGAACATGTTGCACAATGTGCGGGAATTACACCATTGGGCAAAGTTTTTGACAGTTTCAGCAAACTAAGCACCTTGGAAATCCCAATAACTTTGAATGCAAAAACTTTTAAAGAAACTTTCGACAATTGTGACGAATAAATAGAATTGCAAGAAAACAAAAACTTTTGGAAAAACTTTTGACAATGATGAGCACCTTGGAAATTCCAATGACCTTTAATGCAAGAGATTTTGGTGAAGATTTCAATAATCATGACTAATAGATAAAACACAAAGAAAGATATAAGCTTTTAGCAAAAACTTCAATAACCCTAATCAACAAACATAACAATAATTGAAAGTATAAGCTTTTGGCAAGTTGACTGAAAATTTGAAATGGTAAATCATGAACCAACATTGAAATGCATAACAAAAGATAACAATGTGCACAAAATTAACACAACAAAAACATAAACAAGCTTACACCAACCTTGAATGTAAAAGGTTTTCAAACGATTTACCTTGTTTACTTGTAAATTTATTTACCATTTCCATGACCTCCAACAATTTCCTTTCGCCACCAACATCATTGAATCTCAAAATTTATAACATTAATGTGATAAATGACAATCGTAACCACTAATCATTGAGCACATAATACACTAAAAAAAAGGCTACAAACTACAAACTCCAATAGTCTCAAGTTTGCAAACTTCCAAAAATATATCAATTCTTGCTTTCTACACCCTAAACTTTAAGCCCATCACTTTGAGTATGAAAAGGGGTATTGAATTATTATTTTTTGGTCAAATATCCTTGTGAATTATTTGCAACAAATTGGAAGTGGTGGTGGTTATTGACAATGAGATTATGGCAAGTGCGAAGGCAAGGGTGGGTATACTAAAATGGAAAGTGACAAGTAAGAGGTAGGTCTTGGGTCTTTAATAATGTGAGTTCTAACTACTATATACCTATATACCAATGTTGGACTAATATATAGGTTATATTTGGATATCAACCCAAGTATCAATATGAATATGAAAATACCCGACTAGTCAAATATGGTTTGTTCATCATACTGCAATTGAGACCATATTGCCATTGTATGTGAAAATTGGATATTTTGATTCATATTATATCTAACTGGTAACAACATTTTATGTACTTTGATCTATATTCATACACAACTATTTATGAACGTTGATGCCATGGTATGAGTGTCAACTTTTTAAAAGTGTAAGGTGTGAGTTGTAAATTGTATTCTATATTGTTCTTTAGCATGGTGGGAAAATGTTACATTATAATTGAAGACAACTTTTCAATGTTGGCAACATCTGCCTCTTATCAATGATGCATTAGTGATGAATATAAGGCTTCTTCAAATCAAAATTGTCATAATATTTTTTGCTAATTATTGTATACGACTTATCAAATGATGGTGTTTTTTTCAACTTGGGATCTACATGTGCAAATGAAATTTTATTAATTTTATGACTTTTATAACAATATTAAAATTAAAATTTTCCAACTTGGTAGCTTTAATCGTTGATCAATGACACATTTGTGATGATTTTGAAACATCTACAAATCAATTTTATTGTAACCAATGTTTTGTTGGGTTTCTTATAAGGGTTCATCAATGATTTTTTCCTTTCAATTTATGCAAAAAAATTACACTTTTTTGTGGCATCACACATTAAATCAACATATTCATATTATGATACTCATAACGTTGTGTGAAAATTGTAAACTTTGTACATATTGATACCACTTGGTATGAGTTTTCATATTTTTGCCTCAATGCATGTACTGCCATGGTACACAAATTTCAAAAAAAGTCAAATACCCATACTACATGAATATGTTAAAAATCCAATACCAATCCTACATTGCTATATACTCATTCAAAGACCCAAAAGGTATTTATATATATACCCATTCAAAGACCCAACAAGTATTTATATACCTATATACCCATTGAAAGACATAGCAAGTATTTGGTGTTTAGACTCATACCAAGTCTGTTCGTGCCTAACTTGTTTGTTTGTAGTTGTAAATAAAATAGAAGGTTCATAATGTCTCACACGGTTAATCTAGGGGAATCTAATGGACTGCCCCCCTAGCTGCTTGAAAAATCAAAATTGGGAGGGGCTGTGTGTGTATGGTCCATCCTTAGGCCAAATTTCTCTTTGTTTTTTTTCACTTTCATTCCTTTGTTGAGTCTAGGGGCAAGAAACTTTACTAGAGGGGTTTTTCTTTTGGAGTCGGTTTTCTCATCTTGGACCCAAAATGGCTATAAGGCATAAGAGGATTTAGCTAAATGTGACTACAAGACAAATAGAAAAGTAGAAAAATAATTTAAATCCTACTATAGTGGTGACCTACTAGAACTTATTATCTAAATGTGGTTTTTTTTAAAGAAGCAACTTAAAAACTTGGCCAAATATTTTGAAAAAAAATGGCAATTTCATAGATCTGCAGTTAGAAATTTATGGAATTTTTTCCATTAACATTTGGACCATGATGTTAAGCCCTACCAATTTTGCAAAATAGCTAAAATTTGCCACAAAAAAAAAATCACTTAGGTGAAAAATTGTGCCATTAAATTTTGATTTGAACTTAGAATCAATTTTGTGTTTTTTATTTTCTCAAATTTTTTCAGTCCAATTATCTAACCACATCATATGGTTCCATGGTTTCTCATGATTTTGGTGGAACTCATCAAAATTTTCACTTTGTTGATTTGGGTTGCCTCCCGAGCCAATTATGTTGCCCCCACTAAGTTTGGGCCAAAGCAAAATAATTTTATAAGGGAGGTTCTTGTATGAGTGGGTTATGTTGAGGGAACACCACCTAATGGTGTTCCCAAAACTTGAGAGAACCCATGAATATAGGAAACTCTCCACATACATAAAACAACTTCTCTTTTTCTTACCTTGATGGGAACACAAGAACATATAAAAGTAGGAGGATCTCCTCCCCTTGAGGGAAGCCACCCAAGCGTATATTCCCAAACCTCAAAGGAACCCATAATTTGGGAACCTCCACATATGTAAACAACTTCTTTGTCTTTTTCCTCCTTGGGAACATATAGAAATAGGAGGATTTCTTCCTTTAAGGGAAGGCCACCCAAGGGTATATTTTTAGACCCTTAAGGGAACCCATAAGTATGGGAACTTCCACATATGTAAAATAATTTTTTCAAATTTTATTTTTTATTGGAACACATTTTGGGTTTTGCAACTAACTTTTACAACTAAATAGCAGTCAAAAAACACATATGTGACTAATGAATAATGAGTTGTTAAACCCATGTCATTTCTCCTATTTAGTTGCAAAGGATGTTCAATTGCAAAGCCCAATCATTTAATGATTAGAATTTTTTAATTTTCTTGTAATAATGAAATTTCATGTCATCATTAATCTCGATCTAACATATAAAGTGCATGCCATTTCAACTTAGTTGTTTTATTCAACTAATTGTTACAAAAGATGCCTTGATGGATGCATGACATGTGTAAAAAATTTATAAACAAATTACGAATAAAAGTCAACTTAGCTTAGCCCACATAGTTAGCATAGCCAAAAGCCAACCTATCTTAACCTAACCAAGCTAGCTACTTATGCTAAACAATCTAACAACCTAGCCTAGATTAAGTGGCCTAGATTAAAACAAATTACGGACTCTTAGCCCAAGAAACTTAGATTGGGCTACTTAAACTAAGCCAAATGGCCTAGCTATCATAGGTTACAATAATGAAAACTTGAACCCCTCACATGCACTTGGGGTTCACTCTTCATCCATTGCAACACTACATTTTTAGATATTAATTATATTTAATAAAGATTTATAAAGTTAAAAAAATTTAGCTCTTAATTGACCTTGGCCACCTTAGGTTGACCTAGGTTGACTTAGGATGAACCAACTTATCAACTTATACCACTTACCAACCTAACCTAGTTAACTTCTAGGCATTCTTAGGCTTAAAAAAACTAACCTAGGATCATTATGTTGCATCATAGTCGCATATAATCACATAAACTTGAAATGGTTACAAACTTGATAAAATATCTTGTAATGAAATTACCTAGGTTGACTTAGCAAAAAACCTAAAGCTAAGAACTTAAGCGAACCTACTTAGGTTAACCTATTATTAAAGTAACCTATTCTTGGTATATTTAAACATACTAGATGTAGTAAATTTCTTATGTTTAGTTATGTAATTTATAAAGTAAGTTATATTACAAAATAGGTTTTTACTAAGTAGCCTACATACATAGGTTAATTTAATAGGTATGTTAACCTAAACTAATGTGTTAAGTAATTAAAAAATCATGGAGTTATGTGTCACATTTTTCAAAATAACTATTAACATTATAATCATAATTACAAGTTAAAAATAGATTATTTAGTACACATACACTGCATGTGAATTCATGGCTTCAAAAATTTCATAGCACACAAAAAATTATAATGTCACAAAATACCATGAATTGTTATGAAATTTGTGACACCTTGTTTGCCAAATGGCATGGCATGTCATCATCACGCAAAAGATCGTGTCGTTATTAATCACAAAGGACAACAATATTTTCAACTAGCTAATAAATGTAATTAATTCATTAAATTAATGACATGAATCATGATGTTGACAAATAGTCACATCATCTCATTGGCATCTAACATGTCATGTCCTCATCATGGGAAATTGAATTGTTATTAGTCACAAAGGTGGATGGTTCTTGCAACTAATTAATGAACAAAAATTGAAGAATAATATGATAATTTACCAAAAAAACCAACAAGTTATCATATTGGCTACAATTGCAAAACCATGATGCCACATGGTTTGTTGATGTCTTTTGCCACTATTTAGTGTTTGTTATAACTAAGTAGTTGTAAAAGTAGTTGTAAAAAACAATAGTCACTTTTGTGTCCAATTCAAGGGACAAGATTTTTTGTAGTGAGGGTAAAAAATCTAGACTTGACTTTCTAGCAAAAAGCTACATTAATAGATTACATGTCATTTTTAACACAATGAACAACCAATAAATGCCTCATTTTATCCAAAGTAGTGTATGAACCATCATATTGATTAATAATCAAATATTTCATCATCACCTGGAATGCCACATCATCATGTTATGAAACTAAAAGTTTGTAATTACATAATGATTTTTATGACTAAATAATTATAATTATAGTAAAAAAGAATAGTAGACATTTTTTTGATGAGTCAAAAAACCCATAATATGTTGTGATATAAAAATAGGAGAATCAATCTCTTTGTGCATAACAGGCTAAGGTTCTTCTCTTGGGGTGTAGAATATGGTCACTTTATTTAGACTTACAAGCATTTGGATGCCCAAACGATTCCATTATTTTCAGGTAAGTGTGAAACATGCATATTTTTTTGTCGTTGTTAAAGTTTAGAAAATCGAACAATTCCCCCAAGTAAGGTTAGTTGGGTCTGGGTCCTTTGCAGCCTAGAGTGTTATCCACACTATTGGAGACTAGATAATCCAAAATCATTGACCTATCATGAATTGTGGAAACTCAAAAAATACTTTTCACTATGCAAAAACATAATTGTCAAAAAAATCCTTAAAAAGAAACCAAGATCCTTCAAGATATATTATAACTTTGTAATAATTAATATCAAGTTTCAACACAAGCCAAAAATATCATCTTTCAAAAATCCTCATATAAAAATAGACCTATTATTATTATTATTATTATTATTACCTATGAGCCAAAATCCCTTAAACTACTACCTATCTTACTTATATAAAATAATTGGTGTTTACACATGCTTGATTCGATAATTCGTGATTAGCTAAAGCCCCCAGCCAAAGTGAGCGGATGTTGATATCTCTGTGTGAGATTGCTGGTTTTTATCCGCATTGAGTTCAAATGGAATGTTTTTACAAATCATCATTTATAATTTTTTTAACTTTGGGGGTGGGCGGGATGCCTTTTTTGGGTCAATTATGTTTTTGTATTATGTAAGAGTACAAGTTGCATTCACTTATTAACCCCATTTTTTTAAAAAAGAACTTTGAATAAGTAGATTTTTCTAAGATACCCCCCAAATTGTTTTTGGGTGTGGGGTGGGGGGGTTGGGGGGGGGAGGGGGGGTATTCTTGCATCTAATAATAATATCATATATTTAATATCTTGGCTAGTTGAACCAATGTTTGTCAAATAATTAATTAGTCTAATTTTAATTTTAAAAAACCTTGGTGGCAAGTTTCAAGAGTGTTTTTTTACACAACATTCATTTGATGGGTAGAAGTGGACAAAATGGACTTTGATACATAACACTTTAGTCTTTTGCTTATTTGATCATTTTGCTTGCAAAATGGGTTGACAGACTAGTAAGCTATAATGAATCTAAACACGATATCCTTGCCTTGGTAGGCAAGTCCAAAAAGAATAGTTAATACTGGAATCTTTCTTTCAGTTTTGTCAACTTGCTCATTAAGTTTGTTTGCCTCCATCCCTGGAACTAAAATCAAGCTACCTTGGTTGAAGAACTAGCACTAACATTGGAACCATGGTTTTAACTTTCAACCCCAAAAGGATTTTTTTGTCTTGCTTCTACATATCCTAATACTCCATCTTGAGACCTAATCAAGGCCTCCTAGTCCATGTTGCTGTCCATGTTCAACATCTCTTGTATTTTTATACATTCACTAAGAGGCCTAACTCAAGAAGGTGAATGTACCAATATAGCACCATGTCTGGCATTTGATAAAGGCCATGAATGGGCTTGTTCACATTGGCCATGGCCTCCCATAATTTCCTGGCCTAAGCTCCCAGCTATGGCTCTGAATTGAGGGGACTCTCCTAGGGGACTAGGCCTTCTTCCCAGCATGAAATACAAAAGCTATCTATCCATTTTGTAAGGTAGATTGTTTGTTTGTTTTGTTTGTCATGTTGAAATCTCCCAAACCATGATCCTCCTTGTTGTGCACCCCACCATGCACTTGGTACCGTTAGAAAGCTCCTGATAAGGAGAGACTGATGCACCAAGGTGGTTTCATAATGTTTAGATCTGCAGTGCAAGAGTTATCAAATATTGAGAAATATTATCATTAAAAATTCAATTAAAAAAAAAAAAACTCAAAAATTGAGGATAACTTTGGGCATGCTCTTCATACATATTGTTGAAAAGCCCTTCAATATGTCTAGGTTCTATTGAAGGTTATTTCATACTTTTTAGACCTATTGTGAGGGAGATATTGAATTTTGAGTAGTAATTTTTTCAATGAAAATTCAACTGAAATTTTTTATAAATGATATTTTGGAAGGAGAAATTAGTGAGTAACGAGTTCACAATTCGACCAACAGCACAAGCTTACACTAGGATTCTCTGAATGGGGATTGTTTCTGCTCACTAGAGTTATCCGTAAAGTAACCCTCTGTTTCATCCCCTACCTCGCCTACTTTCGCCCCCTATCCCCTATTTTAGGGGTATCAGCAAAGTAAATGAAATTTTATCAAATCTGGGTATGAAATGCTGAAACTCAGCTTTTTAATGCACAAGGTTCGAGGGTAATCAGCAAAGTAAATGAAATTTTATCAAATCTGGGTATGAAATGCTGAAACTCAGCTTTTTAATGCACAAGGTTCGAGAGTAATTATAGTAGTTGTACAAATAGGAGCAGTGAAAACATATGTAACAGCAGTGGAGGCGCACTCACGAAAAACAAAAGACAGAATGAAACTCAGTTTACCACCAAAAATGGTGGAAAAACTAGTTTGGGTCCAAGTTATTTCCTTTTGTAAAATTTTCTGGGACCCGAAACTGGCAGTTCTCGCCCCCCTAATCGCTTGACTTTACAGACAACTCTATTATTAAAGTTATTCGTAAGAGTCCTCTCTAGTCCCATACATACCCAATCTCATCCCTTTCCCTTGACCCCAGTTTCATCCCTATTATTTGGTTATTCTTGAAGTCCAAAGAGTCAGGGGATGAAATCATAAAAAAAACTGGGGACCAATGATGGAAATAAATAAGAGGTGAACTCACATTTTTTGAATTTTTTGAATTTTTTTTCTCAAGTTACCACTTGAGAGGGGTTACGCAGGAATTCTGATTTCAATTCAATTCCAAGTTTTCCAAAAAATAAAATAAAATAAAATTCAAGATATCGGTTCCGGTTCAGTTCTATTCTTTGAAAAAATCTGAAACCCCAGTTCCAATTTCAAACCCAGTTCTAGTTCAGTTTACACTAACCCAAACCAGAACTTGTGCTTCGTCTAACCCTCCGAAGTGGATATGGTGCCAACCCAGTTCCTTCTTCCAGGGGGGGTTGAGATGAACAGAACCGGCAGTTCTTTAGATTCTCTGACGTTGTTCCCCTTCCAGAAACACAGAACCGCCGGTTCTCTTAATCCGCAAACATTCTTTTGGGAACAGGAACTGGTGGATATTAACAAAATAAAATACCCGTCCAACACATCAAATACCCGTCCAACACGGATCTCCAACCTAGCCACCCCCCCCTAAGTTATATAGTTTGCAGGTTATGCATGGAACAGGACGACAGTTATGCATGGAACAGGACAGGACGACAGTTATGCATGGAACAGGACAGGTCGACAGTTATGCATGGAACAGGACGACAGTTATGGCTGGAATATGTGAGAGTTTGTGTGGCAAATTTTCCTCCTGCAATACAAACCCCCCACACAACATTCATGCACATCAGGACCAGCAAATTTTTTTTGCATTGCAAATTTCCTCTCATAACATTCAAGCTTACAAGGAGATCCGCCAAAGACCAAAAAAAAAAGAAGCATATATATGTACATGGGGAAGAAGGAATCAAATCTTTGAAAGACACACAAAATGGAAGAAGGTTTGGGGAAGAACAATTTCTTGAAATTGAATCTCTGCTTTGAATACTAAGTTCTAACTTACAATCTGTCTTTATGGGTTGATAGAAAAGTAGTTGTACAGAAGACAGGATTGGTTATTGAAGTGCAGGCAAGCAAGAAGAAGGAGCAACAGCTATGTTTCTAAACCTTGTCTGAGAGATCAGCAAGCAAGCAAGCAAGTCTGATCATGGCCACAGCAGCAGCAGCAGCAGCAGTAGCAGCTACTACAATGCCTGGTGCTGTGGACATTGCTCCTCCTCCTCCTCCTCCTGCTGCTGTAAATGGTAGTGGTGGTGGCGGTGGCGGTGCAGAGGATTTATCAGTTGTGGATCGAAGGAACACAACACAAAGGATACACTCACTTGAAGAAGAGGCCAAAAGTGGGGAGATTGTGTGGGTGCAGAACCGCATGAAACTGATCAGAGGTGATTGGGCATGGAGTATGGCACATGTACAAATCGCTTCCGGCTTTCTTAAGAGCACCACCAATGGAAGACTTTTTGCTTACAGAGATGACAATTCTATGTTGCAATGCTCCACAACATTCCCACAGAAATGGGATGAGGTACTAAGATATGAAAAACTCCCCTTCCCATCCATCATTTCTTCTTCAAAACCTCAATACTCATTTCCCATGTTCTTGTTGTAACACCACCAACCCATTTGCCAACAACCCATTTGCGGGATTTCAGCAATACATAATTTATTTATTTTCATAGCATCAACAACAATTTAACAGTGGTTTTTTGACATCTTCATCTGAACACTTGGAAAAGAAAAAATCTTCTTCCCTTTCCTTCATGAGAGCCTGATGATGGTGCAGATGCTAATTCTGTTGCGGAATCCAGATGAACCGGTTACTGCTGAAAACATTGATAAGCTGGTTCAATGTGAACTTCTTAGGGGCAGCCCAAGTGAGAACATGCTGCGAGTATTACAAGTAAAACTATCCTTCTTAATTTCTTCAAAACTTTTGTACCCGACACCTATCTACCCAAGAACAAGGTCAAAACACAAAACCCTGCAAGAAGGTTCGAAGACTGGTTTCAAGTATCAAGTATCAACCTACTTTAGTTTTTTACTGTTGTAGATGTATGTGTCACAAATTTCTTCAAATCTTAAGTTTCACTTATGATTCTTGACAGCTAGAGATTTGTCCCCATAAGAAGAATCCATTGTCTCCATGGCTGAAAGCATAAAGTACAGTAGTATCTGCAGCCATGATCATACCCTGTTGATCAACCCGCCATCAAAAGTGGGGTATTCAAATTTGTGTGGCCCTTGAAGAACAATTTGTCATTGTGTTTTTCATCTCATCTTTTTATGCCAGTTTCTTTCTTATGGGTGTCTTTGGTTGTTGTCTCAAATTTGCAACATGACTAGCATTATGGGTCTTTTCTCTCAATTCTTGTTTAAATCCCATGCGTGATAAGTCTTTTTTTTCACTTTCACACCATGGGTATCATGGGCATCTTCCTTCAGAGCCTAGATTGATTCCCATTGAAGCAGGTGGTGTATCTTCCATTCATAATGAAAAGTGAGAATGCGCAAGTCACTGTTACAAAGGATTTTAAGGAGGACTTGGACAAATTCATCTCAACCCTGACCGAGTCAATATACAAGGCAAAAGGACAAACTTTGCTTTACATTCCACCACTGGAGCTTGTGGGAACTGTAAAAGAGCAGGCTGCAAATAAGGAACTTACTCAACGACTAGAGCAGATTATCATTCGCTGGACACGGCAAATCAGAGAGGTAGGTACACTAGGTACTACTACTACAGCACAAGATTTGAGTCTCAAGTGAACAAGTCTATTACTTCCTTTTGCATATTCGAAGGAGTTGTTCAAGATGGTAAATTTTGTTGCAGCATTTGGAGCTCACTATAATTTACCTTACTCTCTTGTGGATTGAAGTTTCTAAAAGAAAATTCGTTCTTGCTCAGTAAATTGTCTTCTCTCAGACAAGGGTCCTGACCTGGATTCAAAATTTCTCAGGTTGTCAGAAACCATGAAGAAGCAGCATCTGGAGAAGATGAGGAAATGGGACCTTTGACTGAAATTGATTTTTGGCGCAGGCGAAGCCGCAATATTAGTGGTATAAATGAACAAATCAAGCACCCGGTAAGAATGAATGCTTCTTGGGTGGTTTTTGTTTCCATCAAATTTTTTGTTTGTTAATAGTACTTAGTAGTACTTGTTTCCAATTCATTCACTTTTTCTCTTTCAAGTCTGCACTTGTGGTTGATCCAATTCTCTCACTTTCTCCTATCAAATTGTCTTCCTAAATTTACATATACCAAATTGCTGTTACTACTTAGATGGGTCTACTCAACTGATTTAATGATTTTGAGTTCAGGAGCTAGGGAAGGTGTTGGCTGTGCTAGAGAGATTCAGATCATCCTACTTGGGCCAATTCTTAGATTTATGCAAGCAGATTGAGCAAGAAGCGATGATTGCTGAAGAAAATCTCAAGTACTTGACCATGCTGGAGGAACCATGTCAGCAACTGGCCAATTGTTCGATCCGAGACATTCCCTTGCTGTACCCAAAGCTTCTTCGATGCATTCGCATGATTTGGAAATTAAGTCCCTTCTACAACACTGCAGACAAAATCACCAGCTTACTTTGTTTGGTGAGCAAAATTCATTCTTAAACAAAGAGTAGACTAGTCCTTAATATCCACTCAATGGAGAATTTGCCCTTTCTCTTCAAGAGCTACTAGAGTTGATAGAAATCACAGGGCTCTGCATCATGTTTTTTCAGATGACTCAATTCACTCTAGGCTCTAAATTGGTATAAATATACATATACTTGGGCTCCACACTGCTACACACTATCAATGATGATCAACTGATGGAAAAAGTTGTGTCGTCACCGGAACATATGTATGTATATGTATATATGTATCACTGGGTGGGTGTTTTTTTGTCTTGTTTTTATGTCTGCAGGTGAGTAATGAAATCATAAAGCGTTGTTCTGCTGGAATTCCGTTGAAAGAGGTATTTGATGGGGATGAGGAGTGCTGCCGTGTTGCACTGAAGGAGAGTATTCATGCCAATGAAGCTTGGAAGCGAGTGTATTCAACAATGGTAGAGGTTGCTGGTCATGCATCAACAATTACAACAACAGCAGCAATTCAGCTTAATATAAGTAGTAGTGATCATATAAGTCCAAACAGTCCACAAAATCCTCCTCGCAACACTAGTCCAAGTAGTAGTAGTAGTCCAGCTGCTGGACCTATCAGTCACACTAGTCCAAGTCTTGTGCTCCCAGCCCGCACCAATGCTGGCAGCTTGAATCATGCTACAGCTCCTGCAAGTTTGAATGCTGCAGAAGTAGTAACTACTGGAAAACACCGGGATGGAACAACACAAGAAGAACAACAAAAAGAAGAACAAGATGCTAGGCATATCTCAGATTGGAACAGCAAAGTCATCTTTGCACCTGTAGAGGCTTTCTTACAACGCTGTCAGGACATGCTTGAGGCAAGTAAAAGCTTCTTCTATCCATTGCCACTCTTGAGCTGGATTCTAGATTGACTTGAGGAAAAACTTTTTGTCTTGGGGATCTTGAATTCATCACAAGACTTGAAATAGTTGTGAGGGAAGGAAGAACAGGGGCCCCACCTGGGGGTTTGTAAAATCAGCTCAGATCTCTAGTGTGCACAGACAAGAAATTTAGCAGGTAACAAAGAATCGGGTATTCAAAGATTTGGGTGGTTATGGTGCCCATGCATGCTGAAGCAGGTGTGTGATGCTCAAAGCCAGTTTTCAAGCAAAGTCAAGCTGCCTGCCTTTGCAGGTGCACGGGGTTTGGAGATCACCAAATCACTGACTGACTCACAAGACATCTTCAAAAAATTGGTTTCAGGGTTACGGGCACTTTCTTATAATCTGCTGGATGTCCAAGTGACTCGATGGCATAATGATTACCACAAATTCAAGGCCGGCGTCTTGGACCTCGAGGTGATGACAACTCTTTTAACACACACCCAAAAAACACCACATTGAAATTAAGTTTGTGTCAAGTTTTGAGTTCTGTTGCAAATTGTATCTAAGAGATGATACTACTACTATGCACTGGTCTTTTTTCTAAGCACAAATTCAGTAGTTTGAATTATATACTTGAACTCCCTTTTTTTGGACAAAAAATGATAAGATTGATGAAAATTGGCAGCTGAACTGAGCTGAGCTGAGCTGGTGGGATTGTGGTTGTGAGCTATGGGTGACTACAGGTGATGATGCAGAATGTGATGATGATGGCATTTAAGCATGCAGCATCTCTTTCGGAAACCATTGAACTTTTGGAAGCTTTCAAATTGATGGCTTGCCGTGCCTCCATTTGTGCTTGTATTGAAAGAATGACAGCAATGGTGAAATTCATTCTGACGCCATGCTGATTTTATCCACATTGCTAGCCTACTAAAGTTTTGCAATTTTGCTGCACTCCATTTCCATTTCCATTTCCATTTCCCCGACCATGATAATAATTTTCAATCTCTGTACACATGATCAGTTAACTTAAAACAGCAATCCTTCAAAATCCTTTCTCATAAAATTGATCTTTTGGAAGTTGTAGACAGAAGCGGGGAGGGAAAAAAAAAAAAAAAAAAAGACTTTGTGCAAGATCATCATGTGTGCTTGCTTATAATTCAATGAGAGGAAATTACAAGCATATATGTGAGAAATTATTTGCTACCAATCTTTTTTGTTGCAAAGATTTGGTAATTGTGTTTCTTTGCACAGTTTACAACCTGCTAACTGACTGACTTGACTGACTTGACTGAGTGAGACCATTGCAATTCGGGTTTGTGGGTGTGCATGGTTTTTTGATTCTTTGTTTGCAGGTTTTCACATCATGCATGGGGGAGCTCACCATGATGAAGCGACAATTTGATCTTCTTCGCAGACGCCCACTCATGGACTTTTCTTTCCCACACTATGCAGGAGGAGCCATTTGGGCTCTTCACTTTCAACATCGTCTCACAAGGCCTATGGCCCTTCTTGTTCATGCAACACCCTACTTGCTTGAAAGCAACCATGGACCAAACTTGGGTGTCCAGTACAATCTTATCATCACTTCCATTGAGCAGGTACATACCTACTACCTACCTGACATGTACCTATGCATCATGGCCCCGAGGGCGAAGACCACTTCACATTTTTCTTTGTAAAAATCACAATACATATATTGTCTTCGTCAGTTCAAAATCAAAGTATTGGCATGTTTTGACTTCTTTTCATCCAAAGTTTGTTGTATACAAGCACCACCAGTGGAATTGCTCTTAGTTCCAAAGCATATTGTCATTTGATTTATGTCAAGGAAAATTGTTTTCAAATTCATGTGATTGCCCCTTTTCTTGTACTATTTAGTATCTTGTTTGTTACACCTACCATTGTTTGTATTAGTACCCATTGTGTGTCGTTGTTGCTTGTGGAATTCAGAGGGAACTTGATGTGCGGTGATGACCAGCTTTCTCGAGTTTTTTTTGTGTGATTGCAGTATGTGCAAAGTCAGTATGTTGAATGGACTCAGTCTTTTGATCCATACCTTGAAAAAAGATTACAAACTACACTCCTCATGGATGTTGGTGATGATGTCATCCATTTACATTCGGAGCCAAATATTCTTGCTTTATTCCAAGAGGTCAGTTGTTAACACCGCCTTTAAATTCACTTACGATATAAGTTTTGCTTCCTTCACATAATATAGTCACCAAGTAGGCAATTGAATGAACCAAGTATAGGTACATCCAAAACCTTTGAGATGCTTGCATGTGAATTGTCTTTCCCTTCTCATGTTTCTTACTTTCGCACTTCAATTGCTTCAACTTGGACATTTCTTGCTTGGAAGCACATTGCTCAAAATTTTGGGTATGCTAAGTTGTTGCAACCCGTTGTAAATTTCTTGCCGTGTGCACATCCTAATGTATTCTCAAAAACAAGTTCGTCAATTTTCCATAGATTGTTATTATAGTGTTGTTAAGATGATGGGTGTGTCTTCAGGCACATTATTGGAATGCCTTAGGCTTCAACATCCCATTTCAAGCAACTTCATTCTTGCAAAGGGAACATGATTATCAACTAATACATGCAGATGTTTTCAGGATGGCTCGTGATTATAATAAGGTTGAATGGTGTTCCCTTGATCTCATATTCCTTCGCTAATTGTTGTCCACCCTAGAGATATCAATATAAGATTGAGATTGTGGGTGGGATTTTATTTTTTTGAAAGCAAGGATCCACAATAGTAATGAATGAATGAGTCTTAAAATCATAAACTCTATTTGTTTTACAAAAGATGATGAGTTAAAGGTTTTGGTGAATTTTTTTTTTTGTTTTTTTTTTTTCTTTAAATGTGGATGAACTACATTAAGATAGAAACCAATGTTGGCAAGTTCTTGGATTTCAACAAGTTTAGTTCAAGTTATAAGGTCTAGTTTTAAGGCCTCTAGACCAAAGGTTCCAATTTTTTCAGAAATGCCATTGGAACAAATAGGAGAACTAGTCTATTTTCAAGATTGAATTAAAACCAAAACTAAGGGTGCTACCCATTTCAAAAGGTTTAGGCTCTTTAGATACATAAATATAATTTTACTGAAAAGTAAATAAACTTGACCTTACATTTTAAACAAGTTATTGCATTTGATTAGTTGTACATAATTAATATGCATAATACTTATTTTGAAGTGTGTGCACTAGTTGAACAAACTAATTACATTTTAATTTTTTTCAATTCAATATAATGTGTAATGGAGATGGATTCGAACCTTGTTTTAAATCGAATTAGTTTTAAATTCTTTGTGAAAATGATCAGAATTTACTGTTTTAAAAATCCAAAGAATTGGTTTTTTTAATTTGAAGGCTATAATGGAAAGAAACCAGACCAAAGGTTTCATCCCAAAAAAAAAAAAGTTAGGACTGACATTGAAGGTGCCTTTTGAAATCAAGAACTAGACAACATTCGTTGAAACATGGTATAAAAGTTAACACTACATGTTGAAACAAATCAAGGTAATTGAAAAGAAGTTAATGGATTGATGTGACAAACTAAGATTGGTTGCTTGAAACTTTTTTTTTCCCATTGGTTTAATTGCTTGAACTATATTTTTAAATACAATTGTAATTCTTTTTTTAAATTTTTGAATATTCCACATTCATTTAATTTATTTAAACTTTATCAAAATGTTGTAATATAGTATATTTTAACATTTGTGTATAATTACGTTTGACACATTCCCAATGCTAATTGTGTTCACCATAAAAAATATATGAAATAAGCAATGTTGACAATTTCAATGTCGCATTATATAATATGAATATACATATTATTAAAACTGACAAAGAAAATGGAAGAAACATAAATATGTTCATTAATTAAGATCATAAATTGTTTCATTGTTAGGTTTTCAATGGATACATTATTTGAGATGTTGTTTTTTGAGTGTTTTGGATATTTTCTTTTTGGTGATTTTAGATATCATCATCATCATCTTTTGCAGTTGCTAGGAAACATGGATCTTGTGATGAGAGGGCTAGTGACAGATCGTGTTTTTCAACTTTCCCAATCCCTCCAACCGGGGATACATAAGGTAAGAAAGAAGAACAAATAAGTCTAAGTTCTAATAATCATGATATATAACTATTTCATGTGTGCAAATTCATCCTTATCATTGAATTAGTTTAAGATTTAGTTTAAGATTTGTGTGAAGTACTTGAAAATAATTGATGATGGTCACAAAATTGTTATAGGAAAAAATCTTAAAGTCTTAAAAGTTGTGGGTTTGACTAATTAGTTGGCTTTTGCAATGTTTGAAGTTTTAAACGATGACATTTTTTTTCAATCATTTTCAAATTGTGTATACAGTTGGCATTTACAATTAGAGTTTCACAATAATAATTATAAATTTAAAGACACTAACTTTGCATGGAAATTATGATTCATATATTGTCTTAACATACATTTTTACTTGAGGAACAAATCAAGAACAAATACATGATTTGTAGTCCTCATAATGGTCAATCCAAATTGATGTTCATTATGATTTTAAAGTGAGTCAATCCTTTCAATGACCTTGTTGTGAAGTTGTCTTATAATTGTGTTTGTTTGTTATGCATGACATGCATGAATTAATTGTGTAGTTAACGTGGGTAAGTTCACGAGAAGATATTGCAACTTATCTACACGAAGTTCATGTGAATTGCCAAGTAGTGGAGTCAACCATCATGCAAATTGATGGGTCCAATAAGAAGATTACCAACATTTGTCAAGAGATTAGTGTTGCACATTTGATAAGCTTGGAGAAGAAAAAAATTTATGACATTAATGAATTTGATGAAAAGCAAATTGAACATCGTGCTATCATGCGTGCAAAATTGGAAAATGCATATGCCAACATCAAAGAAACAATTGCTATCTCATATGATAAATGTTCTAGTGAACTTGAAGAAGTTCGCATTGCTTGGGATGAGTATCGTAGAAGGGTAAGTGTTTTGTACTTTTGTTTTCTTTGCAAAATTTAAGTTTGTTTCACGATCTACAAAAAAGAAGGGTGAAAGTAAACTTTGGGGGTCACTATTTGTAAATTTATAGGTACTCTTACATTTTGAAGGTATTATTTCACTACTTACTATAAACAAGATAAATGCAAAAGTATATACCCTTACTTATCGACAAATGTATATACTTATTCAAATAAATAAACAAATAATTTAAACTATATTTCCATATTCTTTTTTTCCTTTATACATATTTCCAAAAAATCATTTGCAAGCTAAATTTATATTCTAAAGTTTGAATTTTTTTTGCCTCCAAAATAGTTAACAAATGTTTTATAATTTTAAAATAACATCCTTTTTGTAATATGTAATTAACTCCATCATGGTCCAAGGAAAATATGAGTATTCAAACAATACACATAATGGATTGGATGATTTAATGGAGCTATATGGGTCCAAAAAGTTTATTCTTCTTTTCTTAGTGTTTTTGAAGGAAGAAAAAAACCACCATGTGTTTGGAAAAATGTCATTTTATATGGTCATGAAAAAATTGTCATTTAATATGTTGGCATGTGTACAACAAATAGGTGGAAGTGGAAATGGAGAATGCGCTTCGAAAATCTGTTGAACAATCATTAACTAAACTTGCCAAGGCTATAAGCCCAGATATGAAAACTCTTAGTCCTTTGTTCAAGACTTTAGCTTTGTTGGACAAAGCAACCAACCATGTGAAATTAACACCTTCATTGCAGGTAATAGGATGTACAAACTTGTGCAAACCATATTATCAACATAACTATTTGTTGTTATTGTTTTGGTGTTGCACAAAAGTGAAACCCAAATTTAAGTGCACCAAATTTTTCAAGTAATTACATTATTTGTATTATAATATTAGACCCAACAATGTTGGAAACTCCCCCCCCCTAGCCCTTCAAGAGTGCATGTTTTCACCCATTGTTACCTTTATTGAACTTCATAATGTAAGGAATGAACCATGCAGAAATAGAAGGTGAAGGGAGGAGGACAAATAAATGGTGTTTTTTTCCAATCCCTTTTATTTCAAATGTTTTTTCAAATCTAGTTGTGTTCATCCATGAATAGGATTTCACGGAGATGGTTCAACTAGTAGCAAAAGAAGTCATATTAGTCATTTCAGTGGTGCCACGTTTACGAGAACAACGTGGATTCTTGAAGGAAAAATCAAGCTCTTCTGCATCTACAGGAAAGGACAAGACAACATCATCATCGTCGTCACATTCACGTGGAAAAAATTCACAAGCAAAGGTTCCAGCATCTGGATCATCTACACCATCATCTCGATCTATTGGAAAATCTACACCTCAAACCATCTCTACTCCTTCATCAACAAATTCATTTCCTAGTTTCTTTGAGGTGAAAAAACAACCAATCCATGCATTATTTTTTTACTTTGATTCTAGTTGGACAATTCTTCTTAATCATGGGTTGTTGTTTTTCCAAAACTGTAACTTTTGCACAAAATCTTAAATTGAGGATAATTTTGATGAACACTTGTTGTGGTCACAATTGCATCACAATCCTCCAAGCTTCTACAAGTTTTTTTTAGAAAAAAATAAACAAGAATTTCTTTCAATAAACAAGCTCAAATACTTGAATGTCAATTTCTTTTAAATATTAGACTAAGTGATCAAAATTGTGCTTCAAACTCATTTACATTTAAAATGTTGCATATATCCAAGTGTGTTCCTTTTTTTTCATAACCAAATTTGATGTTGTTTATTCCGTTGTTTCTTGAACTCTTTGTCACTCACTAATGTTGTTTTATCATTGTGCCTTTAGTTCCTTCTTTTCTTCTATTTTAGGTGATTGTTGTCGAACAAGAACAACTATTGAAATTGATTGCCACTAGTGTGGTGAGCATCCATGACAAAGTCCAAGCATTCTTGTTGTCATGGGAAAAGAAGTTCAAGAGTATTTGGGACCAAGATAAAGATGCATTCATGCGACGGTGAGCTATAAAATAATTTTCTTTCAGAACCTCAGCTCTTTGAAAGCTAATTCTTTGCATAATTTACAAGATGTCATGAAATTGTGAGAATTTTTTTCATATACATACATATGTGTCAACTACTATTGATTGATCATAGCAAAGCTTGTTTTCAAACGAGTGGAAACAATGCTTAGAAATTTTTAAAAGGCTTTGTTCAAATGGGTGTTGTATGAAACAAATTCTACTATATTGTTTTTGCTTTAACCTTTTGTGATTTATGTGATTTTTTACAGATATGAAAGAGCAAAGAAATCTTTGTCATCTTTTGAAATTGACATAACAAAATACAAGGATTTCATTGAAGATGTCCAAGTGAGAGAAAAACTTATGCCAACTCTTCATCCAACTTGTATAAACAACTTCATCACCCAATATAGTTTAAGGATTTTTATTTATGTTAAACACTAATTTACGGGTTTGGGCCATTTTTTGTACATTTTATGAAACATGTGAAATAAAGGGGTATTTTTTGGTATGTTAAAAAATATATATATTAAAGGACTTTTAAAATGGAATTGATGATATTGTAAATATATTCTTATAATCAAAGGCAATCATGGTTGGGGTACACAAAAGGATTATTTAACCCCAAAATCATTATCATGACACTATTTTGAATGACCATTATGTTTACCAAATTATTTATTTATTAATTTTGTATCTATATTTAGATATTCACACATTCCTTGATTAAGATGGTTGTGGTTGTTTGTGATTTAGAATATTTTTACAAGTTCTTAAATGTCATGAAACAAGGCTCAAAAATCATGTCCCACTACATAACTCTATTGAAAAAGACTTAGTAAGAATAAGAATATTTATTCAAATTGCTTCATATTTTAACCCCAAAAAAAATAAGCTTTTAATATGTTGGCATAATTTTTTAGAATTATTAAACATAGATTTTGTGAAATTGATGCTCAAATGTTTTCTAAATCATGAAAATGTTAAATGAATAAGGACAATCACATTAATTTTGTTGATAATTAAGTAACATCCCTAACATTTGATAGGAAGTATAGGAGACATGGATTAAAAAAATCATTTGATATTTTTATTAATACTTTGGCACTCCAAATGAAAGGCTATCATTCTAAAAATGTTTTGGAATCCTACATTCCTTTTTGGTTCATAATTCAATTCAAGATGTTAAAAAAAAAATTCAATTAAGTTTTTTCATCTATTCGTTCACTTCTTGGTTGAAGGATTAAACATATGTATCCAATTTTTGATTCATTAACATCTTAGAGCACCGATTTTGCCTCAAGACTCATGATGCAAGACACATGACAATCCTTGTTCCTATTGTGACACCTCAAGCATGATTGGACTTAATCAATTCTAACACCCTATTTACATTGAATTATAGTTTTAAATTATATTTTTTCACATTATTTGAAAAAATATGGAAGCAATTTCTCTTAGCCTTAGGGATCATTTTTGTAAACTTTTGGGCATCCCTTGTGTGCATTTGAAGGTATTATTTTGCTACCTTGATACAAATGGGATAAATGTTATTGTATATGATTCTTGTTTATTTATAAATATGGTAGTTTCGACAATTGATAAATATCTAAACTTATTTATAAATGGAATGAACATAAATTTAATTATATTTTAAAAATAATATGATAAATATTTTCAAGATCTTTTTGGGATCCTAATTTATTTTTTAAATGATGATAAAATATACCTCCAAAGCAATAAAAATTTTTTTTTTTCCTTTTATGTAAAAATGCAAGGGATTGCTGCAATTGATTACCTATTATTGTGTGTTAATATGCACATATTCTATTTTCATTTTTTTTACTGTAAAAAAGATGTTGCCATTTTATTTCTTGCTTGCTCCAAATTTTACATGATCTT
Source organism: Sphagnum tenellum (assembly GCA_963921925.1). Taxonomy (NCBI): domain Eukaryota; kingdom Viridiplantae; phylum Streptophyta; class Sphagnopsida; order Sphagnales; family Sphagnaceae; genus Sphagnum; species Sphagnum tenellum. The sequence continues at coordinate 11,181,189 of OY998150.1, forward strand.
TAGGTTATTGGGTTTTTTCCCTATTTGGTGGACATGGGATTTTTTGAATTTTGTAAATGAGATGTGTTAAACTTGCATGTTTTTATTTTGGATTGGTGTGAATCACTAATTTAAGTTGATTGGTTCCAATTAGTAAAACTTATTGATAAATGATGATGAGATGTAAAGGAAAAGGTATGTTGTTCTTTTAATGTAGGCTGAAGAAACAATAACCCACTTGCGGTTCTTACGAATAGAATGTGCTATTTTGAAACACAACATTATTGAACATTGCGAAACTTGGATTTATAAATTCACGTATGCAATTTTCTTTTGTATTTGTTGAAGCCTACTCTAAATGTTTATTAGCTCTCATATAAATGTGTGCAAAAATATTTTTTGTTTTCAAATTTTCAATTATATTATTTGCAATCACTTTTCAATTAGTGTGCATTGATGATGAATCTTTCCTCCTTGATATTTCAAATGGATGTTAAAACTAGTTTTTGTCTTTGATGTGAACCATCAATACCATTAAAAGGATGAACATAGGTAATACACCTTCTTTGATATTAAAATTCAATTGATATCATTCAAATATTTCATTTCATGTTTATTTTGTTGATGTTAAAAAATCCTTATTTTATTTTACTTTGATTGATCTCAGGACTTTATTACATCAAATTGCCAAAGTGGAATTGGATGCTATTTATGCATACTTTGCAAAGTAAGTTTTTTCTCTAGAATTTTTATAAGGAACTTATAAGAAAAAGATGTTGAGATCAATATTGTAAACCATAATTACATAATTCAAAGAAGTAGTTGTAATTGAATGTTTTTCACCCTTGTTTGGTTTTGCAATATTATTTTCTTCCTTGTGTTTGGTGGGTTTTGGCAACATTGTAATGTTATTGAACTTCACACTCCTTCCCATGATCCAGGAATAAAGCTGATTGTAATAGACCACCTGACAACCTTGGTGAACTTACGGGAATTGCAACTCTTTGGCGTTCAATTTGTGATGAATGTGTCCAAATTGAAGCTCGATTTGATCCATTGAATGAAAAGTATCGGGTGCTCATGAAATTTGAGGTGATAATTATTTTTGAATTATTCGTTTGATTTCCTTTCAAAAAACTCACAATGTTTTTATTCCTTAAAAAACTAAAATCATTGTGTTGTTAAAAGTTACATGAACATAAACACCTTGTGAATCTTGGGTGATCCAAAGCAAAATGTATATTTAATCAAAAAATGATTTATTATAATTATATTAAACTAGGTCCTTTATATGCATCCTCCAAGAATTTGAAATCACCTAGGCACCCAACACCACTTTCTTTTTTGTCCATCCTTCTTTAGACTAATTTATTAATGGGAGGAAACATCACTTGGTTGTGATAGGTACCATTGGTTGAAGAAGAACACCATTTGTTGGAAGGGATACCTCAAGCATGGGAAGATTTCAAAGCAATGCTTTTAGAAGTGGAACTAAAATTGGAGAATGCTAAGAATAGCTTTCGTGACACTCTACAAGAGATGGTTGAAACATTTGTGAAAGAGGTTAGTAAAAATGCAAAGTTGTTGCTTGCTCATCAAACCTCCCTAAAACTAGAGATCATGTTCCTTCCAAAACAATTTGTAAATGAAATTACAAAGCTCATGCCCAACAAATCTTTGCAAGAGATGTTGTTTTCAATATGAGAAAAATACCCATGGCTAACTATTTGAAAATTAAGTGTAGATACGACATGTTGTGCTTCTCATTTGCAACAATCATGCTTCATAATAATCACAATTTCATTCACTTAGTATTGGGTAGTAGAATGGATGGTGATTGCACTTGATATTTAAATGTTTGAAAACTTCCCATGTTCGTCAAAGGAAGTTGTGAAATTATGTAGGTGACAGAGGTGCGCACATCGTTTGTCGAGTGTATGCCAATGGAGGCAAACATACCAACTAATATTGCATTGCAATTTATTTCAGATGAGCGTGGCAAGGTATTCTATTTTTTTCATGTTGTAAATTTCAATCACATGTAATCATCACATAACCAATTCCAAATGAAGGACTACAAGGGGGGTTGGTTTGTGTTCATCCCCATGAACAAGTCTTGTGTAATTCTAATATTCAGATTTTGTGATTTCCCTAGGTGGAGGCATTCCAAAAACGTGGTGTTGAACTATGGGCTGGAATGTCTTTGTTTGGTATGGAACGACTTTCCAACAAGGAAAACATCCAAACTTTAAAGGAACTTGACATTTTGCAATCAATGTGGGGTCTTAAAAAGGAATGGGAAGAAGCATATGATGATTGGAAGGATGGGTTGTTTAGTGAACTCAATGTTGGTGTCATGGAAACTGCTGCTCAACTATTTAGCAAACGTATATTCAAAAATGGTCGTGATTGCAAATCGTATGTTCTTTGCACCTTTTTTGTGTGTGTTTAATACGATGTTTAGTCCACTTTATGAAATTTTTTATTTCAAAAAGCTTGTTGAATCCCCTTTAAAATTTCATTGAAACCCATTACAATTGGAACCAATCACATTTTTGACGGGCATAACAAATATGTGATTACATGGATTTGTTATGCACATTAATGCATGGTGCTAATGGTTACGAGTTGGGGATTATGAACTTTTTTTACAATTACCTCAATAGCTTGTGTTGGTGATGGTAATAATAGTTATTCAAATTGGAGAGACATCACATGTTTTGCATTCCTTGTGTTTTGTTTATCATCTAAAATCATTGAGAATTCAAAACAAGAAATCTTTGATGAATCCTAGAATGAAAAGGGGATTATGTAGACAACAACCAAGCCCATTTTGTAATATATGTTGTTTGCTCACTTAAGATACAAAAATCTATGTAGGTGGACTGTTTGGTCAAAATTGAAGGAAACAGTTGATGCATTCAAACAAACACTACCACTTACGGTGGATTTGCGAAATCCAGCAATGAGGAAACGTCATTGGGATACATTGGTTGAGCATGTGGGCACATTTTTCGATCCTACTTCTAAAGATTTCACACTTGCAAAGGTAATTTCTTGCCTACTAAACTTTGGAACTCCACATTTATTCCTATGGATTTGAAAAATATTTCCACATTTAATTTATCTTATTCCAAAATTTGATCTTTAATTGAATTTGCATTTAACTTCCATAGTATTGAATCTAATGACTTTTGGTTATTTGTGTAGGTTTCTGAACTACGACTAGATCTACATATTGAATTCATATGTGACCTTAGTATAGGTGCTAGCAAAGAACTAGCCATTGAGGAGGCACTTATCAAAATTCGACAAGTGTGGGCTGTTCAAGAGCTGGATATGATCCAAGAGAAAGGGGTAAGTTTGTCAAGAAATAAAACAAAACTTCAAAATCTTAATAAAAGTTACCCATAAATTATTGAATTGTTTCTTGCCTTTTTTTTGCATTGTTTCGATTGTTATAAATTCTATTATGGCTTGACAGATTTGGAAGTTGAAAGGTACAGAGGAGTTGTATTTGGTACTTGAAGACAATAGGTTAATTCTATCATCGATGAGATCAAATCGCTTTCATTTGTTTTTTGCTGTTGAGATCAACAAATGGGACAATGATTTGGGACTATTGTCTGAGACAATTGAAATGGTTATGCAAGTAAGTAAACATTAGTTGCAATTTTTTTTTTTCCCTCACATGAATGAATACAAATCTTTAAGTAATCCAAATGTGAGTTGCTACAAGAAGTTGTTGTTTTATTGTAGTTCATAAAGGTGCCATTTTTATATCAAAACTTGCATTCAACATCTAGACATTTCAATTGTTAGCAACCTTTAATTCCACTCACAAATGCAAAACCTAAATGCATTCATATTAAAAGGATTCACTACACGTGTAACCATTGCTTACCTTATATTTTTAAAATGATAAATTAGGTTAATGTTAAATATGCACGATTTATATTTACAACAAATTTTGAAATATAATATTGTAACATGTGTTGATATATTTGAAATGTATCCAATAAATATAAATACCAAAAAACACTTGTTCAAGACTTTAATTGATTCTTTTAAACAAATTTAAAGTAGTGCGACCAATGTAACAATGAATATAACAATAATTAATCCAAAATTGTCACCAATAAACCCTAAATTCTTCAAAACATAAGAGTTTGCCCCATTCATTATATGGACCTAAAACTTTATAGAGAATTTAAGTTATAAATTGTGAATCTTATCACTAATTCAAAAATTGCAACCATTTTTCTAGTAGCTGGCTTTCATGGGTGATCTAGGATTAGTGTAGAGTCTAGTGAAACAAAAGAGGCATGACATCATGCAATTGTAGCTTAAAATTGTTGAATTTGGTGGAGTTGTGTAGGTTCAAAGGGTGTGGGCATATTTAGAAAGCATCTTTGTTGGTTCTGAGGATATTCGTAAACAACTTCCACATGAGACAAAAATGTTTGAAGGGGTGAATGACATGTTCATTTCAAACATGGCAACAATACATGCAAGTTTCTCCTACCCCTTTAAATTTTCTCCAAGTTTATTTTGACAAACTTCTTGTCGCTAATACAATATATGATGATTAAATTTTAAATTTTTTGAGCTAAAAGATGGAAAACTAAATTGGATTTTTTGAGGTACAGTTGCATACACTTGAGGAAACTAAGATCATATTTTATTGTGTGACACATGCATGAAATGAGAAATTGTATTTGGTGGGCATTTTGTCTAGTCCATTTTGAATGCCCATAAAGCTGTGTGCAAACCCGGTTTGTTTGACACCTTCAACAACATGGACAAGACTTTAGAGAAGATCCAGAAGTCCCTTGATACTTACTTGGAGCTCAAAAGGCAACAATTCCCTCGCTTCTACTTTCTCTCCAATGAGAACCTTTTGGATATCCTTGGACAAGCCAAGGACCCACGTAATGTGCAGGTTGGGGACACACTCTCTCTCTCTCTCTTCAATGTAAATTGCTCACTTGCTTCTTGTCTTTCAAACTCAAATAATGCTTGGTTGTATGGATGTACACACACACACACTTACTTTATGGTGATGATGTTTGGAACTTGCTCTCCTCGATTGTTTGTGTAGGTGCACTTGAAGAAGTGCTTTGAAGGAATCAAAAAGCTCGAGATGGTAGCACCTAAAGAAGGCCGCAAAGCTTATGAAACCACTGGAATATTCTCCCCCGATGGTGAATACTTACCACTCACTGCAGCTGTAGTTCTTGATGCAAGGCCAGAGGAATGGCTAAACTGGGTAAGGATGTCAATTCTGAAGCAATCTCCTTCGATTTGTGAGAAGTATGCTCACATCAAGAACTCACCATTGTTTTTTTTCAGGGTTTAGGGTCTAAGTGACAATCAGCCATAGGAAATTAGAGGCGATCAATCATCCCCAAAAAAATTTAGCCAAAATCTGGCTATTTAAAATCATATATATATACACATAAGAAAGTAGAAAATTCTTTACTCAACTTGTTTTTTGTGAACAATGCATTTAAAAACCAATTTGTAGCTCTCTTTTGCATACATGCACGCTCACAAAGAGGTGAACAATGGTTAAAAAATCTATGGCAGGTGGAGGCTGCAATGAAATTAGCAGTGAAGGTCACATTGCTAAGATGTTTTGAGGAAAGCAAAACCCCAAAAAAGGATAAATGGGTGAAGGAGTTTCCAGGACAGTGTGGGATCAGGTCAGCGACCGAATTAGGGTTTAATTAGTTCATTCATCCATTCATTCATCCATCCATCCAGGCAAGCATGTTTAGGATTTAAGGGTTTTAGGGTTTAGGGTTTCTCGACAAAATGGATAAGAATTTTTTTCATGAAGTGTATTTAGAAAATAAATAAAAATTAATTCACACTAACTAGTTGGTTGGTTTTCTTCAACGGTTTTTTGAACATCGTAGTGCGGGGCAGATGAAATGGACGATTGATTGTGAAAAGGCACTTGAGCAAGCAGCTGCGGGATCGAAAACTGCCACCAAGAAGCTTTACAAGAAGTGGATCAGCTATCTCAATAAGCTCACAGCCATGACTCGTGTCAAGTTGCGGGTCATTGATCGCAACAAAGTTGTAAGCATGGCACTTTGTTTTAGCATCCAAAACTCCAACTCATAATAAAAATTTAAGGGAAAAAAAAATCATATTGTACTCGGAACATCTCTCTATTGTACAACTAAAAAAAAGTGTCTAGTGATGAATGGATGAATGGAAGGATGAATGAATGCATGGATGGATGAATGATGATCTCCATCTCTTCCGGAGCTTCAAAGACTTCTCATTGCTTGATCCCCAATGGATGGATGGATGATTGATCTCGGTTAAAGATATGTGTGGTGGAAGTCAGAATCATAGGGTTGTTATTGTTTTTTTAAAAAAAATTTTTTAAAAAAATTTAAATTTTTAATTTTTTTAAAAAATAATTTTATAATTGTGGATTTCTTTAATTTTTAATTTTTAAATTTATTAAAAATAAAAAGTAAAAAGAAAACCCGGGGCAGACATCTTTGATCACAATTGAGGTCCATGCTCGAGATGTGATCGAGAAGCTCATCCGAGTGGCATGCAATTCTCCAGAGAGTTTTGAATGGTCATCTCAGTTGCGATTTTATTGGGAAAATGATACTTGCACCATCAAGCAGGCGAGTGGTGCTAGACTAAACTAAACTAAACTAAATCAAAAATTAATTTTCCAAAAAGAATATTCTGCCCTAAATTCCCTGTTTTTTGGGAGAAAAAAATTCGTCAATTTCATCTTATTTTATTTTATTTTTCAAAAAAGGTTTAAAATCACCACAATTTTGCCTACCATATGACAATGATGATGGGGGTGGCTTTGGCTAATTTTATACTTTCATATTTTTAATATTGTCAAATTTGGCTAAATATACTTGTGGACTAATTGCCACTTGGGTAATAATATCACAAAATCGAAAAAACCAAAAAAAAAATTTAAAAAAAAAAATTGGGTTCAGCTGGGGGAACTCTGACTATATTGGGAGAATATATATAATAGAAAGAGAGAAATTGTAATATCAAAGAAAAATTAACTATCAAATCTCAAACATCCATCTATGGCAAAAAAAAATTCCATGGGGGCTGAAATTTTCACATTGTGACAACAAAAAAGAATTAGAAAATTTTGGAAAATTTTCATTTCAAAATTTTGGAAAATTTTCGTTTCTAAATTTTAAATTTTCAAAAAAAATTCTTAAAAATAGAAAAATTTCAAAAATTGAAAAATCAAAAAATTGGAAAAAAAAGTAAAAAAATAAATAAAATTAAAAGCTCTTATCTGTCTGTTCTAAACAGGTATTGTCTGTGTTTATTTACGGTTATGAGTACCAAGGCAACAATGGAAGGCTTGTGATCACCCCTCTTACGGATCGATGCTACATCACTCTTGGTGCTGCTCTTTTCACTAGGCGCGGAGGCAACCCCCTCGGACCTGCAGGAACAGGAAAAACCGAGACGGTTAAGGATTTTGGCAAAGCCCTCGCGAGGTGTGAGAAACCCTAAACCCTAAATTCCAAATTCACCCACCAAAAATTTTAATTTTAAGCATTAATTAAAAATCAAAATAAAATCCCACCATCTTTTACCCATCTCTCTCTCTCTTCAATCATATTTATAAGTCAATCGGTTATAAACCCTACAAACCTAAAAACCCTAAACCCTAAAAACCCTAAACCTATAAATTCTAAACCCTTCTAGTGTAATGGCTTAGCTCTACACCAAAGCTCATGAAATGGTTATTGGTAGTGAACATCCCAAGAAGGATCTTAGGGTTGGTTGGCAACAAATTTATTGAAAAATTGTCAAAACAATAATGGAAAACAAATGAAAGAAAGTTATGGGCCACTAATTTTGAGAAAACTCGTTTGAAATCGGTGTTCCAACATCAATGTTTTTCTAATGAGTTTGTGTTCATCCCCAAAAGGATCATTGGTGATCATCCCCAAAGGGATCTAACATTTTAATTGACAACAATTGTACAAAAAATGTAGATTTTTGTCAAACATCTTTCTATATTTTTGACAATTTTTTTCAATTAAAAAAAAAAGTACAAAAAAAAACACTTCAAAGTCATCATAATTTCTTCATGTTTGTTTCCCAATGCAAAAATTCTCCACTAAAAGCAAGCAACATTAGTTGAAATGTGACAAAATTTCCCTCAAAAAAAATTCTTTGAAAAGTTTGCGGGTTTTTAATTTCTTCTTGTTTTCCTTTTTTCCCTCCTAAGAAATGGAGATTTTATAACATAATATTCATGTTTGATTTCTTCAAGTTACTAGAATGTGAAAATTCACCATTGATTTCTTTTAAAATTAAATTAAAAAAAAAAACACTAACCTCATCATGAACATGGTTTTTCAAATTTTTTGATATTGAGAATTTGGATTTTTATTTCCTCCAAAAATGTCAAAATTCACACTAGAAAGGCCAAAAATTTCCCAATTATTTTGTCCGGAAAATGACCAAAAATTTCAACATTTGTGTGTGTGTGTGTGTGTGATGAAAGTTGTTGATTTGTTTTGGTAGTTCCTTTTCAGGTATGTTATTGTGTTCAATTGCTCGGATGGCGTAGACTACAAAATGACGGGCACAATGTTTTCGGGCTTGTCTCAAACCGGAGCTTGGGCTTGTCTTGACGAGTTCAATCGGATTGAGGTTGAGGTGTTGTCGGTTGTTGCGTCCCAAATCTCGGAAGTCATGCAAGCGATCAAAGCAGGATTGGATCGTTTTGTATTCATGGGTATGACCCTAAACACTTGTTTTACTTGCGTTCGGTCGGTCGGTCGGTCAATCCCTCTTTGGGACAAAATTTGAAAATTGAAACAAAAATCAAAGCCAAATTGTTGATCATCCAAAGGAAGATTTAGCCAAATTTGGCTATAGATCCGACACACAAGTAAACAATATAAGAATCCTTTTTATATTTTGGCTACACATAGGAACCATTGTAGAAAAATTTGGCAAATGCTTTTTCCCCCCTCCAAAATGTTGTAAATAACACACCTTTTTTTCTTTTTTTTTCCCTCCCACAAAAATCTTTTTTGTGTGTTAAAATCATATTTTTCAAGTTGAAATAATGCAAAATTTGGCAAAACCAAAACACTAAATAATAAATTGTGCAAAATGGCCGATTGTTATTATGATGGGTGGTAGGTGTGGAGATGCGATTGATTCGCACTTGTGGTATTTTTGTGACAATGAATCCTGGCTACGCCGGGCGTAGTGAGTTGCCCGAAAATCTCAAGGCAATGCTTCGGCCTGTATCCATGATGCTTCCCGATTTTACACTCATAGCCGAAAACATGCTCTTTAGTGAGGGCTTCCAAACCGCAAAGGTTTTTTTTTCCCCTTCCAAATTATTGTGGAATTATTTGTAGTACATGCTAATAGGCACATGTTGGGGTAGTGAAACTAATTTTTTGATATTGAAAATTTAATTTGGTGAATTTTCCAAAAAAATTCAAAAATTTACTCAAATTTACACTAGAAAGAAAATTCCAAAAAATCAATAAAAATCCCAATTTCTTTGTTAAAAAAGCGACAATTTTTTGTTGAAGAAATGTCACTAACCACAATGGGTGTTGGTTGTAAAAACAATTAGTAGAATCTTGCAAAGAAGGTGATTGCGATTATGGAGCTCTCGCAACGACAACTTTCGAAGCAAGATCACTATGACTACGGGCTTCGATCCTTTGTCATTCCAATTGCTCGAGCAGCGGGTGCCATGAAACGTGTTGAACCCGATTTGCCCGAAGATGTGATACTCCAACGAGCAATGCGGGATTTGATCAAGCCCAAGCTCATCTTTGCCGATCTGCCTCTCTTCAATGCACTGCTTTCCGACCTCTTCCCCGGTGTTGAATTGACTCCCAAAGAGGCAAGCGACTTAAAAAGAGCCATCGAGAACCAGCTTCGATTGGCCGGCATGCAAGTTGTGGCTCCATATGTGACCAAAATCATACAGGTGAAAAAAAATCCATACACCATTTTCTCTTCCAAAACTCCAAACCCTAAACCCTAAACCCTACACAGCACCAGAACCCTAAGTTTGGTCATACACAGGGTGAGATTAAAAGAAAAACCTGCAAATAAATATCTTAACATTTAGGGAGGTGGGGAGGTGGGGGTGAAACTCAGAAAACCATCAATTTTTGTGATAAACTAAGTTTCATCCTGTCTTTTGTTTTTCATGAGCGTGCCTCCATTGATTCTACATATATTTTCACTGCTCCTACTTGTACAATTACTTGAAATTTGGGAGTCCGGGAGTGCCGAGCTGGGCCCGGTCGACCTTCTATGACGAACCCGAGCTCCGTCACGGACGTAGTGAATTTATATATATGATTACTTTTGAACCTTGTAATAAAATTTCCTTACTTTGCAAATACCACTAAAAGAGAAGATAATGGGTGAAAAGAGGCCCAAAGGCAGGGTGAAAACAAAGTTTACTTTACAAATAACTCTATTATATCACATATCTTGATATCTCTCTCTCTCTCTTTTTAAAAAAAAAAATCTTCTATGCTTTTGGAAGGAGGGATAATTTTTTGGATGAGATGTGAAGTCCTCATGAGAATGTGGATGATTTTTGTTGGGGAAATTGGGATGGGGGAAAAATTAAACAGACATATGATTGTATGATATACCGGCATGGTAACATGCTGGTTGGGCGAACGGGATCTGGCAAGACCGTGGCTTGGAAGGCTTTGCAGAATGCTTGGAGACAGCTCAAGGAGGAGGGACTTGAAGGATGGCAAAGAGTATGGGTTTACATCATGAACTCACTCGCGTTGTCGAATGATGAAATCTATGGTTGCACCAGCAAGGTCTTTCTCTCTAAAACCCTACACCACAGACCCTAACCCTAATTTTTCCTTCATCGTGTTCATTCTTGAATGACAACATCTATGGTTGCACCAGCCAAGGTCCTTTTCAACACACATCTCTCTCTCTAAACCCTAAACCCTATTTTTTTCATCATTGCACTTTGGAATTATGAAATCAATGGTTGCACCAACAAGATCCTTTTCAACACATATCTCTCTCTCTAAAGCCTACACCCGAAACTCGAAACCCTAATTTTTTCTTCCTCGCACTCTCAAATGATGAAATCTATGGTTGCATCACAAAGTTTTTTCAACACATATCCCTCTCTCTCTCTCTCTCTAATTTTTTTTCCAGATTTCTTTTTGGGTATATCTGGACTTTTAAAAAAATGTTATGTAAAAGACTTACCTTCAAAAGTAATAAATCACGTAACCTTTACTTTGAGCTCACTTTATTTTTGCAAAACCCTAAAACTCTAAATTTCATCCTAGACCCTAAACATCATTCAAATTGCAAAATTCAAAACCCTAAACCCAAAACCCTAGACTTCATTCTTGAGATAATGGGTGTTTTTTTTTTTGTTTTTCTTGGTGTGGGTGTGTTGGTGATCATCAATTAGTTAACACATGAGTGGTGTGATGGAGTGCTTGCCCGAATCATGCGGGACATATGTGCTGAAGAAACCCTAGACCTCAAATGGGTCATGTTTGATGGACCTGTTGATACTTTGTGGATCGAGTCTATGAACACATTGCTCGATGACAACAAGATTCTTACTCTCTTAAATGGAGAGCGCATCAACATGCCCAACCAAGTGAGTAATATAATTAAATCCATGCTTTTTTTTTCCCCTCTCTCTTTATCTTTTTGGCTCCGTGTTTATAATCCACAATTAGTTCAAAATTAATTTTTAAAATAGATAATATAGAATTATTAATACACATATTTTTAAAAAATTAATGTTGCTCATTTGGTGATCATCCATAAGTATTATATATATATATATATAGCCAAATTTGGTGATATTAAAAATAATAAAATAGAAAAATCTTAAGCAAACACCTTTTCATATGGTAGGTATTTGTGGCGATGTTAAATGAAATTTTGGTTTTTTGGGAATTTATATATATTTTTTCAAAAAAATATAATCAAGGAACTTGTGATAGAGTATTTATTCTTCAAAATGGTGAGAAATTCACCCCAAATAAAAGACCTTTTTTTGCCCATACCCCTTTAATCGGGGCCTCTAAGAAGCTTGTTTTCATCGGTTCCGTGATGATGTTGGGTGGTTTTTAGATTTCCTTGGTGTTTGAGGTGGAGGACTTGTCTCAAGCTTCACCAGCTACGGTCAGCCGTGCGGGCATGATCTTCCTCACTTTGGAAGACTTAGGGTGGTGGCCTTATGCGGAGTCATGGATTGAGAGAAGAACCGCAGCTGGTACCCATCCGGTATAAAATTGGGCAAATCTTTTTTCTTGAAACAATTGTGTTTTTGCTATACAATTTTGTTTTTCCTTTGCTAGCCAAGTATATCCATCCACCTAATTTTATAAAAAAAATTTGAAAAAAATTTATTTATTAATTTATTTAAAAAATTTAAAAAATTTCCTCCGTAAAAACAATTTCAAAATTTCTCCATTCATTTTTTTTTCACCTCCCCTTAGAAAATTTCCCTTTTGAACCCAAAACGAACCTTTTTTTCTTTTGGTTCATGGAAGATTTCAATTCATTGTTTCAATCTAACCTTCCATCCATCCATCCATCCATTTTGGTACCCTTCAAATTAACCCAAGAATTAACCATGGGTTAAAATATATATATATATATTTGGGCGGTAAGGTTGTTCTTGATAATATTCGGAAGCTGCTGGAGAAATATATCGACTCGTCAACCAAGATCCGACACAAATGCACCGAGACGATTCCGATCGAGGTGCTCAACAGCGTCATGACGCTATCCAAGCTCTTCGATCTCTTGGCTGTGCGCGAGAATGGCGTGCATCCCGGCGAAGGCGAGCAATTCGTCCCCATGATTGAGACATGGTTCCTCTTCTGTCTGATTTGGTCGGTCGGAGCTAGTGTAGATGAGGCGGGTCGAAATACGTTCGACATGTGGTTGCGGGACCAAGATCCTCGGTAAATAAAAATAATTGGTTTAAGAATTCCTTTTATATTATTTGTGGCTACTACTTATTAGAAGCTAATATAAGGATCTAGCCTTTTTTTTTAATGAAAAAATAAGGTGTTTAAATTTTTTTTGGCAATGAGAAAATCCAAAAGAATTCCCGCCCTTTTTTTGTGCCATTTCGAAAAAAAAAAAGCACCAATTGGAGAAAAAATTCCCTCGAAAAATAAAATAAAATAAAACAACATTGATGTTTGTTTATGTGTGTGACTTTGTTAATTTCAATAATGTTGGGTGCTAATTTAAAGGTAGGGTCACACTTGGTGTTAAGGACCCTAGTGTTGAGTCCCTTAATTTAACCATAGTAAGCAATCATTTAAGACTTAAACTTACTTATCGTGAAGGTTTTAAGTTAAATTAACATTCACTTAACATTGGCTGCCACCTAGGATGCCACCTAGATTTTTATTTACCATTGATTTAACATCATCAAGTGTGAATGCACCACACAAGTAACATAAAAGGACATCGTCTTTCTATTCAGATTCCCAGCTTCCGGACTTGTTTATGACTACTTTGTGGACTTCAAGAAACATTGTTTTACTTTGTGGGAAGAGAAGCTTACGAGTGCTTACAAAGTTCCTCCCGGAGCTCCCTTCTTCAAGATCCAAGTACCAACAATTGATACGGTTGGTTGGTTGAGTTCCTATATAACACCCAATCCCATTGTTCAAGATCAATCTTCACCCTTCACACCCCAATTAAATTGATTAAATTAAACCCTAAACCCTAAACCATCCCCGCCCCACCCCCCCTTCACATCCATGCATTTGAAGAGCATGTGTAAAACAATAAAAACTTGTTGGTTTGGTTTAAAAAACATGGTTTTCAAAGAAAATATTTTCATAAGATGCAATAGTTGGCAAAAGCCACCGCACCCTTTAAATCATATTGTAAATAGAAGAAATAAGGTCCCTACTAGGTCCTATACAAGCTTGGCACGGAACTTACAAACCTAAAGGTCGTTTGCAACCTAGTGGCAACTTTACAAAATTTGTAAGGTCTTGTGCAACTTCACAAGAACCTTACAAAGTATGTAAGGTCTCTAGTAGGGACCTTGTGCTATGTAAGGTGTCCTTTGATATAGGACACCAAGAAAAACCTTTTGAGTGGTTTTTTAAGAGTCAAATATTAACCATGGTAGAAAATTCATGTTAAATAAATAAATAAATAAATAAATAAATGGCACGGGATGTCATTTAGTGCATAATTTGTGTTGTGTGACGGGTTTCAGATCCGGTTCAACTATGTGATCAAGAACTTGATACTTGCGAAACGCCATACACTCGTAGTTGGAAATGTGGGCGTTGGTAAGACTTTGGTCATCGGGACCGTGCTCGACACCCTCCCCGAAGGACTTTCAGCCTTCACAATGAATTTCTCCGCCCAAACATCTTCCAACAGCTGTCAGGTAGTGTTTTCTTTAATTACAAATTATAAAACATTATTATTATTATATATTTAAAACTCAAATTTATTATTATTATTTTATATTAATTTTTTTTCAAATTTAAATTTAGATTTAGATTTGTGAAAATATTTGTATTGATTTGTAAGCACAACAAATTGTATGGAAGTAATGTTACAATTGCGATTTGCGAAAAATAATTTTATTTATTTTGTATTTATTCATCTTTATGGGAACCAACACATGTAAAATTTTTAAAATATTAATTATTATTTTTTAATTTGATGGTTTGCATAAGAGAATCGTATACCCATGATTAGCGTAAACAAATGTGTGATTATGGGGGTTTTCAGGAGGGTATTGAGGGAAGGCTCGAGAAGCGAACAAAGGGTGTATACGCCCCACCCGGAGGAAAATTCCTCATTTGTTTCCTCGACGATGTCAACATGCCCAAGAAGAGTGTCGTACGTCCATCCATCCATCCATCCATCCATCCATCCACCAATTAAAACCCTAATTATGCCACTTCAAACCTTAATTATAGGAAAACAATTTTGATCACTCTATGGAATGGTCAAGCCCCTTGCCTATCATTTAGGGTTTGGGTAAGGTGTGCGGCAAGCCCGTTAGAGCAAGCTAGGGGTGATGCCCCCAATAACCATCGGCAAGGGCGAATAGCCGCACAAGCGCCATTCACTAGCTAGTACATTTGAAATAAGTGGAACTCATGGTTCTTTGATTTGGGAAGAGTCAAAGAACGAGAACCGACGGTTCTTTCCTTGATTCGGGAATAGTTAAAGAATCAAAACCCGACGATTCCAAAGAACCGCCCCAACGCCGGGGCGCAAATATTATAATAAGCTTTCAATCGGAAATGACGGACAGATGGGGTGTTCACTTACTTCTTGGGTGGGTGGATGGGTGCGGCGGGCGGGTGGGCGGGGGACGGGTCGCAGTTCGGTTTCATGCCGCCATTGGAGCTGCTGAAGCTGTGGATGGATAATGGGTTTTGGTATGACAGACAGAAGCAAGAAGTGAAGAAGATCTTGAACATGCAATTGCTATGCGCCATGGCGCCTCCCGGAGGCGGGCGTAACAGAATCTCACAACGAATCCAAGCTTGTTTCTCACTGGTAATATATATATATATATATATATTATATCAATGCTGGTACCTGTGTTGGCTTGGCTGGTTTTTTTAATTTAAAAAAATAATTTTAAAAAATAATTTCTTAAAATAATTTCAAAATAAATTTGGCCCCTTTTTCATATCCTGTAGGGTAAGTAAGGTCTTTGTGAATTTTTTTTCAATTAAAAAGAATTCTGTCCCATGCATGCAGGGTATATGTAGCTGAATTTTCCCAAAATCTTTTGAGATTAATTATCATAAATTATTTTGTGCTTGTTTAAACAATTATACCCTCAATTATTAATTTCCTTGGTTATTTTTTGATAATATGCACCTACTATTATTATGCAAAAGGGTTTGCTTTTGAAATACTACAGTAGTGGCCTTTCGGGTTTGGTGGTAATTAAATTATTTATTACAATGCCCATTTCTTAAAAACAGAAAATATCTATTTGAAATATCAAAAATAAAGGAAATTACAAGGGAGAGGAAAAATAAAATAAAATAAAATAAAATAGGTTCAGAGTAGGTTCTTGGACTGGTTCCTTGATTTTTTTGAGAACCGGCAATGAAGGGGGTGGAATTCTATATACCCAATCCCCTACCCGCCGGTTCTCTCTTTCACACACCACACACCACACTGCTCGGGACTATTAATACAATCATGTGTGTATTTACATACCACTTCAATTATAAATTTTTCAATAATAATATTTTTTTTTCATCTTATTCATTGCATGCTTTCTGTTTTTCATTCATGGAATTCTCTCAACCCGATTGTTTTGGGGGGATGGCGGTGGTGTTGCGGGTAGTAACAGTTGAACATCACCGCCCCAAATGTGAAGCAAATGAAGCGGATCTTTGGAGCCATACTAAGTGCAAAACTTGCCGACTTTGATAACGACGTCCGATTGATGGGCGATAGCTTGATGCATGTTTGCATTGGAGTTTATGTCGAAGTCGTCAAAGAGCTTCTACCAACGCCAAGCAAAAGCCATTATGTTTTCAACATGCGCGATCTTGCCAAAGTAACTAAGAGCGCGCATCTCCACTCATCTCATTAGGGTTTAGGGTTTGCTATGTCCTAAACCCTAAACCCTACCTAATGTCAAGTTGCAATGTTTTGTGTACTAACTATACATCACATATTGCACATTGTAATGGATGAAACCCACATAGTTCACCTCTCTCTCACAAGTGTTATATAATTCATGACCTTTTTTGTGTGTGATTAAAACGAGTTTTGCTTATAGTGTAAACTTTGAAGCCTTGAAGCTTGCACCCCAATTAAACCTTTAGCAAAATGAATGTGATATGAAGGTGATTCAAGGCATATTACAAGGACATAAGGATACTTATCACACCAAGGATAGCATTCTCCAACTTTTTTGCCATGAATGCTTGCGTACTTATGGCGATCGCATGTTTGACTCCGTTGATCGCCAATGGCTCAAGGTTCTCAACTTCTCTTGCATTGCAACATTCTCAAGTCCTCATTGGCTCATGTGTTTTTATCTCGTAAAGACCTAGTTAGATTTTTTTTTAGTGTATTTAAACGGCTTCATTACCGGGTGAAAAAAATTCATCCAATTAAATCATCCAATTCTTGCGTGGGATTTAGAATTTTCATAAAACCCCGGCTACACTCTCCATGGGCTTTAACGAAAATCATAAAGCCGGTTCCGGTTCTTCTCACCATGTAACCATGGTCTTTACTCTTTACACACGTTAAAGTCCTCAAGTGAAGGGTATTATTAGATTTGGGCCACGCTTGCCATTCCCTCACAAGGGCCCCTTTCCAATAAAGCCCTTTGCCCTAGGGCTTTACTTACCATGTAAAACCCAAAAATTCCAATAAAGCCCTTACTTACCACCTAAAACCCAACTATTTGCACCTTTAGTTGCTTCCAAAAGCATTTTGGGCATAACCTAAAGTGATAAACATGTAGTGTTAAAATACACCTAGAGAGGAGAACTAGTTCATTGCATAATGACTTTGTCCATTGGTTTTTTTTTGTTTTTTTCCCGCCCCCCCCACATATCACCCGCATGCAATTTATATTTAATATTATAATCATAGTTTAATTATTAATTAATTATTTAAAAATAAAATTTTCTTTCTTTTATTTTATAATAACTTAGGGGTATTTTCCATTCTTATTTATATTTGCAGGATCTACTTAACACCAAGCTCAAGGATCATTTCAACACCGACTGGAAAGCTGTGTTTGGGAACGATAAAGCAATGCCACTTATCTCGAGTTGCATGATGCCGCCGATCGAAGAGGCTCGCTATGAGTCAATTTTGAGCTACAAAGAGCTGCGGGAGTCGCTAGAGGAGAACCTAAGGGAGTGCAAAACCCAACCGGGAAGCTTCGGCATGGACCTGGTATAACATTGTAAAGAACTTGTAGAATTTCTTCTTTCTCGTGTTTGTGGATGGATGGATGGATGGATGGATGGATGAATGACACCTTACTAAGGGGCCTTATAACCCTCGATAAATTTTTTGTCTCCACAATGAATCACACCTTATGCATAAGGTTCCTCATTTTACTTAAAGTTATGCCAAACCTTTCGTGTAATGGTATGAATGTAAATGACGAGTATGGTAAGGCCAAACCGAGGTAACCACCATGGTTAGTTAGGGAACTGGAACCCAATGGAAAATTCTTTCCTGTCCATAAACCATGAACCCTAAACCCTTAACCCTTGACCCTAAAGTCTAAACCCTAAACCCTTGAACCTAAAGTTCAAACCCTAAACCCTATTATTGTGTGGTCTTGTTTTTTAATAACAGGTGCTGTTCAAGGATGCGATGGACCACATTTGCAGAATACACCGGGTCATTATGCAACCGCGCGGAAACTTATTGTTGGTGGGTGTTGGGGGTAGTGGCCGCAAGAGCTTGACCAAGCTAGCTTCATTTGTTGCAGATATGAAGGTTAGTTAGTCCAACATTATTTGCTCACATTTCTCTCTCTCTCTCTCTCTCTCTGGGGAAATTCCGACCCCCATGCAGGATCGTCAACCCACACAACAAGACATTACATTTCGTAATTTCCAGGATCGGGTTTAGGGTTTTTTGAAATTTTTTCCAAAGAACCGTTGGGTCCAGTTCTTTGCAAAAAAAACCAGAATCAAAGAATCATCGATTTTGTGGTTTTTTTTTTTCAAAAAAAAAAAAAAAAAACCTCAAAGAACCGACGGTTCTATGGCCACCCCTTCTTTGACGTTGGGCAAGATACCCAAAACGGCTTCTCTCTTCAATTTTTAGAACCAACAGGTGAGTGAGTGAGTGTATAAGCTGGTTGTGTGGCAAATGAAATTGCATTATGTGCAATTAGACAAGAAATTCTCTCTCTCTCTCTCTCTCTCTCATTCATTTGGCACATCAAGAAAGAAAAGAAAAAAAGAGAAGGTGATTGTGTGGCAAATGAAATTGCATTATGTGTTTTGGTTCATTTCCTTCCTTTGTTCAGGTATTTCAAGTCAGAATCACAAGAACATACTTGAGTCAGCAGTTTCATGATGATCTCAAGCTCCTCTATCAAGTAGCAGGGATAGGAGAGAACAAGCAGCAAGTGGTTTTCCTATTTGATGACACCCAAGTTGTGGAGGAGACATTCTTGGAGGATATCAACAACATCCTTAGCACCGGGGAGGTAGATTGTTTGTTTGTTCAACTACTCCCCCCCTTTTCTACTACCTCCTTACAACTCTCATCTCATCCATCAATCTCTTAACACCCCTTGTGTTGCTCAGTCTCGATTCGCAAGAAATCATCCATCATTGAAATTTGTGTTTTGGAGGAGAGACTTGGAAGTGAGTCAGTAGGAATTTGAGATGTGTGCAACATTAGCAAAGATTTGTGACATTTGTTTTGCTCATATCATTTAATGGGTTATTTGGGAGAAAGAGACTTGTGGGGTGAAGTTAGAAAGAATTTGAGATGTGTGCAATGTTAAAACAAAGGTTGTGATTTCTTACACATATTTATCACTCAAGCGGGTGTTTTGGGAGGAAGAAGAGACTTGTGAAGTGAGGAGGAATTTGAGGTGTGCCCCAATGTTACCAAAGATATTAGAGAAATCTGTAAATTCACCGTGTCTTTGGGCCTCCCTTTCACCCTCCCCTTTCACCCTCTTTCAGTGGTATCCATAAAGTAAGGAAATTTTATTAAATCTCAGTATGAACCCTAAACCCTAAACCCCACCAAACTCAGGGTTCTGGTGCTGTGTTTTCCTTATTTTCCAGAGAACTCTAATAACATTGAAGAGTTTCGGTTTTGATGGATGGCACATGCGCCTCATGCTTTCTATGTAGGTTCCGAATCTGTTCACAAAAGATGATCTTACAGCAATTTATGATGGGATTCGGCCTACAGCCAAGAAGGCAGGGATCATGGAGACTGAGGATGCACTATATGCATTCTTCTTGGAACGAGCCCGCAACAATCTTCATGTAGTTTTGTGCCTTAGCCCTGTCTCAGAGAATTTCAATCGCCGCTTGATGATGTTCCCTGGCCTTGTCAATTGCTCAACTATTGATTGGTGTGTAAGCACAACCAAAACACACACACACACACTCTCTCTCTCTCTCTCTCCTTACTTCATGTCTTCAAAGACAAAACCAGAGAGGTGACTGAAAATGAATGGGAAATTTTTTTTTAAGTCTTTTTTTTTGGAAATTTTTTTGAATGTAGTTTGGTATTGTGTATATAAGTTGTGTAAGTTTTTGAAAACTTTCTCGGATGTGTTGTTGGCAGGTTTTTAGACTGGCCTGAAGACGCATTGTCCGAGGTATCCATTAAGTTGATGGAGGATGAGGAGAATGTGGGAGATGCAGATGCCAAGGTGAATGTATGCAAGGTTTTTGTGATCATACACAAGTCAGTTGTTGATATGTCGCAAAAAATGTATTTACAAGTGAAACGCAAGAACTATGTCACTCCAACAAGCTATCTAGAGTTTGCCAAAGGGTAATAAATACTACAACCCAATTCCTTCAAACATCTTTTTTTCCCTTTTTTTTTTTCCTATAATGGTCTTCCAATTTTAGGGAAAGTTTTAAGAACTCGGTAATTTTTTCATTAGATAAATTTCTCGCCTTTTTAAGTTATCTACACTATGAATGAATGAATGCAGCCAAACAAACTTGTACTCAGTTCATGGGGGTCACCAAAACATAGCTGGATTCTAGAAAATGTCTATTGTCCTCTTTGACCCATAGCCCAAATTTGGCTCTTTCATCTTGTGGATAGTTGCCATTGTGGCTAGCTACATCACAAAATTGAAAAAAAAAGGAAAAGAAAAACCCTCAATGAATGGGTTTGTCACACACACACACACACACACACACTTTTGTTGGATTTACGATATGATAAAGTTATCCGTAAAGCCACCCTCTCCTTCACCCCCTATTCCCTCTGCTTTCACCCCTTATTCCCTCTTTCAGTGGTCTCTGCAAAGTAAGGAAATTTTATTACATCTCAGTATGAAACGCTGAAACTCAACATTTAATGCACAAGGTTCGAGAGTAATTATAGTAGTTGTACAGGTAGGAGCAGTGAAAATATATGTAGCATCAGTGGAGGCGCTCAGGAAAAAGGAAAGACAGGATGAAACTCGGTTTACCACCAAAATTGGTGGAAAAACTAGTTTGGGTCCCAGTTATTTTGTTTTTGTAAAATTTCATTCCCAGTTATGCATTTGATGCTTTATTATGCCGAAACTGTCCGTTCTCGCCCCCTAATCGCCTGACTTTACGGACAACTTTAACATGTTTTGGGCATTGAGTGTTTTTTTTTCTTTTTTTTCTTCCCTGGTATGGTTGCAGTTATCGGACTTTGCTCAAAGAGAAGAAGAATCAACTGCAAAATCAAGCCTCCAAACTTCGAGGCGGGTTATCAACACTGAATGCCACACGAGAATCGGTGGCTAAAATGCAAATTGTGTGCCAAGATAAGGCTGTTGTGGTTGCTCAAGCTAAGAAGGAATGTGAAGAGATTCTTGTGGAAATTGTTAGTGAGAAACGGGTGGTTGATGAGCAAGAGCTCAAGGTCAAAAAACCATTCTCTCTCTTTCTCTCTCTTGATTCAGAACTGGGTTTTGCAATAGCCCATTGATGATGATCATGGGTAAGAAATCAATCACAAAAGACATGTGGTGTTTGGTGAATTCTGGGTCTTGCAATATTTTGTTTTGACTTAATCATATGAAAGAGATCAGATTGTCTACATGAATTCCCATTTTCAATTGAGTACCAGAAACCAAAAAGGAAATATTTTATTTCGATTTTCTGATTTATTTATTTGTTGTGTGTCGACCACCCACCAGGTGAATGCAGAAGCAGCAAGAATTACAAAAGAGGCAGAGCTTTGCAACATCATTGCAGCTGATTGTCAAGTGGAGCTTGATAAGGCAATGCCTGCACTCAATGCAGCCGAAGCAGCACTCAATGTGCTAACAAAGAAGGACATGTCGGAAGTGAAGGCATATGCAAAGCCACCTGCATTGGTTGAAATGACATTGCAAGCTGTGATGACAGTTCTCAAGCGACCACCGACATGGCCAGAAGCCAAATTAGCACTCGGAGACTCACAGTTTCTGGAAAAGCTCATGAATTACAACAAGGATCTTCTGGTATAAAAGACTAGATTTCAAAGCTGGGTTTTGCAACAGCCATTGATGATGATGATGATGATGGATACATGGAAAAGAAATCACTTCATAAGAAACATGAAGTAGTATTTTATGATGGGTACATTGGCAAGAAACCAAAATTCATAAAACCCATGAGGTTTTTTTTATCATGGGTATTTCTTAATTGGTTGAGCTTATATTATCTTGAACCTGCAATGAATTATGAAGCTTTTGTGAGCATTTTATGAGCTGGGTTTTTTTTGTAATGCAGGTGGATGCAGTATTGCTTAAGATTGCTAAGTTCACAAAGAAGGCAGAGTTTACACCTGAGGCAATTGGAAAAGTGTCTGGTGCTTGCAAAGGACTCTGTCTCTGGGTTTGTTGACCACTTTTGCCCCTTTCTGTTGCAAAAAATAACAACCTATCTACCTACATCTGCAACTCTCTGATTTCCAGTTGAGACTAGAGGGGAAACAGCAGCTCAGAAGAAAGAACAAGTTGGATCTAAAACAATTGCAATAGAAAAAGGAAGTCAAATCTACCTATTTCAAAACTGCAATTTCTAGCTAAACCGAAGGATTGTAGAAGCTGTAAAACCATCATCATCATCAAGAGTCTTGTTTAAGTAATTTTACCAAAGAGTTGATCAGGAGCCCATTTGTCTCAAGCAATGAAACTACAAAAATTAGTTGAAAGATTTAGGCAAGAATTTAAAACAAGTTCCAATCTACTGAGCTTCAGAGAATGGAAAGATTACATGATCTAAATAAGCTCATCAACAACAACAACAACAACTGTCATCTTTTTTTGTACTAGGTACGAGCAATGGAGTCATATGGATATATTTCAAAAGAAGTAGCACCCAAAAAGGCTAGACTAAAAGCAGCTCAAGATAATCTGGCCAGACAAGAGGCTTCATTAGCAAGAGCAAAGTAATGTATATATTTATATATATATTGGTCATTGTTACCTTATGATATGGTTTCTTTTGATCAAGTTCCAAATTTTATTTCATGTCCAGTTTTGAGAATGTGGGTGGGTTATAATAATAATAACAATTTGGACCGAAATCAATGACTTTGGCACTCTCATTAGTTTCTGAACAAGTTTCTCTTGATCTAAGTTATCAGGGCCCAACTTGCGGAGATCATGGCCAAGGTTCAACTTTTGAAAGACAAGTATGACAAATCCATTAGTGCGAAAGCAGAGCTTGAAGCAGAGCTTGATGACCTTAATGTGAGTTATTATATCTCACATAACCATCTTGTTGTTGTTGTTGTCATTTCTGGTTTCAGACATAGGTTTTTGCAAAGTTGGACATAGCCCACTTACTCTCTCTAGATCTCTCTAGAGGGGAATTGATTTTTCAGTTTTTTTTGTTAAATTTTTTCTTTGTGTGTGGTGTGATCATCATGAATACTACTATTAGGTGAAATTGTTCAGAGCCGAGAAACTGGTGTCGGGGTTGGCTGGTGAGAAGGATCGGTGGGAAGCATCAATCATCAATTTGGAAGAGGGTACAAGAAAGCTTCCTGGTGACTGCCTTGTGGCTGCTGCTTTCCTATCATATGCAGGGCCTTTTGCAACCGAATACCGTGATGATCTTGTGAATCTTGTCTGGATATCTGAGGTACAATGTAGTAACAACACAATAACTCAGAGCTGGTAGCTACTACTAGTTGCAGGGTTTTTTGGTGGTTTTAATTTCCAAGTGTCAGTTTGTGGATAGAGACAAATGCACCCAAAAAAAAAATTCAAATTCAAATTTTTAAATTAAAGTGGTGTAGTTAGTGCTTGATCGATACTTCGCATAATTCATGTATGAATTCTGTATGCAAATTGGGTCTGTTTTTTGTTTGTTTTGTTTTGTTTTGTTTGTTGTTGTATAGGTGCAAAAGCTTGAAATTCCATCATCACCAAACTTCACTTTTGTATCCTTCCTCTCCGATGCGGGGGATGTGAGAGAATGGAATCTCCAAGGCTTGCCCGCTGATGCATTCTCCACAGAAAATGGAGTGATGGTGACTAGAAGCAATCGGTGGCCTCTCATGATCGACCCACAAGTAAATTTTGATCCCCCTCCCATCCCCTCCTCTATCACATGAAGCTCTTTTGAGCTCGTTTTATTGACACATATGTTGATTTCAAAAGTCCTTAACTCAAACCAAAACCTAAAATTGCATTAAATACACTTTTGAATTGAATTTTGTGGCACTCGTATTATAAAGTCATTTAGCACAACTTGTCTTGTCATGGATATCAAGATTTTTAAATGATATTTACATATAAACATATTTACAAATTTGTTTCAATTTTTCACTTTGATCTGACACCCTTTCTTGGCTCTTTTGACCGTGTTTATTATGCAAATGATTGTCATTTAGTTGACAACTCTTCCTTTTTCATTTGTTTTGTTCACATGAATAATGATTCAAGATTTTGTTAAAAAAACCTTCCTTTTTTAGGAACAAGCAAAGAAGTGGGTGAAGAATATGGAAGCAAGTAAAGGTTTGGAGATTGTTGATTTGCAAGTAAGTACATTTGTTCACTTCCCTTGATGTACTTAAAACAACCCTACTCATTTTCAAAAGGACACTACTCTCCCTAATTTCCAACAAAAAGTGTAAGAAAAAGAGTTGAAAACAACACAAATCTCTAAAATTGCAATTGTGAATTTCAATGGTGAATTTTGAAGAAGGAGATTTTTTTTTTGGGTCACATGGTTCAACAACAATAGATGGACAACTTGATGTTAGTAGTGGAGAGAGCTATTCAACTTGGGATGCCAGTGCTCCTTCAAGATGTGATGGAAGAAATAGACCCATCTCTTGAGCCCATTCTCACAAAGGCCTTTGTCTACCGAAGTGGTAAGGTGGGTGTATCTAAACCTCCTCTCTAATCTTACTCATGGAGCAAGTATTAATGAGTCGAGAGAGAGAGAGACATTACAAATAGGCTACAAGAGTGTTGGGCTCATTCAATGGGCTCAAGTTTGCTTATTCTTCTTAAATGGGGTAGAGGAACTAGAGTACTCTTGGTCGTCAATTTTGTGATTTCTTGGGTTTTACCCAACGGGAAAAAGAATTTGCATTTCCATGTTAGGATTTGGGATACAATTTTGGATTGAACCTAGAACCAATTTGTGGGTTGGTTGGCAATGGGAGATCTATAAATAGTTTTCTCTAACCTTTCTTTTTTGATCAATTTTACTATGCATTCAAATTACTTAACCATAAGTAGTACATAGTTCAATTGTGCATTATGATCTTGATTAAACTTGGACCATAACGGCTCGTTCACTAATTACATTGTGACAAGTCGGGCACAATGATATAATTATGGAACATTATGCAATTTCATAAACCCTAAACCCTAAACTCTTCATGCTAATACTTGTGTTGTAGTTGCACATTCTTGAAAGTCTGATGACTACTTGGAATTGGGTCAGTGTGTACGAATGAGGAAATTTTGTAAAATTGTGACTGGATGATGGATGAGTACTTCAGGTATATTTGAATCTGGGAGACAAAGAATTGGACTACAATTCAAACTTCAGGTTTTACATCACCACAAAGCTCGGCAATCCACACTTTGCTCCAGAAATTGCTACAAAGACAACCATCATCAATTTTTCGGTGAAGGAGGACAGTCTTGAGAAACAGTTGCTGACTCTAGTGGTGCAGAAGGAGAGGCCTGACTTGGACAAGCAGAGAAATGAGCTCATTATCACAGTGAGTGGCACCCTAAACCCTAAACCTAAATTCCCTTGCATCATAATTTTGCTTCTTTAGCTAGCTAGCTAGAAACTAACTGGTGTTGGGTGGGTACCACGCTTGGAGGGTTAGAACCACCAGTTCTGATTAGTGGAAAACCAAACTGCAAAAGGGTCTAGGGTTTAGGGTTTTTTGGAACTGGGTTCAGAACTGGAACTGGGTTCTCCATTTTTTAAGAACTGGAAAACCAGTTACTAAAGTTTTTTAGTACTACTCACATTTGTCATTTGTTGGGTACTAAAAAAAATTGACTTATGTATTTATTTGAGTGTGGGTTTTTTGTGTAAATGGGTAGGTGACAAATGGGAAGAAGACTCAAGCTGCATGTGAGGATAACATCTTGCGGCTTTTGATTACTGCAGAAGGTCCACTTCTTGATAACCTTGAGTTGATTGCAACTCTGGATACATCAAAGGAGACTTGGGAAAAGGTAAATAAATTCAAGACTACAATGGCACAAACCAGTCCTCACATACAAACAAACAAACAAACAAATGAAAAAAAAACACCTTGATCTTGATCAAAATGTTAAGACCAATTTCAAAATACTACTACTACTACTACTAATAACTACTATTGTTGATCTAGGAGGAGCTTGGAGCACCAAATTTTCCCAATGGAAAAAGAACTTACAATACATGCGCAAAACCCTAAACCCTGAAACCTTGATGTGTGAATTCTGTGAGTGCAGGTCAAACAATCTCTGGAGGTTGCAGAAATAACAGCCAAAAAGATTGAAATTGCTAGTTCAGCTTACAAACCTTGTGCCGAGAGAGCTTCCTTATTGTACTTTATCCTCATAGAGCTCGTTGCAATTGACCCTATGTACCAATTCTCTTTGGAGTCATACACTGAGCTTTTTCTAATCTCCGTTGCCAAGTCCACAAAGTAAAGATCTCTCTCTCTCTCTCAAATCAATTTGAGATCTCTCTCCTGCCCAAGATTTAGGTAGTCTTGAAATGGTATTAACAAGTGAATAATTTGACCCAAACTAGGATTGGTCATTTGCTCTTTTCTTTCATTGGTGATATAGTGCTTAAACTTCGCTTTAAAACACTAGTTACAATACTAAAAATGTGCTTTCGGATGGATCCTATACTCATTAGATTCATTTCAAATCTATGCAACTACTACAATGACATCTTAGAATTCGTGAAATACATCACACCCATGATGAGGAGCAAGGTGTCAAGTTTTGTAACTTGTCTTTCATTACTGTTAACTTGGCCTATGGGCCTGCGCTCCAGGGGAGCAGCATAAGTTACATGGGTTTGAGTAGCAAATGTGCTTATGACAATGTTTGCGTATTTCTTCGGTTTATTACTTATTACAACCAACTTTTGCAAAAATCTTGTTCAGCTCTAGACCTTTAAAAAAAAGCTAACAAAAGGGAATATAACTCTTCTTTCATGCAATGAATTATCAGATCAGATAATATCAAAGAGCGTATCAAGTACTTGATTGAGTACCATACGTATGGTGTTTACAAATACACAACTCGTGGGCTGTTTGAGAAACACAAGCTTCTTCTGTCCCTTCAGGTCTGTATAATGTTCATGTTCAAGTAAAATCCTCCCGCCCCCTGCCCCCCCCTCCCCCCCAAGCAGCATATATATATACATACATACATACATACATTCATACATATACATATATTATATATATAGAGTTAGAGAATTTAATAGTAAAATTATAAGCTTGTGGGTGGGGTGCATATGGATGATGGGTTGTTGTTGCAGATTTTGTCCAAGATTCTGTTACTATCGGGTGAGATAACCAATGAGGAGTGGCAATTTTTCTTGAAGGGAGCCATTGTTCTGGATCGTACAAAACAGCCTCCAAATCCAGCACCATTGTGGATCAAAGAGGAAGCCTGGGACAATGTGACTGGGCTTTCTGAGATCAGTCCTTTTGAAGGCCTTGTGAGCTGATATACATACATACTTTGCCTTCAATCTTTCACCCCCCACATCCTTTCTTAACATTTCAGTTCGTTACTTGAATTCATCAGTTGGTTGTTGTTGTTGTTGTTGGCATGTTAGAAAGGTTGGGGCACAACCCATCATGCATGGGGTTTGTTTGTCTTCTGATCAATTGCCTGGTAATTTTTTTCAAAGGACTTGACCAAAATTTTATGCACTTACATTTCATGTGCAGGTGGCAAGCATGACACAAGATGCTGCCAAATGGCTTGAATGGTTTAAGTACACTGAGCCAGAAGAAAATGAGCTACCTGGAGAATGGGAAGAAAAATGCAGTGAGTTGCAACGCATGATTCTTCTTCGTTGCTTTCGTCAGGTCTCTCCCTCTCTCTTTCTCTAAGCAAAGCCCACATTGTCATCAGCTGAATTTCCTTGCTGTGTTGTCAATCCTGGAATTTCAATAATATTATTGCTGCCTTTGGCTGCTGAGCTGCTTAAAATATGACGAGCAAGCTAAAGACTTGCATGAAATTGGAGGAGAATTATTTTCTGAATCTGAATCTGAATCTGATAAGATAATTTCACATTTTCTTGGGTCAGCAGAATTGAATCTGATTCTGATCCCTACAAATTTTGCCCATTGGGTCTTGGGGGTTGGTCAAAGTACAGGACCGCATTATGTTTGCATGCACAGCATTTGTGTCCAACACATTGGGTCAGAAATTTGTGGAGCCACCACCTCTGGACCTCGGTGACTCTTTAAGTGACTCAGTTCCTCATAGCCCACTCCTCTTCATTCTATCTGCAGGTATAGAATTCCCTAACCTAAAGAAATTCCTCCTACTAGCAACCTTAAAACGCTGGAACCCTACTAGAGATATCCAAATCTTTATAGGCCCAGGGGAGTTGAAAACTAAAAATCCTTGGGTTCAAATATGTTGGGCATTTCAACAAATTTTCTAGATTTCTAGGCTTCATCCCAATGACCCCAATTCAATCCACACAAATATAAGGTAACAATGCTCACACGTGTCATGGATTTGTGTGGCATGATTCTTTGAGACTGTGATGCAAGTCTTGTGATGAGATTATCACTCTGTGACTCAAATAATTTTGTTCCAGGAGTTGATCCCACTTCTGGATTAAGACAATTTGCTGGGCAAAAGAATATGCTTGATAAATTTCACACTGTGGCTCTTGGACAAGGACAAGGCCCTGTTGCCATTGCAAACATTAATGAGGCTGTGAGTTTCTCTAATTTCTATTATGTCCTGCACTTTGCAAAAGAGTCAATAGCTGCTGGGTTCTTACACCAACTGTTTTTTTCTCAAGATGTGAATTATCCATCACACATGAGCTTCCCACACTTTGTAGACCTTAAACCCTAAACCCTAAACAATGTCCAGCCAGTCCCATCTGCCTCTACGTCTGTGACATGATCTGAATGTAATGAATTTTGCAAGCATCTTGTTGGTGATCATTCTTTGATCTTATGCAGCTAATAATTAGTGTTAGCAAATTAGACCTTTCGGGTACCTAAATATTTTCATACCTTTTGTCTTTCTTATTGTCTGAAATTGATGTTTTTTTTTAATCTGTTGTTTGTTTGTTTGGTGGTTGTTGTTGTTGCAGTCAAAGAATGGGGGTTGGGTGTTTCTGGCAAATTGTCAGCTAATGACAAGCTGGCTTCCAAAGCTCGAAAAGGTTGTTCAAACACTAGAAAAGAGTAACCCAAATCCCGACTTCCGCTTATGGCTCTCAAGTGTTCCTAATGATAAATTTCCCATTGGCATCCTTCAACGCAGTGTCAAAATGACTGCAGAGCCTCCCAAGGTAAGAAAGAGGGTGGGAGAGATGTTCTTCACCCCTCCCAACATACTTGTGCTAACTTCATGCAACTATGTGATTTTTACCGAATTTACGTATCGAATTCTAAGCTAGCTTAAATTGTGCTCAGATACAAATTTGGCTGTTGGATTAATCTATTGATCTTAGATCTATATATAGTTGAGATGATTCTGTCTTTTTGTGAAATGAATTCTTGTTGAGGATTTTGTTGTTTGAACATACATACATACATACATACATGCCTACACAGGGTCTACGCTCCAACTTATTGAGGTTGTATATAGCAACAACTGAAGAAAGTTTCTATAAATGCCAAGCACAAGAGAAGTACCAAAAGCTGCATTTTGCTCTAGCATACTTCCATAGTGTGCTCCTTGAGCGCCGCAAATTCGGTACCTTGGGCCTCAACATCCCTTATGACTTCAATGACACTGACTTTGAGGTATGCACATATATATATATACATATACCACTTTTTAATACAAAGTGAATTTTCTTTTGGGTAATTGATGAACAACTGTTTACCATGTGCAGAGATCGATAGATAGATGAATTAGCAAAGATTTAAACCAGTGTTGTCTTTTTTTAAAAGCAATAACCTTCCAACATTAATTTAAACAAGAGCAACAACAACTGAGATTGAGATGGTTTTTTGCTACCCTTGCATTCAAACTTCAAGAATTTGGCATTTTGGTGATGATGTGTAGGTGTCAAATGATCTACTCACAACATATTTGGATGAGTATGAAGAGACACCATTTGATGCACTGAAGTTTTTGATCTCAGAGGCTAATTATGGAGGCCGTGTGACAGATGAGATTGACCGCCGTGTTCTTGCAGCTTACTTGAACCAGTTCTATTGCCCGGCCATTCTTTTGACTCCCAACTTTGAGCTGTGTTCTCTCAGTGTTTATCATGTGCCAGATGATGGCACCCTCCAAAGCCACCGAGAGTTTATCAAGACTTTGCCTGCTACTGATCGGCCTGAAGCCTTTGGTCAACATGCAAATGCTGATATTGCATTTCAGCTTTCTGATAGTTATTTGATTCTCATGACCATTGCGGGTTTACAAAAAAGTGCAGGCGGGAGCAAAGCTGGGTCAAGTGTTGAGGAAAATGTTTTGAGCATTTGTAATGATCTTCTTCAACAGGTAAAAAAAGTTTGGGCATTTCTCCTCCCATGCAATCGACTATTGGGTTTCTTACAATTTTGTAAGATCACCAACAATGTGGCATTTTTTTGTTCATTACGCAATGTAAGATTGCCCTAGTATTCATCAAGTGTCTTACGTACTATCTACACTACATAGTAACCATGGCTAACATGGCTAACTAAGTGATTGATTGTCATTTCTTTCTTTTTTTATTTGGTTTACTTCGGGTCTACTACAGTGTCCAGAAGTGTTTGACTTGAATGAAGTGATCAAAGCCAAAGCTTTCGACCCTTCCGCACTTCACACTGTTTTGTTCCAAGAAATAGAGAGATACAACATTCTGTTAAGAAGTATTCGGGAGCAATGCACACAACTTGAGAAAGGTATTCAAGGTCTAGTTGCCATGTCGGCTGATCTTCAAATCATATTTTCAGCCTTTTCTCGGGCCCTAGTGCCTGCCATGTGGGTCAAGTATGCTTTCTACTCCATTTTTTACACACACAGTTCACAGTTCCTGTGAGGTCACCCATCCTAATACTATTCCAATCAAAGTGTGTTTAATAATTTTAGAGCTCTTATTATCAGTAATGTTGTTGTTTTTTTTCCAATTTTTTCATGTTGTGTTCCAAGAAGAGTTTGAGTATTGAATTACAACAAGTTTTTAGAACCTCTCTAAATAGTTTCAAACACTAGTTAAGAAAATGCTACCAAACTAAAATCAGAATATCATTTGAATGTGAGTCACAAAAAAAAAATTCCAAATTTTTTTCTCAAAACTTGATAATTTTCTTTAGGAAAAAAAAGAATGTTGTAACAGAATATCTCTTTTTTAAATAAGAAACTTCGCATTTTGGAGAAATATCACACCCAAAAAATATTAAGTGCTGGTTCTTATGGAACCTTTGCTAAGTCAATTTTTTCATTAGTTTCAAAAGACAGACAAAAATCACTCTAACCACGCATTGTCGCCACCACCACGAACAACAACAACAACATCAATTATGATGAACACATTTGTGTGAATTTGGGCAGGGCGTATCCAACAATGAAGCCTTTGGGTTCATGGACAAGGGATCTAGTCATGAGAATGACCGAGCTGAGGTGTTGGGTGGAAGGCACATATCCATTGGTCTACTGGCTTGCGGGCTTCACTTATCCAGCTGATTTTCTAACTGCAGTGCTCCAAACAACCGCACGCCGCAACTTGATCCCTATTGACACTTTGGTTTGGGAGTTCACCACAGTTTACAAAGATGAAATGGACATTGTGGAGGAACCCAAAGAAGGCATTTTTGTGAAAGGCCTTTATCTGGAAGGAGCAGGCTGGGACCCTGTTAATGATTGCCTCACTGTGTGTAGTAGTACCAAGCTCTCCACACACACACACACACACACACACACACACACAATTTGTACTAAATTTTGTGATTGAAAATGGGTTGAAATGGTAGATCATCCAATTAGTGTGAAATTGTAAAATTGTGCTCTGATGAGGTCACCTAAATGCGTAATCGGTGTGCCCAATACAATTAATTGTCAATGATGTTCTCTCTCTCTCTCTCATGGTGTGTTTGCAGGAGCCGAAGCCAATGGAGTTGATAGTGCCAATGCCTATAATCCTTTTCAAGCCCGTGCCAAATAAGAAGAAGCAACCAAAGGGACTATATGCATGCCCTCTTTACTTGTACCCAATTCGCACAGGAACTCGAGAAAGACCTAGTTATATGCTTATGATTTACTTGAAGGTTGGTGAGAGAGATAGTGACTATTGGGTAAAACGTGGAACCGCCCTACTCCTATCTCTAGCTACTTAGTGATGTATTTTTTGACCATGCAACATGAAAATTGACACTCTTGACACGAGAAGACCATATGCTTGGGGAGTGAACTTGAATGGAAACCCCTAGCTTAGTTTTGGGTTTCCATTCAAATCCAAACTAGGGATTAAGCTTAAGCATTAAGCCCTAGTTTTTTTTAAAAAAACTAGAACTCAAGATATATCTTTGGGGCCCTTGTATATAATCCCTTTAAGATGGCACCTAACAAAATAAAGTAATATAGACCATGTAGGTATTTGGCAATGGGAAATTGATAAACATCATGGGACATGAAGCTAGCCTGAAAGTCAGCTCAATCCATACTTAAAAGAATGGTTAATTGGAAACCTAGGATGTGACATTATTGTCAATGACTAAATTGAGGCAAGAAGTCATCATGGAATGTGCATCATTCAAATGTGAAAAACTCAAGGATGGTTTCAAATAGTGAATGTTGGTGTATTTCATGTCCAATTGACACATGAAGATGTGACATTCATTGGAATGTAAAAATATATATGATTGATTTGCTAAATTAAATTATATGTCCAATTGGAAGTTTTAAGTGGAAAGTGATATTATCTATAAGATGTTTGAAGGTGAAATGAACACAATGTATGTCTATTTTGTAAATTTTCACAAATTGTTTGTTCCATATCACTTGCTCCAATGATATGGCTTTAAAAAAAATAAATCTAATACTTGATTAGGTTTTGATGATGGGAGGAAAACACATATTTTGATATATGTTCAACATAATAACATTTTGAACTTTTTAATCAACAATATGTTAACTAAACCAACATTTTAAATTGTGGTGAAACTTTAAATTTGTGCAAGCTCAAATCTTGACAAATGAATTTCATAAAAGGGTTTAGGGTTACAATGTCACCAAAAAACAAACAACTAAACATTGCCATGCATTTGACCATCCACCAATGATTAAAATGTATCATCACCCATATGTGACAATGGAGATGTACTTGTTGCCAACACATTATTCATCATAAGAGGGGATTCACTAGTTATAGTTTTGTTGTTGACCAAGTTAGCCACCTTCATGTTATTTCACCTTCACTACACATCACCATTCTTGCTTCTAAGAGCATGAATAGATCACCTCCAAGCTTAAGTTGTAAATGTTTTAGCATTTGCCTTTGCAAAAGGATAAAAAATGAAAATGGGTTGTTATGAGTTGAGGTTATAGCAATTGAAAGGGTCTCGGGATTTGTGGGTGGCAAATTGAATCACATGATGGAATCACACGCTTTGGAAGATCTTGCAATTGAAAAATGGGAGTGGGCTCATGGTGCACACCGTTGTAAGGTTCAAGATAAGTTCTACAATTGGTTGAAGTTATTTTACTTTAAGGCATTTAACAAATTTGTTACAAATATGGTGGGGGCATTGCATTCTCATGTTGTTTGTTGTTGTTTTGAACCTATGCTTCCATTGTGTTTTCATTTTTCTAGAGGTTGATCACTTTTATTTTCACCTTACGTTTTTTGTTTTGAACCTATGTTTTTTTGAGGTTTTTTTGGTCTTGCCTTGTGTTTTGGTGTGTGTTGTCAAATTGATTTGCACAATGTTGCCCACTAAATTCTTGTTTATGGGTGTGATAATTAAAGCTATGCTTTTAAAATAAATAAAAGTTCTTGTGAATTATGTGTCGTTTTGTGGCTTACAAGTCACCTTCAATTATAGTTGGGCATAATCCAATCATGGAGTGGGGGTTCAATTGCCTTTGAAGGCATCCTATTGTATTCCTTCATTTTTTTTGCATCTTGTGACTATGTGTGGCTATATGGCATCTTGTGAGTTATGTGTGGTTTTGTAGCAACTAGGTCACCTTCAAATGCAGTTGGGTACAATAAAATGATGGATTTGGGTTCGATCCCCTTTGAAGGCATCATGATTTATTCCTTGGTTGCATCTTGTGACTATGTGGATTTATGGCATTTTGTGAATTTTGTGTGTTTTTGTGGCACGTAGGTCACCTTCAACTACAATTGAGCAAAATCTAATCATGGATTGAGGTTCAATCCCCTTTGAAGATATCATGTTCTATTCCTTGATTCTTTTGCATCTTGTGACTATTTGGTTTTATGTCATCTCATGACTTATGTGTGGTTGCATGGGATGTTGGACAAAATCCATTCATGGATTAGGGTTCAATCCCCCTTAAGTTGTCTTATTGTATTCATTTGATATTTTTGTATCTTGTGGAATTGAATGATTCTATGGTATGCATGTCAACTTTCAATTTGAATAAGGTATAATAGATTCATAGATGAGATTCAAACACCCCACTTCAAGGCATATAAATTACCATTTTTTCATGTGTAATAAAAAACTATGTAGCTTGAATTTAGGTCACAAACACATTTGTGTGTAACCAACATATCACCTTAAGCAAATACCTAATTTGCATCCACATCCTATGAAAATGGTATTAGCCACCTTATTCTAACATGATTCAACATGGAATAGCCAAAAGATCATGCACAAAATGTTCTTGTAACCAAACAATTTCCAGTGCCCAAGTGGTTCTTGCCACCTCATCTAGACTAACATGAGTTGGAGAGGCCTTTAAAGCTACCTTGAAAAAAAAAACCCCCCAAAAAGCCCTAAACTAAACTATATCGATTTCGCAATTAAGTGATACTTAATGCATAAACATTTGATGTGAAGTTTTTATAGTTGTTGGGACCCATTTTGTTTTTCCCATAAGCTTTGTCTTTTTTACTTTCTTTTTCTTGACAAAACAGTCAAATAACCATGCACATTCATCGGTTGTCAGTGCCAAATATTTGAGTTTCAACATAATATAAGGTCAAAAATTCTATGAACCACCATTTCTATCATTGTCAAAAAACAAAAATATTATTCTACACTAGTCCGCCCTTTTGGTCTGTGGCGGTTGGATGAATAATTGGTACTGTATGTTGAATGTAAGAAACATTGATAGGGGGTGTGGGTAGAGATGCTCTTAGTGCACAAACTCAGTGCTTGTAAGCAGAAGCAATTAGCATCTCTACACTTTGATGGTGGCATTAGTACAGTGAAGTTTCTGCAGAGTACAAGAAACATCAATTGACAATAATGGTGTCGTGTTCTATTTTGCAACACAAAAAAAAAAAGTAGAAGGTAAAGACCAGTGTTCCTATTTGGTTAGAAACCGCACTACACCCTGGAATGCCCATTTAAACAAACTCATTGCAACAGACTCTCCAAGGATTCTAGAATAACAGGTCAGGTAGTAGGTATTAGGACCATGCCTCAACAGTGTAACGACCCTTCTGTTCAAGCTCCTTTACATATTGTGATGCAGTTTTGATAGGCCAGCCTGCCTCCTTAGCTATCACCCGCTCAAAGGCTGACATAACATCAGATGGCATCTTCGTGGCAGATCCTGCTACATATACTGCACCCCCTGACTGCAGTATCTGCCACACATTCTCACCCTGCAACAAGCAATGATATCCCAACAAAAAAATGCAATTCAAACCTTCTGAAACATTGTGCAATAGTCCCTAATACATCCCACACTACAGAATTAAGACTTGAAGATCCAGTGAACTGAAACAATAGCTTTCGTCCACAAACATAGTGTCATGTCAAATGGCTCAGGAGTTGCAAATGCATCATCAAATGGATCTCTTTCCGCAGAGATAAGGTAGGTAGGTGCTACCTGTTCACAAATCTTATGCTGAACATACACTTTCTCAGACTGATCCCTTGAGAAAGCGGCAAAAAATCCACCCCCCACATTGTTGGACAGAACATTTTTCCCTGTGGACCAGGCCAGCCAGTCCTCTTCATAAAGGAAATCCTTCGCCTGCTTTCGACACCCAAAGAAGAAGAGGACTGGGGCTACTACAGTATCCCCCCTGCTTAAAATTGTTACTCTCTCTTCCACAAATGCATGAAATGGTGCACATCCTGTGCCAGGTCCAACAAGTATCAGTGGGACTGATGGAGGGGGTAGCTTGATGGCACCACTTGTAAACCATATTGGAACAAAGATCTTTCCTTGGTTTGGGTTGAGTGATGCCAGCCAAGAAGAGCACAGGCCATGCCGTTCTCTTTTAAATGGCGTGGCCCACTTGACTACTGCCACAGTGATATGTGCCTCATTTGGATGAGCTTTCTGAGATGATGCAATGGAGAATGAGCGGGGCTGAAGACGAGGTACAGTTTGTAACAACCATTCCAAGGGGAGCTGCACAGAGGAAATTTTTGTTCAGTAGCAAGTTGCCAAATAAAACAGCCAGAATTCACATCTACCAGTACTCAAGTTTACAAGAATAGTTCTGAACCAAAACTTTCCTTACACAAGGTGCCAAACTATTCAGCAAGTACAACATGTAAAGTACTATATCTCACCTGAACAGAGGGGAAATCATTAAGGACTTCAAGAACTGTCCGCCTCTCTCTTTGATTGTAGCGGTAGAGGTCATCACGGCCCTCAGGAGTTGCAAAATACACTAACCTTTCTCTTTCATGCTCTGCCCCAGCAAAGTGGCTCATAACTTCAAACAGGTAACGGCGAGGGGATGCCGAATCCACATCCATAACAGCTTCAACCAAAGTCTTCACCAGGATTGGCTGTCTCTTTGGGACATCCCCCTTCTCATCTGCTGCACTGGTATCACAGTCTGCTGCTTCAACAGTTACATACGCATCTGGGTCCAGGCCACAGTGCTTCAAAAACTTCTCTACTGAAGTTGGGTTTTGTCTTGGAAGTAAAGTCAATATATCACCTGGTACATATTGGGCACCCTGCACTTTGAAACCCCAACACTTCAGGTACACAAACCAAACTAATTGAATAGGCTTTGACAATCTGATCTCACTTGACCAACCTCAAATTGAGTGCTAATGTGCTCTGGTTAGTAAATTCCATAAGCACATTCATAAGCCAAATTTTACCGAGTTTCCAAGGTCCAGCTCTATGTGCCGGACATCTTGATCATGGTCATCTTTTGTGAGCCTCTGGTTCTTCAACAACTGGGCAAACACTGGCATGCTGGGTGCACCATGCTGGAGGCTGTTGTTGTTGTGGTCTGATGTGGCCACCTCTGCAAATGGGTTACTTGCTGCATCTACCATAGCGCGTGCTCTGCTGTGTTCAACCCACCTGTCCACACCACCTGCTTTACATTATTAGAGAATCCAATATTATCATGCAGGTACACTGTCTGGTTGTTGCTTTGCATTTACTACTCCCTCCACTGACATTCATGGTCAATCAAAAGCCATGATGGATTAATCACCAAATTGGCTTGCCTTTCCACAACGTCCATCTTGAGCTCCTCTTGTTGAACCTCTGCAGCTGGCAGATGATGAAATGTAACCTTGTATTTTGGAGGATCCAGAACACTGATACCTGCAAACCAACATTTTTATCTTTGTTTGAATGTCAACCCGGTAATAGGAGAAAAGGCCAGGGCCTCAAATACACATCCACACATATCTGCAAAAATGCTCCAGCAGCTAATTCTCGTAAACTGCAAACCCTAAAATTACTCCACAGAAGGTAGAATTCTGTGATTGAAACAGGTGGAGGAGGAAGAAACCCTAAACCTGTATCTCCAGGGGTGGGATCCTGAAGACCCACAGGTAGTGGAATCTGCTCCCTCAGCGTAAGCCAAAGGGATGCTAGCCATGGATCCAATCCTGCCTCAAAGCCAAAAGGATGCTGATCATCACCCAAGCCCTTGACCAGCAACGGCTTTCCTCCCAAGTCCAGCAACCGCCGATCAAGCTTCTTTGCAACCACATTATACTTCTGGTACCCGGAGTCTCCCAACCCAAAAACGGCAAATTGCGTCCCGGCTAACCACTGATGCCCCAGGCTCTTCCGCAGCAGAAACTTCCAGAAACCTCTCATGCTATCGGGAGGGTCTCCTTGGCCCGTCGTCGACACAACAAACAACACGTAATGCTCACCTGGGAGAGAACTCGGGTTGTAGGCGTGCATGGAGACGACCAATGGCTGCAAGTGATGGCGCCGTGCCTCTCTCCCCATCCTCTCTGCCACATCCTGAGCATTACCAGTCTGTGTGGCATAGAGAATAACAAGCTTATTGTTCTTGTTCTTCTCCGGCTGCTGCTTCTTCTCCATGCCTCTCTTCTTCTTCCTCCTCCTCCTCTTACTCTCCTCTCAAAATTAGCCTTTAGTTCTGCTTCCTCCTATCTCATGCTCCCAAAATTAGGGTTTGGTTCTTCTTTCTCCTCGTATGCTCCCAAAACTAGGATTTGGTTACCAAACCAGTGACCAAGAGAGATACGAGAGAGAGCTACATATCAAAAGCGAGAAAGAGAGAGAGAGAGACACACACACACACACACACAAACAAGTCAATTTGGCGTCCTCTTCTTTCTCATGGAAATGTTGGAAAACCCACTCTTCTCAGTGCACCAAAATTAGGGTTTGGTCAGGAAGGTGTGAAGTCAGTCACTGTTTGCGCTTGAAGCTTGTTTTACACATGTACTTTCACGTGCAGGAACAGTTTTCAAACGCATAGTGCTAGTAAACCAAGGCCTTAAGCCATGTTTGGTGAAGGGGCGTTTGAAAGGGAAGGCCATTGGGGTTTTGAGTGAGGGTTTTTCTGAGCTAGACATGAGGTCCTTCCCTTTTCTTATTTGATATGCTTCTTGCGACAAGGGCTTTAGGAGAAGTGGGTTTGAGAACTCAATGTTCTCCTTGTGGTTTGCCCTCTTCGCTGGTTCTTTTGTTTTCTTGGACGTGGGTCCTTCCATTTTGTTCATTGTCTTCTCCTTTTTTTGGGTGTTTTGATTTAATTTTTATCGGCAAGGTTTCGTTCGACTTGTGTTGAACATTTCCTTTTTCCAACTCTCTTTAGTATCTAGAGCTTCGCCTAACTACTTCTTTTGTTCCAATGTTCTCCAAGACATTGTTGATATTCTCTATCACACAAGGGCCAATAATGCTCTCTTTCGTAACACTCCACATCTTGTTCTCCTCTATATCACCCATTTCTTACACACTCTTCTATTCTTGTTTGTTTGTTTGTTTTGGTGTGAGGATGATGCTAGACCTTGGGTCATTGTAATCCAAAGCCTCTTGTGTCTACAAAACATCAGAAAATCTTGTTATTGCTATACTAGAATGCCGAACCTTGTCTTGGTATGGTGGTTGTATTTCCTTCCATGCTGAGGAGGTCCTTAGTTATATTTGCTTGGTTGTTTTGCTCAATGGGGGGGAATTAGATGTTGAGCTTGGTTGATTTGGGTTAGGATACATTGAACACGATATCAACAGGTGCTTCAATTAATCCTTCACTTAAACCTTCAACATGCATTACAAAAGAATGGCTTCTAACTACTCCAACAAAACGAAATTCAACACACCCACATCCTATCATCCTCTTTGCAAGGTCTTTAAACAAAGTTCCTCTTAAAACTTAATTCATGATTCAAAACAAATACATCACATTATACTTCATGAGCAAAGCAATTACCCAAAAAACATGAATGTTGTACAAGAATTGTAGATTATTATGAAGTCAAAATTGCCAAGGCATTACCAAAACTGCAACCCTAAACCCTAAACCTCAATGCCAACAAAATACCAATAAACAAAAGGTTTCTAATTTTTGTGCAAAACAATAATTTTGTAGAAATATCACTTACCATAAAATAGCACAAGAACTTGTCATATAATATACTTGGTATTGATGATATTTCTCCATAATACGCATTGAAATTTCTTCACAAATCATGTATGGAGGAAGGATTTGATATGTGACTATGCCCACAACCTCATTCCAAAAAAAGAAACATGTAATGGAAAAATGAGATCATTAATGAGCTTCACAGCTATCCTTGCATAAATGAGCATTGCTTATGTATATAATAAAAATTTTCATTTGTATGCGGGTTCACCTTAAGGTATGTGGCAATAGTTGTCCTTCATTTTGTCAATTTTAAAACAAAGTAAGATATTTCGTGTTGCAAATATAATCTAGGAAATATTGTCAATCGAAATATTGTTTCAAATTCTCCTCATCCTCATTGGTAGCAAGTTTCTTACGTGTTTGATTAGATAATTCATTGTATTTTGGTCACAATAAAAAAAATGATTTATGTATGTATTTATTAATTGTAACAAATATATTGGGCTTTGTGTTGTTTTGCACTACGAGTACCAATGATTAAATCATTTTTTGTGGACATAATATTTTAATTTTGTAATTGATTTTGTCTTTTCAAAACATAAAATTTTATAAATTTCACTATGTAGCATTTTGTTTCATGAAATGTCAATGAAAGTTTGATTCATTAAATAAGTTCACAACAAGATACAAATAAACAAAACAAAGCACATTGAAAAAATGCCAAACAAACAATGTGAAACAATTTTGAATTGGAATTTGATTTGTGATGAATTATAATTCAAAATGACTATAAAATTATCATAATGACAATCGTTAAAATATCCATCTTACATAAACCAATTCCAATGAAACATTGTCATTGGAATTTGTAGAGGGTGGGCACACCTTTTAATTTTAAGGTAGGTAACTCACAATGGGGAGTGTGGACGACCTATCAATTTTGAGTTTAAAATGGATGACATGTCGATTTATTTGGGTTTATTTCATTCTTTTGAAAATAAAATAAAATAAAATAAAATTTGGGGCCAAATCAAAAGTCCTAGATTATGGATTCCTTTGGTTGATGGGTCCATGTTTTATAAGACATATTAGCTTTCAAGTTCAAAGTAAAGTTGATTTCATATTATTATTCGAGAAATTCCATGAATCAATTTTGGGTTTTAATGTTCAAAGTTGAACAAAATTAAATGTGCTCATCACATCTTGAGTGATTTTTTATAAAAAAATTAAGTTAAAAATTAATTTAACAAAGTGTTAAATTCATCGTGAGCAAAATAATATTAGGATGCGGCAACGTTGTTACTATGAGGTCGAATATAACTTGAGAGCCCATGGCACATGAGCCATAAACTTAGTATACATCAATATTTGTTGAAGGGCATCTCATGTTCATGTTGGATGGATATATGGATGTGGGTTATAACTAATGTTGGCTAGATATCATTTTAAAAATAAAAAAATCTATCAATTACAATTTTCAAAATAGGTTTTGAGAATTGAGTCAAATGGTTTTTTAATTTTTAAATTTTTTTTCATTTAAGATATTTGACAAGGATATCAATTTTCTTTTATTAAAAAAAAGACCAGATTTTTCTTGTAAAAATATCCTACAACATAATATATATATATATATATATATATGTTGAATATTAAGATGATTATCAGAACCCAAATAAGAAAATCCAACAAATTTATTTAGATGTGTCCATTTGTGGACATTTAATTGGATGAAATTAAATGTCCACAATGGTGTCTCTCTCTCTCTCTCTCTCAGCTGCCCGGTGTGAAACCGTCATTTCTGGTACTCACATCCATTAGGTCCCCCTGTTCATCCCAAAAGTCACAAAATATTCATCCAAAACCACCACCACCACCACCACCACCTCAACCATAACTTTTTATTGACCCTACATTCATTCTCACAGAAGTCATCCATGAAGCCAGTTACATGTAAATCATCCAGGAAGACGTTACTGGATGTCATCCATTAAGGACGTTAAGGGTTGCGGATTTGAAATTCTGAAAAGTGAGCGGACGAAGAGTCCCTAAACCCTAAAACGCTCTCTTCTCGCGCTTCCTGTGTGCGCGCGCGATGTGCGGAGCTCTAGCTCCGAGGAAAGAAAGAACGGAGCGAGGAGCAACGAAGGGATCGAGGAGCTTGGCGATGATGGTTGCTGCCTTTCTTCTAATGCGCGTCTCTCTCTTCTTCAAAGCGGACATTTTTTTTCTATAGTGGAAGAACTCGGAGCTGTAGTGGAGAGAGAGAGAGAGGCTGTTGCTGCTGCTGCTGCAGCAGCAAAACAAAACTGGGGGAGAATAATGTCGGATTCGGAAGATGGCGATAGCCATTTGTTGGTGGACTGGAAGGGTGACGGAGGAGAAGCAGGAGGATTAAGGAGACAAGGAGTGCGAAGGAGAGCTTCTTTTTCATCTGCTGTGCAGCAAACAATAGGGTATAAGAAGGTCAAGCTGCAGCGGTGTTCTTCACCTTGGAAGCCGGAAATGAAGCCAGAAATGAAGAAAGTGATGGAAGATGATGGAAAGTGTTCAACTTTACCAGCAGATATTCGCGTACAGCCGACGACAATAGTGCTGGTCTCATTGTCGGAGTCCGAGCCTTCGGAGCCCGTCGTCCCTCCTCCGAGAGCAGCAGCAGCGACCATTTTCGAGCCTCTCAAACCTGGTCTGGTGTGAACCCCATTTCTCTCGTTTCCATTTGCTGCTGCTTGTGGTTAAAATGGCGGGGATTGCAGTTTGTTTTGTTCAGGGGCCAAGTTCTGTACAATATTCTGATGTTGAGCCTGCAGAGGCAATGATTTTGTTTCTAGCTTCACCCTAGAACAAAAGCCATTCATGCATCACCTTTTCTGCAGCAGCAGCAGCAGCTGCAAAAAGGTGTCAATTAGAAGCCAGCCAGAGCATTAGGGTTTAGCGTTATGGTTCTTCTAATTAGGGCTTGTATTTTTTTCCCCCTTGTTTTGGGGTGGGTACAGCAGCCACCAATGTGGTGTGTCTGGACACTGACTCAGACTCCGAGATGTCTGTCTCTCACCACCACAACCCCAAGTCCTTCACCAAGCTTCAAGTATTAGATGATGTCACAGGGCCTGAAAGCATCAACAACAAGGCAGAGACTGGCTTCTGCACACAAACTGACAGGACCAGGATGTACAGCAGTTTTAAGACCCCGCCAAGGCCAACTTCAGGTGACAGCAACTGTACCCTGGACCCATGTGGTAGCAGTGGTTTATATTCTCCAGAAATTGACACTCTGGTGGTTGCTTCGAGTTCAAAACGTCATGACCTAAACAAAAATGGAAGCTCTGGAAAGTTGTCAAGCATTTCAGGAGGTAGTGATGTCAAATGGCTTGAATTGAGTGAGGATGAAGAGCAAGGGAGCTTTTTGAAGGATTCATTAAACCCAGACGAAGATGATGTGGGTGTCCCTGGTAGAAGAGCAGCAGCTGATTTGGAAGTGAGCCCAATCATTGATGCCCGGTTTACATCAACAAAAGATTTATTGAGAAGTATCCCTCCATGTGAGTTGCCATCCATAGCCAAATCTCAAAGTGTTGAGGTGGGTGAGGATGAGAACAGCAGTAAGAGGAGAAAAGGAAAAACAGGGAAAAGAGCAGTATGTGGGGAGGAGTTAGGAAAAATTGAGAGGCTCCAGGCACGAGAAGCTGAGAAGTTGAAAAAGGCAGCAGAAAGAGAGGAGAGGAAATTGCAGAAGGAGGAATCCAAGAGGCTACTGCAAGAAGAGAAGCAAAGAAAACGAGAGGTCAGTTCAATGTTGACAAGGTCATATTGAATCAGCCTTTACATTTCTTATGTCTGGATCTGCTTGTATTTTTTCCTTCCATATCCTATCAAGAGTAGCAGATGTGCAATAGAGCAGCCTAAAGCTGGTAGTTTTTCATGCCAACGGCCTTCCTAATGCAAAACAGCCCTAAGGGTGAACAGGAAGAGAAGTTACAGAAGGAAGCTGCAAAGATAGAAGCCAAAGAAAAACACAAAGCAGAGCAGGAGTTGGACAGATGGGAGAAGGGAAAATCTGCTCTCCAAAACACAATGGCATTAATTGATACAAAAGTTGTGGAAAGTGGCCTTATAGGAGGTTCTTCCCATTCCTCCCTTTTGTCTTCTCTTTGATGGCTTGTCTCTGTCTTCCAGGGTGTGCAGAACTTATTTCTGGATTGTGAAATTCTGATTCATGTCCTCTAGTTCTGGTTTGAGTAAAATAGCTGTTTGTTAGTAGTCAAAGGTCCTTGTAAGGGTTGAGTGCAAAGTGAGACTGCTATCAGGTCAGGGATTCCTGGTTGTTGTCATCCCAAATTTGGTGCAATTTCTGTATTGAGTTATGTCACTGTTCAATATTTGACTTATCAGGCCAACTTTTGAGTCGACTTGGAGAGAAACAGTTACAGTTCCAGCTGATGTCAAATGCTGTGGAGAAGTCCATACTATGGCGAATGAAGCGACCCAGT
The DNA here is from genome assembly GCA_963921925.1 of Sphagnum tenellum. Lineage (NCBI taxonomy): Eukaryota > Viridiplantae > Streptophyta > Sphagnopsida > Sphagnales > Sphagnaceae > Sphagnum > Sphagnum tenellum. The sequence goes on from OY998150.1 coordinate 11,226,034, forward strand.
GTGGATTGTCTTCTTGATTCACAATCTCAGTTCTGGGACCCTGAAGATACTCCTAGTCAGGGCGAAGCATTGGGATCCCAGGTGAAAATGACTGCATTTGCTGCTATTTATTTGACCCTGCCAGAAATGCCTGAAGCAGCTCTAGTCTATATTTATGTTATGGGAACACACAACAGCCATGCAACAGACCTGACACACAATGACAACGAAACTGGCTGATGGCCTCCATTTTGAACTGTGGCAATAATTTTCAAGCTCTTGTTGTTCACAGCTGGTGTTGGAGGAAATTGATGTCCCGTACATTCTCTTTGTTCTTGAAGCTGAGGAGTTTGCAGTTATGGTTGGTGAGAACAAGCTGCATACACATATTGTGTCAGTGCAGGCGCGCTACCCAGGCTTCACAATATGCTACTTGGTCAACAAGCTCAAATGGTTTTTGCAAAAGAAGTAAGCAGGGTCCCTTCCACACTTTGCTTTGATAGTGAAGGCTATTGTAGACTGATACCTTAGACATAAATGTATGACCTTGTTCTTTTGGGGTATTGAATGGGAAACAGAGATCAGGCACAATACAAGAATGGTGAGTCTGGGTGGAAATGTCCCCCCATTGAGCAGGTAATATTATTTCCTCCAGACTTTTGCTGCTCGTGAAGGACACAAGCTAAGAAATGGCTCCAGTGAGAATTACACCTTGGACTCCTATGTATTCCAAAAGGCAGGTGTTATGGTACCTGCCACTAATGATCAGGAGTTTTTGCTGAAATATTTCATTATCTCAAAAAAATGAGTCCAGCAGCCCTAATTCAAATATTTCAGAGTTTTGACAATTGAGTATAAGCTTACAAGATCCCATTCACATTTTGAATCCATGGTGGGAACCCAGTGGCTTAACAGGTTCTGGCAGGGTCATTTCAAGAAAAATATTTTTTCCGACTCTTACTTTTGAGAATTAATTAATACCATATGTCTCTGACAGTTATGAATATGTATGTTTATGCATGTGATATAGCTATGTTGCCCTGGGTGGCTGTGTTGAGTATGTATCTAATGGCATTGCAGGCATTGGCTCAAATGGTGACTAACTACAATGGAGTGCATTCACGGCTGTGCTTGGATGAGGCAGAGGTGGCAGATCATGTGGCAGGCCTTATGCGGAGTCTTGCCGAGTGCCCTTTCAAGTATAACTACAACCGGAAACCTTCCTGGAAAAAAATTTAGGGTTAGGAGCTGTAGATCAGCGTGACTGAAAAAGTTGCAGGTTTTCGTTCCTGTTTCCGGGCTTATGTGTGAGCATTAGGGTTCCATTGTGATATGTAGAATTTGCTGAGGTGACGTCTTCTTGTGCAGGCAAAAGCTGACACCTCTATCAGTAAGCAAAAATGGGGACCATGTTGCAAAAAGTGATCCAAACAAGGAGGAAATCAAGAAAAGTCTCTGGTGAGTCACACCACGTGTATGATATCAAGTATCTCATGGTTTACCAGCCACAATCCTCCAAATCAATGATTAACATGTCCCAAAATGCTATTATATTTGCTGACCATTATTCTCAATTGTACAGGCTGAAGGCACTTGTTGCCCTTCCAAAAACATCAGGAGCCATTGCTCGTGCCATTGCAAAGGAATATCCAAGCATGCGTGCCCTCCTTAATGCTTATCTTGACTCTGCAAAAAGTGTAAGTGTGTGTCCTTCTCAACCTGGTACACATTTGGTTTTGGCATCTTCCCACAGTTTGTAAATTTCACTGTGGTATGCCATCTTCAAGGGGTTTAATTTAGAACCCCATTTGCATCCTTTTGGTCTCAACTTGTGTTTGTAGAATTGCAACAGAGCCAGGTGGACTATTATTTCTTGGGTACAGTCTTTATAGGAATTTTAAGTAAGACGTTATCCTTGGGCAGGTGCATGAGAAGGAACTTCTGTTGCAAAACTTGATGAGAGAAGGGCTGTTTGCGGCAGAGCAGGCCAGACGAATTGGTCCTGCTTGCTCTCGGCGGATTTATAGGATTTTGATGGCACAAAATGGGAGCCTGAAAACCAATGATGTTGAACAGGGGGCTGATCATTTCAGGGATGATTGAGGTATCTCCAGGACAAAGGATTTCTCCACTGTGTATTTAATTCAAATAAGTGCAAGGTAGACCAATTGCTCTGCCACTCTGAATCCTTAATTGTCTCAATCACAAATTAGTTGCTGTTTTACAGCCCAGAATGTTACAAATGATGGCTGGTCATCAACCACCACTAGTCTTTAACTGCAACCTGAATTTAATATCTTACCCACAGATCATTCACACATTTGAACGCAGATGTTCAAAATAGTGGCAAATTCTCTTATGTAATGGTCAAGTTTGTGCACTTTCACCTCAATTGATGGGTGTGCTATCTGAACGCTGAAACATCCACTACCAGGCCCCAAGCCAATTTTTGAGTATATGTGCAGCTTTTTTAGTGTTTTGAGTCACTGCTCATCAGACTTGCCACCCTTGTAAAAGCCTAAGGAGCTCTGAAACGTCTTCAAGCTTGCCCAAACCTTGTATGTGACATGAAATTCTTACTTTTGATGCTGGTAGTGGATGTTAAATCGAGCTCCATCCAAAGATGTCTGTACAGCAGTCTGCAGACATTCCTTTGAGAAAATTCTACTGGTGTCTTGTATTGAACCTTTTCAGGATTAATAGAAAGGGATTGTCTTTGGTTCTTTCCATTAGCACACCCACGCTTCATGAAATACAGTTTCACTGTCTTGATCTGGGATGAGCTGCATGCCTGTTGTAACAAGCTGGTTTGCCACCATCTTCTTTATCATATCACTACTGACATGACCAACATGCATGTGTATGTATGCCACTTGTGCAATGATGTGACTTCAGCTGAACTTGCAACATTTATGTCTTGAACTCCATGGGCTTATGTACTTGTTTCCTGTGCACTTCTTCAATTGAGCAATGTGTTCTGCTCTCTCCTTTTTGTTCTCAGCTATGAGAGATTTTTATTCACTCCAGAGGAAATACCTCCTGTCTTTATGCTCCAAAGTGACCTCCAGCTTGTGTGTGCTCTCTATTATAAGACACTTTGTTGGTTTCAATCAGTTCTGACTTTTGATCCCAATAAAGCAGCTATAAGATCTATGCTTGTCAATCGAGTAGGTGATTTTGGATTAGCTCTTGGCATAATCAAGCTTCAATAATCCTTGCTTTGAAGTCAGCAAGTGCTTTTGGTCAGCAAGCATGACACTATGCCATGCACGCAGCAATGCATCATAGCTTTCTGGCAATCTGCATCTGATTTTCATCATTAACTGTTGATCATTGATTAACTGCCCCATGGTATCAACCAGTTGTCACCAAATAGCTGATAGGTTATTTACATAGCCAGATACAGTATCTGTGTACTCCATATGACATCTGTAGAACTTTTCCTAAAGTTGTGAGATGTTCCCCTCCGCTGATTGTTCATGTATGCAAAGTTTTCCACATCTCACACAAGTTTGTGCAACTCACTAGCTACTGCTACATATGATTCTTGTCCACTGCATTCAACATGTGGACTGCTGCTTTGCTAGCTTGCTTTTTCCAAACAGCTGGTTTGGCAGCAGCAGCTGCATGTGTTTCTGTGCCATTACAGGGGTACCTTCCCAGCTCTGGTTGGTCTGTGGATTTCTAACCTGCCAAACCAGGGTACCTACCTATCCCAGAGTTCTTTGGATTCAAAAGTGAACTGCATGTGGAACTTTGAGCTATGGAAGTTCTCTCTGTTGAACTTCTCAACTGTAGCAATCTCCTTCAATCAGGAGACAAAAATATGTTGGAAAGCACTTGGAGAAATTTCTTAAGTGTATTTGAAGGGTACTTTACATAGATGTAGGTTTTTGCAGAATTGACCAACCACCCAGAAAAGAGGAGGGATCTTACACCTATAATTGGGCATAAGTTCCATTTCACTCTTAAAGGAGTAAGTGTAAGAACCCTCGTGCTCCTATGCTTACCTAGGTGTGCATATCTTCCACCCAGCAGTTTGAACCTGAAACTTTGTGTACTTTCAGAACTACTTCAAAGTGGTTGAATTCAGGAGCTGGTCGAGCTACCATAGCATCTCACTGGGACATTATTGGTGTCAAGACAACCCTTGAGTCAGTTGCGTTGTTCCACTGACTCTGATTTTTATAAGGATGACAACATTCATGGACCCATTACAACTCAAGTGGTGTTTTTACCATATATTATTTTTACAAAGGTGAATCAACCAAGGTCATGAGCCAAAGAGAAAAGTGATGGAGAACAAAGGCACCTGAGTTTACATCTCTTTTACTCCGTTATCTACACTCGTACTACTATCCACAACCCACAATTTGCACAAACTTACATTATTCAATAACCTTTAGCAGATGGTTTTAAATTAATGATAAAAGAATCCATTTACCAGCTAATTTATTTATTTCTATAATGGGTCCAGTAATTATATTTTTGTTAAGTTTGATTGCTTGGGTTGTTATACCATGTGTTGTGTAAGGTGCTTTCGTCGTTATGGGGCATGTCCTCGTGTCTGATCTCCAGTCTATGTCAATGGAGTAAATCCACCAAAAGTAGCGTTGTCGCAATGCGCGTAGAAAAGCATTTGAGAAACCAAGTCACAGGAGACTCATATATGTAAGGATAGCTTGGAAGATATTGTTAGGGTTGATAAGGCTAACAAATCCGAATTACATAGCCGTTGAACAACAGCACTTACCAAGCCATCAGGTAATGACTTGATCTTGTAATCGGTTCTTTTGGTAAGTATCCAAAACTGAAAGAAAACCCTTTATCTGAATACTCAATAAAAACTCTTTATCTCAATAGAAAAAAAAATCAACGGAATGGCGGAACACAAAATTCCAATCCAAGCTTGCACACAATCTAAATTGGTAAGTAGGGGGAATGACATATGGCTTTATGTAGGTGCTATAACATGCTCCACATGTTGAAAGAAATTAAAATACCTCATTCTATATTACATTGCCAAGTTTGAACATATTACATCCTATTGTTATAGAGCAAATGAGTTAAAGAATTTAAGGGACCCCAGATCTTCTGCACACCATTTTGTAAACAGAGACCCTACAAAGATTCCAAAATTTAATACTGGATTTCTGAGCTTTCACATTGTCAACTCAAAGTTTGTCACCCTTTCTCCTCACAAGCAGAGCCAATGAACCAGTTACTGAAATCATCCATTATTAGTGAAAACTGATTGCATCTGAAGAATGAAGGCGTAATGGGGTTGTTCATTTCCATGAAGACTGACACCAGTAGAAAATATGAATAGCATGAGAACTAACAAAAAATTCACCATTCAAGCCATTCACATCTGCATTAGTTACATGAGCACTTAACATCAATCCAAATCCACTACACCCTATACGCAGACCTGTTCCTACTGTAATTGCCATGTGACTGCAAAGCTGGATGACTATCTGATCACAAAAAACAGTAAAATTCCTGAAATTAAGTCTGAATTCATCCATGCAATCCAGGCAAAGAGATCAGCAAACTGCTCTCATCAGGAACAAGAGCTTTTGATCTTCATAGACGCCCATTAGATGACTTGCATATTCTGACAACCATTCACTCCCTTAACAAACAAATTACTTTCAGCAGAGATTTAAACATGAAATTCCTCTACCTGTAGAGTTCACTTGTGGGAAACAAGCATATGATCTGAGTGAATGTATCCTTGACATTGCTCACTCCATTGTACAATATACATTCAATTTCACTGCCATCAGAACATACCTATGAATGACATCAACTTCTCTATACAGCCTTAAGACAACTGGTCAGCATACCCAATTGAATGCTATACCAGTGGAGATCCTACTAGGTTGTTCCTGTTCCCAAACTAACTAACTTGTGACTTCATGTCATGTGAAGCAAAACAGAAGACCTTCAGATCACCACCAGAGTGATAAGAACCAAGGCTACACCACTTTAACTGCCTGGTTGAGAGTCAGAGCAGCTCCCCCACTATCCATGTTACAAGCCACATCACCCCTATACAAATAGCAGTCTCACTCAGAACTCGATCCCATAGCCTCCAACCTCTGTCCAGTGCATGCCAGTATTATGTCAATGATTCCTTCAAGATAGCTACATTCCAGGTTAGGCCAGTTGGTGAACAAGCAATAAGGTGATACTTTCTAATGTCCTCCCTCTGAAGAGAGCTGCAGCATCTGGATGTCCAGCACTTCCTAATGATCCCTTAAGGGATATAATTCGGGTCTACTAATAAAGCAATGGAAGCAGCCAAATCTAAGAGATTTGCTCTGCTGGAGACATTCAAGCAAAGGAAAAAACCAAGAGTTCACCACCAACATGATGGCTGGCCAGAGTGCAGAAGCATTAACTTGATGGACAGGTCTATAGTGCAGAGGGAGGAAAGGCACAGAGGGTACAAATCTGGTGGATTAAAAAAGGATCAAGTGCTTCAAGATCGACGGGAGTTGCAGACAATGCAGGCAGAAGTTGAGGTTGTGTTTGCATAAGTGCAATGCTCACATGACCAATGACCTGACTCATCCCCACCACGACTCGATGCTCCTGCTCTGCTAGCACCAACTTTTGCCCTTGCCCCTCTGCCTTTTGAACTACCGGAGGCCTTTGAACTGCTGCTAGACTTCTGGCCTCCCTTCGTAATGTCAACATCTGATAGCCCATTCTCAAGCGCACGCACAAGGTTCTCAAAGTATGTCCTCGTAACACTGCAATTAGAACATAAGCATGCAAATGTGTCAACCCCTCAACTCTTGTTAATCTTCTCTAGCTCTTAGGAACAGAGATATGGATGTCAAGTATCTTCAAAGGTACTGAGTGTCATAATGTGACTGCACCTTGACTGTCTGCTTAAAATATATTACTCCAAGGGAGGGAATCTAAGAGAAGTCTTCACCTGGTCAAACCGGCTAATTTACTGCGGAAATCATTAAAGGAAGGGGAGGTATTTTCTGTGTCAATAAACATCTGCAAATCCTTTTCAGCACACTGGTGCAACCGCTCCAGCCCTGTCTCCGCCTCACCTGCATTCCACATTTCTAAGATTGTCATGAACTGCTTTCACTTCTCTACATCATAGCAACATTGGCATGTGATGGACAATCATCAAACTATTACTTGAGTAGCTTGCCGCCTGACCTTGAAGGTACTCAAAGAATGCACGCTTGGCATGCTCATTTTCAGGAAGGTAGAATCCGTATGCATATGTCCATTTCAGCACCCGCCGGCATTCCACAATCTGATCAACAAGCCAAGGGTCAAAACTGCAACTTGCTTCTCCCAACTGTTTGTAGACTTAGAAGCATTCTGATTATAATCCACTTGAAAAAGTACTCTCACAGCTAGACAACCAAAGCTCATCCTAATAGAACAATTAAAGATGCATCTTCCCAGTTTGAACCCTAGACAGAAATCTGAAAAAAGTACAAGTACCCTTTACTCTTCTGGACATCTTGAAACAACATCTAAGCCTAGATCCTTGAGCATGAGCCCAAATAACACTAGTGTATGGCAGTCTCCAAAGCAAGTCATTGAGCAATACACAAACTAGTCATTGATTCCTGATTCTTAACAAGCAACCCAGGAGTAACAGTCAATCTCACCTGCAGCCACGCTTCAGTGAGAAACTTCAGCTGAGAGACAGGTTGACACTGCTTATCACTGAGCTTCTCAATCTGTACACATGCGAAAGACCATAGGAATTAATACAAGTCTGCAAGGAACAACTGTACAGGCAATGAATTGTGAAATTCCCATAGCATGCCTGCAATTCACACTTGTAGTTCAACCCAGCATGATACTGTCAGCTATGGCTAATCACAGATTGAGACACAGGTTACTGAATTCATTAGAAAAATACCTAAATTCAAATTGTGCCAAGTTTCTGTTCCATACTTGCAATAAGGTCAATTCCAGAAGAACCAACTCTAAATCAATGCATAGAACTCTGTGTTAAGTTGCAAGTGTTTCCACTACCAAAGGACAAGGTAGTGCAGTGACAAGGAAAACAGGAATCAACAATACCCAAAAGAACTCATGCTCTTCCAAACTTATTCGTACGACACTGACAGCATATTATGCCTCCAAAAGCTATTGTCAATACAAACATCAAAGCAGATGAAGCAAACTGCTCTTGTCAAGAAGGTGAAATTTTGTTGATTACCTGGACTTGCTGCATTTGCTGAAGATCAGAAAGTGCTTTTGCTCTTGACTGCATGAAACAGTTGTCATCAGTAAAAGACTGATAGTAAACTCAAGGTAGTGAACTACTTCACAGCAACTACCATGCCACGTCTGACTAAATGGGGCACTTGAGTAGGTCTTCATTCAAGAGCAGCAAAGGTTAACAGAAACTTTGGCACTGGCTCTGGATCTCCAACCACTTGAATTGCAGATGCAAACTGAGTAAAACAAATACAAGGGCAAACTGCACACTTCATCAATCTCACACTTACAGATTCATTTGTTGCCCAGCGCTCATAGTAATGGGTGTATCTTTCCAATGAGTTCTTTGCCATGTCCCTTCTCCTCTCAGCTTCATCATACTGACAATAATAATAGATGCTTAGTTACTCAACAACAAAATGGGACAATTATGTCAGTTCCAGACAAACCTAAACCATCCATGACAATAGCCTTGTGACCATCACCTTCCCTCATGAAGGGCAGAGACTAGCTGCCATTACTCCCCACCAACTTTATAGCTTCTGAAACTGAGTGGAGATTAGGACTACTATAATATGCTCAGAATTTTGGGCTGACGATTCAAGAAAACCTTCATCCTGAGTCCTTGTTCTATTAGTGGAAGCAAAGGGAAGAACTCAATCAGGATGTTGGCTATCACTCCAGAGATGAGAAGTGCACAATAAATGCTCCAGTTCCAATCCTGACAAGCAGCTCATTTCCAATACCCAGATGTTACTCCAGCCAGAATGACCCTACAACCTCACAAAACTGTACAAGTAGAAGTTGCATACTGCGCCTTCCTGCTTAGCAGTCTCATATCGATTGCATGCATAAAAGCCTCCAGTTCGCTCTCCGTGATCTGTCCATGTTCCCAGACAAAGCCTGCAAACATCATCATTGTACAGTGAATGAGAATAACACAGATACTCAAATCATACATCCAATCTTGGCATCCTCTTAGAGCAGGGCTATGATGATGATGTGAGCCATAAGGAGCACAAAAACTGTATCATGATTGGTACATTAGCAATGGAATGGGACTATATGGGACTTATGAAACAAAAGCACTTGCATCCATACAGGTAACCCAGAAGTTGAACTCTTACCAACAAAACTCAAATTTACAAGGAGGAGTGCAAGTAATATGCATGCAGCCTTGGTTCTTCTCAATTGGCCGCTTACATTTGGGACAGGGCTTTGAGTTTGCCAAAATCCTATCAAAAACCGAAGGACAATATGAGTTTGATACAGCTAATAACTTCACCTGTCTATGAAACTTACACAGGCATAAACCCAACTTGACAGTTATGAAGATTGTGGTGGACAAAAGTGAGCTGCAACAAGATCAGAAGTAATGGGCAAGGCTCTATTCAAGTACAGAACCAAATATGCTGGAAACATAGTGTGCTCCAAGAAACAACCCAGAACATAGAAGGTTGCACACATTAGTGCCCTTACCAGTTCATGTTCTCAGACTCAGCACAGTTCTTCAGTATCCACTTGTTGACAGTTTCACAATCAACAGGGCGATGTGCCTCCTCCCGACACTGCAAACAAATAACTAATGCAAATTTAAATCTTTTCAGCTAACTACAATACAAACATTCTACCTAGCATTACTTCTTTATAGATAAATCACACAGATCAGGTCTATCAGATGCAGCTTACATTCCAGCAGAAGCTGTGTCCACATTTGCAAACAAGATCATAGGAGCCAATGCCTCGAATAAACTCCACAGCATAGTCACAACCTGGTGCTGGACACCACTTAACCTGCAAAATGTCTCTTCTGTTCAGCCCATCAGTCACAACTTCATAACAGGGCCATTACACTGTGACAAACCTGTGAAAAGATCGTAAAAGCGACAAAGACAGGATATTGACCATACGAAAGCAGTGAAGAAACTCAAATAAGCTGGAGGTAATCAAGACCACTAAGAAAAGGACAAACTAATGTACCAATATTCAGTGTCCTTGCACCAACTAAGAGCTTACAAACCCAATCTGCAAGGCTCCTAGCAGCTTCATTCTTACTTGTATCTCAACCTCTGTGGATCCAGCACATAAAAAGACAACAAAAGAACCTCACCTTGCGGTTGTCTTCCACATAGGATCTCAACAGATAACGTGTATACTTTCTTCTGTCATCCTCAGAAACTAGATCATAAACCAGATCCTCCCCAACAATCGCTTCACACGGTGGATCAGCACATCTCAAACTAAGGCATCCTGGTCCATCATTGATGGCTGTATGGATGTAGCCTGTAACCCAGAACATACATCCAAAAACATTCAAAGATCAAAGACTTCCTTCATATGGCCTGGTCTAGGTTTTTTATGCACATTACCAGTCCCTTGGAATAAAGGTCCCCGGAAACCCTAGCAAGCAAATACTGAAATACCATGAACTACTTGAACCAAACCAGCACAGGGCTGAGAAACCTCCCCAAAATCCAATCCAATGTCTGAGGAGATTATATGTTGGTGTATTGTTTTCCACTTTACTCATGCCAGAAAAGCAGCATCACCCACCTGTCCAGCAAGAGTTGCAAAAGAAGTGACCACAACTGGGTGCTTTCATCTTTTCAACTGGATGTGTCTCAAAGCAAATTCCACACAAAAGCTGTGGCCACAAAGCCACATAAGGAAGAGTAGTCAGAAGGAAGCAGCTCTGAAAACCTAGAATGTCAAACAAAAGTAAGACATGTGAAATCAACCACAACTCTTTGAGAAACAACCCTTGAGGTGTCATCCCCAACAAAAGCCAAGATCCTGGATCTCACCTCTCTTGAAAACCTTCTCTGAGGCACATGCTCCACAAGCCCAACAGTTGCACGTACCCGCACCTCATCAGCAAACCATTCATCATACACTTTACTCACACTCCTGCAACCGAGCACAAGATCCCTTCTTGAAGCATTTCTGTTATCAATATCCAAAATTCTTTCAGCTGTATCATCAACTAGGCCTTTGCTACAGAATGGTCCCTCTGACATCCTCCTGTCATCTTTCCAGGCTACTCTGTCAAGTGTACTACAAACTGCAAGTTATAAACAACCCATCTACACTGCCATAGGGGTCCTGAAAAACCATTTCATCTCTACAGACCCCAAAGAATATACATTTGTGGATGAATAGAGAGAGAGAGAGAAGGAACCATCTGAAGTGTCGCAAGAGTGCACTTGCATCAGAGTGTGAGATTGAGAGGACATTAATGATAGTGTTTGTGGCTTCTTCTTGTCGCTGCTGGATATCTTTCTCACTTAGTACATAATAGTTGATCTGGGGAGACCCACCCAACAATTATTAAAAAAAAACCCAACAATTAAAAATCATGGCAAGTTACAAACCCAAAAAAAAGCCTTTCCTGTGTAGGTATAGCACCAAGATCATCTCAGATTACACTGGAACATTCAGAAGAAGAAAGGATTTCCAATTCAAATTCTTTCTATTTTATCCATACCCTAGTGAAGGACAGACAGTACCTGGCTGGCCATACACACACACACACACACAGAGGGTCGAAAACAAACTCAGGCAAAACACAAAAGTCCTAAAGCTTTGATGTATCAGCTAACAAACAGAAGACTTGCAAGAGTGAGCACATGAACCCTAAAACGTTGGAGGGGCTAATCCATCCCCCTCTTCTCTCATTGCAAAACACTCAAGGGGATCGTCCATCTTACTTGTGGCAGCATCGAGACGGGTTGCAAGTCGTGGTCATCACAATCAGATAAGATATCCTCCTCCTCTTCCTCCTCCTCCTCCTCCTCTTCTTCATATTCATCTACCTCCTCGTCTTCTTCTTCTTCTTCCTCCTCCTCCTCCTCCACGTCGTCGTCGTCCTCCTCGTCCCTGGTGTCATCATAATCCCCATCTGACGTCCCGTCACATGCATCCTGCATATCATCCTCCCATTCCATAATCCCCAACCCACCCACTCTTCCAAATTCTGGATCAGACAGACAGACAGACAGGCTTCTTCTTCTTCTTTCCCTCAGAAGATCTGCTGTGTGAATTTGCGAGACTATCAAGAGAGAGAGAGAGAGAGAATCAGGAGGACTTGGGTCCGATGCTTCTTGCTTATAAGGCAAAGGAGTGGTGGGTTGAACAACTTGGCAGTGACTAGTCTCTGGAAGTAGTCTGGAGGTGTCTGGGACTCTGGAAGGACAGGGTGACGAGGAGCAAGCGAGCCGTGAGTGCGAGTGGAGAAGATGGTGCAAATGGGTTGGCAAGAGCGAGCAGTGCGTCAGGCAGCAGGCAGAGGCAAGCAGGCAGGTCGGTCCCAGGAACAACACCAGGCGAGGTTGCAGCAAGGAGCCCTTCTGCAGCTGACCCTACAGACTCACGGTCCTAATGGAAGGGACAGACACACGGCCCTAAAGGCAGGTCACGCAGCAAATGAACCTACTGGGGATGATCCTACGGACTCACTCCGGACCTTATGGACTCCTGACCCTAAGGACTCCTGTTCTCGACACGTGAACTGCTTCCTTTGGGCAACTGGGGAGCGTCCTGAGGAATTCATAACCTTGGGTGAACCAGAACCTACTCTGGTAAGGCTAACCATGGTAAAAACTTTTCCTCCGTATTTTTCTTCTGCTATAACCCTTTATATGACAAAATTGGGCATTTTGAAAAACAAAACGTTTGTAGACATGGGTTTTTTCGCTTACCAAAATGCTTGTATAAATTTTTTTTTAAATTAAAAATATAGTGAATATACCTTTACCTTCCAGGTCTCCTGATTTTTAGTTTAATTAAAAATATTTTTAAAAATTATATCATCAATTTTTACATGAGGCAACACCCTTGGGCATAACCTTACACACTAATATCTTTTCCTAAGATGATTAGATTAGGGTTTATGAGTCCAAATTTTAACATTTCCTGGGTTAAATATGGCCACTAAAAGGCCTCAACTCACTCACTCACAAAAGGCATAGAAAGTCTGTGACCCTTCACATTACCCTACACATAAAGACTTTACCATGAAGAAAATAATTTAGTGGCAAACCTTGACTTTACCCTACACATAAAAGACATTACCATGAGTTTATTATTTTTACTAGTGGGTGCCCGTGGCCTTCGGCCACCTTGGTTCATGTTTTAGAAACTGTTAACTTTTTTATTTTTATTTTTATGTATTTTCTATTTTTATTATTGTTTTATATATATTTTTATTTGGATGGGTGCCTGTGGCCTTCGGTCACCTTGGTTCATGTTTTAAAAACTTTTACCTTTTTTATTATTATTTTTATGTATTTTTTATTTTATTATTGTTTTATATATATTTTTATTTGGATGCAAGTTTGAAGTTTGGAGAAAGAAGACACACCTCATTTTTTTTCAAGTAGGGATTTTCTTATTTTTTATTCTTTATTATTTTTTCATTTTTGGAATTTTTTTAAAATTATTTTATTGTATTTCCCTTTCCTTGTTTCATTTGTTTCCATTTTTTTTTATAATTTTTTATTTGTTTCATGTTTTTATTTTTTCTATTTTCATTTTTTTATGTATTTATTTTTTTATTTTTTAAAAAAAGATTATAAATTTTTTAATATGTTCTATAATGAAAATAATTTTTTAAAAAAATTGTATTTTTGTTTGATTAGATACAGGTCCCCCCCCACCCTGCCCGGTCCTTCCTCGCCCGTGCCCCCTGCGCCATGCCCGTGCTGGCCTCCCCCTGCTGGCCCTCCCCACCCCGTGCTTCACCGGGCTCTCCCTTCCCCCACCCCCCAAAGCACTCCAGAGGGAATGGGAGCCAATGGGATTACGCCAGAAAGTTAATGAAAGCGAAATGACGTCAGAAAAAGGGAAATAAGTAAAAAATAAGTAAAAGACGAACAGAGACACACACACCATGTTGTAATTGTATAATAGATTTTATATTATTTTATTTTATTTTTCCAGCCATGAGAAATTTCAAGCAACTAATATAAAGGAAATTTTGCATAATCTTTCATACTATTGTCTTTAGACAATTGTTTTTGCATAGTCTTTCATAAGGTTGTCCTTAGAGAATTGATTTTGCATAATCTTTTGTATGATCACTTCTAAACCACTTGTGATATGATTCTTAGAACAACTACCTCATTTCCAAGCCTAATTATCTCAATTTTTATTTTATAATTACCTTCTTTCTTATTAGATTTCGTAGTAACTATCTTTTATTATATAATTATCTCACTTCTTTTTGGTACCCACCAACATAAATATTAAAAAATAAAATTAACAAGTGCCAAAAACAAATGTGGAAAACAAATATGATAATGAAATATTTGATCTTTTTTTTTGGAGAAAAAAATGATTAGATTATTAAAAAATTAAAAATCATGTTGTGACATTTCCGTATTGGTTTTGGTTTGGTAACGAATTGTTTTAAATGTTTAGATAGACACTTAGAACAAGTCATCATTTAATGTGAGATCCCTTTTGGGTTCCTCGTGACTAACTAAGGTTTAGGGTTTGAGGAAATGACATATATTGAAATTTTGAAATTCTTGTTCCCCAAAATACCAATAGCCAATTTGTTTGGTTTCGCCGATTGGTGAACCAAACAAATTGAATGACATATTGCAAATCATAATAGTGTTGTTTCCATAGTTTAAAACCTTTTTTTCTAAGGGTTTGGAAATGGGCCTTTCACAATCCAATGGCATCCTTTAATTTTGGCAATATTTTATTTAATTAAGATCATTTAATCCTTTCCATGTGGTACCTATGCATCACATTTTTTCAAATTCATTAAAGGATGCCTTTGAACTTTGATTTATAGAACTTATTAAAACATTAGGGTGTTTCCTTTTTTTAATTGTTTAAGCATTGATTTGTTGGTGGTGAATTTTCCACATTTAGCATATGTTGAAATTTTCTTTTTGATCAAAAATTTTTGAAAAAAAATCCACAATAATCTAAGATCCAAAATGTTCACCAAAAAATCTTACAACATGAAAGGGTGCTTAAATGAATGGATGATTGCAACTTGAGAGCATCACAAAGTTTTTTTAATTAATTTTTTTCTTAGAGTTTTTCTCCAAATTATAATCACCACTAATCATATTTCTCTCACTCAATTAACTAGATACAAATAATAATAATAATAATAATAATAATAATGACACATGCTTATGCATAGCTCATAAATTGCCTTTAGGGAAGGCAATTTAAAAAAACCTATTATAAAAAAACAAGTAGCCAAACGAAAGCGGATGGTTTTTTGAGGTCATCCATTGATGTTTCCTTACTATACGTACTAGTGGATGAATTATTCTATTTTTCATTCTTCTTACATTATCAAAACTTGTGGATGATCACCACAAAATTCCCCCAAAAAATTAAATAAATAAATAAATGACCAGATTTTTATAATGGTTCTAGCAAGTAGTGAAAATATAGATTTTTTTTAAAAAACTTTCATATCTGGTCTATAGCCAGATCTGGCTAAATCAAATAAATCAAATCTGGGTTATTGCAGAAGAAGCTTTACCCTAGGACTAGGGACCTTGGTAGCTTAAACATAAATTATATTATTTGTGTCAGAATTGTTGAAATCGTCAAAAAGCAAAAAACCTTGGGAAGGAAAATAAAGAATCTCTTAAGGAATGTAAATTTACAAAATTTAAAATAACATTGTAGAATTTTTTAATTAATTAATTATTAGGTAGACATCATGTGTTCAACAGATTTTTATTTTTTTTTCCCAACAAATTTTGTTGTTTCTTCTTTGAAAAATAAAATAAAATGGGAGAATTTTGAAATAAATTAATTAATTAAAAAAAATCCTAGTGTAAATTTAACTACTTTTGCTAATGTTTTGAGGGTGGGGGGAAATAGCCAAAATTCTTAATATCACAAAATTGGGGAAATGAAAATAAAAACACCCTGGGATGAAATAATGATCATATTTTTGGACAAAATTTTGTCTTTGCTTCTTTGATGAAAGAAATTGGAGAATTTTGAAAAAAAATAAAATGTGCTTTTATCTGTAGTAAGAAATTCATCTACAATTTATAAAGTTTTTGGAAAAAATAATTATTCGCCAAATTCTCCATGTCAAACAAAATTAAGGGGGGGGGGGGGGGGGGGGGGTAGGGTTTTTTTTTAAAAATATTTTGGTAGTGTAAATTCTACTAATATTGCTAATAACCATTTTTGGGGGGAAATAAAAACCCCCACCAAATTCTCGAGGACCAGAAAATTTGAAAGAAAATCAAATTAAAATTGTTTTTTTATAGATGTTTTCTTTTTTTTAAAACAAACAATTCCTAATGTTGAAGCTAGCTAACCCCTGTAGTAGGTACCTATGTACTTACTAACTTACTAGTGTATGGAGAGTGTGAAAGGGGAAGAAGATGAAGAAGAAGAAGAAGAGGAGAAGGAAGAGGAGGAGGAAGGGTGAAGAAGGCGAGAAGGTCATAATACCTTGAGGAAGAGAACTTTGTACCCGATCGTCTTCCGACTCCCATCATCACCATTTTCCCATCGCTGTCCTTCCCTCATCAACTGCCCTTAAAATTCACCCCTACCCATCCACAGCAACAGCATAGCCACGCCACAACAACAGCATTTGTAGTAAGCAACCTAGCATGTTCTTTCAGTGCGCCATTAGACCTAATTGTAAGCCATGAAGGCCAAAAAGAAACGGGGCGTGGAGGCGGTAAGCACATATTGTTTGCCTTCTCTCTCTCACTCATGTGTGTTCCTTTGTGTGTAAGTAGTAGTAGTAGTAGTAGTAGTTATCTATTATGTTGTTTTTGTGGTGTACTTAATCGGAGTTTTTTTTCTTGGGTGCTTTTTTTTTCTTTCTTTCTTTTTTCCCTTTTTTTTTTGGTTTTGTTTTGTTTCCCAAGAATTTGATCCATGTGCTTCTCTCTCTTTTGTTCTCTCTGTGGGTTTTTTGTTTTTTTGGGTTGCCAAGGGTTTTTTGTAACCTAGGGATGTGAGGAAATGGGTTTTTCACTTTAGACGATGGACGAGCTGTTTTCAGGGGGTGGATAATATAAGAGAGGGATGCTGGGAGAATTGTTTTCTTTTGAATAAATGGGAGAAATAGTTCTTCCGCTCGGGTGATTTGTGTGTAGAAATCAGTTTCGAATTTTTCTCATGAACTTGTTGTCTCCTTTGTCAGCTAGGAGGCATGTTGTTTTGGATAGGGAGATTTGGGAGCAGCGATTGTTTTTTTTTTGGTGACTTTGTAGAACCTCTGTCTCTGTAATGCATGTTGTTTATGGGTGTGTATGTGTGCAGCCTCCAAAAGTGAAGGCCTTCATCAACAGTGTGCAGAGCACTCCCTTGGCAAACATCCAGAACCCTCTGGCGGGTTTTCACTGGGACTATGACAAGGTTTGTATGCAATTAGGGCTCCACAAATAATTTGGCCTCTATCCCTCTCTCCCTCCCTGCAACAAATTCCTCCTCATATATCCATACAGCTGCTGTTTCTTGAATCTCTACAGCTTTCTAGAGTGCATTTTTGTGTTGATTCCTCTGATGGATCTGATGATGATTGTAGCGCACTGCTTTCTTGCTTGCTTGCAGGGGGACTTTTACCACTGGGTGGAATTATTAAACCACTTTGAGGTTTTCTTTGAGACATTTATTAAACCTCGGAAGGATCTGCAGCTGGAGGGTAATTTCCTGGAGGGAGATGACCCTTTCCCAAAGGAGGCAGTTTTGCAAATTTTAAGGGTAACACAGATCATCCTTGAGAATTGTGCCAACAAGTATCTATATAATTCTAATGAGGTAGTTCTCCATCCTATTCCCCACTTCTCTGCATTTTTCTTCTTACTACTGGAACACTGTTTTGTGTTATAGGTCAGAGGCTGTAGATCTTTGCAGTGGATCATAATTGATTATTATTCTGTTGCATGTCTGCAGCATGTTTCATCTTTGTTTGCTTCAACGGATCCAGACATAGTAGTCGCTGCGTTGCAGACATTGGCAGCATTTGTGAAGAAGCCTGTGCAATCAAACCGAGGAATGCGGTGGCATGGGGATGCAGCCCTAAATGCTTGTCTTTTCTCCTTGTCACAAGGGTGGGGCGGCAAAGAAGAAGGTTTAGGGTTACTTGCTTGTGCAATAGAGAATGGTTGCGATCCAGATGCCTGCAAACTGGGGGCCACTCTGCACTTCGAGTTTTATGCAGAGGGTAGTGATGCATCTCACTACAATCATCAAGCAAAGTCGACTGGACTCCAAGTCATTCACATCTGTGACCTGCACAGGCGATCAGAGGGGGATCTTGAGTTGTTACGGCAGCTTGTGGAGCAATATAAGGTTCCTCCCAATCTCAGATTCATGTTGCTTACTCGGCTTCGATTTGCAAGGGCATTTGTGAATCTCAGTTTAAGGAGGCAATATATATGTGTACGCCTCCTTGCATTCACTGTGCTCCTCCAGTCCAGTCCCGATCATGAAGACCTTACTGCCTTCTTTATCAACGAGCCAGAATTTGTGGATGAGTTGGTGTCTTTGTTGCGGTGTGAGGAGACTGTTCCAGAGGACATCCGCATATTGGCATTGTTGGCTTTAGCAGCTCAGACACAAGACAGGCCTAGGCAGTCTAATATCCTGACCGTTATCAGTGCTGGTGGCCATCGGGGTATTCTACCTAGTCTCATGCAGAAGGCTATTGGGTCCATTATGGCAGGCACACCCGGATACTCAGTCTCCTTTGTTGAAGCTCTCCTCTCGCTTGTCACAGTTCTTGTATCCTCGTCAACAGGTGCTGCTGCATTAAGGGAAGCTGGTCTGATTCCCACCATTCTACCTCTTCTCCAGGATATGGACCCACAGCATAATCATCTGGTCACAGCAGCTGTACATAACCTTGAAGCTTTTATGGATTACAGCAATCCAGCTGGTACACTCTTCCGAGATCTTGGTGGGCTGGATGATGCGGTTGCCAGGCTGAAAGTGGAAGTAGCTCGCATTGAAGAGTGGACCCACAGACGGAGGGCAGAGGTTCAAGTGGACATCAACAATGTGTCTCCCATGGTGGAGGACATGGAGTTGCAACAGCAGTCAGCTTCTGGGCAATCGGACACCTTCATTCCCTACCATCAAAGACTCCTTCTCAAAGCCTTGCTTCGTGCTATTGCCCTAGGAACTTATGCCCCAGATAATGCAAGGCTTCATAGGTCAGAAGAGAGTGCATTGCCTGCTTGTCTTTGTATTATCTTCAGGAATGCCAAGGAATTTGGAGGAGGTGTATTCTCTTTGGCAGCATCGGTCATGAGTGATCTCATTCACAAAGACCCAACATGCTTCTCTGCTCTCAATGCTGCAGGTCTCCCAGCTGCCTTTCTGGATGCCATTGCAACTGGGGTTTTACCCTCATCAGAAGCAGTGGGGTGCATTCCAAATAGCTTGGATGCTCTTTGCCTAAACAACGCAGGACTACAGGCTGTCCGGAATCGCAATGCCCTGGGTTGCTTTGTCAAGATTTTTACATCAAAGGCCTATGTACGGGCTCTAACCAATGACACACCAGGGTCTCTTGCTTCAGGGATTGATGAGCTGATGCGGCATGCGCCTAGCCTGCGGGGTGCAGGCATTGATATGTGCATAGGGATTCTGAAGACTATTGCAGTGATTGGTGGTGCTGCTGTAGAGTCCACAGCAACAGACACTGTACCTGAGCTGGACTGTCCCAGTTCCCCCGTTCCAATGGATACAGATGCTGGAGAAAAATCTGGAGGTCAAGTCATAAAGGACAATAGGCAACAAAATCCAGCTCCATCCCAGAAATCATCCAACCCTGCATCTGATGGTGCTACCCCCAATGTAGAAGCCTTTTTGTCAGAGTGCATCAACAACACTGTGCGGCTTCTTGAGACTTTGCTGCAAAATGCAGACAGTAGTCGGGTTTTCATAGAGAAGAAAGGAATTGAAGCTTTGCTCCAGCTGTACACGCTCCCACATCTGCCTGTCTCTTTTGGGGGTTCATCCACTGCACACAACATGGCTATCACTTTCCGGTCTTTCTCCCCACAGCATTCTGCAGCACTGGCACGGGTAGTGTGCACTGGGATGAGGGAGCATCTGAAGGTTGCTCTGCATCAGTTGCCCCTCATGTCTGGGAGGAAATTGTCAGACCTAGATAGTGGGCTACAAAACAAGGTGGCACGATCCCTGGGAGTAGTAGAATGCTATCTCACTCTGTCAACTGTTCTGGTGAGGAGTTCATCTGCTATGATGGCTGAATTGAGCACAGCAACCTCTGATGTTTTGCAGAACATTGGCAAGATTCAGAGGGAAGTCTTCTGGCAGATCTCAATGCTTGATAATGTGAAGGTAGATGTGGAGGAAGTTTCAAGAAACTGTATTGCCACAAGTGTGGGTCTAGGTACTGGATCAGGGGAAGGAGAGGATGAAACAGATGCGTATCCAGTTGTAAGGTCTGTGAACCAGGTGCAGTTGCGCAACAGCCCATCGTCTCACTGGGGACTTGAGCCAGATTTTTTGCCTATTCTTCATGGCGGGGATGGCCCCTTTCGTCATTCTCGGAGAGACCATGCAGCAAGTGCAGAAGCTCTTACCCAGATGGCACGAATGGGCCAACTTGCCCGCCATGCAGAAAGTATCCAACTTGATCTTGAGGCAGTAGCCAGTCTTGCTGAGCCTGCTGCTGCAACAGAGTCAGCAAAACAGAAATCCCCCGAGTCCTTGAACCTTGAGATGATGGAGCGGTTGTCAATGGCTGCACGTAGTCTATACATAGCCTTGGGAAAGGTGATGGTGGTCCCATCTCGGAGGCGTGATGACACTGTACCCCTAAGTGCGGCTGCAAAGTCTGTGGCAGCTACTCTTGCAATACTTCTCTGTGATAACCTAAGCTTTAATGGGAATGGAGCAGTATTGCAGAAAGAATCCTGTGATGCAGTCAAGTGCCGATACCTGGGCAAGGTTGTTGATGATATATCAGAACTTGTATTTGATAGCCGTCGTCGAACATGCAACAACTTTTTGGTGAATAATCTTGTTGGGCACGGGGCAATACAGCAGATACTAACAACTTTTGGTGCTACTACCCAACTATTGTGGATTCAGCTGCAAAATTCTAAGCATTTTCACATGGAAACAGAGAGCACCCAATCTGAAGGGGAGAGGACTGGGGAGCTGCATTCATGGTTGGTGGATACATTGCAAAATTATTCTCGGCTGCTAGAGCACCTTGTCACTTCATCTCTGTTGCTAACACCTGCATCCATGGCACAGATGCTGATTTGCCCTGTGTCAGGTGTATCACATACTGTGGCAAAGGATCCTGCGACTTTTGTTGGAAACTTGCAAGCTCAGGTGTTGGATGTTGTGCTTCCTGTGTGGAATCATGCAATGTTCCCACATTGTAATGCGGCATTCATCAATTCTGTAGTGGCCATCATTACCCATATCTACACAGGTGTAGGCCACACCAAGGGAAGCCGAACACAAGGTGTAAGTGGTGGGGGATTGCGGCTCATAGGGCCACCCCCTGATGAGTCCTCTGTTTCAAGGATAGTGGAGATGGGGTTTTCTCGAACAAGGGCTGAAGAAGCACTTCGCCGTGTCGACAGTAACAGTGTGGAAATGGCCATGGAGTGGCTGTTCAGCCACCCAGAAGAGGCACCGCAGGTGAACATCATTTTTGGCTGTTGTAGGATCTTTCCAGGTTCCTGCACCTTTTGAAGTGGTTTATGTTTATGCAGGAATGCCATCATTTTGCAGATTACTTTTGCAAGCCAGCCTTGTAACCATGCACTGTTGTCTCCATGAGCACATATAATGCAGTATAGATGGTATTTATATGCTGTTGGCTGGAATTGTTTGGATCATTTGGCTGCAGGAGGATGATGAGCTAGCACAGGCTCTTGCAATGTCACTGAGCAATGATGGACTCCTGAAGGCAGATGCAAGGGATGGAAACAAAGGGAAAGAGGTTGTTTCACAGGAGGAAGGACCTCGAGCACCTTCTATTGTAGACATGCTCTCCACATGCATTAGTCTCTTGCAAAAGTCAGATGTAGCAGCATTTTCATTGGCAGATCTTCTGGTCACCATGTGCAACCGCAACAAGGGTCGAGACCGTCTGCATGTCGTCTCCTTCCTTGCCCAACAACTGAAATCTCAGAGAGGGGAGGCATCAGTAGGTGACAACAGTGCGCTGTCCACAATAGCTCACACTCTTGCTTTGGTGTTGAATGAGGACAGCGCTGCTCGAGAGGTAGCAGCAGAAAATGGACTGGTCTGTACAGCTTTGGAAATTCTGGAGAGTTTTACTCCTGTCAGGGATGCTGTGAAACCAGATGTTCCTAAATGGGTCACAGCACTTTTGCTTGTGTTGGACCATATGCTGCAATACAAAGGTGACATCAATGTGGATGCATCAGGTGGTTCAGCTGCAACTGTTGTTGGGAGTAGCAGTGTGGCTTTGAGCTCAGAAGAGCCTCCATCTGAGGGACAAAGGTCTGAGGTTGATAATCTGCAGCGACAGAAGAATGGAGACCCTTTTCATGCAATCTTGGGAAACTTGACAGGGTACATGACTGATGATGAGCAGTGCAAGGCTGTTGCAGTAGCAACTGGTTTTCTTCACATGCAGTTGCCATCTGCAACTGTACAGGCTGTTCTCCAGCTATGTGCCCGGTTGACCAAAAAACACAATATTGCAATGCAGTTCTTGGATGCTGGTGGCTTGACTGTTTTGTTGGGCCTCCCAAGAAGATCAATGTTTCCTGGATTTGACAGTTTAGCAGCTTCAATCATCCGGCATATCCTAGAGGATCCCCACACTCTCCAGCAAGCAATGGAGTCAGAGATACGCCATACGCTGATAACCAGCCTTTCACGTCAGAATGGTCGTTTATCTCCTCGAATGTTCTTGACTGCAATGGCACCTGTAGTGTCACGAAATCCTACCATTTTCATGCTAGCTGCATCTACAGTTTGTCAGATTGAGATGGTTGGTGGACGTCCAACTGTGATTATGGCGAAGGAGAAGGAACAGGAAAAGGAGAATGACAAAGACAAGGAACATGAGAAAAATCAGCACATGGAAAGAGTTCAGGATAAACAGCCCGAGAAGCCAAAAATGGCTGCTCTATGTGTCTCCTCTGAGACAGGGGCTTCAACTGATGGAGGCATGAAAGCACATGAACTTTCTCGCAAGTCTGGCAAAGGGCACCACCATAAAAAAATCCCTCATAGCTTTTCGCAAGTTATTGATCAGTTGCTGGAAGTCATCCTTCACTATCCATTGCAGGTTCTTGAGCAGCCTGGTGATAAGGAACAAAGCTTACTGACAAAGGAGGACAGTATACCCATGGATGTCGATGATTTCAGGATCAAGGACAAGGGAAAGGGGCAGGCAGAGGATGGACTCAAACCAAGTGGAACAGAGACTGACTCAGACATCTCAGAAGACTCTGCAGCATTAGCAAAGGTGACTTTTGTTATGAAGCTCACCACTGAAGTCTTGCTAATGTATGCCTCAGCAGTGAGTGTGGTTTTGCGAAGGGACTCAGAGAGCAGTCAAGGGAGAGGCCCATTTCAGGGTGGAGCAGAGGTGATTGGACATGGTGGTCTCTTGTACCATGTTCTTCAGAGGCTGCTTTCTTACCCAGAAGTGAAACCTATTGGAAAGAAAAATGACAAGGAGTGGAGGGAGAAGCTCTCAGACAAAGCAGCATATTTTCTCATGGCAGTGTGTGTACGGTCTGGACAAGGCAGGAGACGGGTGGTAGTGGAAATTGTGAGAGCTCTGACTTCTGCTTGTCCAGCCACTGAAAGGCCCAATACAGAACCTTCTAAAGGTGTACTCCAACCACCACCAGGTCAAAAGTTACAGGCACTTGTGGATCTTGTGAACTCAATCCTGTCGTCTCATGCACCTGCAGCAAGTGCTCAGGGTCCTGGATTCTCAGCATTCATGGCAAAGACTATGATGGATGCTGGCATGGTGCAGGCACTTACTCATACGCTTCAGGTATGAATGTCAAATGCTGCGATATGTTTATTGAATGCCTATGTTTCTCCAGCTTCATGATGTTTATTTTTCACTTCTCCATGGTGTTTCCTGCTGCCATGAAGATGCCTCAACCAATGAGTTATTTCAGCACTTAGCAAGAATGTATCCTCTTGTGTTATGTGTTGTGAATTTAGGCAATTGACTTGGACCACCCAGATACACCAAAGCTGGTGAACTCCATTTTGAAGGCTCTTGAGATTCTTACAAGGGCCTCCAGTAGTATTGAGCAAGTCTTCAGAGCCGATGGTGGTACTCAGAAAAGAGTCACAGGTGGCAGAGGTGCTGAGCAGAGGATACCTGTGGTGAATGAGGCTTTGGACACAGATGTCAGAGGTGCAGAGGGGAGTCAAGCTCAGACCAGTCAGCAGACACAGGACTCTCTATCACAAGAGGCTTTGCCTCATGACGCAACAGCCCTGCTCCCCGTTGACAGTGTTGATAATCATGTTGAAGAGCAGATGGAGCATGACCGGGGGACATCGGAAGAGGTATTGTCTGGTAAACAGTCATGTATAAGTTGTTTCCTGGAGGGGTTGCTTTGCATAGGTGATGTATGGAAAGCAAGGCCTTTGAATGTAAGAAGGTTGCTTTCATGTACGTCTTTCCCAGTCCATGTCTCTTCCTTGGAGGATGAGATTCTCTCACATGTTGTTTGGTTTATTCTGATGAAAACTTAGTCCTGGACATCCAGCAAAGTTGAGAGTGCCAACATGGGACACAAGTATACCAGGAAGAGAGCCTTGTGTGATCCTAATAGCTAAGCAGCTATATGCAGACTTCTCTGTTGTATTTTTTACCTGATTATCCTGTAATGGGATGTGTTGGCAACAGTGAAGAGGCATTTTGAACCGTTGCATTTTTTTCCAGGCATTTCTTGAAGTGGAGGCAGAGGCTGAGGAGGAATTTATGCGTGAGGCAGCTGAGGATGTTGCTGCGGAGATGGCATATGGATTGGAGCCTGTTGTAGGAGATGAGATTGCAGATGAGGAGGATGATGAAGTAGACATGGATGATGGTGACGGGGAGGATAATGGGGAAGAGGAGGATGAAGATGAAGAGGAGGATGATGATGAAGATGACATGGAAGGGGATGAAGGTACAGTTTGTGGGAGTGGAATGCAAGACACTGCTCAAGGCTCAAGGCTTTACATGCTTAAGGCTTGCAATCTTAGATATGTGCCAGTTTGGTCAGAGTGTCACTGTAGTTGACAAGTAATAGGTGTTTGAACAGTTATCGAAGCACAGGAGGAGTATTTGCATAGAGAAGCTTCAAAAGGGATACTGAGTCTAGCATGTTTGCTTCTTTGTGCAGTTTCTTTTTAGTGCTCATCCATTTGGGTTGATCCTGCATTCACAAAGATTTCCTCATTGATGCAGGTGTCCCACATCTCTCACCCCATGATACTGATGTTGAGGATCATGATGATAATGGGCTGGGGGATGAGTATGAGGACATGGTGGAAGAGGATGAGGATGACGATTGGCAGGAAGATAGGGTGATTGAGGTACGATGGCGGGATGGACTGACAGGGCTCAACCGTGTTCAGGTAAGAACCTTGTTGGAATAAATACACTCACAAAGAATGTACTGGTTTTACTGTCTCTGCAGCCTCATTGATAATCTCTAAATACAATTCATTTTGTCTCATCCATAGTTGGTGAATTTTTTAATTTGGGTTTGCATGCAGGTGTTGGGCCATACAGGTGCTAGTAATCTGGTCGACTTTTCAGGAGATCCGTTTCAGGGTATGAACATGGATGACCTTTTTGGATCTTCTCGTCGACCAGGAGGTGGTGATCGTCGGCGTGCTGCAACTTATCGAGCTCTTGCTGAGCGGTACTCTGGTGGGGACCGTGGAGTAGCTTTTCACCACCCTTTGCTCACACGACCAGCCACCACACCGGGCATGGGCGGGTCAACCATTTCAGGACTTGCAAATAACTCTCTTCTGGCAGGCACCGGTAGTGTAGGGAGGGAGGCAGAAGCAGCACTGGGAGGAGGAGCTCTGGATGTTACCCATCTTTATATGTATGATGGAGCCATGTTGGAGCATCCAGCTGAAGGGGTCTTTGGGGAAAGGGGAGTTGGAGCACCCCCACCTCCTCTCCTCGACTTCTCAATGGATCCAGTATATCTTTTTGGCCGACGAGGTGGCAGGCCAGATGGTCGCTTGAATAGCTGGGTCGATGATGGGCAGCTGCAGGCAGGTGCACAAGCTACAGCAGTAGCTCAAGCCATTGAAGAACAGTTCATTTCACAGCTGCGCACGCTTGTTCCTGGTGAAGGGCACCCCTTAGCCACCCCCCCTGCTGACAACACAACCTCTGCAGGTGTTGAGTCTACTGAGGCAAGAGTAGCTGCTGCAACTGAGACACTTGTAGAGGGTGTGGAACCTGATGCTTCCACTCAGACTACTGACAACAGTGAAGAGCGGGCCCATGGCAGTGACACAGTGGTAGGGGCTTCTAATGTTGAGGCTGAAAATGCTAGTACAGGGAGTGGCATAAGACTGAGGTTGGAGAGAGAAGAGCCTGTTCCTGGGTCCAATGTGATGGATGGTGCAGATGTGCAAATGCAAGATGAGAGAAGTGACCGTGTTGTGAGGGATTCTGAAGGAGGTAGTCAAGATAGTGGTGGGAGTGGGGCTACTGTAGGTGAGAGCCTCCGTAGTCTGGAAGTAGAAATAGGAAGTGCTGATGGTCATGAGGACGGAGAGCGCCATGCTGGAGCAGAAAGATTGGGGGCCCCAGAAGTGCAGGCACAAGGTGGAGTAGACAGTGATGCAAGTAGAGATAGGAGAGCAGAGCAGGCAGGTGTTGTAAATGGAGATATGGAGGGTGCAGGGATAGTGGGTCAACAAGTGGATGATGCAGAGGAAACAGAGGCTGGCCCAGGTGTTTCTTTTGGACAGGTTGAAGTAGCAAGCATTGGTGTGCAAGGAGATGACCATGCTGCTTCAACCGGGCAGCATGATGGGGAAGATGCTACTGTGAGCTCCATTGACCCCACATTCCTGGAGGCTCTGCCTGCAGACCTTCGTGCAGAGGTTTTGGCATCCAGGCAAACCTTGGCTGCAAGACCTCCCAATCCCCCACCTCCTCCTGCAGAAGAAATAGACCCAGAGTTTCTGGCAGCCCTTCCTCCTGACATTCAAGCTGAGGTGTTGGCACAACAGCGGGCACCACGGGCTGTAATTGCTGCAATTGAAGCACAGCCTGTGGACATGGACAGTGCATCTATTATTGCTACATTCCCTGCAGAGCTTCGCCAAGAGGTAGGAGTCACATTGGCTACATGGCATACCGAATAGAGGAGAGGTGGACGACTCCTATTGGGACAATTCCACTCTTTATATCTATCTGTATTCTTGGCTAGGAAGCACACAATTTGGGATTTTTTATTTTTGCTGAGGTTGCCTTTTTATCCACCAAAAATGTCAGTGTCAGTGTGCTAGGGTGAGTTTTGCATTTGACCCAAGGTTGTGAGAGGATTTGGAAAGTCTTTACTGATTGGCAGGTTCCCAGAAACTATCCAGTACTACTATTGAGAAGTCACAACATTGATGACAGTACAATGTGTACTGCTTTCATTTTTCTGTGAATAAAGAAATGCAGTGGCCACCAACCATACAAAATCTATCGCAATTTTGCCATAGGTCAGGATATGGAAGGTTCACTATGCATTTTATGACTGATGTTTTAAACTGCAGGTGCTTTTGACATCATCAGATGCAGTGTTGGCTGCTCTGCCACCAGCACTGCTAGCTGAAGCTCAACTGCTCCGGGAGAGGGCAATGAGTCAATACCAAGCCCGTGGTTTGTTTGGTGGAGCACATCGAATAAGGCACAGGCAGAACAGCTTGGGCATTGGTGGGGGAACAGAGACTGCAGCCCTGGATCGGGCAGTAGGAGTTGGAGCTGGCACTGGCATCACTGTGGGCCACAGACCACTTACCCCAAGTAGCAGCACAAGAATCAAGGAGGATGAAGGTAGTCCTCTTGTGGACACTGATGCATTGAAGGCGATACTCCGTCTGATTCGCTTAGCCCAGGTCTGGAACATGTCCTTTTTAGTTTCTGTCTCATTGTTGTATGTGACTGCTGAAATTGTGAATGGCTGTGTTGCACAGAGCCCTATTCCCTAATCAAGCTGTTATTTCTGTACATCCAGAGCATTCTTTGGGTTCAATGAGATTCCTTCATACATCACACACGGCTCTTAATTACAAAAAATAATTTGTCATTGCTTCTTGTAGTTTTCTGATAACATCTCTGTCTAACCAAAGGCTGTACATGTGTCATATTTGCAGCCACTTGGGAAAGGGCTACTGCAACGATTACTCCTGAATCTTTGTGCACATAGTGTGACACGAGTTACATTGCTGCAGCTTTTGTTGGATATGTTGTGCCCAGAGGCAGAGGGTGGTTCCAGGGAAGGGTGTTGTACTGATGGTGGTCAGTCTCAGCGCCTTTATGGATGCAACTGGAATGTGGTGTACGCTCGCTCTCAGCTGTCTGATGGTATCAACCTCAGCATTAATGCAGTGTGTGCTATCTGTGTTATCTCTGCATGTAGATTGGAGTCTTTTTCTAGGTTGTATGTTGCAGGCAGACCAGTTTCAAGTCAACAAGTTGTTTCTCATAATATTCACAGGTTACTTATTTTGCTCATTTGGCAGGAGGGGTGAGTTGAAGCCTGTAGGAAAAAAATTCAGTTTCATACTTTAGTGAAAGGAGTGCTTTGTGGACACTTTGTCAGCATATTCTCAGAATCTCACTTTTGGAATAACATTCTTTACAGGGGTTCCTCCACTTGTATCAAGACGCGTATTGGAAATATTGACCTACTTAGCTCGCAGCCTTCCTATTGTCAATAATGTGCTGCTTTATATGGAGCCAGTAGGTCGATCGTCATCAGATCTGTCAGACACCTCACCTCCAAAGGTAATGGAGAAGGGCAAAGGAAAGCTGGTGGATGGATTCATCCCTGCAGGTGCTATGCAGGAGTCCAGGCCAAAGGGTGAAATTCCACTCATCTTGCTGCTAAAGCTATTGAATCAGCCACTCTACTCTCGTAGCAGTGCACACTTGGAGCAGGTAAATGCGACTCAATTTATAAAGCTTGGACTAAGCTGGCAATGGTTGTTGCTTAGGTGAAATGAAAGGGAGGTAATCAACTTGTTTTTGCGGGCTTGTTTCACTGGGCCACACTTCTGTTAAGTAATTTTTGGTAGTTCCTAATTGTGGAGGTCTTGGGCATGTCTGTTTTTCTCCAGAACTGTTATAATAACTGTTGTACATCATTCTGCAGGTCATGGGCCTGCTGGAAGTAGTGACCACCCATGCAGGTGCTCAAGTAGGCGCAAAAGCCAAGGCACACATGGCTGCTGATGCAAGGCCTCCAGCATCAGTCTCAGACACTCCGGCATCAATTTCAGATCTTGCAGCAGTGGCTGTTACAAGTGCAACTGCAGACGGTGGCTCTTCACAGCCTGAAGGTGTATCATCCACTCCCAGTGACACGGTGAGAACAGCTGGTACAGGAACTGAAGGAGGGGATGGGACTGAGCCTTCAATTTCTGGTTCTGATTTCAAAGTGGATACAGCTGCTCTTCTCCTTAGTCTCCCAGAGCAAGAGCTACGTAATTTGTGCAAATTGCTAGCTCGAGAAGGGTGAGTGATCGAATATCTCTAGGCCTGTTGAGGGTCAGTCACTGTTACAGGGATGGTGATTAGTGTAATCATGAGGATGAGTATAAGGAACAAGCGAATTGAAAGATCTATTGAGCTGAAGCTAATCATTATGATGAACTTGAGACGTCTAGCTTGACAGAGCTAAGTTTCTGTACAGGTTGTCAGACACAGCCTACACAAGAGTGGCAGAAGTCCTGAAGAAGTTGGCAACTGCAGCTCCACCTCATCGACGTCTGTTTGTTGCTGATTTGGCTGATGCTGCACGCTCCCTCAGTGATCCTGCTATTGAGGAACTGTGCAGCTTAGGGGATGTGGATGGTGTAGTGGCAAGTAGAACATCCATGGCTGGAGCTGCCATGCTACGTGTGCTACAAGCTCTCAGTGCCTTGACCTCAAGTGCTGGTAGTGCAAGTGAGAAGGATAAGGGACAAGGAAATTCAGGAGTGTCCAATATGGAACAGGAAGAGGGCATGATGTTGGTGAGGGAACTCAATGGGGCACTTGATGTGCTTTGGCATGCGTTAAGTGTCTGCATTGGCAAGATTGAAGGACGGCTGGGTAATCTTGTGTGTCTTTCAACTCCAGCAGCCACTGCTGCAACTGCTGCCACAGTCATTGGAACAGGCATGGAGAGTTTGGCACCTTCTCTTCCTCCTGGGACGCAGAGAGTTTTGCCCTTTGTGGAAGCTTTCTTTTTACTATGTGAGAAGTTGCGGTCAGGGCCTCCTCCAACCGGACGACATGAGCTGAACAGTGCAACTGCACGGGAGAGTAAGGAGGCAGAAGCATCATCTTCTGGGGATTTAGGTCTATCAATGCCATCCACTACCACATTGCAGCAAAAGAAATCAGAAGGTGAGAAGGGAATGACCTTCACAAGGTTTGCTGACAGGCACCGACGCCTGCTGAATGCTTTTGTGCGGCAAAACCCAGGGCTTCTTGAAAAATCACTTGGGCTCATGTTGAAAACCCCCCGCTTGATTGACTTTGATAATAAGCGTGCTTATTTTCGGTCACGCATCCGGCAACAGCATGAGCAACAGCATTATGCCCCACTTCGGATTAGTGTTCGGCGAGCTTACTTGTTGGAAGACTCTTATAACCAGCTTCGCATGCGAACTGCTGATGAGCTCAAGGGCCGGCTCACAGTCCAGTTCCAGGGAGAGGAAGGTATTGATGCTGGTGGGTTGACACGAGAATGGTACCAATTACTTTCTCGTGTAACCTTTGACAAGGGTGCCCTTCTTTTCACTACTGTTGGAAATGAGTCCACATTTCAACCCAACCCCAACTCAGTGTATCAGACTGAGCATCTTTCCTACTTCAAGTTCGTGGGCCGTGTGGTAAGCTGCTTGCCATTCCCAAAGGAACATATGTAATGCCACTCAATTCCTGAAGTTCTGATGATCTAACATTGTATGTCAAGCATCCTGCTGAAAAGCTAAAGTCTACTTCACACTGTTTATGGAGCCTCTGCTTTTGGTCCATAAGAGAGACTTTTGAGTTTGACACTGGAAACCATCTCAGCTAGCTTTCTCCTTTTCTTCTGTGTGTCTTGATCTTGTGCACTCAATAAAACTTCCTTTAGGGTGTGTCATCCTGCTTATTACTACTTAATTGACAGAAACACATATGCTTTACCCATTTTTGAGAGCTGATTATATCGCTGTGGGTCTTTTCATTCGGTTCATGTTGAAGATTGTTGAGTGGTAAGGTTGGTCTTGCACTTGTCGTTTCTAGTAGGTTCTCATTTTACCTTGCAGGTTCTCTCTCAGTAGGCTGTCTTTCTTTTCATTTCTGTTGCCTAGATCTTTTTCTTAGTAGCCTTGGATGTGTACGGATCTACCATTTACTTACAGCATGGTTACATTTACTTTAGGTCTGGTCTCAGGATGAGCTTGAAAATTATTTGTTTTTTTAATTCAGAGAGTGTCATTGACTGCTAGCAGTGGCTGTGCTTTGGTTGTCAGAGTTTGTGAATCTGGTGTGGGTTTTAAATGGATGGTTTATTTACTTAGTTGGCTGATGTTTAAATGATGTGCAGCATGAAAAGTCTATTTTCATTTGACTCGGACCAATTGTTTTGCAAAACTGAGTAGATTTATGAGTCATGTTGTCCCTGCTCACCTAGGTGGCTAAGGCACTTTTTGATGGACAACTGCTGGATGTGTATTTTACACGCTCCTTTTACAAGCACATTTTGGGTGTGAAAGTGACCTACCATGATATTGAGGCAATTGATCCCGATTACTTCAAAAATCTCAAGTGGATGTTGGAGGTATTTTGCTACATGATTTGATATTTAATTTTTATTTATTTATTTATATGACAGGGTACACAAGGCTCCATACTGCATAGTTCCACACGAAACTTTTTGTTGGTGCATAACTAGTAACCTTGTGTCTCAATAATTCCTCTGTGGTTTTGGAGTTTTTTTTTCTAATGTGTTGAATATGATGGTATGAGTCTTGTATGATTCTATCCAAATGTTCATGTCATAACTTTGCAGACAGGAAATTTTTTGGAGTTTGCTTGAGCAGATTATATATGCTCACAATGGACACACATTCTGAGTCACTGACAATCAGACCTTTTACTCTTGTTTTCTTGCAGAATGATATCACTGACATACTGGATCTGACTTTTAGTATGGATGCTGATGAGGAGAAGCACATTCTCTATGAAAAGACTGAGGTGCTTTTTTCTGCCATAGTACCTTCTCCTGGGTTGCAGTTGAGAAATAATGGGAATCATATTGAACAAGTGATAGCTCAACTTTTCTCTTCTATCACCTACAGAGGATGTAGGTTTGTGCTGAGGGAGTAGTTTTGGAGGCTAGCTAATTACTATGAACATTCTTGCATCTAGTTTAATGATGATATGTTGTCTAAATTGTTATTATCCTGGCTTGTTACTTCACAGGTGACAGACTATGAGCTCATACCAGGTGGATGTAACATTCGGGTTACAGAGGAGAACAAGCATGAGTATGTGGACCGAGTGGCAGAGCATCGTTTGACCACTGCCATCAGACCACAGATTACGGCCTTTTTGGAGGGATTCAATGAGCTTGTGGCCCATGAACTTATCTCCATTTTTAATGACAAGGAGATGGAACTTCTCATCAGTGGCCTTCCAGAAATTGACTGTAAGTTTTTATTGTGTCCAAAAAAAGAGTGGCAAGTACAGTGGATTGCCTACTCCAGTAGGCACAAAGTTTTGTATACTTGTTTACCCAAAGTTTTGAGCAGACTACTAAATGTTTAGCTACACTCACTGCTGGGAGCTGCTGATGAAGTCAGTGGGGAGTCACAGCAGCCAGTCACTGCTATCCATGATGAAGGTGATGCTCTAATACTGTGTGAGTGAACTCATAAGGCTATGCTGCAGCCATTGTTGTCATATTGCTGGAACTGACACAATGGTTAGCCTGGAAGTGTTATCATGGAATTTTCTCTGAATCTCATAGGTAGTATCACCTAGTCCCTGACATTCCATAATTGAACCTCTTAGCTCTTGAGCAAAGCCTGTGAATCAGGAACAAGGGTTCATGGGTACATTGATTGTTTAGTTGTAATGAGACTGTTGGATGTGGGGTGCAGTGGAGGACTTGAAGGCCAACACAGAGTACACAGGGTACACAGCAGCATCACCAATCGTGCAGTGGTTTTGGGATGTAGTGGGAACATTCAACAAAGAGGACATGGCTCGTCTTTTGCAATTTATCACTGGCACGTCAAAGGTTGGTTTTGCAACACATTTTTCCTTATTGTGGTGCACTGTTACTGTGTGTGGAACAAGGAGCCTCAGATACTAAAGCATGCTGAGATTGTGCAAAAGGTCTGGTCAGGATATGCCAAGTTCGATAGAACATATAAACAGAACATTATTTTATGGCCCTGACAATGTCTTCCTTAATGATCTAATGCTCTCCATGAGAAGAGTTTCAGCTGAACTTCTGATGTGATACTCTAAGATAATCCTTCATAGATTTCTACCATTCAATTACATCTCCAAATTTTCAAGCTTCATTCAGCATGGTACAGTTGCTGTAGTGAAGCAAGGGGAATCACAAGTTGCTAGCAGTAGTTGTAGATTAGTGTTTTGGCCTTCTGGTTGCCCATGTAATCTGATGGAATTACCATCCACATGAATATTGGGCTTCTTGGATGACCAATAGGTACCATTGGAAGGGTTCCGAGCATTGCAAGGTATATCTGGTCCACAACGCTTCCAGATCCACAAAGCCTATGGAGCTCCTGAGCGCTTACCCTCTGCCCACACCTGGTGAGCTGACCAGATGCCATTTTCTTCTCACTAATTCATTTGCTAGCCTTTTAAAACAACACAATTCCCCCACAGGCACCTCTATTAAAGTTATCTTTGGTGATGGATGCAGCTTCAACCAACTGGATTTACCAGATTATACATCCAAGGAGCAGCTCCAGGAGCGACTACTATTGGCCATCCACGAGGGCAGTGAAGGATTTGGTTTTGGTTAAGGGGGATGAAGTTGGGTAATAAGCAGGCAAGGCAGAAAATGTCACTATTCCCAATTTTAGTTAGTAAGTGCCTGGATTAACATCCCCCAGTGACAAACTCTTGTTCCGCCAGTCACTTTTTTTGGATGCTTCATATCTCGACTCTTTCCAAAACTTTTGGTGAGAAAAAGTGCTCAATATAGTTCAGTGCAAATACTTGTGAGATGTAGATGTAGGATGATGGATACTTTGGACCAGGGGGGCTGCATGTGGGGAAGCCCCACAGCCCTAGCCTGTATATGGGTTCTTTAACATGTTTGAAGGTGCATATTCTTGCCACCTTTCAGATGTGTCTTTCTGCTTGCCAAGTGATTAGCATCTTCACAGCTGCCCTATGTGGGCCATACTAAACACAGATTATATCCTGGCAGTCTGTAGCTAGGTCTAAGCTCTTCCCTTGAAGCCTGCTGTTGTGCAGCCTCCAATCAGAGTATTTTTGCACAGTAGCTTGGTAAAGGGTGTGGCAATCTCAACTTGACTCAAAAATCACAATAATTTGCAACCCAAAAAGGGCATGAACAGTCTGTATATTGTGGCCTCAGATGCTCAGATGCTGCTTCCAATTACACAGGATATGGCCTTATTCCTCCCAGGATGTGGCAGACAAATTACAATAATGTAAATTACAAGTGTACCTTGACTCGTGAACAACAGAAACATATGGTTTCACAACTAGACTCTTAACTCTACAGAGTATCAATTATAACACTACTTCCTTCATTGAAACTTGACACCACAATTCATTGGCACAGAAAACGAGAACTATGTTCATTATTTCACTGGTAGTTCAAGAGCTCCAAATGAAAGCATGGTGGGATGAAATGGTATTACTCACATGAGAACATTTTGTTGTGAAGCTTATGTGCATTTCCTGGAAAATGAAAGGAGGAATAAACTTGAGTCTAAGAGTCTCATTGGGTTTCTGTTAGTAAGAAGTTTGTAATATGTACAACTTTTATATGAGCAGCTTCCTGTCCTTAGCAAGAGTGAATCAATCTCTGCCACACTTGCAGATCTCTGAGTTTTGATCTCTCAGATGGAGATTTGACTGCACAGGCAATTATTGGTGACACAAAACCAACTCTTGCTTGTGCTTGATGACATGCTGATGTGCCTGATTCTGCTGCAACCATTCAGCCACTTGTGCAACAGCAAGTTGTTGCTGATGTACCTTTAGCCACAATGGGAGAGACTCCACCTCTGATCCAATATTGTTCCTTCAGAACACCTACTGCTGTGTACAAGAAAGCCTCCTAATTGGTATGGCAGCTGGCATTCCCTATTGGGTTCTTTTACCTTTGTTGGTGCTATTGAAACTGTTCTTTTTGAACCCCCACACTCATGAAGCTGCAATGATGTCAACCAACCAAATTCAGTTGGATGGTGGCCATGCAAGGTGAGTTTGATTCACTGATTAAGAATGCTAAATGGAATTTTTGTCCATTGCCTTCAAGCAAGAAAGCAATCAAGAGCAAATGGGCCTTTTAAGATTAAAATCACTCTGATGACAGTGTGCAAAGGGTTTCACCCAAACTGAAGGAGTTGATTATTCAGAGATATATTCACCAGTAGCCAAATTCAATTATTTTCTGATAATTCTTTCTCAGCCACACAACTTTGTTTGATGCCAGCGATGGAACAAAAGATTCTGCTTCATTTGTGGATCCAACCACACATGCTTGTTTACAGCTGATCCAGGTAAACCAGTGCATCATTTGAAAACACGACACCCACTGCATGACTTTCTGTCATGCAAGTCACCCGCAAAATACTGTTACCATAACCCTCCCACAGCACATGCAATGTCAGGGCTCCTCCCTAGCTTAATTTTACTTCTCAATTGTAGAAGCATAAATCTAATGACATAATTCTACTGATTATCAAGGAGAACCTCTCAAGATTAGAGACTAGCTAATCACACAGAAATTGTTGAGTTTACCACATAACACTAATCATGATCATAAGACAGGATTCCATTAGCCACATCTTTCATTAGGGTACTGAGTAGGACACAGATAGGCAGGCTTCCTTATTCTCCAATGCATGAACAATAACACACATTGCATGACTTCTGTCACCAATAAGGAATTCAGAGTCATATACTTAAGTCCACATGCACAACTGAGCAAGTGCCAATCATTCAATATACATTTCAGCAAAACGCTGTGGATTTCAACCTTGCTGAACCCCCCAAAAAATATTAAGACCTACCAGACAAAAACAAAGTCCCAACCTGAAACCTCTACCAAAATGACAATGTTTATCTGCATGTGTATACAAGCTGAATGTAGTTTTCAACCGAGTTAGATGAAACAGTACATGCCCAGTCATGGCATGTAATGCCTTGTGAAAGCTAAGCTTCCCACCACAAGCCATTGACAGGGGAGAGACCCTCCATAACTAAATAAATTGGAGGACAAGAGGTTCTACCACAACACAGAATGTGGTCTCAGAGGTATCTATCTCTATTTTTCTCACAAAAGCTATGCACAAAGCCAAACTGGAAGTATTATCCACATGGATGATGTTCTGAGACGATCAATCTGGACAAAGGACTCCAGGATGCAGCTGTGGACATGCCAATAATAGCCTCCCTCTTGTGTAGCAAAAATGCTGGGTTTTGGTCTGCCTGTACTCTCCAAGTAGCACACAAACTCAAATTGAAGGTAAGCTGAGTCTTTGCTGGCACTTCAATCTCTCTATATCATGCCCCATAGCAGATTGGATGCACGGACCTACCCAAAAATTCACAGCACAGTAGGATGACAGCACGAGTAACCAATCTGCCTTCTTGGATGATGTGCAGTCCCACCAAATGGATCATGTAGAAGGAGAATCACCTGCCTCAATCAGCCTTTTGCCAGGCCAAGACTTTGCTGGCACTTGGTCGCTGAGCAGGGTTGGGATTCAACAATGAGCATACTAAGTTCCCCAGCTGTTCAGAAATGCTCGGAGGCATTTCAACCTGACCCTCCCGAGCAGGGCCTGACCGTGGCAACTTGTTACCTGTTGCCCACTCATAAACCATGGCACCAAAACTGTACATGTCAGCCTCGGGACCAGGTTCTTTCTCTTGCAGCAGCTCAGGTGCAACATATGCCCCATCTCCCTCTTCCCACTCCCACAGTTTGCGAGGAACAGCCAAGCCAAAATCTCCTATCTTAAGCTCCCCTGTGCATTCATCACATTCACATAGAGAAGCAGTCAATGAAAAAATTGAACACTGTAATCTTGGACAACCAAAATCAACAGCTCATTGGAAACATAACCTAACTTCCTATCATTATGGAAGAAGCACTAGCCAGTAGAACTCTTTGAAAACAACCCAGAACCTTATCCACTTCTAAGAATCTGAGAAAAAATCTGAATCATGTAATTCAGTGCTGGCAGACGAACCTTTGCCATCTACAAAGATATTTTCAGGCTTAATGTCAAGATGAAGTACACCATGATTATGAATGTGGTCCAAGCCTGCTGCCACTTGTTCTATGTACCTCCAGACCTGCAATAGTTCCCTACCCACATTTTCGATAAGCAATAGAGAGTTACCATATGCTCACCAAGAATAACTAAATTTGCAACCTTCCAGGATAAGATGACTGCAGATGTTGACTGTGAATTCAAGTTTATCAGCTATGAGTGTCAACAACATGGTATATTCCAATACTCAATTAAAACTAAACACACAATGACAAGCCCACAAAGCCTGGAAAGATTTAGAACAGAATGGAGCACAGGTACTTGCCTGAGATTCAAGAAGAGGTTCACTAAGTGAATCTAGAAGAGTCCGCAGATTGCCAGCCTCACAAAGCTCCATTTGTATATAGAAATGGGAGTCCTGTTGCCAACTCCGAAAATATTTCACAACATTTGGATGCTCTGCCAAACATGCCACGCTTTGGATCTCCCGCATGTACCGAACTCGGTCCTCACGACCACGAAACTCTCGCTTGCTCATCTTGACAGCACAGAGTGCACCACCTCTTCGATCTCGGGCTTCATAAACCTGCCAACAAGCTTCAATTCAAAACCTTTTCTTGCAAAGCCAGCATGTCTAAGTATATAAAATTAGAGCATGTTTTGCCTCATCCATCACTTCTCTCTTCCATACACATCTACCAGATGCCATACATTCTGATAGTAGGAATAACAAACCCAACATGTGTTTCCCAACCAACCAACAGAGAGTTTCCAACCAACAGCAGAGAGTTTCAGAAAGACACAGTAAATTCAAGAAGTGCAAGCAAAGCAGAAATCATGCAGCACCTGTACACATGCAATATTCCAAATAGCCTACTGCCAAAATACTTACAGTGCTAAAAGAACCACGCCCAATTTCTCGAAGGTACTCAAAGTGCTTGTCAAACATGAAAATGCTGGCCGACCTTTTAAGCTTAGTAGTCAATAGCAACTTCGTGTCATTAAGGCTGCTCTGACGTGACAGCTCCTTACTCCTGTTACAACTCAATATGAAACAGGAAGCCCACTATCAAAAAACATCTTCATAAGGACTGAGAACTTCTCCATACTTCAAATTTATGTCAACCTGCACAGAATTGAGAGATAACCCAAAAAATGAAGTTATACAGATTTCACATCTGACAAATTCCCTGTTTGGGAAGAGAGGAAACCCACAAATTTACAAGTCAAAAATTAAGTGAGTGCTGAGTGAATTTTAGTTGCACTTCAAATTTGTGCATAAACAATAAGTATGCACAGTCCCAAAAAACACTAAGCCAAAAAGCAGTTGGCGCAAATCCAGCTAATCCAAGTGTAAGTCCTTTCCATAGTTGTGGAGACAAGAGTACAGAAAGGCAAGTACACACAGCAACATGCACAAGAACCTGGCAAGGAGTGAACTTGGAAGCCAGGACTTACTTTATAAGTGGAGTGCTAGGACATTCCAATATTTGGGGTTTAGATGCCGAACTGGGAGTAGTTGGAGATTCAGGTTCAGGCTCTGGCTCAACAATACCGCTGTTACCATCAAGCACAATTTCCACCTTCCCTTCCATCTCTGCTTTGGCTTCATCTTCCCCTTTATTTATGCTGTCACTACTACTCTTACACCTTCGTTCCACCTTGAGGCCCCCACCACACTTTATGTGTTAACTCTCAAAACCACCCAAAAATTTCAACCCCAACAGGATGCCTCCTTTCATGCTACATATAAAATTTAATCAGCTATGGCAAAAGGCATCCAACCAATGCCACAATTAAAAGATGCCAGTTCAGGAAGAGCAACTCTAGTAATCACTTCTGGTAGAAAGGATGGTGTCAAACCTCACGGCGCAAATACCGAGTGTGCCAACTAGCAACACCAGACTCCTCAGAAAGGGGTGGCTTTCGACGAGTACGGATAGGAGGCAGTGATGGCGGGTTAGTCTGTGAAAGTCCATCTGTGGTACTTGCATGCTCATTCTGGCAAATGCTGCCATCACTATCCAAAGATGATGAATTGTTCAAGCACACATCCAAGTTAACAATGGCCTCTCTTCTGTCAAAAATGCTATTGCTTGATTGCATGGGCAAAGGGGATGGTGTAAATGATGCTCCCTCAGGACCTGTTTTCCAAAATAACAAGGTAATCAAATTCTTCAAAATACATCCAATTTCACTGATGAACCTCCAATAGCTCAAAAAAATGAAGCAACTTCTGTGCCCAAATTAAGACCAAGAAAATTGCTCTGAAAGAAATATGCTGCAAACAGGTGCCCATCCATGTTGCAGTAGCAGGAACATTCCCTCATTTTGCAGTCCAGACCTGGTTGGACAAACCCGACCTTCGTAGGAAGCTGGACCTGTATGATATTTCCAAAATCCTCGGGAGCCAGAAAAATGAAGATTTACCTGAAAGAACACTGACAGGAGAGATGTAAAAGACACTGGAACAGGCTGCAGGGGGTGACTGCATCACCATGTCGGCAGCAGCTTTTGTAAGGCCGACTACAGAAGAAGGGCTACTAATGCTTGTGACATCGGTTGATTCACTGCACCGAATCGCGTCCACCCTACTAAAAGCTGCTGGGGCTTCTGCCAACATCCAACCCGCAAGAACTGCTGATGAGCGAGATGATGCCCGTCCTTCCAGCCCATGGTGCACCGTTGTACTCAGCGAATCCCCTAACATCACTGTTTCCATCCACGTACCACGGCTTTAACAGGACTGCACGGTCGCTAGAAGAAGAAAACAGAAAAAACAAAAACGCGCATACTACTACCAACACACATCAGTCGTCAAAGCAATGCAGTGTCCGCGTTGTGCAGCTTTCTTACAATCATGCGTGACCATTCCCCGTCCTTGACACCCACAGGAGCGACACCCAAACCTCTCGCTCTTAAACCTTCCTCCCTGCAAACAAACCAAACCAAACCAAAGGAAACTATGAACCGACCAAAACAACAACGAAGAACGACGATACAGCAGTTATCGCGCTAATCCTTTCTTTCTTCCTTCTTCGAAACCCCACGGAACCCCCAGAAAGGAGATGAAACCCTAAAAAACGCTTCTCAGACGCATGGGATCTGCAAAAGATTTCTCATGCAGTAATTCACCAGAAGAAGCCCTTCTTCTTCTTCTTCTTCTTCTTCTTTTCTCCTTCTCTTCCTCCCCCTCCTCCTCCTCCTCCTCTTGCGAAGCGCCAGAAATCCAAATTTGAACAAATAGCATGAGAATCCGCTACAATTGCGCAACGCCCAAATGTCTGGCTGCTCTCCCCGGAGTGCGCACCCTCACCGTCCCCGGCTGGCCACACATACGATAGCGAGTACACTAATAAATACGAATACAGGACCTTCTCTCCACATGATTGACGTACCTTACTACGAATACGCGTACATGACCTTCTCTACACATGATTGACGTACCTTACGACGAATACGCGTATAGGACCGTCTCTACACATGATTGGCGTGCTTTACCCCCGATACCACGCGCACAAAGACCTTCTCGACACATGATTGGCGTACTTTACAAGGAATACGCGCACACGACCTTCTGTATAAATACATGGCGTACCTTACCAAGAATACGCGTACACGATGTTCTTTAGACATACGTGGCGTACCTTACCACGAATACGCGTACGAGTTGGCTACGGTGGTTCTTCGTACGGGGTTTCTAACCGTGTCTGTAACCGGTTTCTGGCCTACATTCTCCAACGTGTCACTTGCTCATTAGTCCAGAGGACGGGGATTATAACACATAATGCAATGGATGGATGGATGGATGGATGAATGGTGGGTGGATAGCAACTGATTTATCGTAGCTTGACTGACTGACTTCTTTTTCTTTTTTTTCTGCCGTGTAGTTTAAGCAAATAGAGATGCCTGATTTTCCGCGCACTTTCCATTCGGATTTTTAATTAATTTAATTTAATTTAAATTTTTAGTAACATTTCAGTGTAAAGTACTCGAAACACCCTCTTTTATTTTCTTTTTTTTATATTAAATTTTACTATGATAGCTGGTATAATGAGAAAAAAAGTATAAAATAAAATAAAATAAAATAAAATAAAATCATGTGAGGTCTTCAAATGTAGCAATAGGGTTTGTGTACACCTTTTCTTTTTTTTCTTTTTTCTTTTTTTTTGGGGTTAAACACTACTTAAAGCAGGGGTTAATTAATTTACTTCCTTTTTTTTTTCCTTTTTTTTCATATCTGGTATATTTATCGTTGATTGCTTAATGAGAATGCGTAGTTTCCATCCCTATATGCGGATGAGAAATAATTCTGAGAGTCGGCTAAACGGCTAAAATGTGCACCAACTTAAATGTCCACACCTGTCTTGTTCACAACCACACAAATGAAAATACTATGGAATGGGTCGTCAACACTTGATTACATCCACTCACATCCATCCATTGGAATATACCAAATCATTTGCCTCCCCCTTAATGCTTCTAGAGCTTTTAAGTACTTAGTCCAAAGTTCTCACTCTTTTTTTAAATTAATTATAAATTTACTAAATATTTTACATGCGTGTGTGCTCAAAGGTCCCTTATTTTCCTTCATAAGGAGCACGTCACTTCTAACATTAATTAATTATAATCCTTGGCTATCCTTAATCAACCTATGAATTATAGGTTGAAAACATCCTCACTTATAACAATCAATTAGTATAATACATTTGCAAGTTCACTAGCAATTCAATTTTTTTTAATGTCAAATTTTCTAGAAACTATCTATTTGAAAATATGAATTTGAAGAAATATCGTTTAATTTGGATGCTGAAATTGTGGGGTATAGCCTAATATGTTATATTGTCTAATGAAAATGGTGGCACAAGTGAATTAAGTGTTGTAAGTCCATATGTTGGCCCAAGGCTTGGAGGCCTTCACCATCTTATGCTTAAGGTGAATGGTTTTATTCATATAGATTAGGCAACTAATCATGAAAAAATCCATTTAAAAAAAAAGATTAGAAATTATTATGTCCCCCATTTCCATTCTCAATGTGTGTGCATCAAATTAATGTTATAGTATGCATGCCTCGTATTAATTAAATAACTTTATATTTAATTTAAACATAATCAAATTTTTAATTTAATTTTTAAAATTCCAATGACAAATATGTGGGAATTTTATATTTTTACTAGTGTATTTTTAAATTTGAAAAAAAATCTCCTGGCCCAACCCGGCCCCCTAGATGATGGGTCATATGAAAACTTCAATGAAAATTCCTTTGAACTAAATTTCAAAATAATATAAATAAAGGCCATCCAATGTTAAAAATATTCACACATAAGTTTCCATATTTCATCAAAACAATATTCACAAATACAAGCCAAGTCCCAAACCCATTAATTGTAAAAGGTTTTCATGAACATGAATTTGGTGGATTTTATGATCATTGTTAAGGCCACATGGTGAACTACCAAGTTTTGAAAGGAAATAAAATTAAATCTGATTGCTCTCCTCAAGTAAGCACAAGCTTCAACACAAACAAGAACTTTCTAATCTCAATAGGGTAATCTCATCATCTTTTTACAAAAACAAACTTGAAGCAAACATGCAAAGAAAAATACTCACATACACAAAATTAGACTACTCCAAACATAAGAAGGCAAACAACTACACATAGAATTTTATGTACAAAAGTATGGCAAATAAAATAAAATCAAAATCAAAATATATTATCTTGTACATTCCACAAAGGGACAAATCCTTAAGTACCTCAAAAAAAGAAGTTAGAAACATTGGAACATGCAATTCGTCTAATCCCAAAAATTCAATCCTAAATATACATAGTTCAATTGGTAGTATAAATCACTTCAATAAAAATGATTTCAATACAATAAATTTGGTAAAGAAAATTATGTAAGGAAAATTTGGTAGGGAAAAATCATTGTTGGTAAAATACTAGTAAACTACCCATTTTAGTAATCTACCTTCAACAATCATCCATCATTATTTCATAATTAATTATCTAAACTGTTAAAATATATTTCAAAGGGGTTCTTTTAATGGGAAATATATGGAAGTAAAATTTTAATAATGGAATGTGTGTTAAAAAATCACATGCATGATTTTCAATTCGGAACTATCTATCAAGTTCACACTTAACTGTGTTTATGTAAATTTTCATTATAACACATCCATTTCCTTATTATCTTCACCTTCGTTGTGATGATGATCAAAGTAACTTCAAATCGATTTACAATTTTTTATTACACTAAAATATGG
Organism: Sphagnum tenellum; assembly: GCA_963921925.1. Taxonomy (NCBI): domain Eukaryota; kingdom Viridiplantae; phylum Streptophyta; class Sphagnopsida; order Sphagnales; family Sphagnaceae; genus Sphagnum; species Sphagnum tenellum. Next base: position 11,270,185 of record OY998150.1, read on the forward strand.
AACAACATTTTCTACTACAATCAAAACTAAATTGAATTGTACAAACCATATAAATATTCCTTCAAAACATCTTATTTTATTTTGAACATGTGACCCCACATTTTTGTAATTGCAATTGAAATTTTTTTAATAAACTCATGATCATTTTATTTCATTTGTTTTGGAGGTGGTTTGATTATCCCAATCACATTTAAAATTATTGATTCTAAGAATTCATTTCAAAAGTCTTGAGGATGTCTTCCCTTTGAATCCCAAAGGTTTCCCATTTCATGTGGGAATATGTGTCATTCACCTTGAATTTAACAAAATTTTGGCAAAAAATCACCAAAAAAATACACAAAATTTGAACCCTTTATAGGTTCCTTAAGAAATTTTGAACTTTTTCAGTCTATGTTCCAACCACAAAATGGTAGGATCATCAATACTTAAAGTTTCAAAAACCTTAATTTGTCACCCTCCGTCCCACGGCCACCTTTTGTTCAACAATGTCACTACAATCATTAATAAGTTCTTTTCTTTTATACCTACCTTTCAATTGAATTCGTTAATAGTTAACAATGTAATAATACCTTGGTATCACCATCACCGACACCATTTTGAAAATGTGATTTGCATAATGGCAATACCATATTACCTTTACCATTTTGGCAACAAACTGTTAAATAATTAATTAAATTTGAGATCTTAACGTTGACACTTGGTTTTTTAATTCTGAGATTTTTAACATGTAATGGTAATAAATAATAATAAATAGAGTCTTGCCAATGTTATGGAACAATCTAGTGTGTTCAGATTGCTTTAGTTTTAAGACACTATCATGGAAGGTTTATGATTCAAAACTTGACAAATGAACTTTTAAATTTATTAAATTTTTGGCACAAATAATAAATCATTTTTTCAAATGTTTGACAAAAGGAAAAATAAATTTTTTATGCTTAAATGGTAAAGGTACTATGGTAATATTAACAAATCAATGAAACCAAGGTTGGAAATTTCTAGAATTGAATTTTGAATTTGATCTTTGAATTAGGAAATTAGCAATTGAGACTTATGGTTTGTGGTTGAATTACATTATGGAGATATGGTGGATGAATGAACAAGGGTGATTGATTAAATATGCAAAAAAAATCCACATAACAAACATAAAATGTGTTCTATAACATTTTGAAATGTGATACTTTCATGTCATGAAAGTAAAAACACAATTCTAGGACTTGCATTTTTCTTGAAGCATAATGGTTATATGAGAAATACAAAACATCATTATTATTTTCTTATGAACATTCGGACAAATAAATTATTTAAAAATGCACATTAGAATATTATTTGAATTCTTGTGTGTTTATATTTGAGAAACAAAACTATGATTGCCCAAGCATCTCCTTCAAGAAAGCATTTTCTTTTGTTTAAGCACATGTGTTTGATTTTTCTCAAATACATATCCCAATAATTTGCAATGATAGTTTAATGATTTTCACTATAAATGAAAGAATTAAAAAGCTCGAAAAACAACACACATTCACAATGACAAGTTTGACAATGATGGGCAACAAATTAATACCATAAAACTTCATTCTATAGTAACTCGTTTCTTCTTTTCCTCACCATTTTGAATGTGATACCATAACTAGATTAAAAAATGATTATATTGGCTTACACGACATGAATAGATTGAAAAATCTTTACACAACCTTTGGAGCCTTGACCCATGAGGATACAAGCATGAAATCAAGTAGGCATATTGACAACTCGCTTTTCAATATCACCCCAATGTATGTGATGGTGACCATTAATTACACCTTGAACATATAACAAATCCACAAAACTCATGAAATGAATATTTTTTGATGACTCCTCACATATATTATGTTGAAAAAAACTTTCAATTTAGTGGATATCCATTAGTTGTTGTTTTGTTGTTGCCTAGTACAATTGTCAAAACATATTTTTCCTTTTAATTGCCTTGGTTTATCCCTTTTTTTTCTTTTGTTTTTGTTTCCTTTGATGTTTTATAAATGACAATGACAATATTTTCTCCACATTCATTTTGCAATGTTCATTTTGGATTTGCCAAAAATGAAAGAAAAATTGTTTAATTACTTGGCATTTGTTTGTGACATTTCTCTCTGCATATATTTCTTTCCATCTTTATATATTTGAGTTCAAAATGTTAGTCATGTATGTACCCACAAAGGTTTTCCTACACTACCCAATGTAATTTTTTAAAGTTATATTATATGATGCAAGAGGAAATTTTCAATTCCTATAAATTTTCAAGAGATGGAATGTTGTCATTTTCATTCATTAGTTCTAGTAAAAATAAGTGTTTTGCAACATATTGTCTTACACTTCAAAATAGACATTTGATACTTTATAATCATTGTCTGAAATATCAAACATGATTGAAAATATATGATATAAAACTAAGGATCAAACTATTTTGATGCCAAACTTTTGTGAAAATTGACCTATGTTTTTACAAGCAAAAGGAACAAGGTTATTGGTGTGTTAGATTTAACTGATTGGAATAAAATGGTTTACAAAAAAAAATCATCCTTTCCTATTTCTTCATTCATTGCTATTAAGGATGCCAAATACATTGGCATGTATGGATTATTCCTTCATCTCATTGGGATCTTTTATTAGGAACTTCTTTCCATTAGAAATTAAACAAAATATCTTTCACAACCTAAATGTCTCTATTATTGAACCTCCTTTTGCAAATAGTCTACACACAATGTCACCCCTTTTGCAATTTATTTTGATATTGTGAATTATATGAAATTCAAAAAATGGGATATTTGAAAATTTGAATCCCACTTGTGAACAATATACACCCCTAATTCATGTTCCTATCATTAACCTAGGCCAAAATTGGAAAAGAACATAAATAAACAAAAATATTTTTTACAACCAATGAGGTGAGACAACTTGCACCTAAGGTGCCCAATTTCTTTCTTTTGAATGAAGGTGAAGATGTTGGACTTTTGTGGTTACGAATGTGTTCCCATGAAAATCCCACTATGTTTCCATCAAGTTTTTCATGGGTTCCCAACATGTTCTTTAAGTTCCCAATCTGTTATACAACATGTTCCCAATATCTCTTCATTTATCCCATGTCCTTTGCAATTGGAATTTTGAGTTGCCATGACCACTTTAAATTCAAAATATCTCTACAACATGAATGTTATTGGATGTGTTGCAATAGTTGCATTAGACACACCTTGACATATATGGAAACATATATGTATTAAAAAATGTGCAACTTTGTGCTATTATGGTGTGCATGTAAACTTCTCTTACAAAATGTTTATGAACAAATGGTTAGTACTATGTTGCAACACCTCTGGTGTTAGGGCAAGTCACGAACGACTTTGGACTCACAAAACTCACCATGGCTTGTACTTGGGGGAAGCCACCACTTTCCCCCATATAGTATTATTTGCACGTCTTCGCAAGGCCCATATCCAAATGACCTTTTTGTCTTGGGATTCCCAAAGGGGAGTCTCGAAACTACTAAGGTTGGATTTTTGCAACTTTGTGGGGGCCATAACTTTTTGTTCAGACCTTCGATCAGGATGAAGTTCAAAGCAAAGTTATAGCTTTCGTCAAGAGCTTTCCAATGATGTATTGCACTCCATCTACACGTAGGGAAGTCAGGTCGATTCCTGACTTTTTGTGGTCGGGAGTCAAACTATCAGTTTGACTCTCGTCCTTTTCTGGGGCCATAACTTGTGTTACAGATGTCCAAACGTGTCATGCAAACCCATTTTAGACATCTACACTTCAATAACTTTCCAATGATATAATGGACTCCTCAATGTGAAGTGTTTTGATTTCTACAATTGCTTTTTGAACGTTTGGGAGTCCACCAGGACTTCAACTCCGAAAAGGAGAACTCATTTGGGAGTGTGAGTCTTCATTTTCACATTGTTCTTGGCCCGCACCCTTGAAATCCTTTTGCCTTGGTCATGAACCCAAGGCTAAGATTGCGACACATTTTGTCACTATTCAAAGTTGGACTAAATTTTGATAGTTACCAAATGTGAATTTATGATTACATATCAATGCAAGAGCTACTTATGTTACCTAAGCTAAGTTAGGTTGACTTTTGTTCACGTGTAATGATTCATAATTAAACATGTGTTTATAAATTTTTGACACATGTCATCTATCTATCAAGGTAGTTCACTCTGGGTTTCACTAGATTTTGAGTGAATTTTAACATTTTTACCTAGTGAAATTATTTAACCCCCCAATGAATGGGGACGAGTTGCTACAAACAATGAATTGTTTCATTAATATTTTATGAAATAAGGTTATTCTCAAGTGAAATATAAATTACGAAACCATTCATTTATTAGTTAATTAACTAACCAACATGGAAAATCCATCAAAATTAAATTATTTAATATATAATATTATTGATAATTTCATGAGTTTTTAAACCTATGATTTATTAACACATGTCAGTACCTAGGTTATTTAGATGACTGAACTTATTGAATTTTAATTAATAATTTTTATAACCTCCACAATTATTTAATATTTAATATTTAATATTTATTCACCACCACTTTTGAATAGTAAATACAAGTTGTCAGATAAGTGATTGAATATTAATTGAAGTATTGATTAACGTTTATAAATTTTAAATTGATTAACAAATATTAATTTTAATTATGTGCTGATGAATTAAATAGGAATTCAATTTAATTAATAATTAATAATAACTAGATAATTGAATTTGTGAAATTTTAATCAATATTTTATAAACTACATAACTATTAATTAACTAATATTTATAATCTATGTACCATAACTCTTAATTAGTAAATATGAATTATGAGAAAATTAATCCAATATGAAATGAATTGTTAATTGAAATGTTAATAAAATTTTATTAAATTATAAATTCATTAATAAAAATTCATTATTAATTATGAACTAAATTGGGAATAAATTCTAATTAATCATTTTTATAAGATTTTAATTAATTAATAATTATTTACCATAACCTTGATTGGTAGAAATTAATTATCAGGTTATGAAATGGAGATTAATTAATTAGTAATTAACTTATTCTTTAGATATTTAAGGTTTGTAGTTTGATTTATAGCTTGAAATGGATTGTTTTTCAAATAAATCAGTTAATATTGATTATTATATAGTCAAGACTTTAATTTTGAAAAGGAAAATAAATGAATTATCAACTCATAGAACAATCATCTTTAAGTAATTAATTATTATTCCATATTTTTAATTATTTGTTTCATTTGTTGATATTACTATTTTATGAATAATGAATATTGGTTTGACATTAAGATTATTTCATCTTAATATGTATTTGTCAATAAAATTAAAACAAACACAATTTATTTGTATAGAAACCATATTAGAAAATCAAGATGATTTTTTTTTTCAATGTGTTCAATATGTGTTAAATATAGGCACATACATTTAAATAGGTTTTCATATACACTTCATTTTTTAAATTATTTGTTAAATTTACTATGAATGTAGTTCAAAACATGTTATTGTACATAAAATGTATGAGGACACACAAAAGGTAACCGTGTTCTAACCAAATTTGTGACTAAATCAACATAAGGGCCTTCTTGTATGAAAAACCAAAAAGTTGGTCAATATGGAAGGATGTACCATTTAGTAGTTCCATTGTAGTTGCAAAAATAGCAAGAATTTTAAAAGGATGGTTATTAATTTTAAAAATAATTATACATAGTTGCAAATGATGGATAATTGCATGTAATCGCAAATTGGATTGTTACATGTAATACAAGATTTCTTGTAATGATAGGGAGGTAGAAAAATAGGACCTATTTATTTATTTAGGTAAGCAAGTAGGTAGGAATGTATAAAACTATGCGAATTAAAAAATAATCATGCATATATATATATATATAATTTATTATTATTATTATTATTACTTTTAGTGTAAATTAATTTCAAACTCATACCAAAATGCCATGTGTATTTTAATGTGAAAATATAAGATAAACACCTTCTTTATATTGTTTGTGACATGGGATTCAAATACAAAGCACATGGGTGAAATCCTTGAGTTATTTTTTAATTGCAAATTGAATTGCACCTATAAAAATATTTTCTCACATACTTTGTGTAGTTTTTCATGATGTTAGTCATATAATTAAATTATTAATTATCACATATATATATATATATATATATATATATATGTGTGTGTGTGTGTGTGTGTGTGTGTGAATTAATTAATTAATATTTAATTATCTAAAATAATGTTTTACATTAATTAATCTAGTTTAGATAATCAAATCAAAATAATTTATCTAATTTTATCTGAAATAGTTATTAAAAAATAATTTATTGAATTATATAGATGATAACTAAATTATTTAAATTAATTAAATGAAAAACATATTTGAAATAATCAAAATAGTTATCCATATTTGATGAGTAGTTATTGTTCCTATACATCCACATTATTAAGTTTAAACAACTTTATTAATTAATTAGTTAATTTAAAACTAATTATCTGAATGAGATTCATTTATTTAAATTGATACTGAATTATTTAGTATAATTAAAATAATAATAAAATTATATATTTTTGTATGTAATTAATATATAATAGTCAAATTATTGAGAAAAAAATTAGTTATAAAAATTTATGTATGAATTTATATCTTTATTAAATTATAAGTTGTTCCACAATAATTTTAACATAATTAAACATTAGTAGTTCAATAGTGATGCATTAGTGGCCTTACGAATTGTATCCATAACACACACTTCATGAAAACTAACTTCAAAATGCAATGCAAGGAAGACCTAATCACATAGGGTTCATAGGGTTTAGTTCATAGATTGTCAATTAGGGTTTGCAAATTCTTGAAGGATCCTTTCTTGTGCATTAGTGTTGCTGTTGTTGCTGGACAAGGGTCGGGGAGAATATGATCAGTGGACGCCAGTGTGAGAAGCAGTTGCTGTTTCCTGAGTAGGAAGTTTTGAGAAGAGAGATCGCCATGGCGGAACACGGAGGAGGGAGGGTATCATGGCGAGAGGCTTTTCAACCACTCCGAAATGGTGGGGCTTTTGTGTCGGCTTCCGTCTTCTACAAACTGCTAGCAAAAGCCTCCACCATATCGCTCGCCACTTCAGAGATTTCCCCTCAGGAGGTTTGATATCGTAACATCCCCTCCCCCCCCCCCTCTTCCCATTGTTTCTACCCCTTTCCTCTCTCATCACAATCCCTCTCGTCGCAATTCAGTGATCACATTATGTTGCACTTCGAATTTTGAGGCAATGTGGAACCAGACCAGACTTGTAACTTTGGTGTTAGCGTGTGCGTGCTCAGAGATCTCGCTTCAGTATGTCGACCAGAGATTGCTCCTTGTACTTTTTAGGGTTTTTAGGGTTTTGCATTGATGCACCCTAACTTTTGCATCTGTGGAGTGCTGTGTGGATTTGGAAACTAATTTACAATTGTGAACTCAGCTTTGAGTTCAGTTTTCCCTTCTGCAGTTTTAGTGCAAACTTCCTGCATTTGTTTGTTTGTCCACAGATGTTACAGGATTCAGGTTTCTTGCATTGGGTTTTTTTGCCTCTGTTGTATTGCTTCTCCTGCTTTTGAATGCCGACCACCTAATAATGGCTCAGGAGGGACTCTCTTCCATATGGGTATGGTGGAGCTTCAAGACCTTCAGTTTGAGAAAGCTTAGGTCAGGTGGTTGGTAGTCTTTTCCTTTATGAAGTAATTGACATCTTTAGACTGTTGCTGCTCAAATCATGTGCAGGTTGCAGCTGACTTGGTGTTGCTGGTGCGGTCAGTGATGGCAAGATGGCTGCCTTTTCAAGATGCAGAAGCTGCCAACGTCTGCTGTTCAGTATGCAAATTGGTAAGATTTCTTATAGCTCTGGGTGAAACCTGTCAGTATGTGTATACAGCAGATGTATGTCTACAATTTCTTTAGCTTACGCAAAAGGAACAGGAAGGCATTGAATGTCCTTCTGACTATCTGTGCTGGTTGAGCAATCACATAAGGTGGGAGATTTTTATTTTGTTGGAGGTTTCAGATTCAATTTGGCTGTGTTCTTCCCAGCTACAATCATGGCAGTTGACTTCTTCACAGGTGGCAGGAATCAGTTCTCGTCTACAGGGTGAATTCAAAGCAGACACTGTGCTTGTCTTAGTGTCATTTTTTCAGGCAGTTATCAAGTCTGCCTCAAGTGGTGTGCTATTGAAGGAAGAGGGGAGTCCCCACATCTTTAAAGCCACAACTGAAGCTTTGAATAGTCTTGGGTATGGATTAACTTTTGGATTTACCATCCTTTTCAGTACTGAGATGCTCAAATTTAGTACTTGATTCTTCTTATGTAGCACTTGTCTCTATTGTCACGATTTGATGTTGATGACTGCAACTTAGAAACATGATCACTAGAAGAGATCTTTACATGCAAAAGAGAAGCAGCCTACTGGAAAATAGTGTCCATGCTTTGTACTCTTGTTGTTGAATGTTTGACAGGCAAATTATTCATGATAATGGTGGCCAGTTACCAGTGGAAGAGATCTCGTCTCTTGTCAGGTTTCTTCTTCCAGTAGTGGGGTACAGTAAAACTTCTGGGTGGAGTAATATTGATGGCCACTACTCTATACCAACCTCAAAAATGGATCATGCCGTACGGTCAGAAGCAAAAATAAGGATTTGTGAAGATGAAAGAGAGCTGCAAAGATTTTCTTTTGTTGCAATTGGCAATATCTTTGCCCGGGCAGGGTCCTCCATTTCCAAGGACACCTGGAGAATGACAGTTCAGGTTTATTATGCTTGGTTGGTTGGCTATATGCAAGTCTTTGGCACATTCCTTTATTCCCTAACTTTGCCTTCATGTTTCTTGCTTTGTACTTTCCTCCTTTAGATTGTAATACAGTCTGAGTATTTGAGAGGCACTTTTCTTCAGTAATACATTATGTCTATGAATGGTGTAAATTCGATTTGGAGCAGTCTGATCAAATGAAAAGTTTCTTATTTTGTGTGATGCTGTTGGAACAGTGTCTTCGCAATAAATTGGATGTGCTAGCCAATGCCCCACTATCAGAGGATTCTGTGTCATCAAGGTCACTGGCACTCTCTTTACACTAGCAACAATTGATGAAGTGCAGGCAGTCTAGGTCTATGAAAGCACTCCAAATGCACACAAATTTATCTATTCACCAGATTGGTCTATGAAGTCTGGTCTACAAAGTCTTTGCAGGCTTCTTGGTGCCCTTTGTTTAGGGAAAGCTTCAAATGTGTATACATCTCCATAGTCCAGGGCTGTTCTAATGTTGTGGTGGCTCTGTTGCAGATGTTATGCTGCTCTTCTGCGCTGTGTGCATCTACTGATTTCAGATCCAAAGGGTTCTCTTGAGGAGCATGTAAGGCCTGTCCACTTGATGTCAGATTTTCTTTTTGCATTTGCAGAGTAGTGATTACCAAAATAGGTGTTTGGGGGGGGTGGCTTGTAGTCAAGTTGGTAGCCTATCAGAGGGCTTAAACTTCATTTACAGTAAGGCAACTGAGACAATGCCAGCTATAGAAGGAGTATTTAGCCTTGTCTGGCAACCCTGAGAAGCAAAGGCTTTGTTTAAGTAGACTATTTTCAGGTTAGTAGCTTGATTCTTCTTTCCATGGATTGCCATAATAGCATAAGCCAATGGAGTGCAGGTGGCTGGTTATGTCATGGGACTGCGTATGTTTTTTGTGTATGGGTTGACAAACATGCAACCATTGCATTTACGAAGCAAAGGTAATATCCTGAGTGGAGCAAGCTTGGGAGCAGCAGCAGCATCCCCAGAAAATGAGGCAAGAGTGTATCTCCCTCCACATTTGCGTAGCAAGCTGAAAGCTGAGGTGCACACAAGTGGTTTGGCCAATGGCATAACAGAAGGACAGGGAAGGTGGGGGCTTTCATCAGATTCTGAGCAGAGTGATAGTGATGGACCTCTTGGAGATGGAGATCGCTTTAAGAGCTCCAAGGCTCGTACAAATGCAATATTGTCCATTAAGGTAGGAACTTGCTAATTTGTAATCTTTGGTTTCATTCATTTTTGTCCTGTAGACAATTTTGTGATTATGAACTTTTGCAATATTGTACAGATTGCTCTCTCTGAGAGTAGGATCATGCATACATACACTTCACATGTGATTACAGACAGCAGTAAATAGTTGTAGTACTTCTCTCTTTGCACTGAATTATATTACACCTCACATTTCATTGTGGGACTAGGTTGCTGGTCCTTCTTATGTCAGTTATCACAATGTGAATTCAATTTGTTCTTCCTTCTGGAAGCCTAATGCTCCTTTTTTGCATACATGTGCCCTCACTGTATAGGCATTGGCTCGGATTGATCCAAAATCTCTTCATGCACATTGGTCTTCACTGTTACTGACACATGATGTGTTCCAACCTCGGTATGACCTTCCTTGGCACAGTAAAACCTCATTTGATTTAGGGCAACCCAAAAATTTCATCAGTAAATTTCAATGTACCATCACAGGATTTTGGTGTCTTTACTAACAAACCATGTTTGTTACTGATAATTGGGATGCCTGCAGGCCAAAGATCCCGCTTTAGAAGTTCTCTCTGTTGTTTCTAGCCAGTCTTTCTCTTTCCTTGTTTGGTTCTTTTACCTTTTCTTTCTGGTTTTTCTTCTCTTTGTGTTCCCCCTTGTTAACTCCTCTGTTATGTTTTGTTGAGCTAACCAGCATCATTGCTGCTTCCCATTACTGCCATCTGGTGATAGAAACTCTCTACTGATTAATGCATGACATTGAACCCAACTGCTGCTAGGAGCTCATGAAGTTGTCGGGGATTGTATGGTAGCTTCTCACCTATATATAGTGCCATTGAAGGTCATTGAACATGCATGAAACTGTGGTTGAAACAGTTCCTATGTGTCTTGAGCACTAGTGAGTGTCATGCCACAGTCTTTCTGTTGCTTGAAGAAATGTGAGAAAAAACCAGGAGGCATATTTTTGTATTATTGTTTGCTTGAAAATCTGGGCTGATTATTGTGTATTCATGTACACCCACTGTGGGGGGCTGCTGAAATAACTGTGAAGTCATGGCAGCTAGTCACTGCTATCCATGATGCAGGTGATGGTCTGATAGTTTGTGGTGACACTGATTAGGATATGGTCACACATTTTTGTCATGTTAAGTTTGCTTTTGTTAGATCTAACACAGTTTCCTTCTAAGTGTTATTGTGGAGTTTTTTCTGCAGGCTCATAGATATGTTGAACCACTATTCAGGATTTCTGTTTTTTAAGCTTGAGCTACTCTATTGCCTTTTTCATTGGTATAACCTTATTGTTTGGTCTATTCTGTTGAGGTAGACTGGATCTCAAGTTTGTATAAAATATTTCACATGACTATTTCTTATATCATTGCATGCAGGCCTTACCAGGCAACATTGCTCACAGTGTTGCTGTTTGACCCAATAGTCAAGGTATGTCAATCCCTCAGTACCAGATGGCATGATCATGCCCTAAATTTAGACATTGATGGCTTCTATTGTCCCAATTTGTTTGTCTATTGTCTGGCTCTGGGTCCAAAGTGATCCTGAATTGTGTGCATTTGCATTATTTGCTCTTTGCAAAGGAAACTAGATTGAATTTGATGCAGCTTTAACCTGTAGGCTACTAGCCCCAATTCTGAGCTTCTCTTCTTGTTTCATTCTCCCCTTCAGGGTTCTCCGTTGTCAAATCATTTGTGTCATCATGAATCAGTGTTCATGAACTCATGAACGTCATCAGACATATCACAAATATTGTGCAAATTTAATTGACTATGCATATGAATATGTTACTGTACTTATTATGACCAGTGGGAGTATGTGAAACTTGGATTCAAACAGTGATGTCAACAGTAGAATGGTTCCCCTCTTATTGTTTTGTATTCATCAGTACAATTTAAGGCAACTGCAAGATACAATTTCACAAATGTCCTCGTTTCTCTTCTTTGTACCATATTGGGGTGTCCTTAACAGAACCCATCTCTGAAAGGGGATAATACCGTCTTTGGCATTGCCCTCCATGGATAGAGGTTTTCAGTCATGTTACCTGTGGCTGGTACCTTCATGCATATTTATTTTATGTTTGGCGAAATTTCCCTAATTGTGTGTTGATTTTGACCCATCAGGCTCGTGTAGCAGCAGCATCTACAATTGCAATGATGCTGGAAGGACCTGTGCGTGCTTTCTTGCAAGTGGCTGAGCATCGAGAGTTTGCACGTTCTGGACCTTTCACATCTTTATCTGGCTCTTTGGGTCAAACTGTGGTCCAGCTACATACAGGTGTTCATTCCTCTACCCATCTAATTATGGTCTTGTGATTTCACTTTTGGATTTTAAATTGTGTTATGGTTTTCTTGAAGAGAATGGCCTTGTGTAACACCTTTGTTTACTTTATGGCTGTAGCCACCCACACTGAGTTTTAGCTAGAGCATGAGACACAGAAATCTGAGGGGGTTTTGAAGTAGAATAGAATTGAGGGTCTTTCAACCTTAAGGTCTGCCTGGGCCTGACAAAATAAAAGTTTGACCAAATTCCATTCTGTGTTTTCTGTTATCTGGTTAATCACTGAGGGGATAAGACTGATGAAGATTTACCTATCTTTAAGTTTGTGTATTCAAATAATGTTGATAAGTCAATTATTTCTTCCAGTTGTGCATGTCTCTTCACACTTCCTTAGATGTGTGCAGAAAGAAGTGGAAGTGTTCAGAGAAAGACAAGCTTGTATACTTAACAAACAAGATGTCCAAGTGAAGGGCAAGGGATATTCCTATATAACCAAGAAAGTACTTGTTATGCAGGTCTGCTACACATAGTATCAAATGAGAAACATGGTGGCATACTTGCTGCTGCACTGCGGGCTCTGTCCCTTCTGGTAGCAGCTGCTCCGTATGTTGAGCTCTGAAACCTCTTTTGTCCTTCACTATTGATGTATTGTGAATGTTTTGACTCATGCTGGTAAGCTTGACAGCCTGCATAATGGGAGAACAAAAGTAGGGGTGCTCACCTTGCAGGAGTTTCTCTTCAATGGTTGTGGGTTTGTCAGATTGGAAATGGCTCTTGTACTGCATGATGTATGGGATTTCCAGGTTCTGGTATCTGTTTTGTAATAGGTATGGCCGGCTGCCAATGGAGCTCGTCCCAAATGTTGTCCTCTCTGTGAACAAAAGAATGCATGACCTGCTGTCACTGTCGTTTGATCCAAGCAACACAATGGTATGTGCTTTGTACTCAAGACAATAACTTATATTGGTCTTCTTTCTCTTTTTGCTGTGAAGAAGAGACCAGGATATATAAGCAATGACTACTGGCTCACTCTTTTTTTGAAGCTCCATATATGTTTGTTGGAGTTGGGCTGTCCAGGATTTTTCTGGAATAGCCAACCACAGCTCGATGGGTCTTTGTGATTTTAATGGAGAGTATAAAATTGTCAAGTCTGAAATTGTGTAGGGTTTGTAAACCCATCAAGTCTTAGTAGATTGAATTTGGTCCTATGAGTTTCCAAGTTCCTAGATATGTAGCTGATGTTCAACATGAGTACTGGGAGATTTGGAATAACAAAGCTTCCTGGAGAAACTGCAGATTATTGAACTATTGGTGTGCTTCTGTTTCGTCATGTGGTGGATTTTATGTTACTGGTTTTGGTCATAGAATGAAACAGGAGAGCACAGGCTGCGCATAATGCTAACTCATTGTGAACCTTGCAGAACCTAGCAATCAACTGTCTTGGGGCATCATTGAATGCCAGTCCAGCATCCCCACAGATAGCAGCCATCCTTTGTTCAGACCTATCATCAGGTTTGTGTCCACACTTGACTTTGACCAGGAAATGAGATTAGTGTGTGAGATGAACTTTTTGACTTTTGATTGCAAAATCTACCATAATTACAGATTTCTGTTTAAAGAGTGACATGAAATTTTTTTTCTGTACAGCAACTGCAGTCAAAGTAGATAATTTGTTCTACAGCAGCAATAATCTGAACATAGGTGAGATGTGGCAATGTTTTGACATATGTTAATCTTCAGCTTTCATCGATTGTTGGTAGTGGGAGTAATCTTGATCTGCTTTGTCTTTTCTCCTTAGAAATCTGTCTGAAACCCAGCACTAGGTACGGTTTTGGGTTTGGTTGTCTGTCAAATTCAGGTGAGCAATCAGATTTCTGCCCTACTCATTGTCACATATCTAGAATATGTATTCTTGGGTGACTAATGCTGAAGTGGGTTGTGCTGTCTACATTGACCCTATAAGATGTTAAGTTTCTTTTGGGTTACTCTTTTGGATGTCAGTACCAAATGCCTCATCAAGGCAGCAATCACTGCTCCTGGACTTAATTTCCTACACTCAGCCCCCTGTGCCTCCAGCTGTCCGTGTTGATGCATTTCAGGTTAGAAATTCAGATAGATTTGATGTAATTCGTTTGCAAACAAGAGGAGGATGTCTCTTGCTTAGGACATTGTGCAGGTTTTTTTTGAAGACTAGTTTTGATTTTGAGTGCATATTTTATACACTGACACTGGCAGGAGACTCTGTGAGTCCAGGATGATCATGCTGGTTTTCCTGTGGTTTTCTTTGCAGGCCCTCAGAGCTGCAGTGCAAAATTACCCAGACATGGCCTCAAGCTTCTGGGATATTATTTTCAGGGTGGTTGCAGGAGCAATAGATGTGAGCATTGAATCCAGTAGTGGAGTATGTTTGAACAAATTAGACACTTCCCTGGGCTTTGTTATGAGTGTATCTGCTCCAGGATCTGGGCAGAGTTCGAGGCTGGCTGATGATAAACTGGTCCACAGTGCTGTTAAGGTATGGAACCCACAATTGAGATGCAAGTAGAAGTTGACTTAATCTTCATTCTATTACTTAACATTTTTCATGAACTTCTTCCAGTCAGTAGGTGCACATAATCAGCATGGTGCATATGCTTCATATCAATTCTAACATTCCAGATGCTGCAGAATTTAAGCAGTCAGATTAAGAGGATCTTAAGGTCCCGTAGTTGCAATGAGTTCTTTATAACTTGAATCATGAGTCTGATCATTCTTTTGAAGAACATGGTTGGGGTCTGAAGCTTCTACGAAAACAACTAGTGAATTATTTTTGAGTTGCAGCCTTTGGAATCTTCAAACTGACTATTTCAAGGGCTTCTTGATCCAAGTGGGAAGCTGTGTACAGCTCACTTAGATATAAGAGTTATCTGTTCACTAGCACAAAAAATACACAAGAAGGAATCACAAAAGAAGAAAGGAGAACACAAAAGAGAAAAAAAGGTCAAAGGAGCAGAGGAAAGAATCAACACTGAAAGATAGCATTACTCCTGGATTTGTGAGAGAAACTTGGTATGTTGGATGTTTCAGATTGGCTTATATCCACTGCTAGGAACTGACCAACTCAATGGGGATGTTATGCTAGTTAGTCACTACCATCAAAAGGAGTAACTACCATCCCCATTGAGTTAAATCATCCTGGTATGTGTTTATGTGACCTGATGATTCGCAGGTGACAATGATGTTGTGAGAAAGCACCAATAGGGTTTAGGTTTTAGCCAGATATACAGCTTTTGAGGTGTCCTTGGAGATCTCACTGTTATTTGTGTGAATGTTTTCATTCCTGATGAAAAGAATTTGAATTGTCTCAAAGCTATTGGACCAACTTCTTCGAACTATATCAGGGTTTGAAGTATCCGAGTCACCAGAGGATTTGCCACTGCAACCACCATCACCCTCATTAGTACCTAAACCTATTACTCTTCTCAGCCAATCCATAATCAGTCCTCAAAGCAAATCCAGCAGCTCACAAGGGCTCCAAATAAAAGAAGCAGCAGATGGGTGCCAGCAGTGGTTGGAGACTTTAGAGCATTTTCTACCACATGTGTTGCAACATTCTGCACCAATGGTGAGTTTTATCTTTCTTGCTGTTTTGTTACAGATAGGTTCAGTGGTGCTGCCAATTCAGTTGAAGACAGGCATGTTTTCCTTGCTTTGAGTGACTTGAATGACTTGATTGGGTGGAAAGTCTTCTAGGTATATACCCTAAGATTTTATGCCCCATATGGATCTCAAATTAGAAGTTTGACTCTGGTTTTTTCTTTATACTTAATGCTAGGGTGGTCATGACCTTGGTTTGCAGGTCCGAGGAGCAGCACTGACATGCTTTGCAGGCTTAACAGCTGCTGTTTTTTGTGGGTTACCAACATTGAAGCAAGAATACATCTTATCTGCTGTTGTATGTCTTCATGAGCTCATCTTTGTACCTGATGAACAGTAGTGACATTGCTTGTTGTTGGGAATGTCAAACAAATAGTTGTGATTGTGCACACTCTTACCAACACTCTCTGATTGGAATTGTATGTCACCCCTAATGGAGATAGAGCAGTTACTTGTTTATCACTCTGTAGCTTGTTTGCTTTGGACTGGGAAGAATCACAAATTGAGTCCAGGACTCTGCTATTCTTGGGTTATGGTCATGAATGTGTCCTGTGAGATACCAAGGATCTAGGATTGCATGGGGGGGGGAGAAGAAAAATGGCTGTTGATCACAAATGTTTCATGTTTCTCCATGCCTCTCTTGCTTCAGCTCACTGGGATACACCAGTTTTGGTTCAAGAGAGTAAGTAAAGTTGTTATGAGCAGGAGATCTACAGCAGAGTAACAAGACACATAAACAATGAGTCTGACTTATCTTCCATGTATGGTCTCGTAATTGAAGCACAAGTGGTGGTTTGGTAGATGGATGCAGCCTCAAGTGATGATGCACCAGCTGTGCGATCTGCAGCTTGCCGGGCCATTGGAGTCATTGTGGGGTTCCCTCAAGTTTCAAGAAAGTAATTCAATTTGCCTTTCTATGCACCACATGTATTTTCAATCATTGTAGGTCATTGTTTCCTCTTGTTTTGCTATATGCCCTATAGCATTGACTTCAGAATCCTGACCCAGTGATGGAGGTGAGGAGATGCTGGTGATATCCAATGGCCAGCTGATATAAAAAATCTTGAGACTCAATATGACTTGGTTGACACAAATCCAGTGGACTATGCTCCTGTTTTTCATCTGTAACTTCCATGTTTCTGTGCAGCAAGGAGAATTTGACCATGATTATCAACATTATCAAGACTACCACAGGAGATCCTTGTGCGTTGGTATGCATGTTTTTATTGCTGTAGTCTTTCTTGTTCAGGCTCCAGCTCATCATGTTGCTTTTCTCACTATTCATCTTGATTTCTTTTCTAAATCCCACTTCCTCTTGGAGGTGGGCTCTATATTATTGGAGCACAAGGTTTTGTGGTTTCTCACACTTCCCAGCACTTTCCCTGGCCCAAGTTGCTTACAATATTCATATGGGACCTGTTTCCCACCCCTGTTTTGCTGCAACTGAGTGGATTGGAAGCTTTTGGCAAGACTGTTGATGTGGCCCTTTAGTAAACCTTATCATGTGTCTGGGTGATTGCAGGTGCAAATTACAGCATCATGGGCGCTAGCAAACCTGTGTGATGTGTTGGGTAGCAATGTCGAGACAACCAGTTCGCAGGAAGCTCGTAAGTGCAGAAAAAATTTACTGTCACTTCAACTATGAGTTGTGCTGAGTGTCATGATAGAGTTTACAACAGCTTCAAACATGTCCATGTTGTCAAATGAAGAGGCTTTCAACATGGATTTGAGCACTCCAATATTTCTTTTTACCAAAAAATTATGAGCCTGTGCAGTGCAGAAGTGGAAGAGTTCAAGTTGTTTTTAGTGGCATTCAATTAGAGGTCCTGTAGTGGACTCCATATAAGGCAATGGCCACATCTGTTCATATGTGCATGTTCCATTTTGCTCATTGGAGCTGCTTAAAATCTTGTGCTGTGCAGAACAAATTCTGGAAACCATTTCTCTTGCATCCTTGGCAGAGTGCACCTTCAGGGCAATGAAGAGTGGGGATAAGGTGGCAACTTTATCCCCTTATTTTTCCTTGGATCTCCTGTACAGTGACCTTATCCCATTGTTTTTCTTGTATCTCCTGTACACATTTATCACTGGTGGTTCCCTATAATATGGGATTTTTGTACTAAGCGATAGGGCCCAACTTTTAGTCTGGAAAAGCAAATACCAGTGGTCTGTAAGGACTTGTAACCAAATTCGATTGTAGCATCATGTAGGTCATTGCCCAAGACATCAGTTTCTGCTACTGCTATTGCTTTTTTGGCAACTTCCATCTGAGTTGTATCATTGTAGGTGCGAGCCAATGCAGTTAGGGCCCTGGGCAATCTAGCGAGGTTTGCAAATTTCTTGGCTGAGACTTGTGATGCAAACTGTAAGCCAAATACATGTGGTGGAGTCATTGTCAAAAGCTATGAGAAACCTTCTCACTTGGTCAATGCCCAAGTTCCAACATCACAATGGTTGGATAAAATGGTTCAGACATTCGTCTCCTGTATAACCACTGGAAATGTAAAGGTGAGATTAGCAGTACTTTTCCATTTGCTGTACGAGTTATCTGAAGAGCAGTCCAGGTCAGTAGCTCATTATGTTGTGGATATGTAGGTGGAATATCTACCAATGATTTCAAATATATGTTTGAAGATTGCTAGTTGATACCTCAACAATAAGTGTGACACTTGTTCATCCAGGAAGGTTTCTGAGCAGGATTATGTTGCAAGAGCATTGCAAAGTAGACAAGGCTATCTTCAGTTTATCAACAGTCAGATGAAATAACAGCTGAGTGGGTTTGATTTAATTTCACTCTCCTGCTGCAGGTGCAGTGGAATGTTTGCCATGCACTTGGAAATCTGTTTCGGAATCCAACAGTGCAATTATCTAGTATGGTGTGGTAAGTTTTGGAAATGGCTACTTCAATTGCTACTTAAAGTCTCTTTATTGATAGGATGCTAATGATGGTGATTCCTGACACAAATGTACAGTTCCTTGGCTTGGCTTATGTTCACCTGGTGGTGCTTGTAGCTTCTTTTAAGTTTCTGAAGATATGGGTGTGGCAGGGCACCATCAGTTTACAGTATATTGCTCTTGCTCCTGCGTGACTCTGCCAATTTTAAGATCCGAATCCATGCTGCTTGTGCCCTTGCTGTGCCTGTCTCCAGACAAGGTAGAGGCACTTGTTTTGAGTTTTGCAAGGCATCCATGCTAATAGAGGGGGCTTTAATATAAGAATGTTTCTTGAAGACATTTGCTGATGTATTTTTCAAAGTGCAGTAGTATTGTATTAGACTGCTCTTTTACTCCGAGTTGCCAATAGAGTTAATTTTCCTTAGAATCTCACATTGCGGTTTAGTCATTTGGTCTTTTGGCAATGGTGCACTATATCTGCTTAGACCTTTGTGCAGTGACTTTATCCTTGTGTACAAGCTTCAATTTTATTTTTCTTCCAAAATTCAATGTCTACGAGGGGGAAAAACCTAAGTGTACACATGATTCGGTTGAAAGCACCCTCACATTGATGGTCTTACATTGGTTGTTTGTATGTGAAGATTATGGAGTGGCTTATGGAGATGTGGTGCAAACTCTGGTGCATGCACTGGAATCTCTCGATTTTGATACTGGGCAAGGCCCCACAAGCTTCAAGTATCACTATGCTCTGAAAGAGCAGGTATGAGTGACCCCCATTTGTTCTTGCAGAGCCAAAATGTCCTTTGATGAGCATCCAGGATATTCAGGCTTCTCACCATGTCTTTTGAGGCACATTTTAATGAAAAATGAATGTTCTTGGGATTGAAGCTGTCACCATGGTGATTCTTCAATTCAACATGATGGTATAATTGACCTTCAATTAATTGATGGGACCAAGAGCTATTTCTGGAACAGATGGCATGTAAATCCACATATCATAAATTGTGAGGCTGTTCTTGTTTCATGTTGTATTGAACCTCCTGTGGTCTCTCATCATCCCTCAAAGGCATAGTTGTCATGAGCATAGATTTGTCACTTTCACATGGTTGTGAATGACTGCTCGAAGGCTAAGTACAGCTGTTGATCTTTGAGGTTGCATGCCAAACTGTTAGCTAAAGTAGTTCTAGTACAAGGGTGCAACATGACACATTTATGGACTTGCAGCTCACATTGACAACTCTGCATCTACTTGCACTTGGCCTCCCTGAGGATTTCCACGTCTTAGAAGAACTTTTGGTGAAGGTAAACTTTTGGTGCATTTCCATTGTAGTGGATCATTGTTTAATGCACAATTTGTGACTTTGGTGGAAAGGGCAACTATAGTTTCTATGTTATTGCTTTCAGGACAGAATTGAAACTCTGGCAAAGATATTTTACATCTGACTTTTCACTTCTTTGTGACACAGCGAGCAAATTTTTTGCACAACTGGTTGGCAATCCTGGTCTCTGCTGATAAGTCTGGAACAACCAGAGATGGACATGTTCAGAAGGAAAAGTTGATGAGCCACCAGGTACAAAGGGCAATAAGTGTTCTATTATCTGGGAGGGTCACAGGGTATCATGAAAAGCTGTTGCATTCTCTAGAATCTCATTGAGACTCTGGCTATGATGTGCAGGACACAACTGAAGCATGTAGGACTTCAGTTGCTTCAAAATCAGGAGCTGCAGGACTTGCTGTTGAAGCTCTTAGTGCAATGTATAAGCATGGTGGTAACTTCACCGCCTCACAGAACTTACAAAAGCTCTTTGTGTAGCTTTTTCCACTCAAACCTGCATGATTATACCATCCAAATTGTTGGTAAAAGCTGCTCATAGTTGGCAGTCACTACAAAAGGTGGTGAAAGCTTTGGCAGTGGATATTGAGGCCTTGATATAAGCTTGAAGTCTCTTCTGGCAAAATTTTGTAAGCTCCTGATTTCTCATCCAAAACATCTGACACGGTCAAGAACTTTGTGTGGCACTCCAAGTTGCAATAGACATTGAGTATTTCAACAAGTATGTCAACAATGTCACATTGCAAGAGGCAAAATCAACCAAACTTGTTGAACATCTGTGTTGGCAGGTGAGCAATGATATGGAGTGAGTGCAACACATATGCAGTACCAGACATTGAGAACATAGGATCCACCAGTTAAAGCATCATGTTCAATTGCAGCTGTGGAAGCCCTGCGGGCTGCTGTCCCTGCTACAGTGGCAATTCATTGAGCTGTTGTTAGTGGTCCTGGCACCACAAGCATTCTTTGCAATCAAAGATACACAATTCCACTGACGGTTTGTCACAATGATAACTTTAGTCAGCCCTCTTTTCTGCCTCTCCAATTGCTGGCACTTGGCTATGATGCTCTCCAACAAGCAAACCCTGCTTGGGCAGCTTGTATTCTTGATGCACAACAACTGGTCACTCTTCTTGCATCCCCCAAGAGACTCTGGATGGCAAGCTCTAAACAGGTGCAACAAATGAAATGCAGCTCAGTCTCCATGTGAAAAGCACACAAGTGGTATGTGTGCTAGTGGTGCCCAACAGGATTGTCTTTCTGAAAAAAATTTGAATGTAGCCAAGTTTGTAATCAAACTTTAACTGTGCCTCCGGAAAATCAGTTTAATTCATTGTAAGACATCTGGTCTAATGGTTTAGATTCATCCTTCAAATTGAGAGATGATGGTTCCAATCAGCGTTGTGTGGTTATTTAAATATATAAAGAACTGCCAGTTCCAGTTTATAAATCATTTTGTAGTCAGACAACTGAAGGTTGTGGTTCTTTGAAAAAATCATAGTTTTAAAAACGGTCGGTCCTGGTTACTCAGATACCTTAAAGAACATGTGATTTGCATGAAAGATGGCAATGGATCTGTGTTTTGTTATTTGATTTTTTTGCAAATTTCTGCAAGCCATGGTTATATACTAGAATCTGGTTGTTGAATTTTCAGGAACTATGGTTATTGATCTAAAAACAGACCTGATAACTGCTTGGGTAATAACAGCCCAACACTAGTTCAAATCTATGTGGATATCAGATATAACTTATTTTCACCAATATACAGCACAAAGCTCATGTTTCTTTGGAGAGGGCCTTATGTGGGGGCAAGTTGCAAAATGGACGAAGATCCAAGCAAGTTTACCCCCCACATCCTTAAGGAAAATGTCTTGGGAAGTTTTGCCACTCTTCCCTATGAGAAGGCATCCAATGAAGTTGCACAATGAATGAAATTCCAACGGAAATCAACCTTGCTTCTTAAATAAACACATACAAGTAAGTTGCACAATGGATGAAAAGTCCCATAAGTTGGGCCTTCCAATTGCATAGGGAAGGTGGACAAGGTGAGAGGCGGAACGACATGGAAGAACTTCCTTAGGGTACTTGGATAATGGATGAAACCCTGTTGTCTAAATATTCCAAGTTCAATTTTGCTAGTTTCATCCATTGTCTAATTTTTTCAACTTTTTTTTTCCTTCAAATAGGGATATTTTCTTCAGTCATTTTTTAACTTTCCAGAAGTTCTAACTTCTAAGCATTTTACACACATTGACATTTGAAAAAAATCATTACTAACAAAATCTCTAGCAAACTCAAAACACAATTTGATGAAATTGGAGGATTGTTCCTAGGCCAGTGCACCACACAACATTTCCTTTAAAAATATTCAATTTAAATCATGTGTAACAAATTTATCATAAAATCGGGTACATTTCGAAGTTTTTGGCAAAAATGTTTCGTGTTTGGGAGGGAACTTGTCCAGTAACAATATTGAACTTGGTGGCGCAACATTTAATTTTTCACTCATGTCTAATGCTTGCCAGAGAAGAGAACATCCTGGAGCTAGTTGTTGAAATACCAGTAGAAAATTTGGTTGGGAACACTGAAAAAAAGTTCCATTGCAAGCATTTTTATTTTCCTTGGTGAATTTTCACCAGCTGATGATTTTATTTTATTTTATTTTATTTATTTTCAAAACTGCTAAAAACTGGTGTTTAAATTATTGATTCTGATCACCAGATTCTACATCATTTTCCAATAGGGTGGTGGCCAACAACACGGAAGGATATTTGAATGGGTTTAGTTTCATATTTTGATTTTAGCCAAATTTGGCCAAATTGTTGTATGCATGATCACAATGACTTGTGCCACATTACAAGATTGAAAAGGAAAAAAAAACACCGATTCCAGATGGTCTAATCGACAGCAACTTCCAGCAAAGAAGCAGTATGTACAGCAGCGGACTTTAAGCCAACATGAACCTTTTTGTTTCAAGGGGCAAAGGAGGAGAAAACTGCAATGAATGAAACCTGCAGTGGTGTATAACATATTGATAATCAAGTGATGAACAGCATCATTTAAAACTGGGATTATGCCACCTTTGCAAAGGCCTCCCCATCACAAAGACAATGGACAACTGATTTCAAGTGGCAAAAAAGCTCTCTGGATTTGATACAACAACAAAGCCACTTCACCACTGGATTGATAATCCATTGAGCAGTTCTGTCTATTGTGGTGTGTTACTAGATTGATGCTCAATATTATTGAAAGTAACAAAGACACATACATAAAGATATGCACCACAAACATTCCATGTTTCAAACTGTAATCACTTGCATTAGTAGGAATCCAAGTTCAAAGCAAAAAAATAAATTGCAAATTCATTGATGCCAACCATGGCTCTTGTTCTTTTTGCATGCATTGCAATCTCAAAATACAAAAGATGAGACTCCAAAATCACACCTTCACCTTGAGGATAAACCCTCAACATAAAAAAGTTGAAGCCATGTTTAAAGAGAATTAGGTTCCAACAACAAATAAACCCCTACATAAAATTAATGTTCTAGAGTAAATACTAAATACTTAAAACACTAGATTCAATAAAAAAACCTCCATTTTGTGTGGAATCCTTCCCAATAAAGTTCCATGTAGTAGGACTCGATACACTGATGTAAAGGTCACTAGTTCCTTCAATGGGTGCATGTGTGAGCTCAAGCAATCAAGTAAGTGTTGACAAGCATGTAAGAAACCTGAAACAAAAGCGTGGATGTGAATAAAACTAAAAATGTTCATATAGTTTCAGGAGGAATAAAAGAATAAGAGGAGAACTCTAGACTCATTCATATTCTAATTTTTGTGGCAGAGCACAAGAACCATAGCTTTAGGAAGAAGAATTTTCCTTTGAATTTATCTCAGTGCACCCCTACTCATTGAGGGCTTTCAAACACTATCAATAGCATGGAAAGGGGCATTGCAGCTTGGAAGATCTCAATGTGACAAATTACACAGGTCTGTGTGCCCTTGATTCATTTCAAAGCTAGATTTTCATTTTGATAAGGTCCATATGATGTAAGCTACTATCATGTGCATGAATGGCAGGCAATCTTTAGTCTCACTCCTATAGTCTTCACATTTGTTGGTTTTCATGAATGACCCAACTAGTTGATAGCCAAGTTGACTTCACATCAACAAACAGGCAATCTTTAGTCTCACTCCTATAGTCTTCACATTTGTTGGTTTTCATGAATGACCCAACTAGTTGATAGCCAAGTTGACTTCACATCAACAAACAGGTGTCCAAATGAACAAGCACCGCCTTTTAAAGTTCTAAATCTTAGAAACTCTAGATTAAGAATACATTCTGGTTGAGTAAAATTTCAAGGTTGTGTATAATAAAGTTTTATCAAAATGCTTTAGAGCATCTCAATCACAATAATACCCCATACACAAATTCATATTGAATTTCGAGCAACCAGAGTGATGTAAAAACGCTTGTTGTTTTACAAATCTGCCATTAAATGATAAAAGAATAGTCACTATTAAACAAATGGTGAATGAATTCACTATTTTGAATTTGATAAGATTTTTGATTGGCCTCAGTGTGAAGCAATAAATGACAAATCAGTATAACAAAGAAATTTACCACTTGTGGAGATTTTCTAAGTGCTTTGGACTTTATGGTCACCTTCAAAAGCATCAAGGATTCCCCATTTTCTCATGCAAGGTGTATCCCACAAGGTAGTTGTGGGATAGGCCTTCATAATCTTTTGCACCAGTGAAGGCATTGGGGCTACACTCTAAAGGCACACACTATGGTGCACAACAAGAACAAGCACCTTCTCTTGCATATTAAACAAATTAAAAAGGCACACATGAATGTAGAAGTGTTGCAGCATTTTGTGCTGTCTACAACATTAGCTCTAAATTGCAATGTGAATCAAACCATGTGGTTTTCAAATACCCATCAGAACATTTCCAGGAAACACCATGCCTAGATCCTTGCACCAGAATGAGTGTAGATTCAAGGCCTTGATTGTCTTCAGGTGTAACATAGTGAACACAATATAAATCCTTGATCATAAGAGTTATCTTTGATTCCAGAATGCAAAGACCACTTGGA
Organism: Sphagnum tenellum; assembly: GCA_963921925.1. NCBI lineage: Eukaryota > Viridiplantae > Streptophyta > Sphagnopsida > Sphagnales > Sphagnaceae > Sphagnum > Sphagnum tenellum. Next base: position 11,295,488 of record OY998150.1, read on the forward strand.
CAGGGCAGATTAAACACAAAGTTTTAGCCTGTGGGGATTTCAGTTTTTCATCAGCTGACTTTGAGCATAGATCATCTGTATCTGGTACTGCTCTATGATCCAAATCAACAGAAAGTTCTCAAGATAAAGCACAAAATTTTTGTCATCGAGAGCTGACCTTGATCTTTGATTTTGCAAAAAATATAGTAACTACCCAAACCTCACAAGAAGGCTGCAGCAATATCAAGGATGCATTATTGGCACTGCACAGCAAAAACTGAGCTAACAGCATGCTGAGAAGAGGAAAAATAATGTGAGAATGTTCAGCAGCTGTGAAGTTTATTCAAATTTCCACTGCCATTACTGCGTAAATTGTATCCACATCCCCACTCAGTCGATCAGAAGCTGCAGCTGACCTCCTCGGGAACAACCAAAAAAGACATCTCATAGCAGGCTTCATAAAGGCAACAACAGAACATCTTTCCACCATTAAATAAGATCATCTAGAACAAATGCATCTAGGAATTAGCCCAGAAAAGAATCTCAAAAAGTGGTATTACGAAATTTGCACCAAAGATCAGAAGACAAACTGAACGCATCAACCTTGCAACCAATATTTCCAAACAATTGTGAGATAGGGGAAATACCCTCGACCCACTTATTTCATGATGCTCCGAAAGATGCATGAAACAAAACACAGACCAGACTGGGATTTGTTTATTCAGAATGTGTCACAAGCAAGTTGCTTTGAACAGATCAAACACCCAACCAGAGATCAGCTAGCAAAATGTACACATGCACTAGGGCAGAGCTTCATTTGACAAATGGAACCAAACCAAACCAAACCCTTTTGATTTCTAGGGTGGATATTGTTCATGTGTGTCCACCTGTGCTGAAGACTTGGACCCATAGAGGGCTTTTATCCAGTACAGCTTCAGGGTCAATCCCCACACATGCAGAATACCATGCATATGAGCACCCTCTTGTTATGTGCGTAATCTTCCACCCTCACGTTGAAGACTGGGAAAGGAGTCTCGTCCACTCCGGTTTTCAGGGTTCACCCTAAGCCCTGAAACCATGCATACACATTTCCAGTCAATCATGGAAACCAACACAAGATGCTGCATATAAGCAGAGGAAGGTAGGCAAAGCAGATGTCATTTCTTTTTGATGCTCATAAAGCATTCCAGCAACTGATCAAGTACACCACCTCAGGTATGTATTCATTGACAGGAACAAATGGAATGATGAAACAGAGATGAGTCGAAGTGACACAAGTGAATCTTACAGCGAAACTCAGCCAATAGTGCAATGTGATCTGATGACCATTCTGGGGAAGGTAATGCAGTGTCTTTACGTAATCTCTCCTCATCAAGTAACTCCAGTAGTGACTCCACTTCCAGTGAATTGTCTGCTTCCAGCAACCACAGACATTGACTGTTATTGATCCAGAAAGTCATTTCTGAAAACCTTAAGGGAGGACCATATTGCAAGGAGGCTGCCACATGCTTCCAAATTAAACAATTTCCTTTGCACACAACTTAACAGTAGCAGAAATTCTTGTCTACGATGAGCAGTTTGACACCTCTAACAACCTTACAACAACATAATGGAGGTGACTCGATCATGTGTAAAGGTAGTCACCAGTGTAAAAGATGTAGTCAAGTGTGCCCAGAAAATCGCGGGTGCAGTTAGTAAAGAAAGGCTCATCACTGCTTGGGTCCATATGCAACCTTTGCCTATCCAACATTGGGCCAACTCCATTCATCCTGCCAAGTGCTGAATAAGCACTTGTCTGCAAGAGTTCAACACATTGTCAATTGGCATGCCCCTGCTCAAGAGCAAGACACAACCTTGCATTCACTTGCCTTAAATTGAACAGCCTCTTGTGAGAGCAGATCTGAATCAGGTACCAGCAGTTCACAAAAGTAGAGCTTCTGATGGAAGAATACACACCAAAGGCAACGAGTGGCACAACTTGCTTGGAGGACGCAATATGCCCAAAGGATCAGTTGCCAAATCAGGATGTGCTGCATCAACCCTTCCTGTTGCCAACAGTGAATGGGGGGCGCTGCCACAAATATCCATTATATTATACACTAGTTCTTTAAGAATCACCTTGCAGTCCATAAGCATGCATTTTAGTCTTTTGACATTCTATTCTGCATCCCAGAAACATCTCAGTCTCATAAAGCTTTGAACCTTATGTATGGTGTTACAGATGCTAACCTAAAACTCTGAATAGAGTTCAAATAGTAAAATATATATATATATATATACTGACCTCATGGGAACAGAGTTGAAGTCCCCAGCCACCAACATTGGGATGTCTGCACTGGCTGCTATTTTCTCAAGTCCCTTCAACAGAGTATGTACCTGAACCAAGAAAGTCAGCTTTCAAAGGTGTGTCCAATAGACAATGCCCCTGATCCGAAAAACTTGGAAAGTATCCTGCAAAAATACTTCCAACAGACCTGGTTGACAAATAGAAATTTCAACCATAAAAACCCTTCAAACCTGCATCACAGATCTTGAAACACCAACTCCAGAGATACAATAAGAGACTGTGTCTGAGGTCAGAGCACTCCCACTACCTGCCAAAGCTTGACATCTTTAAGCTCTGTGTTTGCATGAATGTGTGTATTTGCCTGCCAGATAATAAAAATCAACATAGTCAAAATCATGCTAATGCACAGAAAATTCCAGTAAACCTATTTGGGAACCACATATGGATTTTGGGAATTGCTCAGAAACTTTGCACCTCTACTCATCCTCTCTATAGCTCTCTAGAATAGAAATTAATTTCTTCAGAGACAGGCAACTGAAGCTTCAGGGAAAGAAATCGAAGCCAACATAAGGTTGAGGTTTCAGTCCAAAGAGTGGAAGAATTAGAAATCATGTGAAGTCTGGCAACAGAACGTCCACCTCACGATTACACCTACTGCCTCCTTTTCAAAGGTGGACACTTTATAACTGCTGTAACAGGTAGTATGTTTTCAACAAATTAGATTACCTGTTTACCCATTAACCCCTGTTATAGCTGGGTTGGTACTGATGGGCAGCATCTAGTATGACCTAATACTGAATTGAACCCACCACCACTTGCAAGGTGGTCACAAACTCAAGCTACTGCACTGTTGTGGCTTGATGCTTAGAAATCCCACAACAATCATGATGCTTTAAGGCCAGAGAATTCTACTCACCACACACAGCAGCTGACCACGTTTGCCAGAGGCGGACTGTCCATCTATAGTATTCCCTGACTCCCGAGCCTCAAGAACCACAATAAGTGCTACATTATCCTTGAGCAAGCGGCTAAGTGCTGCCTTTTTTGTTGCAGAGGGTACAAGGGCCTCTGACAAAGACTGAGCAGCTTTGTTGAACTCGACCTGAGAGTTGGGTAAGCATTAGACAGGTGTCAGTCAGAGCCTATGTTTACCTCCACCTCGAGAGAGGAAAAAGGAAGATATAACAGCAATCATGCCCCCATAAGTTTCCCAATTTGTTGACATTAGACACTACAGCAGAGAGCAAATACCTCATATTTTTTGACAAGTGAAAACCGGTCACGTCGGTAAAAAGTGGCACAGCCATCAATTGCATAAACAGTGCCTGTATACAACTGTGTAAAGTGCACAAATATTCTAGCAGTTAGAAACAGTCAACAATAGCAACATAGATGACCCTAGCTTGTACATATCAGTTTCCATGCTAGATGCATCCTTGTCACAATGCACAGCCACATGTCAACTGCCCAGAGGTAAGCAATAACAGAACTCTCAGTTGATGGCAACCAAACAGCTGCAGGCCGGACACTGCCAGGTTATTGCTGGTGAAATAATGCTCTAGTGGCCCTCACTTTATGTTCAACTTTAGACACAAAGATACTTAAGTTCTCCTGTGTTAAAGTAGTAGGCATTTCCATCAAGAATAGTTCAGATAGGTGCAGTGTTTTTCGACAACTTCAGGAATGCTCTATTCAGGATAAGGGATTCAACCTCAGCCGTTTTTTTCTTGTAAACTGCTGCATAGCCATGCTTTTCCAATTCTGGGGAAAAGAACTCCTCAAAGTGATCACTTTGCACCTGCAAATCCAACCAAACTTACAGATTATATCATCATCCAACAGTTTCTTGGCAGTTCAAATACCGACCACTTGAGGGTAGGCTTTGCTGCATACTAGCTGCTGATTCCAATACACATGAAAAACTGCATGCAAGAAACATTGGATGCTGATAAATGCCATGATATCCAAGGCACACTGGTGGAAAGCTATCAAATAGAAAGGTACCTCCTGGAGGCACAAAATATCAGCTCGGTAATTCACAATCTCCCGCAACAGGTTCTGCCTGCGGTATGCCCACGAGAGAGCCCATGGGGGGCAGTAGCTGTACATGTCACTTGTGGCATAAAGGTCTGCCAGCACATTGTAAGAAAGAACTGTAAAGGTCCCGGGTGCTGCTGTGCGGCCTTCCATCTCCAAAGCAGCTGGCCCGTCTATGGAATTCACTAAGATCAGGCGCCGAGGTGTTGGTGAAGGAGCTGGGATGACTTGTGAAGTCAGAACTGTACTCGCTGCAGAAATCCCAATACCAGTGACTGAATCCACTGCCATACACTCAAGCTTCAAGACATGGCCCACATCATCAGCAGTAGGTGTATATGTCTTTCCCTGCCCAACTTCATACCAAGTATCTCCATTTCCCACTTGATCCAATGACACCAAGGTCTGTGCTGAGTTGGACAAGACAGAGCCATTGCTAAGCACATTACTACCAGTTGAGCCCCCTTCTAGTTTTCCAGCTGAGCCTAAATTGAAGTGTCCCAAGTGGGGCTCATCTTCTACAGCTCCATTCTCTTGGGGGTAGCATGCCGCCCTTGTGTGCATGACTCGGTGATGTCGCCATGCATCTGCAAAGCATTTTGTGGAACAGTGATAGCTCTTGGCAACTGCCAACTTTCCTTTCACACAGCCCAAGCATTGCAGTGTCGCTGCCTCAGATGGGTGTACACTGCAAACCGCCACCCTCTTGTCACTCTGGATTCGGTACCTGCACATTCAGATCATCAAAGACATGAAATAATCCTGAACACTGACATACCCAGCTTTTAATACCTGTTGCAGAAGAAGACCATCACCATCTTCACAAAAGAGAGGTTCCTAACTTCAAAGGGTTTGCAAACATACTTGGTATAAAGAGAAAGGCCGGAAAGGAAAACTAGACCTTATTAAATGATGTTACCCTGTCAAGTTCTGCAGCAGTGTTAAGAAAAGTGTGTTTCCTACTTAGAAACACCCCCCCCCCACTCCATGCTCCCACCACAGGGAGGGAGAATTGAAACCATTACAAGGAATAGCACTTGATTTATGACAGGTATTTCTTTCCTGGACTGGCAAGTATGAGATGAATGAAGTCATACCATCGGCAGCGCAAATGGTAGCCATCAACAGGTGAGGATGCAGGGACATCATCAGTGGTGATGGAGGTGTCAGGACGGCGCAGTAACACATAGGGCAAGAGCTCACATCCCGCAATAGGAATATCGGACGGTAAGTGCACCCGTAACACACTCAGCATGCTTCCGCTATACCTCCTCTCCCCTTGCGCCAGTTTATGTGATTTCAGAGCACAATGTAGACACAATATTTTCCGGCAAATTGAAGGCTAGAAGAAAAGCAAAGAATGTTTGGCCAATGCTGGGCAGATTCTCCATCAGAGGTTCACCACCCCTGCCAGCATTGGCCACTGCACTTCCTTATCCCTGCTTGGACCAGCCACCTCCTTCAAATTTTTGATAAAGCTCTTCGCTTCCTAAAATCGGTGCAGCTAAGCACCACTTGAAATGCTCATAAACGCAAATACCTCCCCAACTCTTGAAACATTACCAAACGCTATCATCATCAAAGATTAATCGTCGGCTTCATGAAAAGCCAGCACTTGAAGAGACCAACAACCCAGAAACCGAGAAATCCTCAAAACCCTAAACATTCTCGTGCTATGGTTGTTTACAACCGCAAAAACACCACCAGCACCACAACCGTCCCCAAAAATGTTACGGATCCAAAAACGCCAAGAAGCCACCCACTCGAAGAGCAACTAACAAGCGAGTACCCCCCAAGGCCTGAGATAGTAAAAAACGTTTGAAGTTTTTAGGGTTGCCTTCTTGACGACTGGAGCTCCTTCTAAGGACAGCTGCGCAAAAGTATGAAGAAGCCTACGCGCCAATCTTAGTTGAGGTTGTTATCCTAGGGCTGGTGCTAAAAACCTCTCACTCACTCGGCCACATACAACGCTCTCCAGGCTGCTGAAATCATAAGACCCCTGCTATCGCCTCCACCTTATCATTCTTACGTAGAAGAAGCCATTGTTGTACCTGCTCACCACAAACCTCTACAGAATATTTTAAAACTAACGGCAACAACCGAATGACGAAGAGGGAGGAAAGGGAGACGCGAAAGGCCGGCCGGCCGACCAACAGAAAAGTCAGAACAACAACACCCACTACCCTAACCCAATGAAACACGGAACAGTAGCAGCAAGTACACAGCCACAGAAGATATAATCGGGGTTTTCAGAGACGCGAGACGCCAAAAACAGAATGGGAATAAGAAAACAAAACGCAATCCCCGGACACAGGAGACAAAGCGACAACAGCGACAGGAAGAAGAGGAAGAGCAGGGATCAAGCGAGCGAGCGAGCGAGCGGGCGAGCGCGCGCAAACCTTCAAGAAACCCTAAGTCCGGCGCAAGAGCTCCGATCGACGGTACGCCTGAAGCTCGCTGGTCGCCCCGGGCCGGGAAATGAATCGCGGGTGGGTGAGGGGGAAACGAATCGCGGGTGGGTGAGGGGGGAAACGAATCGCGGGTGAGTAGGTACCTAGTAGATGACCGACCAGTGGTGGCCTTCCCTGGTAAAGAATGCCCACCACAAGATCAAAATTCAATATTGAAAAATAAATTAACCTTTTCAAAACACAACCATTCAATATTCATAATATATATTTTTGGAAAAAAATTCATACATATATTTTTATTTATTTATTTATTTATAAGCCTTCATAATTAAGTGAAGACATTAAATGTTAAAATTTGACATTTACTTGCATGAAACAAGTATTTTGTTTGGGATAATATGTGATTTTTTCCCTCACCTTGTTATTATTTTATTTTTAATATGTTCATATTTAAGTCATCCTAAATCCCAATATGTGATTTTTTCCCCCACCTTGTTATTATTTTATTTTTAATATGTTCATATTTAAGTCATCCTAAATTGTTTTTACCTCAAATTTTTATGCCTTATATTTAATATATTTTTCAATTTTAATATTTGAAACATGAGTGATGAAGATATAATTGAACAATGATAAAGGATACATGATAATATTCTCTTTTATTTCAGTATACCATATTGTTTAACATATTAATCAACTTGATAATTGGGAAGTGATCACCATGTAAATTGTTTGTTTTTTTCAAAATGATTCAATTATCAATAATGTGAATGGATCTTTCACATGGCATTCCTCCACATTTGGTTATTAATGAAATTACTAGTTTATTAATTGGAATTGTTGATTTTTAAAAACAATTACTAACTTATTAATTGAACATATTAACAATTAATAGCTAAAATCCTTAGTACATACCAATGTTGGGTGGGTATTTGATTTTAAAAATATCAACCGATTTTGGGTTGAGGAAAAACTTTAGATTAAATAACCACAAGAAGTCTAGGTTTTTTTTTTTTTAATTAAAATTTTGTTGAAATGCAGGGGGTATAAATGAAGGGAGGATATTTCGATATTTTTTATGATGGGTATTTGCAAGATTTTTTTTGACAAATACCCTATCAAATATCGTGTTTATTTTATCTCCCAAATCACTACCAAATATCTAATATTAGTTCAAGGTTCTTAGTCCTTTGAAGGGTATCACCCAATTTTTTACCAAATATTGAATGAAAGTTCAAGGTCCCCAATTGAATTGGAAACCACCCAAAAAAACTTATTAATCTTTTTACACATTATAACATTGTACATTGAATGAACAATGTGTGAAAAATATTAGATCCATAATCACCTACAAAGTAATGACATATTAATAAAAATATATAGATTGTTGTGTTCCATGAAGTTTTATTAGAGTTTATTCAAAACAACTTCAAAGCTCATATAAGCTAAATGTTTTGCTAACTAAACAAGCATCAATGCTTTTGCAAAATGAAAAGGTGAAATCATTTTGAATCAAAATTTCAGATTTTGGTTTCTTAAAAACCTTGATAGCTATGCATTTTATCACTTTTAGGTCACTTCATAAATTTCCACCCATGGTAGATTGTAACCAACAAGCACAACATCAATAACCAATCAACAATTACATCTATTGAAAATTTAATTAATTATTACATTTGCAATGGGTGAATCACAATTGAAACACAATGTTGCATGTAGTCGTAGATCACCATAATTATTTTAATTTCCACAAACAAATATGCCAAATGCATTTGTTTGTAAAAAGTTACAAATCACCATCAAAATTCCATTTCCACAAACTTGCAAACACTTAACAAATTCACACAACACAACCTTAACCAAAGTTTTTTCAAATTTTGTAACTAACCTTTCACCTTTAGAAATAGAAACACTTTTTTTTTAAAAATAGACTTGTATTAAAAAGCTAGAGGCATGTTTTAGCTACTTTGGGTAATGAGGTAAATGAATGACAACACAAAACTTTTGAAAACCCCTTGCATTCCACTCCATCATCAAATCCAATCTCAAGTTTTTTTTGTCAAACCAAATTCAACTTCACATGCATTTGCCAAATTAGAATGTTCTGTAGCAACCAATGTGTGCTTCTAATGGTCAATTCTTGTTTAAAATATTGAAATTTCAAGATTTTTAATTTGGAAATGACATATGCAAAGTGATGTGAAGATTCCAACAATGGAAAAATCTTCACAATTTCAATTTGGGAAGTTGGAAAATTCAAAATATGTTTTTGCCAACTTGGTAATAGTAGGGAATTTGCATGATTATGTCCACCACCAATTCAAAGCACATTTGCAATCCACATCAACCAAATAGTGGCAGAATTCATCAAACTCCCTTAACTTAACATAAGGTGTTTCAATGTCTTTGGAATTGTTTTGGTGGTTTGAAACAAATCCTTGAAATTTACTTGCAAAGCTAGCACCTACTAAACTCCTCAATTGTGGTTGGCATTAGTGATTTATAAGACTCCACCAAGAAAAACAACAACATTTGTGAATCATAATTAATAACCAAATTGGTGTTATTGTAACCAACATACAATGTGACTAAACACATGTTTTTAACCTTAGGATCAAATGTAAACACCAACATTTTATGACTTTTTTCCTATCAAAACCGTGCAAAAAAATGAAAGGTAAAAAACATTTTTAGAATTTGATATTTCATGCAAATTTGTAACTTTTCCAGCTTTGCATAGAAAATAATTACATCCAAATCAACCAAATTGTCAAAAATAATGTAATGTACAATTTCATCATGTAATTCAGAGCATGTGGAAATGATAAATGATAAAGTATCTCCAAACAACCAATGTCCATAACTTTGATTCATCACACACCTAATTATTATTGGTGGCAACCCTTTGAGGCTAATTTCACATATTAACTAGGTCCTTGAATAAGGTATATGGGCTTTACAACACCATTTTCTGTTTAAAATAACATAGTTTTATTATGGAATGAAAAGTTAAAGCATCTTTAAATAATAAAACCTAGCTTACAAACCTACAATGGAAACATGCAAAACAAAAAACCCAACCAAAACCAAAATTAAAGCAACTTACAAGCATTCTTGTACAACTTTTTTAAAAACAAAATATAAATATAAATAATAAAAACATAGATAATTCACACACAAAAAATAAAAATAAAATGTTATTCCCTTAGTTTTCATTGTGTGTTCAATTTTATGGGCCTAAACCCAAAATCTATGCATGTTTTGTCCCAAGCTTGCTTCCCTTTGTAAAATTTCTTTAACCGTGTGATACATTTTTGAATGTTAGTTTGAACGAACTTGATAAACATAAAATAAAATCCATCGGCTACTTTGTCACAATAGTAAGGTACTAATAGACTTTTGAAAATGCATGTCCCAAGTACGTTCCATCAAAAGGTTTAGACATTCATGAACCATTACAAATGATGATAGAATTTGCACATATTTGCAAATTAGCCTCCTCGTCCTTTACATATGCCAAGACCTTTTGAATAAGAAAAAATGTGTCAAGGAGCTACTAAAGTTGGAAAATCGTAATTTTACCAATAGTATTAGGTGGTTCAAATAAACCAATAATTACATGTTTTGACTCCCAATTCTCTAAGATAAAATTTACGACCATATCAAACAAATCATATGTTCCCTTATTCATTTAGAAATTAGAAGTACATCTAGCTAACACACAAGTGGTTAATGTGAAAATGAACATACACCGCCAAAGTTTTTTACACTAGTGAAAACATAATTTTTTCAACAAAATCTTTCCATAATTAAAAGACCACCTTTGGCACGACCTATATTCTAATCATTGGAACCAAATGGACTTTATTTTCCTCAATGGTAGAAACCCCTTGACCACATATACATCACATCCTCCATGAAAACCTTTTGTGTGAGGCGATCTTTTGCAAAAAGGTTAATAATAACAAAAAAAATCCTTATATGGTTGTGAGTGTAATGGGACCTTTTACTAATTGGTTTTCAATCATATGTTAATCTAAGTTGATTAGTTACATTCTTTACGAACAAAATCACATGGTCAATCTCTATATGTTTTTTCATGGCAATAATGTCATTGGCTTTGTGGTATATAATCAAACCTTTGTGCACCTCATGTGCAAGGCTATAGTTTTAGGGCCACAAACCAAATTGTGGCAAACTATGCATCTTTGGTTAGCATTTAGATCTATCAGTTGGTTGTTGTTTACATTGAAAAATGTCCATTAGCAAGATAAAATTATGAAGTTTCCAAATAAAGCCTTACTTTTTAAACTCTTTGAAGTGCACTTCAAGCATATGTGCATCAATAGTAACATTAACAATTACAAAGCTTGGTTCTATGGTCAAATTAATGGCACAAATTTTTTGGATGGTGCTATTGTTCACAAAATAGGTGCAAGTCTAATTGAAAGAGGATTGAAGTTAATTTAAACATTTTCCAAGTTGAACTAATTTGAAAAGACCATTTTTTTTTTTGTTGCTTTGTAAAAAATAACCAACAATACAAGGTTGTTGCTTTCAACAATAGGGTGTTGGCAAGCTATGGTATACACAAAAAATTGTCACAAATTTGACAATTTTCAACACCTATCCAAGTTTTCATGTATCATTGTCAAAATTTGGAAAACAATTTTCACTAAAATTTTGTAATAGATGATGGTTTATACATCAATCTAGCATTATGTTATGAAATCAATGCACATATGAATGATAAAATAGTCCAACAAAATATTATTTTGATTTGGAAAGCCCTATCACATTTTTGCAATTCCAACAAAAGGATTAGAAAGTACTACATTTAACAATAAATTTTCCATGGAATTTTACACATATATAAAAGAAACCATAAAAATATATTTCTCATCAAAATTTGTAATTTTTCATAAGGTCATGGAATTTAAATTAAATGATTTTAAAGTGTTCATTAATATACTATGGTATGACAATGTTGATTATTATGATTTGTTTAGGTTGGAAAGTGTTTTTCCATCAAATATTTATTTTGGCTAATTGTTTTTTTAATCATTTGATAAAAGTAAAATGAAGTTTTGATTTTTTTTTAAAACTGAAACATTGTTGTCAAATAAGGGTTTTTAAAAAACTTTTATACAATTATTGGTGTACATTTACACAAAAATTCAAGTATGTCTCAGTTTCATATTCATAATTCTTGTGACTTCGTTTAATCTTGAAACCAAATCATTTATATACAATCTTTAAAATTATTCAAAGTGAGTGAAATATTATGTGTTGCTACATTTGATATTATATGTAGTTCCAAATTGTGTAGATTGTAGCTTGGTAACACCCAACAAAGTACCCCCATAAATGATAATGGCAATAACTTTGCAAACTAGTAACAATGATGGTAGTAGCTCCATAAATCAAATCATGCAAATTAACAAACATAGCCATGTGGTGAACAAAACAAAGTTTGGTCACAACTCATAATAAAAAACACAAGCTAATTTACAACACAAGCAAAGGTGCACAAACATAAAAACCTAAATTTTATCAAATTTGAGTATGGAATTGAAACCCAAGTTCAAATGAACGAATCTACAATGAAAAACATAAACAAAAATAGGTTTACAATGAAAAACACAAACAAGATTAAAAAAGTTTACCTTTTTTATAAACTTGTAAAATGCATAAATAATGCAATAATAGATTACAAACTTAGCCAACCATTGTTCACTCCTTCACCTTTGTAATGAACAAGACACCCAAGGCAACATTCCATTACATCACATTCATGAAAACAATAGAAAAGTTGTCACATGTCACATCATTTGTGAAGAAAACAATAAAATCAATTTTTTTGCAAAAAAACTTTCATCACTTGAAAGTTTGCCATCTCAAGTTCAATGTGCAAAATGAACCCTAACCTTAAAAGTGAAATGAAAACCTACCTTTATTATTGTTCCCCTTCAAATATATCAAGGGTATGATTTTGAGTTTTTATTAAAAACCCATTCCTTATTTTCATTATGTGATATCATGGTTATACATGCATCATTTTTAATTACAAATGGGTCTAAAGGCAAAGGAGGGTACCCTAAAACAAAAATTGAGTATGAGGAAGTGACGAGGATTTGTATTTTTCACCTTTGCAATTTTATGTATACCAACCTTAATACCTTTAAAATACTTGGAATCAATTAAATACTTGCCCTACATTACTCATGCTATAAATTTTCATTTAATCTCATACCAAGGATTTATTATATATTGGTTTTCATAATAACCACATTCATATTATATAATTCATTCATTTATATTTTTGACCCAACAACCAATATATGGAACCCTATTTTTTTAGTTACATATTTTGTTAATTCAAATAAGATGTTCCTTTGTCCTAATCATGGTTTTATGGGAATCTTCAACCTTGATAAACATTACTTGCAACATGTTGAAGACTCCCATAAAATCATTTGATTTCTATGTTTACAAACATTCATCAATTTAGTCCTTTTCTTCTACTAATGGTTTCACCATATATTTTCCAATTATATCGTATCATGGATGAATAACAAATCATTTACTTACAATGAATATTTTGCTCCCCATGTGAATAATTGGGTAGCATAAACAATGACATCAAATTGCATGATATAAGGATAACATACCTAGGTAGAAAATGCTACTAACTTTTATTTTAAAATCCATATTTAAGTAATTTTTTAAACAAAGTTTAACATGTCAACACAATTGCATAGTTCAAATTTCATTCACCTATATTATTTTGCAATAATTTGACAACTCTAATTCATCTTTTATTCCCCATAGATACAAGCCCAAGATATTTAATATTGATAAAATTGTTGCACATGCATTTGGTTTTGCTAATAATTGTTTGTGCCAACATGTGATATAACCAATCTCCAAAATGTGCACCATCGACCAAAAAAGATTATGAATGTTGGAGTGAAATGCATTGATGTCGTAAGTTGTTATGTCTTATCACATGGCACAAACAAATCAAAGCACTTAGATAATGTCTAGGTTTTTGGTGATTACATAACATCTATAATGATGAATTCATTTTTTTTGCAATAAATGTTTTTGGACTACAATACAAGGTTTAGGGTATATTGTCATTATATATCAAAAAAACTTCTAAACATCAAAAACGCAAAATTTCCAATTGTAATTGTAATTGTAATGGTTCCCAATTCATGTATATGAACAATAAAATTTTATACACTTTCATTTTGAAATCAATAAGTTGGAACTTGTGATTTTGAAACAACAATGAAAGTCTCCAAGGGGATCACAAAGGATTTAAAAAATCACCTTCAACCATCCTAGATGTGCATCCAGAAAACCATTTAAATTTTTTTGTTTTGAAATGGCATGGTTTCATGAACTATCCAAAGTTGTAATCTTCAAATTCCAAAATTCACCAAACTAAAAGTAGGGTTTTCATTATTTGTCTTCATCTTTAGCATTATTGCATGTAGGTAATAGTCTAAATACATGCATTTATTTTTGTTGAATTGTTGTTCTAAAAATTTCCAAAAACCTTGTTTTTAGATAAACATGTATTCATAATAGTTGATACATCAACATTGCCACAACAATAAATTTCAATGTACTTCCCATACTATTGTGTCCTTCTTTGTTATGGTCATATCACATTTTCATGGTGATAATGAAAATTATGTATTAAATTATAAATAGATGTATTAAAATGTGAAGGAAGAAAAAACACGCCAAATATTTTCAAAACCATTTAGTGACACCCATATTATGGTTGACCCAGATGTCATTATATGTCTTAAACCTAAAAAATGAACATTAATCTTCTTGATCTTCCTATGAGTTTAAAAAAATGCACATGTTTAATTTTTATCCATTTATCCTTTTCTTTAGTGCAAAGATGGCATACTATTAACCTATTATCAATTTCAATTGATAATCATTAGACTATATGCAAGATTAAAAAAAATTTAAAACAATTAATTTGACCAATAAAAATAAAGGTTTTAAGGTTTACTTGTAACATTAAGAAGGAGGATTCCATAGATTTAATACATCAACACAAAACATTGATATGCCATCAAATTCATAACACAAAGGTCAAACGTGCCCATTTAAATAGGTTTGAATTACAAGACACATTGATTATGTTTTATAATTATATGTTCAAATTTTAATACCTAATTAAAAGTTCATATTTCACAAAGTTTTTATTACAAGTGTTCCTTGCAAATCCAATTCAGAATTCCATATCATAATAATATTACATTTTATTCAGATTAGTTGGGATGCCCATGGTTGTCAAGAAAGGCAAGAAAACATCATTATGTGCATGTATGATGATTCCAAATACTTGATCGAGTTTATGCCCAAAGTTTTATTTATTGATTCACTTTCTCTTACCACTATATTCACTTGTTTCAATGTCTCATGATCATATTGAATTGACTTTTCATTTTCTCTTTGGATTGTTGTGTCAATTTTGACATTAAAAAACATGTACACAATTCAAATACTTCATCAAATACACTTTCATTTTCTATCTTTGCAATACTTCCAATTTCATAATAAAGTAAAATTTCACGTATTTCAAAGACATTTTCTTCAACATGAACATATAACTACATTCATGAAAATATCACTCTCAATAATCAAACATTTATTACGACTAGATTGTCCCATATTTGATCTAAAAATCATTAACAAATTTGAGTTGAAAACCCCAAAAAAAAAAAGAGTCTTCCTTTTTGTTTCATTCAACAACATATAATATAATATATTTTATTTTATTGGGATCTGAATTGATGTATCTGAAAAGAAATTATATATATATATATATATATGTTAGGATTTGTTTAAGTGTAATATGTGTCATTAAGTTAATATTCTGAAAATATTTTCACAAAATGATTCAAATACTCAAATTTATTACATTTAAAAGACAAAACTAGGAATTCAATCTATGTTTTTAAACTCTTGAAAGCACCAAAAGTGGTCAAATATGTACTAATGAAAAATTAAACCTTCAATTTAAAAAGAACAAGGTAAAAGATTAACATAGGAATGAACATAGTGAACAAGCATAAGTACTTAAAATCATATAATAACAAACACATAAATACATTAATAAATACATAGGAACAATAACAAGTTGACGTTGGTTTGGATTACCTTTTGTATGTGGTTGGACTTAGGTTTAGGCTTGCTCTTATTATAATTTGTTATCTTTCTTGCACGTTGGGAACTTTTTGATCATGGCAAATTTTTATTTGTTGGTGGCACTTTCGTGAATCCTATTCCAAAATCATACACATTGTCCATGAACTTTATAAAATTTAAACATGAAGAAATGCATCTATTTGAAGCAACCAATATTAGTTTCATTTAACTTATCTTCAAGTGTTTGCAATAAACAATAATTCACAATTTCAACAACATTTTCACTTCCATGTTTAACCATGAAGGTTTTAAACATCAAAAATATTTTCATAAATTTTAATGTGAAATACAATTCCCATGTGGTGGTCCATATTGGAAAGTCTTTTCCTCCATAATTCACTTAATTTGTGCATACCTATTTTAATTTTTAAAACAAGGTTGTCCTTTGTTTCAATTTTTTTCAAAACTTCAATTTCCATCTTGAGCATGATAATGTAGCTTATATGGTATGGTGGCATAAATATTGTAGTTAATATGGTATATAACCATTTTCTATAAATGATAGAAATTATTTATAATAAATTTTTTTGGTGAAAGGCATTATGCTGAATTAAATAATTATAATATTTGTAAAAAAACCAAATTAAACATTGATAAAGTCCATCATTATCACAATCTTGCCCTTTTTGAAATAATCGGTTGTGACCAATGTCAACATAATAACACCTAGTTTACATGAGATCATAAAATTGTTTCATGCAATGGTTACAAAGGTTATTGAGAGTGTTAATAAAACCATGAAAACTAAAGCACATATTTTACATGTTTATAAAAAACCTAAGTTGCATAACACATAAATAACACACCAAAAACAATCGTAATCAACACCATGCTTTGGTAAAAGCCTATGCATGTTTTTAAAAATATATAAATTAACGATAAATTAAATTATTTTATTTCATTATTTTATTGATATGAAGGAAAAAATTCCATTGATCATGCATATTGGAAATTAAACCAAACAATATTCCTTAAAAGAAGTTGGTGTAACTTAATAATGAAAATGACACACCCCTAGGTTTATCAAATGATATTGAAGGGATGAAGAAGTTTGTCGAATCCCAATTTTATAATGGAATGCAAAATCATGATGCATTCATTAACTCTCATAAAAAAAAGGACATGAAAATGATAAAATGAGATTAAAATAAACTTGATAAGTTGAAAGTATAAGGTGAAATTAATTTGCACAAAATTTTAAAAATTAATTAATGTAATTGGAGTCAAAATGATACATAAATGAATCGTGGGCAATTCACATTCACAAGACACATTACAACATGAATTTGAGAAGAATTATCACCCTCCTCCCCATAATATACATTTTCCATGGATAATTATATCAAAATGACATTTTATCAAATTGTCAAGTTGTGAGTATTGTCATTTTGGGGAATTGTAACTCCTTTATTTCAAATTTGATTGAAAAAAATTCAAGGAAAAATATGTAACTTTTGAAAATATTTTTTAAATAATATATTTATTTTCAGAATCAAAGTTGGTTTGACCCTTTTATTGAAGGTTTTAATGATCAAGAATTAAATTATTAATTTGAATATTAAAAATTAAATGGTTAAAATTTATATTTTATATCTTCAAATTGTGAATGCAACCTCATTCTAGATATTTAATATTCAAAACCTTCCCAATAGTTCAAAAGTTGTTCAATTACCTTCCAAAGTTTTAAAACTCATAAGATTCCCAACTTTTGACTCCCAAAATAAAAATCCATTTGAATGTGTTGAGATTTTTTTTAAATAAAAATCTTTGACACTTGTGAAAATGTATTTGCATCATAGGACACTTTTAAAATCTAATTCCCTTATCATGCACTAATTTTCATTATGAATTACAAATTAAAGTTGCAATGAAGATTTTTTTAACATGTCATAATTTATAATTGTATGTATCTACATTAAATTCGTGGATTCATGAACCATCAATCATGTGTTTATTCAACTTTTGATTTGGTTTCATCATGTCTTTCATTATTCAAACTTGAAGCATTTGTTGATTAAAAAGATATATCATATTGATAACCACACCTTTCAACCCCATTTTGTTTATTTGGCAAATAGAATAATGAGATGAATTACAAGAAATGAAAAATTTAAACACAATTTCAATTACAATGGAATTGGAAATGTCAGTTACATTTGAGATTGAATCATCTAAAAACAATTATTAAAATAAAAAAATAAAAAATCTTGCCCATATTTGGCACCCACACTCTCCTATTCCTAGCAATGGAAAAGGAAGAAATTTAAATCTCGGGCATGGGGCATGTGCCTTCCATTGTGTCGTTAAGAGTTGGAAGGGCATGGGTGATTTTGAAAGAATAACACACACACGATAGATTGTAAGACAAACATGACATGGCAAGGGTGTTGAGTACTTGCAAGAGCCTCTACTTATTCATGTCTTCATATTTGGATTTCCATTCATAGTTCATATGTGTGTGTTTTGCCCTTCCTAGTAATACTTACCCAATGCTAAAGGTAGAGCTATTTTGTTGTTCAATTGTTTGTGTAGGAAGTAGCAACCTATTTTAGACAAAAGATATATCTTTCTTTCTATCTATCATGCTAAGAAACCAATCCCATAATATTTGTGATGCTTATTCAATTCTTTTAGATTAGCTATTACTAGTGGGTACCTGTGACCTTCGGACACTGTGAAGTCTCCCGTTTTCTTTGAACCCGGTTCATGTTTTATTTATTTTTTTAAAAATTTATTTTTTTAATTTTTTATTTAAACGTTTTTTTGTTTATATATATATATTCCATTTTTCATTTTTTAAGTGTTTAAAAAAAGTTTATAATTGTTAAAATGTTTTTTTTATAAAATTTTTCCTCTTTTAAAAATATATATTTGTTTTTTTTTCTTTTTTGTTACAACTTTGTTTCATTTTATTTTATCATTTTTAATTCATTAATGTTCAAAGATTGATAACCTACTTGGATGATAATCAAGTCATTGAGGTAGGTTATTAGATTTTTGAGAATTCAGTACCAAGCAATAATCAATTTAACCAACAATAACCGGCTGATATGTGATTAATAACCAGCCTGATAACCGGGTCAAAACTCAATAACCAGCCAACTCTGGTAAAGACATGAAGTAGTAGAAGGACTAAGAAAATAATGGACTGGACAGAGGAGGGTCTTGGAGCTTGCTATTGTTTTGTAGTGTTTGGATTGGCAATACACAATTGGATTCTAGCACAAACTCAAACCTTCGCTCCCCACCTTTCTCCCTCCCTCACACCCATCACCGCAACAACTTAGCGAATCGACTCAAAAGTCTATCGGTTTTAGATATAAGATTTAATGCAAAAATTTTGGGATTCTCAAAATGCCGCTAAAAGTTTGCGAAAGTTGATACAATTGCAAAACTTTCCGATTGTAACTGCTTCTATACATTGTTTGTGGTTAACATTGCATCAGAAACTATTTACAACACACTCATCACCACAACGACTTAGCGAATCGATTCAAAAGTCTATCGGTTTCCGATATAAGATCTAACGCAAACTTTTTGGGATTCTCAAAATGCCGCTAAAAGTTTGTGAAATCGTAGATTTCGCAAACCTTTTCTGGAATGATTTTACCCGTAAGAATGTAGCAATATCTATGACATGGTATACTCCATACTAGTAGTTGTAAGTGCGACTGCATGCAACTATAGGGGTTGCATTCACACTGCATTACATGTTAATTAGCTAACCCAATTGTATGTGAATACGTGTACTTTTATTTTGTAATTAAATATTTAGTTTTAAGAATTACTTTGATTAATCTAGACCGTCCAAGTCGTAGCCCTTGGGGTGCGGACACATGTTGGGTTTAAGGCTTGATCAACCATGCTATGTCATTGTACACGTGGCACAGATTAGGGTTAGGGTTATAGGGTTTAACCCCCATTGAATTATCAGGATGATGCCATATGGCAACCTAGTGACCGCACGATGTAGTATTTTGGTAGCTTGAAGCGCCATTTGTCACATGGTCCCACTTTACAGGTGTTAGGGTTAGGGTTAGGGTTAAGGTTTTTCATATTATCGTTTATAGTGTGCCACTGCAACACAACAACTGTTAAATTTGGTTTCTCTTATCCTGTAGCTACAGCAGCTACTGCTAATAGTACATGAGCTGTCCCACAGTTAGCTTTAAGGGATGTAGTTATGCCTCCAAATGATGAAAACACACTTGGATTGACCAACTTAGACACACATGGAACTGCCCAGCAGGGAGGCAGCAGGAAATGTCACCCAGATGCTCGAATGAAGACACCCTAGGCCTATCTTTTGCTGCAAAGCTTGGCTCCATCATGCCTGTAAGAGGTAAGGATACAAGCAAGGATTGAGGGAATGCAAAATCTACCATTCTCACATTTCCGCCTGATTGAAACTTGGATTTTACAATGTGTTCCTCAAGCCTCAATATTGCACCTTCCAATTGTGAGCACAGAACATCCTTCTTCCATTATTGAGTCCCATGCAAGGTTTATTAGTTTTAGTTTATCCATCAATTGATGCATCAACAATTTCTAAAAATCTCAATGTCAATGTCATCAAGATTCTTTGCAACTTAAAAAAGTCCGTGATAAATCAGATGACATTGCAAAACCTTTTGTGAAACTGCCTTCTCCAGTGACCCTTTCACTAATTTGCAAACTAACGCACATCGCAACTTGTGATACATCCACCACTGGAAAGTTTTGTAAAAATTTGTGATGAGGTTTGCGATACATATTCAAACACAAAATGCGAGGTGTCGAATAACGCAAGCTTGCGATTTCTTATGACTCTCAAAGTTTTTAGTGATACGTTTTGTATTGTAAAATGTGCAATGTTTTGAGTATGATTAAACGTTGCGAAGTGTGGAATATCGCTAGGGTGGACGGAGACTGAGCAGGTCGCAAAGTTTTCTTTGTGGTATATGTCGCAAAAGTGTTGCGATGATTGTAAAGTACATTATAAATTAGCGATGGGTGGTGCACCACAAGGTGCGATGCGTGTCGCATTGCAAATATGGCAGGTTATTTTTGCTTCGCAAACCTTTCAGGTTTTTGTTTGGCCTTTCGCAAAAAGGCACAATATGTAGTAGTGTCGACCCAATCTAATTACATCCATGATGTTCTCTTGCATTCAAATGCATTGGGTAACCAACATGAACAAAATGCAAAAGACTTGATTGGATGAATGTGCAAAGACTTATGGGAACAAATTCCCATGTTTTTTGGCACATGTTCAAGCAAATGAAGTTTTTTTTTTTATGCAAACCATTTTAGCAATCATTCAAATCTTACTCATCATGATCAATTTAACTACCTACATGGTTAAGAAGTCATCATTGCCAACTTAACATATTAGTAATTATTCAAACCTACTATAATCATACTTGACACATATTTTATATATTCATTCACTTGTCTGTCAGTGTGTCTGTCTGACCCTGTCCATTTCGACCCGTTAACAGTCTCTGCGAGGCCGATTCTGCAACCCCCAGATGATAGAAACGAGGTCTCGAAATGAGCCGCACCTGGCTTGAAATGTTCTAGCGCCAGGTGTGGGTTGTGGTGGCGGAGAGACACACATTCGCTAGATCCTTTGTCTCCCCGCACCAGCCATCGATCGCGTCCCTCCCTCCCACCCACCAACCAAATGGGAATTAGTTGAGCTACTTGCTGCATATATGATAAGACCAAGAGGGTTGACCACATCAAGTCTTGTTGTTGCAAAGGGTGCAGGCAGAAGGAACTTGAGTTGGAAATTGATTGTGGATCAATAAGATTTGATAGAAAAATACACATTTGTTATGAGCTTCCCACCCAACCTTAGCATCACATAAGTTGTTGCAAACTTATGATTCACTCCCTTAACTCTGGCCTTGCTCGTAATAGGATGTGATGTTTGACCAAGTTATGAACATCAAATGCAATGACATGCTTAATTAGCCTTAATTCAAGTATAATTAAGCCTTAATTCAACTATCTTATAGTTCCAAAAGCCAGGTGCATGAAGCACAAATATACCTAAAGTTCAAAGTAACTAGTGGTAGAAATAACTTGATACAATGTTAGAATCTCGCAACTTACAAGGGTTTTATTTTTCCAATTTTGTGATGCAACCAAATTTGGTTGTAGACCAAATATTGAGGTAATTTTGTAATCAAGTCATTTTATATTTTCGCTACCTGCTGGAGCCCATTGTAAAAAATTCATCATTTTTAATTTTTAAAATCAATAATCTAGAAAATTAGGCCATTTTTTTCACATAAATCCTTTTCATGTGTTGAAATCATATTTTTCAAGTCAGAAAAATGCAAGAGAGAGAGAGAGAGAAAAAAAAAATAATAATAATAAAAAAATTTCATCATATTAACACGCGGAAGTGAATTGTCTGACCGAACGGAATGAGACTGGATAGCCACACAAAATCTAGTTAGACTACCTCAAAAATCTAGGGATAGATTTGGGCTACCAAACCTATCACCCAATTCATAAAACCTATGCACATTCATGCATACATGGTGATGGAGGTATGCTACGAAATGTGCATGCTAGGATGTTGTCATGGACAACAACATTGGCATGACAACACCACTGGTACTCACTCATGTGCCCTTTGTGAGTACATCATATTGCAAAGTGAAATTGAGGTCATAAATTTTGGTTTAAGGCAAAACTATACTTTTAGTACATTCTAGAAGTTGGGGATAGTCCAACTTCTCTTTGGGTACATTGGACGAAACTTGATCAAAGCTAGTTGCATGTATATAGTCTTGATGTCTGATATGGTATGGGGTGGAATTGTTCATAGGTAAGATAACTCAGGATGGGCATCAATTGGCATTAGGATTGTCTATAATCTTGATGACATGTATGGTTATGTGATGCGACTATTTATGGTATTAATGACTTGCATGTATAAGGGTCATATATGTTTGAAGTTTTGTTGCCTTGAACAAATACAATCGATACGAGTTAAAACCAACCTTTAAAAGCAATCTAGGTTATGATGATGCACTTGTTGGAACATTTCACAATTCAAACATCTGGTTTAAGACTTAGAAGTTTAAGATTAAAGCTCCAATTGTAAAAATTGTTAAAACTATATGGTTGTGGGACGCAATATGGTTGGGGTACATAAAACAATTGTCTAACCCCAAAATCTTTGTTAGGATATTATTTTGAATGATTGTTATGTGTATCAAATTATTCATTTATCATTTATTTATAGTTCCTTAGATACTCGCATATTTCTTGATTAATATGGTTATGACTATTTATGATTTAGATGATTTTAACATGTCCTTAAGTATCTTGAAACATGACTAAAGAACGATGTCTCACTACATAATTTTATTAAAAATGAATCAACAAAAACAAGAATAGGAAATTTGTTCGATTAATTTTTATCACTTGTTCTCATATTTTTTGGTTAACTAACAAACATACATATCCACCCTTTTGTTGTTTAGGACCTCATAACATTGATTTTGCCTTAAGACTTAGGACTATAAACAAAAAACATTTCTTGTTCTTGTTATGGTACCCCAACCATGATTAGACCCTATGTTGTAAAAGGAGAATAAATATTCTATGACATGTTGAATGTAAACGCTTCTCTCAAATTGTAATGTGATTTTTTGGAATTGATGGAATTCATTAATTACTAATCATTTATTAAGCTTTTAAACAAATGAAATTCATCTATTAATAATAATCAATGGACAATGTGTTGGCAATCTTTTTTTCAAGAATTGACAACAAGTACTGGGACATATTTCTTACAAAATTTAATATAAAATTTAAAAATCTACTTAGATTAAAAAAAAGATTGAGATTATTACAAAGATGGAATTTAACTCATATATTGACAATGAAATTAAAAAGTTAAATTAAATTGGGTTACTATGACCAAAATTGGGTAATTATACTATTTCACTTCCCTATCATCTTCTTGTTTTACCATTATTTATTGTTTCAAAGTTTTTTTGCTTTTGTATTTTGTAATTATCTTTTGCTGTAGTTCCTATTTGCCTTTTTGTTTTGTGATTTTTTAGTACTTCAAACATAGTAGTGACATACTCTCAATTTGATTCAAACATACGCGTATTATACGTTTTTTTCGGCTTTTTAAAAAATACTTGAAAAAAACAAATAGTTTCTAATGCAATGTTAATTGCAAACAATGTATAGAAGCAGTTACAATTGGAAAGTTTTGCGATTATATCAAGTTTCGCAAACTTTTAGCGACATTTTGAGAATCCCAGAAAGTTTGCGTTAGATTTTATATCAGAAATCGATAGACTTTTGAGTTGATTCGCTAAGTCGTTGCGGTGAAGGGTGTGTTGCAAATAGTTTCTAATGCAATGTTAATTGCAAACAATGTATAGAAGCAGTTACAATCGGAAAGTTTTGCGATTATATCAAGTTTTGGAGTTGCGAAGGACTTGCGATTGTACGGGTACGAATGTTATGGTATCGCAAAAGCTTAAGAGTTTGCGAGGAATTATGGTTCGCAACAACGAGCTTTTGGAAACTTCTTTCTTTGTTGTTTGCGATGATATTCGGATCGCAAAATAGCCCCTTATTGTTGTAGTGTTCCTAGGACTAAAAGTACATGGATGAACAATTGGTAGCTGTTCATCCATGATGTGAATACCTAAATAAAATAAAATCATGGAACTAATTAGATGTCGTGACGTACGGTGTCGTAAGGATGTAAATACGCAGTAAATTCTACCAAACAA
Organism: Sphagnum tenellum; assembly: GCA_963921925.1. Lineage (NCBI taxonomy): Eukaryota > Viridiplantae > Streptophyta > Sphagnopsida > Sphagnales > Sphagnaceae > Sphagnum > Sphagnum tenellum. Next base: position 11,320,204 of record OY998150.1, read on the forward strand.
AATGACTAAAGCCAGTCAAAGGTATAACCTAATCAACTAAAAAGAAATGCATACACACACACATATATATACAATGCACGAGGGAGGCTGAGATGAAATTCTCATGTATGCTGAAATGTATTGCAAAGAAGTAGTGAAAGCGTATGTAAACGGTGGCCGTGTAGTGACCACCGTGAGCATCTAGAAAATCCCAGGAAATTATGGAGGTAACTCTCAAAACAAGGAATTCTAGAAAAACTAAGAAGAGAAAGAAAGGGTTGGACCTTTTATACCGTCGGCAACAACTAAAACCCTAAGTACCTATTGGCGTACAGTCGCCTAAGACCGTGCATTAACCTTAAAAGCGCACATGGGCATGCCCGTAATTGGCCATCATGTATGAGGCCATGCACGGGCATGACAGTTGTCGTGACGTGTAGTGTCGTGACGTACGGTGTCGTAAGGATGTAAATACGCAGTAAATTCTACTGAACAAAAAGACTAAAGCCAGTCAAAGGTATAAGCTAATCAACTAAAAAGAAATGCATGCACACACACATATATATACAATGCACGAGAGAGGCTGAGATGAAATTCTCATGTATCCCCCCCCAGACCTGGGCCGAGAAAAGCATGGCATGGTTTGAGTAGGAATCAAGGTGTTGTAAGAGAACATGATGGACAATACCAATTGCCAGCGGGAATTTGAGTGAGCTCCGGCATGAGGCAGAAAAGATGGTATCCACCATTACAGTTGTCGTAAAGCAGCATTTGATCAGCATCATCCATTCTCTGACATACCTGACATGGATAATCAAGTGGAGGAATCCAAGTCGACGTGATGATGGTAGGATCCAAGTTCGGCACGTGGCAGGGCGCACAATTTTTGGAATGACCCCGAATTGTACGTCCGTCAACTCCTTGTAGCTCCAACACACTTGAAAGGCTGATCGCCTTAATCCTCAGGATAGTGCGACCGGAAGAAGTGTCTAGAGTATCATTTGGTTGCCGCTGGAGATATACAAAATCACCAACATCAAATTGTCTCACCTTAGGTTTGTAACTGCCACCTCGTGTGTGTGCATACCGTAAGGTGTCTCGATGTCGTGCAATGGACAGGTTTTCCATGGCCATGGGCATAACCCTCATGAATAGAGCAGCCCTTTTTGCATTGACCCTAGCCCAAGTGGTTGGGGAGTCCAAGTCCACAACCTGGTCCATTTGAGGGTGGATTGGGATGTCTCCCATAAAGTAAAAAGTAAGGAGAGAAACGAGATAAAGAGGCGTGTTTGGACATCCTGTAACCCATGGCGATGTATGGGAGGGCCAAGTGCCAATCCTCTTTGTTCTTAGTGAGGCAAATCTTCCAAAGTCTTTTCTTGCATGTTTGAACCATCCTTTCTGCAAGGCCATCAGCTTGGGGATGATCTCTTGAGGTCCGACGATGGTCAATGAGATCATGGTCAAGTAGGTCTTGGAATTCTCCCCTGAATTCTGATCCTTGATCAGTAAGGCACTCATCACAAGCCCCAAACCTACTTAGAACCTGTTGTAAGAAGGTTTGGCTAGTGCTGTGTGATGACTTGTGCGGTAGCGCAACAAGCTCAATCCACTTTGAAAAATGTTCAATCATAATCATGATGTAAACATTACCCCTGGAGGTTTGTGGTAACTCTCCAGCTAAATCACATGACTAACGATAAAACATGCCCTAAATAGGGAGTGGAGAAAGCGTGAGCTGTCGAGAGGAGAAAGAAGTTCTCACTCTATCACATTGTTCACACCTAGCAATGATGTCTCGGACTTGAGCATACATACCTCTCCAATGGTAATGAGGAGCGAGAAGGCTATAAGTACGCTTAACTCCAAAGTGTCCAAGCTCCGAGTGTACTTTTTGAATAAGACCAGGCCGTTCATGGGGTGGTGGAACCACTTTATCGCCTTGTGGTAAACATCGGACGAGGTGATTGTCCCTCCATGAATAGCGTTTAGACCGCTGTTGTATGTGATCTCGCTGACTTGATGTAACTTGGAGAGGGTATTCCCCATGTTGAAGAAACCTTAGAGTGTCCAAGTCCTCCCATATATCGAGAATGGGATGCTCAGGTTACATTGCAGTAGTGCAAGATAACTAGATGCCTCAGATACAAGTATTGCTGGAATCTGGTCAAAATCTTGCCTGGCTTCTGAAAAATCTTGAGGGGTCTTCGTGACATGGTATCCCCATTTTGATGTGTAATGTCAGGTCGGTGAATAACCTTGAACTCATATTCTTGAAGTATAAGCGCCCAACGAACTAACTTTCCAGTAAGCTTATCATTGGTCATCAACCACTTGATAGGTTGGTGGTTGGTACATAAAGTGAAATTGGTGCCATAAAGATAAGGCCTGAAATGTATGACAACCCATACAACAGGAAGGCACTCCCCCTTGTATGAGGAGTAGTTGCTCTTAGCCTCGTTGTTGCTTCGACATGCATAGGCGATAACATATTCCTTGCCTTCCTCATCAAGTTGGCCAAGAATAGCTCCAATACCAAGAGCACTCTAGTCAGTGTGTAGAATGAAAACCTTGTTGAAATCAGGTCTTCTCAGAATGGGGAACTCTGAAGCTTTTCCTTGAGTGTGTTGAAAGCTTCTTGAGCTTCATCACTCCATGTCCAAGCAACATCCTTCTTTAACAATGCATAGAGAGGATGAACAATAATACTAAAATCTTGGACATAAATTTTGTAGTAATTACATAGTCCGATGAAGCTCCTCAACGTGTGAACATCAGTAGGATTGGGCATCTCCAAAATGGCTACTACTTTGGCCCAATGAGCCATAATACCATTTGGTAAAATTCTATGTCCAAGGTAGATTACTGAGGTGACAGCAAACTCACACTTTCCCTTCGAGAACCTGGTCCATGACTTGTTGAAAGAAGACAGGTGCATTCTTCAATCCAAAAGGCATCACAAGCCATTCCCATAGCTTGTTGCTTCCATGGAATATTGTTTTCTTGCGATCCTTCGCAGCGAGCACAATCTGGTTGAAACCTTGCCTCAAATCCACAATTATGAAGATGTTTGAATCTCCAATGTTATCAAACAATTCTTCAGGGATGGGCATGGGGTACCTATCTTGAGGTGTAACTAGGTTCAAAGGCCTATAATCCCCGCACATCCTTTTCTCAGTGCATAATCCAGCTGAATCTTTTTTTGCGGCATTACTGTAGCAGCTGCGAAATCAGAACGTGATGGCTGAATGAGACTAGCCTCATGGAGCTCCTTGCATCTTTCATCTACAAATTCCCATTCATGTTTGCTCAACCTATGCCTTTTTCGATAGACATGTGTCTCATCTGTAAGGTCTATAGAGAATTGCATGGTCTTACACCTACCTAAGTATTTCATTGAGAATGCAAACACATTCTCATACTTAATTAGCAAGTTTGTGTTGACATCTTTTTGTTTCTTGGTGAGTTGGTTCCCCATAACAAAAGGGTAGTTGGAAACACATGGAATGGAGTTGGAAAGTGTGTTTGAAGGACCTGGTGTATTGGGTTCTCCACTATCCAACTGCGTAGATTCGTAGATTCGTAGAATGGAATGTAGAGTGTTGAAGATAGGCAAGTGTACTTGGTCGGGGTGCCATGTGGATGCATCGCTGGAACTCCAAGTTGATTGAATCAATGTTGGTGTTGTGTACATTTGAAAGAGTTTACAAGTTACCAACAACCAGGTAAGGGAGTTTAGGTCCATGCCTTTCCCTAGTAGAGCATTACGCTCCAATCTAGTCACCTTAGTGTGATTAGTAGTGCCAGCTTGGAACCCCATAGCCCTTTCTCTTTCTTCTGGGCTTGGTTCATCCCAAGTGGCTGAAGCATGACGATACATTAGGCCTGGTCCATCTCCTTGAAAAACATGTGCTCCTGGGAAGGAGACAAAGGTGGGCCAAGCACCTCTTGGTTTTCCTATTGTGTTTGCAAGAAACCAAAGAGGTTTTTCTTGCCTTATAACTGGTTGGCAAGAACTTTGATCATCCAATATATGAGAAACTTGTAAGTTAGGATCTCTGATAGTGTATTGCAGAGCTAGTTGGAGAACTAATAGTGGTGCCAAGTTGGTCCACCAATTGCGCAGCCGATGCGCATAGGAACTGCATTGTGCCGCTCTCCAAGGTAATGCTTGACCAGTGTGTAGTGTTCCTGGACTTTTTCCCTCCTGATCAAGCTGAGTTGGAGTGTTCTCAATCACATAACCAAGTGTAGGAGAAATGGATTGAGCCCAAATGATCAATCGTATCATGTCCGTGAAAAGACTAAATCTTGTGTCACTCAAGCCCTCTCCAAATCCAGCTGCTGAAAATCCTTGACACTCCCAACCTGAAATGATGAGGTCGACAGGGCCAAGTAATTCCATATGCTTCTTCTGAATTAGTTGTATGTCAGAGGGCAAAAATGTGAAACTAGCCTTCCATGCAGTGGTTGCAAATTGTTGTGGAAATCTTGTTGTGAACTCCTTCATTCTTGATGCCGCCACTTGCCTTACAATAGGATCAATGTCTACGTAGAAATACCTCCGAACCACCATTCCTGACTGCAGTAGGGCTTCGAGACCTTTACCAATACCACCAAAGATCTCTAGTAATGTAATCCCTTCCTTAGGTGGTGTCCAGGTGACTGGTTGACGAAGTAATGGCTTAATTGGTTTGCCATGGCTCTCCATGCTTTCAAAACTAGACAAAACTTTGACCAAAGGCTGGTGGGCTACCTTGAACCTTTGTAAAACCTCTGGTCCATGTTGAATGTCAGTAGGAACCACCCTCAAGCTTTCAGTAGCTTGAGCGTAAGTTATCTCCTCCTCATCTCCTTCTATCCATTCGTGGCTAGCTTGTTGGATGTAGGAAATGGTGTGTGCTTCCTTGAGCATACAATGGTGAGCCATAGGACTATGGTTCCCATGCAAATCAAGGGGTATGTATCCCAAGTGGTGGCCATCGGTCTCCCAATCCACTCGGTAGTATGCATGTTCAAAGCAGTTGTCAATTGTGAAACCTGGTGGAAACAGGGCTTCTTGCCCAATGAGCACATCATAACTGGTGGCATTGGTGACTAAACATCTGACCTGTAAGCAAAGCTCTTGATCTGTACCTTCATTGAACTTAAGTGTAATCAAATTTGAACTTTCCCCAAGTACCTCCTCTACACTCCCACTAGTAGTGCGAATCTGCCACATAGATTTCCGTAGATTGGATTCAAGCATGCCCATCTTGGCGAATTGAACTCCAAGAATCACTGGTTGGGCACCTGTGTCAAGAAGTACCACTTTGGGTGTATGTCCTCCCACTTGGATTACTGGCCTGGTATTGTCGACAATGGCAACTCAAGTGGCAATGGAAGTTCTCTCACTAGGCACCACCTTCGGAAATGAATGAGAGACTTTGTGGAGAGAATGGCAATCCACAACACCTTTACTAAGTAACAAATCCACAAATGAGGTGTTCTGAATTCCTTTCTGATATGTGAATGTAGAATCGGAGGTAGGAAAGCCCACTAGTTTAGCCATGCTAGAATTAGTGACCAGATCATGAACGTCATCTGCAACACGTGAGCCAATCGAATGTCTCTCCAAAGTGTTGGATGGAACCTCTGTAACATGTGGTTCAGGGATAGGTAAAGGACCTGATGTAGTGTTCAAGGTATCCTCTAAGATTGCAATTATGTCCTTGGTGCTTAGCTTCAAATCTTGAAAACCAAACAATGGTGTACTCACAAGCTTTTGTGCCACTTCATGCAGTTGAAGTTGGCATTCCATAAGCTGATCAATGGAAAATTGTGTGTTTTCCTAATGTACATGTACTCCTCGGACACGAGAATTTGATGCCCTAACAGCTTGTGGTGTAGTAGTCTCCTCCCCCCTCACCAACAAGGTGCGTTCTTCTTCCATGTTAAGAGGACGAAAAAATTGTGGCATGACTGCTCGAGCTCCTCTAGCCCTGGTAATAGGACTTGAACCAGATGCGAGTCCATCAGTCTGAATTACCTGCCTAGTGGCAGAAACTCTAAGTGCCACACTAGCTTGTTGTGCCGCGACATAGGAAGGGCAGAAAGAAGTAGAAAATTTTGGTGTGAGACTAGAGTTGTGTGGAATGGAAAGAATATACTCCCCAACCATGGCATCGTGTGGAAGGCCATAGAACGATCTAGGAGGTCCCTCGTGTGATCTTGAACCTTGTACAGGTTGGGCATGGCTAGCTGGTTGGGAGGACTTGCCTTTTAGATTAGCAAGTTGAGCCCTTAATGATTCGAGTTCATTTTGTAAAGTATGAACTTGAATGGCATGGGCTTGAAGCACCTCCTTCTTGTCAGCTTTATGCTCCTTCTTCTTAGTATTCTTGTTGGAATTGCCGTTGGTGGGCAAAGCTTGAGTGGAAGACTGAGGTGCCTTGTCTTTTGGTTGAGGGACAGCAGAAGATGTTGGCAGATTTTGCTGTTGTAATCGGAGTTGCTTCCGCTCTGGGAACTTGGCAAAACAGACAGATTCCTGATGTCCCTCTTTCCCACAATAATCACAAAAGAGATCTTCGGAAAGAATGTTGCACTCACTAGCTTTATGGGCAGGATTGCCACAGTAGTTGCAAGAAGGTAGGATGGGTGTAGCCGAGTACACTGCTGTAGTCCTTGAAGAAGAATGTGTTGATCTTGTTGGCGCAGCTGGTGGAAGCTGAGGCTTTGAACGTGATGGAGGCCTCATAGTACTGGCCTCATAGTGTGCATGAGCCAATTCCAACTTTTCTGAAATGTTGTACACATCTAGCAAAGACCCATTGGAGAACTTGCGCATGCAGTGTTGGAGTACCTTCCAACGAACAAAGATACCGGTGGGCAGCTTCCAAGTCAGTGATGCTCTGGGTATCCTCTTTGAGTTTGAGAAGCCTCCTATAGAGCGTCTTTAGGGTTTCATCCTTCTGCCAAAAGAAAGTACCAAGTTGCAGAATTTTTTCAGAACTCTTGACTGGAAATTCCAACTCAAGAATTCAAAAGAATTCTCCCATTGGATTAGCAAAAGCTGGCGCATTGATGGTGGGAGGAATGTTTGCGGTAGTAGCAATGAGTTGTTGAGGAGAAAGGACTACTGAAGTAGATATTGGGTGTAGATTGTTTGGCACAGTCCCATGATGTGTAATTGCAACTTGTAGTGCAGCTTGAGAAGCGATGGCGATGGCTGTGGCGTAAGCTGGATGGGGAATCTGAGTGACTCCCAAAATCCTTGGAGAATGTTGCTCGTAGACATCCAATGCCTCGTAATGCACAATAACAAGCCAATTGTTTGAATGCAAACGCCTCAGTGTAATTAGCGCCATACTTAAGTTCCAATTCACAAACCACAGTTGAGAAAGTTGCCTTGAACTCTCTCAAAGAAATGGTGCCTGGCCTTCCACTGAACTTCTCAATCCTTCCAGAAGAATTGCTGACCTCCATGGTGTATGTGGGTGTAGAAGTCACAACTTGCAATGGAATATACGATGATATTGTGAAAGCAGGTGCAGCAACAGGCGTACCCTACTGATTAACCCTTCCAAATGGACTTTGATGTATTGTTGATGTGGTGTAACCTGAACCTGAATTCCTAATAGGAGTAGTACTAGATGATGATGGTGCTGTGGATGCTTGATGGTACCGTCGTGAAGATCGTGAACTCAAAGATATTAGTTCAAAGGGTTGTGTGTTACTTTGTAACTGATACCTTGGTTCTAGATGAGTAGTACTACTTTCATCATCCGATGACATGGTGTTGTCCCATGCCCCAAAATTTTGTGATAGTACGTAACACCAACTACAAAATTCTAACACAACGTACAATTTGAAAAGTACCATGTGTTGTTGTGAATGATGCAGGATGCAGGACAACAGGGCACATGGCGTAGGGCGCAGGATAGTAGGGCGCAGGGCGTAGGGCGCAGGATACCAGGGCGTAGGACGCATGATCGCAAGACCACAGGATGACAGTGCGCAAGACGTAGGACCACAGGACGCAAGACGTCAAGATAATATGACGTTAGGACAGCAGGATGCAGGACCAAGGGACGGAAGTCCAAGGGACGAAAATCGGCAGCGCAACATCAGAGGTCACCACGCCGCAGCTCGCCCGTGAGCTTTGTGGCGATGGCAACGTGGAACTACAGCGGTGCAAGCTCGTGACGCTGCAGTAGTGCAAGCTCGTAGCGTTATAATGTTGCAGCTTGCGTCGCGGCAGTGCTGCAACGCTGTTGCAGCACGTGTCGCGGGAGCGTTGCGGCGTTGTTGCAGCACGCATCGTGGCAACGCTGCTGTAGTTCGCGTCGATGCGGCACTGTTGCAATAGGCGATGCGGCATTGTTGCAGCTCGCAACAATGACGGAAAGCAACGCACTATGCAAAGATGGCAAGCGGCTCTAGTGCTCGCGATAATGGCAGGCAAGGCTCGCTGGCCAATGCCAAAATTAAATTTTTTTTTTTTTTTTTACTCGACAGTTTCAAAGAGAGAAAGAGAGCAAGACAGAGGGAAAAGAGACAGGGCTTCGAAACCTATTTCCCAGCTCTGTTGGTTGGCAAGCTCCTTCTTGTCAACTCCCTCATTCAACGTCAACTCCCTCCTTCAACGTCAACTCCCTTTAGCGGCAGCAGCAATATTAACACCCTCCGGCAGCAACAACACACTAGCATCCTCCGGTAGCAACAGCACTAGTAACACCAGCAACACTAGAAGTAGCAACGATAATTTAAAAAAAACTCAAGAACCTACAAGCAAAAGAAATCTGTGGCTTTCAACATGAAGCATAGAAAATGTAGTTTTTCTAGAATTGAAATGTATTGCAAAGAAATAGTGAAAGCATATGTAAACGGTGGCTGTGTAGTGACCACCGTGAGCATCTAGAAAATCCCAATAAACTATGGAGGCAACTCTCAAAACAAGGAATTCTAGAAAAACTAAGAAGAGAAAGAAAGGGTTGGACCTTTTATACCGTCGCCAACAATTGAAACCCTAAGTACCTAATGGCGTACAGTCGTTTAAGACCGTGCATTAACCTTAAAAGCGCACATGGGCATGCCCGTAACTGGCCATCATGTATGAGGCCATGCACGGGCATGACATAAATTTGAACCTAAGATTAAAATGTTTTTTGCAATTGGTAGTTTGAATGCAAGAAACATTGGGGGGAGAGGGGGGGGGATTAGTTAACGTTTAATCCTAAGACTATTTGGGATTTACAAAAATTGTAAATTGGGGCTGCCCAAAACTTCAATATTCTCAAAGAAAAATGCTTCAACAAGAATAAAAGGCACAAATGGGTGAAAAGGTGACAAAAAGGTGACTAAAGAAAGACACAAGAGTAGTAGGAAGAGGGATGCAAGGGTAGTAAAACGTGGACACAATTGTGACAAAGGGTGACAAGAAAGAGACACAAGAGTGACAAATGGGTGACCAAAGTGGGACACAAGGGTAGCAAAATAGGGAAAAAAAGGGTGACAAAAGAGGGACACAAAGGTATCTAAATCGGGAAAAAGGGTGACAAAAGGGTGACAAAAGGGTGACCAATGAGGGAAACATTCTAGGTAGCAAAAGAGGGACATGAGGGTGGCAAAAGGGTGACCAAAGAAGGAAACACTCTAGGTAGCAAAAGAGAGACACAAGGGTGAAAAAAGGGTGGCGAAAGGGTGACCAAAGAGGGAAACACTAGGTAGCAAAAGAGACACAAGGGTGAAAAAGGGTGGCAAAAGGGTGACCAAAGAGGGAAACACTCTAGGTAGCAAAAGAGAGACACAAGGGTGAAAAAAGGGTGGCAAAAGGGTGACCAAAGAGGGAAACACTCTAGGTAGCAGACACAAGGGTGAGAAGAGGGTGGCAAACGGGTGACCAAAGAGGTAAACACTCTAGGTAGGAAAAGAGAGACACAAGGGTGAAAAAAGGGTAGCAAAAGGGTGATCAAAGAGAGAAACACTCTATCAAAAGAGGGACACAAGGGTGAAAAAAAAGGTGACTCAAGGGTGACCAAAGAGGGACACGCTTTGGTAGCAAAAGAGGGAGATAAGGGTGGAAAAAGGGTGGCAGGTAGCTAGGTAGGGTCAATTTGTGGGTTTCACAAGGACAAGGGCGGGCTGGACGGACGGACGGACGGATGGATGCAACGAGAAGGCAAGGAAAGAAGAAAGAAAAGAAGGCATTGATTTTGATGGGAACTCGAGGGTGGGAACGTGAGCATCAAGGAACTGCACACGTGCCGTGAAGTCGGGTGATTAGGGTTCCCGAGCAAGCGGGGGAGGGAGGGAGGGAGGGAGCGAGGGAGGGCCAGCCAGCCCGGCCCACCACCACAGCGGGGGGACGGACGGACGGACGGACGAACGAAGGAACGAACGAAGGAGGTCGCGAGTGGAATGTCTGTGTATCTCTGCCCTTCGTGTATGTGCGCGTGTTTGTGTGTGTGTTTTGAGTGTCTGCAACATTTGCCCCATTTTCTTTTCTCTTCTTTTCTGCTCCGTCTTTGCTTCTCCTCCGACACCCAGGTACTTAGTCTTACCACCCATCGCACCAAAGTTTCGCTTGCTGCCACACTCCCACGCATTCATTCATTCATTCATTCTTTCTTCCTTTCTTGGGTTATTTCTTGTTGCCCTTTTCTCTCACTCTCTCTCTCTCTCTCTCTCTCTCTCTCTCTCACGCTTGCTTGCTTGCTTGCTTTCTTTCTTTCTTTCTTTCTTTCGTGTTTGTTGTTATTCCTCCCTCTTGTTTCCTTCTCCATTTTATCTTTTTTAGGGCCTTTCCTTCCTGCTCTCTTTCTATTAACCCTTTTCTTCGGCTTGAAATTGGCCTTGGGGTTTGGATCTTTTTTTTTTCGTGGGTTTCCCTCTTCCATCTCTTATTGCCTGTCAAGCTCTCGCTCGCATGTCACCGTTGTTTGTTTGTTTGTATTTTGGGGTTGGCTTGTTTTGTTTTTTTTTCTGTTTTTGCATTAGCGGATTTTTGTCGGGGACGTTTCGGTGGTGCGTGATTTGAAGAAGAAGAAGAAGAAGAAGAAGAAGAAAAAAGAAGTCTGGTTTTGTTAGGGTAATATTGTTATTATTATGATGATTCCGGACATGGTGGGGTTCCGCATGTTGTTGATGATGGGTCCTTTCTGATTTTTGATTTTTTGACGATTTTCGTTTTTGGCCGTGTGTTGCTGGGTTGTTGTTGTTTATGTCACTGGATCTCTCTCTCTCTCTCTTTCTCAGCTTGTCGGTGTGTGTTTTAGTGGGGGTTTTCCTCTTGATTCTTGGGGAGAGTGTTGGGGTAGAGACGTTCAATTCGATTTCCTGCTGATGATCTAGGGTGTGCTGTGGTTGTGAAAGATGTGACAATTTGGGGGATTTGAGTTGACAAGGGGTTCCTTCCTCTCAGATGTTGACCCTAAGTGTTGGGAAGCCCATATGCTTGGTGCTGCTGCTACTGCACAGTGAAGAAGAAGAAGAAGAAGGGTTGAGAGGCATCATCATCTGAGTGAATGATCTTCCTTTAGTGATTATCAGTTTTTTTTGTTTATTTTTCCCTACTGGAATCATAATGATGATGCAGTGGTGTTGCATGTTTCCTAAATTTCTACCAAGTTGATTGAGCAAGGGCCTTTAGCAGCAAATGGCCGAAGGTTTTGTGGGAAACAGACATACAGGCAGACAGAAAGATGGGGAAGCAGTTGTTTCCATTTGCTGCTGTAATCCCTAGTCTTTACGGGGACAAGAACAATACAGCCCACAGCTAGAATTGACGACCAAGAATTGGAAGGGAAGAAGAAGAAACGTTTGTGTTTTTGTGGTGCCTGAATTTTGAGGCTTCGGTGGATTGGATTCGGTCGCAGCTTGGGTGGTAGTAGTGGGACCTTAAGTTCTGAAATCTAGCAATAGAGTTCACTTCTACAATGCCTCACCTTTGCCAGTTTTTTTTTGCATGATCCAGGCACATTTACTGTTGTTTCTAGTGCAACTGATGCAGAATAACCAGCATTTACTACAGCACAAGAACCAACCAGCAGAGAGATTTTTACATCACACAGATATGCAGAAGGAATGTTGGGTGGCAGTGATGACCACCATTTGATATGATACCCTGATACTGCACTGCATTTTCTGCATATTATCGTGAATTTTGACCACACGACCAGGCACTACAAAAATTCAGGGATGATCTCAAATTTCTGTGTTATGTGGGGTGGTGTTTCTTGGGTGTTTGGAGAATCTCAGGGGATATGGGTGCTGATGCAAGTGCTGAGCCTGCCTTGTTGCAGCCTCGTATCGTTGTGTTCAGGGCGCTGGAAAAAACCTTTGTGCTGCTGAGAGGAGGAGGTGATGTATTCACAATTCCAGGGAATGTGGTGGCAAGCATGGCCAAGGTGATGGGTGTTTGTGAGGACAGTAGTGGCTGAGTGTGTCTGTCTGTGGGTAGCATGGACAGAATTCGTGGTTATAGTGGGCCTCAGTTTGAAGAGCGGCGACACTTGGTGCTGCAGCCATTTGATCGGGGTCGGAATTGTTTCGAGTGTGGACAGCTGGGCCACATTGCGCGTGATTGCTTCCAGCGGGTCAGCAGGGGTTTTGGTGGAAGGGTAGGAGCGTTCTTGGGCAGGGATTTCTCTCATGGTTGGGTCAATCCGGTTCCTCCGGGAATTCATCTTGTGCCAGGACATGGCAGGGAGCCTGGGTACTTTGTCAGGGATAATGGTTACAAAGTCTGGCAACCACAGGTTGCTGCTTACAACAACCGGGGCCATTCTCACCCTGGGTTTAGAGGAGGAAGAGAGCAGGAGAGCCAGCCTTCTGCTCCCAGTCACATGCGGGTTGGAGAAAGGGATCGAGGGAGGGGCTCGGTTTGGGTGGATGGGGTTTCTCGACTGTCTGACCAATCTTCTGGAGGTGAAGCCAAGAAGCCTCGCAGCAGCAGTGGTGGCTGTGAGACACAACAACCAGAGAATTCGAAGAGAGTGGATGCTGCTGATGCAGCTGCAAAAACTTCCTCTCAATCTTCTGACAAGGGACAAGAAGGTTGGAGGGACAAAGAAGACCAGAATCCTATTGGTGCTGGTGGATCTGCTGCATTGGTGGAGTTGAACAGGGAGGACTCTGACATTAAACAAGGTGGAGGAGGGGGAAGTAGTACAGCCAGAAATGCTGCAAGCACTGCATTGAAGAAAGATGTGTCAAAACCCATCAAAGGCAAGTCTCCATTAGGATTGCAGGATAGAGAGACACGGGAATGTAGCAATACAGGTGTGGGTGGTAGTCGTGGTGGGCAAACTAGGCCAGTCCTCAGTGGAGGAGGAGGAGGAAAGGAGGAAGTTCAAGTTTCTTCAGAGAATTGTGAAGCTACTATAGAGACAGTTTTGTCCAAAGACACCTCCAGCCTCACAGCAACTGCACCAGGTCGACGAGCCTCGCGGTGGGACACTGTCAGAGATGATAATAATCTTGATCTCTGGAGTGATAGGGAGCAAGATAATCTTGGGTCATCTCTCCAGAAATTGGGTGGAGTGCAGTTGTCCAGCAAGGACAATGCTGGTGAGAAGAAACCTTTGACGAGGGATGATAGCTCTCCTCTCGCTCACAGACGCATGAAAGATGGAAAAACCAAGAGGGAAGAATCGTGCCAGAATCTGGACGATGGGTTCTCTGACCGGGTCAGTAGGGGGGCCACTTCAAGAGGTAATGATGCAAATTGGGGTCATGATCAAGACAAGGGTGGTGGTACATGGCAGCTTCAAAAGAATGTCTCTTCTGGCCTGTCCAATTGGGGTGTAGAGAGATCAGATGGAGTGGACAGAGAAGGGGACCTTGCATCTGATTATGGAAGTGAGGACGGGAAGGATAGGGCAGGAACAGATTTTCGTCCAGGGAAAGATCATTCAGACCACTTTGGGGATAGAGAAAGTGCACACTGGAAATTTCTAGAAAATGGCCGTGTACACCATCCAAATCGCAGTGTGCATGCAAGTCGAGGTGGGGACAATCACTTTTGGAGGGAGTGGGAGAATGGTGGTCACAAGCTGCATGCTCATAATCCAGTAGGGGGACTGCAGCAACCAAATCAGAGCTGGGACTCTGATCAAAAGGTGGAAAGTCCTTACCCTGACAGCCATGATGCGAGGTCTCATTCTCAAAACAACCAGGGGACGACAAATTCATCTTCTTCACAAATTCCAGGAGAACTAAGCATCATGCTGATGGATGCATCTTTAATCTCCACCTCACATCCCAGCTCAACAGGCTTGAATAGTAGTTGCTTCCAGCCACTAGAAAAAGAAGAACAAAGAGAATCAGGGCCACAGAGGGGTGGTAGGTTGGTTTCCAAGGACAAAGAAGGCTCCCTGTGTGGATGCCTGCAACTTACTACTGAGCTGAAAGATGGTATCCAGTTACCATCAGATTGCATGGAACAGCTTGATGGAAGCACCACGTGGGTTACCCTAGAGCATGCAGAAGAATCTCTTCTGAATTCTAAAATCCAAGTATCTTCTTCTCCACAAGGGGTGACCACCTGTTTGCACAATGAGGCACAAGCAGAAGTTTGTGATTTATGTTCGCTTCATAGCACCCCTAAGGATGTTACAGTCCAAGATGGCTCTGAGGGATCAGACCTTCACCTGGAGACAGCAACACATGGAAGAGGGTTAGGTCACTTGCAACCTGTAGGAGGAAGCAATTTGAAACAGCCTGTGGAGGAGGACTACTACCACATTGATGAGCGTGTTAAAAGGCTGATGCAGAATTTCTCTCTTGTTCTTGGAAGAGAACAGGACACTGTGGCTGGTACACTCTCTCCCCACATTTCGAAAGGTTCTGTTTTCTTTTGACCATTTAACAACTGGGTTTTATTCTGGTCTATGATAGCATTGCAGCATTGGTTACTATCAGATTGCCCCCTAAAAAAATTGTGCCCTAATCTCTTGAAGAGTGTTGTTGTTCTGTCCTTATTGCAGAGGCACTGTTGGCTGCATCACAGCGTGTGACTGAGGATGAATTCAAGTTTGAATCTGAAGGTGGGTTGTGCCGAAGAAGTTCCAGATGCTGAGTTTACATAATATTCTTTGCCAAATATCATCCTAAGCCACAGTAGAGCTCTGTAGAGTTCTCTGCCACCAGGAGCTATAGTCAGGAACTGTCCAATACATGTGAAACCTTTGTGGTTTTTAGTTCTCTTTCTGTTGGTGAGGTAAACCGAGTGCTTGGTGTCTGGTTGCTTGCATTCTGTTTGGTCATGTAAAGTACACACTTACAGTTATTGTGTGGTCATGATGACAGAATCTCCTCCATCGCATGCTGGGTCCCCCGCTTTTGGGGAGCAGTGTAAAGATGGTGACCACAGTCATCAACCTACAGGGGGGTCTTCAATCTATCAGCCAAGCTCTTCGGATGTTTTACACCCTACAGTTCATGTTGAGGTAAGTGTAGAAAGTGTTCCAGATACTGCTCCAGAGGCTGTGGAGGAACCCCCTGTTCCATTGACTTCAGTAGGTGAAGTGGATCTTCACAGGAGGAATATGCATTGCTGGAAGTACCCTACAGCTGGTGGAGACTGGGTTGCAATTCAATCGGAGCGGCATGAAGCATCCAGGGCTTCACAGTCAGAGAAGCATGTGTGGAGAAAGAGGGTGCTGAACAGTGGGGTTAGTCTGTGTGAGGGCCAGCTTTCTGGTCAGCCTGACCCTCGTAAACAGGCTCGTAAACTTGAAGCTGATGGTTTTGAACGGAGGAAGCTGGAGCTACCCAACTGGGCCTGCAGAAAAGGTGAACAGGCAGAGAACCCACCTGATGACCATCATATGCATTATACTCCTTACAAATCAACACCTAAACAACGTTTGCCAACTCCTAAATCTCATCTTTCAACCCCTGTATCTTTTATGCCAAGAGGTGTTGCACAGACACCAAAGGCAACAAAGGCGGCAGCTTTAGACCTCATTTCCAATGGAGGGAAAGGATCTTCAGGGAACTCACCAGGGTTGGCCACCAAGTCAGGGAGGCAACATGTAGGGGTTGAGAGAACCAAACAGAAGCTTGGAGGGTCAATGAACAAGGAGGAGACTGTTTCAGTGTCAATCAACATAACAAACACAGTGGTCAGGAATGAAGTTCTTGCGGTACCTGAGCCATATGGCAAGAGGGAAACAAAGGTTAAAGTTTCTGGTTACCACAGTGGCCACACTGGAAGCAACAAAGATAGTATCAATTTATCTTCTGTCTCTCCTCATGCAGGTCATGAAAATGAAGTCCCTTCTGGGTCATGTAGAGAAGAAGCTGGAATTGTGACTGCAGTTGACCAAAATCGTTCCTCAGCTTTTCAAGGGAGAAGTGATTTGCATCTCCAGGAGGGGTTTTGGCACTACTTGGATGCAGTAGGGAATGAAAAAGGACCCTTTTCTGTCTCCGATTTGAAATTGATGGTTGCAGATGGAAGGCTTCTTGGAGGGGTCAGTGTGTTCAGAAAGTCCGACAATGTTTGGGTACCAGTTTCATCTCTTTACCTGTGTGAGCACCATGGTGGGGACCCTGTATCAAGTGGAGATGAACCCTTAACTTCACATGTTCATAAAGAAGACAGTCGTTATAGTCCTTCAGAACCTCTACCACCAGCTGTAAGTCCCCTGACAAGTGACCCATCAACAAATGCTGTTGTAGGGTTGCCTGCAGATGGTGCCACCACCTTTTGTCCATGTTTGCCTTCACTGTCTCATGATGAATACCCACATTTTCTTGGTTATACCAATGGGAAACTACATGAGCGAGTCATGAAATCCTTCCGAGGGATATATGGGAGATTCCTAAATGATGCTCTAGAGTCTTGGTTGAGTGAAAGGCAGTCAGGAGTCCCAGCAGCAATTCTGGCTCCTGCTTCATCCTCCATGGAGATTATAGGGTTGAGAAGCCCAGTCACAAGTGTTGCTGCAAACATCACATCTGCTTCAACATCACTGGACACTCTGTCTGGGCGAGAAAAGCCCTCTGAGGGGATATCAGACACAAAGGGTGGTGGTAATGTGAGTGAGAGAAGGCCATCTGACCGTCATTCAAAGGCCCAAGAGAAGAGTCTCAATGATAAGGCGAAACGAAAGGATTCAAGTTCTGTGGATCGGCAGATGAAGTCCAAGGGTGGTTCTTCTTTAACAACCCATTGGGTGGAGCAAAGGGATGAAAACTCCACAAAATCACTTCCAAAGCAGAAAGGAAATAGTTCACTAGTCTATGAATCTGCACTTCTGGTTGGCTCAGATGACCAGCAGACATCATTTCAGTCTGCAGACAGTAGCCCTCTTTCACATGGGAACCTTGGTAAGAATTCCCCCCTGACTTCTAGTGAAAACAAGATGTCAAATAGCATGCATGTGTCATTTGGTGTGTTCAAGCTGGAAATCACTGTTTCTGTGACTACCAAATGTCTCATGTCAAACCTTACTTTCAGTACTGTCAGTCAGTTTACTGAGACTGTTTGTTTATGAGGAGCTCATATCCATTTTGGAAATAGAGAATGTGATGCATGTTAAGGTTTTTCACTTGCTTTTTTTTGGTGTGGTGAATGGATGCAGTGGCTACACCCAAGGATGATTCTAGCCTTTCAAAAATGAAGCAAAAAGGGTGGATAATAGATGATGATCAGTCTAGGCCTGCCTATGTCCATCGGCGGAGTGTAGCCCGAGTCTGTATTCCGGAGTCAGATGAAAGTGATGGGGATATGGCATCAGGGGAGGATCTTGCAAGTTGTGCAAATCTTGGAACAGAAGTCGATGCAAGGGGAGTCACTGTTGATGATGTTCCAGCAATAGAAGAAGAGTTTACGAAGGAGACAGATTTGGGTAGTAGGGGTGAAGCTGAAATGGACAAGAGCCCACAGCAAAGCTGGGCGGGGCTCATGTCCAGTTTGTTGATGAGAATATTCTGCTTGCTACGTGGGGATCCAAAGTCCTTAGCTGCAGCTATGTCTACCTGTAAGTCATGGAAGGAGTATGCCAAGAGGATCAAGGAATCGGCAGAGTGTGTTGATCTGTCAGGTTTGGGGCCACATTGCTCAGACACAATGCTCAAGTCTCTAATGGTATGTTTTTGAGGTTGATTGATTCTGACACTTTAGGAGATACTACTGTTCCTATATAATATGTACCCACAGCTAAATTGTTGTTTCCAGACCTGCTGGCTGCTTTTCATTGAATTCCTTGCATGTTTTGTTACATGAAGGCTCCAGGTCTGTCTGCTTGGATTGCCAACCAGTTTGTTGGATTGGAGTATGATTTCCTTTTGTGTGCATCTTCTTATCCTTGTTCTCTCTACAGGGCTATGGAGTGGGCAAGTTGAAGTATGTAATCCTCAATTCTTGTACAAACGTGAGTTCAGAAGCACTTGGACATCTGCTGAAGGCTTGTTCTTCAATTAGAGTGGTTGAGATAAATGGTTGCATGCAGCTCAGGGAGGTTGTTGCTCTCCATCCTCAGGTTGAGTGGGTGAGCAAGCCATTGGAAAGTAAGAGACCTAGTTCTGTAGGGCGACTCTCTGTGGATAACAAGGTGAAAACGCTTAAGATTGTTGGTAGGAAAAGACAGAATTCTAGCAGGGGGGTTGAAGATCAAAGTGGGTACTCCCTGGATGAGAGTGGAAGTAGGGATAAGAGCACTGGGGAAGAAGAAAGCACAGATGCAGATCCTATGATGATTGATTCTCTAGATTCAACAGAGAAGGACATGGCTAACCGGGTAGAGCACAGCCTTACTAGGGAACTGAAGCGAGTAAAAGTTGGCAGTGTGAGGAAGGTGGTACGGACTGTGCTACCAAATGGGTGTAACAACTATAAAACCCAAGAGTTGACAAATGGTGCTGAGGAAGGTTTACATGTGAAGAAGAAAGGAGATATTGATCCCGTAAACTGTAAAATGAAGGCTTTGCATAACATGACTTCTAATTTTAAGGCTTCAAGTACACATTTGTCAGTGAACGAAAAATCAACCTCTCCAAATTGCAAGGTTGAGTTCTTGGGAAAGGGAATTTCCTTAAGCCCAAAGGTTGCTGAGAAGGAATTGGAAAAGGAGCTGGCAGCTGCACTGAAGGCTGTTATGGATGCTGACATTGACCATGTTTTTTTTCATGCGGTAAGCATTCACATTGTTGTTCAACATGGTGCATGTTCTTGTGTCGCTTATTATGATGGGGCATATTACTCTTGTCACACTGTAAATGCCTGTGTCTCTCTTAACTGTCTGCTGCTTCAAGACAGTTCATGGCCCACATGGGCGAACTTAACATGGTCACATGATTTGCAGCAACTCACATCTGGTCCCAATATGCTTCCAACTCTCTGCAGGTCAATGGGCAGGTCCCAGATAGCAGGAACCTATTGTCAAGGACTGGACAAATGGATTTCTCTACAGTCCAGAGGAGATTAAAGATGGGTGTCTATGCTGGAAAGGATGGTGTGAAAGCTTTCAAAGATGATCTCATGCAGCCTCTTCGCAGTGCATTTAGGTATTTCTCCTACTTGGGTGACCCAGCAAATGGGAGCTTTTGAGTCTATGATGGTCTAAGATGTGGACAAATATCACTGGACCAATTCCCACTGTTGCATTACATGCCTAAATTTGAACTCAGTTTCAATGACTGTACTGAGGCATTTGAGATTATGAATTTTTTCCTTTTGCAGAACGGAGCCAGGCTCTAAGCTGCACAAAGCAGCAAAAAGAGTTTTCAAGATAGCACATAAAGTGGGGCAACATCTGGATAATTTTGTCATGGGGCCACAATTGCTAGCCAGGGAACAGCAAATTCAGAGCAAGTTACTTGCCAATGGTGGACTGGGAACTCAAAGTATTGTCAAAGGGAAATCTCGAAAGCTATTGCTAGAGAAACACTTTGGTAATAAGAGGGCTTGGGATACAGTCAATCACAATGGACAAATTGTCAAGAGGAAAGTTTCAGCATCAATGAAGAAAAGGCGACTGGAAGACAGTGGCAGCAGAGATTGGGAAACTGATGAAGACTTCTATGACAGAGACCAAGACAAAGAGAGAGATGCTCGCCCACTATTGCGAATCAAGAAGAGCCATTGGTCAGAGTCTGAAGCTGAAAGCTCAGAGGAAGATGATGATGTTGATGAAGCCTCGTTTGAGGAGCAGGAGGAGGAAGAAACTGAGGCATCAGGGTAAGGCTGGATATGAAGTCTTCGCCTGAAAGGATGTCACTTGGGTCACTTGTGGGGAATTTGTATATCAGATCATGTGATCCACATTGCTGCTTATGTCAGGGGGATCTGTTTGGGTCTGTAAATAGTAGTGGAAGTTGGATATGGCCATAGTTTTCCAGAGGCAGACATTGTCCTATTTTTTGTGATCTGAGTGGTACTTTTGATGTGGGCAACAGGTCGGATGTAGCTAGTGAATCCGAAGGAGTGGACGAGGCCCTTGAAGATGATGCTAACGAAGATACAGAGAGTGATGAAGGTCAGCATGGTCTACAAGAACAAGGCAGCAGTCGTGACTGGTGGGGTGCTAGGATGACCAAAGCTGCTATGGTGCCCCCTGTGACTCGTAAGTATGAGGTGATTGAGGAGTATCGAATTGTTGAAGACAAGGAGAGAGTAGAACAGAAAATGAAGGTACTGTTCCCTGTCCTTTTTAATTTGTTGTGTTGGGATTATTGTATGCTTATCTACAGCCACTATAGGGAGTTGATGAAGTCGATAGGGAGGCATGGCAGCTTGTCATTGCTATTCCTGATGAAGGTGATAGTCTAACAGTTTGTGGGTGACACTCATCAGGTTGAAACTCCTGGACCTTTGGTGTAGAATGACTGCAGAAAATAAAAGGTCGCTTGTTCATGTTGTTCCTCAATGTTTTGATTGTTGACTGGATGGTTGAATGGACTGGAATAAGTGTGCCTTAAAAGATGAGTTGTTTGCTTTGGTTATTGAAGGTGCATATGCCAGACGACTATGAAGATAAGTTTCGGGCAGCAAAGGAGAAAAGAGGAGATCAGTATGCTCACTTGGATATTCCAGACTTGAAGAAATTTAGACCTCGGAAGCGATTGGATGAGGAGGTCCTGGAGCAGGAAGTGTATGGAATTGATCCATTCACATACAACATGTTGCTCAACACAATGCCTGCAGATACACCAGAATTCACAGAGAAGCACAAGCAATTATTCATTGAGGAAGTAAGTAAAGAACCTTCTCCCCTTACCCTTTGTACTCATGGCTCAAGGTTGCTCTTGCCATCAATTGTTGTGCTGATCATCATTTTATGTTACACAACTCTTAATGGTTGATAGCATCTTCTGGGTGCAGAGACTTTTACGGGTTCTAAACAAGAAAGTAAGTGAATTTACGGGGAGTGGGAGAGCACCTATGGAGTATCCACTTGAAAAAGTGGTTGCACAGATTTTGAAGGATTCACATGGCAATCAAGCTTTACAGTCCTTCTGTTCAGGTCTATTGAGGAACATGCAAAGCCGCCGCCCTAGTGACAAGTATGTCGCCTACAGAAAGGTGGGTCCTGTGCATGCTGTTATGATACTACCACTTTTTTCACTGCACAATCCTGGCAACTGCTATTGTCTAAGTCCTGTGCCATCAAGATGTGCTTATAACCATCTAGTCCTTTGCATGCTGTTATGATACTACCACTTTTTGCACTGCACAATCCTGGCAACTGCCATTGTCTAAATCCTGTGCCATCAAGATGTGCTTATAACCATACCTTTTATGTGGTAGCAGGGACTGGGAGTTGTGTGCAACAAGCAAGAGGGGTTCCATGAGGGTGACTTTGTAGTGGAGTTTTTTGGGGAGGTATGTATACAGCTTAGCCTTCTTTGAACATCTCCTGCTTTTTGTCCAAGAGATGCTCCTCTGCATTGGGTGTTTTATGCTAATGTTTCATTTGATGCACATCATAGGTCTATCCACCATGGAGATGGTATGAAAAGCAAGATGGTATCAGGTCATTGCAAAAGAAGGACAAGGACCCAGCCCCTGAATTCTACAACATAGTGTTTGAGCGGCCAAAGGTACCTAGAACCAATTGAAAATTTCTCACATTTTAACACATACTGCCAATGTGTGAGGGCAGGTAATGAGGTTCAGGATTTCATGTCTTGGGCATGCAGGGTTATTTGACTCCACCTCTCTGATCTTATCCGGGTTGGATTTTTCACTTGTGATCTTGCTGTTTGTTAATGTGCAAAGGATGGTGGAATTGTGGTATGCAGGGAGATGCCTTAGGTTATGATGTGCTGGTAATTGATGCCATGCACAAAGCCAATTTTGCAAGCCGCCTGTGTCACTCTTGTCGACCTAATTGCGAGGCCAAGTATGGGGTCTTCTCTCTGGTTTCTCCTGCTTTCCTGCTTTGTCACATCTGTTCTATACAATACTGAGTCTTCGATCATTCTATGTTGATTATATTGAGAGGTTATTTGTTTGTGAAAACAGGGTTACTGCTGTTAAGGGCAACTATATGATAGGTGTATATACCCTCCGGAAGATTGAGTTTGGGGAGGAGCTCACTTTTGATTACTGCTGCATAACAGAGGTACCTTGCAACCAGTGGTCGAACTTTGTTCACTTCATGAAATCAGTGTGGAGAGGTTGGATTTTTTTGTTTAATGTTTGTTTCTTGACTTATCTGAGACTGAAGCAATGTTGTTGGATATGCATTTGGGTGGACTGGGCGATGACAGAGTAAGGATGAGCATGACTCATCTGTCTGTCTCTGCGGAAGCCAGGGGTGCAAGGGTAGTTACTTGTGTTATACTGGGCCAGGAGCATATGATGAGGTTTTTTCTCACTCTCTCATGTTGCTGCATGACAACAGAGAACTACTTTGTTCTGATACATTGTTTTGTTATTGTCTTATTATATTCCCAGAGATATTCTGTGATTAGAATAACTGTATGAACTTAGCCACCTATGTTTGTTGTCTTTGTTTTGGTTTATCTGGATCTGGAAATATTTCTTTTGGACACTGCATCTTAGGACCTGCTAGTGGTGAGACTGAGGATATTGTCCACTCTTTATCTTGGCTATTCCTCATGAGGACTAGCTGACATCATGACTGAGTCTATCTGTTGCATTGAGGAATATGACAGAAACTCTGCCCCCCATTCAGATGCAGACCCAAACATACCTTAGGACATTCTGGACTTCATGCTCAATGGCTTGTAAATTTTATCTCAGGTGCTGAAGGAGTATCATGGATTACTTGACCGGCACAACCTTCTGTTGCAAGCTTGCACAAGTGGGCGTGTCACTCAAAGGGAGTCAGAGGACCTCAAGCAGGCTGGTCTAGGAACATGCCTACTTCATGGCCTGCCTGACTGGGTCATCAAATATGCAGCAGGAGTTGTATGTGCACTTTTTGGCCTTCCACCATTTTTGAAATGTAGATGGGGATTGGTGTAGCCACACGTTGTGGTTTGTTTCTCCTTTACAATGTTGCAGACATGCGCATTTATTTGACTTTGCAATGTGACAAAAGAGAGAAAGGTTCCAGGCTTTACTAAAGGTAGTAGATTTAAGTATCCACGGGCTGCTTTGTAGAAGAACAGTTGGGACTATTTGTTGCTATTGACACAGGTCCACGAACTAGGTGTATCTATTTCATTCATCACACATTAGTCATTTGTGGTCAGATTCTAAAGCTGAATGTGCACTACAACAGGTTGCCTATTTGAACTTCGAAAGGCAACGGCTTCCGGACGAGCTTATGAAGGCTGAGATGCTGAAGCACACTGGCATTGAACTTGACAGGCAGGATGTTGAGGTCCAGGTATGCACTGTTATTTGGAGTGGCTACTTTACAAGCTCTTGATTAATGATTTATCATTGCTTTTCAAGTTATCTTTTCTTGAGCTCTTCAATTGCAATTCAGAATTCCCTTTGCTAAACATGGTGATTGCTCTAAGAAGTAATTGTTGTGGTGGTTTGTTGAGCAGGCAGATGGAGTATATAATCAGCGACTTCAGAACTTAGCCATCACTCTTGATAAGGTACGTCTTGAGGTTTGCAACCCTCAGCTAGCCTTGGGTGCTGGAATTATGTGCTTCATCTGACCCAGGGCCTTGGTTTCGCATTTTGATGCCTCTGCCAGTAGTAGATATTTGCACCTGTAGTGGCAATGCTGGCTTTGGTTATAAGAGCCATGCCAGCTTTTGTGTATACCCAATGTTCCTCCTAGAACCCTGGGAGTTTGAGTCTTGTTACATCCAAAGGGAAACCAACCATATTTTTGGACAATTTCTCATTTTGTATGGAAATTTTTCAATAGTGAGAGAGCTGTTCATGACAGGGTCTCACCATCAATGTGTTTGTTTGGTTGCAGGTTAGATACATTTTGACAAAGCTCTATGGACAGGCAAGCATGGCTCCTGCTCCTCTGCGTATGCTTAAACCTCTCGAGTTAGTGGACTCCATCTGGAAGGGTAAAAAGTCAATAGTTGCAGAGCTCTTGCAATGTATGGCAGTACATGCTCCAGAAGGACTCCAAGTTTTGACGAGACAAATACGGGAGCATGACCCATCTCAGAAAGGGGATATAGAAGGGAACCTTCGGAAGTCTTTACTCTGGTATGCATTCTTCTCTCCTCTTCTCGCATTTCTGTGCATCTGCAATGGCCCCCTTGACACTTTCTCACTGTAGTATTCAGAACCTGACTATTTTGTAACCACTGCAGGCTAAGGGATACTCTTCGCCAGGTGCCAGCAACTTGTGTGGGTCGACATGATGCAGCAGCAGACTTGATTCATCTTTATGCCTATACCAAATATTTCTTCACTAGTCATGTGAGCATCCTGTCCAGTTCTATCCACCCCATGTTTGACATATGTGTAAATCCATATGAGCTCAATTTGGCTATGGTGAAATGTGGCTTTCTCCCTGGTTGTGGGTCCTGTCCAAAAGATTCCTCCCAGGAGAAGCCCTCCTTCAGGAAAGTTAACACAGGCTTAAAGTGTGATACTAGGTTAACTGAGAAATATTTGCAATCTTGGAGATCAAATGGCTGATTGAGGTGGTTTCTCTGCATGACAGGATTATGAGGTTGTAGAATCTCCACCACTTTTAATCCATAGTTGTGACTTGGGACCCAAGCATGTAGGTCCTCCAGTTTACAAGTGGAGTAAGCAGTATAACAAGAACTATGTGTGGGGGCAGCTCATATCCTGGTTTTCACAAACTTCAATAGACCCTGGTGGAAGCCTGGTTCACAACTGCCGTGGTTGTCTTATGCTTCCAGACATCTCATCTTGCTATGCCAAAACTCCACAGCATGACTTCCGACGGGGCTACAGCGACAAGGACCGCAGAAAAATGATTGCTCACATGGTGAGTTTTTCTGAAGTCTTTGTTTTTGGCTCTAGAGTTTAATTTGATGGAGATCCTGCAATTGCAGATCCACTCAGTTTGATTTACATTGTTTTCTTGTTTCAGCATTTATCATATTTGCTCGTCGTTGAAGCATTCAACATTAAGCACCAACAGAAAGCATTGTTGCTGAGAGTGCAGGAAAATCAACCACAGAAGAAATGGACACCAAAGTACACCCCTGAATTGTGGAACTTTAGAAGTGATAGATGCCTCTATGGCAGCCCTATGATGGATGCAGTCGTCTCCAAGTCAAAGCTCAACAAGGAGTGCATGGAGTGGCTCAAGAGTCGTGACACTGTGTTTCATGGGCCTTGGGATGATGGACCATAACTGTCATGGGCAGCAGCTTTTCATTGAATGAATTCACCAGCCAAGATCATCATCAGTCTGAATGGGTATGTTGATGGGTTTCAAGGCTTTTGTAGTCAGTATATGTGGATTTGTCAATTTCCCTTGGCCCTCCTGGCCTATCCATTTTTGTATAGGTTGTTTCTCAATTAGGAAAAAATGGAAAAAATTGGTTCAGATCTGTCACCCCTCTTTGCAGACAGCTCATGGGGTCAAATGTGTATCATCTTTTAGTCGTTAATTAAGCACCTGACTGGCCACCACTTCTCAACATGAGAAAAAAGGGTCCAAAAATTCATCCTTATTAAAGAATGTTCAGATTTGGGTTACTCATTTGTATTCCCACATTGAATGCCTCATGTGCAGCCTGCTTGCTCTCCTTGTCTGTTACAACAGGAATGGAACTGTATGGAGTACATATCTTGTTGGATGCTGTGTTATTTCTGATGTGAGCTGGATTGTGATCTGCAGCTGGTATTTGGCAAGTCAGAAACTTGCATATGGTCATTTTTTTGCGCTAAACTACTCCAAGGTCTGTTAACTTCCTGTATCAGTGTGCATGCATGAACTGGTCAAAACTTGGAGATCTGCAGAGATAGAGTTAATATTACAGGCTGTGTGAACACTTAAAGAACATCCCCAGCTGTGCTCAGTATGTGACCTTGCAGATTCAAATTGGAGAAGAGAAGTCAAAACATACCGTTTTGGCTCAGCAAAATGGTTTTGACCCAGTATTTTTGCAGAGTTTGTTGAGGCTGTCAAAAGGCGCTCCAAAGCTGTTCACCCTGCGAGAGAAGAGTGTGATAATTATGATCTTCATGTTGCTCCCCGTTTATGAATGGCCAATCATAATGATTAGTCCAAGTGGTTTGCTAGTAGTAGCCTCCCATGTATTTGCAGTGTCGTTTTAGTTTTAGGGGCGGGGTTGTAAAAAAGTAAATAACTAAGCTTTTGCATTGAGAAATGTTTTGCAGGGTCACATACTGAGCACATACTGCCGAGGAAAACTCTTAGGGTCAGTTTCTATGTGGCCACATTACACAACTATTAGTGACAAAGTGGCATTTCCATGTCATTGGTGCCACTCGCTGAACTATTCCTTTTCAGAGATTCCTTGGGAATCAGTAATGGAAGTGGCATTTCCATAACATAATATTATTGCTATACCTGCCTGCAGAACTACTATTGTTTTGAGATTCCTTGGCCCTTTTTAACTCCATCCTCCCACCAGAATTTTGTAGCATCACTATTTCCTTCTGTACAAGCATGTGCCAGTTAAATGAATAGGCTTGCTATTTTGTTGATTCCTTAAGCTTTTCTAGTTGGTCCTCTCAACTATGCAAGAGACTTCATTAGCATCACCACTTTCCTTTTGTATTAGCATGTGCGAGTGAAATGAATGGGTTGCTACGAGTGGTACACTATTGTGACATTGTCAGATGCCCAAACGGTTTTAAAGGTGGAATGGTCACTAGCAATATATGCACATGATTACGCAAAGACCAGTGTTGGCCGGTTATTCAATAACGGCCTGGGTAGCAACCAGGGTCTGGGTATCATGTAACCTACTTGCTGGTTCCATTTACAAGAAATACCTGCCCAAGAACCTACCCAGCCTCCTATTAGGATTTTAGATACCTTGTAAATACTCTACTGGTAGGGTATTATTTTTTCCAAAATCAATACACTCTTGATAGCCTAATGGGGACTAGTCACTCTTACTTGGGTTGGTTGTTTTCATCCATATTTTTCATCCATTTTACCTTTTTTTTCATCCAAGCACCTCCATCCATTTAGGGTTTCACTTTTTGCCGTATACCTAAAACCCTAAACCACAAGTCCCTCTCTCATGTGTCACTTCCAACTTTGCATTTGGCAATTCTTTTCTACTTGCTGTTGGGACGGATTGTCGTGTTTGGCTACAATAGCCAACAAACGCAACAATCTGTCCCAATAGCTATAATGGTTATTTGTGAGACCTTTGAATGCTATTGTGAACATTAAGAATGCATATTGAGGTGTTGTTGGGGTTGGCAATGGCAGATTTTCCTTTCAACTCAAAACAATCGAATTGACACACCCATAAATAAGTACTTCTCCCCCCCCCCCCCCCCTCCCCCCCCATTGTGTCTCACTTATGTTTGTTGTTGTTATTTTTGTCCTTTTTTTGTTTGGTGTCATCCTTGAGGTGTATGGAACTAGATGTGTAATGTTGAAGTTGTGTTATAGAAACAAACTCACTAAATAACCCAAAAAAACTCAATGTTAGTTTCTAAACTAGATTTTAAAGGTTTTTTGTTTTTTCCATTGTAATTTAAAATCCAAATGGTAAATCAAACTTAAACATTCGGTTTGAATGTGCATATGCATGAAGGTTTTGGTTGTAATGATGTTCATTTGGAATTAAAGAATTCAATTGAGAATTCTAGGCTAGTAGTTGGTTTGATTTTGACGCCAAGTGGACCAAATGCATTTGAAAACATTGCAACACCCAATGATTTGGATGAAGAAGTAGAAACTGCATAGGAAGTTTTGAAGGCTCAATTCATCTTGAATAAAAATGCATGGGTCCCTCATTGCAAGTTGTCTCTAACTTGGCATTCTTTTGTGGTGAATGATGGTAGTAAGCCAAATCCTATTTTGCTTCAAACTATGTGTTGTGTGATTTGCCTTTTTGTTTGCCAAAGTTACAATGCTAGTAATACCACCAAAAGGAGGAAAAACATGAATTCTTACAACCAACAACATGGGACTACTTCTATGAAGAAGTATATCTTAAGTGAACATCTAGCCACTTGACACATGTGTAAAAGTGTTAACGTAGCTTTTGATTTAGAATAGTTACATTGGGAAAAGTCAAAAGAAGATTTGTCATTGGTCATGGGGCCCTCATAAATCACTTTGGGAATGGTAATCCTTATAAGAAAGACGATGCACAACAACAAAAATTTCAGTGATGAACTTGGTCATGTGTTAAAATCCCCAAGTTGTGTTTTTGAGCAGTAAGCAAATAGTTCAACATGCCATTCCTTCATTGGTGGCTAAAACCATGGAACAGTCTATAATTCTAACTTTGGATTCATGTGTTACAACAATAATATTTTTTTATTTATGGATGTTTAAATTTGAACATGACACATTTGTTTTTGTGATTATTTTCATAAATTCACTATGGGTGTCTTGTCATGTCACAATGGGACTTTTTGAAGCCACTTCAATATGTTTGAAATTGCAATGGCAATGTAGGTCAAGGATTTCCAATCATCATACAATTTAATAAACAAATTAATTACCTATGTGAAAGATGAGGGTGGAAATTTGTCCACCTTTGCACAAGCTCTTATTTCAATTGTTAGCTATGGTATACTTTTGGGACTTGTAGTTCCTTAGCAAGGGTTGTGTGTTTGACTAACAAAGCATGCCAATATGCTTGTAATGATAGTAAAGTTTTTGTTGGTTTGAAGGAGGTTAGCTTGAAGGCCACTCAATCTAGTTTGCAAAAAATAATTACATGGATTGAGAAGTTTGACAAAAAGCGTAACGAATTTGGCATAGGTCATGCCTTGATAATAGGTTTTCCCTTTGAAAACTAAAAAAATTGGTGAAAATTAGGTTCGCTAGCAAAGTAATTATGTCAGGAAACCTTCGAGCATTGTGATGCTCTCAATCTATGTTATCGGAGGCAAGAAATTCAAGAATTAAAAGGTCATATATTAGATGCACACACACGGGCAATTTTTTAAATGGTTGTTAAAACCATGTTTCTTGTTATGAAACAATGTATCCTCAATCAAACCCAAATATATTTAGTTACTTTTTGGTGCTACATTCATATTCTTCCTTTGTTTGACACCGGTCTATGATATAGAATATGCATAACATTCTAGGATTTCACACAATTGGTACCATTTTTCTTCTCATATAAAACAACCATGATAAAGAATTAGAATCCTAAAATGTGAAATGTGTGATTGAGAAATGTGAAAAGAATGAAAATAAGAATAATGGACAAAAATTGTTTTAAAAAAGATTGTTTGATAACTAACCTAGGCACTATATTGTCTGATTTTCAACAAGGTCTTGCAAAATTGACCCTTATGCATACATAACAACTAATTATTACATATAAAAAAATAAAAAAATTGATACCTTTATTGGTTGATTATTTCAAAAAATTGATATTAAGCAGGTCTTAAAAATTTTGAAAATTTTGATACCCTGCGTGTAAATGAAAAATTGAATTCTTTTAATAACCAATCCAATGGATAGTGAAAAAAATCAAGAACTAAACAACACTAGTAAAAACCAACCCAATTTTTCTTTCCACCTTCCTTTTACTTTCAGACTTCTTTTGCCATCATGTTTGCCTTTAAGGTGTTTCCTTAAATGGATATTGATCCACCCAAAAATAAATTTGACCTTTAAATTTTTATCAAGCCAATTTTTTCTTTTGTCCATAACACTTTATTGAAGCTCTTATGTTTTGCAATATTTTGATGATATGTTGTTTTTTTTCATTTTGCTACATTTCGTCAAAGTGCAATTTCCAACACACATTAGCTTCTTTTTTGTTTTCCTTTTTTTTCATAATACTTTTATTATTTTTTGTTGTCATTTGTATGTTTTTTTTTTCTTTGTGTGTGCAAGTGTTGATAGTTCTTTTTATTTTATTTTTCATTTCCAAACTTGCTTTCCTTCAATTTGTGTGAACATGAAAATCATGGCTTCCAAATTTTATTTTAATTTTTTACTATAATGTGTTTTTTTTTCCATTTCATTCTTTCTTTAAAAAAATTCCTTGTTTTTGTCTTTCAATGTTGTGTAATAATGACCTAGCTTCTACAAAGCTTTGCACAAAAACTTATGAACCTTAGTTTGAAGGTTTATTTTAATTAATACAACCAATTGAACCAACTATTTGATGTTGAACCTTCTAGATTATGGTTTACACCATCTACTCCTAATTTTGTTGTGACATCTATTCCTAATTATGTTGTTATATCTTTACATGTCCTTATTTTTATTATGTAGGTGTTGGCCTTTTAAATATGGTCTAATGCTAGATCTAAAATTTACCTACAACTATTTAACTTTCTTCAATCTCTTTAGATTTTTTGAATAGATGCCAATGTTGTATTATTTGAAAAAATTTACAACCTTACAATTTTCTTGTTATTGATGATTTTGGGATCCATTTTCCAATTGATGGTTATAGTAATTGAATTTTTTGTCCCAGTTATGATATTGTTGCAGCCAACTATAATGTGATTCCTTCCATTGATGATGAATATGTTCCTAACAAGGTATTTCTAAAGTCCCAGTTTCTTGATTAGATGAAAGAAATTTGGATAATGATAATGGAGGTGGCTATAGGGTTAACAAACATGCAAAAATTTGGGCAAAGGATGCATTTGATGAATGGTGGAAATTTCGAAGCTATGACACAAAAAAATCTATTGCAAACTATTATGAGAATGAAAATATTATAATGTGGCGCATTAATATGTTTTCATTGTTTGTTTTTCAATTTGTGAAAAAAAATGGGAGTCTTTACCCTCCAATTAGGTAAATATACTAATTTTTAACTTTTTGAATTATTTTTGTCTTGATGTTTTATGTTTGAATTTTCATTTTTTTATTTTTCAACTATGTGCTTCAATGTTGTTGTATGTTGAAATTAGGGAGGGGACATAAACTCCTTTTTTAAGCATGACCTCAAATATTCTTTTTTCAACTATAGCATTGTTAGACTTCTCATAATAACCCTATTCATGGGTTCTTGTCAAGAACATACACAATATGTTTTTCTCCTTTCTTAAAGGCAAGATTACATTCCTCCATAACTAAATCTTCAAGCATTCATTTAAGTTGTATACCTTATTGTCAATAATATTTCATGAACACCATTAATGACATTGAAAAATACATGTTTCAAAAAGTGTACAAATTGGGTGTTGCCTAGTGTTGGCCATTCCTTCCAAGTTTTAGGATGGTTCTCAATCCACTTCCAAGTTATAAAACTTGTACAGGGAGGACCAACTCCTGCTAAAACCAAACAATAAACAAGACCATGTTATTTGAGGCTATTGTTGTGCCAACCACAATGGCACACAATTTATTTTTTTGTTATTTTACATTTAAAGAAAACTTTGGTTGATTGCAACAAACTGCATTAATAACTATTTTATTTAAAACCCATATCCCATAAATAATTATTGTTCATTATCCATGTTCATTTACAAAAAAAAAAAAACAATTATAATAATCAAGTTTAATAACCTTTAAAATTATTACTCTTGGATCAACATTTCAAAATTATCAAGGGTTACATTATGTGTAACTTGTCTAATTACAATAAAATGTTGTGGAGATGTCTATAGACAATTACTTTTTGGCTTGTCGCACACCATGGACATGCTTGAAATTTGTCTATGAAGGTATCCCAATCACCCTTGTTTGCACCCATGTTACAAAATTTGCAAGTAGTTCGTTGTTGAGAGAGTATTGGATACCCAGTCACACAACACATCTCACTTTCCGCCTATCAACCATTCACATTGCAAAACACATGATTGCTAAAAAATCCAGGTGCATAATTACATCTCAATTTATTTAAAGTATGTTAATGGCCCTTAGGCATTCACATGGTTTTGGGTGCACTTAACCTTCCAAATTACAATTCATGAAAACATAATGGTTTTAAAGGAAGGTGGTTATGTTCCAATGTGGGTGGTACATGCCTATAACTAATTATAAACCATCATACCTTACTTTGAATGACATGTGGATTTTCCTATTTTGATTGGAACAATGGTTGATGTTTTCATAGGAACTAAAATTTTCAAATGCAATTTATGATTGTAATTGGCAATATAGGTCATTTGCAACAATACAAATCAAACAAAAAATATAATTAAGTCATGTATTTAATTGATGGGGCATTCACATTGGCCAAAAAAATGTTGGGCTCCCACTAGTTGGGAGCTCTAGTTTTTTTATAATTAATGTTAATGTGTGTTTTGGATCACACATTTTTCTAGTTGTGTTTTTTGCAATTAGGAAAAACATAGTTTCAAAACTTGAGAAGTGTTTGGAATAGTGCAAGGCAATTGCAAGAGGGCATGTGAGGCTATAAGTGATTTTTTTACCCACAGTAAGTTGTTAAAAAAAACTTTGGGCATGCCGAATGTTTTGATTTTTCTAGCTTAAACAAAAGTTCCCTTTGAACTTTTTTTTGGTCACCCTAAACAAGATGTCCTTTGCAAAAAAATTTGAATGTTTGAACTTTTCTCTAATTTGATTTAGGTGTGACAACAATTTTACTTGGTTTTTTTTTCCATAATTATGTCTATGCAATTAGCCACTATGTACTATGATTTATATTTACTGGGATTGATTTAGTATCATTTGGGTAAGGTTTAAGTGTTTTAAGGTTTAAAGTGGTGAGTTTTAGTTGATATGTCTACAAGTTTTTTAAAAAATATTGTGTTTTTGAAACATAGATTTGATTATAAATGTATCCAAAGGCTTTAATATTGTTGTTTGACACATTTGGTTATTTGGATGTGAATATGAAAACTCAAGTTCCCACCACCGCATTAGGGTTTTGTGGTAATATGATGTTTTGAAGTAACTTGTTGAAAAATAAAATTTGATGCTAGCCTTTTATTGCCCGTATGTTGATTATTGGGAAGACAAGATTATTACCACGTTGTGGTTAAAACTATAAATAGGGCCTTAGTTTTTTAAATGTGTTAATTGTATGCCTATGTACTATAGGTGCAAGTAAGGCCTATGTGAACAAAAATATGGCTAATCAACACCATTGGAATGAAGCCAAAACAATGTTTCAACCATAGGGGTTAGTGTGAATGTCTTGTGAGTTGCACAACTTACTCAAAATCACCAAAACAATGAATAGTTCTTGAACTTACAAAAAAACATGTTGATTAATATAGTATAAACACTATAACATACTAGTTCAATATTCATGGGACTTTCATTTTTAAAAACATCTTGGACTTCATAGATCAAGCCAATATAAAATAGGTTTGTTATACAATGCAACATGTGTTAGCATTCAACATAAACAAATCTTTCATCACTTAATCAAACATGGCTTGAACTACATGATATTGCAATATTCTGAATTTTTGTGCATATTCTTACTTATGTATGCATTCTTCAAACATGTATATATATTAAAGCATTTTTTATATGGATATAATTGTCATGTCTTGCCCTTTGTGATTGGGGTGCATTAATAATTGGTTGAAATTGTTGGGACCTTCATTGTGTGCTTGTGAAAATGCTTAGGCAAGCTAAGGATTGAGGCAAAAGAAACCTCAAGACTTTATGGGAAGGGTTTTATGAAAAAGTCACTTCAATAGAATGGTAAAATGGGGAAGTCAGGATGAACTTCCAATATTTTCAAAACTATTTTGGATCCTAAGACTCCCAAGATGTGTGACATGCTCATGTAACACAATTGAAAGAAGAAAATTATGTCTATATTAAGTAATATTGATATCATTGGAAATATATCAAGGAGGTTTATAAGATAGTAGGCTCAAAATTCCTATTTAGATGCACTTTTCAAAATGTTTACCTTTACATTTTGAAATATCAAATGTTTCCTAACTTGCATGGAGAGGAATTCTTGAAAGGTTAATCTACATAAGTTTTACAATTTGCCATTGGAATACATAACATTCAAGGATACTTATTTGAAAAAAAAGAAGAATAGTGCTTACTACAAGACTAATATATTTAAAGATAAGCCATGAATTGGACTCAAACCACATTCAATCCCTTTTTAATTTGTTTTGTTCGCATGAGGGTTTGAAGGAATTAGTAAAGTGAACCAATGTGTTGTTGATGCATCATAAATATCTTGTCCTTCCCACATAATTACAAGGAGTTAAAAGTGCAACCAAGGTTCATGAAGCTTCATGGGAATTGCCATATATGTATACAATGGTAACCCTAAGGGACACATTATAAAAGGATATCAAAGGTATGGTGATGAGTGAATTAAGACACATGTAGGCTTTCTTGAGGGTAAATTGCATGAAGCAGTTTATGGGTGAGACTTTTGATGACATGTTCACAAGCAAAAGGTGAGTTCTTTAATGACTATTATATCATTTTTAATGTGCTTCATAAACTTAATGTTGGATCATGACCAAGGATGGGGCAAAATAAGTAATAAAAAATTGGAACATGAAAACATGGTGAAGATGTAAAAGATCAAAATTGTCACATGACCATATGTGAAAAAAAAGATGCATTCTATATAGTCCAAGCATGCATTCACAAACCTATTGGGAATTGGGTTGTTTAAAGAGTTTTCAATATTGAAACTTCAAATCTTATCCAAATTATATGATACATAGATATTGAATTACAAGAACCCAAGGTTAGTTAATACTTTACAACCAAAAGTAAAATCATTTCCTAACCTTTAAGTTCAATTGAAATGAAAAGTGTTTCAAAACATATCAATTATTGAAAACACAATTTCAATGTAGAAATCACGTTCAAATTGGGATTTTGATATAGTTGTTTTAAAAAGTAAAACAATGTAATGGGCTTCAATTTTGAGATTGGTTATGCTTCCCATGAGTTATAAATGTTATGAAGTTTTGGAAAAACCATTTGAAAATTTTAGGAATTAGGCATTTTAGAGTAATCCCACGAGACCTCTAAAAGTCATTTTATAGGGGAACAATGGCTCATACGTGGATTTATTTAATTCATGATGAATCCTACTGCTTCTAATTTGACTCAAATTCCACTAAACATTTCTTTCATTCATTTTGTGTAGGTGAAGAGGCTAAGGATTTCAAGAAACAATACAATATTTTGTTGTTGTAAGATTCTTATTGCTTGAGCTCAATTTGCAAACATTTAAGGAATGTTTCCCTAGTGTCATTAAATGTCTATTGCAATCCATGTCAAGGAATTCCCATCCCAAAAAAGCATGGGACAAAAATGGATTGCATCACTTTAATGATAAATTGAATCATTATCTTTTATCCAATTGAAAATATGTGTAAATTAATTAATTTGAGGAATTTTTGGATGAAATATGATTTAAATGAGCTATATTCCCCAACTATAGGTTTCCAAAAGGTTACGAATCTAAGAATTTACAATTCATAGTTTAATGTGTTGAGTTGAGTCAAAACTCACCTTGATGGCCCATACCCATGACTTTTTTTCAAAACATCTATGCAATGGAGTAATGTTGCTTCCAAGGGATGACAAGTTCATGATTATTCATAATGTCATAGATTGAAACCAAATAACATTAAACACAAATATCCTTACTTATTATACACAAAGGATTTGAGATTAACATGTTAACAAAGTAATATGACATTCACGTGTCTTCAAGATTTTGTGACTTGAAATGAATTGTGAAGTGCTACGAAACATTCCTTAAGCTTGTGAATCCTTGGCTTCGAATTCTTTCATGACAATTAATGCCATTTTGCAAACCCAAAAGGAACACTACTTAATATCAAAGTTCCAAATGGGAACCTTTTATTGGGAATGAAATATATTCAATTATACCATGGTCAAAAATGGTTGATGGTGGTACAATACACCCAATCTTAATTATGAAATGTCAAAGATAGATGTAGACATACACACACACACACACACATATAGGAAACAAATAAGAAATTCTTATAACAAAGGAAAAATATACAACCTTAGACCATGACCATGGGCCACTACCCAAGGGGGGCCTAAGGCTAATGGACCAATAAATTTGAATTATTCAATTTGTGACATGGCTTAATACAAGGCCCAAATATGGTCCAATAAAGAGTGGCAAGTTTTTGTGTTAAGTTAAATGTTGTCTAATTCATGTGTGTAAGGGTACTACATATGCCCTAATATAATTTTTTTTTTTAATTGTAAAATTTTGGCAATAGACAATGTTATGCAATGTGAATGTGTGTTTGTTGTAATGAGTAGCAAACCATTAAGACTGAAAATTAACGGTATCAAAATAATGGACAAAAATAATCATAAATATTTCCATTATTATCACAATGAACAACATGCCAAGTTGCCAAACATTGTCCATTATTCACATGTATTATGAATTATATTACAAACAATAAACAATGGGAATGCAAAGTTATAGGAAAAGATGTCCTATAGCTCATGTGCAACTTATGAAATTCAAAATAGAAAGGAAATAGTTTACTAATAGTAGTATAAGGCATGGGAAAATATCAAATGAAGGTCAAATTGCAATTTCAATTTGATGATCAAAGGTTTGGTGAATTTTACAAAGCAAAAGAAAGCTTCACAAAAGCACCTAAAGGTGAAAACATGTTCATTATGTGAGTTTTGAGAAGAGGTTCCCCAAGATGTCATCATAAGGGGCATCACGTCTTTTAATGAAAACTCATGGGATTTCAACCCTTGAAAGAAAATGTTTAAACCAAGTAATTTTGCTAGCCTTGGAAAGTTTTTAATGTTTGGACTACGTAATATAGTGCCCCCCCCCCCCGCCCCAAAGACCAAAAACAATGAAGTAAATCTTATTGCTAATTACAAATTTCTTAAGATCCAAGAAATAACTTGGCATGGTGGAATTAACCCTTAAAAATCCCAATTCAAAGATTTTATGTCCGTTTTCCAAAGTCTAGTAAACATAGTTTGAAAACTTTGGTTACTTTTATCAAGAGATGGAATAAATGACAAGAATGGTACCACTTGTGGCTTAAGTGAGTTGCATTTTTTATTCATCCAATTCATGTATTGAGGATTCAAATATGTATTTGCCAAATAGGGGTTGTGTTAAATATTGAATTACATTATGACCCTTACCTTGGGTGCCATGAACTAATTTTGGGCTTGCAACTAACACTTTTGGCAGACATTGAAATTTAAGCCAACTCTAATTTGAGACCCCTCCAAGTTGGAAAATTCCCTAATATATCGAGGGAAATGTAATAATTATCAATCATATGTACCTACTATAGTGTGACCTACATACTCATATATAAACTAATGCTCAATGCAAAATTTCAATCCATGTTGAGTTCGTGGTTAGTCCAATATGAATTCCAATTTTGAATATGGTTTAAATCACAATAGATTGTTCATTTAGTACTTGCTTCATTCACGAGTCTATAATAAAGGATCAAAAGGTATGATGTCAAAATTTTCAACTATTTTGAACCCAATCAAAAGGATTTAACAAACATGTTCAAAGTTTTTTGCATTGTCTTCTAATTAAAGGTTTCCCAATACCATTTGGTGAACCTCAAAATGTCTAGGCCTTTTGACATAATTAAAGATAAGGGTCCCAAATGGACCTAAAATTATGCTATTGAAATGTGATGAAACAATGGGATTTTTTTTGAAATTTGAGTGGTATTTGAAAGACATAAAATACATTGGGAATATAAGTATAGATATCAAAGCAAAAGGCATGATCATGCCCATCTCCTTTGATCCCTAAATTTATGTCATGACAATTAAGAAAAGATATAATGATAATATTGACCTCTTTTTTATAGGGGAGAAAAAATCATGACCCAAGGTCCATGACTAAAGCAAGGGGCAAGAAAAGTTGCACCAAGAAGGTGACCAAAGGCTTGGTATGAGGAACAAGGTTACAAAGCCATAATATAGGCATGAATGAGGTGTGTGAATGCCTTAAAGTGAGATTCCCCAAGGGATCACAATTGATTTTATTTTTTCTCATTGAGGTTCATCAATATACTTATGAAGAGAACACATGATGTCCATTAGTGGTATTTTTTTCAATTTTATTATGTTGCGTCATTGGTTAGTATCTCAAGAGGGATTTAACATCAAATAATGGTGATATGTTTGAAGAACATGTCTAAATAGTCTT
The DNA here is from genome assembly GCA_963921925.1 of Sphagnum tenellum. Lineage (NCBI taxonomy): Eukaryota > Viridiplantae > Streptophyta > Sphagnopsida > Sphagnales > Sphagnaceae > Sphagnum > Sphagnum tenellum. The sequence continues at coordinate 11,358,808 of OY998150.1, forward strand.
AAAACTGCATAGAATTGGTACCAAATTAAAATCGGAGTCCAAATGGGGTGATTAAAAAACATTGGTGATATTTTTGAGAAAATGGGAACATTTAAATAAAATATTCCCTTTTCAACATCTTGCACCAAAAAAAGTTTATGATATCCATAATTCATATGATGCTTCCAAGGTGACCTCTTTTTATATTATAATCATTATCATATATGTTATGTTGTCCATGCTAATAAGGAATGCATATAGTTGAACTTGATTAAACTAATTGTTTAATGAGTTAATACATGGTCTTATCTAATTGGGTACCATACATACAAAATTGTGATTGAAAAGTTTGTTAGATGTTGCAATCTTAAACTTGGGCTTGTGACCAAGGTTTTGGGCATAAAGAAAGGAAATGGGTTGGGAATGAGGCCAATGCATGTCATGCTTCAAACATACACCCAAGGTGAGGAAAATGTGTGAGAGGGCAACTTAGGAACGACTCCTATGATTGGCAAGCACATTCACATTGTGAAGTTGGGTTCCCATGGAGTTCGTAATATTTTCACTCAAGGCAAGGTTTGAGGATGAAAATTTTGATTTCATCAAGTGATCTTTACATAATTGGAAAAGTTTTGATGCAACATACAATTTTGATAAATTTGTAATGTAAATAAATAAAATCATGGACCAAAGTTATGGCCATTTGAATAATCATGATGGAAGAGAGAATTTTGATGCTCACCCATTCAAAATATACTTTGGAGGACCAAATGATGTTCCCCAACTGACATTAGATTGAGGGGATTAATATAGTTGGAAAAGTTTTTATTGATGGCTAGAAAATAAAACTTTGAATCATCCCTATTTTATGTGCTTGAAAACTTTGGCAAAAATTGAGTATCCAAAGTTGGCAATGTTGAAATACCCTTTTTTTTCAAAATTAAAGAAAAACAATTAGGATCTAGCATTCCCTCGGGAAGCTATATAGTGTATTATAGGGGTGATGTTGCCATTTTTAAGGAATCTAGACCATGATGACTAGTTTTGTGAATACTTGTGAGCCTTTGGAATATGCTTTTCTTGGAAATTTGCATTAACAACCTCCTTTTGCCTAGTTGTGTAGATTGAAGTTATCAAAAGTTCAATTTGAAATCAAATGAACTTGTCTAAGGACCTTTATCCCAAATCTCTTACCACCTTTGTTGAGTTGTGAGGAGCTAGGGAATGTCTTTTAACTTTTGCATTCCATTACTCAAGTTGAAGTTGGGTCCAATATATTTTGATTGATGTCACTCATGACAAACTTAGGGGTGTGTGACTGAAAAATATAGTGCCACAAACTATTTTATAATGCCTTCATGTGAACTTTAATCTAAAAGATATTTTTGCAAAAATCCATATGATTTGTGAAGAAAAACAAAATCATCCAAAGTTTGAAATTATTGGCCACTCAAGTATAAGCTGAATGCAAATGTATTGGTGTTCTTTTAATATGTTTATTGTTATGAAGAGAAAGAAATTATATCAATTTAGCAAAATATGGGCATCAAAGTTTTCCTTTTGCCATGCCCATTGAGGAATTTTTAGCTATAAATGCCATGTTCAAAGTGTCCTTGCTAAATAAGTTTGAACAATCTAATAAGGGGGAATATTACCTTGCAAGACATACAAACGAGGCTTGCTGCATATATTGTTGTCCCACAAGTCTCACATGAACGCATAGGTAAAACACGTTCAACCTATATACATTGAGGTCATCACAAGATGAATAAACTTTACATCGCCCAAGATTTCTTTCACTTTATGAAGCAAAAATTTGGATAATTAAGACATTCCACAACCATGGATAAATCAAAAAAATTAAATTAAACACACTTCACCTCCATGAAAGTTTTTTATCACACATATTTTGGATTTGATATATGAAATAGGATCCATAGGTGTTATGTTAAGATTTTAAAGGTAAGTACAATCACTTGTTGGTCCATGCTTAATTGAATAACCCAATCACGCAACTTTTCTCTTGCATCCTCTATATTGATGCAAAAACTTTGTCAGTAATGACATAAATTACTATTGCACTACAATTGTTTAAATAACTTGGTGACTCTAGTATGAGATGAAATAAGGCTTATTTTCATGTTGATTGAAAAAATAATATAATCAATACTTGACATGGGTCAATTTTGGTTGAGTTTACCTTCAATGCAATGTCTTTTTGGAAGTTGAAAGTCATGTGGTATGTCACTACAACTTATAATGTTGCTATTGAAAGATGTTTTCCCATCTTGATCATCAATAACCTCATCGATGTCTAGAAAACAATTCAAAAACACAAATGCCATGTCTTGCCAACCTAGCTGCAACAGAATAAGATTTATGATTGGTTCACAAGTAATTGTTAAATTAGAAATATTTATTTTATGAAGACAAAAAAAATAAATAATATGAACCTGTTTGCATGCCATGGCTGCTTCATGAAAAGCCTTGTCAGCAGGTATGGTCCCGATGTATCGTAGAAGGGAAATGCTAATTTTGGTTGTTATTTCACATAAACCCTGTGCAAATCCCTCCCTCTTATCATATTACAATAAAATTATTCTTGTGATTATCACAAGTTTACATAGAGGAATATTTTCACCTAATTGTAGAAATGGCAAAGACAATGGAACATAATGACATTTAAGGAAGGTGGGGGGTCTATTGGTTGTATGTTTGTGCCCAACATTTTAAATTAGGAACTTGGATTTCCCCCTTTTTGTACCACATATAAATCACATTTTTTATGTGACAATCCGAATTCACTAAACTTTAATAATAGCTAAGTACTACAAGTGCGAATGCGGTCCACATGGTTGACTCCTTTTTATTTTTTCATGAAATACAACAAATGGATCTTGCTTTTGTTATAGATGTGACTTTTGTTACACATGGGAATCCATATGTAGATGGAAATTTTCCACAATCAAAACCAAGGCTATGAATACCCTAGGTTCCCATGGAATCATGGGTATGTATGTGTATATTATATTTATCACTATGTAATAACCATAATTGACAAAAAATATTGGTGTTAAACTTAGATCATATGTAGTATACTACTATTGCTACTATTAAAAAGAAAGTAATGGTGACAATTTGAGGATCGGACATCGAACCAAGCATTTGATCATGAATGAAGGAATTGGATTAAGAGTTGTATCGACTTGTGCGTAGTTTGATCTAAGTGATTCCAATCAAACACAATTTAAACTAACTAATTGGCATCTTCCCATTTGCATTCCCAAATCATAAATTATGGTCCCCAAATTCACCAAAAGTGAGATTAAATATTTAAAGAAGGCAAAAAGCTTGACAAAAACCAAACCAAATGCAAAAATCATAGTCTATTTCTTCACTATATTATTAAAAATTTGGTGTAATAACTGAGTTCAAATTGTCTCTAAAATTGTCATGTTCATAATTTGCACCCCAAGTGACTTTTTTGGGCATCATTAGCCCCACGTTACATATTGATATTTCCATTCCACATCCTCGTGGTCCATTGTGGCCTCTTAATAATATTTGGTTTATTTTAGCAACTCTAAAGTGAATACAACATAATTTTTACAATATTTCTATTGCATGACCTATTTTGGCTTTGACATTTTTCAACTATAAATTTCCACTCTTTGCTTTCCCATGCTTTAAATTAGCACAATAAATTGTCATCTTTATAGAAAAATTCCTACAAACCTTTGGACATGTACACTATTCAAAACAACTAGGTATTTGTAAAATGATCAAAAACATTATGTTGAATTAGACATTACATAATAAACTTATCGTCACTAGTGTAAATAAGGTGAAATTGCTTAACCTTGTACTTCCTATTGTGATACATCTATTTGAAGTATCATATGATCTAGAAGTCTTTGCTTATGTTTTGCTCAATCAACACATTTGGAATATTCTTGAAGTAAAACATGGAAATTTGAAAAAGGAGCAATACTTAATATTTAATATTCTTGTCTTCATGTGTGCATGCAATCTTTAGGTATTGTCATTCATACCCTTATATGATTAATAAGCCACCTCTTGACCTTTTTTTCATTTGTAATTTGGCAATTTCTCCCTCTAGACACTTTGATTTTAGCTACCCCTATACATTATGCATGCATTGTTTTGTGGACATAATCAACAAATTACTCAATTGAAGATCTATTGGACACATGGTCAAGTTTTTTTAGTTTCTTGCACATGTTACAAGGTTGGTTGCACCTCCCTTCTTGAACTTACTAGATTCCCAATGCCTTGTGGGTTTTCTTAATGTGTCCAACACATCAATGTTTTGACATATATGAGAATTTGATGTATTGGACTTTTACCTTCATGATGTCATGCCCATTATCCTTATTAGATGGTCAAACCATTCACATTCACTTGGAATCATATTCTACATGAACTCGAATTAGTTTTCGCTCTCTTTTAAATGGAGAAATTTAACACAGGAGGAGCACATCATAAAAAAAGAAAAAAAGAAAAAATTGTGCTAGCTCTTTGGTCTAAAAGTAGCCATGGATAATGGGTCCTTCAAACATTTTTCTTTGGCTAGTCCATGGTTTAGGTGACAATGTCAAAGGGTTTAAAACATTTCCAACTTCTTTGTATACAAATTCAACACAACATACTAAACTCTGAGACCATTATCCATGTCAACTAAGGTTAAATTAAAATTTGTGTCTTGACTTTGATGTTTGTGCCTTTAAAAAATCATTTAAGATTTTTGATAGTAAAAATTAAACAATCAATATCTAGATATAACTATGGAAAATGTTGGGGTGGACCCCATAAGAAAATGCCATGCATGGGATTGTAACACAAGTTGGTGTGCAAGAAAATTCATGAATATGCAAATAATGAAGATTACAATGTGATCAAGGGGATCACAATATATTGATCAAAATGAACTACCAAACAAATAAGCAAAATTTCACTTGCACAAAAATTGTAGAGGTGCTAACACCACACCACCATGCTACCATGTTAATAATTTAACACAAGGATTACCCTAAACTATTAGATGAGGACAATGATGTGATATACCCACCCATACAATGCAAATTTGGGCATTTTGACATTGATTCTTTTAATTTATTGAAGTTCATGTACCACATCTAGACATGATGTACCCTATACTTCCAAGTCAAGAAATAGTCATGTCAACAAACACAATATTGTTATTACAATGCCAACTTTGGACCTCACATTGGATTGGTGAAGACATTTCATATAATTGGTCAATAATAATAGGGTGGAACAAAATTGGCAGCTCATTTGTAATTGAACAAATACAAAAGGATTTTTTGCATGTTTAATGTTAATCAAGGGGGAATGGATGTGATGGCCAAATGGTATTTGTAGACATTCATAATAAATTATTTTTAAAAAACTTGGTAGGTTTTACCCTTCGTTGATTCTAGTGAGCTTCTTGAATTAGTTATATGTTGCATATAAAGGATTTATGAAACACTTTTCCTTCTTCAAGCAAAAAAGTCTTTCAAAACCTTTTTTTTATGCGTCCATATCCATGTGATTTAATCTTATATTACAAAACATTTAGTTATTATATATACACATAAATTATTGGTTATATATACATCTTGAGGTGGATTTGATGAGGTCACATCTAAATTTTTGTCATTGTGACAAAAAAATTGTACAACTTTAGAAGTTCCTTATAAATGACTTGGTTTAAAAAGGATTTGCCAATAGTTTTTTACATTGTGTTTTGATGTATGAATTCATTGTTAAATAAGTTTCATTTTGTCATTTGCACACATAAATTGAAATGAATTATAATTGAAAGTTTTTAGAACTATTAAAATGTTTTTGTGACATTCATTTGTGTTCCCACCTATAACATGCTTTCATATAGGACATCCACGCTAATCAAAAGTTCATGGTTGGACGTTATCTAGAATACAAGTAGGATGGACCAAATGCATGGATATGCATAAAGGCATTTAAATTACCTGATGGGTGGAAATAGAGCGTAATAAAGTAAAATGCACAATGGCAAGTAATTTTTTCAATTCCACCAAACCTATAAAATTCAAAGACACTATAATTATTCTTTGCAATGAATTTTTTATTTGTTTAAACTGATAAGATGCCATCATCATTTTGCACCATCACTCTTTATTAATGCACATGCAAAAAACATTATTCACAATCCGTGGTTGTTAAATTTTTTTGTATAATACATCATGTATGGGGACTAAATTTTCAAATTAAATGTTGTTAAGTAATGGACATGAACCATCTACATCCATTTTGTACAATTTGACATTGTACAATTTATTGTAAGTTATGTTGGAGATTTTAAAAGGATGTTGTGTGCACATGGGTGAACGCAATTGTCTATATGTGTGGTGAATGTATTCACAAGTTGTTGAAGGATGTCCTTGAGCTTCTGTAACAAAAACATTTTTTTATCATCAGTTTCCTTGTATGTGAAACTAGTTGATGGCCACATACATTATAAACAAACTATCATGATTAGCAAGAAGTTGTGCAAAATAAACCCTCACAATTTCTTTGGCCTATATTGAGAAAGGTAGTGAATTGTTTCCATTCAAATGACTATTTAGAGTTCAAGAGTTGCTAAAATTTTAGACAATGTACATAGAAGACACATGGTTATTTCTATGTTCAATTAAAAGTAAGAAAAAAAGTTTGTGTGAGCAAGAAGGATAGGGGCTCATGCTTGCATAGTTTGTTCTAAGGAAGGGTCACCATCAATGGAATTGAGAAGTTGACTTGTTGCAAGAAAACATAGCTCCCATGCAGGCTCATTTAGGGGTATTCCATGTTGTGTAATCACAACTATTGCATCCAAACACTATTTTTCCTCCCCCATGAAAAAAATGTACAAGAGATCAACAACCCAATTTTGTTTCAACCCATGAACTAGTTCATATATGGCAACAAATTTTTTTTTTAATTTATTTTTCTAGGAAGGCATCAAATAATTATACACAAAAAATAAAGTGCAAGAAGAAAGGAAGGACAACCTTGTCTTCCTTCAAGCATTGTTTTGCATGACGAAAAGAAAATTCTTTTTGTATATCAGGTCCCAACAATACTGCTAATTCATGAACCTATTAGAAAAGGCTAAATGTTAATTGGACTATTTGGAAAGAATGTATGTCATACATTGGAAAATGTCATATTTTCTTCACCCACATAAAGTAATTAAAGATGGCAATGTAATTGTTTATAAGTATATATGGCTTGAAGCCCAATTTAATAATGAGCATTCACAATTTCAAAGGGCACCTTTCCATTCCACAATATGAAAAGATGTGCATGTGTGAATGTAGAAGTCTACCTTTTGCCAATTATCTTGTCTCACATAAAGCTCCAATGCTTCATTGATATTTCCCATATTAACAAGCTCATGAACTGCACCTTTTTCCACTAAATGTTCCACATAGAGCCCATCCACATACTACTTCCCAACCCAACAAACAAACAAATTTGATTTAACATTATAAATTGCACCTTGCATCCAAAACCTCATGCACTTTTTAAATTAAGCATTTGGTGCTCATGCAAATGGGAGGAATCCAACAAAATGGTGGTCTCTACCATAATGAAGACCCCCTCCACTAGGGGGATTTACATTGATGCAAATGGTATGTACAAGTTATGATATTCCCCATATAAAAACCTCTTAAACAAGCATGGAATAAATTAACTTGCAATTTGAACATATAACATTCATCCTTAAGATTATCGATGTGTGTTACGATTGAAATGATAAATCTATGAGATTACTCTATATGTTAGGGTTTTGAAAATAATTGTTATGTTAATTCCAACCAAGTCAAAACAAACATGTTCCAACAATGAGTGTGGTTATTATATTGGCCAACATAGCTACCATTACTCTTCATTAACTCTTAACTCAAAACAATTGGTGTAAATTAATGTAATAATTTACTTAATATTCAAGCAAAAACTTATGTAAACTTTGTTCTCTTGAATTTTTTTGTGTTCTCATAAGTAATGGTTTGAAACTTTGATCATGATGTCACTATTTAGAGCCATATGTAATAAATCTAAAGTAGTATCCTAATTGAAGCTACAAAAAGTTTGTGACAAACTATAAATGTTAATTAATTTCAACTTGCCCTTGTATAAATAAATATTTATACCCAAGGTATAAGGGGCAAGTACATAAACCGTAACGATTAGGACCTTTAGCACCATGAACTGCTAGAAGAAAAATTGTCATTTCAATCAACTTTTGTAATTCAAAAATGTCATTTGCAAATGAAATTTATATTATGCTGGGCTAGAGTATATTTGTGAAAAAAAAGTACATGTCATTATGTATTTGAAAAATGTAAATATATTCAAAAGTGATTGATATGATATTTAACTTTCATGAAATTTCTACTATGCCATTTCACAAAATTTGAATAATGTTTGTGGAACATTTAAAGAAATTCAACAATTTTAATGTCATGAATGGGTTTTTTGGAAGGACTTGACCATTAGTACATGTGGTAAATTGACATTTTGACCAAAATATCACTTTCAAATTGAAGGTCACAAGTATTTTGAGAAGGATTGTGTTTTGAGATTTTTTCCCCAAATGCTTATTTGAATTACTAATGAAATTACATTATAGTGTAGTTTATTTGAAATAAAAAAATTGGTGTATTGTATTATATATATAAATATACCCATGTTTCCTTTAATTTATATCATTACATCATTGTATTTTATTTTCAAATAATATTATATGGAAGTGGTGTTTGAAAGTTTAAATTATAACCCTTAACACACAAAAAAACCAAAATTAAATTAATCACATTTGGGGAGGTGTATATTATAGTAATGGCCATGAAAGTCCCCAAAAAGGGGGCATTGTGATGTGCTTTCATCCATACAATTATTTGAAGAAACTAAAATTGTGTTAAATGTGATTCAATGATCAAGTAAAAATTAGCCCTAATTACATTTGAAATTTTACAACTACAAAAAAAAGAATTTAGGCACCCCATGTACAAATGAAACTCCAATAGAAACATTTTGGTTGGTTACCCAACTTGTTGAAATGGTGGGCCAAAATTAGCACTAATTTGTCGTGCCTTGTCCCACTGCCCTGCTTGCATGTACAATTTTGCTGCCTTTTGCCAAAATAATATCCACATTTCATTAATGACTAGCTACCAAAGTTAAAGTTTTAAACAATGATAAACATTTTAGTTGAACATTAAGGTGAAAAAAATTTGAAATTGAAGTTTGAATTTGCTTGCATATGAAGTAGGCACTTTGATATGGACATCCAAAATCATATTCCAACTAAAATAACAAACCTCTTTCAAGGCATTGATGTCTTCATAAAGCTTAGCAGCATCTTCAAAAAGTCCAATATTCGTTAGGCGCTTAGCAACTGTACTTATAACCTCTGAAAGTCGATCAAGGACAAAATCCTTGGCCAAATTCACAGCCATGCCCCACACCTATTGCAATTTTGCATATGGCTTTAAACATTTTTATAAATGTTGAACCCAAAGATTTTAATGTAGGAATGGTAAACACTTGAATTTTGATTAAACTATTCAATTCACTATGCGCAATGAATAAATAGACCATATGACAAATGAAGCATATCATCACATGCACCAAAACTTGGATGCACTTGAGATAAATAAACAAGGGAGTTTCAAATTACTTGTTGAAGCTTGTCAACTTTTGGAATAAGACTTGAATCGAGTTGGAGATAAAGATCGATAGCCTCTGTGTAGTTTTGATTATGTTCAAGTGTTTGCCCACGTGCCATGAGACTTTCCATTGTGTCATGCCCTCCATTTTGACTAAAATACACAAAGATTATGTTTCAATTTACACCCAAATTATTAAAAAGGCAACTCCAAAACATTGTTCTTACATGTCCATGCACAACCCCAACATTTAAAGCAAACCCTTAACCTTTTTCAAAGAAATGTTGATTATAAAAGATTTTTTTTTTTTGGTTTATTACATGCACTTTTGACTTCCATTGAACATTATCATTGATTCTCATTCCATACCTTTGCATGAATGATGTTTCATGGTCACAACGAACATTTGATGCTTTGGAGGGAAGAAAATTTTCTATTATTCGAATGGCATCATTTTGTTGTTGCTTTTCTTCATACACCATCATTCCTGGATCTGGCATTTTTGCCTACCCAAAGTATTCAAGATTTTGTATCAACTACATGTACATCATGTTCATAGGCATTTAGGGCCTATTTTCACACATTTAGTTCCTATTACAATCCCAAAGTCATGAACATTCAATGTGCATCGATGAAGGATATTAGAAAGAAATAAATTCAATTGAACATAAATTTTTTTATAAATGTCAAAAAAGATTTGATAGGTAACCATTTCAAGAGCATGTTACATTAATGAAAAGGGTTTCTGCTTTGGTAGGTTCATTCTTCTTCATAAGAAATTGTGCTTGAGCCACCTGTTTTCTCGAACAACCCGCATGGCCATGACGTTAAGAGGTGATCATCATTGACGTTTGAATTATGATTATTGAGCCAACCAAAAAGAGAACTTTACACATCCTTGTGCACACAATTCTTTTGCATGATAAAGACAATTACTTGAACATCAGACATAACACCAGGGTCGCACAACTCAGCCACTCGAAGAGCTGCAACCCAATCATGTTGATGGATATACATGTCAATTGCTTCACGTGTTTTGCCCACTTTTATGAAGATGTCTTCTGCATCCTTGAATCGACCTTCATCTTCTAGAAACATGGCATATTTCAACTCCACCTATGCAAAAAAACAATTGTTTTTTTTAAAAATTCAATTTTCCATGTTACTTATATTATTTTAACAACTAATCTTGTAGTATAGACCAAGTCCTCCAGAGATGGAGATAATGACCTCTGGTAGTTTGTTCCGCAAAAAAACATGAGAAAGATCAAAGGCATGATCAAAAGCGCCTGCCTCCATTGCATATTCTATTGCTTGTTCCACGAGCCCCAACTTTACAAGTAGTTGTGTTCCTGCTTCTTCACCTAAAGAAACTGCCCAAGCATATGCTACCTACATCATTGTGCAACCAACTTATGTTGATAAGTCATTTTTTGAAGCGATTCATCGATGAATTGGTGGAAATATCACTTTTATTAAACATTTATATCTATTGTTTTAACATAAACATGCACTATTAGTGCATGAATTTTATGACCAAATAGAAAGAAAAAAAGATGTAGCACCTCTTTAGATCCATTAATGCCACCAAACATTTTAGCCACACGCATTGCATCTTCCCATAAGCCATTGGCACTATACATCTGGTCCCAAGTCAACACAATTGGCAAGTCATATTGTAAAACTACGAATGTTTACAAGAAGTCAAATTGCAAGCAACACATATTAGTGTTGGGCACACACCTTAACAACGTTTTTCCAATCTTGTACAACTAGATAGTGTTGCTCAGCATCCCATAGTGACCCTATTCATGATCTCCAACAAAGTAGTAATATTAGTGAGGGAATTTCACCTAGGGTTATCAACAAAAAAATCTTTGGAATATGTTGGGCTTAAGGATAAGGATGTCAAAAGCTCATATTAAACTAAGATTACCCTCGCTTTCCAATTGTTGTGCAAGGTGAATATGGGTTTCAAAAAGCAAATCCTGCAATTCACATTTCACATCAATGGCAATAGGAGGTGAATCACACCAAAAAGGAAATTTTCTAAATAATGAGTTATATTCAATGTTTTAATAGATGAATATTTAGTGGTTTCATTTAGTGGTTTAGTAGATGAGGTTGATTACCTTTTGTTTTCTTCTAGTCCCCTTATGATTAAATGAACACACAAAACTATTGTTAGGTGAAACCAACCAAAAAAAGAAAAATTAAAACCTGGCGGTGATTGGCAATGAGACGTATCATGTGGTTGAAAAGGTGTGCTTTTCTATACATGTCGATTGCAAGGTCATGTTCTTGGGCTTTGATGTATAGCTTCTCTGCATCTTTATAGTGCCCATGTGTGTCTAGGTCTTTAGCTTGTTGTAGGTAAATGGCTCTTACTTCTAAGTCTGAAAGAAAAGAAGTTGCCACCTAGACACACAACTTTTGAGTCATAATATAAAATGCATACTATCAATATCATTTTATTTTCCATGTTGATCTAACATTTGATTAATATTAACAATAACAAGGTATACAATTAATTCAACCCAAGTTTAAGGTTCGACATATATGTTATTATGAGTCAAATTATTTTTAAAAATTATAAAAAATTAGGCAACACATTTAAAAACTTAGATTGAAAGGAAATTCAATTGGTGTTTAAAAATTGATGACAAATATGATCAAAAAACAAGTTCACCATAAAATTTTACTATAGTGGAAGACATTAAGGTGAAATAACCTTATGGGCATCCTCCCATTTATTAACATGGATATACATTTCCACAGCTTCACTTGCCAAGTTTGCTCGTATGAAAAAATTCTCGGCTTCAGTATATTGTTTTGTTGCTTCGAAATAGAGGGCAAGTCTTTTGAAAATTGGAAGTGCAACCTAAAGACAAGTCATTTATTTTACTTTCCTTGCCATTAATTAGTTTACAAAATTCAAACAGGAATCTCCATTGAAATTGCCACCTTTACATATTGTGTTTTGATAATTTGAATAACTTTACCTTTGCATCTTGTGCTTCAATAATTTGAGTAGCTTTGGTCCACCGACGTGATGCAATTGCATATTCAATTGCCTTTGCAATGCAATTTGCCTCAATGAAATGATTGATGGCAATGTCGACCTATATAACAAAAAAATATTTAATATAATCCACAATCTTAATTTAAGAATGGGAACAAAAAATATTTTTAAAAACATGCAAATATGAAAAATCACGTTAAATAAGTACAATGCTCAACTTTTCGTTATTAATGGCAAATGCTTCATTTATGTCTTTACAAAATTTTATGGTTTATCTCATGTGATTTTATAACTCTTGGCATTAAAAAAGTACCACATGGCATCTCTATTTGATGTGTTTAGACATGACTCTTTCCATAAGACACACATGTGGAATTGATCTAAAGAAAGTCTACTTGATTTTGGATAATTAGCCAATCTCCCCATTCCTCTTCGAGAACAACCACCTCACTTGGAAAATGTCGACGAGCAAGTTCTATTCCCCTATTGTAAGCATGTCCATGTTGATATGCCTCCTTTGCTTTATCATATTTCCCTAGCCTTTCTAAAAAAACACCTGCCTATTAAGGAAATAAACAAAAATCTATGTGTAAGAGGGGTTTTTTTCACTCTTCAAATCATGATTGGAAATTAGAATCATCATTGTGTTCAAGTAATGTTGAAATAATTTCAATATTAATCATGTATGTGGCACTTTTGTGCACAATATAAAACAAGTCAAAATTTCAATCAAAATTTCTTCTAGACTTTTTTGGTTGAAAAAACATTGGTCAAGTCATGGAGGAAGTTGAATCATACTTTTTCATACATTTTTGCTTGTAAAAGAGAATCCGCAATAATCTCCAAGTTATCGTTCTGTTATAAAACCATGGACCAAAAATAGAGGTGCTAACTATTTTAACATTTTATATATATACCATACATAAGACACAATAATTATAATTTTTCTTAGATCAAATAGATTGACGTATGATGTCTATTTTTAAAAATGTGTATTGAAAGTCATTAATGCAATCTTCCTTGTTAGTGTAACAAGAAAGAAATTGATGAAATTAGTCTTTTGTAAACAAACATGATCCCTTTTTAAAATAATTGTATACCTTCAAAACATAAGAAGAGTTGTTGTTAACACAATCGGCGGCCAACCATGGTAAGCCACCTTTTAAGAACAAAGTGATGGCACCCAACACATCACCTTCCACATTTTTGATTTGGCCTGCTTCCTTTTCCTACTAACCATCAATGCATACATAATCTTTATACATGAGCACATGTCGAGCTTCACATGCATGTAACAATGAAATAATTAAAGTTGTATGCCAAATGGTTTAGTGTAAACATTGATTAAAACTTTTATAGTTACATAGACAAATTCATTTGAATTGCATTTTTGTCAAACATGTTGATTTGGCATTATAAATTTAATTAATAATTTGTTCAAACATCATGCCTGGCCAGTTTGGAGAAGCCATTCGTAATGACGTTTTTGCAAGGATTCAACATCTGGATGGTTTTGACTATTAGCCACAACTATGGCCTCTTGCCATCTGTGCCCCAAAAATTAGAATTAGAGGATTCATTTTAATGTATCTAGATATGCATGTCTATGATCTTACCACATATCACCACAATGGTTGCATGTAGATTGAAGTAAATTATAACCTAAATAAAATTGAAAACCCACATTCATATCAGTAACATACACATGGCACATCCATTCTTCAACCCATGGCATGTTTTGTTATGTCGGATGTGTGTGTCTAGACCAATCATTCAACATGCAACAATATGTATCTTGTAAAAAAATTTACCTATGACATTCAATGTACATTTGAATGGTGTGATCAACTTGATCATGTTCCGTATTTAATAGTAAAGTTTTTGCTATCTATTATACCCGCCTCACCCACCACCACCACCACCAAAAGAAACCAAACTTAAACCGTCATTATGTGTATGAAGAAATGTTTGATTCATTCTACACATTATTCACATTTTTCTTTTCAAAATCATAACATTTAATACATGGATGGGCAAACATAGTAGGGCACTCAATTATAATTGTTAGATAGTTATGAAGTCATTGTTCTTAAAAGTAATTATAGAAAAAAATAGGTGGTACCATTATGTGACAAATAATCATTGGAATATTTATATGAAATAGAAGTAGACCTTCCATTCATGTTGAAGCAATGCAAGCTTTGAGTGTATTACAGGTTGATCTAGACCATCAACCCCTTGTTCTTGAGTAATTATCATTTTCATTTTGCTATTTGTGAACACATTAAATTATCAACAATTTGTTCTTTTCCAATTTTCAACTCTTAAGTTAAACAAAATAATTGTCTAGTGACTACATTTACACACAAACCTACCTTTGTCTTAAGGGGATTATTGACAATTGGGGTGTCTAATTGAAAAATGAGTACCAAGGAAAAATTTACATTTTCACAATGTTTAGTGTATTTCAACTATGGTGTATTGCTATGTTCCTACAATTAAAATGTTGAGAAAAATGTATTTTTGGAAAATCCAATAATTATTGGATGTCGTGTAAAAGTCCTTTTGAGTCTTTGACCAATTTATGGCCAATTTTCCATATTATAATACAACTAATTTCAAACCTTTTGTACAAGAAAACCATATTTCCATTTATTCAACTACATGTTCATTGAGTCAACTTGATGAAAAAATAAATCATTTGAAAATTTGAAATGAGGGATTGCAAGGGAAATGATTCCTTTAAAAAATAGTTTGGCTAGTTTTTAATATTGAAATTAGGTTCAAATTTTTTAGCTTTATATGGGGTCACATGTGCAAGAAATGATCATATGAAAAACATATTTAGTTGATTTAAATTTTTCATTTTGACATTTTTTTCATTTATGTTTGTAAATTAAAATGATGCACAATTATGTACGTATGTGAAAAATCACCATTAGCATCACACAAATAATCTTATATTGGACTATTCAATTTTTATTAAATTTGTTCAATTCAAATTTCATTTGCAAAAAAACCTTAACTAGAGTCATCCTAAGGAATTCAATAAGATTGAACCTTTCCAAACTAATCAAAAAAATTAACTTGTTAAACCCCTTGGATAGTTCATGTTTCATATGAATTTTAAAATCTTGTTTACATATTTCATGGGGTAAACAATAATGGATATATTATTTAAAAAATTTAGTTCCAATACAAGGTCTTTTAATACAAGCAAATAAATGAATTTAAACATGTATTATATTATGATTATAAAGACATTCCAATAAAGGTCACCTTTTGCAAAAAACGAATTTTCGCTACATCCCCAAGAACTACATAACAACGTTCTGCAACAAATAGCTCCTTGTGTTGTAGTGCCGTCTCGGCAAGCTAAATAATCACACAATTAGGTAAGTTTGTTTTTATCACATTTTTTCCATGGCCCCATCACCTACTTGACATTTGTTTCACTTCTAAATTTACAAACTTGATTCACAAAGAACTAAAATAAAATAATTTTTTTATAAAAATAAAATTTGAAAAAAATTAAAAAAAAACCTTTTAAATGGAAAACTTTTAAGTTTAAACTAACAAAATGGTGTTGTGGAATGAACCTGTTTCCACATAGCTTCTATTTCGGGTGTAAGTTGGAGAGGTTCAAGAATGGCTATAGCATGGTCATAATCAAATGTCTCCAAAGCTGACCCAAACTCAATTAATGCTTCATCCAAAACATACCTCACCTATTCCAAGGAACAAGTAAATGTGTTGAACAATTGCTTAGAGTTTTTTTTTTAATCACTTTAATCACATGCATAACTATTCTCAAAGAATATAACAAACTATAAAAATTACGAAATTTCAACATTTAGGTGGAACATTTTCCTCACAACATTGCCCCCTTCATCCATGATGACTTCGGTTCGACCTTCAACCCGTTCAATGCCTTCAATATCTCCCTGCCTTTTATCAAACCCGGTTATGTTCTTGGACATCAAAGTTTCCTCATGCATGCATTTTACAATGAAATTGGTTTACCTAGGTTGCTAATGATGTACAACTTGAAATCGATAAGGTTTAAAGTGTTAAACGACTATTGCAAATCATCAAATATTGAAAGGAAAATGATAGTTTACACATTGAATAAAGTAAAAAAAATCCCACAGCCATCTTTGAAAGCATTAAACTATTACCTTAAGGGGGAAAATGGTAGCTAGCTCGGGCATCTTAATGTTATACCAAACAAACAAGCTTCTTTGGTTCTATCATTACACAATCATATTCAATGTCTTGAAAATGAAATGCAAATTGAATTACTTAGCATAATGTGCAAGTGAAATCAATATCTTATGAAGCAAAGGGTAAAAGTTCAATTAGAATGCTTGGATGTTGCTATGCTATATTTTATAACTTAACTTCTAAATGTTGCTCCGCATATAGTTCAACAAATTAAGAATTGCAAGTTCAATAAATGTATGCTACCTGAGCAACAACAACATCACTATGTGGCACCCATTGTACATAGGTGCAAAAACTCAATAGAGTTGTACATTCCTGCATAAAACCACATTTGTAATTTCACAACAAGCACTTAAAGTGAGAATGATTTATCTCAACGTTAACTTTTTTCATCTCATTAATTGGAGTAGGTTTTAGATATATGTATTGAGAAGGATACAAATGAGCCCATGATGTACATATTGTATGAAGATAAAGGGGATGAAAGACCTTAGTGATGATGTTAAAAAGATGGAGTTGTTGAATTTCATTTCGAAAAAGTAGATAGTTTGCAATGGGGTTGAGTTCTAGCCAATCTATCTTGTAATCATGGTTTAGTGTACCTATAGTCACACCACTAAACACATGCATATTTACGAGATTAAAAGGAACTCCCCTACATTTTGAGGTGAATCCACAATAATGAGTGTAATCATAACCTTATGAATGTCATTCACAAAATGTCAAATCCCATCACTTTCATCATGAATAATAATGACAAGATACTATGGATCCCCATTGACTTGATTAGTTATTGACATGGTGGGTGTATACAAGCATAGGATAGTCCAAAAAAACTTAAAAGCATTTACCATCATCCAAATCTTTGTGTCTTGAGTTTTTATCACATTTCCATGTGCAATACAAAGACTTAGTCATAATGTTGAGCTAAAACTTATTAGAGGGCATGAATGCAATATAAGAGCCACACATGCCCGCTTAAGGGACTCCTTAGAAAACAACTAGTAGCCTACGCATTGTTGAACACATATTGTAATACTGAATGAATTTCAAAAGGGCAAATGGTAAACCTTATTTGGCCTATAAAGTTCGAAATCACATATTCATTACAATGAGTGTAGCTTGTGCCATTGGCACAAGTGCAAATTGCTTATCCAACTAATTTTTCCTTCCAAAACTATTTTTATAAATTAATTGAATTTTCAATTAAAATATATTCAAACTTCAATATCTTTCTCACTTCAAGTCCATTTTTTTTCAAATTTCTTCCATTAAATCATGTTCACTGAAGGTTTTCCAAAATATCAAGATTGTGCCTAGATTCCCATATATATATTTTTTCTTTAAATGAATTTTCAAATAACATAATGTTCTATATTCAATAACTTCTTCACCATAGGTTGAAACATTATGCAACCTTATTCATCAAGGGCTTTTCAATGGTACTAAGAGCATGGCAAGAGGTGTTGTGATTTGGGAGATTTAAATGTGGAAAAAAAAAAAACCTTGGACTTCATAGTTGTATTTGAATAAATTAGATTTGTATTGAGTTTCTAATGACAAAAATTACTCAAAATTAAATATATCCTACACATTATGTCAAAAATTTACAAAAATTGCCTCCATGAGACCCTATTTATTGATAGCTCTCCAATAATATTTACAACATTCCTTAATATATATATATATATTCTATCGAATTTTTAATGACAAAAATGTCCAATGTTTTATATTTTGCATTGTAGATTTAAGTTACGTGTTACAAAACCTATTCTTTGAAATCTTTCCAATTTTGTATCAAAAGCACAATGGGGTGTGTTGTGATTGCGCAAGTTTCAATGTTAAAAAAACAAAAAAAAACAAAACAACCTTCCTTATTGTGATGGATTGGTTAGTTAGTTGTGAGCTGGTATCAAAATTTGGTATTGATTACATTGGGTGATAATTATAAATTCATTGATTTTATGATATTAAAAATAATTATGATTATAAATTAATGTCAAATAATTTAATATCATCAAATCATGTAAAATTGTGTTTCAAGTATTGTTCATGATTACCATTTTCAAGTTCGAAATAAGTTTAAATAATAAAATACTAGTAGATTTCTTTAAAAATGCTTATGGGTATTGTAAACCCATTATATTGATTTCAAATTGTTCCTTGAGAATTGACTATAGTTAATTGAACATGTAAAACTCAATAGTGATGACACTTATAACATGGTTGGCATTAAAAGGTCTACAATATCTTATGTAAGTTGCAACAAGCTTGTGAAGAAAAATGTTCGTTCATTTTAACAAGCATATTCTAAACCTACTTGGGATAAAAAGCCTACATAATGGGCAATGCAAACATATCACACTTTGACCATTGATCAATAGAGGTTCACATTACCTTTACATGTGTTAAGGTAGTTTATGCCTTGGAATTCAAAGAGGTTGTAAATAGTATTGTACAACTTGTGATTACTTGCAACAAAGTGTTGTGGTGAAAATGTGTCAAGTTCCATGATTGGAAACCAAATTAGGCTCAAACAATGTACGTTGTAGATTTAGATTTAGTACTAAAAGTTTGGACCCAATTTATGAATGAAAAAACCTAGATCAATCCATT
Source organism: Sphagnum tenellum (assembly GCA_963921925.1). Classification (NCBI taxonomy): domain Eukaryota; kingdom Viridiplantae; phylum Streptophyta; class Sphagnopsida; order Sphagnales; family Sphagnaceae; genus Sphagnum; species Sphagnum tenellum. Next base: position 11,378,368 of record OY998150.1, read on the forward strand.
CGAGTGCATGACTACTTCCAAAGGAAAAAGAAGAAAATCATACAATGAACTTTGATGGAAAAAAAAAAAAAACTATTGAAACATTGGACTCTTGAAGACAAATGATGAAAGAAACATTCACCTGCTAAGGTCCAATATTTGAATGGTTTGGAGGTCAATAAGATAGGCAATCTTCTTGTTCTCTTTTGGTATTGAATTATTTGGGGCTTTCAATGGATGATCATTGAGACGTAAACTAATGAGGAAGGGGCTTAAATGCTCTGTACGACACATTCCTAACACCTGTTTCCAATTATGAAAATAATTATAAAAAAGGTTTAACATTGACCTTAATTGTTTGAATATAATTGTAACATTTACCAATATATTCATAAGTATAATAATTAGGTATGTAATTTTAAATTCAATCATTTTCTGTCCAATATTCTAAATCACATTTTTCTACCTTTCAAGGGTAATTTTGATTGAATTGCATGGGAACAAAAAAAACCTTTGTTGATTACAATCTATTTTGATTATCCACTCAAAAATGTTAGAATCTAAATAACATCAAACCTCATTGCAGCCATACTCCACTAATGAAAGCTCCCCTGCATTATGAATCATGCAAATGGATGGGTTGTTCATCAAGAACTTTTCGTGTCCATTTCCATGCCATGACACCTGTTCAAATATTTAATGTGATTTTCCCTTCACATTGTTGAGAAAGCAAAGATTTCATTCATTTAATTTTAACATAATAACAACAAAAGATAGATGCATCAAAATTAGACTAGGCTTCAATGTGGATCTACAATAATCACTAAATTAAGGTAATTGAAAATGACCAACTTATAGTTGATTAGCCCACATTAGATTTATATATATGTTTGCATTGAATCCAAACTAGGATCAATTTTTTACCTCTGATAATTTACAACTTTCCAAGTTCCCCATGAGCAAAGTTTCAAGTGTGTGTGCAATTAAATACTGCACATTAAAGTGAAGGAACCATTGTCAATGTGCCCATCCATTCCTTAACATAAAAACACCCTTTCTTTGTTTCTCTTGATCCTTGACTCACTTTAGTGGATGCAATTCCCTCCTTATAAGGAAGTTTGTTCAAAGTGGACTTGATATGTACATTGGCCACAATGGTTATATGCAAATATTCCTTCATACAAGTTCTTAAGGTTTTCTACACATTGTACAAAATAAAATTCACTTTTGATGAAAATAACTCAAATTGCTAGGCAAAGTTCCATTTTGATAACTTTAAGACCAACATGCTAGGTTATATTGTGGACTATAATACTTATAACCAATACATTATAAAGTCCTCCCCATTTTGAAATGCACTCACCTCAAGTAGGGGAAGTTGCAATTAGGTGTCAATGACCATTCATGAAGAGCATGCCAATTAGTTAAATTTTCCTATGTCCATGCAATAGGATGAACATTGTATAATAAAACCCAATTTTGAAGTTAATAGACCAAAAGGAAACCTGATTGTGGTAAATATTGATCTTAAGAATTTCCCGACCATATTGAGAATAAATTATGATGCAAGTCCCGGAAAATAGTTGCTTTACAATAACCTATAAGAACACCATGCATGTAGTTCAACAAAAATTGGTTGGAATTATGTCATTTCATCTACGAACTTATCACTATCTATCATGGTGGTTTTTTTTGTTTATTAAAATATGGACCAATTGTAAGTAAAGGATCATGATTTGAGTGACAAGTCTAACCCGGCTTTTTGTTACATAAGTGAATTCAAATTTTCCTTGATACAATTCCTTATGCAAATAAGCATCAAAGATATCCACGTTGCCACATAACCCTCCAACGGCAAGTTGACTATTAAGTCAAGCACAAAGCACTACAAGGTGTTAGAAAAATTAAAGGTTCAAATTTATCAACACACTCAAAATTATATATCATATGACCAATTTCAATAGTGCATTCATCCATTTAATTCAAAGTTGAAGGAGACCTAGATTACCCACAATAATTGTCAAGTATTAAAATGAATGTTACCCATGAGTTTTTTTTTGGCATTACCTGCCATCTGGTTTCCAAGCCAAAGTTGAAATTGTGTAGAGATCATCTATTTGGATGTCTCCAATGTCCTCCCATAAGGTTAGTTGATTTGTGAGACTGCAATTAGCCCCATTATAAACTAATGAACATGATCTTGCATTTTAACTTGAATACTTAATATAGATTAATCTTGTGGTTTGGTTACTAGATGAAGCAAAGTGGGCAAAACCCTTAGGTGATTTATTAAAAACAAACAATGTGTGTGAAACAACTAGTACACCATATTAATGAAAGTTGGTCAATGTTAACATAGACTACAACCTTCCTTAATGAAGGTGTGAAGAATGGGGTTACCTAAAGACACGGAAATGATTGAAACATCCAAGCACCACAATGTCTCCACTCGGATTGATGCATGCGGAGCTGACTTCATGTGAAGTATGCTACAAAATCATTTTCCCACTTCATGAAAATTGTTATAACTCCCATAAAATGGAATAATACTTCACATTGGTTTATGCACATATAATTCTTTTGTTGGAAATTTTTGTACATATGCCTCTATGAATACCCAACTATCCATATTCCCAACTTGAATCAACAAGCTTAATAGTAATCATGAAATGACCTAATACTAAGGATATGAGATTTTCAACCAAAAAGCAATTTAAACTTGATCACATGAAGTTGTTGCAAGAATAGAAAGGAAAACAACAAATCCAAAGAATGATACAAAAATATATGTAAAAGGAAAAACAAAAATCATTGAATGTTTAATGATCATCACCAACATTTTTTGCAAGGAGTTACAACCATCAACATCTTTGTTGATTTTGTTAGTTTGCAAAAATTAATATAGAGATCATTAATGCCCACTATGTTGAGATCAACATCCGTGAACTTAAGATAATTTGTGGTCCTATGGCCAAAAAAAAATCATGTCATGTGCCCCATTTAGTTGTGCACAATTAGTTAGCCCTCCTTAATCATCCCTAGTGATGATAGTGATGATTAGGGGCTCCACAAGTGGAAGTATATTAGGAATTAATGACATGCCATGTCAAACCCGTGTTTGACCACCAATTTCGGTCTTTAATTGAAGGTTTGATAAATATTAGAGTCAAATATATATTTAAAGTTAAAAAATAAATTATAGAATAAATATATAATTATATATTTCACATGAAGAGAAAAGTAATTTCATTACAAGTATAAACAAATAGATAATTTTCAATAAAGTAATTAAAATTAACTTCTTGAAATAAATATTCAAAATTAGATTTAAAATTAATTTTTTAAATAATTAGCAGAAAACTGAATATAATTGTGAAATCAAAGACACATGAAATTACATAAATTATAAATATGTAATTGTATGCATTCGTAGTGAAAATAGTTTCATTATTAATTCATAAAATTGCATAATTACATTGTAACATGTGAAATTTGAAATTAACATGTTTCTATTTTTGCAATGACAATATTTGTCACATGTTGAAGCAAAAATGATGCATCTTGATGGACCATGTAACCATGTAGTCATATGTGGGACATAAAATTATAAATACAATCATATATGCAGTCATAAATTTTGGGTTTTGGTGTAATGATCATATATGACCATTACTCATGATATTTTGTTACAAATATAAATGTAATGGAAAGACTTACTGATCAAAGATATAAGGATAGTCAAAATTCACAACAAAGATGAGAAGACACATGTGCAATACAAAATGGAAAAAAGGGAGAAAAAAATTATTAAAAGAAAATATACATTGAATGTGTTAAGAATATTTGATTAAATGATAACCCAAGGGCCCTTTATGGGAGAAAAAATATTCTCACAATTTTCATTGTGAGTATATTAAGAACTAATAAGAACTCTTTGCAACAATGGTGAAAATTTGATAACCGATAACCTAAAATTGTGCAATGTTTAGGATTTTATAACAAACATGAATTTTCTTAGTCTTGCATATTTCTAGTTGATAGTTAATGTATTTAAAAATCCTATGAATTCATGTGTTTGTTGGTGAATCCAACAAGTTGCAAAATGGGGCCATTAATTATATAATTTACTCATAAGATGATAGGTATATGCCACCATTAATTGCTCATCTCTACACCTACCCATGGAGTTAGAGGTGTTCAGTAAAATAATAATAAAATAAATAAATATACCTGAATATTGCCATAGTCAAATTGTTGTAGGAGTCCTCCATTTTGGTCATAGAAGGCGATCTACAACATAAAATCACATTACAATGCATGGAATGCTTAAACAACATGTTACATGAACTCTATAGTACCTGCACTAAATGATCTCAATCAAAATCTATGCGTCTTGCATTTTGGATTTCATGTTTAGCCTTCAAATTTTCAGATATGGTTTCTCCATGTTCCCATTAGAATACATAATTGATAATGACACCTTCAATTTCCACACAAGTAAGGGAAGAATTGGTAGCCTAAAACTTGGAAACAATTTGTAGAATGCATAACAATAATAGCCTATGCATTAGTTGTTGCATATTTGATACATGCAAGTTCTATAAAAGTAATAATTTTATACAACGAGAATTGATGCATTCTGTCCGCAAGAATCCCAAAACCTATTGGAAAAAAATGCAAGCAAACCTTGCAATTAGGTCCAACAGCCACAATGCTTTTGCCCCATAAAAGTGCCAGTGGCACACTACCTGAAATGAAGGTCACATGTACATGAGTTGCTCCTTTCACATAACTTGAGTTCATTTTGCTATGGATTGCCACCCATTGTATAATAGCACTGGGATTCACAACCCCAAACATAAATCCTCCTTGCATACATTCTACTATTTGTTTATAGTGTTTTATTATCAACAACACCATTCTCATCATTAAGAAAAACCAATTAGAGACTTAGATGTCAATAGCTATGACTCATCTTGTTTTCCCATGATCTAAGGTCCACCATCAATGATAGATCATGAGCTTGGAATAGGTGGGCCGCACGATCTTAATAATCTTCAGTTTTAAGGACCTTCAAAATGTGCATCTTATAAAATGCCAACCTAAAATTATGATGTTGGTAGACAATTTAAAGGTTTTGTTTATAACAAGTGGATGAGATCGCATTTTTACCAATGTTGCATAACTTGATAGCAGAAAAACTAGACAACATGGACTCCAATGCGAACCTTCAACATCCACAAGCACCAATGTAAAAATTTAAAAAGTAAAAAAAAAAAAAAAACTCAATACATAATACTAACTAAGAATAATTATCCAAAAAATTCTTGACACAAATATTCAATTTGTTACAATGTAATTCGGAGGTCAAACTCATATAGGATATTGTAGTTTTTAAATTTAATGTAAAGACTTGAGGTGTAGTTTGAAGCAATTGATATGAAGAGAGCTAAAAGACATACAACAAAGAAACAAATGTGTAATTTAATAGAAATGTAGTTTGCACTTTGGAAGGATGAAATTAAAATAGGGATTGTGAACAACCTATAGATGGATCCATCTAGGTGGCTGACAATGCAACTAGCACCATCAAGGCTACATGCAAGGCCACAAACTGGGGATCCACCTCCATGGGCATATATAGTTGTTGCTTGATTTGTTCGAAGTTGTCCGACCTATATACCATATCATTGATAAAATCACTTAACTAGGAGTATAGTTGGAACAAATTATGTGCATGACAATAGCTCGGTGTTGAAAATTGAACATCTAATGAATCACCTTCACTTTGCCATCTGTGAGGCCAAATAAAAGCTCATGTTGATGTTGGCAAGGCCAAATTAAGTTCACAATTGGCAACCTTTGTTGAAACTTGTTGCAAATGGACTTCCTTTCACCCCATTGAATTCTTCATTTCATCCACACAAACCAAATATGTTCAAATGTTTTGAGAACTTTTCCAAACTTACGTTTCAAATCAACCTCGAAAGAATCAAAGTCGACCAAATAACAAGGATATGAACATTTTTAAATTAAAAAGAAGAAGTTTGACCCTATATAGAATAGAGGAAACCAAACCAAAACTAAGGAACAACTTGAATAACAATAACAATGAAATCCATGTTCAAAGATCACAAGTATTCTATTGACCAACAACTACCATAACATCCCCACTAACTCCTTTGAGTCCTAAGAGTGGGTTGAGATCAATATCATACATTAACCAACAGACCTAATCTCGATCATCAGGCAATAGTATGGGAATAGTCAGGATGCTAGCTAGCTGAATAGAATGTAAAATCTAGAAGGAAAAGACTATTTAAAAACCAGAAAGAGAATGGAACAATGGAGAGAGAGAGAGAGAGAGAGAAAGGGAAAAAATAAGATACCAAACAAGAAAGAAGAGAGAAAATTATTATTGAGAACTTCAACAACATTCATCTTTTAGGACAAAATGGGTTTTGAAAGGCTCCCCACTTAGGATTGAAAAATATGAATAGTTGTTTCTAAGATTCCAAAGGCAGAAACTCCAAACACAAATCTTGAACTTTGTTAAACAAAGCTTTAAAAATTTAATTTAACAATGAAAGAATTGAGTAGCCTTCCTTTTGAGAATACTACTTCAAGCTACACAATGAAAGGAAACAGGGGCCACAAGTAAAAGGAATTGGCACACTGCAAACCCATTTGACTTTCAAATAGGTGCCTATCAATAGTGCCACATAGACCAAATTGCATGTCATTTGTTCTAACACCACTGAGCACAATGAAGATCCCATAAACATGTCACACAAATGCTATTTAGAAGAAGAAGAAGTCCTAAAGATGACAATCATATATAAGATGATGCATAGAACATGATTCCACCAAAATAACAATGCATGCATGTATAGATCCGTAATCTATAAGCACAAGCATTACCAATTTGGGTCTACCAAAACATCTGCAAATTTTTTTTAGCAACCTAGAGAGCATGCCAAAAGCTTGAGTCCCCTCACCCTAGATTGTACACGAAGATGATCTCATCACTTTGGGCGATTGCAAGTTTTGTGCTATCTGGTGAGAAAACCATATCCGTGGCTATGTACATCTTCGATCCCTGTATTGCAATGTGGTAATGTTAAAAACTGGCAGAGTTTTGTGAGTGTATTAGGAGGGCACCTTACTGACTGTAATAATTTGGTGGGCTTTTCTGTTTGCATAAAGCTTGAAACCATATATATATTATTTTGTTTTATATCTATTTTCAGACCCTTCTCCTACACAAATAATACTCTGATTTAGAGACTTGAAACTTGTCAAGCACATGCATGTCCTTTGCTGTAAATTCACAAAATGCAATTGTAACTTCAGGGCGAGAGAAAAATGATCTCACTTTAGGGTCAGCAGATTTGGTGAAGAACTTGTCCTTCAATTCTCCATTTTCATCAAACAGATAAACAATGCGATCAAGAGTCACGGCAGCTAGCCTCCTAATAATAATGGAGACCAAAGGTGACTTTAGAATGAGAAGACAACAAAGCATATATAATAACCCCATCCCATTGAAATTCAAATCAAGGTTTCTCCTATTATTTCCCAAATTGCCTTTCAAGTTATTGCTGACCTAATAGAGTTATCCATAATGTAACCCTGACTTCACCCTGTTTTTGGGCCTCCTTTCACCCCCTATCCCCTCTTTCAGTGCTATCCGCAAAGTAAAGACATTTTTATTTTATTAAATCTCAGTATGAAATGCTGAAACTCATCATTTAAATATATGCACAAGGTACGAGACTAATTATAGTAGTTGTATAGTAATATTGCATTGAAATTGGAAAAATTGATAGCAGATTGATGCCAAACTGCTCAGTTTTTTCGTTCAAACAAAAAGCCAACCTGCTGGGCGACCATGCAAGGGCCGTGACTTTGACGATGGCGTTCCTTGCCGATAATAGTGAAGTAAGGTACCGTAGCTGCATTGTTGATGCTCTCGTTCGTTCACGAATTAGAATAGGTAATGCTTATTATATTCCACTTGTTGATTTCTCACAATATCAAAGCAATCCAACTTTTGTTCTGCAGTTTCATGACACATTTACGTCAAATTCTGATGAATTCAGTTGGATTTTCGACCACAGACAGGCTTTCAGTCACTCTAACAACTTGTAACTTCAAGGTCTGTTCCTTTGCTTGCACTCATGTGCATCACTCCGTAACTGCTGCCGCCCTGATATCAATATCTCTTTCATGTGTCACTAGGGGTTTTTTTGATTCAAAATGCACACATTTCACAAATGTTACAAGATACAAATTTTGATTCAATTTTGGTTTGGAAGAAAATGATTATGTGTAAAATTCCAAAGAGAGAAAGGGTGTCCGGAGCAAAGCCAATACTCTCTCTTGTGTGAGTTCCTTGCTGAAAACTGATACCAGTCCATAACTGTACATACACACTAAAAGAGTTGAAAATTATGAGCCCCCCTCCTCTCCTTTGTGACTTCATGTACAAGGATCACTCCCTTAATTTGCCCTACCACCAACTTGCCATCTCAATGCTTCAAATCCTTTCTTCTTTGCATGGATCTAAAATATCTGATTGCAGTATGTAGTTCATTTCTAGTAACAATGAAGAGTCTTGATTCTTAGCAGAGGCACAAGTACATTAATAATGTGCAACTTTCGGAGAAATAGTTGAATCTTTTAAAGCTAAGATGTGGGGGTTTCAAACACGGGTTTCCTCTGGACATGACTTGAGGCCTAGTTATGTCTTCAGAGTATCGCTCATGAGTAAATTTCTTGAGGCAGCATAAGCTAGTATCATACCTCATGAAGAGTGAAGCCCTAATGTGTGATACACTCCCTCTGAATGCCATGTCCACCACATCACCTAAACCATATATTTGAAAAATTCAGGGCACCACAATACTTTCATGGCGTGGTTGATGTGATTAGAGGCAGTGAGTGCACCAATACTGTTGATAATTGCATTGTACAGTATTGGGACCAAGAACATGGGGAGGCTCACAACCACAAACAAACAAGACAATTCAGAAATCCTGTTAACCCCCTTGTAATGGTAGTTTTTCAAGTAAACATCCTCAATGTCATAATTCATGAGATATTTAGGATGCACCATTGCACTGAGGAGAGGTGAACTTAAGGTCATCAACTTGGTGACCTCGCCTTCCAGAAGTTCAGTTGGGCTTGTTCAACTGTCATGGTTGGCATTTTTCCAGTTCTCATCAAAGCAACGATTGTGATGCTCAGATGCCATTGGTGACATGTCCCCAATGCCAAGAATGGACAGGTGGCACCAGTGAATGAAGCAGTTATTATGCTAACAAAGTTTGACAACAGACCAACAAACACAAATTTAACTGAACATGTTTCAACAAATGGATATTAGATTCATGAATATGGGAACAAATTCTTCCTTTGTCTCTTACTTCAATGGTGAATAAAATTAGATTCAGGTTCCCCAGGATTGTACATTGCAAGTTTTTTATGGGTCTGTGAAGTGGATGTTGAATTGCATCTATTCAAAGTTGAAGTGGTGATGCACACACCCAGAGCTAACAGCACTGGAACAGAATGTTTCTCTAGAATGCAACTGAGAAGATACCTCATCCCAGCCTCATGTCAAGGCAATTGTACAAGACTGGCAGAAATTATTTAGTGTATCTGAAGGGGATCTTATCCACCACAATTTCACCTTAGCAAAAGGTGCAGCATTTTGAAAGCAAAATGCCTTCCATCACTTTCAAAAAGCAGAATGCCAAACATACTTTTTCTGTTGTACCCACTTTGTACCACAGAAACAAATTATTTCAGAAATGCCTCCTCACTCAGAGGGTGTTACCCTACGCCAAACTTGTGATGCAAGGTCCATATTAGGGTGATGAACATATGTACCATGTGAAGCAAATTCCTCTTTGTATATCAGCAAGAAATTGAGAAGAAACTCACCTTTAAAAGTGAGATTAGAAACAAGTTTCTAATCTTCATAAGAAAAGGAATTAGAAAAACTAATCTTTCCACAAAGGTTTAAACTCAAAAGAAGAATTACCAAACTTTCTTGTTACAAACTCAAAGATCACAATGCTAGCGCTCACCCGCCACAAAGCATCTGGACATCTGAAGACAAACTATGTACTTGCCCTTGAACACTAAAGGCCCATTGTAATTTGGAAAGCTAGAAACTAGAGAAGAAATGAATTTCAAAGCCAAAAGTATAATAAAAAGAACATAGAGGACAGATGAAAAATATAAGAAGTAGAATAACCTGAGAAAAGAACAGGCCAACTTGAAGTTCATTCTGCCTCAGGAGGACCCATAATTATCGTGCTTGTGCCTTGACCAGTGTGCACTGGCATCACAAGTTGATTCAGTACCAGTTAATTGTGAATGAATACCACAACCAGCATAACACATACTCTTCTCTCAAGCATTGTCAAACAAGTTGTGGTTCTCAAATCTAAGTGAGTATTGGAGAAGTAGTGGCCTGCATCTATGTAGAAACTTTACATGCCTGTGATAGAGGTAACTGAAAAATCTTTTCCCAATAGCTCCTGGAAGAGCTGCCAGACCAGAAGAACAAGTTCAACCAAATTTTTTATTACAGATCCCCCCTGAGATATCTACGATCTTGAGGGGAAGCACATCTGTCTTTTGTAACTAACAAGAGATCAATAGTGGGAGGTTTGCTAGCATCTTCTTGCTCCTTGCAAGACAGAAAAGCAGGGAGGGTAATTTAAACAATGCTCAGAAGACCATTACAAATCAAAGCTGTGGCCATATGCAAAGAGGACAGCAATCCCCAGCAATGAAACCACGGAAAGCCTAGAGAAAACTTGTTCTCAAAAGGAAAAAGTTTCCCCACCCAACTATCCAAATTCATCAGGATCTGTGTTTTAACTTGGTACTTGACCGACCTCACTAAACAACGTTTACAGAGAATTGAAATATTTTTCATCAGTAAAAGCAATACTCTGGCTAGAGTACTGCATCCCAGATCTGTCATACAAATGCCTCACAAGGCACAGTCGAATTCATCCCCTGTACCAGGTCAAAATCTAGCAGAGAAGCTCAAAATTACTGGCATATGCAGACTCCATGACATTTGTTTACTCTGAATGGGGCAAACACACTACCAAGGAGCTGGACTTGGTCGAAATTAGGTGCATGAAGGTATCAAAGTAGTCTGTGATGTTGACTCAGGTTGCTCTTGCTTTGGTCTTGCAGCAAATGTTGCTCTGTGCACAAATGAATCCCTGCCCTGCACTGCCCTTCCATCTCTGAAGTCAGAGTGCCCTAGAGATGTTGAAATAGGCATATCCCCATTGGCCCCCATTCCGGATCTCACTCCCAAATCCACCTCTACTGCAGATATCTCCACTTTACAAGAACCATCATCAAGCAGCTGCCCAAGATTGTGATTAAATTGGGATCCTTGGTCTTGCAAGGATGTAGCTGCTGGGACGGCTGGAGTTGTAGTTTGTATTAGAGTGTCATTGCTACTATTTCTTGCAGAAGGTACATCATGATTATGCTTTCCCTCATATGTGGTGATCACTGCCTTCACATCAGTAGAAGCCCTTTCTACATGCTTCCGAACAGGGCATCCCACATTTGTGCACTTGTAATAGCTCCTGTCAAATCATGGCAGCACAGTTGTGTATATATAAGTTTTGCTGCAACACACCAGCAGCAGACCTACCAGAAAAATTAAGTATGAGGAAGTTGAGAAACATTTAGCCAGCTATCCCTGCATGAGTATCTCATTTCTGATGAGGACTCATTCTTTGATGTTCCTAACTAACATTCTCAAATTGAAAGCTAGAATGCATTTACATATAACTGGATGGCTAGAGAGTACTGCCACAGGCCATGCATGTCCCTACAGTGACAGGCCAAGATCATATATTTTTCACTATAGAAAAGCAAACACTTCAATGACTGCGATCCAGCTGAACTATTTGAGAGAACATTGGCACAAACAGTGACTGATGCTTGGTCATATGTGTGCATGGATTGCACCAAAACTCACAAAGAAAGCACCAAACTTGTATACTTCAGACTTAGAAACCAGGCCCCTTGGTCATGAATACTGTCTCAAGCTGGGCTCAAAAGTTACAGAGACTTAAAAAACCATTTTAGCACAAAACAAATTCCAATGGAAGAGACAGATGTAAAAGGACACACCGAGGATGAGGATTTCCCTTCACCACTTTTTGGCCATACTTGCGCCAACGGTACCCATCATCCAGGATGTCCACATCACTGGTAGTCTGCACAACCACTCGTGGCTCACGAATAGTCCTTGATGATGTTTGAACTGCCTCCTGCACCTTCTTGTCCTTTCTCCTGTTTTCCAAACACCCCAAATCAAACATACAATTCAGGCAGGTCATATAAGTTCCCTAGAATCATGAACATTCATCAGAACCTAAAACTCTTGATAGATCAGTTTCAATGCAATGTGCAAAGATGATGTGAAAATATCTCACAGTTCCACCTCAATACAGAAGAGCATAGAAAAAGAGTGATGAAGTACATACACAATGGATTTGCTGGAATACCAAACCTACATACATGTAGGAGTTCAGCCACCTGAATCACAAGGAAAACATCTAACAAGGATACTATAGGGCTTGCAGATATAGCTGAGGCTGGAAAATAAAATTGAGAAGTGTAGATATTGCTGATGACTGTGTGATTTGAGACTAATGAAAGGTTGTTATACCTGCGCTTGGAGTCAGGTTCATCATCATCTCCATCCTCTGCAGAAAGCTTGCTGCCCTCTTGTCCCTCATCATCACTGGTTGATGGAGATAAAGGCTCTGGGGCTCCAGTTGCCCCAAAGGACAAAGAGGATACTAGATGACTTGCCCTGGAGGAATCCATAACATCTTGCTCCACACCTCCACCCTCATTCTTCACATTAGATACAAAGCCTGCTGCCCCTGATCCACATGCCATAAAACATAGATTCAATTACTGCAAGACCAGGAAGATGCGGATTGTAAGGACACCTTTATCATGAGGGTGATGAATGCAATTGCAGGGCTCTACAAATTACCAATCAGCACTATGGCACTCTAAGCAGTTTCTAACTTGTGAATGTCTTCATCAAAATGGCTCAGCACCAACCCAATGAACTAGCAGCCCAAAGACACAACCTCAGGACATCAATTCCACCACCTGACATATCTCTATACCCATGCTTCCTGGCATTAACTATAAGAGAGAAGGTAGGCACCATTAAGTGCCAGGCACCGTGTAGGTTGTGGCTTGGCATGATTGTGTTCCCCTTTGTACACAATTTCTGTCACCTGCCCATCATGTGACCGTTCCACTTTCTTTTTCATTGGGCAATGAGCCTGTGTGCATTTGTAGTAGCTGCGTGTGTACTCACTGCCTTTCACTTGCTTTTGTCCATACTTGCGCCAATTGTAGCCATCCTCCGAGGCCCTTTCAGGGAAGGCTGTTATTGATGTGGGAGGAAGTAGGTGATCTTGTTCAGATGCCTGGGAGTTTTGCTCTGAATCTGGAGCAATTTGCTGCTGCTGCTGCTGTACATGGGCTTGCACATGTGCTGCTTGAAAACTAGGTACATCAAGGGGAACAGAAAAGGGCATTGTTGTATGAACAAGAGGTAGTCCAGCTGAAGCCCCAAGAGCTGAAGAGGAAGGTGCCACCTGCTGCACATGGGCTTGGTGCATCTCTGTAAGAACATGTGCCTGCTGTTGAGATGCTCCAAATATTGACTGCAAAGAATTTCTGGATAATGAATAAAGCTGACACATTTCAAACTGTACATTCTCTCATAGCATCACAAGTTCTTGACTTTTCATATATAAGAAAAAACACCATGTTTCAATTTTGGAAAAGATATTGACAGCTGAGAACACAACTAGTTCAGAGCTAAAGAGAACAATTCATTGCCTGCTGCACCATAGTACAGCTTGATCTCGCTAGCACACAAGGAGCTCCCATACAAGTAATGCTGGAGACTATCCAGCTCATTCCTCTGAGGTACTACCCTTATTTCACTTAATTCTACTGATAAGTCAATCTTCAATGCAAACCTGTCACCAACATCAGTCAGTCAACTACTATGATTCTGGCACCCAGTTGATTGTGCCAGCTCCAAATCAATGCAACCCACATCTCCTCACTCACGAATAGGTCCAATGCAAAATCTGGATGCATAACTTACAGCTATGGAAGCTCACAACATGACACACATATCTCTATGTTCACACACATCTACACAAAGGAAAGACATGTGTTCCCAAAAATTTGATCTGCAATAGAGAGGCACAGACAGCTTAGCCACTAGAACTCACCCGACCTGCCAGCCGTGACATTGCATTTTGAGGAACTGGCTTGAATACAAATCCCTGGTCTGCTGTGCTCTTGTCTTTGGAGGAGGGATCTATTGCCATGATCGGTTTGGGAAATCCACTGCTGGTGTTGAAGAAAGTGGACACTCCAAGCGGAAATGTGCCTGTTGTTGGGGATGGCTCTGACTGCTTCAGACACAAATTAATTTAGCTTTGCTAACAAATGTATTCATCTACACCCCTGTGTGTCCTCCTGGGTTCCAGAGAGAACTTTGAGTATATGGGTTCCATTGGCCCCATACATACATGGAGTGACAAATAATAAGCATGGGGTAAATAGAAAATCAGTCGGCAAGAGTTCACACCTGAGATGTAGGCAAGAGAACTGGGGATGAATCGAACAGAGTTGTGGGGCTCAGCCCAGGAGGTATGGTGAGATAACCAGCTGGCCGTGGTATGGGAATTCGAGAAGGAGGAAGAGACCGGGCCCGACCAGAGGAAGGAGGCCTGGGGGCACTTCCTCCTCCTCCTCCTCCCTCTGCAGTCCCTCCCCCTGCTGTATTTGCCGCTCCTCGCGCTGCCAACCTATCCGCAAAGCTACCCCCCGCTCCTCCTCCTCCTACCGACGAGGAGGCCTCCCCCCCAAGCCTCAGACTTCCCGTGGCCGCCGAGTCCAAGGCTTCTCCCTGCTCATCTGCCCGATCCCCAGACGCCGGAGATGCGGAGGAGATGGCACCAGCCAACAGATGCGAAAACGATCTAGAGTCCATCTCCACTTCCTGCTGATCAGCCAAGAATCCCGACACCATAGACGACACCGGACTCTCAATTCCTCTGTACGCCACTACTCCTTCCGGGTTATAACAGACCCGCGTCGCCGCCGCCGTCGTCATCTGTGGCCGCGACGGGGTCGGCTTCCTCAGCATCACTAATCCTCCTGCATTCATTTCCCCTCCCCCGGCCACACCTACACCTCCTCCCCCTCCTCTGTGTTCCCCTTCCATACCACAAGCACCACAGCATTTGAAGTCAAAAAAGACCCCTGCCCCTCTTGTCTCCCGTTTCCTTCCTTCCTTCCTTCCTTCCTTCCTTCTACACTTCCAACAAGCCGATTTTCACAAGACCTCAGAGCAATCCAACCCTGCAACACAGAAGAAGAGAGTTGCATACGTATGTGAAAAACAGAATTAGGGTTTCATAGTTGTTGAGAAATGTATAGTGAAATCGAGAGAGAGAGAGAGAGAGCTCCATGCGTGGGCCAGTCTCTAAGGACCTTTAGTTCCTACTCCCGAAGCAATGAGTCCTTAGCAGTGCGCCGTCGCGTTTCCAAGTCGCAGTGTCTGGGGGGGGGTGGTCAATTTTGTGATGCTACCCAAAATGGCGATGATCTAGAGGAAGATTTAGCCAAATTTGGCTACACGATACATATGAAAAGGAAAATCTTAAATCATCCTCCTATATTTTGGCTACATACTACAACCATGTATAGAAACTTGGCGATTTTTATCTTTTTTTCCTAATTATGGTTATTGGAAATCTCCAAAAATACTTGATTTTACCACTTTTAACTTTTAATATAGCTTTTTGGCTATATATTGCCAGCAAAAAAGAGGAAATACCGTGAGTCCCTTTTTACTTATGACGTTGTTGTACTTGTAGGACAGGGCCTTTTCTTGTGGACGGTTGATTCCGACTGCTAGAGTAGGTACGCTGATGAATGAATAAATGAACGAACGAACAAATGAATGAATGGCGTGCTTAGTAGGGCCTACGCGGATGGAAAATTGTCGGCGGCTGACTAAGTCAGCTGTACTTTCTTGACTTGGTTTTGTCTGCTTTTAGTGGGTAGGTACCTTGGCAGCGTCGACACATGTCTGTCGAATAATTAATTAATTTTGGAAATGTGGGAAATTAATTAATTATTTATTTATTTATTTCGACAATTTTAAATTCTCAATATTTTGTTTAACACAAATCTTATATTATTTATTTTTGAAATTCTTAAAAAATATTTTTTCCAAAGAGAAAACACTTTCTGAAGGATGGAAAAAAAAAAGAGAGTCTTTTAGAATATTAGAAAATATTTTACTTTCTAACATGGAATCTTCAAATTAATTGATTATTCAATTAACCTTGGGTGTTGGTTGAAGCTACCGACGTACTAGGATGTCAACCATGTAATGACCAACCGACCAATTCTAAAAGACCAAACAATCCTGAAGCTCAAGTATGATGGGAAACATCTAAAACATCCCTTTGGTTCTTAGATATAGCAAGATGAAGAATGACATGGCTAAGAAGCTCTCTCTCGCATGGGCACGGAGGGGAGGGGTTTGTCTAAGGATGCCCCTTTCTGAGATCAGTTCCAAAAAGGAGGAATGGAGAACATGTTTAACCAACCATTCTTTGTGGTTGAAGGGTTGAAGTTTTTTCATTTTTCATTTCTTTCTACGACTTTTGGGGAGGTCTATCATGGTCAAATTTGTATCTCTCAAAAGTTATGGATATTGATGTTGTAAGTGGTGTGTGTGTGTGTGTAACCTTAAGGTAGTCATTATTATTTTTAAATAAAATCTAGCCATGAATGTGCATGAGTGACTATTTTATATAGTCAACTTCGTTTAGTGAATGGATTGTTTTGGTCCTAGTGTTCATGTATTCATGAGGTATAAAACCTCGGTAAAAGGTTTGGCCATGAAAAGTTTGTAATGATTATGTGTTTACTTGAACAAATATTAGACTTTTCCTTAAAGTCACCTAGTCTTCACGCCTCCTTTCACCCCCCTATCCCCTCTTTAACTGAGGTCTGCAATGTGAGGAAATTTTATTAAATCTGCACAAAGTTTACCACAAAAAAATAAAATGGTGCTTTTCTGAGTCCCCCCCTCCCCCGGCCCCCTTAATACTAATACACTTTTTTGTAGGTTTTTTTTAATCTCATGCTCAGGGTTCTGGTGCTGTGTTTTCATGATTTTAGAGAAACCTCTGTCGTGTTTGATGAAACCCTGCCAACCATAAATAAATCAAAGCACCCAAATAAGGGGCGTTGGGGGGGGGGGGGGGAATACAAGGAATCAAAAGGAAGGACTCATGTCCAAGAAAAACCACCAAAATAGGGCAAACCATCAGGGAACGTCAAATTCCTGAATCCCCCCTCCTGTTGCAAGAAGCATATCAAATAATAAAAGGTAGGACCCCTTGGAAGGATGCCTAGTTTAGAAGAACCCTCACCTATCATAGTAGCACGACTCAAAATAGAGATTACTTGGGCACATTGTAATGCTATTGACACTTTCTTTTTAAAAATGTGTGTGAAATTGAGAGAGGAGGGTCTGTAGTGACTTTCGCTCCCCACTCCATGTTGGCACATTGATGAAAAAAATTATTTACTTTCTGGTGTAGGAATTTGAAGACCTTTATAGCTAGAAGGGAAAACATGTCCGTTGAGAATCGATCGTGATAAAAATTATCCTTTGCCTTAACCACAACTATCATCACAACCCCATGAGAAAGAGCAGCCCACAACACCAAATCAATTCAAGTGGAGTTAACAATGACAATGTTTGCCAATGTACGAACACCATCAAATAATAAGATGATAGCGATTCGGGGCAAGGGGAAGGGGCAGGAAGACATGAATATGCTTTCATGAAATCTTGCAGCTTTCACAATGGTTGCAAAAAAAATTCACACAACATCATGTGAAACCATCCTTTCCCCACAAGGCGCACAATGAAAAAGGTGGATCCCCATAGGATCCAAAGGTTGGCTACAAATACAATGTAACACCCCAAGGACTAAAGGATGAGAAAGACCCAACCTAGTGCACAATGCAATGGAAAAAACATATAAAGGTAGGTGGAAGAAAGGAATGATTCAACGAACTAACAACCAAGTGCCAGCACTTGGCCCTGCACACAACTTCAAACAAGATCGACGTGAATCAAATGGTAAATAAAAAAGGATGCTAACAAAGGAATGGTCGTGTAATCTCTCTAAAATAGTCTCATTAAGGTGATCTATCTTTTTTTCGACTAACCGTTTAAATAGGGGGACACATGTTGTAGCCCATGAAAGGAGAAGTTCTTGTGTTGATTTCAAATGCACTTGGAAAAGGAGTGGCCTTAAACTCTTACACCAATTGCTTTTAACAACAACAGGTGAAAATCCAACAAAAACATGGAAGTTGTGATAGGGGTTTTAAGGCCCAATTCCCTAAATAAGTAGTTAAAGCAATGACCTCTAAGGAAATCAACCACATGCCCCCATTAAAAATGAGGAGAGCGACTTGCTGACGAATTAGAGGGGCTTCAAAGCACTTTATTAAACTTGAACTCAAAGGTTTTTCAAAAACTCCGATAAGGATGGAATAAAATGTAACAAATTGTTTTCAGAAATTTGGAAGAAGGGGGAAACAACAAAACAAATTTTTAAAAACTTTGGCCAAAATATTGAAAAAGATACCAAAAGCCACTTGGACATCTTTCAATGTTGGGAACACATCTACATGCTAAGCATCCTCAACAAAAACCTCCTACAAAAAAATGAAACGAAGGGAGCAAAACCAAAAGGGATGCCAAGGATCCTGATGCCACTAGCTGGGCAACAAAACTTAGCACAGAAGACAAACCCAAGAGCTAAATTATATGGAGCTTAAGCTTAACACTTGTAAGGTTGAACAAACAACCCCACAAAAACCAATTGGGAAGCAAAATGATTAGAAATGAGGGAGACAACATTAACAAGGTTGATAATATGGGTGTGATCAACTAGGGAAAGGAAAAAACAAGAAGAGAAAACCTTTGAAGAACAATAGAAATGTGAAAATGAACTAAGGTAAAAGAGGTTTTGTAAGCAATTCGCTTCAACAAGTGCCCCCAAAAGAAAAAATAACAAACAAAACCTCTTGGGAAGAATGATGACCAAAGTACAAAGAAACTTGAAAAACATAGAAATAACAAACAAAAGAAAAAAGTTATCACAACTAGCCCCCTACTATGATGACTTTATGTGAGATAATATTAAAAACATTCGTAATGTTTATTTGGAGCACCACCCAATTAGGATGGGCATCCAAAGTGACCCAAATACCATGGACCATATTATGTTTGGATATATGTAATCTTTGAATTATAAAATATTGACATATGTTTTGAATGTGACCTTTTAAATTTCATAGTACAATTACTTAGATTGTGAACTACTAAGTTGTTTGATAGAATGTTTATTCTTAGATTGATTCATCAATTTGTTTCTCCTATGGTCTTAATGCTAAGAGTCAAGTTATTTGTGTTTGGGGACAATGACTTTAACTTTAATGGTTTACCTTGATGGCACAATCCTTGTTGTGATACCAAAACCAAGGCATTTGGCATTTAAGGTTGTAGCAATTAATATCATGGCAAAATTGTAAAAGATTAAGGTTTTTTATAACAAGTTGGTCAACTTTATATTTATTCCACCTTGGTGTCAACCATTTCATGTTTGTGCATTTATGTGTTTCTATATGAGTTTACTTAAACATTTTAAGATTTATGTTTTGTTTCATTTTTGTTTAAATATATGATGTAGAGTGTTTTTAAACCAAGGAGGGGAACATCATCATCGTGGTGGTTTAAGGAACATGTTCCCAAGGAGTTATTTGGAATATGTGAGATACTCAAATTTATTACACATAAAGTAATGGTACAAGGTCATTAAGAAAATCATTTAAAGAGTTAGGTGATGAGGCCCATATGACATTGTCATAAACATTTTTTTGGGAATGGAAATATGTTTTTAAAAATATCTATATGATTATGATATGATTATGGTCTCACATATTAATTTCCTGGTCTTCAAAATAAGGGGTAACTAAGGTAGATTAACCCATCACCGATCGACTATCTATGATTGAACACTTATTTATGTTTTCAATCGTATGTGTTTATTTTGAGCAATTAAAAATGTTACAAGAGCACTACCTCAAGCTTTAGAAGTCATCTTTGAACTGCAAAGGAAAAGGAGTAATGAAAAAATAACAAAAAGAAAAATAAGTTTTTGGACTTACAAAATGGGTTTTTTTTCTTTTCTCTTCTCTTTGGACCTCTCTATTTTCAAACCTCAAAACTTTCTTATTTCTTATTCATTTTAAATGATTTTAAAGTGTTATATGAACACCAATTGAAGTTTTATAAATCATCTTGGAATTTTAATAGCAACAAAACAACATAAAAGAAATTTTTTGGGTCTTTGGGAATTGGCTTTGTATTATTCAATGGTTTGTTTTTTTGAATTCTTGACCCCTTTTACTTTGGGGGCCTATATCTTTCTCATTTTTAATATGTTTTCCCCTTGGATTTAGTCTGCCTCAAGTGCTTGAATGTTTGATTACCAACCAATCTACCCTAATCATGTTGAACTGATTTTTTTTTAATAATTCTTTTGAGAGATTTGAATGAAGGGAATGGGGGGGGGGGGGGGAAGGGATGGGTAAATAGTCCACTTATTTTTTGGAAGGTGGTTAATGTTTTTAATCAATTATTATATTCATTAAGGCACAACATAAAATGAATATTGTAATATTTCAACCTAGTGTATTTTTATTTTTATTTTTTCCAATTTTGGAATGTTGTCCAAATGTCAATCATTAATAACAAGATTTAGTCACAATTGGATATGATAGTAGATTTTTTTCAAAATTGTTTTATATTATGTCTATTTGCTACAACTTAAAGTAGAAATGTGGCAAATTTTATTTATTCAAAATTTAGCAAATTTAAGTTCTTTTTATTAAAAAAAATCCTTTGTTCATATTATTATGTCATTTGTGTTTTTAACAAAAATGAAAAACGTTCATCACAATGTTGCCTAGGCCAATTCAATCTTTTGTTGGTAAACATTTAATTAATTTTTAAAAAATCAAATTTGAACATTCTTTATTTGATTATTTTTTATATTGGTGTAGAAATGCATAAAAACATAACACATTTCAATAATTATGAAAGTCATCCACCTTCAATCTTTTTCATTAACATTCATGCATTTCATCATTTACCACCTACCACTTTTTGTGCATCTTTAGCAGTATTAACACACCAACATTTTCCATAACACATTTCTTGGTATTTTCCAATTAAATATAAATTTGCAAGATTGGTCAATTGAAGATTTTATATTAATCAAAAGCATCCTTCATGTTTTTTGTGGAGCATAGGTTTACATTTGATTGGTGCATTAATAAATGGACTTTGCACAACTTTTAATTTATGAATATAAGAAGAAACTACCACGAAATAATGTTTGTGAAAAATAATTGTGAATTTGAAACTACAAGTGAGTTTCAACATTTATGAATCATATAGCTTTCTAAATTTATTATAAATAAATATTAGGTCCCAACATATATTTGGTATCTATAACAATCTCATACATGAAAAATAAGGGTTCCAAACATATTCATTTACTTGACATAGAAAAGAAAATGCAATGGTTGTTGTATTATCCTTATTTATACTAGCATTTTTATTAATACATGTCATTGGGAAGTTATATTTACATGCATTGCACTAAGTAAATAGCCTCCAAATAATCATTGGTATAACATATGGGTGCAATATCGTTTATAAAGAAAATCACTAATTAAACCTTGATATCATCCATCATTTATGGAAAATGTCATGGTGTAATGTCACCAAGGTCGAATCGAACTACTTGGCCTATAGACATGTCAAAGAATGGTCTAATTGGTAGATTATTATAATGTAAATAAAAACACAAAAAAAATTGAACTACATTAAAAAAATAAACATCCTCTTGATAGTTTTTTTTTTGTTACTCAACTATTGTAGCTAGGGTTAGTTTCCACATTGACAAAACAAAAATTGATTATCATGCAGTGAGTGTGTAAATGAAAAATCAACATCATGTACAACACTTTTGCTTTTTTCAAATGTAGGTGTTTTAATATTGAAGTTATCAACTTTATTTATTTTTTTAAATCATAAATATTTATTTGGGTTTTGAGTTTGCTTAACTTATGTTTGACCCTAGCCTTGGGCTTCCAAATTAGAGTTTTAATGTCAATGTCATGTTAAAAATGTTTGTCTTTATTCCAAATTGTGAAATACAAAAACATATCAATGTTCTTCTTTTTCCTCACTCATCATTTGTCAACTCTAATAATTTTACATTTCTACCAAGCTAGTGTGGTTATTAATTGGAGGTGGCCACCCGTCTAGTGTCACAAAGCCATTGAAGTCTAGGCACATCCATAATTCATTAAACAAATTTTGATATTATGGTTTTGGCCATTGGTGAAATGCTTACTTCTTCCATAGATTGGTTTCAAATGTGTATTTCACATCAAACATTTGCACAATTGCATTCCATAAACATTAGAACTTCAATGCAAGTTGAAAGCAGATGAGTCAGAAACTAACTATCAGAAGTTTAGGAAAACGAACCTTGATGATGGTCGCCCCACTCTCAGAGGGAAGACACCTGCGTGAATTTGGGATATGTGCCGACCATATAGTTTTAATCAACACATTATATGCTATGGTCTCTTGTCAACCCAAGGGTTAACGTTTCCTTTGACAAACACAATGACTCAAGGAACTTCATAGATTGATTCTTTGTGTTAAAACTTAGGAGCCCTTCCGATTTCACATAAATAAAAATATTTTGGTGTCAACAAGAACATATGGATATAAAATGAATTTGCATTTGTCCAATTATTGCTTCCTTCCAAAGATTGCATATGTGACTTAATGAATAAAATTGGGATTTCAAACTCCTTGGCCAATTGTTTCTTTGAACAATTGTCTATAATACCTCTTGTTTTGCCATTCATAGATATAATTTCTAGTGGTAACTTAGTGCTAGCTATGCACCAATTGTCCATAGATTAAATTCAAGCACTTTCAAGAATCCTAGTCATCAAACTTGAATTAAAGTATAGAAAAAGTATCATTAGAAAAAAGAACCATCTCTTCATAAGTAGATTGTTGAACACCATCATTGTTTTTTAAAGCTTGCACATTGAACTTTCGATGTTTTGTGATGAGGATTTTTTGAGCTTTCAACATCATTGTTAGGAATTTACCAAAAAAATTCAAAAATTTCACAAATAATTTAATTATCATCAAAGTGGCCCAAATATTACAATAGTTCACTAAACCAAAAGGTGGTGGGACAATTTATTTATTTTTCTTGCTTGGTGATGCAACATGCACCCAACACCACCACAATTTATCCTATAAAGCTTGCCCAATTTTCAAATGTCACAATGTATGAAGGTGAGCAAAAAGGAAGCTCCACCATGATTATATATCAAAAAATGTTCCCTTAATTTTTTTTGGGATGGGCCAATCAAAGTACCTCCTTGCCAAAAAAAACACACACACACACAAACAAGACTTTAAAATAATTAGTTACCCACACTCCCATGGCCACTAGACCTCATCCTTTTTAAAATTACATTCGTTCATAATATCTTGCTGTACTAGCCAGAGGCCTCACAATGGCCTTTTGCTTATTTAAAGGTAACAACTTATAGTGCGGAATATTTCACTTTCTTGCCAAATGCCAAGTTTACACTTGGAAAGGCATAAAGGACAACTAAAGTTATGCCATGACCAATGGGAGGTTCCGTAATACCTCACATGGCCCTAAGGTCAATTTTGTCATTAAATAATCCCCAAAATAGTGAAATGAAATTTGGTGGAAATATGAAATTGAAATGTTGAAAATGATCATAACTATCATAGGTTACACCCTTAATAATTTCACTACTTATATCACAATATTGATATTAAGGGCAATTTTAAACAAGGGTCCAAGGTCCAGGGACCAATGAATTTAAGCAATCTTATTGGTCGAAAGCTTTAAAATGGTTCCACGGCCTTTCAACGAGGGTCGAAGACCAAAAAAGTGGCAAATTGAGGCTAAACTTACATGGCACCTGTGTTGGAGGGAAAATCAATTGGTTCCTAGGAAATTGGACCCTAGACCCTCGTCTAAAGTGGGCCTTATTTGACAAATCAACATTTTCTTGATATACATAGTCTAATTGGTTACAAAAAATATTGGATGAACTTTAAAAAAATTTAAGTCATCTCATAGTACCTTGCCGACAACTTTGTGTTGATTAATTAATTAATTTTGAAAATTTCATTTTCCTTGAAAATTCAAAATTTTTCTTCACAAAGTTTTGCTGTTTGGAAGATTTTTGGGGGAAAATTTTGACATTTCTGAAAACAATATAATTATGTTGAAGCCGCCAATATACTATGGTACTTTCCAACCAAAAAAATCCTCAAAAGTGGATGATACTTAGGTTTTGGGGGGGTTGAGGGGTAAGGTTCTTGAGCTCCAAATGGATGAAGTATGGCTTTCAAATAGGGTGAAAATTGGTTTGGAGGTGTATGTTTGTACATGATACAGTGGTCTCCACAAGGTGTATTGGCAAAAGAGACTGCTTCTGATTGGCTGGCTATAAGCATTTGAATACCATAGCCTAGGGTTTGTTTGCACATTGACAAAATGAATAATTATTGTTTACAAACGATAAATTCATTTAATTTTTTTGAAATTATATATATTTTCCAAGATTTACTATAATATTTTGATTTGAGTAGTGAAATTATTCAGAGTGTAACCTATGATAATTTTCATCATGTGAACTTCAGATTTTCACAAAATTTCATTTCACTATTTTGAGGATTGTTTAATGACAAAACTGACCTTATGGTAAGGATAGTCTTGCACATTAAGCTGTTGAAAATTGCATGTTTATTGTGTGATGCACTTGAAATGGGTTGATCATGATGCACTTGGAAACAAACACCTTGGGTGCAAATCTGACCCCTCTGACCTTAGGAGCCATCATAGCTAAAGTATTAAGTGAGCTTGGTGCTCATTTGGGTTTCCATGGTATTGGAGTACCGTGGCAGCTTCAACACATGTTTGTTGAATAATTTATTTATTTTCATTTGTTTGAGAATGCAATTTCCAAAATAATTCACATTTCTGAAAATAATATATATAATTAGTGTCGAACCTGCCATGGTAGTAAAAACCAAGGTATTTGAATAAGTACTTGTCATACCCTACTAGGGTAGATCTACATGTGACCAAACATTTAAGCGCTCAAGGTAGGCCAGATCCAAGGGGAGGGCTTTGTTGTTTTAGTGTCCAAACAAAATTTGAACCCCTCGTCTTGATTCATTTGACACACTGACAATCAGCAAATATGGATTAAAAATGAGAAAATTATAGGCCCCCAATGTAAAAGGCGTCAAAAACTCAAAAAAAAAAAAATCACTGAATATTACAAAGGTTGTTTCCAAACATCAAATTCTTTTTTGTATGTTGCTTTAGTGCACTATTAAAGTTCCCATATGATTTGTAGAACTTCAAGTGGTCTTCTATATCACTTTAAATCGTTTTAAATGAATAAAAAATAAGAATGTTATGAGGTTTGAAAGTAGGAAGGGTCCAAAGAGGAAAAGAAAAGCATTTTATTACTTGGAAAGCTTTTTTTTTTCTTGTTATTTTTTCATTAGGGCATAGTAATCCTTTGTTGTTCACGGACCGATGGGCGAACATCCAGAAAATGGACAATCAATATTTGTTTATTCTTCACCAATGTATTTATTATTTAACATTTAGTGAAAATTTCTACAATTCGAATTTTTGGTCTTTGTTGATAGGGGGCTTTTCTATGATCAATGTAGGGGGTCGTTCCATAATGATTTGAAAAAATGCCTTTAAGGATTATGGTGTGTGCTAGAGGTTATAAGATGAATAGTTGTGCATGCTTGCTTGACCCAAAAAATATATTCATGTGTGTGGTGCTAGTTTGGTCGTTTGGAAATGGGTGTTTTTGTGAACAGATTTATAATACTTTTTTGTAATTTGCAATTTTGGCACATTTTTCCACTTTGTAGATTTGTCAAGGTTCAATAATAGGTGTTTTATATAACATTTACAAGGGTTTGATGGTTTGGCTTAAGGGTGAAGGCTTGCATATTTAATAATAAATCTAGATAGCTTTAATCAAAAGCAAGTGATAGAAGAACAAATTTTTTAAAACCTAACTCAAAATACCACGAGAATGCATTAGTTTTTGTTTCTCCTTCATGTACTTGCAAAACGCACCAAACTAAAGGAAAAAAACATTAATGGATTACTTGCAATTTTATATTGTGACCAGTGTTGAATACCTAGTAGTTATGTGAAAGAAGGCTATGGCAAAGGCAATTGAAAAGGTTATTAAGGAAACACATCACAAGGAAAGGGAAAAAAATAAGGTTAAATTTGCAACTTACTTCATTGCAATGACCATGCATTTTAGTGTGCAACTACTAGAAGTGCAAAAGCAAATTCTGAATACACTTGGTCCATAATAGTTGTTAGGGAAACATGGTAACATCTTCACAAACATCTTTGAGCTTCTTGGGTTGCACAAGGGTTAGAGATCATTCCAATTACAAGATTTTCACGATTCATTCTAGTACAATGGGAGCAAGGTTATAAGCAAGGGTTAAACTACTTGCTTGCAGAGACGTTGTAACACACTTGCTTCGTTTTACCAAGTAACCATAACAAAGGAAGGGGGCTTAGGGTTGAGGAGAATCACTAGTAGCTACAACCAAGACCACAACCAAGAGGATTGCCAACAGTTGCAGCCAAGACCACAATTAGGAAGATGACCATCAACTATAACCAAGAGCACAAATATCAAGATCATGACCATGAAGATCAATGTAGCTATAAACATAGGAGCTGTAGGATGAGGATCATTAAGATTAAAATCACAACAATTAAGAAGGTTGCTAACAATTGCAATGAAGAGAGATTAAAAGGAAGATGATGATCATCATGACGACCACAACCAAGAGGGTCGCAAACAACTACAACACAAGTGATGTAAGATGAGGACCACCAAGATCAAAATCACGACAAACAAGAAGGTCTTTAACAATTGTAACAAAAAGAAAAAAAAAGGAAGATGATGATCAGTATGACGATTGCGACCAAAAGGGTTGTGAATAGCTATAAACACAAGGGATGCAAGATGAAGACCACCAAGATCAAGGTCACGACACTTAGGAGGGTTGCTAGCAACTGCAACAAAGAAAAAGGAAAAAAAAAGATGACAATCAACATGAGGACCATGACCAAGAAAGTTGCAAATAGCTACAAGCACAAGATTTGCAAGATTCAGACCACTAAGATCAAAATCATGACAATTCAGAAGGTCAATTGTAGCTACAAAGAAGAGAAGGGAAAAGAAGACAATGATCAACATGAGGACCATGACCAAAAGGGTTGTGGATAGCTACAAGCACAAGAAATGTAAGACGAGGATCACCAAGATCGAGGTTAAAATAACTAGGAGGATTGACAACAATTGTAACCAAGAGGGAGGAAGCTTGAAGTGCTTGAGCTTCAAGTGATTCAGCCCTAAAACCATACTAACAATATCATGTTCACTTAAGCTCCAAAGAGAAAAACACTCCAAAATTTTTGGTAGACGTAGCCAAAAAAGGGTGGTAGTGGCGATGGAAAACATGTGGCAAAATTAAGGTTTCATTCTCTTGCCCCTGTCACCGTCAATTAAAAAAACAGTTCTCAAAATCATGTCCATTGAAACTAAAGATGAACATTTTTGTGCCCTTTTATATTCATCCTTATGATGCATTCAATATTTGTGAAGAGGGTAGTAATGTTCGGTCATGGATCATTGAACATTTGCTCACTCATGAACAAGATGATGCTCATGTGTTGTTAAATCAAAGAACTCTCATGTTGTGTTTTTGATCCCCAACATTAAAAGATGCATAACTTGCTCATTTCTTGAACCTCTTTTATGATTCAAGTGCACTTGATTGTGCAACTTTTAGGTCTACAACTATTATTTCAGCTTTTGTTACAATGGAGCAACATTTGAGATGCATCAGCTCTCTGGACACTTAAGTGTTTGTTCACTGGCTTCTTTACCCTACTCCTTTTCCTTTGCAGTTCAAAGATGGTTTCTAGAGCTTGATGTAAAGCTCCCATAACATTTTTAACCACTCGAAATGAAGCACAAATGATGAAGATATATAGATAAATGTTCGGTCATAGGCAAGCGATCGATGATGAACCAGTCTATCCTCCTCCTCTCCAAGTAGAGTATACTTTGTCAATAACAACACACCTGAAGTCCTTACTTGAGAATGCTTTGGAAGTACCAGACATGGGAAGTGTCTGATTTCACAATTACAACCTTTATCTCTCTGCAGACCTCCTTCCTTTAGAGTTTAGGGTTTAAGGTTTCAGGTATTTCACACAAATATTCAACTGGGCCAAGCCTCATGTCCTCTCTTGAGAATGCTTTGGAAGTGCCAACTATAGGCAGTCTGTGATTCCACAAGTTCCACCCCTATCTCTGCACAGACCTCGTCTCTAGGGTTTAAGGTTTTGGGTTTCTAAATTCAACTTGCTTTGAACCTCAAGTGCTCACTTGAGAATGCTTTTGTAAGTGCCAGTTACCATATTAGGCGGCAATGTGTGAATATGCAAGTACAGCCTCCATATTTGCACGGACGTGCTTTAAGGTTTAGGGTTTAAGGTTTTCACAGAAATATCCAACTGGTCCCAACACAGGAGATTGTTTGCTTGCAATAAGGCATCAATAAATCCTTGAAGATTATCTCCAAAACAGGGTTTTCAGAAAATAAGCAGTAGTAATGAAATCCCTGTCCTGTGGGAGAGATGACATAACACTGAGATGCGCACCTTAACTTACCTCAGACTTGGTAGTTTCCTGCAGTAGCGGCAACGACAACAACAACGCGCACACACAACAACGCGAGAGAGAGTTCTGAGGAGCCTGGAGAGGCAGGCTCATCATCTCATGGGCGATGATGAATAACGGTTTCCATCTTGATCTCATCGTAGGGCAGCTATAGAATTATGGATGCGAGAAGTTGTCTCTGGATGAATATATGTGAACTAGGGGGGGCGTCGTGGATGAACGAAAATGGCTCGCCGCCGGTGCTTGTCCATGTGGGCTTTGGGTTCTTGTCACGGTTGGGTTTTGGCGGATGTTTTGCATTTCTTGAGCTTTCTGCGTAGTTCGCCGTTTGTTGTGGGCCGTGGGCAGTGCATCAGGTCTCTCGAGATGGAGGAGGTGGCGGCGCCAGCGGAGGCAGTTGCAGTAGATGCTGCACCAGCCGAGGAGGAGGAGGAGGAGGAGGAGGAACAACAGCAACAAGAGCCGGAAGTACTAGGGGCTAAGCTTCATCAACAGCAGGAGCATTTAGAGGAGGAGCAGTCAGAGCGGCTCCAAGAGCTAGAAGAAAACGTTGAGCCAGGAGTTTTCCAGGAGAGATTTCAGGAGCTTCTGCAAGCAGATGTGCAGCAACAGGCCCAGTCGGTGGGGGAACAGGAAGGGGAACTGGAAGTGAAACAGCAGCCTGCTGCTGAGGAAGTTGCACCTTCTTCTGTGGTGCCATTATCGCAAGAGGAGGAGGAGGAGCTGCAACAGCAAGACGATCAGCAGAAGGACGAAGGAAAAGCACCTACTCAAAAGAGGGATAGGGATGAACTGGAGAAGGAGGCGGACAAGAAGTGGGCGGGTTGGCCAGGGGACAATGTGTTCCGCCTGTTGGTGCCTGTGCAAAAGGTGGGAGGCATTATAGGGCGCAAGGGGGAGTTCGTGAAGAAAATGTGCGAGGACACACGCTCGCGAATCAAGGTCCTTGAAGGTGTTCCAGGGACTCCTGAGCGCATTGTATGCTTCTCTCTCCCCTCTTGAATTTCTCGCATCAGTGTTTTGGGGGAACTGCATGCATCTGAGGCCCACAGCCTGCCAGCTTCTTGCTTTGTACCTGTTCATGTACTAAAACATGTAAGGAAATCTTAAATTGGTACAAGTACTACCCAAAAGAGAATTGAACGGGAAGCAGAGCAATGAGCAACACTATGTGTTGTTCCTGCCCAGTTTCTAAGGTTTTGTAGTCTCTGTGACCGAGGAGGAGGTTTCTCTACAAGGAGATGATGGCTTGTGTGGGGATATCAGCAGAGTTTCTAATATTAGGATTGAAAATTCAGTGAAGAAGTTTATGGTTTCTGTTGTTGCAATATAGAATGACATCTTATTCTAGGCAGTAAAGGAAGAGAAATCATTATGGAATCTACATTTTGGGCAGGTTCTGGTATCAGCCAGGGAGGATCCAGATGCCACAGTATCACCAGCAATGGAGGGGCTCTTACGAGTACACAGACGGGTAATTGACAGCTCTGAGCCAGAATCAGCAGATGGAGAAATGGCTGGAGGGGGAGGTCCAGTTTCATCCCGTCTCTTGGTAGCAGCTACACAGGCTGGCAGTCTAATTGGGCGGCAGGGTGCAACAATTAAGTCCATCCAAGATGCATCAGGGGCTACAGTCAGGATTCTCCCACCTGGTTAGTTTCCATCTTTGAGTGGCTGCATGCTACTGCCTTTTCTAGCATTTGTATGCATGTGGTTTGTGCTAATGTGACCCCTTTATGCCTTAGTTTGTAGGCTCTTGGTAGAAATTAGGCTTTTACACCTACTTGATTTGATTTCTGTTCAATTGACAAAGTTGAGAGCCCTAATGCACACAGGACAGATACACCCTAGCTGTTATATGTACTGAGAAAGCAGTTCTTGCTGGAGACTAAATAGGCCGGCAAATCTATAGAGAATTTATAGTCTGCTGGTGAAGGTAAGTGTTGTAGTGAGATCAACTAGCATAAACTTTAAAGGAGCACTTTATCATGGGAAGCATATTCAGTCAATTTCTTGACCACTGGGTCTACACTAAGATTGTAAATTTGAGGGGGATGAAGAGTGCATGTAATGGGAAGATTCATGGGTTGCAGAGGATTTGCCTTTGTGTGCTCTGTCCGATGACAGAGTGGTGGAGATACAGGGTGAAGCACGTGTTGTGCAACGTGCCATGGAACTGGTCGTCTCTCATCTCCGGAAATTTCTTGTCGATCACAGTGTGCTGACTCTCTTTGAACTCAATGTAAGTCCAATCTCTTTGTCCATCCATATACATTGCTTCATTCTTAATGTTGTTGGATCGCAGAAAACTCAGTACTCTGAGCCATCGAATGTGTTGTGGGGATCAATAGATGGATGATGCTCATTTATCTGGTCTTAGATATCTAGTCCTCTGAACATCACAGTAGTGGATGATATGTTCTGGTTAGTGAGCTTGGATCCTGAAGTCATCAATTTGTGCAGCGAGCAGTAACAAGTCAACAACAACAAAGTGCACAATCTGCTTGGCAGGGCAGCAATAAGGGAATGCAACATCAGCAGCAACAGCAGGCACCCAGCTATGTGAATGCAAATGACACATCTTACTACCCACAAGCAACAGCTGATCTGGCACAACATAATCAGCAACAGCAACAGGATCATATGCAGCAGCACCATCACCATGGTGTTTCCATGTATGGTCGTGACCCCAGCATGACTTCAGTTGCTGCCCCTCCCCCTGCCCCTATTATAACTCAGGTTTTCAGCCCTTCCTTCGTAGTGTATTCCCAATTATAATTGTCTCTGGCAAATGATATATCATATGTCTTCATAAGCACTGAGAATTTCTCAATAGTTGTGCTGCAAGTCAACCGGGAGAGGATTGAAAGATGACCCAATAGCAAGGTTACAGATATTTCAGGTCTGAAAATATGAGAGCAACCAATTAGCAGGCATTTAAAAGAGGAAATTGTCACTAAAAAAAGGAAGAAAATGAGACCAAAAACAAAGCTGGGGTAGTTTGAACAATATCTATGGTCATATGCATGTTCAGGGATGTTCAAAAGCCACATGTATGGCATTGACCACTTACCATAACATCCTCATTGACCAGTTCCAAGGTTAATTTAAGAATGTACTGAGTTTCTGTCACAATAGCAGCAGTAAACTCAGCCATGATGCTGGCAAGCTCAACAAGACCTAAAAGATTAGGAGAAGACCAAAAATCCAAGAAGAAAAGCATGTGAGCACTTTGAATAGAAGGTTGACATGATGGATAAATAGTTGTAGCGTCTCACCCTAGAGTAGTTTCTTTGAAGCTACAAACTGTTACCCAAGAGGTTCTCTTTGCAGTTAAAATTCACAGAGATTCCAATGACCAGTTTGTGAAGGGAGTTCCAATGATCTTTATGAAGCAGTTTTGTTGATTTCACACAGTATCTAAATGACATAATTGTAATATATGTTGAAAGAGCACTAAAGCAGTGATCAGATAGTGCAACATACTCAAATATGTGGAGGCTTGTGCAATGCCAGGTTACACAGCACATGCAGATCCCTTTGTCCTATGCGGATGATGTGATTGGGACAGCAGGAGCCAATATCAGTTATTTGCGACGCACCAGTGGTGCAACTATCACAATACAAGAGTCTCGAGGTGTTCCTGGTGAGATGACAGTTGAAATCCATGGTAGTGCTTCTCAAGTTCAGACAGCACAGCAACTCATTGAGGTATGATTCAGCTTGTTTCCATTCTTCCCTATGTCATTCACACTGATTCACTTATCAACACAAAGCTTTTTTTGCAACATCTTCTCTTGCTCTGGGTGATATCCTACAGCAATGTCATGATTGGGGTCATGAGCTGAGAGTTATTGTAATCTGATTTTTGATGATTATGGAGGTAGTTAAGCATGATCTATTTTTTCCTTCAACTGCACAATTTATCTCAACCACCTGTGTCAGGAGGGAAGGAAGGCCTTGTAGCAAGGCCAGTTATGTAGGAAGCCATTGACTTCCTCTCAATCCCAACTGTACTTTCAGAATAATGAATATTTGTTCCATGACAAGATATTAATACTTTGGGACTGCTAGTAACTCAATCTTTAGTGTCTTTAGCTGCACTTTATGGCTGATTTGCAAGTTGATGTTGGAATGAAGCCCTAGTTGCATATAATCTAGTCAGATGACGCTGCTCACTATATTTCAAGGAAATGAGTTTGTTATGGTCAGAGCCATCATGCCTTTTGGACAATGCAGGGGGCCTGACAATTTGGTAGGTCTAACAGTAAAGTCAGTCTAATATCTTACTGGATGGATGCAGAATTTTATGGCTGGTGCCACAGGGGGACCACAAGTGGCATACAACAATTCAGTGGACACAAGTTACACGTATCCCACACAGGCATCAATGTACTCCACTAACCCTGCCACTGGGCCCAGCACAGCTGGCTATACTTCACATTACAACACTAGCTATGGGTACTAAGTGATTAATCTCAGCCATAGTGGCTGACCTTCCACCAACCAATTTTGGTGGCCTTGTATCTTGTGAAACCCAAGGTGTTAGTCTTGAGCACTTGTGCCTGTCCTATCCTTCTTTTTGAGTTCATTAGTAGAGGGTTGGTCTTGTAGTTGAGATTCAGAATTGAGTTTGATTGCAACAATGTAGGTGTTAACAAATTCCCTGTAAAGTTTTTTCCTGGTATACAACAAGTCATGGGACTGCATTGAGGGTTGATGGGTATGGTGGGACTTAGGACTGCATCATGTGTATTGACTGAACCTTCAAGTCATCAAATAGAACCTGTCCTAGGAACCTGACCTGTGTACGGAATGCTGTACTTTTCAACAACTGAGGTATATAGTTTTGAAATGAGTTGCAGTTAGGGTGGCTAATATAGCCTTGGCTAGCAGTCTTTTATGCCAGCTGATTGTTTTGGAGGACAACTATGAGGTTTTTTGTCAGATGCTGCTTGTTAAGATACTGTGCATTTGCATATAGGTGAGTTGGGTTACAGCCCGAATTGGAAACATTGCAATCCCTATCAAAGGACTTGCTAACTTACTAAGCAAAACAATTTCACCTGATGATCTGGCAGTTTGAGTGCCTCTAGAGTACTATGTACCACATGAACATAAGGTAGGTCTTTTTCCACGGGTTTAACATGGAGTGATCATTGTGTTCATGTTGAAAGTCTTGAAGAAAACAACAATTTTCCTTTAGGTTTGTAAAGATCCTTCTGGATCTTAAATGACTATGCCTTTAATGCTAAGGTATGTGGAGGATGTGCAAATGAGTGCTTTCATCTGGTCTTGGATTTCTGAGAGAAGGTGGCTCAATATTGTCATCTGGTATGTAACACCACTGCCAGAGCAAGTAGATATGGTTACTCTGATTTGGAAGTTCATATCAAAATTCATGCAAAAGTTGAACCTTATTAACCTCTTTTTGGCACAAGTGAAGAATTTGAGGGGTGCCTCTTGAACTTCAAGAGAATTTTTTTTGTGTATTGTGATGCACACATATTTGGCCAAAAGTTGTCAAAATGATTGAAATTGTGAAAAAAAACAAGTCTAAGGAGCTCCAATTGAAAATCTGAAATTTTTAGCACCCCAGTGTGGCTTTGTGTTGTGTGTGTTGAAAAAATGATAAGTGATATGTCACAGAGGAAGGAAGGTGACAAAGTGAGAAACTTGCAATTTTGCAAAGAGCAATTTTTGTGTGAGAATTTGCTGTCGGTGCAAAACTTGCAAATTTGCAAAGAAGAGCAAATTTTGTTTGAGAATTTTGTGTTTGTTTGCTTTGTGTAATTGGATTTGTTCTTTTTTTGTTGTTGTTTCTTTTTTGTCTGTGCTTGCAATTGAAGAATCCATGGCAGAGGAGGAGGAGCTCAGTAGTAGGAGTAATTGTAGTAGCACCACCTTGCTGCCCGAATGGAAGTAATATAAGTGAACTTAGAGGTGAAGAGTTTAAGTCTGTTTCCACTTTTTTTATTTCGCAATTTTGATTTTTGGGTGGTGGTGTTGAACGATGGACTCAAAGCAGCAACTAATGAGAATTCGGGAGCAGTATTGCTGCAGCAGCTATCGAGAGACTCTTTCTGAGAGAGGTGAGGTGAGGTTTGAATGTGTATGTATGGTGTTTGTCTGTCTTTTCTTCTTTTTTTGGTTTTCCTGTATTTGGATTTCTTTGCTTTATGTTTGATTGTTTGGTTTTCTTCCATAGATTCACACATTATTGTAATTAAGTGATGAACTCCTCAATGTATACAACAATTGTGTTTGCAAGAGTTTGAGAAGGAAGATGGACTACACGTGATGTTTCATGTTTCCTTTTAGCAGTGGGAGAAGTTTTTTCTTTTTTTTCTTCTTCCCCCACCTCTCTTCCCAAAATAGAGAAAGTATCCATTCCTGAATGAAGCAAAACATCCAAATGCCCCATGAAAGCGAAACAGTTGGTAGAAGCCCTCTAGATAATTCTCACACAATCTCTAATGTGTGTGCTTTATTGGCCTTGCCTACCAAGGCAAGAATATTGTGTTTAGATTCATTATAGTGTATAGTAGCTTAATGGATTTTGGGCCCTAGGTAATAGGTCTATTTTTATATGAGGATTATTGAAAGATGAAATTTTGCCTTGTGTTGAAACTTGAGATTAGGTGCAGAGTTGTAATATCTTGAAGGATTTTGGTTTCTATTAGAGGATTTTTTGAAGGTTTGGTATATTTTTTGCATGGTGAAATATTTGAGTTTCCATTATTCTTTAGGTTGGCCTTCAGATATGTTTTAATGTAAATGGCAAGGCCACAGTGTGACACACCCCTTTTCTACGCAATGAATTGTTACGCACAACGACTCGATGAAAAGCACCTGCATCTTCACACATGTTGACTTAAATGGAGGAGAGTCTGGAACATGCAATAACCATGGCTAGTTACATGCAATGTAAACATCATGTATGTCCTATTATGTGGTCCATATTATACCAATATGTGTTTGGGCATCACCCATATCTTTTGGAAAAATATGACCAGAGCTAAGGACAGACAGTGAAAAAAGAAATGCAGCAATACTTTTGTTATGCCTGCATTTAAGAGCTGATGCTGATTTAAAATTGGAGGTTGAAAACCCATTACAACTCAGTTGTGGATCAACCTGTAAAATCTCCTATTTCCATCTCACACGACCTAGGTAAAGCTATGTAATGGTGCATTCACAATTGATGTTAAGTCAATGTTAAATGGAAATCTATGCAGCATCCTAGGTGGCACCCAACATGGTGTAGAAGTCAAAAAAGAAAAAACTGTAACAATTGTTTCAATCATTTCCTATTTTGGAAAAGTTGAAGTAGATTTATATATTACATAAGGCATTTTACTTGCAAAAATATAACAGAAAACAATCAAACCTCTATTTGAAATGGCAAAACGTATTAACTTAATGTCCATTACACCCACAAACCCAAGGGCTTTGAGTAACTATTGTGAACTCAAATCAAAAACCTTGTAATCTGACTTGGGACATAAAAGACCCAAAATTACTAAATACTGAAGTAACAGTAATAGAGAGGACTGCTTGTTATTATTCTCAAATCACAGTACTAAAATTTGCAAACATTTTAAGGTTTCAGGTCATTAGACATTTAACTTTGTACTTCACCAACAAAAGGTCCATGGGAACTTATAAAGGAGAAGAATACAAAACCACAACATAGAGAAAAAGTAGAATGATCTTCTTTAACAAAGTCCAAGGATACTCCACATACAAGGCACCACTCAAAGGAAAAGATATATACTGGTGATTTCTCCAATAGCTTATTGAGCAACCTAGCAATAGAGTGACTCTCTCAAAGAATAGATAACTAGACAACCCAAGACACCATGAGAAACTCACATGCATTAGGCATGTCATATACAAGACAGGAAATTGAAATTGATATCCCAATGTTTAAAGATAAGGTTAGCACAAAGAATGCTGGGGATCACACTTCCACACCAAAAAATGGGAAAGAGCTGGTGTATGGAAACAAAGGGAAATCCAGTTTTGCCTGCTCTCCCACTCTCTTCACTGGTACTTATTCAAAACCACCAGTTTTTCAAAATCACTCTCTTCCCAACAGCACTGTTGGATGTCTCAGCAACTTCAACATCTATAGTACACAGTTTAGCAGGCTCAACAAATAGACAAATCACATTAATGAAAAAATGCATTCACCCTGAGTTACAGGAGTATTGTTCTGTGTTCTCAGAAGTATAGGAGTGGACAAATGTATCACTAGCCGTAGACAGTTCTCAAACTGAAAACCCTCCTTGTACTTCCTATCTGCACATGCTGGAAGAGGGCAAGCTTGCTTAAATGTCAATATTTGAGCTGAAATATGTAGCCTTCATTACTAGTATACCCTCTATGGAGAATGTGCATGGCCATCTGTCTTCTGTTTGGCTATGCTACTCTCCTTGGGCACCTTTGCTACTATCAGTGGGCATGGACTGTTGTGTGCCAGATAATCACTCACACTTCCAAGAAAGGTCCTGCCATTCAAAGATTAATTGTGAGCACCAAGGTTTATGTGAATGCAATTCCATTGATTCTTTAATGTTGCTTCTTTTTATAGTTGTCATTTTCATCCTTTGCATGGAATCACTTGCAATGTTTGACTGAAGCATCACAGGATAACATTTGTACCTAGCGAGAGTGCCTCGGTCACGTGTCCCAATTATGACTGCATCTGCATGGAGGTTTTTCAAACCTTCACACACCTTCACCTCTGTTTGGCCAGTTACCACCATGCCTTCACACTTAATCTGCACCATAGCATGTAAGTGAACAATTTAGCAGACCTATGGGATGCAACAAAAGGACCCTTTTGATTTGTTTGCCAATACAATCCTTTTTGCCAGGCATGATTTCTTTCCAGTCTACCTCAGTGAATTTCAAATTAAGTACACTAGATATGAAGCTAACTGTGTGGTACCTTTGTCTTGCATTTCAAATTAAGTACACTGATTTGAGCACTAGATATGAAGCTAAATGTGTGGTACCTTTGTCTCTTTTGCAGCATACTCCATGTATTTCTCCACAAGCTTCTCACTGTCATTCAAAGCTGACACCTCATCTTCAGCAGCATCATCCACAGGAACATACACTTCCTCCATTCCAAATTCTCCTTGCACCCATGAAAAAAATGAAGAGTCTAATCAGTTTACTGTTCATTTCTTTAGTAGTATCTAATTTACAAAACTTCAGCAGATGCTAGGCTGGTTGCAGAATGCAAGTATTTCAACACCATGTGGACATATCGCAGGCAAGTGTACTAACTGCATGTGGAAGCTCCACAACTGTCAATTTACAACCAACCTGCAGTCCACAATAGACAGCAAAACACAACAATTCATCTTTCCCCAAGAGCACTACAACATTTTTAGCAATGTGTGAGTGCCAACAACAGTACTTGGGGAGAGCTGGTCAGGATATACACCTGTTCCCAAAGCTGACACAGGGGTCAGGACGGAATGGTGCACATGGTAAATAACCACATTATCATCCTCCTTGCAAAAGTTCTCTATTGCCCATTGAAACGCATATACAGACTGCTCCAAGCCCAACAGCACATCAGAACCCACAGCTTAACCAAGGAAAAGGACTTTTAACAGTTAGAAACTACAAAAGAGTATCACTGGATCATAAAACACTTCTGTAAACTAAAGGCAGGGCAGGACTCTTAAAACCCTTCAGAGACTTACTGTTGACCCACTATTGTAAGGCAAGAAACACTGTTAGTGGGCAATTTACCTCTTAACCGACTATTGTAAGGCAAGAAACACTGTTAGCGTGCAATTTACCTCTTTTGACTCATCAACAGCAATGACAATCTTTCTCGCCCCCCCAGAGGACGCAAGAGGGTCATGCACTTCAAGAGCATCCTCAGAGTGCCGAACAATGGCCACTGAGCAAGTTGCATTGTGAAGCACAAAATCACTCTTACTTCCCACAAGAGCCCTGCATTTGTCACATGGAATATGGGTCCATGAGCAACAAATTTTAAGCATCATAATTTCCAAAACTATGAAAAAGAAAACTGTGCATTTGTTAACTACTGATGCTCAGAGTACCCAACTATAGGTTACAAGGTCACATGCACTTGTGTGAAGCTTAAAACTTCAGAAAGACTAGATGGAAGCTCTGTATTACCGCTTGAGCACACCATAAGCATGGCTTCCCATTACAACCAACTGAGCATTGAGTCGCTCAACCTCATCTACAATCCAGCTTGCAGCTTCACCTTTCACAACCTCTCCCTCACAAGTAATCTGCAAAGAGAACTTGTCAAAAGCAGACACTGTGGAGGAGTGTGACTAAATTGTTGCACTTAGGTTACATTGCTCACTTTACTGGACTTGCAAAAGCTTTTACAAGAGGAAGCAGAACTGTTGGAACACTATAGGAGCTAACTCCAGTGTAATATTATAAATGGGCAGATAACTATTAAAAGATATGCCAAAGCAGTTCATGCTTTTGGAGTGGCAAGGCAATATATAGGTAAATAATACTTTAGTTTTGCAGAAAACCTAGTTGATTTGAGAATATGAATCGAGCGATTCTCCTGTATAATGCATGGGTAAAACATCCACAGTTCAGTCTAGCCAAGTTGTAAAAGAAGTAGCTAGATTTTTTGTGACTTACTTCAGATTGAGCACACAGCTGAACATACTTGGCAATGAGGTCCTTAGCACCCTCATTGACGTTCTTCTCTGCAGCAGCTGCATCTCTGGGTGACTGCACTGCTGTCACGCCATAATCTACATAACCCGAGACCAAGAGCATCAGAGTATGGGTTTTGATAGATGTCAGCAGTCTATCATTCGAGCAGATAATCTTCATAATGACATGTCCAAATGTGCACCTGCATGCTCTGCACACTAAAAGTTTGGCTAGTAACTTCAGCAGTTAACAAACTGTAAACACACCAATATTCATTTGTGGCTGTGACTGCATTTTGGCACTCGTGAGTGCAGAGTGCATTAGGGTTAACCCAAACCCTAATTACTTCTCACCCCTTCCCACTGGGCTGGTACACTTGTATGTCATTGAGATACACTCTTGTGAAGATGCCAGTTTCCCAGTTTCTAATCCCTCTTGATTGTGGCACCAAAGAAAATGCCACAAGCAAGAAATGCACAAACTCAGATCTCATCAAGTGCCCAATCTTAATCTTTTTGTATTATATGAATGACTAACCAAACTTATGAGTTGGAAGATTATGGCTAGCAGGATGTGGAAGCCAAGATTTTAATCCACAAACCTGGAAGAGCAAGAGAGGCTATCTACTTGATACAATTTTCTCTGTTATGTGCACTCACATTGCCTTGGGGACTTGTGCAGCAGTCTCAAGCAATGCTGCATTTTGGAAGGGAACTACGAGAAGAAGGCTCAACACAGAGAGAGGGGAGAAAGAAACAAAAAAACCGCGCCTCCAGACACCCACACACAAAAAGAAAAGAAAAAGAAGACGACATCAACAACACAAAATAGAGATCTATTCCAAGAAGAAGAATTGAACAAGGGCAAAAGAAATAGCTGGAAATCAAGAGTGCAAAAAAAGAGGCACATCTATGTATGTATGTATGTATACGTACCGCTGGCAATGTCGGTGGAGGGGTAATCCAAGGTAACGAAAGGAGCCGCCGTCAACACAATAACCTTATCTGATTTCTTGAACAAATGGTGCAAGGCCCATGTGAAGGCATAAGCTGATGTCTCGGAGTCGTCCACAGCTATGATAATCTTCCGATCCGTCTCCATTGCTGCAACAAACAAAAGACCCCAAAAAAACCCCGAAAAGACAACACACAGAAAGTACCCAAAACGTTGAGATTATATCACAAATTTGTTTCGAGTTAATCAAACCCTGAAGCACACGTCCTTCTTAAAAGAATCCAGATTGGGTTACACATATATAGATATAGGTAGCAAGTTAATAGCATCACAATGCGCCAAATCTCTCACTCATTGGAGTTCAATAGGATCTTCTTACCAGATCTACAATCACATACAAATTGCGCCGAAGTAAGTAACTCGTAATTCAGTAGTTTGCTTCTGTGGGAGCAACCGCAACTTCCCTTCTTGCAAAAAAAAACAAAAAAAAACTACCCACAAAAATGTTGGAAATTGATTCTGGATCAATGAGAGAATAGAGATGAATAAAACACAAAACTGTTGGAAATCGATTCTGGATCAATGAGAGAATAGAGATGAATAAAACACAAAAACTGTTGGAAATCGATTCTGGATCAATGAGAGAATAGAGATGAATAAAACACAGATTTATTTAGTTACATCGAGCTCTCCACCCAACCTTAGTATCACACAAGTTGCGATCAATTCTTTCCGACGAAACGAAAACGACTGCTATCTCCACTACGTGCCCACTCCGGAGTCCGGAAAGTTTTTACTTACGTATGAATGACAAGTGTCTATTATCGTCGACAGGCTACTTACCGCGCTGGACAAGAGGCCAGCGGCCCGATTGGCACGTGGGTATGATGGCGCCAACCTTTTTATTTATTTATTGGCGAATTTTCGCCAAAAAGAGAAATTATTTTTTGAAATTCGAAAATTAAATGGTTTTGGAGGCTTTCAATCGCCAGATGTAAGAAAAATAATAATAATAAGAAATCGTTAATATTTCTGTACTTGGTTTTCAGTGTGTAAAAAACAAATATTACAAGGATAGTTTAAAAATTTGTAGTTCATATTTGATTTATAGCCAAGTTGGAAAGCTTCGCCACAAAAGACGACATTGACTATTTGACATTTGGTTGCATTTGTGCCATATGAGTCACAACTCAAGTTATAACAGTCATGAACTTGATGTACTCAATCGATTCAAATGAAAATACATTTCCCCATCGAGACCTAGTCGACTCAGCAACGTTTAAAAAAAAAGAAGATCCGAAGGAAGTACATGGATCCCCCTGCAAGCGCTCATTATTCAGCAGAGCTAGTGGTACTGTCAACCGACTTATCCCCTTAGTGAGTTGGTAGTAGTATGTCTTTCCTTTCACGATACCACGTTCAGTGTGGAGAGAAGAGGTTCTAGACTCTCCGTGAAGCTGTGGCTTCTAGTGGGATTTGATGATAACAAAACTTTCAGAGTAAAAACAAGGAGTGTGTCACACTGGCGGCCTTGCCATTTACATTTCAAAGTATCTTAGGGCAAAAGAAGAATTATGGAAACTCAAATATTTCACCATTGCAAAAATATAATCTTCAAAACATCCTTTAAAAGAAACCAAAATCCTTCAAGATATTATAACTCTATAAGAACTAATCACTAGTTTCAACACAAGCCAAAATATCATCTTTTAAAAAATCCTCAGGTAAAAATAGACCTATTACTATTACCTAGGGGCCAAAATCCCTTTAAGCTACTATACTCTATAATGAATCTAAATCATAGAATTTCAAAAAATATTTTTATTTTAACACCACTATATTTATGTCAATATTTTTATTATATTTAATCTTTATTCAATATAGATTATATTAATTTGTAGTAGTTATAAAAAGTTAAATAACAATTGAAAAAGGTAAATAACAACTTAGTTCATATTAGCTACAATAATATTATTGATTATTTTTATACCTATAATAATTTAATAGTTATTTTCGTATATTAATAATATTTAAACAAATATATAACTTTATTATATCTAATGAAATATTAATAAATAATAAAACATTCATAGTAATAATAATAATTAGTATTATTATTATTATCACTAAAATGATTTTAATTAATTATAAAATATGGAATTAAAAATTGTTGTTGAATAATTACTAGATGTAATTAACATAATTAATTAAATTTAGGTTAAGTAAATAGGTCTAGGTCTAGGTTGTAAGTTAGCTACAACTAGATTGTAACTAATTAAGTTATAATTACGTTATTAGAGAATTACAACTTAGGTAAACTAATCAACCACCATATAGTTAAGCTATTAGAGAATTTAAAATCATAATACATCTTTCCTTTCTTTTTCAGGCTCAAAATGATGTTTTATAACTCAACTTGGCACACCCATGGCCACTTAAATCACTCAAAATAGATTAAAAAAAATGAAGAAGATAAAAACATTGAAAAGTAGGCAAGGTAATTGTTTGGTCCTAAACCCTTAAAATGTAGTACATTCATGTTCTTCGTTTGTCCTTTTTTCTAAAGCTTCAAAAAGTAATATAAAGTTTAGTTTGATGCACCCATACCTCTTTAAATCATGCAAAATAATAAGAAATGTAGAAGATATGACACTTTAAAATAATGGGTCATTTTTTGAAAAAAACACATTATTTGATTTTAACATGTTTTATATTTCTTTTATGTTGTTCCTTTGTTTTTTGGAGCTGAAAAAGCTTACATTGGTGCTCCCATGGTTTTTTACATCATTCAAATTGGACAAGAAATGAGAAAGATTTAAAAATGTTTAGTTGTAGGCCTCTATGTGTTGTTAGGCTTGTCTTCCCAAGGTGGCAATTAAAATGTTTGTCCTATATTGTTTGGCTTCCATTTAAATAATCCAACTATATATGAAACAAGTGGATTAGGATAGTGGAAAATCAAGGTAACTATGAAAATGTAATAGTCATTTGGGATGAACCAATATAAAAGGCTCAACCTTAAAGGCTAAGTTAAATGAAATAGGATTTTATTTGTGATTTAGGTTTAGGCCTAACCTAGTGCCTAGGTTCAGTCCTAACTTAAATTAAGTGGTTGTTTATGTCTAGGTTTAGCTTAAATGCCTAA
This sequence comes from Sphagnum tenellum, assembly GCA_963921925.1. NCBI lineage: Eukaryota > Viridiplantae > Streptophyta > Sphagnopsida > Sphagnales > Sphagnaceae > Sphagnum > Sphagnum tenellum. The sequence continues at coordinate 11,422,241 of OY998150.1, forward strand.
GTTTAAATTTAACTTATGCCTTAACTAAGGGGCCTAAGTTTAAACCTAGCCCATGCATAGGTAATTAAATAGTAACCTATCATTAAACACCATGTACATAAATAGGCCAAGGATATGCCACATGTCATTTAATAATTGGTTCATCCCAAACCTTATTTAATCACCACACATGTCATCCCACCACTGGCCAAATGCATTGGCCATCGTTGTTGCAACATAAAATTTACCTTTTGACTTAAATTTTTATTATGGCTGATCAATGGTGGAATGTTTTGGATGTGCCACATGTCACCACGTCATTGTTAAACATTCAATTGACATAGTTGAAATGTAATCAAAATTGCAATTGAATATTTTGTTAACGTCATAGGCGATCAATGATGAAATCATCCATTAATTTAAAGAAGTTGACAAAATCTCACAACTAGGTTGGTAAGATAGTTTGCAACTAAAATGGTTGATGATGATTATTGATGTGATGTTGACACATGGCAAACTCTTTCAACTAGAATGTCATTGTCGATTTATACTTGTTAATTTTTTTTGTTTGTAGTTGAGAAAAACATTTTTCAATTGCAAAAAATACTTTGTAACTATTTTTATTATTTTCAATTATATATTATAGTCAAGATGTAATTGAAAACATAGGTGCAAAAGGGGGGGTTTTCTACTAATGGTTGTAGTTAGAAAAATGATAACGACTGAAGTCTAAATATGATTACATGATTATAATTGGACAATAATCATAAGTTGTCCAAGTCATGAAAATCATATTTTGGCATAATGAACGTTTTAGCTAAAAAGCTACATGTGCTTGTGAATGTAAATGCCAACTTGGGTTCAATTAAATCAGGGCACCAAAGTGAAGAGCAATACAGTTAACCACAACCACCACCAACCAAAATGTTAGAGCACACTAAAAATGATGTGGATGGGGTGGTGAAGAGGTGCTTGAAACAACAATACTTACAAAAATAATAAATGGACAAGGGACCAAGACTAATGTGTGTGTGGGTGGAGATGTGGGTGCAAAACATGTTGTAAACCCCCTTTCAAGTGTGGGTACATTGGAGTAAGAAGATAGTCTTTCATTGATGGGACAACCATATAATTTGCATAGGTGGGACCTTTTGATTTATTAATCATGAACATCTTTTCCATTGCCTTGATTAACTTTTAATTTATTTCATGAAGGTCTTGATTAAGTTTTATTGGGGCTAATGCACCTTGATTCAATCCCATACCCTAAATGGGAGTTATTTAAGGTATGCCATAACCCTTTTTAAATGCCTTGATTAACTGTTGATTAAGTTTTTGATGTTTGATTTGCTTTAAATTTCATGATGTGCTTACTTATGGTTTAATTAGACTTGATTTGCCCTTGATTTGCTTCCTAAGGCCCCAATTACTTATTGATTAGCCTCAAAATTAACACATTTAATGTTTGTTTAGTTTGGGCATGTGATGATTAAGGTCTAATAACCTTCTAACAACCTTAAATAACTTGATATAAATTCATATTCCCTCATGATTAGGGTTTTATACATTGTTCTTCTTTTAAGATTATTGTTAATTAGCTTCATGAGGTTTATTAGCCTTTGATTAGCTTCTGATTAACCTTAACATTTATCCTCATGCCATGATTAGTTATGATTTGCCCTTGATTTGCCTATTTTGGGTTTGCATAATGACTGTTTAACCTTGGTAGGTGATGATTAAGGTCTAAAGATTTGAAATCAAATTCAAGTGATTTTGAAATGTGAATTAATTGGTTTAATGGGCTAAATCATATGTGATGAACTATTAAGTGTTTTATTTATCCTTTCTTTTGGAATATAACATATAGAAGGTAAAAATTAATCATGTGGTGAAAATGACAAAAGTAGCAAATGTTGCACCAAAAAACACAAAGGCAATTGGTGCAAAAATAAATCCAAGAAAACCAATTTTAATGAAACCAAATTTAATTCATTTAACTTACATTTAAAATATTTAATACCTTAGAATGTTTTATGGATTTTGATGTGAATATGAAAATTCAAAAGTTATGCATGAACCATGCTAATAAATTAATGTTGAATATGAGAAAATCATGTATGTTGTTGTCACAAACCCAATGTTAAAGTTAATGTTGCAACCTTAACATTGGGTTTGCAACAAAATGTGAAGTGCAAGGGCCCATGACACTAAAAGTGTGTTTAGGTGTGAAACACACTCTCACAAATGAGGGAGAATGCAAGGGATGAAGCCCAATGACTCCCAAGTGCACTCCCACTTTGGAAATTGTATTTGTGTAGGAGCTGTGAATATTTAGAGCCTTGGTTGGAAAGGTAGAAAAACACCAAATTGGGCCCCCAAGATACCATTAGAAAGGTCTTCAAGCTTAGATGCTTGATGTGCCCTCGCATTGTTCATTTAGACCTAATGTGCATGAGTTATGATCAAAAGAAGGGATAGGAGTCAAATTGAAAATTTGACTTTCGACCATAAATCCTTTGAAAGAAGGGGTCAAATGAGGTCCAATTGGAGTGTGTTATACACTGTTGGAAAGATTTTTTCAAGGGATATAGGATATTGTCCTCGTAATTTTAAAAAAAAGACTTGATTTGAAAAAGATATGAGTGTCTAAATTTTTGGGACTCCCACTTAGGAGTCCTAGGGAAAAGTGACATTTAAATGTAATCCTCGTAAAGAGGCATAGAGTATATTATAGGGAGAGGAGTGGTGCCTCCTCCCAAAGGTTGTGGGCCATGTAAAACTTATGCTTGAGGTTGTCCCTATTAAGTTCGCCACATCATTTCCATTCGACTTACACTAATTACCCTATTTTCTTGGTTGGTAGGTTGATCTCATCTTGAACTCTCACTTGTGAATTCATCCTAGTCCCATTCCGAAGCTCTAGCATGCCTTCCTACCCTCAAAGTAGGGAACATGCCCCAACTTTCTTCTTCTTCCATTGTTTTAGTCTAGGACCCACCTTTGGGTCTCTTGAAAAGTTTAGGGGCACATCAATTGCAACAAAACTATCCAATTGTAATCTAGTTCTATAAAAAAAAATTAGTTATAATCTAGTTTTCAAACATTTTTTAATTGCAATGGACAAGTTGCAATGAACATAATTTTTTCGTAGTGGTTGTTTTGCAATTTAATTTAAGGACTCATGAAGAAGGGCACATCAAATTGAGCCTACATGTTGGCATATGTAGATTCAAATTAGAGTGAATATTATGTTCTTTGATCTAATTTCAAAGCATAAGGCTAGGAATGCAACAATATGTGGGTTAAGTGGTAATGAAGTTGGTGAAAAGGTTGTGCTAAAAAATTATGTGGCTATTGGAGTATGGGAGGTTTGTATGCCAAATACCATCACCATTAGTGTCCATCAAATGCCACATTTCAATGAGGCACTAGTGGAGATAGAGGTTGAAATCGTTATCTTTTGGTCAATCAAATTCCCCAAGCTTTTTAATGGGTGGTGCCTGCAATGATAAAGTAGATGGTATTATTCATGTGAGTTGATTTTTTGAGTAGTCATAACAAAACATGAGGAAGAATAATTTGTACAATATTGATGACAAATAATTTCCCCTAGGCACATACTAACATTAATACAAAGTCAACAACATTTTGCTTGTAAGTTCTTGGTTTAATTATAAATTCTTACAACGTCAATCAAAAGCTTTAGAATTTGGAGTATATTGTAATGTAAACCTAACTTAAACCTAGTTAAACAAAACCTATAATGTAAATTTTAGCCTAAAGCCTAACCTAAACTTAACTTGACCCTAATTTAAACTTAACCTAACCCTAACCTAAAGTTTAAACCTAGCTTAGTTTAATTTTAAATTTTGATTTTGACTTTGATTCAATTGCCTCCTAGCATTTTAATTCACTTCATTGCTTGACACATGGTGCATTAGATTAATCAGATTATATTGAATTTTAAATATTGAAAGTAATGAAAAAATAGGCCTTGTGTGACAAGTGTCACCTTGTACTTCATAGACACCTACCATGTGCAGGATTGACACCAATCCCCATGTATATATATAAATGTTTTAAAAATTGAAGATCTAATGGTTAGGAATTATCTAATGTAATACCATCCATGACAATAATTTATGATTCTACATATTTATGACTATGGACCATAGTTACGACTAGGACCATGTGGTAAAAAATGGGTCAAATTCTATTATTTATGTAGTCATGTAGTCATGGGTAGTGGTAAATGGTGTCCACAACTATATTTTTAATCATATATCCAATTAAAGAATGCCATATTTGGTGTAATGGTCCTACCTTTCAATGATGCCATGTTGTTAAAGAGTTGTGGAACTCTATTTGTATTTGCCAACATTAGGGCTTTCATTGTGGTTGATATTTGTTTAATGTGCATTATGCATCAAAAGTACAATAAACAACTTAACAACCAAATCTCTTAACTTGTGTTGGAATCCGAGGTTGGCATTGAAATTTCTTTCAAGCTCTTACAAGCAAGGGAACTATTTGTGCTAAACCTTATGTATTTTTTGTTGTAATTTTTTTGGAATTGAAACCTCAAGGCACTTTTGTGTTTCATTGTAATGTGTAAGACAAAGGTTTGTTGTGAAGTTCACTGTGTGACATTTTGCATTGTGCATAGTTAATGGTTCTTGGTTAGTGGTTTCAAATTGATTTGGTGCAATGTTGCTACTCAACATGATGCGTTATAGGTCCATGTGCATCACAAGTTTACAAAATCCCACAAAAGTCCATGACACCATTTTTCCATTATTCCATAAAATTTCCATGAAAGATATTAGGTGAATATTGTTTTTGATGCTTCAACCTTCCTTAATGTTTTTTTAAAACTTCAATATTGATTGTGCAAGTTTTGTAATGAATGTGATTAGGATGTGCCAATTTTGTCAAAGCCATGTATTCTACAATTTTTTTAAGGGGTTAGCATTTTCAACCCCCCTTAACCTTTTTTCACATGTTGCATCTTATTTTTTATTTTTTGCAATAGTAGTTTTTTTGCAAATTGTGTGTGAATCTGCATATTCTTGCATGACTACGTTTGGTTGTGTAAGGGTAAGGAATTGAGATGTGTCAATTATGTTGAAATTACATTTTAGATTTTTTTTTTTAAAGGGTTGGGATTCTAGAACCCCCCCCCCCCCCCCCCCCAAGTTTTTCCATATGTTGTTGCATGCAACCCACTTATTGTTTCTATTGTATATTGCTATTGTAAATCCTCATTATCTTGTAGAATTGAACCTTGTTTGTGTAAGCCTTAAAAGGATTTGGCATGTGTTGATTATACCAAAACTCTATTTTGTGCACCTTAAAGGGTTAGCATTTTGGACACCCCCCACCCCCTTTTTTGTCATATGTTGTAGCTTATTTCCTAGCTTTTTAAATGTATAAATCCATTGATTTTGTGTGCATCCTCATATTTTTAGTTTTTGTTGTTTTTTAATGTTTATAAAATTCAATGATTGTTGTAAAAGACAAATAATTTTTTGGATTCAAATTGCAATCGTCTTTTTTGCCCATTTTTTTGAAGTTGTGGTTTTATGTTAATTAGTTAATTGCAAGTCAATTGTGCTAGAAAGGCTAGTTTTAGGGGTTTAATTCCCTTGCAAGTGCTTGTGTTGATTTCAATTATTGCAAATTGTTGTTTTGTTTTTTATTGAAACAATTTGGATAACATGCACTTCAAGTTCACCATGATTAATCATCTAGGTCACTTTTGTATTTGTATTTTAATGTTTTTTTTAAATGATTACATATCCCCTATAAATTATACAAATTGCATCAAGTAATAGCCATATTTTGATAAAAACTTTTTACAAATCGTTATAAAACTCCAGATGAAATTAATGAATAGCCCAAAAACTCCATGTTCATTTCAATGATAGCTAACTCTTTTCACCCACAAATTTTGGAGAGGGGGAAAAAAGAATTGAGGTGGTATCCAATTTGATATCAAAAAATTGTTATTAGGGCTACACATAACTCTTCCACCAGCTTGTTTTTAGCCATATCAACACTAAATGCACTTTAGAAGTGGCCCCACTAGCTACTTTGAGAAATTGAAAAAGAAAATTCTGTTTCAAAATCAAAAGGTAATCAAATGGAATAAAAATATCTTTACTACCCCTTGGTGTTTGAATCTAGTTTAAAAAGAAATAACCATAAGAAGTTGCCCAAGTATGAAGAACACAATAAAGTGTAAAACCATAAGTGGTTTTACTTAATGTTGTTTACAAGATTTCACGTATATTGTTATTGAAATTTATTCCTTTCAAACAATATCAAAAAATATGCAACAATTGCATCCATGTTGATGTTTGATGTCAAATTCAATTGCTTGTTGGTGTGTTCATCCATTCCAAGCAACATTCCCATTTTGTTTAAACTTAGGACAACACAAAAATATCGCAACCTTAGCCTTGGGCTCATGATCAAGGCTAGGGCTTGCAAAGGTGCAAGCCAAGTATGAGGCTTGAGAGTCACATTTCATGTTCTCGGGAGTGCAAAAGAGGGTGAGGGAACAAACACTTACACTCCCAAATGAGCTTCCATTTTGGGAGTTGAAATCTTGGTAGATTCCCAAATTTTCAGAGAGAAATTTCAGGGGCCAAAATCCATTAGATTGAAGAATTATTTATATCATTAAAAAGCTCTTGGAATTTAAATTTCTAATATGGGCTTGCATGACCCATTTGGACATTTAATAAACAAGTTATGGCCAAAAGAAGGGCTAGAAGTCAAATTATCAAATTGACTCCTGACCATTAAAAGTCAAAAATCGCCCTGATTTCCTTTTGCTCAGGTGACGTATGACATACTATTGAAAAAATCTCAATGAGAGCTACAACTTTGCTTCAGACCTCATTTCAATCAGAGGTTTGCATGTAAAGTTATGGGCTCCCAAAGTTGCGAGAGTCCTAGTTGTGGGAATTTCGGGACTCCTGGCCACTTGGGAGTTTCGGGACAAAATGACATTTGGGTGCTGGTCCTGTGGCTAGGCACAAAGTATACTATAAAGGGGAAGGTGGTGGCTTCCCCCAAGTTCAGGCAATGGTGAGTCTTTTGAGTCGAAGTTTGCCCGTGGTTTGTCGTAACACCAAAAGTGGTCCAATTATGCACTAACCAACTTGTTGTTTGGTTTTGTGTAGGTTCATGTGAGTGAGTGATTACTTATCATTCTTCCTAGTCTCATCTTGGAGCTCCAGCATGCCTCTTTACCTTCAAAGTGTTACGAGCTAGAGAGTGTGCCCCAACTCCTTACTTTTTCATTGTTTTCACCTCAGATTCACATTTGAGTCTATCAAGGAGCTTGGGAGTGCGTCACATGGTATTAGAGTTCTGATAGATCTTGATTCACTTATTGGGGAGTTTTGATGGCACCAAAAAGGACCCGTAAGTTAATATAAAAGACCATGGTGGAAGAATCTACCGACTTATATGTTCCATTTAAAGGCAATTAGAGAGGAGGAATAAGGGGATTCTCAAGAACAAGAAGACCAAGATAACCATGACGATCATGGAAATGAAGAGTAATAACTAAGCACAATCCTCTTCATTTTAGAACAATTGGAGGTTGTACTCAAAATGAATAGACCCGATTTCATTGAGTTGGTTGCGGCCCTAAAAGGAAGGTCATTGAAAGGTGTGGGATTCTAGCCTATTAAACCTTGGAATTTTGACGAGATCTGAGATTGGAAGGTTGTAGATGTTTGGTTTGTGGAAATGGAAGATTATATTCATGCCACCAAGGTTGCACGACATTCAACCGTGGAATTTGCCCAATCCTACTTAAAAGGTTATGCTTCCACATGGTGGAGGACAGTGAGGCAAGAGGAAGGGAAAACCCATGGCTACACATGGGAATTTTTCAAGGAATACATCGAGTTGGAATTCATTCCAAAAAATTATGACTACATCTCAAGATGCAAATTCCGTGACTTTGTGAATGCAACAAATGACAACTTGTGCCAATATGTGAGGGCATATTCCGAACTCATGTTTGAGATCTAGCATATGCATGAGTTAGATCGTGCGTGCCATTTTGTGATGGGGCTTTGACTTGGGCCAAGCGTAAGCTTGAGGAGAATTGGCCTGCCTCATTATCCAAAGTCATCATGAAAGTAGAAGGCTTTTCAAATGTGGGATGGGGCAAAAAATCCAAGTTTAAAAAGGAGGGATAAATTCTTTCACAAGAAGGCATGCCATGAAGGGGAATGGAACCGAAGGCAAGACACTTCAAAAGGGTAAAAACCTAAACAATTCCAAGGGGGTTGAGTTTCAAACCCAAAAGAAATTTCATCAAGCAATTTGAGTCTATCAAGGAGCTTGGGAGCTTGTCAAAAATGTCTACATGTTTCATAACTTGTGATTTGATTTGAGTGTAGGGTATTTGATATCTTTTAAGCCATTTTAGACAAATTGGGTCATTCACATTATATGAAAGGAGAAATTGAAACATCCTTATATATTTTTGGTTACCTATTTGAACAATGTATAGGAATTTAGGGCGAAAGCACACTACATAATCCCTTTTTAGGTGTCACATTTAATTTTTCATGCATCTATTTGAAACTTAAATATAAAATGCTAATATTTTCTTTAAAATATCAAGAAAGGGATTCACAAATGTAATGTTAATAAAGTTGGCATTTTAAAAATGTAAAAGAACACATCAAAATCCAAAATGTTTAATGACTAATGGACTTTTGAAATTGGTGACAAATTTTGTCACATCCTGTAAAACACATGGATATGGATTTTTATCTTACAATGTGTTAGTCTTATGTGTTTGAAAATTTGAGATATTAAATGAATTATGTTTAAGAAACTAAAGATTCATTGAATGAATGGAATGTGATTTTAATTTATTATGTTATGGACTTTTCAAAATCTCAAAATTTGTAATTATTTTAAAAGCTAGTTTAAGCATGTAAACATAATAATTAGAAAATTATTTTGTTATGTTTTTTATATGTTTATAGCATCATGACTTGAAATTGGAAATGGAAAAAAATGTTGCTTTTAATATAATCTAAATATTCATATTTAAAACCATTTTTCAACTACACTAGAAAAGGACTTTGAAAAGGGACTTGATCCCCTAAAACTTAGCCACATTAATATGCTTTCACCTTTTAAATTTTTTTTATAATACATCATACCATAGACTGAGTGAACTCTCAAATTTTGTTGACCAAAACAATTGAACTATTGTTTGATACAACCTATATTGAACATCATGGTTTGACATGAATCAATGGGGTCATTCACAACCTTTAAATAAAATTTAATGTATTTCGTCATCTTCTTTGTTTTAAAGTTTTTTAGAATAATTTGCAAGTCTAGATGCATAAAAGTTGAATTCCACAACCAAATTATGTATGTATTACACATATTTTTTCATTTAGAAAACCTTGAAGTGACAAAGGTTTATCTTCTTCAAGTTGAAAACCCTACTCATGGTTTGTATTTCTTTGAAATCATTCATCATAGTTGATCTTCCCCCATGTGTACCATTGTCCAAATTCCCAACAACGTATTTGTTTATCTATTTAATTCAAAATAATAATGTATGTTTGTGTTATAACAATTAAATTTAGCTCTTCACATCTCTTTGCATCTTTTTGGTTTTTTCCCAAAAAAATCAAATTAGTCATTCTCTCAAGCTCACCTCTAATTATGTAGTAGCAAAAACCACCACTAACTTTTTCTCTTATGCCTATCATATGCCATTGTAGTCTTTGCTACATTTGATGATCTCAATTACAATGTCATTATGGTTGCATGGGTATCTTTCACGCACAAATTTCTTATTTTCTTTATGACCCTTTTATCTTCATGATTTTTTTGTTAGAATTTATTTTATTAAGTGGAGAAATCTTCTTGTTGAGTACTATTTTCTTGGTTATCAATCAAAAAACCTTTTTATGTTCAATGCATATTTGATTTACTATGGGGTCCTTAATTTTCAGTTTCTAGTTGTAGGTAGTCATGCAAAGTACAATGTTTCTGAACATCTAGCATTTAGGAGACATTGGAGATGTATTCTAGTTTTGATGATCAAAGGAATATTTACCCCTCCCAAGCTATGGAAGTTGGAGGGAATGAAAGTTTCACCATTTGTAGTTAATTTCACCATTATGGCTACGAATGGTGGTAGGATGTTTTGGTGCAATTAAATAATTTAATTTTGGGTGAAATAAGGTCTAAAACATATATCAAAGGTGGGAAATTTAAAGTTTTTCCATCAAATGCAATTGAAAATATGTAAGATTTGTTGTCTATAGTAAGTTTGATTTGGTTCTAGTGTTCAATTTGCTTCTATTATCTAACCCCTTAAAAAAAAAGATAAGGTCTAATTATGTTAATACATACCGAAACAATCATAATTAGTGTTGTACCAATATGTAACTTGGGTATATAAACTAGTATGAACATTGGTATTAAAGAACACACTAATTTGGTATCATTTGAAATAAGAGTAATTTTATACCAATGGGTGTGAATACACATTTAAAAACCAAAATTCATATTGAATAATGGTCAAAACTATGAGTTATTTTACAAATGTTTTTTTTTTTGACATTTAAAAGTCATATTAATCATTCCAAATTTTTCTAAATGATTAGTATATGAATATTTAAGAATTCAGACTAAAAATTCATTAAATTAAATTTTGGATTTTGGATTTAGTAAAGGACATTTGAATTTGAACAAGTGCTACATCAAATTATGGTTAATTTTTTAAAGGACTAGGTAAAGGACTATTTTAATAAAATAATTTTGATGGTCAAATAATTAGATGGTAGTAACATACTACCCATATTCAAGAAAAAAATCACAATTTAAAATATATTGACTTTTAAAATTTTAAAAATTCAAAGTATTTTTTTAAAATCAAAAATTTCAAAATTCTTTTACCACATTCAAATGGGGTGTAATGTGCATGACATACAAAACAAGTTGTAGTTTATGATACAAGAAAAAAAAACTTAAAGTAGTTAACATATTTCGTTAGGATTTAAAATTATCATAAATTTTCAAGTTGAAACGCAAAATCTAGTCAAATCTACACACTTTGGAAAAATTCACATTTATTGGGCATTTATTTAACAATGATTTACAAAAAACATGTGATCTATTGGGGCAACTATATGTATTTTTAATCACAAGTTGCAAAAGATTTCATTAAAAAAAGCACTAAAAAAGATTCATAGTCTTTTTGTAAGGTAATCTTGTTGGTTTCTTTGTGTGTAATCCGCACCCCAATATTAGTTTAATTTGAAATTGAGATAATATCATGTTGATACTGACCTCAAAACTAGGTTCATACCCACCACATACCAAACAAAAATTAGCCTTGGACTTAATACAAATACTTGATTGGTATGAAAGTTTTAAAAGTGCACTAGATAACATTATGTGCTAGGTGTGGGAAAAAAAAAACATTGATACTAGGACTAATTTAATTTACATTCTAATTTTGATATCAATGCAATATTGGTTGTAACCATTGCATATATATTTAATGTTTTAATGTGATAACTTAAGTTGGCATTGAAAATTTCAGATTTATTTATATAATAATATTAAAAATGTATCATGTGAACATATAAAACCATCTGATGAATTGACAATACCCAAAACATATCTAAACAATGTAACTAGTAATGTTTTTGCTCAATAAATTCCTAATATGACTTAAAAGGATTGGTAATTTACATAGTCTTGGGAAATTTTGTTATGAAAATTAAAAAAATAATATGATGAAACATCTTTTGGGTCGTAAGTTTTTTAATAAATTTTTTTGGACTAATAAGTCATGGAATTAAGAACATTTTCTTTGAAGTATAAACCTTGTTTTATTATGCATGTTAGGATCATTGATTAACCCAATGTTTTTTAAGGATTCACCTTGAAGGAAACACTATTGGCTCTTTATAATGTGATTAATCCACCCATCACTATATAAATCATCATGATGTAGCTCATGTATGGTGTGATGCAAAAATCAACCCTATGGATTATGAGAAAATTAAACTATGTTCAAAAGTTCAATTGGGGTTAAGGAAACTTTTCAAACTCAAAGTTTTGATAAAAGTCAATTGGAAATATTTCAATTTCCTTATTGGTTTAAACGAATTTGATATCAGTGAGAAAAGGTCAAATATTAGGCATAGAAAATGCCACATTCCTTTGGTTGGTGTGAGGCATTACACTTTTGCTTCCCATTGTTGTAAAGACCTACCACACATAAGTTTTTGGGAGGAAAAATAATTTTTGAAATCACACATATCTTTAATTTGCAAACATGAAAAATTTATTATTTCATCGCTAAGTTGCAATAACAAGTCTCTATAAGTGTATGCACATTAATAATTGCAAAAGGAAAATAATAAACTAGCCATTGATTTTACTCTATAGTTTTCTTTATCTTTTCAACTTTATTTTGATTTCTATGACTTTGAAATCCATTACACAAATTCTTCATTCTTTCCTTGGAATGCTTTTTATACAATACATCTCTTTTGTTCGAATGGTTCAAATCCTTATTCATTCATACTCATTGCAACATAAACTCAAAGGCTAACTCTTTGACCATCAATCTTCTCACTATTTCAGGCCAAGGAAAGAAGAAAATAGAATTGCCCCTTCCTCCCCCTAAAATATTTAATTATTAATCTAGGAGCTTGGTTAATATTTGAGCCAAATGAGGCAAAAAAAACACATATGCAACTTTTTCAAATCATAAAAAAAGGCGAAAAGATATAAAACTTGTTATGTGACTAAATTATTGTTAATCCATTACCTAGCTTTGAATTGTCTTTCTACCATTCTAGCCTTAAAAAATACATGCATCCAAACTAATGATAATAATACTTTTAAAAATGGATTAGTTCACTTTACTTGTTAAATAATGTCAAGCACATATTCTTATAAATTCTCATGGATGTTTTAGGTGGTTTGTAATATTCATTCATCTATAAAATAATAATCTTGAAATCCCATGAAAACCTCTTCCATGGCACCAACCTTGCTTGGTTGTCCATCCTATCCATAAATATATGTTACACCTTCCACATGTTTGTGATCTTCATTAATCTTCTTCAAATGTTTGCCAAGTTGAGTTTCAATGGAACAATTAAACATAAATGGCGTGCCATGTTTTCTATATTTTATGAAAGAATGCATGAATAAAAATATTTTCAATCCAAAACTTTCATTATGTGGAAATGACATAATATGACCATTTGGACATAATAATTTCACGAAGAACATGCTAGGACCTAGGACTTGTAAGTTCCTTTAGGTTTTTATAGCTTTTGGACTATGTAGCTTGAAATTTTACATTTAGAAGTTTCCTTAAGTTCTTATAATTTTTGAACTTGTAGTTTCAAATTCCAAAATTTAAGGACATTAGGCAATGACATTTTCAAAACAAATTGTTACATAGTATAAAATTATTTATTATTATTTTTGAAAATTTATAAAATAATTTATTATTTGTGTTGAAATTTTTAATGAAATCAAAATTTCCATGGTCGGGTCTGAATTGCAGATCTTCAAAGATAATTCTAAGGCAATCTGGACACACTATATTGTTCCATAACACTCACAAGAGCTAGTTTATTATTTTGTATAACCATTCCGTGCTGAAAATTTCAAAATTAAAAAATCAAGTGTTGAAGTTAGGATTTAAGATTTAATTAATTATTCAACAGTTTGTTACCAAAATGGTAAAGGTACTATGGTATTCTTTGCAATGGATTCTATCCCTTTGCTTCAAATAAAGAAAAATAAAAAAACTATTATAAAATATCATTTAAAACTTGCTTGATGTGTGATACTTTGGATGCTTCCATGAATGTCTCATCACATGGGATAGTGTTGGAACAAAATGTACTAAAAAGTTATCCAAAGGATTCTCTCATGAAATAATTGGAAGAAGTTCCAAGGTTTTCTTTGCATTTTATAATATTTGTATGAAAAGTCAAAAAGCTTGTCAACTCATTGTCATGTGAAATTTGACATTTTATCAAAGTTGGGCACCCACACCAAAAGACAAAATTGAGTACTTAACCTATCACAAGAAAGGTATGTAGACCTATCCAAAAAAAGCCATGTAAAAAAAACTTCAAAGCCAATCAATCAAAGTGATTAACAAATTAAATAAGTTGAATGTGTAAATGCAACAACCCACTATCTGTTAAAATAATGAATAAGTAAGCCCAAGAAAGTGTCAAATTATTGCTGGGCTCTACAACACCCATACCCCACCCGAGTCATGGCAAATTCTGGGTAGTTAAGGGGGCCAATGTCAAGGTGGGCCACAATGAGCTAATATTAACCTTCACTGAATGAGGCCTCTTAGACCCTATTTTTAACACACAAAATATTTAACCCTAAAGATGGACTTGTAGACCCTGAGTCATTCTAATGATGGGCTATTTATAATGTTTAAAAACAACCCAAAAATAATTAAGATAAGTTTACCATAGTTAGGTGCTGGTTAGGTTAGGTGCTGGTTGTTGACCCAAGGCAGGTGAGATCCCCTAAACTGGTAACTTAACCTTCACCTTCTTGAGTGAGATGTCTGAGCTATATTTAACTTGGAAAATGTTAATTTTGCACTCAAAAGAGCCTGAGTTAGTCCAAGAATAGTAGTACATGTATGATTTTTGGAAGGCTTTGGGTTTTGACTCATATGGTGGTAGGACTGGGGATCCAACAATAACACTCATGGCACTTCTTCACTTTCATAAAGAACCTCTGGTTTCAGTTCTAAAACTAAACTAGAATGGTTTGGATTCCATACCCATGGAACACTACTAAATCAAATCCAATTCCACCAATTTTGGTTCTAGTTCTTTTTCCCCAAAAATTTCCAGTTCTCATTTTGGTTCCTTAAGTAGAACCTAGAACCTAGTTTTAGGTCAGCTTCTTAAAAGTTTGCTTTCGTCATTCCGATTCTAATCCTTCAATTTTAAATAACTGAAATTGAAACCTCCTATTTCAACTTGCCAAACCTGGTAACCACCCAACATGGATTTATATCAATGTTAGGATATCATTTATTTTCATATATTCATTAGGTGCAGGTAAGCTATATTATTTATTTTATCTTGGGTGCAAATTTGTTAAGGTATTCCAAATCATGTTACAACATCACTTTTTTTGGTCTTTTTTATTTAGTCCTTTTTTATCATATAAAAACACATTTATGGATGAAGGTGATGGAATTTAAAATTGTAATAGTTCAAAATATAGTCCTTCTGAAATTTTTGACAATTTTTGATTCATTATTTTTAATGGAGATCAAAATACAGAATAACAAAGGATTGTAATAAAAACTAGGCCCTTTTTGTCATGTGTGGTACATCTTAAAGGATTTTCATTTTTTCAAAATAATATATATCTTAATCAAATGCATATTTAAGAATATATATATATATTTTTAAATAAAAAATCCATTTAATAACCTTGGATATTTGAAGAAATATTCATACTAAAATTTGGATATATTTTCAAACTCAAGTAAATCTCATTAGGGCATGTTTCACTTAAACATTAAAATTTCCACCCTTGCTATGTGTGATCATTGTGCAAAGTGTCTAGTATTAAAAAAAGATGTGTTTTTGATGATTTTGAAAATTTAGAAATAGTATTCTTAAATTAAATTGAAAGGAGTTTGAAAACCAGTCAGATCACTATTTTGAAATTATTGATATGGCACATTTGAATTTAAGATCTGCATTTATGTTTAGTAAGACAATTGGCATGTTGGCCAATTTCATTTCAATGACATTTCGTTTTATGTAAGTTTAAAAATTAATAATTAAATATATTTTCGCGCAACTTTATTGTTGTGATTTTACATCATATGTTGTCATTGTCTCCTTAGATTTAGGCATATGAAAGTTGTTTAAATACATTCCAAAATGTGAAATAAAAATTCCCATTTTCTATTAAATAAAATAAAAAACATTTACATTTTTTTGTCATAACTAAAGGTATGCGATACGAGGTACTTGGACCCTACCCATCTACCCAAAATTATAAAACTTGTTTAACCAAATCTTACCCTAATGCGGGAGAAAATTCATAATATACTTTTATCCATTGGGTAAATAAACAAAAAAATTGTATGCACCTTTACCCTAGGATATATCAAAATATAAACCCACACAACATTGGTTTATACCAATGTTGTATCACTATGAGAAATTGTGTCTACGGACATTAAATTCGCATGCAACTATATCATCATGGAAACTATTATGCAACTAGGGTATAACTATAGTGTGAAAATATGATGAATTAATCATTAAAATGCCACGTTAGAATATTTCATGATTGTAATTTAGTTGCACATTAATTACAATTGGGACTTTATATGGGCATTGTACGCAAAGTATATACAATGATAGTCAACCATAATTTGACCATGATCACAAGTTATAATGAAATGGTTAATTTCAATAGTGTTGCAACTGGTGTAGTTTTAGGGTGAGTGAACAACTACTTTGCAACTGGCGTACGACGTTGATGCGTATGATCATGCCACATGTATGGTTGAGTAAAGGTCCATAACATCTAGAATTTACAACTTGTTTGCAATTAAAAGTTAACCAAATTAGTTAGTTTTACAACTAAGTTACAATTAAATGTGCCACTATGGTTTCACTACATAATTACTATTTGTCCATTATTTTGGAACTAGAATGTTCAACTCATCTATAATTAATTATCAACTATGTGGCAACTCACATTATTAAAATATTTACAGATTTCGCAATTCATTGAAAGTGTAAATGTAGGCCTTTAGTTAGATTGGAATGGTGTATTAAAGTGTTTATGAGTATGTATATATAGATATCATTGTTTATACAATTCAGACTTTTTTAGAATAGATTATTAAATGCTTCATTGATACGAGCCAATTCCATTATTCAATTAATTAATTAAATTTTATTCATTTTCATAATTATCTAATTATAATTTAAATAATGTAGTAAATATTATAGTCCTATTTTTTGTGATGGATGTTCAATTGTTGTGTTAATAATATTTCATTACATTGGAATTCACAATATTACATTGGTATACATACATATCAAACCATAGAATTTCATGAAAGGTGAAAGTCTATTTTTGAATTGAAATTAAAAAGAATGTATATATTTTATTAAACATTCAATAAGGGTGTACATATGATTATGTCTTTATATACCTCAATTTCTTTTACTCAAATTCATGTTTATTATGTTTAGAATGATTTATTTGTTACTAATTTTAAAATTAGTAATTAATATGTAATATACGTGATTACCATGAACAAATTAAGTAAAATAAATAATAAACTATTCATATCAATTCGTTTATACATTTTAATTAATTATTAATTAATTAATTCTTATAATCTTAGATAATAAACTTTGCTAATTTAGGTGAGTAATTATTGAATATTATTTGAATTCAGATCATCAATTATCAACATAATTAATTATCTAATATTTATTTTGATAATTAATTATTTGATCAATCAACTAAATAATTATCTGAATTATATTGCATTCTCACATTAAAATATATGTGTCATATTGGGAATCAGGATGAACTCATACAAGTTTAATTGTAAAGGCAAAACACATAACAAACTTAAAAACTTATGTGGTTACTTTTAAATTCACCTATTCTTATAATATTCTACTTTTTTACTTGCCTACCTAAATAGTAGGTAAATAGTTATGTAAGTAGGTAGGTTGGAATTATATCAACTTACCTACCTATGGCTATGTACTGACCTACCTAGGTATATATATATATATATATTTGTTTCCAAAATTCAATTAAAATGCCATGTGACAACTTTTGATTGTGCCGTGTCATAATCCAAGACCATCTAAAAAGAATAATCCTAATGGATGATGGATATCAATATTTCAAAAAAATCACGAAACTTTTTCATAATGCCATGTGTTAAATTTTGATGGATGGATGAAAAATGATGTCAGCATGACATTATGATTATAATCATAAGGGAGTTGCATAGTAGTTGAAAAGAAGTTGTGACAAAATTGTAATTGAATTGTAATGAGTTACACCGTATATATAATGAGTTGCAACTTTCTTACAACTTGTCCAATAACACTCACAACATATAAATACAATGAATTACAAGGCTAGTTACAAAACACCCCTTTTTCTCATATTGTATGGTATGTTGTTTTTGATATATCCTTGGGTACAATTTTTTTAAAAAGAAAATTGTGAGGTAGGTGGGTTGGCAATCATCCACAATAGAACATTGCAAAATTTGGCTACACTTCAGAAAGGAAAGTAGAAAAGTTTAGGTTTCATGGTATAGTTTGGGGACATACTACAACTTATTGTTTAAAGATGGTAATTTCAAAAAAAACATCCTCATAATGTGGTGACAAGGGGCCATTTTGTCCCCTAAAAAAACCATTGTATTTGTTGCAAGCCTTTTTTTTTTGGTGTTGTTAGATTGCAAAATTTCATCAAAACAAATCACTATTCAATTTATTTATCCATTGGGTAAAGATATATTAACAGTCAAAAAATTTCAATCAAGTTAGAGACCAAATATACAAAATAAAACTATTTTGATAAATGGGTAAGATTCAAATACCCTTTTACCACATATACTCTTTTGATGCAAAAAGAAAAGGTACTTAGTTATTAATTTATGAAAATGTTCACATTTTTGAATTTTCAAAGGCCAAATCCAATGTGAGAATACAAGAATCAAAGTGTTTGATTCATCTTTGATTAATGTGTGCATTTTTACCACATGTTAGTAATCTTGGATTTAATTCCATGTGATTTGCTCAAAGTTCTCCCCTTCTCACCTATGTACTTGAGCAAAAGGGAAGGCACTATGTGTTCACATGCAAACTTTTATTTTGGGGAGTTTCTTATTTTATGTTAGCTCAATAAAAAATGAATCATTGCAAAATACAAAAGAAGAAGGGAACTTGGGAAGTCCATCTACTCAACAAAACCAACAAAGTTTAGGGTTTAAGTCATATTTACATTAAATTTTTCACCCAAATATCAAAATGTATCTAGCTTTGAATATAAAGTATTTTTTACATATATCCAATGTTGTAAATAGGATATAATTTCTAAAATTAAAATATCTTTGAATATATGTTTCATTAAAATATGTTATTTTTAAATAAATAAATAAAAATAATATAATGTATCTATACCCAACGAATATATTTTAATAAAAGATATACCCACACAACATTGATTCATACATCAAACATAGGTGACAACATTTTTATTACCTACTTATTAACAATTGCAAATAGGTTGTTAACAAATACATCACAAACTTGTCCCCTTGGATGTATTTGTGTTTTTACAATATTTTAATAATGTGCCTAAAATTAAGTGCTAATGAAATGTTGAAACAATCGTTGATATTATGTTGTGATGACATTGTAACATATTGTAATGATTCATTGTGTTGTATTATAATATCACTATAATATTATATCGAACGATTGATCAACACTTCACTCACACTTAACCTTGAACATATTGTTAAAATGTTGTAAAAACAAATATTCATAAAAGTGACAATTTTGTCATCCATATAGCGTTCAGAACTGCACCGTCCAACTTGTCACTTGCTCATTGGTCCAAAGGAGGGGGGTTAGAACACATATTTTTCTTCATTCTCTCCTCTAGTTTTTAGTTTCTACTTACCTAGTTCAAGTTGCACTCCAGAATCCAGTTATCCCCCATAACCTTGGAAAGAAGCGTCCAGTTATCATCGAAATAGTCTGGACACATTCACACCTTGAGTATATTCGATAATGTGGCTCATCTTGGCTGTTACCTAATACTTGCATGGTGCGCTGGTGAGTGCTGATTGGATGTGGCCCGTATGACATGGAATGTTGGCCCCGGTTGGCCCATTTGGCCAATACAACAATCATGGCCTAACTTGAAAATGGCACCTAACAAAACAAAACATTAGGAGTACATACTGGGCCACATAAGACATGATGAATGAACCGGACCCATAAACCCTACTGTGTCAATCGGATCGGCCGGCTTCTGACAGTTATCTGAGAGACGTGACGGCGAAATTCGCGTGGCTTGCAAATGGGTCCAAACGGTGGGGATCACACACTGAAAATAGAATAGTGTTCTGGGTTTTATATTTTTAGCAACATTCAAATTTTAGTGAGCTGATAATTTCAGCAGATCCTAAAGTTATGGTATATGATTTCAACTATAAAGTCGTCTCAACAGAAATTAAAAACAATTTTACAAAAGTGCAAGAGCTTCTTCTTCTTCTTCTTCTTAGACTTTGCGTGTTTGAAGAAGTCTCGCGTAGATAGCTACCTAATTTGGGAAGAGTAGCTTGCTGTCTGTGTGCATGGCGATTGGCTGCACCTCCAAGAACTGCTGCCCATGTTGACCATCAGTCGATACACACCACCCATGCTCTGCTGCCCACAGAATTCGACTATTTTTTTAATCGCTTTTCCTACTAGAAATAAGTAATCTAAAATAAAGGGTCCATAGAGTGATTTATGTCTTGGGTGAAGCCTGCCTCGCTTGGGCTTTACTGGAGTAACGGCAACCTCATGAGGCGGAACTCAGCATGGACCTGAATCTGGTAATGCCCTCCCCGCTCCTCACGCTTTACACGGAACAAAACTAACAACAAACAAGCATGTCCAAAAATGCAGCTTCTGCAATGAAGGTGGGCATTTTCCGAAACATAAAGCACTCGGAAACCAGTTAACTATACACACTTGAGTTGAGACAAAAATTGGATTGTAAGTTTTGTCTCAATTTTTATGTTTCTAGTTCCCTGTAAAGCACTTGGAGAAAATTTGTAGTGTATGTGGAGGGTACCTTATATCCATCAAATTCCCTCCCAGAGATTGGTATAGATAGCCCCTTGTTAGGGGTCTCCAAAAAAGTTCCGAGTTCAAACCCACTGATGTAGAGGTGAAAGCCATGTAGGCCCTCTGCCACTGAGCTTGACTTGGGGGTGTCAATGGCCATTCCATAGGGCCTGTCAGTTGGGTCTGCGGTTGTGCTCTTTAAAAACTAATTAAAATGTGCTTCAAATAATTGGGACATCAGTACCCTAGTAACTGGGCAGCTTTGGCATAAATTTATTATTTTATTTTTTTGGTCATAAACTTCAAAAAATTAGTATTTTATGTCAAACTTTTTGAGAATTCAATCAAAATGTAATAAGGCAGCCAAATTAAAACTCACACCTTGTCCAACAAAGTAGCATAAACTGTGATCAGAAATCTAATAATTTAATTATACTTATAGTCCCTATATGTCAAAGTTTTCAAAATCAAAAACTCAAGTGCCAAATCAGAGACTTAAAATTATGTATTAAGTTGCCCAGGTACTACCAGGCAATTATCTTTTGAGCCTATTTGAGTTAATTTGGTTCAAAAGAACTTCACTTTACAGCAGTGCAAGTGCACCTTCTTGCATGCAATCAATCTCACTCCGTCTTGACGTCTAGCATGGAAACCTAGTCAGATCAGCGTTTTTGCATGCTAGAGCTAGACTTGTAGAAACAGTACTCATGGACCATGGTCCCTCCCTCCCCCCCCCCCCCCCCCCCCCCAAAAACAAAAACAAGGAAAAGGAAAAAACTCAAGGCGATACGATACGTAGTTGTGAGACCTGCAGCTGAGAATCCAATTTGATGCTCCTGTCTGTTTTAAGCAAATCTTGTAGCTCCCTTTGGAGTTTTCCATTTAAAGAAGACTATTTGCAAACGGGAAAAACTAGACGACCTGAATCTGCTACAACTCATACAAAACCGTGTTTGACTCAAGTAATATTAAGAGCAGCTTTGAAAGCTAGAGAGCCCTGGGGGTGGCTTGAAAAACTTTGCTCGGGATCGACTAGTCGGAGCTCATTTTTTGCAGAGCCGGTTTGAACTAAGTAGCTGTTAGAATAGCGCCACATGAGCAAATTAGCTGTATGAATTGAATGATTTAAACGCGGTTTGTCACTACGATATTCTGATCTGATGCACAGTTTCACGAGCTCATCAAATCTGATGAAGTAATTATAGTACTCCTGAGTTCAATAAGATATTCATGATCATGTGTTCTTTTCAATGGAAACGAGATTCGCTATATAATTCTACTAGTATATGAACATCAACTCTTGATCTGGGCAGTGGACGTAGCACTCATGGCAGGCGACAGGTGAGGGCTAGTGTTGCAGCAGCAGCAGGGAGAAGTTGTAGTAGTAGTTAGTTCTACACGAGCCGTATAATATTCTGCTTGAAGCTGTAGATGTCGAATATGGGCATTAACATGAGCATCAAGGAGAAGATCATTGCATTTGTGGCGGCTGCTGCATTGCTAGGGCTGCCATGTTTGATCTTCTCATTCTATGATAAGCCTTCGGTGCTTCATCTGAGGTCCACCATGAGCAATATAAACTTCAACTATCTCATGTCAAGGCAGATTGACACCGATCAAAAGTCTGGAGCTGCTGGTTGCGCAGAGCCTGTAAGTATTTACTAAACCCCACCCATGATACTTGCTTCTCTCTCGACTGTTAACCATGAATGTTTGTGGTTGCGAATTCGGAAGAAATATGAAGAAGTACTTGGACAATTGTGAAAGAACATCAGTGCAGCCGTTTCCTGGCTGCCGGGGCATGCAGCGCAGAGACTAGTTTCCAGTAATTCCGCGGCCAGATTGAAACCTTGATCACTGTGGGGTTGTTCTGTGTCAAAAGCTGAAGTTGGAGCGGCCAGGGCTGCTGCAGGTGGAAAGTGATCGAACTCCGGAAGCTGGCAGTCCGCCGCAGCAGCAGCAACTGCAAACTCCACAGCAGTATGAGAGCGTGCAGGAAGCGCAGCACCCAGTTGATGACCGTCTAAAGCTGCGCCCTGAAACTGCTGCGTTTGGGCTGGGTGTGGGCGAAGAAGTCCCTCGGGGAAAACATGAAGAGCTTGATGATCTTGGGAGGCTGCATGATCCGGTGGATTCTCCCGGGGGTCATGGGCCTGCTGATCAAACCCGTAACGCTTCTGAGAAGATTCTTGGACAGGAGGCAGAGCCAAGGCTTCAAGAAGAGGTCGAGGATTCGAAAGTGCTAGAAGAAATGCTTGCAAAAGCGTCAATGCAGCAGCCGGCCGGCGGGATCAACAACAAGACTGTGATCATAACCAGTTTGAACCAAGCCTGGGCTGCCAACAACAGCATGATTGATCTGTTTCTGGAGAGCTTCCGCAACGGCGAAGGCACCCAACACCTTCTCAATCACCTCATCATCGTGGCTTTGGACCAGAAGGCTTACAAGCGCTGCATGGAATTGCACCAATTTTGCTACAAGCTGAAAACCCAAGGAGTTGATTTCTCAGCAGAGCAAGCATTCATGACAACAGACTATGTGAAGATGGTGTGGAAACGGTTTGAGTACTTGGGACGAGTGTTGAGCCTCGGCTACAGCTTCATTTTCTCGGTAAGAGAAAACCCAAACAAACACTGCAGGCACATCATGACCCATAGCTGTTTGTTACTATACACTCTACAACTCCCTTACTCTTGATGCATTGCCCCTGGCAAGGACGTCATCTTTCAATTAGGCTGTGGTAATCACAACAGCTTTCCATTATGATTTTTCCACTAGCTGTGCTCAAAGTACATCTCACAGCTCTACCAGTCAAGCATTGACCAATTGCAGGAGTTCTGAATAGAGCTGTGAGTCAAACTGTGACTTGTCATATAGTGATATCTATCCTTTTTTCCATGAAAACATGTGTTCCTAGAGTTCCTAACATGATTAATTACATATTTCCAACATACTTGCAGCTCTCCAATGGAAAACAACTGTCGCTACAGCAGCAAGAAACAAGGCCCTATGTCAGTTGGCTTTCGATTAGGCTGTTGTGATGACAGCAGCCTAATGTAAAGAAACCCTAAGATATTTGCAAAGTTCCAGAATGAGCATAATTTTTGTGGTTTTCAACTGTGTACTTGTACAAGTACTAAGTGTAGATAGAATTTTGACGACTTCTTGTTTGCAAAAATTGAACTTGTGACTGGCAGGATGCAGATATACTATGGTTTCGTGATCCCTTCCCAGTATTTGATGCCCGTAAGGACTTCCAAATATCATGTGACAGGTATGTTGGGAAGCCAGAGTCACACAAAAATTCAGCCAATGCAGGTTTCTATTTTGCACGCTCCAATAGCCGTACCATTGCCTTCTACAAGTATTGGTATGCTACCCGCACACGAAACCCCGCTCCTGCAAATGAGCAGGTTGCATTCCATGCCATCATCAAAGAAGAAGATTTTCAACATGTTGGGCTCAAGTATAGTTTCTTGGAGTCGCGCCACTTTTCATCATTCTGTCAGGTAATATGATTTTTTCAGCTCACAAATTATGCATAATTATGTTCATCCAGCTTTTTTCTCCTTTCACCCAACACTGAATTTGGAAGAATCCAAATAGACCTAACACCTACCTGTACATTCATGATCTCAAGGAGGATGCCAAACTCAAGATTTGTCATCTAACCCATTTCCCAAAAAATTGTGAAAAGTTTTGACAAGCTGCATGTTATATAGCAATATCATGAGTGCTGATTCATGGTGGGCATCATGATGTTTGTTTTGCAGAGGAGTAATGACATGGGAAAGGTGGTCACAATGCATGCAAACTGCTGTCTAGGACTGCAGAGAAAACTGGATGACCTTCGGCTTTCTCTGGACGACTGGGCTTCTTACAAAGCCCTCAGCCCCCAACAGAAAGCATCAGACCACATTGCTTTATGGCGAGCTCCCAAACAATGCAGGAAATCCAAGTGGACAACACGCCTGAAAAATGCAACTAGACACCAGTGATTTATCATTGATACAAAAAACCAGGTGGTGTGGTTGAAGGCTGCAAGATCTTCAATATCACCAACTATTGTAGTGATCTGACTACATTGCAGAATTTAGGAGTAGGTTAAAGGATCTGTCATTGAATTGCTTGTCACATTCAAGTAGTGACATCAGGGTCTCTCAGAGCCAAAGATAGAATTTTGATATTAATCGGAAAGAATTCCAACAAAGCGATGTAGCTTTGTTCAGCACAGAGTACAATGCCAGGAGGCAGAGGATTAACAGAGGTCATAGCATGATGATCCTCATGTAAATGTTTTGGATATCTCATCATCACTGCAAGATGTATATAGACCAAGCTCAGCTATGATAGATCTTTTCCTTCTTGAAAACGAACATGACTGGCACCCTACATTCTATATCAATGCCCATAATTACATCACATTGAAATAGTTCTTATAAACTTGCTGGAAAGCATTTGAGCTGCTCTATGTGCATCTCTTACAGCTTGGTTCGGAAAAACCAAATCTAATTTTTTCAACACATGTATGAGAATGGAACTAGCAAGTTCAACAGAACTTTTTCGTTCTCAAACAATTTATGTTCAAATCTGACATAGTAGGTTATGATGAATCTGTCAAAACATTCATGTTTCTTGATGATCTTGTGTTGATTCCGACCAATGTAGTATGACATCTTTTAATGGTTGCATGCATTTTTCAGGAGACCTATATATAAACCTGTCCATGATCAACAACAGTAATAAAATAATCCTGACACTTAACACTGTCTGGCTTAGCAAACAATGTGAGTTTATATGGGTGGTGCCCTCTAAACCACAATGAAAGCCACAGTAATGTCGAGGTGCACATAAATGTCATACAGATGTCTAGAGAACAACAATCCAGAAATCTGAGATTGATTGAGCTGTAGAGTAGTTCCAGGAACACATTCTTCAATCAGAACAGTAAGCTCAGATGTCATAGCACTGACTGTAGGTGAATCATCATGGTGATCATCAGGTGATCATCTCTTCACAAAATTGTAGGTCTAGGATTTCCAACTTAAGCAACTATTCTTTTCAAGAGATTACAAGTTCTCACTTCTTCCTGATGCCCGAGTTCAATACTCCCATGTCTCTCAAGTAATGGAAATGGCATCCTGGAATCAGATTATATCTTGAGAAAATGCCCAAGGCACCTACCAATGCGGTAAATTACCAAGGAACCCAAGGAAGGGAGGTGAGCTAGGCATTGTTGATCTGTCAACTCGTGGGTATGAGCTTCATTTGCAAAATGGGCTATTGGGTAAGAAGGATTTGCTTACCAAACTGTTCTGGAGATGGAAGATGATCTTGCTCAACCAAGATTACACCAAGGATGCCAATCCACTATCACACACTTGATGCAAAACCTGTGACTACTTTGGAGCAAGCGAGCAAACTATCAGCTTCACAAATCTGGAGGAGAATCATGAGGAAGCAAAATGACTACCTACTTTTCAACCATCTTCCATTGAGCTTGCAATCCATGTCCAACTTTGTTAAGGATTGAACATCTTTCCAAAGGTGATAGGTTACCCTAGGGTGATGGCTCGCTGGTATAGCCCCTTTGGGTCCCGGGGACCACAAAAAAAGGTCCTGGGTTCAAACCCAGTGATGTGCATGTGAAACACCTGTTGGCCATCTGGCAATGAGCTGGACTTGAATTGGGGTTGTCAACTGTGCTTGTGTCAGGTCGGTCGTGCTTCCAAGAACAAGAGTAAAAAAGGATTTGGGTTAACTATGTTTAAAGGCATGTAGCGATCTGAGCTGAGCAAGGTCAAGGGTTGTTTTCTAATAGGTTCGTATTTTTCAATGTTGGAAGATCATGTGATATATAGATCTCCAGTGTGGTACTGACCAGTGTTGAGTGGTTCCTAGGTTCTAGAAGGGAATTGAAGCTTTCAAGGAATCAATTCTGGTTTTTTCTTCCCCCAATATATGACCAGGTTTTGGTTCCAATTTTTTAATTCAGGATGCAGTTTCAGTTCTAGTTTCAATATCCAAAACATCAAAATGGACAATGAGAAAATAAACTTGAACTTTTATTCCAAGAAAAAAAATTATTACAAAGATTTTTAAATGTCAAGCTAATACAACCTAGCTTATTTTTAAACTTTAATTACACTAGATGTTTATGGAGGATCAAAACCTATTTTTGTCATTGCCATGCAATCTCAAGTTTAAGATTTTTGCAATTCGGTCTACCACCTTGAATGATCTTTTGTAATCTTTGAATTCAGCATTTGAAGACCCCCAATTCTCTCCTATTTGACACCCTCCAAACTACCTTATTTCAAACCCCCAAATAACCCTATTTCAGACCCCCAGAAAACCTTATTTCAGCCTTCAAAAAAATCCCCTAAACACCCTATTTCAGACCCCCAAAACCCTATTTCAACCCTCAAAACAATCTCAAAACACCCTATTTCAGACCTTCAAAACACTCTATTTCAGATCCCCAAAAAAGCCCACAAACACCATGTTTCAAACCTCGAAAACCCGTATTTCAGACCTGCAAAACACCATGTTTAAGACCCCAAGATAATATTTCAGGCCCCCAAAAAAATCATATTTCAAAGCTGAAATGAAACCATGGTTCAAACTCAAGAAATCCCTATTTCATACCCAAAAATTTGTATTTCAGACCCCAAAAAACCATGTTTTAAACGGAAGAAAATATTATTTCAAACCCCCAAAAACCTAAATCAAGGTGCCATAACAAAAAATGAATCAAAAACATGAATCCTAGCATCATCTTATCTTAGGGTTAGGATTTAGAAATGGCAATCTTGCTCCATAGGTTTTCCACTACTCCAAGATCTTCAACAAACAACAAGAATTCTAACATCACAATTTAAACTAAACATTATCCAACCCAAAAATAATAAATTGAAATAATGCAAGAAATTTAAAAAATTTACCCAAAGCCTATTCCCACCTTCCTTTGACTTGAAAAGTTCAATTTTATCAATTGCACCCTCGTGAATTGTTTCATGGACCCCAAGCAACCAACATGATGAGCATCATCTAGCCAATTTTTTAAAACATTTATAAACATTTCAAGATTTTCCATGCCCAACCAAGAGCTCCAAAGGTTTGTGCAAATACCTACAATATTGAAAACTATTTTTGTCTTAATCTAGAAGCTAATGATCCCTAGAATTTGACAAGCTACAAACTCAACATATGAAAATTGGATTTCATGCACTCTCACTACAACAAAACGGCCCTACACATTAAGTGATTTCATTGGATTTTGAGTGAATTCACTAGTCTTAATGAGAAGGACCTAATGTGGATGCAAAGAATTCATTGGTCTAATGAACAAGAACTAATGAATTGCACCCACATTTTATAACAGGGTCTCCACCATGTTAGTGGAATTTGTCCTTTTCCATAACTTTTTTGACCTAGAAGTGATTCAATTGTTCTTTCACCAATAATGATGCCATCTCATCATTCATTTTCATGAGAGCATATAAACATAAGTTTCAATATTTTGGAATACAAACCTGGGAACTTCAACACCTACATCACTTGAATTTAAAAACTAGTATGTAAAAATAAAAAACGGAAGCAATACATGACAATCGTATTCACCAACAATCTATAATGTTTTATTCTTGCCAATAAATTAAATGATTAACCCTAAGCACTCATAATAGGGTTTAATATCATGGCCAACATGTTAGGAGTTTTGGCCTATTAGAAAAAACCAAAAATGAAACAAAAAAAAAGACTTGTACTACTTGTTTTTACATGTGCTACCAAAAGACTTGAAGTTTTCATAGTTTTCAAAACAAAACTCTAACCACATTTGACATAAAAATGATATAGTAACAACAAAAGACATCCAAAAGCAACCATTTTTTTCAACTTTGGTTTAACACACATTGATAAATCACAAGCCCTAAAGTATTGGCAAGAACTTGTGCTAGTACTTGAATTTGAAGACTTGGCACATGGCTTTGCAATTCCAATGATTATTGTCTTCCATAACAAAAAATAGTTACATGCTTGAACTCAAAAGTTTCCTAGAATAGGATGACTTTTAAAACAAAGTGAATCTTTACATGAATCTTGAGTTTGCATGGAAGCACCTCCACAAATTCACATGCCTTGTGCCATTTTTGCCATCCCTTACAACTTTTCTTCATTTAACTAATAGTTTTTTACAAAATTGTTTGCAATGACATTAACAAATGAATAGGTGAGCAAATGAACGTGAACACGTTCACAAGAATAAGAAGGAATTTTAAAGAA
Organism: Sphagnum tenellum; assembly: GCA_963921925.1. Taxonomy (NCBI): domain Eukaryota; kingdom Viridiplantae; phylum Streptophyta; class Sphagnopsida; order Sphagnales; family Sphagnaceae; genus Sphagnum; species Sphagnum tenellum. The sequence continues at coordinate 11,451,446 of OY998150.1, forward strand.
TATTCCATGCCACATCATGGAATATTTTAAATATATTTTTCTACCATGTGGAATTAATGATGTGGTAAAATATTCCACACCTTGTCATGGAATATTTTGCCACATCACATACGTGATTTGTTGGGGAATCATTCTTGGTGCAACTAATTTTCCAAATATTTAGGGTTTTTATACAATACTTTCAATATTTTCAAAAATGTTGAAATGACAAGAAACTACATGCATGAAAATATTTGATTAATTTAAACTAATAAATTTATTTTTTTCAACAAACATGTGTTGTGATGGCAAGGTTCTACGGTATTCTATAGAATAAGACAATATACATCAAAACACATTATGACTATCAATGGGTTTATTAGAAATAAAATGTATAAAGTTTTATCAAATTATATATTTTGATGCTTCACCACTAATGTATAATCACTAGAACAAAAGAACATATATATCTCATAGGAACAATTGAAATAATACAAAATGGAGAAAAAATTGTTTAGCTATAACTAGAAACAAAACTTCCTACATAGTCGAGGCAATTACAATAAGTATGATGAATAAAAAAACATAATTGATTTGAAATAGATGCAATTGCTATGTACTATCATGAAAGTACGAAGGTTTTTGAACGTTCTAACAAATGTTGAACTTCATCCCAACTCCACCTGAAGTAATGAATGAACTCTTCTATGAGCCCATAGAACATAATCATCCTCAAGATGTGATACACATGTTTACATTGCACATATGCCCCATGGCCACCCAATGAACCTCCAACATTATAGCAAAGTAAACACATGAACCTCTAAGGAAATTACCAATAGTGATATCATATCAATTGTCATCAGAAAAAATATTGTAAATTTGTCCATATCCGAATGGTGGGACATCAACAATGAGGAAAATAGTGCACTATAGAAATAATTTGCCAACTTCCCAATTGTTAATGTGTTGTTGTGTTATTTTGAACACAAAAGGTCATCTGACCTTCTTGCCACCGTGAATTGTAGGCCAACAACTTACATTAGACAGCCTTATGGGGTTGTGACAATTCACAATAGGCACATGAGAATTGCTTGAACTAAAAGATTAAAAGCCAAATAAACTTCAAACATTGTTTCTACACAAGCAATTAAAGGAAAACCCTACCTTTTTAAAGAGTTGTTACCTCCTTTTGGGTCAAGATAATACCTTCTTGGATGGGCCATATGATTGGAATAATAAGCCTAACTATTGCAAATTTTTCAAGCTATCCCACCCACACAATGCTCAAGTCATCAACACAAAATTAGTGCTTATGGTGTTCGAATGATTTACTGTGATATTCCACCCAAAAACCTAAATAACATGGAACAAGAATTCCACTTACTAATTTGTAAATGTTGATCCTTACTTTACATTTGAACATCGTGGTTTTCTAGAGTGTAAAACATTGAATTGCAAATTTGGGTGGGCAACATTCAATACACCAACCATCAACACAAATATTTTCTTTCAACTCTAGGCCACCTCGAAATAACAAAGGTAACAAATCACTAAAACCAGAGGGCAATTATTAAACATGTACATCCTCCATAATATTGAGTTCAGGAATCAGAACGGATACCTATGGACGAAAAAAATTCACACAATTAAGACAATGGGAATCTTGTCTACACTTGGAAAATAATCAACAAGTCATTTGGTAGACCCAAACACCTCTTCTCCCTCGAGGTGCGAAAGGCAATTTGTGAAATATGACCTCGATGTGTAATTTGCCACAGCGGTCCCAAGTTTGGCAAGATCACTCAATCCTTGTGCCCTCCTCAACAACAATTCATTTTTATCAAATCCATGACTAATTGGACCACCTTGCAAATATTGTTTATACAATGTAGATTGTTCGAAAACATGAACATAGTCATTAAACGTCATTGTGTATAGACAAATGTCACATTTTCCCGACTATTACAAGCAAATGTTATGCATTTTTTTGCCAAATTACAAGTGGGCATGTCTGCCCACTTTTCATCATTGAACTTCTATAGGTCAAAGGAAAGAAAACATGGGCAAAATCTGAAATTTCATAATGGAATTGGAGTGAGAATGCAAATGGAATTTTTGTGTTAAATGTAAACAAGAAAGAGAAAATCATAAAATGCCAAGAGATGAAATTCTCACATGGACCATGAACCCTCCCCATTGTCTAACACAAAAATGCCAAAAGTTAAGCCAATTGTTGAGTTTATGGACACCTACCTAAAAAGCAACTTTAAGCAAAAACTAGCAACAACAAATTAAAACATATAGACTTTTGGCCTCCCCAAGGGATTTTGCGCCCCTCAATGGTGGTAAAGAAAGATGTGTTGATCTTGAAATTCAAATTTAATTAGTTGTTTGGTATGTTTATTGAGTGAATGAATCCAGTGGAATAAACATGTGCATTCCTTATCAATCATCCTCATAGAAGGGTGCCCCAATCCATAAACAATTCTAACAACATTCTAATTGGCTTGTGTGTTATTAGCCATGAATCCTTTGAAATTCGATTTTGGAAAATCGTGCTTCTACATCATGTCATTGAGCTTTATCCACATTATTTGTTGAGCTTTCATGTCTTCAAATTGCATGTCACAAACTATAATGGTCATCACTTTGCAATAGGCCGAATCATACACATGACAAGCCATAATTGTCCAACTAGCCACACACTTCACATGATCAAACATGATCCAAACATTTTGCAAATCCGTTGCAAGTTACATTTGTATTACAAGATTAGTTCCACTCCCCACACCATTTATGGACATTTTGAAAAAAACACATTTTGTCCAAGAACTTGTTTAAGGAAACAACACTTTTGGATGTAGTCATATCAATTCTTGGACTTCAATTCAAGGACATTATCAATGTAACCACCACCTAGATGATGCTTGAAGCAACAAGGTTACGAATGTTGGGAGAGCTCAATTCACAGAAATTATTATGGCTTTGCTCCATTTGTTCACCTTTGAAAAACTCCACTTTACCATCGTTATAATCATCAAGTAAATGCCTAGCCAAGGTCTTGTTAGCACTTAAGGAAATTACAAACATTTTCACATCAAGCATGCAATTGACCTCCTTTGTAATCAACCTTTTAGTCTCCTCTAGAGACTCCTTTCACTTGCCATCTGCAACAAGATGGTTGTGTACCCAAAGATGAATAACCACTCTTGACAAAGACTAATGTTTATGCCCAACGTAATAAATTCTCCCATTGCAACCAACAATGCAGAAGGGAGGAGCATGACAAAATTTGCATCTAAGCAAAGAAGCGGATGGATCAGTTACATCTTACCTATAATTAGAATATGAACATTCTCACTAAACCAAAAGGTTTCATAGCAAGAAGCAAAATGCACAAAGTTTTCAAATCATCATGCACACAATTAGTGTTAGAAATCTTGTCATTTGCTACCAATCACTATGTAACTGGCATGTAACTAATTGTCGTTTGCAATTATTTTGGTCATATTTGCAACTACAAATTTGGTATTGTATAATTTTTGGGCCATACGGTTGTGTGTGCAACTAACATGCAACTAAATCTATACAACATGGACACATGTCATAAAAATAATGGCCTAAACTTATACATACTTAGATTATTATACTTAATATATCTACATAGGTTATATACAATAGTGTTATGTACCTCTAGTATTAAGTCAACCCCATGCTAACTTAGGCTAGCCTAAAATAACCTAGGTTTAAATAACCATGGTTAAACTAACGTAGGCTAAATAAACAAAAAAATAAAACTAACCATGGTTAATTAAGTTAGGCTAAACCAATTATGGCTAATTTAAATTAAGTTAAATTAAATCAAGTTAAATTAACCATGGCTAAATTAAAAAAAATTAAACTAATAATGGTTTAAATAAATTAAACTAAATTAAATAAGGCTAAACTAACCATAGTTAAATTAAGTTAGGCTAAAATGATTATGGCTAAATTAAATTAAGACAAAATTAACCATGGTTAAATTTATTAGGCTTAAATGATTACGATTAAATTAAATTAAGTTAAATTAAATATGGTTAAATTGAATTAAGCCAAACTAATTATGGCTGAATCAAGTTGGGTTAAATTAAATTAGATTATATTAATTCTTGCTAAATTAAATTAAGATAAATTAAATTAAGCTAAAATAAATATGGTTAAATTGAATTGGGCCAAATTAATTATGGTTAAATTAAGTTAGGTTATAATATTTATGGCTAAACTAAATTAAGCTAAATTAAATTAGGACAAAATAAATATGGTTCAATTCAGTTAGGTTAAAATATGTATAGCTAAATTAAATTAGGCTAAAATTAACCATGGTTAAATTTAGTTAGGCTAAATTATGCTAAATTAAATTAAACCATGGTTTAAATATGTTTTATTTTATTTTATTTTGAAATATTTTTTCAAAAAATGTAAATTTGATTTTTTGTTTCAAAATCAATTAATATGATAATATTAAGTTTCATTATAAATACTCATAATTATTAATTATAAATTTATTCTAATTATAGTGATAATCAATTATATGTATATATACTCAATATGTATTATATATTTAAATTTTTATTATTTATGTTAAAATATTAATTTAAATAGGCTACACTAATAACTTTCAAATATATAAACATCCTAAAATAATTATTAATTTAAGCTAGATAATAATATTAAAATAATATTTTCATTAAATAATCATAATTATTTAAAATAACATATAATCATCTTTGAAGTGCAAAAGAAAAAGAGTAATGAAAAATTAACAAGAAGAAAAGTAAACTCCAATTACAAAACGTTTTTGTTTTTGTTTTTTTCTTTGGACCCTTCCTATTTTCAAACCTCATAACTTTTTTATTTCTTGTTCATTTTAACGATTTAAAGTGCTATAAGAGCTCCAGCTGAAGTCCTAAAAATCACATTGGAACTTTAATAGTAGAAAAACAACATAAAATGAACTTTCTAGATGTTTAAGAACCGGCCTTTGTAGTGTTCAATAGTTTTTTTAAAATTTTTTTGACCCCCTTTACTTTCTGGGGCCATAACTTTCTCAACTCTAATTTGTTTTCAATGATTCTTAGTTTTTTAGATGCACCAAGAGGAGGGTTTCAAGTTTGCTTTGGACACCAAATGCAATAGAGCCCTATCTTGGATGGTATAATTTAATACAATAGTTGCATGTAATGTGCAACTAAGTTGATTCATGAGGTTTGCAATGGAATGTTTTAACCCATATCCTTTGGCTTCAAATTCTATTATGAGCAATAGCTATGTATTAGCCAAATATTAAATGCCATTGGGGATGAGTGAATGAAAAAAACTTGACCCTTGTGAAATGGTTAAACCTAAAAATAAAATTGGATTTTTTTAAACCTACCTATATAACCTAAGCCTAGCTACTTTTTAACCTACTTGCATACCTAAGTAAACTTATTTAGTATGGTTTAATTATTACCTACCTACCTATGCACCATGTGTCAATATCTTTTTAGCCATATATTAGACGGTTTAAATTTCATTGATTAATATTTAAATTTTTAAAAAAGGTGGGTTTTGATTACCACGTGTCACCATATAATTGGTGTTACATGAACACATGTTAAATGGACAATGAACATTCCATGTTGTGCCATGTGTTATCATCCCAGTGGCAGAAACTTCAATGATTGAGATTAATCGAATGAATTTTTAATTTTTGAGAACACAAAAAATTTAAATAGTGACATGTGTCCATAAGGTAGTTGGTTCATTTTTAAACATGTGTCATATTTTGATTAGTTTCATTGTAGTTGCAAAGAGAATTCCACATAAGGGGCAACTACATTTGGATTTGTATGTATGTATGAACATGTATATTAAGTCCGTATATACATGTTGCATACGTAATGTCACATGCAACTAAATGTCATGTGTAACTTGTCTTATGCAACTACACAAATTTGTAGTTGCATGTGTGGCATGCAACTGAATTTCAGTTACAAAAGACAGTTGCAAAACCCAAAATTTCTAGTAGTGAATGTAGATGACCCAAGCAATGACTCTTCCTTAAGCTTAGCCCAAAATTATTTTTAATATTAGTGGTGATCACCTTACACCAAGCATGGCCATTGTTTTTTCTATTCATGCCCTGCATTTTGTAAAAGCCATGAGCATTGAGAAGTAGAGGCGGCAATTCAAACAAAACGTCCCCATAAAAAAAAAAATGGCAAGAATGGACTTTTTGAACAAATATCTTGTATAATTCAAATTTTGGAACTTGTTGGAGCTCCATCTTGGAAGTGCCATTAAATGCAAGTAAGAAACCACTAATTGAATACTTCCAAAAGAGGATGAAGGTTGTGATGACAAGGCAGAAAACGGTTGTGACAATGGAAACTATGGATGTAGGGAACCAAATTGAGAAATCAAATTCAGTGATATCATGGACAAAAAATGGGGTGTCAAATTGTCACTCAAAGAAGAATTCGACAGTTCAATGAAATCAAATGAAAAAGGATTGATTACAGACAAAGGTCAAATGTTGCTAACTTCATGTTCTTGTTTCACAATCTTGACCACAAACCTTATTGTTCTTGACATCAAGATTGTTTCTTGTGAGTTATGAATAAGACTATTGTTAACAATGCAATAACGCCCATAGCCAACCACCCATTATCTCCCTTGAGAGGAGGTCATAGGAATCTAATACACCAAATTCAAAACCAAGTTATTAGAATCATACGAAACATCCTTGGATATATGCCAAGATCCTAGCTAAAATGAAAATACAATGCATAAACATTGTTCAAAGACCGAAGTTGTCTCTGAATCATCAACCATGATGGTTAATTTTGAATGTCCAATAGCATGAAATGTCGCCATGTTACGATGGACCCACATATAGTAATGAAAAAAAAAATGGCAACAAAGAATGAAATGTAATCAAATGCAAAGCATAAATTTAAATGTTTCAAAGGACAAGGAGTGGGGAGAACAACAAATGGAATGTAAATCAAGATAGAATATTGACAACATATTAAAAAATGAAAGGGATGAATATTGAATTGGACATGGAACAACACCGACTTATTTGACACACATTAAAAAATCACTGAAATATTATTTTAGCCAAAGATTATGGGATCTGGAGTAGAATATTAAAAGTGAAATGGGGTGATAAAATTGAGACTATTATAATACAAGGCCATGTCTGACACACTCCCAAACTCTTTGATAAACTCAAATGTGAATCTGAGGTGAAAATAATGGAAGAGCAAAGAATTAGGGACACACTCCCTGGCTCACAGCACTTTGTGGGTAAAAGGGTGTGTTGGAACTCTAGGATGGAACTAGGAAGAATGACAAGCACTTAATTACTCACATGGACCTACACAAAACCAAACAAGTTGGTTAATGCATAGTTGGAGCACTTTTAGTGCTAGGATGAGCCACAAACAAACTTGGAATCACAAGGCTCACCACGCCTTGGACTTGGGGGAAGCCACCACCTTCCCCCTTTATAATATACTATGTGCCTGGCCACAGGACCAGCACCCAAATGTCATTTTGTCCTAGGACTCCCAAGTGGGAGTCCTGATATTCCCACGGCTAGGATTCCAACAACTTTGGGGACCCATAACTTTGCATGAAAACCTTCGATTGAAATGAGCTCTAAAGCAAAATTGTAGCCGTCATTGAAAAATTTCCAACGATATGTCGCACGCCACCTGCACACAAGGAAATTGGGGCAATTCTTGACTTTTAGTGGTCAGGAGTCAAATTTTCAATTTGACTCCCGGCCTTTCTTTTGGCCCTAACTTGTGTTTTAAATGTCCAAATGAGTTATGCGAGCCCATTTTAGACATCTAAGTTCTAAGAGCTTTCCAATGGTATAAATAATTCTTTAATCCATTGGTTTTTTACCCCTTCAATCACTCTTTTAAAAATTCCCAAAGTGGAAGTTCCCTTGGGAGTGTGAAGGTTCCTTCCTTCACACTTTCCTTCACTCCCGGGCTTCCCTCTTGGCCCGTAACCTTGCAAACCCTTGCCTTGGTTGCAAGCCAAGGCTAAGGTTGTGACATTGTCTAGATTCCATTCCTCAAATTCCATAACTGTTCATGAGACTAAAAAACAAGTGACAAATGAAATGAATTGTTGAAAGGAGTTTAAAAGTGGGGAACAATCAAGAATATTTGGCATTCAATTCATTCCCTAATCACCAACAACCATAGTTTCACATATTTGCATTCAAAAAGATATCTTAAACAAAAAATTATAATATATCATCATCACAAAAATTGATCTGGCAATAAGACATTCAAAGCGGGGTCAATACTACAAGAATTACCATTTACGTAATGATGAATCAATTTGGCTTCATTTAAAATGTCAAAACAAATAGAGAAATAAAAAAATGGGTGGAAGACCACAAAAAAAAATGTAAAGGAAGGGTAATTAATATACAAAAGACAACAATGATTCTTAGAGTCATAATTCTAGCACAGATTGATCAAATTCAATGAACTACTACTAGCATGATTTTAATGAGACAAATTTTGATTGGAAAAGAACATGCCACAAACAAAAAGTAATGAACACACCATTAATGAAATTTCAACAATACCAAAATATTTCTTTCAAAATTGGATGTTGTAAACATGCATAAATTATTCTATCCAAAACAAATTACATTTTCATGGGGGAAAAACATCAATGTAAAAATCATATATCACAAACATATCACAACCCAATGGGATTCCAATAGATGATGCAATGTGGCAATCTTCCAGCATATATGATTTTGTGCATCTGACATTGAAATATTGAAATATTCTGAATTTGGATGTGGTGTAAATGTACATACCACATATGTGATTGTTCCAAGCATGTGAATGGTCCATACAAATCTACCATCTAGATGTGGAATAAACGTGAACCTTATGTATGTGTGATTATTATTTGAACACCAACAAAATTATCCAATGAAATATGCATGTGACCTATATGAAGCTATAACATATTAAGTTGTTTATGGCATATGCACATTTACAAGTACAATTTGTATGTGCAGCATGTGTATATACGGCAAATGTATCACAACATGAAATAAAACATGTGGCAAAACAAATAACAACTCAAGCCCACATGTGAATTTTACATTTAATTATTCAGTAATTGGAAATTTTGATATATCACACATCACACACATCAATTATCATCACCCCACATATCTGGGTGAACCTGAATTAATAATAAAAAATGAATCATTTCCCTTCAAGATCTTTTTAAAACATGGTGGGGATGATCATGACCTATATTAATAGAACAAGCCCACATCCATAGTGACAAACAAAATACAACAAAACTCCAAAGCAAGTTTATCCAAACGTGTTGGTCAAACTTAATTTTGTCAATTCCAAAGGTGTGGTGAAAAGGCCACAATTGTTTTGAAATTATCAATTAGAAAAGCTTTCAAAAGTTGGAAGGACATATGCAAAAGACAAATATGTTTATCATTGATGACCATTATCTTCATGAAAAGATTTCAAAGGATTGAATTAAACAAATCATCCAATAAAATTTATATTTATGATGATCATTGGATTAACTAATTTAACCTTCCTCACACTTCAATGGGATCATCAAGCATGGATAGATAGGGATACTATTTGGTTTGGGAAAGTTTGGCAACCAATCTTGAGCCAATTATATTTTTATTAAAAATTAATACTATGAGGCATGTATGTAAATGAGAGAGATAAATGTGGTGAATATGAAGAAGGGACCAAGTTCCATTCTTTAATGTAAATAAAAAAATTGGAACGAGATCACATTAACACTATCATCTATGGATTAATAAATTACATTTACTTGGGTGGAACAAATTCTAGACGTATTACAAATTCATGAAATTGAGGTGAGAAAAGAAAGCATCTACTTAAAGATTAGCATGGTTCAAAATTTCTTTAAAGTGCAATTTTTGACAATTGTAATTATGTAAACAACATTATGTGTTTTTGGCTATCAAATAAAATCTAAAAAAAATACAGTTGAAATCCTAAATGTATTATTTGTGACATTGGTGATAATTGAAAACCTTGATATTAATTAAATTGTCTAGCTTGATATTATAGTTAAAGTAATTTTCTAACCTAGAAAGAATAGTCTTACAAAACCAATATCCCCAACATCAACACTTGCACAAAAAATAAGTGACCATTCCACCTATATCATGCCAGAATTTGCAAAATTACTCAATATGACGTGTTAGCGAAATTATGTGTTAGGTGCGCTAGGATTTTCCAAACTTGGGCTACAATTTTAAGATTTTCCAAATTTTAATCAATTGGGCAATATGAAAGAATTATGTAAAAGGAAAGATAAAAGTTATATTTGCTGCATTATGACGATCGACTCTTTACAAATAATGACCAAATCATCACCATAGTTATTATACATTCCCTTGGAATCACAAAACAATTAAACAATAAATTGTATATATATTCCCATAACAATAGGTTAATAATAAATTTTTATTCCTCTTATTTACATTAGCAAGAGTGATTTCCAAGCAAAGAAAAGGTAATATAAATTCAAATTGGAAGAAGGGTTCTTAATACGTAACGCATGATATAATTCTTTAAATGCAAGAACAGAGAGAAACAACGTTAAAACCAAGATCAAAGAGGTGGCGATCGTCTTTTTTATGGACAAATTCAAAACAATGTAGGAAAGGAAAAGAGATGGCTCAAGAAAGGAGGAGGAATCTCATGCACTAGGAAGAAATAGAATAAGAGGTAAAAAAAATGTTCACCTCTCAAGTATTTAGGTTTCATTTTTTACAAAAAATATATATTCAAAGTGTATAAATGTGATTTTTCTTCATTTTCATGTTGAGGTTTCTCCAATGAAAACTATAACAAGCCAAGAGGTAAGTTCTTCTCCCCTCCTCTAATTTCATGTTTTGTTTTTTTTGTATTTGGATGTTGGAGGAGACAGATTTGAGGAACTTTAACTAGCTTGAGCCAAAGCTTAAAAGAACGATGGCACCCACAAGCTTGAAGGACCACTTCTTTTCTGCCACTAAAAGAGCTCGCAAGTAGGTCTCGAAGATGGCCAAAATTGCTCTTAGGCTGAGATGTCCAAGAGGTCTTGGCAATGGCCAAGGTCACTCCCAAGTGGGGCTCGGGGGGAGGTCTTGATGATGGCCGAAATCACTCCCAAGCCAACTTATCACAAAGGTCTCAACAATGGCCAACATCGCTCCTAGGTTGTGTTACAAGGGAGGTGTCAATGATAGCCAAGGTCACTCTCGGGCGAGGCTCATGGGAAGGTCTTAACAATTGTCGAAATCGATCCTAGGTTAGATGTTGGGGAGGTCTTAGTGATGGATGAGATCACTTTCAGGCCAAATTACAAGGGAGGTCTCAGCGATGGCCAAGCTCACTCTTGGGTGGGGCTCATAGGGAGGTTTTGACAATGGCTAAGATTGTTCCTTGGCCAACTTGTCAAAGACGTCTCGATGATGGCCAAAATCACTCCTGGGCCAAAGTGTTGAGGAGGTTTCAATGATCACTAAGATCAATTTTGGGCCGAATTAGACTTTCAATTAGACCCCATTTATTCGTTGCGAGGAGGAAATTTCAATCATATTTGCTTTCGACTATATTATTTAAAGAACAATTCCATGCATTTAAATTTTTTTTTTAAAACACATTAGAACAATTTGTAATTCTCACAATTTTTTTCATTTCACTAAAAATTTCTATCTTTCAATGCATCTCAACTTTTAAATCAATCTTTTTGTTGCATTATATTCATTGTAATCCCTAGGAAACAAATTTTCCAAGTCACTTTCGCTTTCAAACAATTCAACAATGGATGGAAATTAAAACATTTTGTTATTGCATCTCTTCCCCAACATTTTTATACTAGCTTCTATATTTTCACACTAAATCTCTCTACGACTATCTTATTCAATTTGGAACTATTTCTCCCATGTTTCGCATTCACATTGTCCATATCCACACCACCTTCACTTTTGTTTCTGGTGTCTCTAGAGTAATGTAATACTCTTCGATATAAGCATATGTACAAATATGTTCCTTGATCTCCTAAGCTAATTGTTTCTCTTGATTGATAGTTAATACCATGAATTAAGTTCAATCGATTCTAACTTCTTTTTATCAACAATGTCATGTGCTTTTGTTCTACATTCTCAAATTCTTATGAAAAATGGGATATTTACAATATTGCCAACATTCCTCATTTGTGTGTGTTCCTATGGTTTCAAACATATGATGGAGACCCCCCTTCCGCTCGACACCATGAATCGATAGTGATTCCATTACATGACCCAAAAGATTTTTTTTCTTTGCTTTCTAAGTATTTTCCATATTTAAATGTTGATTGCAATGGTGTTCTTGGTTCTTCCTCCTACTCTAGTGTTCGTTTGTATGTTATACTAGTGCGGATTAGTTTGCATCGTATATTTAAATATGCAATTCATATTCGTCATCTTTTGGATCACTTTCATATTTTTGGCCACTTCTTGTTTGATGTTTTTACAAATGAATATTGGTCTGGTTTGTTCGTCCCTAATAGATATTCTACTTGGCATAATAAACGAGTTGTGTAGTTATAGTTTGTTAATTCAACTAGCCACAAATTGTTTCCAAATACTTGTCACAAGTTGTTCACAAAATCCAAATCTAACATCCATATCATTATGACATAGACTTTGTGGATTGCACATTATTTCTCAATGCCCAATATCCCACTCTAACATTATAGTCTACATCTATTGCTTTCATTTGTCTATGATCCCATGTTGAATACAAATCCAAGTTTTGAAGCGTTTTAGTATACATTCTCACAATTCCAAACCTAGCTTAATTTGCAATGAAATGCAATTTCTGTCCATGATGCCTCTTTCTCATTACACATAATCTTTGAAAAGGTCTTTATCCATTTTGAATTTATCATTTTTAAACGTCCATCTTACTTTATGGGTTGTGAACATTTATGTCGGTGAGTTATTGAAGCTTTATTATCTAATCAATGAATGTTTATCTCAACAGTCATAACAAATATTTCCTTGCCAAGTTTAATCAATGCAAGAGTTTTAAAATACCAAGAATTCATCTCTTTGATTGGACACTATTGGTTGTTATTTTTGCTTAATATTTATTTCTTTTTTTATTAAATGGGGGTTTTGCCTTGGGCTTTTCTTGGTAATATATATAATTTGTCCTTTGGTTTTTTCCATTTGCCCACTTTGTTTTTTTGTAGAATGCCCCATTTCTAGCTTTTTAACAATTTGCATAAAAGGTCAAATCAACTATCATCTTGAGGATTTCTCGATGATCATTCTATTGACTTAAAAGTTGTGTCCAAAATTGAATGCAACGTGTTTCTTTCATGCATAGAATTGTAAGTGGTAGCTTGGTAGTACTCAATGATTTATTTGTTGTTGATTATCATAAAATCAATTGAGATGGCCATACTAAGACAATTAAGTACACAAATTAATAATATCGGGTTGGAGGATACAATCATTTAATCTAGGTATCACAAACTCAATGGGTCACGATTTGGTAATAATAGTCATGCAAAATCCATTCTTCATAGGTTTGTAAAGCAAAAGCACACTAAGGTGTCACAATTTTGGCAAATTATAATCCCTTTTCAAAGTCTTTTTCTAGTGTAGTTGAAAACTAACTGAAAATATGAATATTTAGATGATATTCAAAATAACATTTTTTTCCCATTTCCAATTTCAAATAATGTTGTTGTAACGCATATAAAAAATATTTCAAAAGAAATTATTTATAAATAATTATTTATAAATGCTTTTAAAAACTTTAAAATAATTACAGTTTTTGGAATTTTTAAAAGTCCATAATATAATAAATTCAAATCACATTCCATTCATTCAATGGATCTTTAGTTTTTAAAACATAATTCATCCAATGTCCCAAAGTTTCAAACACATAAGATTAACACATTGTAAAATAAAAGTCCACTACTTATGCATGAGTTTTGCAGGTGTGACAAAAAATGTGGGCAAAATTCAAAAATTCATTACTTATTAACTATCTACAGTTTTGATTTGATTTTTTCATTTTTGAAAGGTTGATTATGATAGCTTTAGATAAATGAGTCCCTTTTTTAAATTATTTCAATGGATTTTATTTTATTTATTTTCTTGTACCTAAGAAATACATGACAAACTACCATTGTGATATCCATATAAGGTCCCCGTAGTGTGCAGACACCCAGTATGGAATAAACATGGATGTTAATCATCTACTATTGTTGTTTGAACATTGATATCATGCGCATTGTGTAAACACAAATGTCATATGCCTATTTATATCGTTTAAACATTGATGTTATATGTCTATTCATGTTGTTTACACACAAAAATCGTACACGACTTTTGTGTTTAAATAATGCACGACATTCATGTTTAACCAATATGAACCTATGAAATAACATATTTTGCACATGTTTGGAATGAACCCATGAAGCTTGTAAATTTGTGATGGGTATTAGGATTCTTTGGATTTCCAATTCTTGGATTTGTTTGGAAGCAAAATCTTTGTTCAACTTTAGTGCTAATTCATATCAAAACGTCTTATGAACCATAAATTATTTGAAATAATGGTATTTTGGTTTCTTCTTCAATTGTTGGGATTATTTTTTTTTGACTATCATAGACATCTTGTGGTTTCAAGACAACGCCTATCATTTGGTGATTCACAGGTTGTTTTAAAATTATGTTCCTTAAATCTTGTGGCACCCAGGCTCGCTTGCTCGGAATTACATAAAATCATCTACTAGGTTTCATAAATTATGTTGATAGTAGGTTGTTAAGGGAAACCAAGTCCTTTGTCAACAAATCCTATAATAAACTTGGGAAGATATGTTGTAGGATTGGCTTTTTCAAACTTGCACATTCTTGAAAGAAATCCATGGCATGTGTAAACATCACCCAATGGTAGTCTTCCATATCTTCCTTTAGAATGTTAATGCAAGACTTTTAGTAATCAATTTTTGCATTCGCCCATCGCCATGCCACCCATTTAGTTGTTTTGTCAATTTGTTTTTTCCATTTTGTTCCCCATGTTTGAAATTCTTAGCAAATTCTTAAAGGGGTTTAGCAAAGTTGGATCTTTTAAATATTCCAATGCTTCACTGTCATTTCGCATATTCTATTGAGTATAATTTGAAATTATTGTGTATACAATCATAGTTTCTAAGGTGTTTGATGTGACCATTCCTCTAAATTTTCATTTTGCCATTGTAACAGATGTATAACAATTGTAAATGGATAGTAACAATAGAAAAGATGGAACTAATAAGTTTGGGTGGAGATGGGGGGAAAAATGCAGTTTTTTTCTCCAAATGGCAAGAATGATCTTTGACGTAAAACGTTTGATAAATTGAATTTAAATTTAAAAACACGTGAAATGGTATTGAGAATGTGCAACCTAATATTGTTTGAATTCCCAATGGGATCATACCTCTTAGAGATGAACAAGTAATGTTTTGATTCACACAAACCTCTTGGTTATGAAGAGGTAGAGTTTACATTGGCACATAACTTTTCATTGCAAATAGGGTGTGTTCATTCATTTTAATTTTTCGTCCATTATATTTTGTTTTTGCATTTTAATTTTCATCCATTTTGACTTTTCATCTATTTATTTTATTCATCCTTTATAATTCTCATCTTTTTTCATCTTTTTTTTCATATTATTATGTTTCATCCATCATTATCATTCATCCATGTACACATGGTAAAATATTCCTCCATGTCATGATATATTTTATGCCACATGTCAAAGAATATTCTTCCAATATTCCTTCGATGTCAATAAAATATTCCAAAATAGATCCAATCCTACTCACCTATTCATGTTCACCTACTCATGCTCATGCTCCCATATTCACCAAATAGCATCCTTGAATTGTTTTATGGTTCTTTCATTGAAATTGAAATCAAACCAACAACATTTAGACATTACATGGCCCCAACAAGTCCCTACAAAAAGGTGTTAACAATCCCAAAACTATACAAGACACAACTAAAAGTTAAAGTGAAAGTCATGGTGGAAATATTACCTCCATTTTTCAACATACACAATAACATGAACATGAAACCCATGATGATTCACTTAGAAAGCCATGGAACTTCCAAATGTATTTTTAGTCTCAAAAAATCCAATAATTATATGACAAGGTTCCCACTTGTCATTCAAGAAATGGAAAATAAACTATCCACAACCCCTTTAGATATCCAAAGATCAAAACTTGATATGCAAGTATTACATAAATCAATTGTTGGAAATACAAGCTTATTTTTAATCTTTTTTGCCATCCCAGGCAAAACATCATCTTTTAATTATCATTTCAATGGAAAATTGAGATAAGGATTCTACCTCAAAATTCATCTCCCAAAACATAATGGCTCCACAAATGACAATAACACAAGTTTTTTGGCAATCAACAACATTAGATCCTCTTCAAATTGCTTTTACTAAAGATTATTTTTGTTGTAAGGAACACAATTATCAAAGAACTTACAAAATTAATTGATAAGGTAGGTCCAAACCTTTTTTTGTGGCTTGCCTATTTACTTCATGCCCACCTTTTTCTTGTTCATTCCACTCATTCCAAAGTTGCTTATGATTGTTATTCAAATGTTTTTTAAGTATAAAATTTTCATTTGCAAATTTGTAGTTTATCATGCCCCTTTTTAATCCTATAATTGTAAAAGATGGGTAACAAATTATGACACATTTTAGTTGTTCTAATTGGGTTCAATTTGAATTTGGACTTGAACTTGCTTCTAACAAAGAAGAATTAATAAGGTTCATAAAATGCCCAACATGTGCTAATGCAACTATTTAGGTTTCTAAATTTTTTTTTTCTTCCCCAACAAAACCCATAATTCTATATAACTTTTGCTTACAAAATTCTGCTAATGTAATTGATGTTGAATAAAAGTTGGTAACAACAACAAAACCTACACAATTCCATTTCCAATGGATCCTATAGGGAATATCATTTCTTTAAAAAATCTACTAACCCATCGATAACATAAAACCTTATTCCAAAATTTTGGAATCTTCAAATTCCAATTACACTATATGTCAAAATTGAAAGGTTGGTTCCCACATAATTCTAGAAGCAACCCCCCTCCACTTGAGTTTAATTCCACCCAATTTTAGAACTAGGACCTAGTTCCAAGTAGGCTTTTGGGAATTGAAATCAAAACCACCAATTCTTACTTGACAATTCGGGTACTCACCCAACATCCATAAAGTCCCATCGAGATTTTCATAGTGTATTTGTTTGCACCTCCTCAAGCATCATTTCGTACTATACCTTACACCCCATGTAAAGTCTCGCTCAAAAAGTCAACAATATATTTTTTAAGACTTTCAAAACCTTTATAAGTATGTTTCATGTAAGAAACAATTCAAAAGACCAAGAAATGTGATATGGATAAATCAACGAAAAATTCAAAAAAAATCATTAATATCTTTTAAATTATTTTTCTAAAAAAAAATCATAAAAAAAATGATAACATTGTGAAGTATTACAAATGTTGCAAAAAGATAGATCTAGATACACAATGTTAAGTATCAAAACTTTTGGCCACTGAAACCATAGCAATAAAAACCTCTAGTCAAGCAAAGAACAAGCTCCTCTCTCAAAGCTTTGGAGAGTAGTGATGGAAAGCAAGAAAGCGATAGACAAGAAAATAGTGAAGTCGCAAAGAAAGAAGAAGTTTTTCTTTAGAAACTTCGAAAAACAATGATGCAAAGCAAGGAGGAAACATGCAAGAAAACATAGAAGTCACAAGAAAATAAGGAGCTCTTCCCTAGAAGCTCTAGAGAGCAATGAAACAAGTAGGAACAAAACAAACAACAAAATAATGTAGCAAGCAAAGATAATGAAACTTACTTGAAACTCTAAACACCAATAAAGCCACAAAGATGAAAGCGATGAGAGCCACATGCAACTAGGAGCCACAAATACAAAAGCAATGACTTTTGAACTTGCAATGCAATAGTTCTTGAATATTAAGTGATTTTTTCACTGAAAATTAAATTAAATCATAGCTGAAAATTTCAAAGGAATTGGAATGTGCCTTTGGTGTTGTTGGAAAGATCTTGATAAGCAGGATTTAATGGAATTTATTTGGTAAGATTTGGATTTAGAATGTGGGAGATATTGATTGGTAAGTGATTTCTGCCACTGAAAATTCAAATAAATTCCAAATAACCAGGTTTTGGAAAGAAAAATCAGTTGAGAAAGTGGTAACACTTGAAGGCTTACCACTCAATTCAAGCATGATTTCCTTTCATATTTGGCTGTTTAAAAAAATCAATACATACATTGCAAAACAATGTTCACATGTTGAGTTTCCCTATTTTGTAATGTTGGTTCACACTTGGGCCAACAACACAGGCCACACTATCCATATAATAATATGACTGGCTATTTGATGATTTGTTAACGATGTGATGGTAAGAAAATGATTGTAATAAACCATGTTTGAATCTCTGATTAGCATTAATGTGCCTCAGCAACTAAAAAGTCTAGACTCGAGAGCTAAATTGGAGGTAAAAATATTGTCAATGTGCTGCTTAGCCTTACTCTGAAATAAAATTTAACTAGACATGGCATGTATGTGAAGAGACTATGTACCGAGCAAACTGTTCTTGTCTTTTTCATATAAAAGTGTGTGAGAGTAAAGAAGCAGCAACACAAGTATGTTTCTAGTTGACCTAAAAATTGGGTTTAATCATGGGAGAAAGAAAGCTTGTGATGTGAAGTGGAATCATTTGAAACTTGACATAAGTCATGAGTGTAAAGGCTACATGAAGTGAACCATCTACTCATCTGGTTGCTGTGGTAGGTAAAGGACAAGGCCACCAGCTTTAGAGTATGTAAAAACCTTGCATTCATTTATTTTTTCCCCCTTTTTCCTGTGATACCCATCAGGTACCCAATGGTTATCACAAGAGAAGAAATGGGTGCATCTCGTATAGGAGAAGGTCCTGCTATACGGGGCTTTCGGATTTGAGATCCCTAAGGCTAGTGAGTACCCAGATTGCCATGTAAGAATGGGCCCGGTAAGGTATCTGTGAGGAATTTGGGTTAGCCCATGATCTGTTCACAAATTATGCCCATACCTGGCACATTCCATACCATAATGGCTTTCATGATTCGCACAGTGGGCATGTGCTTTTACATAATGGACATGTCAATTCCGCATTAGAACTTGGAAACGATGGTTAGGTTAGGTAGAGACCCTAGAAGACCTGTCCATTTTGCCTTCTCAGGGGAGCTAAAGAAGGTAAACTACTTACTTTAGGCCACATGAAAACCCAAAGGCGACTTTTAAATCACACAAGGGTCCTAAATGCAGGCAGCCCAAAAGTACTGACTGCTTTCTTTTTTCAATGTCTGCCCTTAAGTCTCATCCATCTTTTTTTTTCCTCAAAAAAGATGGATGCTGCCCAGACATATTTGGCTCCATGTTATTCAACATTTTGGACCTATTATAGACACTGAGGTGTCCATTCCAGGCCCAAAATGTGTCTGGGCAGCTCTAAAATTGTGTTTGGTCACTACCAAACACATCTAGGATGGCCAAAAAGGCAACCAAGGAAAAAAAAAAAAAAAAACCGGCAGTACTTTTATACTGACTGCATTTAGGACCCGTGCCTTATTTAACGTCTTCCTATGAAAGCCATTTAATGACCATAAAGAACTACTAGTGGGTGCCCGTGGCCGAAGGCCACTCTGAAGTAACAAAAACACAGCACCAGAACCCTGAGTTCGGTCATTAACAGGGTGAGATAAAATAAAAAAAAGCCTGCAAAACAGTACATTAGCATTCAACAGGGGATGAAACTCAGAAAACCATCAATCAATTTTGGTGGTAAACTGAGTTTCATCCTTGTCTTTCCTTTTTCCTGAGCGCCTCCACTGCTACTACATATAATTTGACTGCTACTCCTAACTGTACAACTATTATAATTAGTCTGACACCTTTTGCTCCGAATCCTGCCCGCCCGTGCTCGCCACCGTCACAGTCACTATTCACTACGTCCGTTTTTGCCGGGCCGGGCCCGGTCGTCCGTCTGTGACGGTCGGTTCCGCCGGCGGATTCAAACCCGGAACCGTCGTGTCACGGACGCACCAAGTGAATATATATATATAAGATTAGAATTTTTCTAAGTGTATGTGGAGGCTGCCTTACCCTCAATAAAGTTTCTGCCTCAACAAGAGAGGAGGCACCTTACTTGTAAGGTCCCTTAAAAAATGAGGAACCTTACACATAAGGTACCCGCTCTTGTCCGAGATTCAATCACAGCCATCCATCTTAAAAGTCAAATTCTACTGGATCTTTATGTCAGGTAAGGACCTCCAACAGGACGGTTCTTGGAATTCAGGCCCCACTTGTGGGGCCCACCTCATATACCAGGCCATTAAACCCCAATACGTAGCCCTTTCTTAGTCCTTAACCTACACTTTATATCTGACCCAATTCAATGAGGCCCAAACCAACCGTGTACTAAGGCCACCAGGGTTCATCCAGAACAAAGGCAACACAAAACGCACCAGACAAGACATCTCAACGAAAGGCTCCATTAGGACCGGTACCCTCAATGAGCGGCCCCTTTAGGACCGGTACAGATACATCTCGATGAGAGGCTCCATTAGGAACCGGTAGGTACACACATCTCGATGAGAGGCTACTTCTGACAGGACTGTTACACATACATCTCAATGAGAGGCTCCATTAGGACCGGTAGCTACGCATCTGGATGAAAGGCTACCGCCGTTAGGACCGGCAGGTACACATGTGGATAAAAGGATACCGCCGTTAGGACCGGTAGGTACACATGTGGATGAAAGGATACCGCCGTTAGGACCGGCAAGTACACATGTGGATGAAAGGATACCGCCGTTAGGACCGGTAGGTACACATGTGGATGAAAGGCTACCGCCGTTAGGACCGGTACACATCGCAATGAGAGGCTCCATCAGGACCGGTAGGTACACATCTTGCTCAGAGGCTGGCTCCGTTAGGACCGGTTAAATTTATGGCCTTCGTAACGGCACACAGCAATGGACCACCGCACGCTTCACCCCGACAGGCGGATTTTGGCCTTTAAGACCACGGGACTTCGCATTTCACTGTCTTCAGCAAACTCCTGTCCTGTATCCACACACCCCACCCAAGTAATGGCTTCTTCTTCTCTTGCTTCTCTTGGCTGCGCACGTCGTGGGGTTTCTGAAGTTGTTGCCATCGAGAGAAGAGATGCTGCTGCTGCTGCTCCGAGGAGTAGGTGATAACAATAAGCTGCATGATGATGAGATTGGGTTGTGGAATTGATTCGTAAGCCAAGTTGAGATGAGTGGGTTTTTCGGTGTTTTTGGAGTAGGGTAAGTGGAGAGGTGGAGAAGGAGGAGGAGGAATTGGGACCGGTTAGATCGGGGTTTGGTTGTGCGGTGGTGGCTTCTTCTCTCGGGGCTTGTGTTTAGAGGAGCTGGCTGGATTGGAGTTTTTGGCGTGGAGAAGGAAGGAAGGAAGGGAAGGAAAAGCTGGGAAACGGCGGCTAGCTAAACAAGATCATGATCGTCAGGACATATCAACGGCGGCATCGGATTGGGCGTAGCCTGTCCGATGGATGTGGAGGAGATGGCAGTTCACAGTCACAGGATTCTCCCTGGTGTAGCTCTCAGGAGGCGGGTTTTCCATCGTCGTTCCCATCGTCGCAGGTGCTGATTCTTCGTCCTTTTTTCCTGTGAATTATTCGCAAGCTTTGAAATAGTTCACGCTAGTTTCCATTGTTCCAACCCTAGTGCTGCGGCTTTGGACGACAAGAGAAGTCTTCTTCTTTTTCTAACCCTAATGTGTTCCTCTTTGTTGTTTCTCTTTGCCAAGTGTTTTGTTTCTCACATTCTAGGGACTGGGCTAAACCCTAGATAGTATTGGTAGGACCGAGATCATCATGTGAGGTTCTTCTCCTTTGAAGAAACCCCACGAGTCTACTAAATAGGATTTCATGCATGCTTCAGGAATCTGGCTGGTGGCAATCTGATCATGGAAACACAGCACCGGCGCTGTTCTCTGACTCCGATGCGCAGGAAGGCCTTGGGGCCAATTTGGTTAAGGCGAGGTCTCTCCCATGGACTTACAGAAACACACACACAGATGAGAATTCTATCACAGACACCCATAGCAGCATAGATGCACAACAACACCACCGGTTTGGTGATGAGTTTGAAGGCAGGTCAACAAGGGAGGCCCTAGTGCGGAATAATGACAATATCAGGGTGTTGAAAAGCTTCAAGGATAGGTCAGCTTGGTCCAACAAAGTTACCTCAACAGGAAGCATTTGGGGAGGAGCAACAACTCCTGTCACATCGACTTTACTAGAAGCACAGGAATCAGGAGAAATGATGGAGCATATGGATGAAGCTAACTTTGCATTGGATGGCCTGAGGCCTGAACAGCCACTGCAGATCCAACGTGCAAGTCTCCAGTCAGTTCTCTCACTCTGTGGTTCAATGCAGCGGCGACGCATTTTAAGGACTCACAGGTACATTTCCAGATCTGCATATTCTCACATATGTACCTGTATTGATTTTGCTTGGTCAAGGAGGTCATCCCCTGAAGTAGCATGTTGAAGTCATATCAAGTTCATCACAGTTGTGATACACTCTCACCATGTGCTTTTGAATATGGCAGTCTGGTGAAACCGTTGCTGGATGCAGTTGTGGCTCTTCCAACTGATGATTCTCCTTTAGCTTTGGCTGCAGCTGCTGTGCTGTACTTTCTTGCACTTGATGTAAGTCTATAATGTTGTTGCTCTTGTTTCTTGAATGCAAAAAGATTGCATCTCCAGATCAAGTAGTGTTGCTGTTGGGTAGCTCACTTGCTGATGGTGTGCTGGAAGAATGTGAGTGCCACCTTTGATGTCTTGGGGCTGGTTGTGTGAATTCTGGATGGACTTTAAGTGGACCATTGTCCTTACAGTGTGTGAGTTCCTCATTTTGGCAGGGCCAAAACGAAGAACTCTTTGACTCTGTAGGATGTGTTCAGTTCCTAATGAGACTGCTGGGCTCCTCTCCTCCACAGCCACCCAAGAAGAGTTCCTTCAGTATTGGCAACAAGTTGGCAGGGCTGGGAACCAGGATGAAGACTGGTAGTGCAGGTATGGCAGCAGTTGATCAGGGAGGTGCAGCAGTGGTGGCTGAAGTGCATGAACTGTTTGCAAGAGAGGAGAAAATTGATGACAATCAGGATGAGTGGAGTGGTTATCTGCTTGGGCAGGAGTTAACTGCCAAGTGGCTGGCTCTGCTGACTCTTGAGAAAGCTTGTCTATCTACAGTTGTTCTAGAAGGTAAGATATTTACACCTGCCCTGTGATCCATGACATCAAGACTTGCAATATTACTCATGGAATTGGCTTCTGATAAGGAAACTGCATGATCTGTGCTGTGCAGACAAATCTGGAGCTGCAAGGAAGGCGGATGGGTTCTTCAAAGAGAGGCTACGAGAGCTTGGGGGCCTTGACACTATCTGTAACCTTGCTGCCAGTTGCCTGTGTAACCTGCAGGTATGCAAATGTTGATTTACTGGTCTATCTGCTTGCTTTGGATCTTATTCTGGGGCATGTTATGCTTGGGTTGTGGTGAGGAAAGCGCACTATAAAAAATGTGGCACTGGACTGTTGCTATGAGGAAATGAGCAGAGCATTTTGTGAAGAATTAGAGTTTCCATATTTTCTTGGTAGCCTTCCAGAGCGTTGAGATCTTGACTTTCATGGTGAAGCTCATGAAAAGATATGGGGCCTTAGTCCTTTTTGGGGGTGGCTTGAAACCCTCACCAGAAAGGTGTCTAATACTGTATCCTTTTTTGTGGTTTGTATTTGAACTAATATCAAGGTTTCGTGGCTCTTCATTCTGTCCTCTTCTTTTTTGGCAGAAAGCCTTGACTGCTGGGGGTGAATCTATATGTTAAGATAGGTGTTTGTTTGTTTGTTTGGATGTGACCATGCCATAACCCTCCCACACCATGGGCCCCCCTGCCCCACTTTTGGTACCAACCAAAAGCCCTCAACAAGGTGGTGTGCATGTTTGTCATTTCACTATTTTTGGACCAGTGGAGCAACAGTTATTAACTTTAGAGTGATTTCCATTTCTGGAAATCAATTGAAATTTTGAAATTTGGCTTTTTTCACAAGAACTCTTAAGCTGAGCCCACCTTGACCAGACTAGTATTGGGATGGGTGACTACAGGAGGTTTAACATAGTTGACACGGGCAAACTAGTGGCATTGGTATAATGAGCCTAACAAAGGTATGGAAATTCTGCAGGATGCATTAGAGGAAGAAGAAACTGAGGAAGACAAAAGGAGCAGAGGTTTCAAGGCACTTGAGAAATGTGAGAAAAATGGAGGAGTGGGTATGCTTTTGAGGTGCCTGCGGGTGATGGAGAATGTTACCTTTCTCAGTGAACTGAATCAAGTAAGCCTTCTCTATGGTTGCTTCCTAGTTGTGATTCTGGTTGCAGGGATTTTCTAGCTGTACTAGTGTGCAATGTGTTTGTGATGCTTCATGGTACAGTTGCTCTTGGGATTGTTTGGATCTCAAGACATTGGATGTAGGTTGGATAGTGCACACTCTCTTGCAATCTACTTGATGTTGAACTGTACATTTTTCTTTTCATGAGTTTATGTTGTACCTTCACAGAGACATCTGCTAGAGTTGAGATTGCGAAGGGGACAAGGGGATGCTCCAGCATCATTTGTTGGTCTTGTCATCAACACCATCAAGGTGCTTTCTGGTATGGATTAACGTCTTACCAGCAAGCATTCAAGACATTTTGGCTGACATTGGGTGGTTCCAGTCAGTCCTGTCTGGCCTCGTGCGAGAGATATCTGTTGAAAGAAGAGTTTGTTGTGCCATTTGAGTAGCATCCTTTGGTTTCCTGGTACTCAATATCAGTTGTACTCTTTTGGTTCAAGGAAAACTGACACAACATATGTCTGGTCACCTCAAATGTCTTCAGAAGTTTCTCTCTTTCAATCTTATTTTTGATTCAAGAGAAGTGGGGTTTGCATGTGAACAGAGCTTGCTCACTGCCAGAAGGAGATGAAGAAGGCTCTTGGAAGGCAAACAAATGAGGTTTGCATTACTGGCAAAGAACTGACACGGCCTAAAATAAGTTTCAAACATGCCTCTTCAGCTGTGAAAGGTATGCTTTCATGTGCAAGAAATAGTTTTATGGAGGGGAATGGGAGACAAATGGACAAGCTAACTTAATGTATCCTGTTGCTGCTTACTTGTAACTCAGTGTTGACCTGCGACGTTGATGGAAAATCAATCTCTTGAACTGGGTTATGGCCATCCACAACTTGACTGACTGACAATGTTGCTTGACTCAAGAAACACATTGCATGTTGCAGATATATTGCTTCTCTGTGTTTCCACAAGTATATTTGAAAATAATATTGCGGTATTGACATATTCTGTTTTAGTACTGACATAATCAACCAGTTGTTTGTTGAAAGGATATCTTCAGGGTGTAGGAGGCCCCGATCACTACCCTTTATTTAGGCCTCTCTGGGCCTTAGGCTTCTTGGATGCTTGTGTGCACAGGGACAAGCTTGTTCTGGATTGAATAAGAATACTATTGACTTCTTTTGTTAGTTATGTCTAGCAACATCATCATGGAGACTTCTTGTTGCTTCTGGAGATGTGACTGAAATTCAGGACAGTTTTGTATAATTGTTTTTCTCAAAGTTTTGAGCATATCATTGTTTACATCTCTACACCCACTGTCAGGAGCTGATGAAGTCAATGGGGGGTAATGGCAGCTAGTCGCTGCCATTCACGATGAAGGTGAAGGTCTGATACATTGTGAGTGACATTCACAAGGTTATGACAACTCATATTCGTTTTTTTCATTTTAGTTTGGCCAGACTGACGATGATAGCCCTCTCTGGATTTTTTTCTGCAATCATTATTGTATTGACATGTTTACTTTCTGTGGAAGACTTGAAAGTCATGAGCTATGGTGCAGTCCAATGTTTGAAGTCAAGGCCCAGGTGTTTTGAAAATTGTGGTTAACTGAAATTTGCCATAAGAAGCTTGGAATGAACTGCCATTGCAATTCAGACTGAAAATGCTACCATTGCACAGGTATTGGAACTAAGAGCAGTGTTCATTTCAACAAACATGACTCAGCTGGAGCCAGCACTGTCAAACCAAAAGGTGTCATGAGTTTCTCCTCTTTACCTGACAGAACTTCTGCGGGCAGTGGTGATGTAACTTCTGCGGGCAGTGATCTCATCAAGAGAAGCCACGGTAAACCGCTGTTTCGATTCAGCAAGCCTGCAGAAAATCTGGTGGAATCGTCTAGTGGCAGGACAGTAACATGCAGTACTGCAATGGGCAATGGAAAAGCACTCATAAAACGGATACCAGTGTCAGCAAGGTCACAACATACCCAGGAATTAGTGAGCCTTTCAAGTGGCTCCTGGTTCAGTAAATTGCATGAACATCCTCAGAAAGTTTCACCTTCAAAAAGGAAGGAGAGTTTAGATATGGAGGATTCACAAGACCCTTTTGCATTTGATGAGGTTGATCTGGATCTCGGTTTCGAGAAAGGAAGCAAGAAAAAAAGCCGAAAAGCTGGAAAGGCTGTGCAATTGGAGGAAGTCAGTGATGCCAGCAAGGCTAATCAGGACAGAAGAGAAAATTCAGTTGCAAATGGGAAATATGATGGTACTGTAGAAGGTTCAATCAGCTCATATGCAGCTGTGTACAATGATTGTCTTCTATCTGCTGTCAAGGTATGTTTTCATCAGATCCAATTAAGATTGTCATGTAAATTTTTTGATGTGTCTAGGAGTCCCCTTGTCTTTGTCAGATTGTCAATGCACAGCTGCTGAATGTTTTTCTATTTTGTGTATATAAGGATTTTTATTGGGGCTCTTCCTCCATAAAGATTCATGTGCAGCTGTTGTGAGTATCATCACAGGCCTTCACTCTTTCACATCTGTGATGTGTAGTTAATTATCCAGCTATTTGTGCCCAGGTTTCTTAGCAGGTGAATGTGGGTTGTATCACTGTGTGCCAGGTGCTTATGAATCTCACAAATGACAACCCAATTGGTTGTTGCCAAGTTGCAGTATGTGGTGGTCTTGGTGTAATAGCATCTCTTCTAGTTGCACATTTTCCCAGCCCTCAATCAGGACTCCAGGAGGAGGGGTTAGAGCATAGGATTGGCAGGCTGCAGCATGGATCTTCTGAAATGCTTGAAGGGAAAAGTGGCCAGGCAGACCAAGACTTGGATCTGGTGGTTGTGGCTCTAGGGGTGCTTTGCAACCTTGTGGAAAAGGATGAGGGCAACAGGTGTGCAGCTACCTAGTCTTGTGCTTGTGTACATATAACAATCTATTTCCAGGATTAACACGAAGAGCCATTATAATGGGGATTGATTTTGTTGTGTTTCAGAGCTCGCCTAGCAACACTGGAGGTGGATCTACCTTCATATGTTACTTTGAAGGAAGGAAGTGTGTTGCATGACAGTAGCATGATCGCACTGCTCTGTGCGTTGTTTCTGAGCAAGCATGGTGCTGGTGAGGCAGCAGAAGCAGTTGAAGAGAAGATAGCAATGGAGGTGAAGCCTGGCTTATCAGATTTAAATATTTTTGCATGGCCTTTCAAGGACGCCTGGTTCAAAATTACTTGGTGGAGTGGAAATAGGACTTAGATGGGGCACTATGTGTTTCGTTATTCAGTTGTAAGGTGCTTCTGGACTGGAATTGCATGTCTTATAGAGGACCATTGCAATCAGATCTCCAGTTGGGTGACATATAAACTCAATTCCATGCTATAATCTAATAATGTCTTGAGAATTTGCAGATAGATGTTGAGGAAAAATTCAAGCAAGGGGAGCGCGAAGCTGAAGATATGATTGTGGAGGCATATGCTGCATTATTGCTTGCCTTCCTTTCAAGAGAAAGGTAAGGGGTCTGGTTCAAACACAATAATTTGTCCAGGTCAAGGCTCCAGTGACTCCAGAACTGTCACCATTCCTCCTTCCAGCACATGCTTTTTGTACAAAGATTTTTGACTTAGTTGTTATGGTGTGTTGCAGTGACAGGGCTCGGTTTGCAATTGCACAACATCTACCAGGGGATGATTTGACAGCATTGGTACCTGTCCTTGAGCGGTTTGTGGTAAGTTACATGTTTTAGCATGCTTTCTGTATCTCCTTAAGAAGGTGCTTCTGATTGATGACATTGAAAAAGACTTGGAAAATGCATCTTTCCCTATGTGGGGATTGCATAGGAAAATTGTGTGCAGATCTGTCAAGAGCACTTCCAGAAAATACTTTCTCCAAGGCTAGTGCAATTTTCCAGCGTATCTTACATCCAGTAAAAGTCATTGCATGGTCTTATTTTGGCAGTGGACTGGCATGTTTAATGAACACTGACTGGTGAATACTTGTGGTGCAGGCATTCCACCTCTCCCTGAACATGCTTTCTCAAGAGACACATAGGGCAGTCAAAGATGTAATTGATTCCTGTAGACAACCCTTGCTGGTCATGCCCTTACTGACCTGACAGGTCTCCATCTACTCAGGTAGGAGGCTCTGACTTGCTAGATGAGTTTTAGAGCACCGGGGAGTAAATTGACTTCTGTAAATTAGCGATTTAGATCCAGTCCCAGTCTTGAACAGTGCTGGATTTTATGTTTGTTATAAATTACCATTTTGACTGGTATGTGATTTGTAATGGCATTCCTGATGGTCCTCTATGGCCTCCTTTCCAGAGTATAACTAGAGTGTTGCTTTATGCATGCTGGGTCATTGAGTTATTTTTACTGTTTAAGGTTGGTAGGGATTTTCCCTATGTTTTGTAGCAGCTGCTGTTACCTGACACATTTCTGACTCCAAAAAGCAATCCAAGGAATGGAGAATGTGATGTGAATCTGCCTACAAATGTTGGCCCTCTAGCTGTTTTTGCATTTGCTTTCTCAGATATGTACAGGGGCAACTTAAATTGCAATTAAGCTTACTAGCACATTCTTGTTGCAGCTTAAATGAATATATCATTGACATTTCTAGTTGGCCAAATATTGTGACTGTCTTCCTGTTGCTTCTGGAAATGCAACAGAAACTCAGGATGCAGATTTTTGTATAGTTATATGCCCAATATTTAGAGCAGATTATTGTGTGCTTATCTAAACCCATGATTGGGATCTGTTTCGGTCAGTGGGGAGTGATGGAAGCCAACCTCCACCATTCATGAAGGTGATGGTCTACTTTTGTGAGTGACTGCTAAAGGTTGTAACTGCAATCATCCTCCACATGGATATTTTGTGGTGGCTGGAATGTGTAACTAAATGGTTACCTTGGAATCTCCTCTGCAACAACACAGTTATAAGTATTGCAGAAGTTTGCAGGATACCTGAGCATCACTGATCCCAATCTGCCTTGGCAAAGTAGTACACTCCATTGACGGTATAAGGCAAATGCATGTTTTTAAGATTCAATAGTAACCAAAACTGAGGGTACACTACTGCGAGTGCATGATCCATCTAGTCTTCAGAAGGAAAACAATTCTCAATCTCCTAAATGAACTGACCATTGGCCTCTTGACAAAGGGTTATTCTGGAGCTAGGTTGTCACACAATCTCAGATTCCTTGTAAGGATTTTGGCCCCAAAAG
This sequence comes from Sphagnum tenellum, assembly GCA_963921925.1. Taxonomy (NCBI): domain Eukaryota; kingdom Viridiplantae; phylum Streptophyta; class Sphagnopsida; order Sphagnales; family Sphagnaceae; genus Sphagnum; species Sphagnum tenellum. The sequence continues at coordinate 11,481,221 of OY998150.1, forward strand.
CACAGGAAGCATCAACTGATATCTTCTGTTATAATTCCCCCACTGATCTCTAGCTGCAGGTTACTACATCACAAAGATTTTTTAAAAACAAATTGGGTAATCTTCACAAGCTCGGAAATAACTTTTAACACTTGTGCATCCAAGTATTCTGCCATGTCCCATGGGGTACATCTCGACAGAGGACACATTCTAGAACTTTCTTTTCAGACCAAGCTTTCTCTCTCTTGGGTTTTGGTTTGCCTGATGTTGAAGACATGAAAGGATCCACATCACAGCTTGGTCAGTTTGACAAATCTATGACCTTTCTAAGCAAGTGTGTCAAACATATAACCATAGTACAAGGCCAGTTTCATCACATGTTTGTTGAATAATTAAATAATTAATTTTGAAGATTCCATGTTTTAATGTAATATATTCCAAATATTCTCTACTTTCCTTCACATAATTTTGTCCTCGTGAAAAAGAAAAAATCAACATTTCTTCAAATAATATATATTCACCCCTATACTCGCTCTAGTTTAGGGTCTAGGGAAGTCTAGGATTGCCCAAAAAAAATTCTTTGAACCCATAATGGGTTTTTAATTTTATGGTCTCCCCATGAAAGTAGGAAACATGTCATGGGCAGACCAAAAATAATAATTTTAAGGACCTGCCCGCAAAACATAGCTGACCATAGAACACTATACAGTAGCATAGTGCATGCTAGGTTGTTTTGTGACGTTGAAGACAAAATGTGCTTTTGCCAGCACCTAGAAAGAAGGCATCTTTTACTATTAGTGTGCATGAAATCATACCTTTGTTTTTCAAAATTGATGTTAAAAGAGTATCAATGCAGCATAATTTGTGGGAATTACAAATGCAAACAATTCATTCTTGTGCTATAAAGCAATTCAAATTATAAAATATTACTATTTCATGTTACATTCAGGTTTTTCTTTTTCAAATTACCCAAGTATGTTGGTTGGCTATTATGTGGTTGTACAAGTATCCCAAGGTGGCACCATTTTTTTCAATTGATGATTATAATTGGCTAAGTAAATATCATTAGCTCTAGAAAAGTGGTTAAATGAAGCAGTTTTTGTTCATAACCTAGTGGTAAAACACTTCATAAATTGTTTTCAATCGAAGTGGCAACATTTTTTTTTCAAACTAAGTACAAGAGGCTATAAGATGTGAAATAAGCTTAAACATGTGACAACAAAGACTTGAATGCAATAATGTCCATGGCTACTAAAAATATGAAAAATAAGTGTTAAAATTTACCAATATACAAAAGAAAAAACCAACCAACATGAACTAGAGTCATTGGATCAACTAATGAAACACAAAATTTACATCCAAGGCTTCTTGCCATATAATCCAATGAAAGTAGAGGTTAAGGTGGCATTAAGGTGACCCAAACAAATGTGAAATTTTGCCAAGTGAGGCTCATTAAGCTTCTTTGCACTATGGTACATTACAAATATCAAATCAAGAACTTGACTATGCACTAACTACTTGTAACTTTCAACAACTTCACCTCACAACATAGAATTTCACATGAGATTTATTCATGAACCCCATAGCATAACTAGTGATCATTCCAAATACATATGGTTGTGTAAAAAAGAAATGTGTCGAGGTATTAAATGTCTAAGCATACATTTGAACAACCAAGTCTAAGGAATCATCAATCAATTCCACAACTTTGATTTAATAAAAGCAAGGTTGGAAAATGTACGTTCATCTTCCATGTTGCACAACACCATCACCATGCAAAGTTTAAGAAATTTAAACCACTATGAGGGCCAATGGTTTAAAATACCACTAGACCCCAACTCGTCCCACAAGGCATGTGGTTGGGTTTTAGTCAAGAGGAGGCAACATTGTAGCTTGGCAATGGGTTTGCATTGTGCACTTGAAGAATGCAAACTACTGATCAAGAATAGCAAGGTTTACCAATGGCCTAGTGAATGTATTGGAACTTCCAAATACTTTGGGGTGCCCAAAGTGCATTTGTATGATGGCCATGTGCCCAAGAAATGTTACCTCTACCTTGGGAGTAAACCAATACTTAAGGTAAATTACCTTAGTCACATTTAGTGACTTTTACATAAGAAAGTGTTTCTCCAACTTTATTATGAAACCAACAATAAGTGAAACACATTATTGTTTCATAAAGTTTACAACTTTGGCCCATATCTCTTTGGTTACCATGCCCACAACCCTAGTGGTTACATTGGTGGTGTGAAGCATATAAAGTTTGCCTCCAAAATAAAAAGCAGTGTAGGCAATTAAGGTTTCAACATGTGCCCACTAAGTCAAACACAAAGTCTCATTGGCATGTTCAACACGATCAATGAAGAAGGAGAAGTGAGATTATGTGAACCTCTAATCAAGATCACAACACATGGTTTACAATATGCGTCAACCATCTTAATATCATAAACATATTTGCAAAGTTGCACACCCATATGCAAACTTGGAAAGACCTTGCACTATTTCTAGCAAGGAAAAATGCATGTGAGTCCTAACAAAATCTCCACATCACATACCAATTCATAGTTAACTTTTGTATTGCTGATGGTCATAGCACCTTGAGCCATTTTCACAACAAGTGTTTTGTACTTATTCACTTTGATGGTGAAAACATCGAAATCCATTGAATTTTACTATTTTCAAAAGCTTGTTACCTTTGCACTCTAATAATTTAGCAAGCTTGTTAACCTCAAGACAACATTTAAAGTTGTGAACAAAATAAGTGTATATGGGGAAAAAATAAGGATTCAATCTTTTTTACCAAGCTAAAACCACTCAAGGTTTGGACACCAAGATTGGTATGATGTGTCACAAACAAAACATCATTTTACATCGATTGAATGGTCACACCATATTTTAACCCTTGAAAAACAATGATTTCATTTGCTCCAAAATAAACAAATTTATTCGTTATATCTATCGCATTATAACCTCCATAATTAATAAGACTTCACACAATCAAAAAAATCAAGTTATTATAATAGGCTCCATCTACCATGCCTATTACAAGTTTAACAATATTGGGACCTACTTCCACAAATTTGTTGCATAAACATGCATAGACAACCAACTCTAGTTGTATTGGGTTGTGACCTGATCACAACTCAATGAAATAAATTATGCTTTCTACACACATTCTTTCATGGCTTGTAAAACAATGTTGTGCATTATTTTGACCATGGTCCATTTTGTAATATCAAACCAATGCTTCCAAAGGTAGTTTTCAAGTTCCAAAAACTAGAATAGAACCTTGAAGCTTTCAAAATCTATCTTAGGGTGGCCTTGCTACAACAAATGTTATATTATAACAAATTGAACATACTTCCTTTTCTTTTTTACCTTCCCTTCGTCGGTTACTTGAACAATGATAGTGTCACAACTTGCAAATGTAAACAACTTTCCACTTTTCACATGTTGGTTAGTAGGACAAGAAAAAAATTGCCCAATAACAACACGGCATCTAGCTTTGGTGCATTTGTGTAAACCAAAATGTTTCACTGAAGAATCAAATCTTGGCATGAAAAAATTTCTCTCCCCTCAATTTGTGAACAAACGTTACATTGGACCATCTTCATTTTCCCATCTTCTATACAAATAGGTTTTGCCCATGAAAATCTCATAGACATTATTAATAAACTCGATTGATTTCATGTTCAACCTTCCTCTTCTTTTTTGGTTGAGTAAAAACAAATCCATTAAAAACTTCAACAGTATTTACAGATGCGAGCTCATCAACCATTAAACCTTTTCCCTTTAAAGGATAAAGATGTTACAAATGCTACAATTGTAAGAGGAGGCTAATAAGTGTTTGTTGGCAAATTGGCAAACGAAGTAATCAATGCAAAAAGATCTATTGGATCTCCTAAAGTAAAGGGACATGGAGCATCTCACGACATAAGGTTGTTAGAACTAAAATCAATAACTACAGAAAAAATATGGTGAAGTTTAAAGCCCATAAGAGGTCTCAAGGTGCCATAGCTAAGAAAAAATGAAAAATCACAACAAAAGAAAATTAGAAAGCAAGTGTGCAAGTTAAAACCAAAGTTACAACAAGTGATCCAAAAACCAAAAACTTGCAACACAAAAAGAAATTTCACATGAAACATTATGTTGTAATAACGTCTAAATAAACACTAAAGTCGTGATTCAAAAGATGCATGCAAATTTGATTATTAGCAAACAAAATAGAACAATTAAAAATGAAAAGAGAAAAAAATGAAGTTTCATTTATTGATCACATATTCACACAACACAATAAAACCTTCAATGTGTCATTTTTAAAAACAACATCTAACTTTGGCTTTTTACATTGAGTTGGCATTTGATACACAAGATCTAATTTGTTAATAGGAAAGACAAACAAAGCTAAAAAAATTCATTGATAAAATCTATAAAAAAATGTAGAATGGAATTAGAATGAAAGTTGTAGCAAATGCGTTGTTCCTCCTTGGTTTTTTTTTTTCCAATTTGTGCACATTCTAGCATTCCCAAACACTTTTCTTAAAAACACCCTTTAAGAACCCCGTTATAAAAAAAACCATTGTAAGAAACAAGTTGCAACAACAAATGTAAGAACATGAAATTCAAAGATGAAATCAAAAGTTCACATTAAAAACAAACCAAACAAAATCAAAGCTATGTTTGGGTTTGGACCTTGTACCTTGAAAAAAAAATCAAAAATTGCAAATTTATTGCAACTTGCAACTAATGTTTTTGCAATGGAAGTTGCAATTACTTCCTATCCAAAGCTAGCATTCAAGGAGATCTTAAATTTAATGGACCCATCAAACAACCATTGTTTTTGCAATGCAAGTTGCAACTACTTCATTTTCCAAAGTAGCATTCAAGTAGATCCTAAATTTAATATTCCCACACCCCATACAAAGAATCCTTGTTGCTATATTGGTAGCGATCTCTTGATTTCACATTACTCTCAATTTCATCAACACTTGGAGTATTATTGGTGATGGTAGCAAGTTGAAACATAATACAATTGCGATAGGAAGACAACATGGGATAGGGTTTGGCAATCCAACAAGTAAGCAAGTTAGTGGAGACGATGCTTCACATTCATTATTCATCAAGTGGATGGCTACTAAGATCTTTTAAGGCATCCATTCTCAACAACATAGAATTGGTTTGACCATTCAATTTCCTTATTGTATTCGTGTGACCATTTTATTATCGCCACAATGCGAAACTTTGCCACAAAAAAACATTAATTACAATTCAGGTTTAGGCTTTAATACCTCTTTAAGAAGGCCCATTTCCATGTTTTACACCATCCACAAAACACCATCCACTATCCTCTACCCTTCTCATGACATTGACTCCCAGACATCCCGCCTCATTACCAGTTATCTGCATTCTAGGCAGATAGTTTACTTGAGGCACAGAACAGCTGTGCTCGCCTAGGTGGCGCTGTAAGGGCAATGTACCACCTTTTCTATTAGCGCAATCGCGCCCATGACCAAAAAACCAAAAAAGATGCTGGTATAAAATTGGATCTCCTCCTCCTGCAGGATCAAAAAAGGTTGTATTAAAGTTCCTATCAGTTAATAACATGGTAATTGCCAATTTATTCACACACGTTACTAGATTTTGTATTATGTGGCATGTGCCTTAAACCTAATTAAAGTTCTTCTCTCAATAGAGGATGATGGCATTATACATCTAAGATTCCTTATGCATATAGTGCCTCCTCTCCTTCACAAACAAAATCACAATCATTTAAAATTTTACTAAATCTTTAAGTTGCATAAAAACCTTGAATGGACCAATTCTTGAAATTTGGGTCTTGCACTTGAGTCTTACCCTCATGCTCATTGTTATGCATGCATTTCAAGGTTGGTTGTGCTCTTGGAATTTGGGTCCCACGCTTGGATCTTGCCTCGAACCAAAGGTAGGGATAAGCATATGGCAAAAGATTTTAGTGTATTTGGAAAGCACCTTATTGTTAATGGGTATAAATTTCTAAACTAATTAGTTCCATATGCCTCCTAATGACTACTAGTTACTAATGGTAGACTTACCATCGCTTACCCAAGGGATGAGGCTAATGAGATAAGGTAGCTTGGGTTAGTGAGTGGTTGGGGGTAATCCACCCAATCATCTAAGAGATTTCTACGAAGGGATTAGGACAAATGCCATGTTTTCTAAGGGTCAATGTGGGCCTTGTGTGTGGTATGTGGGGAAGGGGAATAGAGAATGGGAGAAAATGAAGGATGCATTAGAGATTTGTGTGGGGTATGGAAAACTCTCCTTAGAGAGTGAAGGGAGGAATGGAAAAAGAAGTACATACTTGGTTGGTGATTTTTAATGGAAGATTGTTGAAGTATTCGAGTAGAATAAGGCATGTTATGTAAATAGAATATTTTGTGGAGTTGATATCTTTGCATTTTTTATAGGATAAAAAGTAATGGGGCTACCCATGGGTAACCTCTGGAACACCAAGCTACTAGTTGCCATAGGAGGCTAGCAACTAGTCCTTGGTGGTGGGAAGTAAAAAGGGAACATACTAACAAGTTACCTCCTATAGGCTGGAAGGTATTGTTGTAGGTAGAAGGAAACTGAAGATTCAACCCTTTACATGGACTATTAGAAATCAAGAAATGGGGTAGCCTACAAAAAGACAAAGTGGATAACACAAATGAGCGAGCTGCCTAGCGATTGGCAAACGAAAAAACAAAAGAATAAGGTCCTTTCATTGCCACAAACAAGACAAGGTGAAACCCTTTATCAATAACATAGGATATTTAAAACTATCATTGGGTGATGTTCAAACACATGATGGAGTTTTTGAAACAATGCACAAGCCTTAAAAAGCCACTTCCAAAACATTACTTTACTAGCCTTTACAAAAGATTTATCAAACAAAGATTTGGTCGCCCTATATGAACTATTAGCAACAAAAATTGCAAAACTCAAAAAAAGACTATATGCAACTTCAAGGAGGCAAGCCTAGGTCCCTCAACACGACAGAAACAAAGTCCTCCAAGCACATGTGAATCGATGAATGATTGGACTAACACCAAAACCAAAATAAATGTGGGATAGTTGGAAAAGATGACACCCAAACCCCTAACAATAAAATAGTGTTTATTCAATCACTTTGTGTAGTATAATCAGTATTTGTAATGTTTATATGTAAGAATCAGATGTAGTCCAAAGAAATTTGATTAAAATAAAATGGATTCAATTGCAATTACAAATGAAATTTGATTTTATTAGTAACATTTATACGAAACTTAGAACATGTGTGATAATAGAAGCAAGAGAATATAAAACCTTGAATGTGAACTACTATTGAAAAGTAAAACACATACAATAATGAACAAAAAGTTTTGTGTATGCACATGCAATTGGTACTTCTCACATAAAAGAGAAAGTCGATATGTTTAGTGATAAAGATCTAGCAAGATTTAGAAAAGATCGTCTTATGTGCCATGTTCAATCTAAAAACCTTTTTTATTTGATCCTAATCCCATCCAACTACCAACCATTATTGATCAATTAAACACCTTGTCCATTCATAGGCCTAAATTTATTTGATCCATTTGTTCAATCACACCTTCACCTTTTTTAGTTACCAATGAGGATGGATTAATTGTAATAATCATCTAAATTATGGATGAATTTTAATCCATTTGGATGAATTTTTTTTAAAAACAGAAAAATGTTGGAGCTCAAGCCTTTGGCTTCATTATAATGCCACTGTTGTTTTTATTATTGTTGCTACTCTAGGGTTTAGGGTTCACACCTACACACAAGCCTATTCAACACCCTTTATATATATTAAACTAATATTATAACCCTTGTTTGTATACAAATTGGGTTAACAATTCCCCAATTAAATAAACAAATGGAAATACCTCCTTTAAAAAGGTGAAGGTACACCCCCAAGTAATTATAGCTCACTTGTATAACCCGTTCTAGGAACATGGGGCTTCAAAAAAAATCTTGGGTTCAAACCCAACAACGTTTAAGTGAAATTTCCATTGGCCTTTTGTCAATGAGCTTAATTTGGGGATGCCAATAGCTGGTTAGGTTGGGTCTCCTATAGTGTTTCTCAAAAAGAAAAGTAAAAAAAAAATGAATGTATCTAATTTCTACAAGTTCTTTTTCTCCCTAATTTTTATTTTCCTCTTGCAACAAAAATGCGATGGGTTTAGAAACTAAATCATTTTAAAAGTTGAACAAATACTCCCTCCACGAAGACACCTATCTTATTCCTTGAAATCAACATGATTTTCAAATAACGACAATACTAAAGCTTGAAAGGAAGTTTGCTCAAACTATGTGGGCATGAAAATCATTATGATTATAAAATTTATAATGTACACAATGGTTATGAGTTATGACCCAATTACAATGAAACATGCCCGCACTTAAGTTCAACTATTTAGTGTTAAATGGACTATATATATATATATATATATTGTGAACAAAAAATGGACACTGATGAATAAACTTCATTAACTATGATTTTTTATAAATGTTCATAAATCAACTTCATCCATGAATCAAGGTTTTTTTTTGTGGTGAATTTTTTTCACTTGGTGACACACAAAAAAGGGATGGCGAATCCAACAAAGGGATTTTTGATAATTTAAAAAAAAAAAAACTTACCATGTACAAGAAAAAAAAAGTTTAAAGTCACTAGATTTAAACAATGTGTTCCAGCGGTCGCCAGAACTAGGCAAGATTCTTAAAAATCTATTAGTCCACCAAGACAGTTGCCATTTATTGTTAATTAATGTTGAGGATCCTCGCTAGTACACCTACTTGAGGAATTTGAAAATGAAAACCTTGGAATAAATGACAAATTAAACAATTTTGTATGAAATATTTTATTTGCATGATTAAAATTTTAAAACTTTAATAAAAATATTCTATAATATAAATGGGTCTTTTGTGGAATGTCGTATTGGACAAGGACCTTGTCCTTACCATGCCAAACCTAACAACATTGAAGCAAGCAATTTCACAAATTGTTAAATGTGGTGATTGATTGTTTAAATATTTATTTGAATAATGTTGGAACTAATGAACATGGTGAAATCAATTTGCACCTCCACCATCAAACCACGCATCAATGATACACAAAAAGATGAACTTGTGCAAAATTACGAGCGTTAAGAATGAATCCCTTCAAGGGAAAAAGAAAAGAAAAGAAAAGAAAACATTGGGTTTGAATTCCTTTGCCTTTTTCTCCCACTCATATAAGGCAATCCTTCTTCATATGGCCTTCTATTCAACAACATAAACATGTTATTTGTATCATTCCTTTCTCCAAATTTGACTTAATAGTTGTAACTTTGGCAGGTGCAACAATCTTCTTAACAACCAAGAAAATTCCATGGACATTCATCCTTAAGTGTGGCAATCAATAGGCAGATGTAAATACTGAAATAATATCGATCTTAGCATTATTCACTCGTAGTACTAAGTCAATGGTAAGTCGATGTTAAATTTTTTTTAGAAATTGAGTGCATTCACATATGTAATGTTAGGTAACGTTGTTGATGATGTGGCATCTTTGTTACCAAGTGGTGTGAATTTGGTGTTCGCATTTGTGATAGTTAACATGTAAGTCAAACTAAAAGCCTAGGGTTGAGGTTTTAACTCAATGTTATGTAAAGAGATTTTTAAATGACTCAATGTTACGTAGCACAATTTTGATTGTGAGTGTTTAACTCAATATTTAATATATTTAAGATTAATTATAATTTGCTATCAATCTTGATTGTGGTCACTAACATTCCTCGTGATTAATTGAATCTATTATGACAAAAATAAGTTACTTTTATTTTTGTACCTTAATTTTGCTTAATATTAATCTAAGTTTAAAATCTTTGTTGAAGTTAGCACTAACTTAAAATTTTAGTTAACAATTTTGGTGTTCACTCACAAACACCAAAATTGTTAACTAAAATTTTAAGTTAGTGCTAACTTTTAAAAAGATTTTTTTTTCTTCATGATATTATCTAAATATTAGGCTGCCTAACACTACAGGCCCTAACATAAGGTCTGAATGATGCTAAAAATTATGCCAATTTTATACCAGTTTTAATACCATATATAAACTTCCCTTGTAACCAGTCAAACAAACCAATCTTGGACTCAACCCATTTTTTGTTATTGGAATTTATTTTTTTCCAAAAAGAAATTTTCAAATTTCAAAAATGAACTGATTCTGGAAGTTTCTAGTAGTCAGAAGTGGGGTAGGGAGGGAAATAAATAAACAAATAATAAATAATAAATAATAAAGCCAATTTTTTATATTTGGTCTTCAGTTTGTAATAAAAATATATATACAAGGATGATTAAAGATTTTAACTTCATATCTGGTTTACATTCTCCTAGGGATGATGGTCACTTTGGTTTTTTTTTTTTTTTTTTTTTTTTAGAGTTTTTTGTTTTTTTTTTTTGAAATCTTAAAATTTTAATGCCTCGACCCAAATACAAGGACTAGGCTGGTGTGAAAATTTTAACAAGTACCCCATGCCAGGACCAGTTAGCATTGATGTTCAAAAGTTGATACCAGACCAACAATACACTACTAGACATAACCTAGTAGTGTCCAAAGGTTCAAAAGCAACATCATAACCCTCTTATTGATGAATGAAAAATCACATATAATCCTCATGTTAACCCTTCATATAACCCTTTGTTAATGGATGAATTTAAATTCATCCAACAACCCTCTTCTCAATTGACAAAAACCCATATCTGACATCCTATTTGGACAATGTATGTATGCATCACACCAAAAATAATAATAAATTGCAGAACATGCAGAACATGGAAAATTCATGCAGTCTCTGGTTTGACACAGAAGGCACAAAAAGACAAACTCGACAATGTTTTTTTTTTTGGGGGGGGCAGAACATGCAGAACAAAGAAAACCATGCAGTCAGTCTGCTTTGACAGAGAACCACACAAGGCACAAGAAAAAGACAAACTTGACAATGTTTTTTTTTTGTTTGCAGAACATGCAGAACATAGAAAACCACGCAATTTTTTTCAACACAGAATTCACACAAGGCACCCAAAAAAAAAAAAGACAAACTTGACGAATTTTTTAGTATTGCAGAACATGCAGGACATGAAACCTCGTGCAGGACATGAAATTTCATGCAGTCCTGTTCAACACAGAACCGCACAAGGGGCTCGTGGCACCAGACAGAGCTCGTTAGGGCCGATTTAGGGTCTCTCATGAGGTGGGCGCGCGCACACCCACACACACACAGAGGATTGGGTGGGTCCTTGCGAGGGACTGGCGGCTCTAAGCTCCCCCCGGGGTCAAGCAAATCAATGATTGTTGTTGCACAGAAGCAAAGCAAAAGCAAGCAAGCAAGCAAAGCACCAGTACGTATCCAACTGCACACTGCACCGTCATACATGGGTGGTGCTGCTCTTGTTGTTGTTGCTGCTTTTCCTTCTTTCCTTCTTCCTTCATTCCTTCCTCATCACCTGCATTTCTTTGTTCGTCACTGCAAAAAAAACAAAAAAAAAAACACACATTTCATCACAACACTTTCAAACAGGCATACTCCCGGAGCTTCTCATGTACTAATAACTAACAAACAACTACTTCCAATGCCACTCGCAAATTATTGTTCCATTTCTGAAATTTGTGCGGTGGAAAGCGAAGCAGAAGGAGCACTCGGAGGAGCAAACGGGGCTCTCTTTTAGCGGCCCGGATTTGTGGTGTCGACAAGCAAGCAAGGAAGAAGAAGGAAGAAGAAGGGGGCAAGAATACAGTCTAAGGGGAGTATGTGGGTTGTTCTGCTGCTGCTGCTGCTGTTGGGTTCCACTCTGTAGTTGTTGTAGTAGTAGATTCGACGAGTTTGTTTGCTTGTTGTTCCATGGAATTGTACTATGGTGATCCTAGTCCTCATGTGGTAGGATATGCATCCGGTGTCTCAATTTCATCGGCTGATTGGCATCGTCGTCAACAACAGCAGCAGCAACAGCAACATCATCATCGTCGTCGTCATCATCATGGTTCCTCATCTTCCTCCTCCTCCTCTCATGTGGCTGCAGGGGCGGCAGAAACAGCAGGTTTGCAAGGTACCTTATATATTACTAAGTCTAGCTTCCCAACATTTTCCTCTCACACCATCCTCTGTGAAATAGAGTTATACTGTGTGACTCGCTCAAATCAGTAAGTACTTCCAGTGGCGATGGCATGACTCTCGCTTGCAGTTATGTGAAGAAGACTGGTTTCTGACTTCCATTATTGATCTGGAATGGGGGGCGTCATCGATCAGCATAGGAGGCGGAATTTCTTCGATTCCAGGCCCCGGATGAGGCTGAGTTTTTTGGGATCTGCAGAGAGGATGCCTGTCTGCCAAGGAGCTTAAGAATTCATGAATGAACGAAAGAATCGGGATGATGCTAAAGAGAGTTGTGGACTGAGGAGGACCTGAACATGAAGCCCAGAGGAAGGGACAATGGACTGCCTTACTTGCCGTCGGGTCCTTCCTTGCATGACAGACAAATTCGAGAATGAATGAATACCTTCTTGGGAAGGCACCCGGAAGGAATGTTTTGCGACAAGGCTCTCTCTTTTGCAAACCCAGTGCTGATGATACCCATTTCCAAGAGGCAATAATGGGATGGATCCATCATGTTGCTGTAGAAGGAGACTAGGGAGAAAACCTCAGGTAGATAGATCATCCTTGTTAGAGAGATGTCTGATGATGACCCTCTCTGTGACAAGGGAGAAGGCTTGGAATATGCCCCAACATCAGAAGAGTTGTCCCATGTCTGGAGCTGCTGGTTTTCTAAACACAGCAAGTCTGGAAAAACTGTGGGACCCTGCTTGCTTGCTTCATACACACACTGTGCCACCTTGCCATAACCTGATAAAGGAAAAACTGTTGCAATTGGTGGCTGCCTGGAACCTCCTTCTACTTGTGGATGGATATTATAGGGGTTGCATTTACAAGTGCATGTGAAGATCCAACTGCCTCTGTGTTTTGCAGAACGAATATTGTGGCGGATGTCCACCTTGCAGCAGCCTGAGGAGATGGATCATGGAGGAGGAGGGCCAGCAGCTTCATATCCGGAGCGCCCTGGGGAGCCTGATTGTGGCTACTATATGCGCACTGGACTCTGTGGCTTTGGCATCAGCTGCCGTTTCAACCACCCGTCCAATGGTGGCAACCTGGTGCAACCTCTGAACTGCCACCTTCTTTCAGCCCTTTTGCCTGTTGCATCATCGTCAACATCATCTTCTTACTGCTTGCTGACATCTTTTCTGGATTGGTTAGAGTGGGCAAGACATCATCAGAACTAGATCTGTTAAGATTAGGTGTTGAGATGTATGTGCAAACTGTTTGTACCTACTACCTCCATTGGTATGTGCACAAATGACAAAGATGTAGTCTCTCTCACATGATGCAGGCTGCAGCATTGGCTGCTCAAGGAGGCAGCAGCAGGGGAGGAGAGTATCCTGAAAGACTTGGTCAGCCAGATTGTCAGGTACTGGACATAGTGTATGATATTACTCTAAGAGGCAATTGTCTGTTAAGAAGAGTATCTCCATTTTTCCTGATTTTGTAACTGGAGAATGTAGGGGTGTGCAATTGATTTTCAGATGGTTTCCTTTGAGCCACCAGGGCTGTGCAAATCACTTGTACCCAGAGAAAGTCTTTACAGCACCAGCCTGCAAAATACCACTATGAGAGACTGCATCATCTGTTTTGCACCTCCTGAAAATGATCAGGGCTTAAGCAAGTGGGGTTTTTGGGGGGGGGGTTAGAAGAGACCTTGAATGTGCATATTAATTATTGCTTTTGTTTCAAGATGATATGGTCTCAGTCATGCTTTGGACTTTATGTGGAGCAGAAACAGACAGCTGCAGTTGTTTGCAGCTAGTGTTATAGTTCCTATGGATTTCACATTGCACAAAAGTCATCAAAGCAAAAAGGTATTTTCTTACTTGTTATGTCTGGGATAACCTCCAGTATTTTCTGAAGACTGGAACGTGCAAATTTGGTGCAACTTGCAAATATCATCATCCAAGTGACAAGGCTGGGTCAATTGGACAAGTGCAAATAAATGTTCTAGGTTTTCCTTTGCGCCTGGTTAGTGATTTACCCATCTCAATCTGACACTTGGAGTCTACTACCAATATCTTTAATGTTCAATAGTTATAATGTGGTTTTACTTCGCATTCTGGTTCTGGCACTTGAATCTGGTGGCTTTTCCATTTTATTCAACCCCTAAATGCTTTGTGGGGAAAGCAGTAGTCAAAAAAATTCAGGATCAATTACAGAGTACACATGCAAGGGAATCAATGCCTTCTCATGTACAGTACTGGAGGCACTACTTATACTGATTGTGAATACAGGAAGAGAAGGATTGTGCCTACTACATGCGTACAGGGTCCTGCAAATATGGTGTAACATGCAAATTTCATCATCCTCAACCTGCAGCAATGGGTGCACTGGTATCCATGTCAGGCTCATCACTGTATGCCACTCCAGCAACTCAGTCGTCTTCTACCCCTCAACCTTATCCAGCAGGGCTTCCTTCATGGCCAATTGCAGCAAGAGCACCCTACCTTCAGGTCCCCTCGACTTTTGCACCCGTAATTGTTCCTCCACTTCAAGGAGTGGTGTCAATGACAGGGTGGAATACTTACCAAGTAAGCATGCTTATCTTGCACAAAGATGTCAGGGCTGTCCACCCATATATGTCTTTTTCTGATCCGTTCGGAACAAGCTGTTTGTGTAGCCATACAGATTGGATCCCTGACAGCAGCATTGGTACTAAGGATCTTGTGAACACTTTGGATTCCAAGTCAAGAATACATCTCTTCCACATTTGGCCCTGTGCATATTGCCATTCTGAACCTTGATTCTAATTTCTGAGGTTAACTAGCCTTTTGAGGGGTTGTCTCCATGTAGGGTCCATTTTTGTGCGTGACCATTTTGATCAACCATAGTGAGCAGAGCTCCAATCTCGTGGAATGCTTTGGAAGTTTTTTGTAGTAGGGTTGCTGATTCAAAGATAATCCTAAGCTATTTTGTGTCCCAACTGTTCAAATTTAGAGACCATAATATCCAAGCTTGCAGTACATGGCATGTTGAGCTCTTTCACTCCAATCATCACATACATGATGGGACCAGCAGGAGCTGTCTCTTGTGTGTGCAGATACGTCTTATTTTGTCTTGTGTTTCTCATTCTTCAGGCTTTTAGGTCTTATTATGTTGCAGTCCTTGTAACATCTCTCCATCATTCATCCAATAACCGATGATATAGCTGTGCTGGGCAGGCAGTGTCTTTGGGGTTTTGAGCTATGTTGTTCTATCTGAGTCAAGAAACAATAGAGAGGTGACATTATACATAACACACAGATTGCATTTAATGTTGTGTGCCATGACTTGATATGCAACAGGGACCAGTAAATAATTTGCCAACACCAGAGGAGCAGCAACATTCATTAGGAAGCAGGTTTCCCTATGGAGGACTTGAGATGGATGCAGTATCAGGGTATGCTCCTTACATACAAGGGTCTTCAGCAATGGGTCTTCCAGTATTGCAACCTCAACCCATCCATGTCCACAAGGAAACTGTTTTTCCTGAAAGGCCAGGGCAACCAGAGTGCCAATACTATATCAAAACAGGGGACTGCAAGTTTGGGGTCACTTGTAGATACCATCACCCCAAGGACAGAACCACTACTGCACCAACTTGTGTTTTGAATTCACTCGGTCTTCCATTACGACCTGTAAGGATTGCTCTCCATCAAAACTCATTCTGCCCTGGTTGACTTGCTTTACTCTCTTTTGCACAAGGTGGCACCTTGCCTCACTATTGTCTGTCATTGTCCCCTCACTTCTTTATTGGAACTTCAGCAACAAAGTTTCAAGATACCTACTCCATCTTGCACATGTTCTTTCCAGAACCTTAACATTGGGCTTGCTAATCCTGCCTTCTGTATTTGGTCTTCTTTTACAGGGTTCTCCACCTTGCAACTTCTACACCCGCTATGGTATCTGCAAGTTTGGACCAACTTGCAAATTTGATCATCCCCTAAGGGGCCTAACTTATGGGTCACCGGCATCATCACAAACTGACATCCCTGTTGGTGGTCCTTATCCAAGTGGCTCATTACTCACAGTACTTACCCCTTCATCTTCTTCTGAAGTTCCACAAGAGGTCTCAAATACAGCAAGCCCCTCGGATGAGCCAGCTTCAGAAGAAGTATCAGGTTGCATTCCATTAAGAGCAATCCCTGACTCAGCAGTTATGAGGACAATGGCAGCTTCCAACTTGCTAGCTCAAGGGACAAGATCAGAAATGGCAATCAACAGCCCTGCCACTGAAATACTTGACGCAAGTTAATTCAAGCTACTCCAACTCAAATATGTTTTTATTGCCTTTCACAATTGGATGATGATCTTTCACCCCCTTGAACATTCACCTGTCGTTCAGTTTATCATAGAAGGTTACTCCCTAAGTCAACAAGCCTTTATCAATAGCTTTTGCACAAATTCTTGAAGGGCTTGTCTTTGCTGTAAATTTCTGTACATTATGGTTCTCAAACTCAGTTGTACCATTCTGTCTCTCTTCTTGCTTTCTTTCTGTTAAACTCCTTTTCCCTTTCATGTCCCTCCCAGCCTCTTGGTTTTCACCAGCCACATCTCTGTTCAGACAATTGGGCAGTCTTCCTTCTTCCTCCAGGCTACACTTTCATAACGTTTCCCAACAATATAGGAAATGATTGATTCAGGGAGGATGACTTGAATGCACCCTTTTGGCATTTCTGAGAAAAGAATTTCAAATTCAGCAACGGTCACTTCCAATCCTAATTCAAATCTCATATTTTAGGCCATGGCTGAAGGCTGCAGAGAGTGATTGGTTATCAGTTTCCATACAATTAACATGATCAAATGCAAGTGAAATCTGCACGTCTCCAAAGTCCCCCTGCCATTCGAAATCAAACCATGAGCTTGGTCCTGCATTTGTAAATCATCTCCAAGTGCATTACATTGAATTGATAAGTGGAACACCTACTTGGAACTGACTATTGCGGTTTCTCATGTGTGAATCTGCTAGGTGTAGTTGGAAGAGGTTTCTTTTCCTCTTTCCGAGTGTGATGAAGCTCCAGTACTGGCACACATGTGCATTGTTCTGATAACAATGACAAGAAAGGAAAAAAAACACTACCATTTGCAAACTATATTCTAGTTGCAAAAGACATTTGTTACTAAAAATAACTTAGTTGCATTAAACAAGTTTTATAAGACACTAATTACAAATGTGGATGAAGTCAACAATCAACAAAATACTTCACCATTTGTATACTATTTTTGTATGTCATTTGTATATTACCATCAAAATCAACAACTTACATAATGACAAATGAAAAAGTTTCAAAAAATAGATGGTGGATTTTCATCATCTATTTTTTATTTTTAAAATTGTGACACATGGCATAGTTTTTTTGCTCAAACTAATTTTAAATCAGTATTTAGGTGGGTAGTTGGGACTAGATAGGTAAGTAGGTAGGTGGAACTAGATAGGTTAGTAGGTAGATAGGTGGGAATATTGTAGGTAGGTAGGTAGGTAAATCTTTTTTATTTCTTTTAGGTTTAACCTTTAAGGTTAAACTCCTTAAAAGGTGAAGGTCTTTTGATTGGTTCATCCCAACTGACATTTGTTTTTAATGTGAAAATGTAAAACAAAGCCTCCTCATTATATAGTTCTCAAAATGGAAGGGGAGGACAAAACATACGAGATAAAAATTGAAGTTGCAACTTAGTTACAATTAAAAAGTTTATCTCGTATCTTTTGTCCTTTTTTTCTAATTTTGTAAATTATATAACTATGTATATAAGTAACTAACTAATTATTTAGTAAGCTAAATAAATATTCATTAAATTTTATATAATGATCAACTCATTCATTCATTTAGTTATAAATTATTAATTGATAAATCATACATAGAAAAATAAATGACTGAAATAATAACTAATTAAAAAAATTATTACTTATAAGTTTGTGTTAATATTTTCTAATTAAATTATTAACCAATTAATAATTATTATCTAAATAATGAATAACTAAGTAACTAACTTATTAGCTATGAAATATATTTAAATTATTATTATTATTATGTTATATTATTAAATAATCAATAATTAACATATTAATAATAAATAAATATTAATAATTATAATTTTCATTAATAATTTTGAATACAAATAGATTTAAAAATAGATAATCAGTAATTAATATTCAAATAACCATATATGCAATAATCATATAATTTCAATTAATAGTTCAAAAAATTTAATTAAATACTAAAATAATAAGTAAATACTAATTGATTAATAATTCATATAGAAACAAACAAATAACTGATATATTGAGTAATATTGAAATAATAATTATAAATAATAAATTTGAACAATTAATTATCAATTAATTAAATAATTGTAACTAATTAGTAAGCAAGTAGCTTATGTTAGGTAGGTACATAACATAGGCTCAATAGGCAAGTAAACATATAAGTGAATAGGTTGATAGGCTAAGATAGGTATGTGAAAAACATATATAGGTAGGTAGGTAGTTAATTTGCTCAAATACAAACTAAATACAACTTCATGAATACACTAATGGAAACATATCCCCATTATACCCCTAATAGAACTTATCAAAAGTACCCATAATTTTCAAAAGTTTCCTAATACACCTATATACCACTAGGGACTATGATGACACCTGAATAATGTGACTAAATTTGGTTCCATTTGCAACTAATGGGACATATGGGCATAATCATGGATGAAAATTTTTCCTAATGTGTAGGATGAAGAAGTCATTCATTAGTTGCAAATGTAATTGTAGCATATTTGCAAGAATGGTCAAAGGTGCAAAATAGTTGCAAAAACAATTAGAGCTAGTTGCAAATGACAATTAATTGCATGTAGTTGCAAATCCATTGGTTGCATTTTGGGAGATTTCTTCTATTGCAAATCTTTGAAGGCTTCTAACTCCTATTAAACATAATCAAATGGGATATATGATCATTAAATTGTTTTACTTATTTCCTTATCAAAAACTTTTTCATGACATGTAAACTTTTTCAACTACACATCATTTAACCCTCAAATTGCACTTTGAATTCATTTTGGCAACATTTATATCAAAAATTATATTTATGTTTACATAATGCAAGGCCAACTTTTTATTGAAATCATAGAAATATTTTGCAAGACACAAACATTTTCCACCTACAACATGTTTCAACTCCTTGCACTTCATTCCAAGTAACAAAAAATCAATAAATGGAAAACATTCAAAAACATGATCATTTTGAAACTTTTGAAGCATTTTACAACTTACTACAACTCAACTTTTTAAACTTGCTAAAACTTCCAAAACTTCAAACATGTTTCTAAAGCATTTTGGATTTATGAAACTTTTTTAAAACATGGCAAAATTGAATTTCATTACATGCATGTAATGGATTATGACCTTGTTAAGATTTGAAGCTTAAATCAACAAACCACAAGCAATGAAGTTCATCAAAAGACTGCAAACATATGTCAAACAATAAACTTACAACAATCAAACCATTAAATATCAACAAACAAGTAGTGAAAACAACAAACATTTCCAAGCAATAGAAATTAAGTAAAAATCAATGAGGATTTTTTTTTAAAAATCAACAACATATTTGACAACAAAAAAAGAAAAAATTAGTGTTGTGCATGTAGTGTAAATGACTATCTTTCACATTGTTTAATGATTTATTTTTATACCCCAAAGTTTTTACACTAACTCTTCATGTTGAGAATATTTTTGGATCTACGCTTGCACAACATGCATGTATAGATTTTTGAAATACACTTACATAATTTCATGAAAAGAAATTCTTGTGTAAATGTAAAACACAACTAACAATACCCTCATGAGGATATTATACTACCTACTATCCTTGAAGATTATGGTTTGCAAAAAATTAAAGGTATTGCACTTCACATTTTTCATTGGTAACTATGGTTTTTTAAGACAAGGGGGAGCACACAAGTCCTTGATGAACCTTGCAACAACCCTATGAGTTGTAAGATGACCATAATGCTATCACTTAAGTTCCATGCTTTACATGACCAAAATGACAGGAATTGCAAAATGATTATAATTTAACAAACATTGTAAATAATAAAGAACATGAAGCTCAACTAAAATAGGTTGTTGTTGAAGCTTTCAATACTGCAAAAAGTTGTAAAATGACAACAACATTGTCATCAATCGCACTTGTAAACAACCTCTTTAAATAAAATGTATCAACATGGGGGACATTACAACCCTAGCCTTGGGTTTACAACCAAAGCTAATGCATGAGGGGGGAATGAGCAAGAAAAATGTTTTAGGACTTTAACACATTTCCACTAATGTGGGACAATTAATTTAACATTCCCAAGTTCCCACTTTGGGAGCTAAAATCCTATGATATTTTGAATTTTTTTTTTTTAAAGTGCAAATAACAAACATTCTAAACAAATAAAATTCTATTTACACTATTGGAATTTTTCAATTGTAAATATAAAAAATGGTTTACATGCTCCATTTGAAGATTCAAAATTAAAATTACACACCAAAAAAAAGTTGGAATGTAAATTAACAATTTGACTCTTGACCATTAAAACCCAACAAATAGGGTCAAATCACTTTTGAAATGAAGGTGTGACACAATATTGGAAGGGTTTCTTCAAGGGCTAAAAACTTTTATCTTTAAAGCTTATCAATTGGAACTTGTATGCAAGACTTATGATATTATAAAATTGTGGGATTCATAACTTAACAAGATTGTGAAATTTTAAGAATCCATGCTAAATGTCTTGGGATTTTTATGCACTTTGATGTAATTAATATTGTCAATTTAATATTGATTATAGGGAAGATAATGGTGAGCTCTTTCCAAGTTTGGGCCATGGTGTGTTTGATGAAATGAATTGCTAGCATTACTATAAAACTTGGTCTTAATCCACCCAACATTCCACCCAACATTGAGTATGAAAGACCCCTTTCCACCCATTTGCATTCATAGTGGAAATCATAAGTGATTTGGAACGTGTGGCAAGGTGTCCACTATGATTCCACCGTGCACCACTCCCATCAACTAAAATCCATTATTTTCCACTAAAATTCCATTATGAATCCATTAAAAGTTTAGTATGAAATCCACTAATAATCCACTATGTACACATTCAAATGGAAATGGTCCATTGAACAACCATGGGTTAGCAGTTTGGATGAGATCCTTTCCACTTGGCCTAATTTGGGTGGAAGTGCATATTTTGGATTAGGACCAAGTTTTCTAGTAGTGTATTGGCTCATCCATGGACCATTTTTGTTCCAATCTACATTGATTATCATTTTTATTGATTTGTGCATACTGATTTCACAAACCCTTGCTTGTGAATTTGTCCTTCTCCCATCTCAAAGTTCTCACAACCTTTTTTTGTGAGAATCTGAAAACATGCCCTAAGTTTTCATTCCATAGTAACATCAAGAATCAACTAGTCTTTTACCCTCACTACCACTTGATAAACCTAGGAATGCATCAAGAGCATAATGAAAACATGTTTGCAAGATGTCATTCCTCCATATCTAACCCTTTATTTTCTCCTACCTCCCTCCTTCTTTTCAAGCCTGCCTACCATTCAAGCCCATTTCTCTTTTACTTTTTTCCTTTGTTGAATAAACTCCACTCCCACAATTGTCTTCTTGAAACTTGGAGAAATAAAAAAGAAAAAGGAAATGCAATATTGCATGTGTTATTATGTGTTGTGCCATTTGTTTGCTTACATTCTTTTATAGGATTTTACATGGAGTGTAAACCCATATAAGTGTATGTGTCCCTTTTGTGATTTAATACTTACATTTACTTTTTTTTACATGGGCCAATGAATTAAAATTAGACAATTTTAACTTACACTTACTTGATGTGTATATCAAAAACCATACGCATGCACAACACCACACTAGGAAAAACCAACAAGCATAACAAGTTAGCATAACATAATTAACAACAAAGCAAAACCATCAAAACCACATGGGGTCATGGCGTTTTAGCCAATGTCTTTTCTAGTTTTCACCACATTTTTCACCAACTATAAGGAATAATGTCTATAATGAACACGAAAATATTTGAATTGATCAATATAACCAAAACATGTTTATTCAACAAAGAGACAACATTACCTTTTATCAATTGATATTTCATTACATGTTATTTTGAAATCTCAAAAAGGTTTATGCTTTTGATAATCATGGCATGAATGGCTTGGAATATGTTATTTGACTAAGACTTGAACATCACCTAGTTGTTTTCTTCAAAACACAAATCAATGGTTAAGAAAAGTTAACAAAACATGCAAATGTGGCTTGGCATGTGCCATGTCTTCTTATCCAAACAAAGTTCACAAGCAACAACATGTGAGCCTATATGTGTAAAAAAAACTTATAGGGAGTTTCACATCAATTTCACAAAACTTCCTTTCTTCATAGGATGCTAAACCACACAATTTTCTAAAGTGGAATCCCAACATTAAATCTTTGTAGTTTTGGGGTTCAATGTTATTTCTATTATTCAAAACAAGTTTTATTACTTGAATTATACCATGTTATTGGGAACCCTTATTTTAAAAGTTGTTCATGATATGATCCTTGATTCCAACTTGACAAACTTCATTTTCAATCCATGGAAATACTTGTTTTTACATTGAAACATTCATTGATGTGCATATCTCCATATATGTCCACCAAAAGTTGTTGAAACTTGGTATGACTTTGATGTGGTATGAAGCTTCCAATGTTCTTACATATGTTTTGATATGGTAATTGAACATACTCCTCGAATGTCTTCCATTAATTTCGTGTTGCCAAGTCTTGTGATGATGACATCAAGATTGTTCCACATCTCGGCAAGTCGGGAAAGTAGAATAGGTACCATAAGGTGGACCCTATGAAATGATGGGCTAACACACACATAGGCTAGGTGGACAAATTATAATTTCCCTTGCACATATAACAATATGGAAATACAAGAAATTGATCATCCTTAGATGCCATGAATTTTTTCACACACATAAATTAATGATCTCATAGTTACAACATGTGACCCACTTTGCTTTATTGTTGCCAACATCTTAACATGTTTAAATTTATGTTAGTATTTATTATGATCAAGTTTTTCAACATGATTCAACATGTTGAACTTTTCATGGTCATAACATAAAAACTTTGTTGTCCAACATTTCATAGGGTCAGCTAAAATCCACATTAAAGTTTGAACATTTGCAAACCCTCTAGTTTATGATGTAAGAAGTTGACATTTGCAAAACTTTGCATATGGGATAAAATCTTTGTTTATTTCAAGTTCACATGGGGTTACATGGATTGTAGTAATTAAATTATGGGCTTGCCATAAGCATAATTCCGACATCTAACCATGTCCATTATGGTGGTATAAACACTTAATAAATTTTCTCACTCTAAAATATTATTTGATATTTCATGGAATTCAACATAGGTAGCATTCAACTCCAATAAGTTGAACCATAACCACTTTGCATGAGGGTCATGAACCTTTGAACTACCAATGACTAGCATATTTTCTTTATATTTGCTAAAGTTGAAAGTCCATAATTGTTCATTTGCCTCTTGATGGCATCATTTCACTATAATGCAGTTGAATTGTATCCAACAAAATGTGGGCCAATATAATAATTGAATTTGTACAATATATTCAACAATATGTAATCTTTTTTATATTAAATTAATGATATGTTGTGTTAAAGTTTATTGCAAAATGAACAATATTAATAGTTGAACATCAATGAGGACCTTGCAATTTATTTCTTGTAATAGTTTTTTCCCAAATGTCATGTTCATTTTGGGTTATTAAAATTTGGTTGGCCTGTTGAAGTCACACATCGATGATACATAATGCTATTAGGATCCACCATTCGAGGTCTCCTAATCACCATTGGAATTGGTAGAAAGCAATAATGTGTGTTAATTAATCCAATTGTGAAATTGGTATATCCAGCAAACGCCCCATGGACTTAACATTACACCACAATATGTATATGCAATATATCACAATAATTTGAAAAAGATAACAACAACCCAATTTGAAATTTCTAAAAAAATAATTAAAAAAAGAATAATCTAATATCATTATACTTCTTATGGATACAAATAGGGCCATCAATCAATTTAGAACATATTGCAAAGTGAAAAAAATCAAATGGTACACACCGCATTTTGCCCCAAGATGCTACAAAAAATGTGGTCTGAAGAATTGCAAGCCCTTGCACGAATCATGTAAGTTGGATCAATGTATTTGGCATCAATTGGAATTTTTGCTTTACCAAAATATTCCTTCACCTATGAAACCACATTAACGCATGGGTGTCATGTTCATAATGTTTTGTGATGATGCACAAAAGAAAAAATCCTTAAATAATTTTGAATGCAATTGACAATTCATTCCATTGGAACCCTTGTAAGGATGAGTTGATTAATTCACAAAAGTTTGCACATGGTACCCAATTCTACTAAAGTAAGTTGAATAACACACTAACCTTGTTAGTGAACCATTTGCCAACATCACCAAGAATAGGGTTTCCAGAAGCATCCATGCCTCCATTATTGTCCAATTGTTCCTACATTTTTTTATTCATTATATTTCATATAAAGTAATATTCATTTATATAAAATGGAGCCAAAAGTTGAAATGGTTTTGACTCATGGCCATTTTTCATATGGTTGTGGGTCAAATGCATGACCACCCCAATATGGACACCCTATGTTGCTATTGCCTTTTTTTTCTTTTTTGGAGGTGGGCACTTTTCAACCCTCAAACACCATAGGCAATGCAATTCTCTAACTATCCCCAAACTTTGTCTCTTGAATACCATGTAGTATTTTGTGACAAATTGCCACAACGACCCTACCTATGACAAGGTTTTAATATGTAACAATGAAGATGGTCCATTGGTCAATTCAATCACAACCACTTGTGAGGTGCCCATTAATCCCAATTAGTTGTGTTATATTGATAAGTTGCTTAATCATGTGAATTTTGGGTCTAAAGGGGCATTCATGTTTTTCAACTTAAGGGTAAGCAAACAATGTAGACCTCTAGATAGTTCAAAACCCTAAACCCTAAACAAATAGATAGTTATGAAATATGGGGGGTGATTAAAACCTATCTACATTATCATTAGCATAAATGATATCTTTCCCTATATCATTATACATGCAATCATGTTACATTAACATTTAACAAAATCAAAAGTAGCAAAAAGAAAATTTTGATGTCAAATATTTACACATGTTAAAGCTTGAAACCCTTGTCCTCAAGCTGGTTTTTTGTCCCATGCAAATGGCACCTTATTTTTCTAGGTTTTGTATTATTCACAAAGGTGTTTTGTTTTCACATATGTGCAATTTATGGTTTGATTTGATCATTTCTTTGTTCACATTATTCGACATTATTAACCTTTTAATGCATTTTGGTTTAGCTACAAAACAAGGAACATGATTACCCTACTATCTTGGTAGCTTTGACATTAATTAGATTATTTCCAAAAATGTTGAGTTTCTCACCCAAAAAAACCAATCAACAAAAAATTGTGAAGGCAAATATTGAATCTTCAACAATATTAATATTCCATTTGTCAACATGAAAATCCCAAATTTAGTTAATTAATTGACAACCATGTGTTGAAGCTACCAAGGTACTACCATATTTGAAAGGATATGCAAGAAATTTATTGATCAAAATTGTATTGTTTGATGCAAGTATGTCAAAGTGTATATGTTTTACAACGAATTAGTCATATATGGGTTTTAAATGTGAAAAAATGTAGTTATTGTACTTGGATGGACTGAAATTGATATGGTTCCACTTTTATAATGTTGAATTGGATTTGGCAAATGAAGACATATAGTTCACAATTAATTTACCACTATCCACATCACAAAGAAAATGTATCATGGACAAATACAAGAGAAAAACTTACTTGGCCAGCTCCTTCAGCAATGACAACAACACAAATCCCATTCTTTTGTATTCTTTTTTTCATATAATCTAAAATTCCATATTTTCCATCCATAACAAATGGCACCTACATTACATGTTGCATTGGTGACATATGGGTTTGGCCCATGATACATCCTACAATTTAATGGTTATTCTTCAAGAAGGTTACAAACATAAATTAAACTCTTTCATGGCCTTTCCACAATAATATTTAATGTCATTATTATACAAAAAATCATCAACATCTAGCCCATGAATTATTGTGTTAGTAAATATCCACTAAAGGTATTTGATACAATGATGAACCTATTGAGAACACCATCCATTAATTTTATCCATTTTTCACAAGGAAGTACTTTCTTATTTTTGGCATAAATGAAGAACTAAGGAAGTACTTGTGTCCATAGAGAACAAAAAACTTGCATTGAAATATGTCTAAATGTTATTACCCTAGACCATGGTTATCATCTCAAGCTTTTACCCATATTTTCTTTTAATTATGTCACAATTTTCACACCATAGTTCATTTGGCATATGAGAATCATTGGCAATATGTATTTGTAGATAGTAGATTGAAATAAGCTAGCATGAGGTGCGACACAAGGGCCATAGTGCTTAGGGTCATTATTGCACCCAAGTTTAATTGTATTATCAACTTTGTATGGAAAAGTAACCTTGCATGGGTAATTTCCATCCTACCATGTTTAATGTTGGCTTGCATGTCAAAATTTTAATCACTTCTTGAAGTGTACTTAAACATGAACATACAAGTTTAAAGTTTATTGTCAAAAGTGAAACATGCTAAGCAAATATCATATGTCAAAACCACATATAGGGTTTTTTAAGAGGATGATAATAAATTCATGCTTAGCAATTTGTGTTCCACCTTGATATCACTAATGGAAAATGTAAAAATGTGATATCATGGTCATATGTAAAAAACCTAATTTTGGTAAATTTAGGATGGATGAAATTAGCAAGAAGGGATCCAATGAATGATGTCAAGTTAAGATGCTTAAGGAATTGAAGTTGTTCAATGAATGTTCAATTCCCTTAAGAATAATGTTGTTTTTCAAATGTATAATTTGCATTGACCCATTTAATGATTTCCATATTCTTATTAAACAAATTGATGTTAAAGTTTTAATTGATTTTATAGGCAAATAATAGTAGGCAAGGAGAAGGTATGTATTTTTCAAAATGAATTGTCAATTTGCCCCTTTAGGTTAGGCAAGGAAATTTGTAAATTGTTTAAAACATTGCCACACTCATGAACCTTGATGGCATTTGTTGTGCATTTGTTGTTACTTGATTTTTTAATTTGAAAAATAAAAAGTATATATTATGATTTCATTATGTTATATCATTAGGCACCCAAAACATATTTATCTAAACATATGTAAAATTGTGTTAAACATCTTTTTAACCATTCCCAAATGACCATGTGTATGAAATTCTTGAATTGAAATATATGGGTGTATTTATTGTTTCATTTTGAGCAATGTGGACAATAACTTAGTTATTATAGAGTTATAGGTTTAAAGTACATTGAATAGGAGATTATTATGAAACATCTAATTTTCAAATATACATTTCCATGTCATATTATATATATTCATATAAATATAATTTCAATCTCAAAAGTATTTCACATACGTACTTTCTATTTTGATTTTCATGCATTTTGTTTTTATTGTTTGCAAATATGGTTTTTGGAAATATTATAATGTGTTTGGACTAATGTAATAAATGTTCAATTGGAATCTTCCACTATATGTACAAGCTAAATTGTGGACTACATGGTTGGCCGCAAAGGGTTGAAACTTATGAATTAAACCATGTGCAATGCCATACCTCAGGGATTAACACAATGTCTACTTGGCCACTTGCAATTGTAGCATACATTGTTATGTACCCACTTTGGCGACCCATTAACTTCACTATGCCAACCCCATTGAATGCGCTACTTGCCTACAAATTTTTTTTTGATTTGACAAAATTAAATTGATACACAAAAGTTTATGTTAGTTGAATTTGTTCAAAAAAGGAGATTTATCATATGTAAAGTAATGAATGAAACACATAATCTCCTTGCACTTCAACATTAAGCTTCTTTTATTATGGAAATTTTCTAAAACATCATGCCATAATGTGACTTAATTTATTTTTATTGGTTTTTATGGAATATATAATATCATGGTTAACTATTACCATAAGCAACAAAAGACACATTGTTAATTTAATGATTTGTATTTTTATCACTCTAAATTTAAACTTTGCGATTTTTAAAGTTAAATTTGGTATTGTGAATGTTCATCATTTGGAATTCATGTTTTAAGATGAATCGTGAAGCATTTAATTTCAAATTTCAAGTTTGCCTTGCATTTATCAACATAAACAAGATTTTAAAAATTTTGGAAAATTTCTCAAGCAAGTTAAATTTCACAATGTGAAACTTGTTGAGATGGGACATCATGAAGTTCACACATTTAATTAACAAATGCCATAATTCACATTTCATCCTTCTTATTTGCAACCTTAAATGTAAAAGATTATTTTCAACTAAGTTCAATGCTTAAATGGTTTTTTAATGCATCATTTGATTCAAGTGTCCAAGTTTATCACTCACCTCAATGTATGCAGCATTTATGGCACGTTGTGCTTCCTCAACAGCTGTGTCAAATCCAAATGTTTTGTCTAAAAGTTCAATATCATTATCAATAGTCTTTGGGATCCCGACCACCACCAACTTCAACTTTCTCTTTGCACACTATTCCAACCAACCCATTTCATAATATATAGGTGAATTTTTTTTATACATAAAGCATTTGTCAAAAAATGAATAATTGAAGGATTTAATAATTTAAAAAAATTTAATTCAACTTATACTAATTTTTTTTCCAAAAACAATTAATTTTGATTACTCACGTGATTATATATGGCAAGAGCCCCTGCATGTGACCCATTGCCGCCAATCACAAAAAACATATTGACATTCCACTCCTGTAAATAATTTTTTTAAAAATTTAAATAAAATTTTAGTATTTAAAAAAATGCAATAAATTGTAATTAGGAAATTGCACATGTTTTAAAAACATAAACAAAATTAAACAAAAAGAAAGAAAAAATGTGCAACAAGACCTCAAGTTTATTGACGATATCTTCCAAAGGTGGACAACCTCGAGAAACACCAAGAAAACTACCTCCGGACATGTTGATGGTTTGCACAAGTTTTTTAGTCAACTATTCCAACCTCACACACCCCACCCCCCCCCCCCCCCCCCCCTACACCCAATCAAAGAAGAAATTTGCAAGGTTTGAAAAGAAATGTAATTTTATCATAAATACACCAAACATTTTTCTTAATCATAAAACATTTTGGGAAAGCTTACCATAATAGGCGGATGATTGTTATCAACAAACCCTTTAAAACCATATTGGATACCCAATATAGATTTCACCCCATATACCTCCAATGATATTACAATCTGCATCATTATTTTGCCACAAATTAATGGGTAAGTGCATAGGTACAAAAATACAAATTAAACAAATTTTGATAGTCACAACCTTCTTCAATCATGGTTTATAACTTGTTTTTATCTTCCATAGAATTCAAAAACAACTTACTTGTCGAATCACATCATTCAAACCCGGGCATAATCCACCACATGTTACAATAGCTGCTTTCACCTATCCCCCCATATGTGATTAAAATGGTAAGTTAAATGTGCTTTTGTTTGTTTAAAATATGTAAAGTGATTCAAAAAAATTTACTAGGAGCTAAATATGGTATTAGGAATCCTTGCAAATTTCAAACTATAATAAGGTTTTTTTTTTAACAATTGAGAGTTATGATAATCATTTCAAATTGTTAAATGATTGATATGAGTGTTGAGGAATTGAAATTTTAAAAAAATAAAAAATTGATCATGGGTTTCAATTTATTAAGGATTTGTGAACTTGAACACTAGTTGCATTAAAAACAATCAAATGCGCAAAGGATTTGGGTAAAGGATTTTTCTCATGAAATTTTTTTGATGGTAAAAAAAATTGAAATGGTATTAAACTACTACCCACACTAAAAAAAATCATAATTTAAAAGTTTTGGAATTTTAAAATTTTAAAATTCAAACTATGTTTTAAATTTTCAAATTCTCACTAGTCCATTATGTAACCATGTACAAATGCGGTGTAATGTACATGACATATAAAACAAAGGTGTAGCTTATGATATAAAAAAATAAAACATAAAGTAGTTAACATATTTTAGTATGATTTGAAATTATGATCATTTTTTTAAATTAAAAAAAATTGATAAAATATACACATTAAATTTTTTTTATAAATCAACATTGACTAATACAAAGAAAATGACATATTGAAACAAATATATATATATAATTTTTTTAAGTTGAAAAATATTTCACTCAAAAATTCTTTTTATATAGAAAAAATGAAAAGGATGAAAAATGGATGCAATCATTTTATAAAGTAATTTGGTTGGCTCCTATTAACTTGTTTTGATCCAAATGGTGCCCTAATTTGAGAATATTAGAACAAACTAAAAGAAAACAAGAATCTTGCCCAATTTTAGTTCACCCTTTAAACCATTTATAATGATTAATTTCACATCACATTATAGCATCTTCATTAAACACCCCTTGATATTAAATTTTATAACATGATGGTGAAAAACCTCATGATGTGCCTTAAAATGCCAAAGGATTTTCTTGCTATCATTTTGGTTAGTGATAATGATTAGTTTAGATGAAAGATTTAAATGGTCTCTTATTGTTTGAAGTGAATTTATTGATATTCATAGGTGGAAACATTAGAATTTTTTTTTGTAAATGTGTAGTTTATAATTGTGGGTTGCATCTTTTTACAATGTTCTTAATTCACATCATATTGTACTATTAATTTTATACCACTAATTTGCTGAAGAGGGGTATTGGAAACAACATCAAGGTAGTTGTGTTGGGTTTGTATTATGTTGGAAGTGGAATTCAACTACTATTAGATGGAGGTTGCACATTTCTCTCATTTAACTTAAACATGAATTTAAATTTAAACATCATAATCTATATGATGCCACTCGAAGGTTATTTCATTCTTGAAAGATGATGTTCTATTAATTTGATTATTCAAAAAATCACACAATTTTTTTTAATGTACCATGTGAGGGCTAAAATAAATCCAAGCTCGAGGACCTGCACGTCGAGCCCTACAACCCACATAAGCAACAAACCTATTCTCTTGTTAGTCCATGTCAACTCATATGCGTGTTGAATATGCTAGGATTTTCATACAAAAGGAAAATTTAATCGTGTTCTTGGGATGAATTGGAACCATTTATTACCAATATTTGATTTTTTGAACATGGAAAGTAAGTAAAAGAAGAGAGGATTCAATTTATGGCAAATTAAATTGAACAATTTTGTGTTTGAACACACATTTTAATAAGGGCAAGTTATATTCATCCATAAAAATTAAATTCAAACTTAGCAACATCCTAATGTTTATTATTTAACAAAAACTGTGATTTCCAATATATCTAAAACTATTAGGTTGTTTGTTCACATAATGAACTTACAAAGTTGTATTCACATTTTTATTCACACTATGTCATTGAGGTAGTGGGGAATATATATATAGAGAGAATTAGGTATGGTTTAATCCATTACATTTGGAATAATGGTTAAAACTTTTTAGTGGACCTTGTTTATTCTTTAAAAATATGGGAAAATTGGAAGTTTGGTAACAATATTTTCACAACTTGCAATATGCCATTAGTTTTATATTTCCAAATATTAAATTAGTTTTCCATGTATTCAATTTGATATGCATCCTTATATAAATATCAATGATGAATTGTTTTTCACTTGAATGTCAAGTCTCCTTTATGATCTACATTGTGCCAATTGTCAACTGGATAGGTTCAAGATAGTTTACATGCTCATGTGATGTACAATATGTCACTTCTTTTAACAACTAAATAAGACATTCACAATTTAACCATGAAATAACACATTCAAAACAATCCAACAACAAGATTTGCATTACATATTTTTGGTGAAAATGCACATTTACATATTTTCAACTTATGCAATAGTTTGTTTTTTTTATCATGGGTTGAATAATTTGAGACACAAGATAAGACTTATGGATATGAATACCTTTTGTTTTAGGTTAGGCACAATTTTCATATATATATATATGTTAGTTGTGGATTGGCAAATTGCACCAATACATTAAAAATAAAGACTATCAATGGGGATTTGATTGGGTACATGAATGGTTAGGTGGCTCAAAAGTGATGTTTGAGAAACACACTCTACACTACTTAAAATTATTGCAATGTGACATTTAGTAAGCTGTGTCATCCAATGTGCATTCCCATATGCTTTTGGTCCAAAAGATTGATAAATGAACTTATAAATATCACTAGAGATATGGGATTGGTAAAAAAAATCCATGCAAAAGCTTGGAATTTTAAATGTGAATTGAACTTTCAATGACTAAAATGAAACAATTTCTTGGAAATTAAATATCAAATCAATTTTTTTTCATTGGAAGAGTTTCAATGTATTTTATTTTACACACCTCATTTAACATGATTTTTTTAAATTTTTTTTTGACACTACTATGTCAAACTTTGCATGTCCACATGTAAATTTGGTATATATGACAAAAAAATTTAATTATTTCAAAAGTTCACTATTTTTTATAGCTCATCGACAATTTTTAAATATAATTATCACTAAATTCTCTTGCAACATGGTTAGTTAAGAAATTGAAAATGTTAGTGTTGAATATGGCTTTATGTCTTAAGTTCATCTATACTCCAAATAAATTGTAATTGTGATTATCCAAAGAATCCACATAATTGTGTTTTCATTCAATTACCCGACTTTCCAAAAAAATTAAGTTTCAATCATGTTATATCAAACATACATTTGTGATGTACCCAATCAAATGCATTATTTTTCCATCTCTAAAGTGTGTAGATTTTTTAGTTTTATTTTCGATTGAAACTTTACTTTTGTTGAAAAAATCAGTTTCATTTTGTACTCTTGATTTTAAATGAGCCATAATAATGTACACACACCCTATATTTGTCAAATTGTATGACATAATTTCACAGGAATATGCATGAGACTTTACCATATAGGCTTGAATTTCCATTCTCCATTGTCATCATATTGAACTCCCACAGAAGTTTCACTTCCAAAATGCACAACCTACACATGAACCATCATGTGTATTATAATTAATTTATGCTTTGGATGTAACCTATTAAAAATCATGTACAAATGACAATTTAACCCTCCTTGTAGTCACAAAGATTGTAGATTAACATCATGAAAAATCAGATAACTTATTAATTGATTCAATGTTTAGTCAAACATGAATGTACAAATCTTGATTAATCATGCAAAGTTGGGCATTTAGGTATAAAATAACAATAATAAGGGAGATGGTAATGAAGTTGCATTATAAGTAGTTCAAAAATGGTTCATGCAATGTGCCTTTTTAACAAATATTTGAAATTATTTATGGGTAAACAATGGTGGATTTGTTAAACAATAAACAAAATTTAAAAACAAGCACCTTGGGCTTTTAATCACATTGATATGGTTTATTGCCATTCATTTTACATATCTAGTCCTTGGGGGTTACATGTCCACTCCATGCATGCTCTTGTATTGATATTGCATTTATCAATTAGGCAACTTTATTGACCCAAATTTAAACAAAATTTTCGCAAACTTGGGTGTAATTGTAATTCCAAATAACCAATTTCAATTCATTTGGTGATATAATACGGAAAAATGGAAGGCAAATCCTTTTCACAAATATGTTAACTAATTTAGGGTTCATCAAAATTTAGGGTTGAGAAATAAACTTAAACTTAATATGTAATTTGGCGTTTTGGTACAGAGCAATAGCAAAATACCTTTATAAGCACACAATCATTATCATGAACATACATATGATGCATGTTGCTAGCATGGCCATTCACATCACCACTTGTAGGTTTGATATTCCTTCCATTTCAACCATGCCATTATGGTTTTTCATTGATATAGACTTGAAGTTTTAAATACTTTGAAAAAATTATCTATGCATTTATTAAGTAGCTTTAAGCTCAATAATTGCCCACAAATCAAGGTACAACAAAATTTTAATGTACAAAACAACCGAGAGGATGTTAAACAAATATTTGAATTAACATGAATTAATATCATAAAGTATTGTGTTATGTATGCAATGTGCATCCCATCAATGTGAAGCAAGTTTGATTCGAGATTCCTTGTCATGTATAGTAAAGGAAAAAAAGAGAAGAAACATACCGGCTTTTAGTTTTATACGGTGATTCAATTGGCTCCACCTCAACTTGATCACATAGGTGTGCTAGGTCAAATTGATCATGAAATTGAGGATAATAAGGGAAGTGTCGCGGTGGCCCACATCCAAAAAATTTGGACCCATGATCATATTTTTTCAAAAAAGGAAAACATCCCATGTTCCTCCTTTTATTTCATGTGATAATGCTTTAAAAATGCACATGTACACATATTTCTTCGTAACAATTTGACCTTTTGAATATTAAAAAAGACAATGTCTACATTGTGAAACAAATCATTTGTATGAAGCATAAAGTTTTGGACCCGATGAAAGGTAACTACAAGACTTTTCTAACACCGCCAAATGACAATTTGTACATGTTTAAGGTCAATCATTTGGATTCAATTTGTGAAGTTTGAAAGCACATCAAAAATAATATTCCAACCTAATTTTTAAAAAGTCAATGTTCCAATAGATGCCTTATTTGCAATATCAATGGACATTGGATAGGGTTCCTAAAGTTTGAAGGTAGTGAACAAGAACATAGAGGTTGAAAGAGAAGTGAGAACAACTTGACACAAAATATTCCTTCTCTTACACATTCACAATACAATTCAAACTACCATTGTATTCACAAGATTATTGTTTTGTTGTTGTTCGTTATACATGTATTCAAATAATGATACCAATTTCATCATTCATGTGAAAATTGGGTAGTTTATATGTTGTTGTATAATGATTTGCCTATATGCAATCCTCTAGGAGTTGAGTATAGATAAAACATACCCAAACCCATATTTGACCTATTTTGGATTCTCAATTTATTCTTCACAAATATATATCCTTTGTTTTTAACTTAGATGCTATATAGTTAATGGTAGGGTATAATGATATTAAATGCCCAAATCCCATGTTGATTATAGAAAACATCCAAGGATAAATCCAAATAAATACATGTTTGCTCAAACTTTATTTAAATAGAGGTGATCCATGTGTGTTATTTATGCATAGGATGAAATATGTGGATGTAGGCAATAGGTATTTGTCCAACCCACATGATTCAACAATTTTTTCAATATTTGCATGTTAGATCTAATTGAAATGAATTTTGTAGGGTTAGTGATATACAATTATCTAGTGAGTAAGTTTTATCTTATGAAGGAAGTTGGTAGTTTGTTTTGTTTTATAATCATGAAATCCATTGAACTAGGATGTTTTAAATTGTGTTTTTGGTGTCTTTGGAAAGCTCTTGACAAGGAGGGGTGCATGGGCTTAGTTCCATGACATTTGGACTTGTGGTGCAAAAGTTTTTGAATATTGAATGATTTTTTCACTGAAAATTAAATTAATTCATAGCTGAAAATTTTAAAGGAATTGGAATGTGCCTTTGGTGTTGTTGAAAACATATTGATGAACAAGATTTAATGGAATTTATTTGGTAAGATTTTTGTTCAATGTGCGAGATATTGATTTTAAAGTGATTTCTACTATTAAAAATTCAAATAAACTCCCAAAAACCAGGTTTTGGAAGGGAAAATCAGTTGAGAACATGGTAACACTTGAAGGCTTACTATTCAATTCAAGTATGATCACCTTTCATATTGTTCAAAAAACTGATACATACATTGCAAAACAATGTCCACATGTTGAATTTCCCTATTTTGCAATGGGTTCACACTTGGGCCGATGGCACATGCCACACTAGTTTTATTTATTTTTAGATTTTTAGTTAAATTTGTTTAGGGTACATGAAAAATCATATATTGGCACAATGCAATATACACATCCAATTTTATCTCATCCATGCGACCTTCACCCCAAAAAAAACATTCATAAGTCAATGTGCAATGAAAGACATTAATAATATCCATGGTTGGAATGCTTACAAATGTTGCCAATGCAAAGTATTATTAATATAATTCATTTCTTTTGGGTTTATTTTGGTTATAAATGTTTAAACCTAAACTTTTATCTAAAATGGTTAGGGTTCAATTTAAATTAAGGATGACCTAGGGTTAGTAAACCTTATCATGGGAGATTGGGAGACCTTGACTTTTATTTAATTTAGGTAACTCAACTATTGTTAAAAATTCTAGGTAGTTTTAAATTCATAAATAAATTGATCTTCAAATGAAATGTAGTGCTTCAAGAAGTAAGTACATTTACCCAAAAGTTTAATTGAATCTGTGCACATAATTTGTCTTTTTATGAAATGTCAATTGATATAGTTATTAATATTTTTATTTAAACTTTTTCCATGTTTAAGGCCCACTACTTTAGGTTTTTGGGCTAGTTTTTTATATTTTATCTTATCCTTTTCTCTTTCAAATTAGCATGTTTGTTTTGTTAAAGATTTTTTAATATTTAAAACAAAATCTTAATCTTAGGAATTTTTTAAAAGATTATGGAGTCTCAAAAAGGTCATGTAGCTTCTAAGGAAACCTATTTGATTTGTGCATAGAAGCCCATTTTATCATATAAATTGTCAAAATCTTTTCAATGAAAATGTAAGTTTTAAAATTGGGCACAACTATTGAAAGTATGTTCTAAGTTCATGGAACTATTTGGATTATTCAAGTATCTCAATCTTCAAATGTTCATAAACAGATTTCAAGAAAAACTCCGATTAACCCAAGCATGAACACATAACATGTCAAAAAACATAAACAACATTGAATTTGGACAAGATCTCAACCCTCGTGTCTTATTTTATGAAAATTTTGAGAAACTTGCTAGAAATTCCAAGTCACTAATTGAGAATCCATGTTGGGAGTTTTGGGAATGGTTCCTTTTGATGTTCACAATTTTTTCTTTTTTGTTTTGACAAAGGTTCATTTTCCTTGGCCCAAATTATGTCTTGTATTAGTTTTTGACCAAGTCCTTTACCTTTCACAAATTTTGAGCAAAATTTTAGGTTATGACAACTTTTGCTAATGTTTGAAGATCTAACATATATTTCATAAATTTCAAGTTTGAAACATTAGTAAAGTCCTATAATTTTTTCATAATTTCTAATTTATCATATGGCATCAAAATGCACCAATAAACATAGTTAGTGAGGTGCCAATTCCAAATGATGGCATAAATTTTTAAATCATGATAGGGTTGAATGTCCTAACCCTATCCAATTGAATCGACCAAATTAAAAACTTGGTGAATTTTTTTACCACATTTGAACCAGTGTTATGCAATTCCTCCTTTATGAAAGAACCTCAAGACTTGATTATAACATTTTATATTTTTTTGGAAATTCTCAAATGTGGGTTTGCACTTGGTTTTTCCAAATTTGTAAACCTTTCAATTTCAGTTTGACAAAAAAATTCAGATTTATGAACCTATGGGCCCACATAAAAACCTTTCGATTCCATGTACACATTATACATTTCCCAATGCTAGAGAGTTTATAGGTGGGGTAAGGCACCACCATGAAGTGTTTCACAAGTTCCAGCCCTTATGAAATGGAAAGGGGTGAGAACCTATGAAATATAAGAGGGTCCTTCACCTTGCATAAATCATTTTGAAAAAGACTATAAATGCTTTCACCCACTTCACCAATATGGAAAATGGGTTACAATTTGCAACCCCATGCCCATGTAGGTTCATTGGATTAAGCGCACCCCAAATGGAAAGGGATTTTTTACAAAATGTTTTATGTACAATTTTTTTATAAAAAAACCAATAACTTTATAGGCATGGAGTTTGACAATTTAAATCTAATTAAGACTCATATTTATATAGAATCTCCAACTCACTTGTCAAAATTTCCTAAAACAATCGACTCACATACCTAATTAATGAACCTAATCATGTGTTCAATAATGATTTTTCATAGTTCCAATTTTAGTTCCACATCTACCAAAAGGTTAGTGCCATGGTCTAATTCTTGTGTCAATTCCAACAAAAGGTGATAGCTCAATTTTGTTGGCTGGTCTAAACCCCTAAATTCAACATTGCAAACCAAATCCCTTCAAAACATTGGTTTGAACATGGACATCAACTATAATTGATAACCTTGCAAAACACCCATTTCACATGAATATAACAATAACAATATGATTGACAAGACATCACCTATGCATCAACATATTTATGAATAATATAAGTATAATGGTGATTCAATTGCCTAGATGAAATAATATTTTAACGATGAAAACATTTTTGTGCTTATTATTTGGATTGACAATTTTTATATGAAATTCTTAGCAACTCCCCTTTGCTTAGGTGCAAAGGAAAATACGTCCATCTATATTTTCATCCCTATAGTCCGACTTGTTTTCCCATTTATTTCCTTGATAATTATGATGCATGTGTTTTAAACATTAATCTTAAACAACCAAAGACATTGAAGATGAAAAACATATAAGTGGCATATAAGTCCACCATTTACATGTGCATACTCATTAAAAGTTGGGGGTTTTATTCATCATGATCACCTAAAGTTTAAAATTACATTGATACACAATGTGGAAACATAATAACCTTTTCAATTTTTGTGATGTAAAGTTTCATTTGTGCATGTTTTCATTTCATACTATTTGGATTTCCACGAAAGGTATGTGTGAATCATGTGCAAGGATTATTTATTTTATTTTATCATGGGATATGGTTTTTAGATTGCAACTAAATGCACCTTGGTGAGTTTGCCCATATACACATCAAGTCTATTCCAAATCAAATACATGGGAGAAAATCCATTTGCATATAATTCTCATTTATTGTGGCATTATGACGAAGCAACCAATGTTGGCTAGTTATTAGCCAATTATAAGGTTCTCCAAAACTTAAATTATTATGATTATTTTATATTTCATGTTGTTTTGGTATTTGTGTTTAAAAATTGTTAACCCATGTGGATGATAATCATGAAATCCATGTAGGTTATTATGAGATTTTTGAAAAATCAATACCATGTAGGTATCCCCAAAAAAAAACCATCTTGATAATGGATTGAAACTCAATAACCAACCAACACTAAAAGCAACCTTCTTTTAGACAATTTAATGATCTCATCACATATTGTGCCATTTTTTAATTACTTTTATAAGAGTTGAAAATATATACATAAAAAACAATTTGCATGTGAAATAAACATATTCAAAACTGGAGACTAAAAATGACTTATGGAAAAAAGGTGTTGTGAATAGCACAAGAAGAATGACTTCATGCAATAAACTTGCATGCCATTCAGTGTCAACATGTCGTCCACTTTTCCCAATATGTGTGCCTCCGAGTCATAAACATCACAATGACAAAATGCTTGGATTTTCATGTTCACCTGGCACAATAGGATGTTTTGGGCTTCGATTATGCCAACTTTTTTTTGCTTTCCTTGCCTTCATTATAATGGTGAAAGTCCCAAACTATCGATCAGTGACAGCTTTTTGGTATGATTTCTTAGTTTTTCATCTGTATTGTAATCAATAAAAACTTCATGTCAATGATATCCATTACATTTGAACAATTGTGTCTTTTTTACCAAAATGAGTTGTGTTTTCCATAAAGTAGTTGTTGGAATTTGTCAAAACCTAAATGAAACAATTGTTTATTGCTTCTATGCATGTATAAATGATCAACATATGGATTTTTTTAAACCTCATTTGTTTTCATGTTAATTACAAGGAATCCTTGTCCAATAAAACACACAAAAATAAGTAGTTTAAAGTAAAGATACCTTGGAAAAAAATTATTCAAGTTTGATTTTTAATTTACAAAATGTCATGTGCAAAGAACAATTCAAGTTAAATCTAAAGGTCACAACTGATATGTACATGAGTTTTACAATTTAAAACACATGCACATGGGGTCAATTTATTGGTAAAAATGAAGTAGTTGTTTGATGTAAATAGTACAATGATTATATTATAGGTTGGTGAAATAAACACCAAGGTTGTTGATTTTATTTTAAAGTGTGACATGATTTTATTTATTTTTAATTTCAATTTCCAATTGAGTTATATTCTTTGTGGAACAACATGAATCTTGGTATGCAGTTATTTGATGATAGCCATGGTATTTCAATTTATTTGGAGCTTGTTCGTTGCATTGGTGGACGTTTATGCAATGATTGCACATTGTTCTATTCAATGTTTATATTTCACCAAGGTGTTGGCCCTTGGTGATTGGGTAATCATTTTTTCCCTTTTTCAATTAGTGCAAACATTCTTGCACACTTCCATGAATCATATGTTTTCTTAGCCAATTCAATATATAAAGGTGAACCACGACTAAACTTGAGAATAACATGAAGAAATATATTAAACAAAAGTCCAAGATTTGATTTTTAGGGTCTCAAAAATTACATTTTCTTGAAATGGGAATGAAGGCATGTGGGAGTCCAAGGAAAATATTCCCAATTAACTCCATGCTCATGAAGCCCGATTACAAAATTACAACTCCTTGAAGTCCTAAAGCTTCAAGATGATGTTTGCAAGTTCTAGTCTCGTCTAGATAGAATGATTTTTGATTTTTTGGAAATATCTCAAAAGGGGCTATAATAAGATGGTCTTGAATGCCCAAAACATATTCATTTTTTGACTTGTTAAAAGGTTTTTTTTTAAAGCTTGTCTTTAATAAATGTCAAAAAGTGTCCCATTCGTTATTAAAGAGATCTGGCAAGAAAAATCTCAAGTGTTTGAAGTGGGAGACTAACCAAAAAAAATTTAATATATTAATGAAAATCAATTGTTTCATTTGAATAAATTTCTTGAGAATCATATCCATTTAAAGCTTCAAGAAAACATGTGTGTCAAAATCAATAATGTTGCAAAAAAAATCAAGAATTTGCAATTTCAATGTAGGGTCCTTGGGGAGCTACAAAAATACTATAAGGAGGATGGTTTATCTTCAAATTTAAACAATGATGAATCCATGTGAATTTGAGTTGACTTTGAAATTTTGTTTTAGTTCCACTTCTTATGTTTTGTGTGATTAAGTTTGAAAGTTGTATGTGAAGTGCATCCATTCAACCTAGATATTTTGAAACTCTTGTACCATTGTCCCAATCATGTAGAACTTGGAGGCATGCCCCTAGTTTTGAACACCATTGCTACATAATTGAAACAACAATTTGTTCCCATGAATATGAACATGAATGTGCATGAGAGGAGGTGAAACAAGAACATGAACAAATAATTAAGCATTTTTAACATCATATGTTAACAATTTAGCATGAAGAATTAACTATTTTCACAATTAATTTCAAAACTTGTGTTTGTGGATGACAAAACACCCAATGACTTCATGGTAATGTAAACATGTTCTTGTTACACTTTTGTGCACCTTCATGAAAAAAAATGTATCTCCAAAAGTTGAATAAGTGTGAACATAGTGTGGAGAGCCATTAATGGATGTTTTATAATTATATATATTTCAAAATATGT
Source organism: Sphagnum tenellum (assembly GCA_963921925.1). NCBI lineage: Eukaryota > Viridiplantae > Streptophyta > Sphagnopsida > Sphagnales > Sphagnaceae > Sphagnum > Sphagnum tenellum. Next base: position 11,523,053 of record OY998150.1, read on the forward strand.
TTAGCCTTGAAAACAATTGTGATATCATAAATAAATAATTCTTTAATTATAATTTTGAAATGGTTCAAGTCATGTTGTTGCTAAATTATATATGTATAACATCCAAAGTATTATAAGGTGTGAATGCTCAAATGCTTTTCCTTTTATAGACATGGAACTTCAATTTGGTGGTTGTATCAGGTCACTTCATTTATGACACTTTCAGCGGCTTGTGCATCTGCAGGCATCACAACTTTTTTAGATAATAATTTCAATCAATGTGCAACCAATCATTGTGGAAAGTATGAGGGTGCTATTGCCATGGCAATGTTATGTTGGATGGTTGTTTCATTATCTTTTTATCATTCGTTTTGGTTCATGACAATGAGGTTTATTCATCTTACCAAATCTATAAGTTTTAAGTTGTGGATAAATTGGTCAAAATGATATAGGTTTTTTTCTTTTAATTTTAATTTTTTCAATCAATGTTTTCAAGTACACATACATAAACCTATAGTCTTATTTTGTGTGTGTATGTGCCTTATATAGGGTTTTAATTTGTAATGATGTAACACACAACAATGGTCAATAATGTGTATTTTAACTCTTTACAAAGATTTGATTTGCCATTCAATGCATGTAATGTTCTTATGTCATATTAGGAACCATGTACATGCATACACACATATATTATGATTTCCTTTTTAAAAATTAGAAAAAAACCTTATATATGGTAGTCCACTTTCATCTACCCCAAGCATTATCACAAAATATCTCATGGAAACAATTTAATTACTATTTAAACTTACCATAACCAAACATGTTGGTGAAAATAAATTTTTAATAGTTAAGATAATACAAAATTAATTTAACAAATCTAACATGTTTCTAGAATTTTAGTTTGATTGAATTTACTTAAATTTTTAAAAATTAAACATCTAAATTGAAAAATCCATCTTATGATATTTCCTTTTAGAAAAAACTGACATTATGACAATATATTAAGCAAACTTATTTATTTCGTTACATAATCTCATATTTCAGCAAATTGCATAGGAAGTTGGAATGAAAGAGGTGACATAAACCATTTAAACTTTGTAAGATGAATCAAGATGTGATTTATCCTTTGTGAAGTTATATACACTTTTAAACATTGCACATATTGGCATGCAATGGCGAATAGTGGTTTGTGAATGCTATTTGTGCCATATGACAAAAATGTCAAATGGTCATGGAATAGAATTTAAGTGAACTTAAAAGCCAAAAACATTAATGAAAATTCAAATTTGAAAGTGAATATGGAAAAATGACATGATATATGATGTTATTCATTAAATGTATTTATTTCATGCTAAGTAAACTTCATGTGATTTCAATAGTTTTATTTCTTGTACCAAATAAATTGTCTCATTTCAAAAGGACATCACATATATATATGGTTTAAGAATCAAAAGACTTTGTTGTCCACTTGAATCCAAATACAAGTGTTAAAACCAAATGTGAATACATCTTCAAAACAATTCACAAATTTGAAGTTGTTTTTTTTTTTTTACAACATGAATGGCCATGTCACGGCCACATTATGTGAATGTAAGGTAAAATATTACACATAACATGTTAGTTTTTATGTAAGACCTTCTCAAATGCACACTAAATTTTCTTTGTGTCACAACATGACAAGACCACCCATGTATATTTGTGTTTGAAGATGTGTAGCCCTTTGCATGCATTTAATTCATTTTAATTTTTTTTCATCATAATAAATTCCCTCCCAACATCTAACAACATTTTTTGAATTATACATTGTAATTGCAATTAAATTTCAATTAGATCTTTCATTTCATTTTATTCCAAATCATTGCAAGTGAGATTGACCATGTTTTGAACATTTTTTAGGGCGCAATGTGCATGCCATGTTGTCTATGTCCAAGTGCCAAGACCATATTTACCAACATCAAGTTGTTGTGAAGGGTATGATTTTTGTGTTTTTTTTTAACACCTTTCACAAACTTTGGCACTAAAATCCAACATTGTATGAAAATTGTTGAGGGAAGGTAACAAAAAATGGAAAAAAAATTCAAATACATGTACTTCATTCTTAGTAATGTTATAGATAGACCCCAAACATTGCCTTTTCTTCTTTTTTTTCCTTTCCAATTCTGGCAACGTGTAACCCTTTACATCATTCTCTACATTTCATTTACAAGAAGGTGTGTGGAAATAAATGTTAATATTTAATGATAGAATACAATTTCTTGACATTCCCTTGTAAAGTAGGAAACAAAACTTGTTTAAGTTACTAAGGGAAGTTATTCTTTGAATATTTTATGGAACAAGTGAGATAAATGGGGTATCTTTTTATATGTTACAAAGTAATAGAATATTTGAAATATACATTGAACCAATAAATATTTATAATATATTCTCATCGTCCAATTTTAAACACCTTAGTGGTTTTCAATAAGGTGTACCTTATATGTTTTTGCATGTCATTTGAAAAAATGGAAGTAATTTCCACTATTTAAAACTACTTGAAATTAATGTTATTTATGTGGGGTGTTTCAAAATTCATAAGTTTGCATTCAAAGTTCATACCCACACAAATAACGAGCAATTCTTCAACCACTTGTGGTGGATGTACATAATATTGAAAAATCCAACTCAAATATTATGGGATATATATGTATGGAAATTTCTTGACTAGGGGAATTTTTTATTTGAAACCAACAATTGAAGTAAAATAAAATAAGTTGAAAGAACTTAGTCAACAAGAAATAGGATGCCATATGATAAGTACATGTTGTATCTAACATCAAATTGAAGGTGAAAAACAAATTAAGTTTTAGTAAATTTTAAAAATCTTCCTTTGACAATGATCATTTAATTTTGATCCTACTCAAATAAAGATGCAAATTGAGTAATGGAGGCTACCACAATCCCTTGATAAAAATAAATTCAACACCCCTCTTTCAAAAAAAAAATCATGTACCTTTTACTTTGATGGCTTCTTTAATTTCATCACAATTTATCATCCAAATGATAAAGATTGAAAAAGGAAGGTTTTAATTGACATTTTGTTTAAAGCAGAAGCTCACGTGTATAGGAGCGACATGTGATGTGTATGTGCAATGAGGACAAGTGCATGCTTACTTCTACAAACTCACACAAGGAAATTCCTTTAATTTGTGGTTATATTTCACAATCCATTTACAATGACCCTTGGTAGTCCTTTTGCACACATATATTTGATTAAATTTCTTATTCATTCAGTTTATGCCATCAAGAACATAAGTAGGTGTAACATTCATCCACTAGGTTTGATTTTTTTGCAACACATGGTAAAAATTTCAATGTCAACTATAAAGACAAATTGTCAAACTTATTGGCAAGGTTGCATTGAAATACATTTGACACATAATAATGAAACAAAATGGAACAAAAAAATTCACATGATATTTCTAATTTCATTATCTATATCCACTATATAAGTGTTTTCATTTTGGGTGTGATGAAGAACAATGCCATAAAGATAGATGGAGACAACAATGTGTGACACAAAAACCGATGACCAACCTCTTACCATTATTAATTTATGAATGAATCACACAACATATATATATGATTTCATGTCTAGGCCCCCATTTCCACCATTTTCAATTGTCGTTTTGTAAGGCTACCAAATTTAATAATTACTAGGTGTACATCCCAAAAACAAATCAAATAAGGATTGGTATTCCAACATTTTAAGGTATTTTTCCTTATGAAAGTATTATGTACAAATGGTGATTTTATGCAAAATAATAAAGGGAAACTAAATAACAAATATGTGCATGTACCATTGTCAAGGTCCTTTTGATGACTTAAGCTAATAAATTACAACAATTTTTGATAAACCTTTAAGCCTACAAATTTTCAATATTTATTTTAGTGACTAGATCAATGCCACCTAGGTCTCTATCAATAAAATTTGATTCAATTCTTACATTTCTAACTAGTAAAAGAATCAAATTCTAGCAAAATGTTTATAATCATGTAGTATATGACCCCCCTTAACACATGTTGTTGTCACATTTGTTTTTTCATTTTTTTGTTCATATTTACAACTTGTCCTTATAGAAGAATCTTCTTTAAAAATATTGTCAATACATACAATTCATGGTTTTAAACATTCAAAAGAATCAATTTTATTGCTTAAGGCATATATGTAATTAGAAATTAATTTTAAAAATGAAAAAAAACTTTGTTAAAATAAATGATATTGAAACATTATAGATATAAATAATCAATAATTTAATTTTCTTGTTATCAAGTTAAAATTTATATATCTACAAGAAGATGATCTAAAAATTTGATATCATATGTTGAGTAATAAATTTTTTATTTCTAAATAATTAATAGCCATTGGAATATGGTTTAATTATTATTCCATAATTCATTAATAGTTCCAAATATGAATATTGTCAACAAGATAAGTTTTAATGCATTGTTGCTAACAAAATTTGAAGGGATTTTATATTTATACACCTTATTTCATCCTTATTTTTCCACCAATCATGTTCTAAATTGAACATTGACATTTGAACCAATCAAACCAACAAGTACATCTTATCAAAAGACTTTTATTGTGTTATGCGAATGCCTTCAAGTTTAATAAAGTATAGAAGGAGTACAAGAATAAGAGATTAAATATTAACATTAAATTTTGAGAAGATACAAGAAGTTGATCACTTTAATTATTCTCAAAGAGTTTTGATAATGGAATATTATAAGAAGCAACATCATTTTTTTGCAAGTTAATAATTCATGTTCATATAATGACCATTCATACAATAGTTTGGTAAAAAATATTTAGTCCATTTAAAAAAATTGTGTGAGGGATAGAATTTTCATGGAATTTCCAATCCATATACATAATCTATTAATCACATCAAACCATGAAGACTTAACAAAAATTTAACAAAGTTTATTTCATTGAGGTGTTGTCAAAAGAACTGAGGTTGTTGAAATTTGAAACAATGAATGAATAAGAAGATATAGAAGAGCACATCCAAGAGGAAAAGGAACGGATTGAACTTTGGGCAAGAAAAATGAAAGAAGTTAATATAAGAAGCTAACAATGCATCATGAAGTAATATTAATTACCAAGTATTGACATGTTGACATGGTAGATTTGGTACTAATTACTCATGTTTCATAAATGTGTATTCAAAAAATTTACAATACTTTAAAAGCATTTTTGCAAAACTTGTATTCATTTAATAGATTTCAAATTTCTCCAAATGTTGTGCATTTTATTCTATGATCGAAAGAATTGAACATCATTGTGTAAAACCATATATCACAATTTATAATATAATGTAAATCATAACCTAATTTACCATTTCAAAATAATGTGGTTGTACTTATAAGGGCTCCTTATATCATGAATACACCCAATATATTCATATGTATTTTCTTTTTATTGACATGGTAATAATGATTGCTTTCTCAAAAGACCAAATGATTTTCATCGTAACAAGTATTTAAATCAATCATAAATTTGTGTTTGTCAAGTTCTTCTAAAAAATCAATGTACCATATCAACCATTATCATTTTAAAAAAATAAGATTGATGGTGATGTTCTAAAACTCCATTTTTAAAACCTTAATAATATTAAATAAAAAGCCATCAAAAACTAAGTTGTGGCCATTTTTTTCAATAACGTGAAAAATGGATGTTTTAAGGGTTGTTAATTGTTGATTTATTCTTTTTGTAATCCTTCATCATGTTTTAATGTGCAACCAACAATATAGTAGAATAATAAAAGCCAAATTTGGCTAAATCATCTTATGGATGATTGCCATTCATAGTGTACCAAAAATTGACAAAAAACATTGGTTGTGACATTTGCTATACAATAGGTGAATTTTGGCAAACCCATATATGATTATCTTGAATGGCCTAACCTTACATGTTAATGTAGATACCTTATTCTTACATGTTTAATAGTTATGAAGATGAAAACAAACATGTCATTAAACAATATTGTAATTTTCATTATCTAAGTATAAACAATAATTTGTAAAGACAACCTTTCATTAATGTAATTCACAAAATCACACTCACTGAACTACTGCATAGTATTATGATGAACATATGATATAATCTAAAACATGTATTCTTGAATTATATTATGCAAATTAGCAAGGAAAATGACCTTAAACTTTTTACATGTTCTTAATGAACATGTTTTGTCAAGTTGTAGTGTTGAAAGTAAGGTTGAAAGCTTGTAAAGTGACAAGTACCAATATTATAAGGACTTCATCTAGATATACACATTAAACCTCCTTTTCACATTTCTTGAGGGGCAAAAGTTCAAGTTTCATAAAAAACTTTCAAAAGAGCTATCATAATATCTTGCCCACTTTGACACTAATTATGTTATTGTACAAATTACATTGACATTTTCAAAAAAGATTAAAAGTAAAAATTATGTGAAAAAAATAAAAATCTTTTGGAGTATTTTAAAATATTTTATTCTCAACATGGAATCTTCAAATTTAATTCCATTGGCATGATACTGTAGTGAGAACAATCAAGTTTTTGCATCATCTATTATATCAAGTCTCCAACTTGAAAATTTCACATTAAAAAGTTTTCATATTTAACTTTTCATATGATTAGGTTGAATGCATTTATTTCAAAAGTTGTTAGGTATTTATTATGTTACATAAGCTACGTAAACTATGCTTAGCTTATACCTAGGGCTATTTGTAGGTTATGTAGGGTTGTATTCAAGCTATATCTACGCTATGTGAATTATATGCATCTTACACCTAAACTTTGTAGGGCCACAACTAAGTTATGTAGGGCTATACTTAAGTTATGTAGGTTATACCTAGGCTATATGGGCTATACATAAGGTCATACATGGGTTATATCTAGGTTAGACTTGGGTTAAAAAGTGATTTAGGGTAATACATGGGGTTATACATGAAAGTTAAATGTATAGCTATGTATAGTTATACTAAGGCTATGTAGGCTAAACATAAACTATGTCTATGTTATATATATGGTATATTTTTAAACTACATCAATTATAATTAGGCTATGTAAGGCTATAATTCAATTATGTAGGCTATGTAGTGTTATACGTACGCTATGACATGACGTTATAAATAAGGTATAATATAGTTTATATTTAGGTTATGTCATTATTTAGGCTATATGTTTGTTATGCCTAATAAACCTATGTTATATATGATTATTTCGGTAATATGCCTATTTAAGCTTTATTGATATAATATAATGTATAGGTTATTTAAGCAAGGTAAGTTATATCTACCACAATGACTACTGGTCATGTAGTCATTATCATAGTGATTTAGTCATTAACATGTTTATAGTCAAATGATTAACCTAGTGATTAGTGTTCTTATAGGACTACATGATTAAATTTGGACCTTAGTCACAAAATGTTAGGTAATCATAAAAGATATATTTTTTAGTAATGTATGTCCATGTGTTCATCCATAATAGTTTTGGGTTTGTTGAACCCACTATTGAACAAGAAGAAAAGGCAATTGACATGAATTGTGAAATGGTTTAGAGGATGACTATTGCCCAAAGAAGAGTTGTACAATTGATAGACCTTGCCATTGGTAATTATCTTGTTGAATGTACTCTTTGTTTGCAATATTTTACACTCTTCCTTTACACCTTTTTGTTTTTTGTTGAGTTATGGGAATGTAAATTTTTATTTGCATGTAAATAGGTCACGTAAAGAAGTTGTCATTGTACAAGATTGACCTTTTTTAGTACCTTATATGTTCTTCAATATGGTAGTCATGTTTGTGCTTCTAGTTTCCATTGTATAGTATGCCCAATGTACACATTTTTCTAATGTGTAAAGTAATGATTATTGTAAGGTTGTAGTAACTTTAACTGCTAGTATTTCCTTTCATATTTCTACATACTTGTAGTACATATGAAGTTCATGTTATATGTAGTGTATATCTTGATAGTAAATATGTAGCACTTGATTATTATAGTTTCAAATATTTAAAATATAAAATATTTTTATGTTATATGCAAAGTTTAATATATATGTTTTATAGTACACATTATTTAATATGTGCATTGTAAATTATTTTAATATTCCATCGTATATTTAGTTTTTTATAGAACATACTTATAATTAGGACACCAAGTAATTTCCACAATGAATGCATCCTTTTTATTGTTGGCACCACATTATAATATGCAAATTTAATTGATGTATGAATTTTGTCATGTAAGATCATCATATAACATGTTCCATGAGCCATCATTTGCTTATACAATTTTTAATGATGGTCATGAATCAAGCTAAACATTCACTCTAGCAACTCAAGTTTTGGCAACTCCACTAGAGGGTGAAAGCACACTATGATGTAAACATATTAAAAAATAATTGGGACCACATATAGTGTAGAAAGTAGTAACATGTAAGATTTCATTCATTTTGATTTTTTTTAAAGGTCATGTGTAGTTAATTTGAGATTCAAACATAAAATAAATTATTATAGCCATCAATATGCAATTGATTGGTAGTTGTATCATTGTGTAAAAATACACCAATACTTTTATAAACATTTAAAACCCTTGTTTTATAGGAGATTACCAATTTTTATTAATTTTGAAATCCATTTAAAAAATGTAAAATGGTAAACAAGACTTAGCCCATCTACATCTTCAATGGAACAACAATTTGCAACTTAAAAAGATCACAATTTTCATCATTATTATAACATAATGTATTACCATTTGTTTTAAAAACATTTGATATGACTTACCAATTTGAAAGGAAATTTTAGAATTATGGTGAAGAAGATTATTCTTCATGGTTGTCTTTTTACATGTGTAAAATTTCACAAATAAACAACCATTTAACCTAGTCTTTTGTAATCCTTTTTTACAATTGCAACATTGTGACATGACTTTTGCAAAGTAAAAATGTACTCCAATCAATAGTTAATTTGTTCATATTTGTTCCAATTTCATGATACAATGATGTATTGGGATGTAAACCACCATTAATTGAAAATTTTAGTTACAATTTTTTTTCCAAACATCAACCATGATATATCAAATTCAAGAGGTATCAAAAATTGTCAAATTATGATAGGTTTTTTTTCTACACTATAGTGTGTTTTCACGCTAGAAGTTTACGAGAAGAGATTAATTGATGGAGCCCTCAAAGGTATTAGGCAAACCACTCTTCATATTTGGCCCTCCTCTAGTGCCCACCCCTAAGTCACATATAACACTTAGTTTGCATAAAGAGACAAAGACCATGAAGATAATTAGTCCTTCCAAACCCCCTTTACACCAAGATATTTTGGGCAAGATATAGCCCACCAAAGAGAACACCTTTAAATCATAGATAACATTTAATCCATAGAAAAATTTGATAATTTAAAAAAAAAAATAGTCCCTCAAAATCCTTTTTACAAAAAAATAATGGGTAAGTTCAAGCCCATCAAGGATGGGGTGTAATTGGACAACCCTTTTAGATCCACTAAATTGAGGTAGTTGAACTAAGTACAAGCTATGTTTCCCACTTTTTTGGATGTGAAGGGTAAGTTATGGTCTTTGATTCACATGGGAAGTCCTTTTATATTTAGTAGATTGAGGTAGTCCAACCATGCACAACCTACAGTTGCCACTTCTATAGACTTGTTACATGAAAAGAATTTTGATTTTTGTTGTCCAACAAGTTTCCAATTACCTAGAGTGCTAGACTACAACCAAATAAAGATTGTATATAAAAAAACATAAGCTTGCAAGATCATCTCTAAAATTACCAATTACCTTTAAAAAGTAAGTTGATTTGGACATTATGGTTTTACATTGGAATGGCAATGTGCACTAAACTTCCCTTCATTATGATCCTTTGATTGAACAAAGATGCAATAAACATCAAGTTAAGTCTTGTTCTACTTCCCAAGGACGGTTTTGTGATGTTGGTTGTCATTGTGCTAGCATGTATTGAATCTTGACACATTAGTTATCATGTTGTTAGGTTTTTTGTTGGAATCATTCATTAGCTTGTTCCATGGTATTGATGCTACAAATCCAATGATGATGGAAATAAGGATTCCAACATAGTAATTTCTAGATGTAAAGATATGTTAGAACTAAGCAAAGAAAAATTCCACGAAGTTTATGACTATATAAACACATAAACTAACATCAAAACATTAAACTCTTATATTAGATGTTCCAAGGCTCCAATGTGCAACTTGATCATGCGATAAACATATTTTTCAATGATATGTTAATAAAAAATGTTTGAGGGGAAGGAAGATAAATGCACACAACTGTTCCATCACTTACGAATTTGTCAAAAATTATGGCTACCTAGCCTAAAACTACCTACCTAAAGTTAATTTAACCTACCTACCCACCCACTTACTTGACTAGGTAATTTAAGTAGGTAGGTTAAGTAGGTAATAAATAAATAAAACCTACCTATGTAACCTATTTAATTAGGTATCAAGTTATGATATGTAGGTAGGTAGGGTAGGTTAATCAGGCTACATATTTATACTAGTGTTGGGCGAGTATCACAAATTTATGATACTCGCTAGGTCTAGTTTTCACAAAATAATTTACAAAAAGGTTTGATTTCCCCCCCAAAAAAAATCTAAAATTTTGATGCCAAACAAGGGTGTCAACATTTTTATATAAAAAAAAAAATTGGTTTTCACAATGTCAGTTCTCAAAAATTTCAAAATAGCAAGTTATTTTTTGTCGATTTTCACAAACTAGGTATTATTTTATTTATAATAAAAAATAAAAAATGTATATTGACCTTTTTTAAATAAAAGAAACTTTGGTTTTTTGAAAAAAATCAAAATCAAAGGACCTTTGGTTCAAGGTTTTTGAAAGATTTTAAAAATAAATCATCACATAAAATAAACCCCCCAAACATCATTACCAATTGACCTAGCCTACCATTAATAAACACCTACCACCAAATACTAACCTTCCCATGGATCTCCCATCTCCCAATGCAAATTTGACTTAACAAGCAAATTTTGATGTGGGTTTGGTGATGATAGTGTCCTTTCTTTAGCCTTAATTAAATTAAGTTGACTTAACATTGTACCTCCAAAGTTCAAACCCATCATCCATGAATGAACAACAAGATCTAGTAAAGTAAAACATTGTTTCATTATGCATAGAAACATAATTAAATTTGATTCTCATAACTTCTCTCTCATTGCTTGCTTGTACTAATTTCTGATGGTGGCTAAACCTTAAAACCCTTGATTGGGTAAGGGGTTAGACCTCACATGGTTCTTAGATTTTTTTGGTTTTTTTTCTAAAACTGATTCTCACACAAGTGAAAACTGGTAGTTTGATTTTCAGTCAAGGTATTATTCATGGTGATACCCTAAGGGAATCATATTGGGATGCCCAGGTGGTACCCGGGTGATGCATGAGGATATTTGTGATACCTGCCCAACACCATTTTATAACCTACTTACATATATATATATATATAAAATTTTACTTAAGCTTGGTTAAACTAAGTAGGTTGAGTAATAGGTAGTAGGAAAGTGGGTAAATAAGTAGGCTACCTTGGCACAAAAGATGTGGGGTAATGTTGTAGTGTTTTCCATTTATGAAACTTGTCCCATATCCTTTGTTAATAAGTTTAACTTTGTAAACTACATAATCAAATAAAATAATAGTGCACACATAGTACATACTCTAAAATATTCAAAACACAAATACCACTTTGGATGAGTTAATGAAAAAGGCTTGTGATCAGCAAATTAAATATAATTCTACTTACTTAAGCCTACCTAACAACCTACCCTAACCTTACTTACCTACCTTCATATTCACCTATTTTGACTTACTTACTTAGGCTTCTAAATTATCTAGTAGTAGGTTAATAAATATAGGTCCAATTAGATTGTCCACATGACTTTACTATGGTTAAACATGTGTTTACATTCCATAAGCCAATAAATTATTATTATTTAGTTATATTTCATGGATGTAATAATAAAAGTCATTGTCTTTCTTGACAACCTAGTCATAGAAGTCATATGACAAATGGCATAAATTACTGTGACCAAAAATATTACTAATGACAAAAACCATGAGTTCAATTTTATAACATAGTCATATGTGATGCAACATATACCATGTTTTGATGTAATGGGCATTAAGTGGGGAATTATGAAAATGGTAAAATTTTCAACAACAAATTGTCATTTTAGAGAACTCAAAAAATTATAATGACAATGATTCATAAATTGATCAAAGAAAAACAACTTTAGATTCCATAAGTTTTCCTTTTTGGAAGTCATCATTTAAATTTAAGAATTTGTATTTAGTTCAATTCAAGTTGTAATTTAATATTTCCTTTCAGATGTAACATAATTTCCATAAATTCAATCCATTTTATTTCATCGGTTGATTAATTAATTGTCATTGGTAGTGCATAACAACACAAAACCCAAGTAATTGAAAAAATAAAATTATAAGAAAATTTATGTGTTTAAGTGGATGGAAAATAAAAATATTGGTGAAAAAAAAACCTTCAAATGACCTTAAAGATTTCCAAAGATTCTTATCAACACTTAACAATCTAATAACAAGTGGCACATTTGACACCTTTAGATGATGCAAGCTGAATAAACATTGCGGGAGATGGAGTTTCCAAATTTTTTTAAATTGTTTTTCATAACCTTGGAAATGATGATCATTCCATGGGAAGATGTTTAAAAATTGGTAATCATCTTTAAGAAGATTTAACCAAATTTGATTACCTACATGAATTATTTTTTGGATAATATATGAAATATATATTTTTTATGAGACCCTTTATATATTTTCGGCTATACATTAAAGTCCAAATATGGAAGTTTGATGATTTTTATTATTATTTTGTCACTACTGACAATTGAAACCATTTTTTGGGGCAGATCATTGCACTTTTTGACCTAAAAATATGATTTCCAGAAATATGAAGGATTTAAAAAAAGGAGAAAAAAACACTACCTCCAAATTATGAATTACAAAAAGAATTTTAGATTTCTATAAGAGGTTCTAACAAGTAGCCAAAATATAAAAACATCATTAAATTATTTAAAGCTTTCATATTTGGTATATACTTAAATTTTGATAATTTTTCTAATGATCACCAATTTGGTTACATCACAAAATTGAGGGAAAAAATTATTGAAAATTTTAAAAATCACCTCTTTTTGGAGATTTGAATATTAATTTCAACTTTAAAGATATTTTGTTAATAAAAAAAAAGTTGGTAGTCCCCTTAATTGTTTTTGCATTTTTAGACCCAGAAGATATGATTTCAACACATAGCAAAGGATTTTTGTGGGAAAGATGGCCTTAAATTGCAATAATATTTAAAATTTTGATTATATTTCTCAAATAAGTTTGTATTTTTAGCCAAAATATCAAAATATTCTTAATATATTTTTATTTCTGACATAATTGGTATATAACCAAAGTTCAAAATCAAGGGGAGAAAAAACCCATTGATTGATTAAAAACTTCAAAAAGTCACTTCATTTTTTATTTAAAAAATTGCATTTTGTGAGAAATGGTTGGCACCTTACAACCCTACATGTTTGGTATAAATTGGGACAATACCAGCCTATTAGTTTGCTTTGAGTTGAGCCAATACCAACTTAGTAGAGAACTTTAGAGGGCGAATTTTTGTTACTTGGCAAATTCTTTTTTTTGGAAATTTTAATTGTAGAGTAAATTTGACTAATTTTGCTTACATTTTGAAAAAAATCACCAAAATGTTTTTAACCACAAAATTGATTAAAAATACCATTGGTAGGGTCCTAATGTGATATTAACCTTGTACGAATTTGATATGGGTTGTAAGATGTCACATAAGGTTACATTGAAAAATGACAAAAAAACGCAAAGGGAAAATCTCAATGATTTTTTACATAGGTAGATTTTAATTTAAAAAAACAATTAAGGTAACTACCAATGTTGTGTGGGTTTCTATTTTTAAAGAAATCTATGTTCCCAAAATTTATATATTTTAGAAATGTGGTAGAATCTTTGAATAAAGGTTTTTAAAAAAAAACATGAAAACTTGCAAATGAAAGGTAGTACTACTTTGCTCAAACAAGGTGATTATTGAGTATTGAGTTTCTAAAGAGGATGTGATTTTGGATGCTATTCAAATATAATGTTGTAACATATTTGGAATAGTTTTGGAGTTGAAGTTATCAAAAGCATATATTGCTACAATGAATAAAGAATCGTTGTTTTTGTTATAGAACAAAGTATGAATTACTTCATTTACATTGCATTGATGTTAAAAAAATGTAGTCGATTGTTTACATGTTAATTTTTGATTTGTACAAAGCAAGGCAAATCCAAATGCAACAACTTGCAACCTCATCATGCACATAACTTTTGTTTATACATTTTCAAGTTCTTGATTGGGTCTCTCATTGTCTCTCACAATGCAAAACTTTTTCCTTTCTTTTTGCATCAATTTACAAAAAAACTACAATAAATTTCATCCATTTATAAGAAAATTATTTAAAAAATTCATCCAAGCACATATAGATTATTGACTACGCTAAATAACATTTATAAAAAAATATTATCAATAGATTTTTATTTTTATAAAAAATATGATTTAATTAAAAAAAATGTTTAGTACATTAAATTGTAAGTTATAAATCACATAAGCATCTAACAAGAATGTGTTCCATAAAATAGATGATGAAACAAATGTGGATAAGTCTTACACCTCGACTAAAAGCAACACATATACCCCCCAAACAACAAGTATGAACTATAACACACACACAAAACCCTAAAACCTAATATCATGCACTTGAACCCAAAGAAGTCTTCGAAGGTTCCTTCCATCCTTGAAGTCCTCGAGGATTCCATCCATCCTTGAAGTCATCAAGGATTCCATCCAACCTCGAGGTCGTCAAGGATTCCATCCATCCTCGAGGTCGTCAAGGGTTCCATCCATTTTTTGAAGTCATCAAGGATTCCATCCATCCTCGAGGTCGTCAAGGATTCCATCCATTGCAAATCAGTAGGTAGAAAGGTTGGAGTTGTACCCTGATTCAACCACAATTAACAATTGGAGCTGGGTGCCCACTGAATACTGTTAACCCGGGCAAACCATGGTTAGTTAGGGAACTGGGAACTCAACAGAAAACTGTTTTGTGACCACTTTCCATCCATCCTCCAAGGTGCAGTGTGATGGATGAAGTTGGCCCAAGAAAGAAAGCAGTGAGGGGGGGGGGGGAAGGGTTCTTTTTCTAACCCTAATTTCGCCCTCTTCTGTCTTTTGTCTCAGCTTGCAAAGCTTGGCGAAGACGGGGTTGGGAAGGAAGGAAGGAAGAAAGAAAGGAAGGAAGGAAGTAAGTAACTAAGTATTCGCTCCGTCTGTCCCGGGGCTCAGCAAATGACATGACAACCAATGTCCAAACAAAGCTCAGGCGTTGAATTCTGCAATTGAAGAAGCTCTGGAGATAGAGAGAGACAGAGACAGACACACACACACACACACACATGGCAGGCCGGGGCCGCGGCCGCGACTTGACTTTACCGGCCTGTAAGATCCTTCTCATGCTCCGGATTTTTGTTTGTTCCAGTTTGTATGCTTTAGCTGTTGCCTGGGTTTGTTTTGGGGTGTGAGAATGATGAGGATGATGATGATGATGATGATTCTAGGAATGCCAAGAAAATGGGAAGCTATAATAGTCATAATAAGAGAACGCCAGAATCCTAATTTCAAAAGCTAGGTCAAGAAACTCTTAGTATAGTGTCGCTTTGTTTTTTTCGGGGGAAAAAGAAGTTCTCTCTTCAATTTTGATCAGTTTTTGAGCTACCCATTGCTCTGTTTTCATTGAGGAAGGTACCTATGTGAATGTATGTAAGGAAACAAAGTTTTTTATCCCCCTCTTAACAGTGTTGCCTGACCTAACCATCAATGGGTGTGCCCCATGTTTCCTCAGCAGCTTAGCACAGCTATATGGATCATTTTAAAAAAAATTACAGTCACCACCTTGAAAATGGAACCCAACAGTACCCAGTTGTGAGAGAGTAGGAATCCATTCCATAAATGAATGTCAGAATGTTTGGATTGCAGGCAGCTCAATGAACCCTAATGAGCTTCCCCAAAAGAAAAATTCCGTTTTGGGATTCTTTCTGCCAGGAATCTTTACATTCTAAAGAAGGGCGGTGGGTACCATTGGGTTCTGTGTCTTGAGTTGGTCACTGGAGAATTGAATCATACTGGAGGCTGTGCTACTGGAGGCCCCTTGCTTAGAAGCCTGCAAGCATACTAAATTGTTATTTTATCTAGTGATATGTGGTCTGGTATTTCCAGGAATTGAAGGATCGGTGTCTAATTTGTTCAGTTCTTACTCTTTTTGAATTTAGGGTTGTGGGTTCTTTTTTCTTGAGTCGAGGGATTACAACAGTTGTTTGTATGGATCTGTCCATGGGGGTTTCACTAAAGAGTAAATTTTTTTGGGGGAGTTTCCAGGGATGAAAGGAGGCCAGGTGTCAGCACCCACAGAGAAACCCCTTCCAGGTGGTGCCCTCCCAGACGATAATCCCCAAGCCTTTCAGTCCTTGAAAGCATTTGATCCAAGGATTCCTGGTGGGGCTCTGTCTCCTTCACCCTTCCCAGCAGCTCAATTCCAGCAGCATCCTCACGGCCTTCCATTTTCTGGCTTGCACCACCCATACTCACAGCCAAATCATTTCCAACCTCCAGGATCCTACCAACAAGAGCAAATAGGGCCACCTTTCCAGCAAACAAGTACAATGCCACCATCATCTCCAGAACGTTTCCCAGCCAAAGGACCAGGTGGTGGCCTCTTGCCTCCCAGACCCAACACTCAGGCTTTGAACTCTCGGCCTCTTTCTGAAAATCAGCAAGTGGTACCATTCACCACCAACCATGTACCACAGCAGTCAAATTTGCAGTTTCCTTTTAGTCCCAATAGTCCATTGCAGCCCCCATTCCCTAGGGGACCCTTTACACCATCACAGCAATATCCACCATTACAACAGTTTCCATTTCCTCCAAATCATCCAAGAGGCCCACCTGCACCTTCTTCTCAGTCACCCCCTCAGACTGCTCATGGTGGCTTACCTCCACCACCTTTTCCTATCCCTCAAGGTCGACTGCATGGTGGTCAGTTCCAGCCTCAGCACTCTCATTTTCAGCATGATCCTTCTGTGGGTGTGTTGGTCCCTGACATGCAAAGTGGGCTGCCTCACTTAGAGAGGTCTGAGGGAGATGAAGCTGGACACCCTTACTCTGAGATGAGTGGCTCCACCAATACCCATCCGTTGCAGTTTCAGTCTGGAGGTCAAGTCCATCCTCATGAAAATATGCCTCCTCTGCACATGATGCAAGGAGGAGGTCCACTTCCATTCTGGGGACAGGGTCGGCCCCCACCCCACATGCAAATGCCACCATATATGCAGTCACAACTTCCATGGCAGTCAGGGTTTATGCCACAAGGACGTCTGCCACAGGAAAATTTACAGGAATCTCTTCCTTTTGAGAAGGAGCAGCAGCATAAACCACAACAGAGAGCTCATGGGTCCCCTGTTGATCTCCAGCAAAGTCATATCAACTCTGATATTCCTCATGAGAAATCTGGAGATTTGGAGGCATCTGAAGTGCAGCAGCCCAGGAAACGAAAGTCACGCTGGGATCCCATTTCAGAGGAGAAGGAAAGTGTTGCTTCTCTGGCCCATCAAAATGGAGACCTATCTAGTATGAAGGCAGCAGGAGCCCCTCCTCACTCACAAGACACATGGAACTTGGGACCTAACTCTGAACTTGGACGGAACGGGCACAGTCTTAGTGGTCTGCAATTTGACAATCAAAGTGGGCCAGGGATGGCCATAACAGCAGCAGTACAAGAGGCAGTGCTGCGGGAGCAGGTTTGTTTTGCTTCCTGTCTGCACAGGCTTCAATTCATTCCACTGGAATTCAGTTGTGGGTGCATGTTCAGTTCTAGAATGTGCCATTTGTTTATAGCTTAAACCTGTTTTGGGTTGCAACTGACAAGGCTTGTTGGCATATCCAGGAAGCTAGTGCTCATGAGATCATTGCTCAGCAGAGGTACGTTCCTCAGGTCTTGCTGCTGTGACAGTCCTTGGCCTTCCACCTTGGATGAACTTCTATTATCTGTGAGGGAATTATGTACGGAAGTGTTGAATATTTGCACTGTCCTATGGCTGTGCTCATTTTGGCTCTCATGCTATGGGGGTTGACACCATCATTACTGGATCAGTGTGTAATGTGGGCCAAATTTTTGACTTGATTGGTGTCTGTGTGAGGAAGCAGGCAAGAGAAAAGGCCATTTCACACAATGGAGATGAGTGAACAAGATATAATGTCTGCCCGCCACGACCCAGGTGCTCTGAAGGTGATGCACATTTGTGTTTTGCATCCTTCATGTGTTTGTAGGCTTATGTGGGTGGTGTTGGAAAAGTCATTGCCAAGCTCTCTCGTTCCTCTGAGGCACACAGCAATCAAGGGAATTGGAGGAATTTGGCATTCCTTGAGTGATGATGCTTTAAAGACTTCACCTCTTTTTCTCATGCTAAGCAATGGAGAATGCAAATGTTAGATACTTGTGTAATTGAGAAGCATTGTCTACAAAGGTTGGGGGTGATGATGCACCCACCACCCATGACCTTTCCATTTGCTATTTGTATCAACAGATTTAGTCACAATCAAGTGAGCTCGCACATGCGCATGTGCTGCTCACACCCCAATCCTGCCAAATCAGTAGCATTTTGTTTCTTTTCCATTGGGTTGACCTGGTTCACTTTCTCAGTAAGTTGTAGGAAGTTGTGATTTGTGGGGAAGAGGTTGCAGTTTGTGAAGTGTTGCACAACTTGTGGATGCAGGAGAAACTTGTGAAGATGACCTCTGATTATCGCATGGATATGGCTAATAAGCGGGGAAGGCCTGTCCAACATGAACAAGGTGGTGACAGTTGTTGGGTCATTGTGGGGGCTTTGATGTACTAATGATTGGATGTGTCCACTTACATTGAGTTCACTTGCACTGTGTTGTGAGCACTAACTGTAACGGTTTCTGTCTTTTCTGTTGCCAGGCAGAGGGAGAGCATTTTGTTTTGGTTCCAATTAGTTTTCTATTCACAAATAACCCTCTGGTCAGTAATGGGTGTGCATGACATCCAGAAAAGCAGATGTAAAAGAAACAGAACATTGAGGTTCCAGGTCTGATGTAGACTTTTGTTTCCTGTATTTTGTTTGTCATTGCAGAGAATGTCGAAATTGGTAATGGCTATGGAGTACCTGGGGGACGTGCTTTCTTCAGTGGCCCTCGGCCTCCAATGTTCACTCTACCTGCAGCTCACATGTACAAACAGGAAAACAATTTTTCTCCGTCAAATTCCATGGTAGAAGGAGTTGCCTCTGGTCGTACACAAGGCTCAGTTGACCCTGCCCAAGGACTGCAACGCCCTCTGGATGGATCAGGTGCCAAAGCTCCAAGTGAGGGGAAAATTGTTGAACAGAGAGTGTTAGGAAGGAGGGAAGTTGATATGAACGAGGTAGGTGTGCTAGGAGAGAAAGGGGATCTTCCAGATTACCTTAGAGAAAAGCTGAAGGCACGGGGGATTTTGAAGGATGAAAGCATTGGGGACACCACAGCTTTGGTAGGTTGAATACTTTGCATGATGTTTTTTTCCTCTTCACTTACTCTCACTCAGTTGCAAGTTGTTGTTCCAACAGATGTCTTGAGATTGGTCTTTTACCCATTTTTCTGTTTCTTTTAACATTTCTTTTTGCAGGGTTCTTCCGAAAGAGGACAAGCAGATTTCTTACCTCCGGGCTGGGTAAGGAATGAACTTCTGCTGTCAGTTACAAATTGAAAACTTGTGTTGGGTATACCATTTCTTTTGTGAATCTCTGCATTCTGTGCCCCTGTATCTTCACAGGTGGGAGATGTTTGAGTGAGGTTTAGCTAAGTGCGGTGAGTCACAATGACCTAATGTTTCAGGGTCAAGAATCAGGTGTTGATGAAGGTAACCCAAATATTTACATTTCTGCCAGGTGGAGGGAAAGGATCCAGAAAGTGGCCATGTGTATTTCTATAACCAGACAACGGGTAAGAGTCAATGGGATCGCCCAACAGTGCAAGCATTGCTTCCACCTCCCTCAGCTCCAGTTCTACGAAATCTGCCGCCTGGTTGGGAGGAGACAACCGATCCTGGCTCTGGTATGTGAATCATGCAAATCAAGCTCCAGTTTCTTTATTTGGCCTCATGTGTACACTACACTCCACAAATGGTTCACATTGGAAAGCAGGGAAAGTCTGAGCAGTTGCGAAAACACTAAACTCTAACTTCCATTCTGTGTGCTTCTAATTTGATTTCATAGTACTTGAGTATTACCTGTTAATACAAGGTGTTTTATTCTGGCAGGGCAGAAGTATTACTATAATACAGAAACCAGTGAAACAAGTTGGGAGCGGCCCAAAGCTTTAAACCCAACATCAGCAGCAGCATCGGATGAGAAATCTGAGCTCTCAAGGTCAGCAGGGAATGGTGAGCTCGCTTCTTCACCTGCAGGAAATGGGCCAAAGTTCAAGAAATGTGCAGGATGTGGAGGCTGGGGTCGAGGACTTGTACAGGCCTGGAACTACTGTAATCACTGCACAAGGTAATGATAATCTAGCTCTAATCAGTAGTTTCACAATTAAGACCAGCATTATGCCATAACTACTGCAGTTTTGTAGCTGTATGAGGAGTCTTTTTAAACATTTTTTCCTGCTGCATGATCGATCTTAACACTGGTCCACAATTTCAAAAGTGTTTTCTAGAAAGTACATCTGGAGGTCAGTGAAGTAAACAGCCACACTGAGAACAGCTTGCTTGATTTGTGTGGGACAGAGTGTTGAACATAAAAGTACCCCCTCAAAACATTTCATCGGGAGCTAAGCGTGCTGCAGCAGCAGCAGCCATAATTGCATCAGATGAGACAGCAGAGGCAGCACCAGAGTTCAAGCACAAGTGGCAGGCAGACATTGCTGCAGCAGTGGGAGGAGGAGACATGGCAAAGAAGGATTTCAAACCAAAGTAAGAATGCTTGAAAATGTGAAAAATAATTTACATTTATTTGACAGCACATGGTTTTTCCACTCTAGAGCTGACTGTTTATGTTTTTCCACTCTGAAGCAAATCTTCGTGCTCACAAAATTGACAGTTAGGTGGTGTGCCTTTACATGTAGATCGAGTCTAAAACCACCCATGTTCAAGGTGAACAAGAAAGATCAGAGGAAGCGAGGGCCTTCAGTCACTGATGGGCTTGATCCAATGGATCCCAGCTCTTATTCTGATGCTCCACGTGGTGGATGGTACTCCTTGTCCACAGAGCTCACAAACCCCCATTTAAAACTGTCATTAGGATGACTTCTTATTGCTGTCAAAGTGGCCACACAGTATTCAAGTTTCTCACTTTATGGCAGAATGTAAATGCTTTTAACTTGGGCCTTTGGCTTCTAGATGCTTTGCTTGGATAGCAGCAAGCAAATGTGAGATGAAGCTTATCTTTACAAGCTTGTTGCAGGTTCTCTGAATGAGCTTACTATTTGATTGAACTTTTTTTTTGATTTGCTATGCCTCTTTTGTGCTAGCTCACATCACAACTGAGTCTACCCCTTGCTTGGGAAATGCAACAGAAGCGCAGAAACTCAGATATTTGGAGGATTGTTTGTCCTATGCCTTGATCAGACTATTTTCATACATATCTGCCACCCAATGTGAGCAGTTGATGGACTCAGTCACGAGTGTTGGCAGCCAGTTACTGCCATGCATGATAAGGTTACAGTCTGATACTTTGTGAGTGAAATTCATAAGGTTATGACTGCATTTGTTTTCTCATCAGTTTTGGCTCAATCTGACACATCATTTATTTCAGTACCTTAAATGGTTTTGTCAAGTTTGTCTCTCTGTGCCTTCAGTTAGTCTATGTTTAGCTTCAGGTCCTCACCTTGCACTTGTGAACTTACGGGTGGGCCTCCTGGGTGTTTGCTGTGATCTCAGGGGTGTTGGACTCAAGGGCCAGCAACCTAGGGCAGCTGATACCACTGCTTCTGTAAGGCTCATTTAAAACCCATCTCCCTCACTTGCCTGCTTTGATAATATTGCTTTTGTTGGTTCATAGTAGATGACAAGTCCTGAGCCATGGAGACTGAGCTGAAGTGTGCAAACTACACGTGTCCTTTGGTTGACTACTTACCTGCTGAAAGATGTGCTGATGCCAGAGTAGGGAAAGTTGAAGGTGTGGGCATACTGTGTTTCAATGCTTGGTTTTTTTTGTTTCCTGCAACTTTCCAGGGCCCTCTGTTCCAACAACGCCCCTACCCGTCGCCTGGGGCAGTACTCCGCAGGAATGCCGAACTGGCAGGACAGCAAGGCAAGCCAACAGGCCCCAACTATGCTGTAATCCAGAAAAGAGGAGATGGGAGTGATGGACTCGGAGATGCAGACTAAAGTACTTGAGCAAGGTGAGGTTAGTAACAATGCTAGTTCTAATCTATGAGTCTAATCAGCAAGCTGGTGTTTTGATCTGCATTCTCCATCCTATGTCTAATGCTCTAAATTGCAGGTATGACCTCTTCTTCTCTCCATGTCAAATTGCAAATAAGAGTTGTGAGTTGCATGTGTATGCTGGGACTATGCTCTATGGTGTATTTCTTTTGTCATGGTGTGAGCACCACAAGCCAAGTAGGAGGAAAGGGGATATGGGGGGAAGGTTGGGGGGTAAGGGTTGCTAGAGCATAACTTGCTGAGTTTGTTGTACACATACCACAGTTGTGCACTTCAATGATGCCATCTGAACTTGCATGTTCAATCAATTAGATCTTTCATGGGTTTTCCATTCATGTCCAGTGGAATCAACTAGGAGATGTTGATTTCTTGAACATTGTAGATTCTAGGTTGATCAGATTTGTTACATAGTGATTGATGTTATGGTGATGTTCAGTGATCAATTGATTTTTATGTAGCATAAAATGGGAGTTAGTTTTTTCTCTATTGCCCCATGCCTGACTTCAACCCTAAACCCATCCCAAACCCTAAATGCTTAAACCCTCCAAACGAATATGTAAATATTCATTGCTCTCATTTTAGTGTGTTTCAAAAGCTGAGTAATCCACAGCATTGTCAGAAACTGATGAAGTCAATGGGGATGTTGTGGTAGTTGGCCAATACCATACATGTATGACCATTGTTGCTGTTCAAATTGCTCCCTCACATTTCTTTTTTAAAGGTCTCATTTTTTAATTTTTTCTTTAGGGTTGGGGTTCTTGCTTTTTGGTTTCTGGTATGTTTTCAGATCTAGATTAACCATAATCTTATTATCACGTGTTTCTCTCATCTCTTCTCAGTTTGGACGTAGATTGTAAGTATTGAGAAATTCTCAGTACTTGTGAAGCTATGTGTTTTTGAGGCCAATTTATCTGTATCTCTTTCAGGCATTGAACTTAATATTGTTAATTTGAAATGAGGCCTCGGTTTTTGTGTTACGGTCTGCTGAGATAAAGCAGGTGGTTTGTTGAATAGGAGTCATAGATTGAACTTGCAAGGTTTGCATTGGTTGGGGTTTCTTTGCACCATGTGAAAATCCAACCACTTGCAAGGACAGGTTTGCTCATCTAAGTGAACTCGCAACTAAGTAGGCAATCTGCTTATACACAAAGCCCAGGTAGAATTGTTTTTGTGTTAATGGGGGGATCGTTTCATTTCTCGGGCAGGCTATTTCATTGTACAGTGTGATCTTCTGTTTTTAGGTTCCGTTCTTCCATTTGTATTGGTGTTGATGCATCTTGTGTGTGAACTTGCTGAAATTGGGTCCGTTTGAGGCAGAAAGAAAGTTTCCACCTGTGTCTTTTTACATGGGGTAATGTCCTCAGATGAGGGCATTACCCTACATGACTCATTTGCCAGGTCTTATGACTGCAGACAGTTCCATAGCTGATGAACTACTCTAGTATGTAGTGATGTGTCATGATCCTGCCTGACAAATTTATAAGATGGGTGCTGTGCAAGGGCACTAAGCTGGCATGGTCTAGTATCCTGAATGGCTTCATGAGCAATTTCGCAGTGTATCTCAGAGAAATTTCTTAGTGTATTTAAAGGGTGCACCTTACTACCAAACATATCCCTCCTAGATAAGAGGTAGGATCTTTATGCGGATGATTTATGAGGGTGAGGGACCACAAGTGTTTTGCATTAGTACACTATACTCCCAACACATTTTATTTTTCTTGGAGAGGTTAGAATATGCGGTAAAACACATCCCATAAGATGCATTTCCTGGCATAGAGTTCTATAGTAGGTCATAACCTAGCACAAATCGGTCATTATGTAGTAGCATAAGTAAAGTAGGAATTTTCAAAATTCATAGCAACACCAAATCCTAGATCCAACAGTCTCGACACATGATATCCATATCTACATAGGTGCCCAAATAAAGAGATGTTCCTGTTGTTAACTCTACTCCTCCTTCATTGTTTACAATAGCTCTTTCAGATTTCTCCAAATGTCTCCTAAGATATCAACAATCTTGTGGCCTACAAATAGGGCCTACAAAATAGGGACTTGTGACCATCACTCTGGGATTGTTCCACATCTCTAATTGCCCCACAAAGAAATATGGAGGTGGTGGTGGTGGAAGACAGATTGCACTTGGCTTAGACACTCAAGAAGGAATTGCATTTAGATCCACTTGGGATCCTCTTGAATTGCGGTACAAGTAGAAGACATCTTACACTGACCATTTAAGTGAGAGAGGGAGCTTACACTTACAAAAGGCATAATGTACCAAACCTTGAGTAATATTGGATTTGCTTAACACTAGTCAAGTCCATTGAGTCAACAAGTTGGTATTTGTTACCATGGTATTGGAATTGGGGTGTGCCTAGTAGTTGTCACTACAATAGGAGCCATTGGCCAAGGTGTATCATCCAATGTTGGGCACCCAATTTTTGTAAGCCCTTGCACATTACATAAAACCACCACAAAAGCCCTAAGATTTTGGTTCATCATAAAGCCCTGAATTCAAGTGTGTCACAAACCTTAAGGAATTTTTTGTACTCCCCCATTTTCAAACTAAACATCCAACTTCATTATCAAGACTAATGTTGCTTGCCAATCATTTACAAAATCAATTAATTCCAAACAACCAATGCATGGGTGAAAAGGTGAGTTTTTATCAACAAATATATCAACTAGTTCAAATGGTCAACTTGAAGACATTTTTGAAGTGTAGTCAATAGCCTAGGAATAGAAAAAAAATCACTTTATTACAATTTGGCTAGTTGGAACATCAAAAAATTGTCTTGCCAAAATTGCAACTATAAAAAAATTTGTACTTAATGAATTTTGGCAACTATTTTTTTTCTGGGTTTGTGAGCGGCATATCATTGTTCCAAGATGCTTTCACACTTTGGTTTGTTGTTGCTTTGTATTAGAGTTAGCAAGTTGTAGCAAAATTGAATGTCTTCTCTAAGGACCTAGGGTGTATTTGAAGTAGTGATGAAAGTGCAATCACCAATTGTCATTAATTGTGTTTTAAATCAAAGTTGTGGTCACTAGCTCCTTGGAGATGCTTATTTCTAAATATTGGGATCTTTGTGAGGAAATGTCCAACTAAATTATCCTTGGTGGCTCAGCTGATCCAAAGGTTAAATTTTTAATAAGAAATTGGGAAAGTTGATGATTTGCATGAATTGCCAAGTGCTAGGAGTCCTCTTGCCTTTCACATAATTGCATATTCTAATGTTACAAATGTTAAAAAACCTTCATGAACAAATTCAATCAACTTGGATGACATAAATGAGCTCAATATTTTTAGTATGGATTTATAGACCTTGATTTATTCTAAGCATGGGATAATTCTAACATTTAAAAACAATTTAAATGGATTTTGGGTTTTTTTACCTTGGTAGCAATGTGGTTGTTGGTTCACCCAAAACTTCCTAGGCCATTAAGTACAACAAAAGAAACCTTTTCCATAGAGCCATGACCTCAAAAGCTTAAGCTTCTCCCCATCACCATGAGTTCAAAAACCCTTTCATGTCAAATATTACCATTGTTCTTCTTTTTTTCCCATTTTTTTCCCACCCACTACTTCAAAGTAATGGGAATGTTGGGGAACTTGTTTATGAACATGAGAAGGATCCATTTGAAATGTGGTTCAATGTTGTATGAAATGTTTGCATTGCTTTTGTTTTAGATTTTACCTAGATGTGGCAATCAATTTGAGTAATGAAATTGAGTTTGTTGTTTAGTTTTGGAGTTTGGATTAAGTATAATGATAAGATCATGTATGATATAGATATAAGGTGAAACACACTAGGATGGAACAAAAATGACACATCATGAAAAAGTTACAAAGGATTTTTGGTCAATTTTAGATTGTTGAAAGGAAATGGATGACAACGATAAATCAATGCACATTCATCATAAATTAGTTTGGGCAACTTTATTGTATATGTTAATTTATTGATTCATTAAAAATTAAGCACCAAATGTTATAATCACAAAAAATAAAGGACTTTTTTATGAACTCACCTTCTTTAGGTGAAAATATGGTTGAAACCAAAAGAGAAAACACATTTGATCCAATATTTTGTTGCATTCATATATCTATTATATACCCATAAATTGTTTTCTTTATTTTCTATAAACACATCTTGTGTTGCATTTTATGAGTCCATTTGGTGCATTTTGGAAACTACATCAAGTACTTATTAAAATCATTTATGAATTTGATTTTTAAAAAAAATACCATTATTTTTTTACATTGTGTTTTGATGCCTAAAATCATTGTTGATATGAGTTCCATTCTATCATTTGCCCACATAAATTGGAATGAAAATTTGAAATTTGACAAAATGGATTTTGTAATGTCCTTTTTGATCCACTCTAGTATGTTTGCACCTTTTAAGAATTATGATTCCAAAACAAAAGACTTGTTAAAATCAATCTCAACTTGAGTTGTCAGTAAGTGCATCTATAACAATTCCATGAGTATTTTGGTGACTTATAAAGGCAACCATCAATTTTAACACATGACTTTGTTGGATTAAATCACTACTATTTGAGGCCCTTCCTAATAATTTCTTCACAAAGTGTTTTGGCTTTGGATATCCTAATTAGTTAAACATTGCATTAGAAAGTGAAGTCTAACCTCCAATACCAATTTTTTTATTATCATAGGTCAATGCATTATCGAAATCCCTTATGCCTTTATCATCATCTCTCCTATTGGTCTTTCTAGGTAGAGGTTGTGGGATGGAAATTGTAACACAATGTTTTTCTAGAGTAAGGTTTATTTTTCATGACCAATGACGCCCATTTTAAGCTCTTTCTCCCCATCAATTGTTGTTCCCATGCAAGTAGCCATGTCAACTACATCAACATCCCACGTTCATGTGTAACCAAGGGGAACATGAAAGTGTATAAACCCTAAGATCAGGAAAGGCACATCACAAGAGCCCCATCAAATAGCATATTTGAATTTGATCCACATTGCTCAATTAAATAACTGCAACATTTGCAAGTTATGAAAGATCCCCCTATTTCTTGAGGAGGCTTCCCTACTTCCACATGGGCTTTTTATTGTACACCATCTTCATGAATCTTCCAAGAGAGTTTGAAGGTGTGGTGACCACATTAACCCCTAAGAGCCTAAGTTCAATTTACAACCAATTTACTTATATTTGAGGTTTTAATCAAATATTTGTTCCAACATACTCATCCATGATTCAAATTCCAAATTTAATTGTTACATTGAAACTTTACACTCATAGTTCTTTGACAAAGAATTCATTCAAAATCAAGCAAAGGATGAGGCGATAGTAAAACTAGATTGAGTTTGTGTCATTTCATGCAAGTGTTGCCCAAGGTTGAATTTGAAGCTACATAGGTCAAAACAAACTTTTGATGTGAATTGTGAACTAATGCATACATCATAATATGGCCCTCATCATGAGCAAGCTAACTACCCATGAAAAACAATTGAAGCCAAAATGTGATGTTTCAACTAAGATACAAACTTTGCAAGTTTTGGAATGAGAGATGAATGTGAGGACCCTTGAAAATGGGCAACAACTTTAAAAAGATCTCACTATTAGAACTCATTGGTCAAATCATTTAATGAGTTTCCACGGTCAGCCCAAGAAAATAGGAAAACTTATTGGGGGTGGGGTCCATGCTCTTGGATAGCATCTCTCACACTTGCAAATTTCATTGCATGACTCTTTCAAATCTCCATGGATGGGCTCAATTAGCACATCAGTGCAAAGATATTGTTGTTGTGCAACCAACCCAATTATTTGTTATTTAGAGGCATTTAATTTATTTATAAAAAAATCAGATTGGTCATTTAGGTGTTTAGGATTTAATATAAATTCTGCAACTCTAGATCAATTCTGCAAGTCAAAACTAACCTTGCATCCCTAAGAGAACACATGATTATTGGTTTTGGGGCCAAGTTGGAAGAAGGTGCTAGTGGAACCACCTCCCAATGCTTCTAGGAATAGGACAAAAGCTTGAAGATGTACACATGATGAACATGGTGGCAATGGACAATAAACGAAAGTTCATCCAGATATTGATGAATGATATGGATTGTGATATAAGAATATTACAAGAATGAGTAATCTGTCTAAATAATTAATATTACAACAATAGATTTTATACTTAAAAGTTCTAAATTTCTCCAAATGCTTGTAAACAATTTGACAACCTATTCTTTGAACCAAAATAAAGATATATCAAAATTTCATATTCTCTTGATTTTTATTTTTATTTTTGCTTTTAAAGATGATGGATGAAAGGTGAATTTAATTTCAACTCGTCACACAAGTCCTGGTGATTTTTTTGTGGTATTTTTTTTCAATTTTGTGAAAAATATTTTTGAAATATATATTCTGTCACAAATTCCCTATTTTTTGGGGGAAAAATCGCCAAATGTTTTTTTAATCCAAAAAATTGCCACTATTGTGTAGATATTTTAGGGTGCTTAAAATTGTATACTTTCATCTTTTGAATCTCATCAAATTTTGCAAAATATACTTGTGTATGATTGCCACTTCAACAACATCACAAAATTGAAAAGAAAACACTCCATGTGACAATTATCAAATTCTAGTTATGATGATTACATTGGAACTAGTTTTAGGTGGGACAACTATAGGGTTTCATATTATTTCATCCTACCAATTAAATTCTAGTTTGGAATCTCTTTGAATGGAATGAAAAGGTGTCTTTTCAAATCTACGTCTTTTTCAAGCCCACAATTCTCTACATCAATTTGTGTCCCATTTTGAATTTGGTTCATTTGAATATGAACTCAATTGAATTTGGATTAAATTAGATTTGAATTCCATTCAAGTTGTATGCAATGTTGTTCAATATTTTCATTCAAATGAAATTTTATTTCTAGTTTTGTTTTTCATCATTTAATCATCACTAGCAATGCATAAAACCATGGAGCTTAAGTTTTATTATGGATAATATGGAATGAAATGTGCATGTTAATCTGCCTTATCATATCTATGTAGTTGGTCGGGTGCAAGTATAGAGATAAAAGCCAAAAATCATGTTGGATAGTGGTGAAAATTGTGATTTTTTTAATATATTTTTTTCTTGACAATTTAAAGTTATGTTAATCATTCCAAGTTGTGTTAAATGATTAATATAATGTTGAGGAATTAAAATTTAAAAATCCTTAAATTAAATTTTGTGTTTTGCTTTCACACAAGGACGTTTGAACTTGAATAAGTGTTGTGTCAAATTGTGGTTAATTTTACAAAGGATTAAATAAAGAATTATTATAATAACATAATTTTGATGGTAAAAAAAATTTAGATGATAATAACCTACCAGTCAAGTTAAAACAATATTCAAAATTAAAAAAGATCTGAAATTATAAAATTTTAAAAATTCAAAGTATTTCTCAAAATTTCAAGAGTCTTTTATCACATGTAAATAGGTTGTAATCTGTATGACATACAAAACAAAGCTGTAGTTTAATAACAAATTGCAAAAGATTTCATTTAAAAACCTAAAATAATTAGCATATTTTGATATGATTCAAAATTATAATAAATTTTCAAGATGAAATGGTGAATCTAACAAAATTTACACATTTTGAAAATTTCATATTTATTCAACAATGATTAATATGAAACATGTGATCTATTTGGGCAACTATATATATTTTTAATAACAAGTTACAAAAGATTTCATTCAAAAATTATTTCATATGAAAAAATGAAAAAGGACTAAAAGAAGACTTGCAGTCCTTTTGTGAAGTAATCGTGTTGACTCCTACATACTTGCACCTGGCTAGGGCAAAGGAATGAGGTAGTTAGGCCTAAAAAACGTAAGTTTGGATAGCATAGATATATATTTTTTATTTATATAGATTAGTTCAAAATTTGGTATCCCTAATGATTTGTTGCGTCATACCCATTAAGGATTACTTACATAGTGGTGTGAATCTTGTGGGTTTTAGTCATGCTAGGGCTCATATATGATTCAACAATTGGAGTATAAGGTGAAGCTTGGAGAGGATGGATACATTAGATGCCCATATGAATTCCAAACTCATGCACTTTATTGAAAGCATTACTAGCATGGGTGACCTTGTAAATTGCCATTACAAAAATGCCCACCACCCAGGGATTTTTTTTTTGCAATTTTGTGATGTAGCTGAAGTGGCAATCATCCATAAGATGATGTAGCCATAATTGGCTACAGAATGGATATGAAAGTAAAAATAAATCAGATTTTTTCTTTATTCTTGGCTACCTCCTGGAACTTATCATAAAAATCTGGTGATTTGAATTATTATTATTATTATTATTGAAATCTAGCAAATTTGAGCCATTTTTTCCATGGAAAACCCTATGCATAGATCAAAATCATATTTTTAAAGTCAAAATTTGGCAAAGTTTCACCCCAAAAAAAAAAAAAAAACAAAACACTGCCACCACCCATTAGGTGGTTGCATTTTTTTTTCTCTGAACTCTTAAATAAAATATCTTATTCACATATGTCATTAACCTCTCTCTATTCAAACCTTACTTAGAAATCTTATTCACTCTTCACATCCATGAATGGGGTTACAAAACGAACCATGAGATTGACGGGCAGGGTGAAGCAACACCCGCGTTGGTACCTTCACATTTTAGAGCGAGGTCCCTTAGTTGACATATTAGAGTTATTCTTCAAGTAAGAATGACACCATGCAAATTTCAAAAATGACAAAACTTAAGTACCTATAAAAAAAATTCAGATCAAAATGTTATTCTTGGAATAAGAATGAAACCTTTGCAATTTTTTCAAGAATGACAAATGTCAAGAAGCTTGAAAATAAGTAACAACTTCAAAGAGAAGTCAAGTTAATCCTAATGCTAGAGCTCCTCCTCCTCGGTCAGGCTCATGTAAGAGTTTTCAGAGTTAGGACCCAACTTCCCACTTGCAATCCCCACATGATTCAACATCATGGCACAATATTAGACTCAAATGTGCTAATAATTACTTGTTGCTGTAGGTTTCAGGAAACAGATAACCATTGGTTTGAAGTAAAAGTGAAGATGCACAATGAGTGGGGTTCAAAGCAAACAGCAGCGATTCAAAACTTCTTTGGCCAGAAACTTTCGGCTGATTCACAGTTGTTCAAGAACCTCAATGTAGTAGGGCAAGTAGAGGGAATAAAATTACAGAGCAAACACTCTTCCACAAGTTGATTGAACCCGGAACTTTATGGCTATATCACAATATTTAAGAGTCATCTTTGATTCCAAATCTCCAACCAAAGATGCTACATAATATGTGAACCAAACCAAAACCCTTATTGCAGTTCTGTATCCATACTATGACACTGGATTGAGTAAGAGTCAATATCATAAGCTGAAGCAACCACTCCCAAACATTTCCACTCATAGTTACAATACAAAACACACCTAACCTACAAAGGCCTTTTTGCCAGAGCTAAATGCACCATTTTTCTGTGAGGCACAAATCACCAAAAATATCAAAAAAACTCCCACAATTGAGAAGCCAAGATTTGACAGTTGATCAGGTGTCATGCAAAAGAAGACACAGTTGTAGTCCAGGAGTTTGATCTAGAATAGTCATCATACTTCCAGTGACCAGGGTGCCCATCATTAGCTCTTCATTGCAAAAACTTAGGGGGCTCCTGCACCTGCAAACTTGGTGAACATCTTTGAAATAACTGGTGCCACTTTAGGGTTTCCCTGATGCTTTGCCAGATTGCTTGGATTCTTCATAACTACACCCAAACCAGAAAGAGGAAGAAAGTTAGGACAAATTCAATGAGATATGATGGATAAGACATCTCAAAACATTATAGCAAATGTGACTTTATAATTAATCACTGTGACCAGTAATTCAAACATCCACTGTCAAAATCCACAAATTCAATGACTAGGTACCCCACACTTGCTGGTGATATCACCCTGAAATTCATGACCTCCATCTCTGAATACTTTTGGTGAACTCTTCTGAGTCAAATATGACAGAAGCAGTTGCCCAACCTACAGTTATAAATGTGGTTTCTGTTCATGCACTACATGCCCAGTTCTCAAGAGTAAGAACATCTTCACAAGCACTGAGAAATTCTCAATACTGAAAAGAGTATTAATCTGACAGAAGGTTATGGAGACTTCAAATCTGACAGCATAACAGCAAGCAATCAGCAAGCACAAGAAAACTGAAAATCCCCACAGCCCCCTCAAACAAAAGAGAAAACAAGACCACAGTACAGAATTCAAAAATGGCTTGAACAATAGTGACCATAAAGATTGAGTGACTCCAATGCCTTAATGGAATGAACAATTTTGTATTTTCTAGAAAGGGAGGTGAGCTAAAACAAATAATTGTTGAGCTGCAAGGATGCAAGGGTCAATTCTGGAGAATCCCGCTCAGATTTTCACACTGCTTCTTGTCTTTCATTTGCAAAAACAGCTATCTGGTAGTCCAGCTCTCATAATGTCAAGCAATTTATTGACACTAAAAGCAGAGAGACATGCTTGAATTTGAGTAAAATCTAGTACCACTACAACCCATGTATACAAACAGACAGATAAGATGCACATACCATCTTGAAGGGCTGCCATTACTTCAGGGTCTTGGAAGGCGGCCATCAGCTCTGGATCCTGTTCTCAAAACAGCAAAGCATGCAATTAAAGAGCATTAAAGTCTTTGAAGAAAACAAGAGGTTGTGACTGGGTTTCAGTCGGTCACATGTTGCAATAACTGAGAAGCCACTGAACACTTAAACTAACTTTCACTATTCTTGAAAAGGCGCATGGGGTCAAGCTACAAATCTAGGCTTAGTAAATGCAAAAGTATATTCACATGGATTTGCTGAGACAAGAGTTATGGAGCACTATTTACACACTCTATTATGCAAGTAACAGTTCAAGATCTAGTCACCAAAGTGGCCTTCAACCTGGCCAGCTGGCTTTGGTGAATGCCATAGCCCTCATTCAATAGTCGCATGCTTGCAAAAAAGAAAATCAGTGGACTGTGGTTGATCCTTACACTCAGAATCTTGCTCATGTCGATACCACCAGGTGCACCAGGAGTGCCACCAGACCCACTTCCCATACCAGCTGGTGTACCACCTGGAAAATTGCCCTTTCCACCTGGCATACCTCCTGGGAAACCACGCATTCCAGCTGGCATGCTTCCAGGAAATCCAGGCATACCACCAGGTCTTGCAGCTCGTGGAGGTGCAGATTTTTCTTGTTCTTTCTTCACCTGTTCATTTGCAGCCTATACACACACAAAACAGCCAAATTCATGGATGCAACATTATTTCTCTGCACGTATTAAATATTGATATGCTTTCTGAAACAGCTGAAACATAAACCATCTCTCAAGTGAAGACTAAAATCCTCAGTAAAGATCTAAAAATTATATGAAAGCAATCTGCAACCCTCTTAAGTAAAATTCTGCAACACCTGGACTTCAGAAATAGTGTACCTCCTTCTCACGTGCAATTCTCCTCTCATCCCTCTCCTTCCGCAAGCGCTCGTATTTTCTGCGATGTTCTTCAATCTTGTGCACATTGGGTTCCACCTACAGTAGCAAACACATACTCAATACCCATATCCACACTATTATGCTTTATAGCTGCATGTAAAGTCTGGATTTTGGCCTTTTGGTTGTAACCTCTGTTCCTCAGTTAAAAGTCCTTTCCTTGCCAGCAAAGTGCAAAACGTAGGCACATAACTATGGAGCAAAATCTCTATGTCATGTCTGTCATACATTGATGGCCAGGAAACTAAAACAGCTAGCTCCAGCCAGCAACTATGACTAATTTCCTGAAATACAACTATCATTGTAACCATTTTCCAGAAAGGGATAAAGCCATAACGCACATTGATGAACTGTAATAACATGCAAAATTGATACCTGTAACACTAACAGAAGAATTGTTTACAACAATGTAACACGTGGAACTTTGATCACCTTTTTTAGAACAGCAGCAATCTCCTCATCATAGTCAAGACGGGATGCCAAATGAAGATCCTTGGCAGATTCTTCCCACTCTCCCAATAGAGCATTTGCCTCTCCTCTCCATTTGTAGCCCTTTGCCAAGTCTGGGTTTATCTACAGATTCCACAGAGATAGCACCAAATTAACTCAGGTTCTCTGTCTAGAACTCAACTTGCAAACATCAGTGACTGCAGGAAGGGATGTATTGTAGAAACACTCAACAAGTAAACAGGCCCTCTCAGGTGACAGCCAATTGTTACCTTAAGTGCCACTTGTGCATCATGAATTGCAGCGTTTGGCTTTTTCATTTTCACGTACACACCAGCTACTCATAACCAACACACCACCCAACTCATCAGCACTTTTGCTCTTCCAAAAAATTATCAAAAAATGACCATAACATATCCCAACTTCCTTCAAGGAGTATTTCTGAGTTGAAAGTAATTAGTACCGCGGTTGGCAAAGAGAATGGCTGAGGTGGGATTGCATGAAATTGCCTCTGAAAAGTACTGAAGTGCTTCCTCCAGCTTCCCTGTTACAAATGATTCACATATGCATGTTCTGAATGAGTTTCCTGAGCATCCCAGAACCAACTTATGGGACACCTTAGTGTATCTTGTCAACTCACATTCTTTTGGAAGATAGTTGAGCACATTTGAATTACATCCTCAGGTTCTCCCATCCAGTTGCTAACATAAAAGTCAGGCATCCATAGTAATCTGGTTCTAGATGCTTTGGAGAAGCAGAGAAAGAATCAACAGTTGTCCTCCTACCTTCAGCCAAGGCTTCCATGGCTTTGCCCTTTGCAACTTGTGCGTTCTCTCGATTTTCGTCTGTCACCTCCGATGTCAGATCATCTACCTATCACATTCATCATCCTTCATCGTTTATTATAAGAAGATGGACGAGTATCTGCTCACAAAAATGACAGCCATTTCACCTATGCTGCTCTCCTTCCTATCTGTTGTTTTGAGAAATCAGCAAATAAAAACTTCAAAAACTATTTGAGCATCAAAACTTGAGGGGATCTACCCCTTTAGAGGCAACCGGAAAAAACAATACAAGGTGGCTTTGAAACATGTTCTTCTGGTGCAGTGATGTCCTCATGGATGATTTCCATGTTCCTCATGTGATGGGCTTGTGTCTTGCAAACATATTTCAGGGTTGTGTCTATTAACAGTGGGGATCAACCCACATGGCTCACTCAAGGAGCAACAATGAGGCTCAAGAGCAGATGGACAATGCAGGGTAAATGCTGGAAAAAGTGCTTGCCTTCTGAGGAGGTTCATTGTCAGGGGCCACAACACCCTCAGTGTCCAACTCCACATCTGACTCATCATCGCTTATATTGTCACTCTCAGATGGTTTTGTAGCTGTTGCTTTTTTTGAGCCAGTTTGTTCTTCAAGCTCCGGCATATCATCATCACTGTCATCTACCTGACTCCCACTCCCCATCCATTCATTGACAGGATCAAGGATGCACAAATCTAAACAAAGAGAATCTAAAACATTTGCACATCCCCTCAGATGTCCCCATGCAGAAGAAATTTCTACCAGAAGACAACCACAGTTCCCAATTCCAGATATATATGTACATTAAAAGTGACAAAGTGATGAACAAAGAAAAGCATGAGATGTAGCCTACTGTAGGTGCTGCCTTGGTAGATTCTGTCTTGCCATATGCTGCTGCAGGAACCTTTGCTCCAAGCCTGCTCTTGAACAGAGGAAACAACATCTCATATTTCTGACAATGCAGAGAGAACTCCACAGTAACACTTTCAAGGTAACTGCTGTGTCAGGTCCAGGAGGATGAAACAAAATCGAAAACAACCAGAATCAGTGGCATTACCTTGTGAGTATCACTCACAAAGTATCAGGCCAACCCCTTCATCATGAATATCTTAGGAAAATTTAGAACTTCTCCACATTTACAAATAAACTCAACCTGAATAGAAATCCAATAAACATTCTAGATGTTTCCAATCTGACAGCATATGAGGAAAAAGAGAAGGAAGAAACCCAACTCTAAAGATCAAACAGGAGAAAAAAAAAATTCTCAATGAGCTTTTGTGTGCTTTCTTCGTGGTTTCCTATATGCTTTTGTTTCATCCACTTTCATGGAACCTCTCACTATAGAGACCACAAAAGAAGATTAGAGCTTCTATTTGAGGCCAAGGAAACCAAGAAGGAAAGAGGAATTGAAGGAGAGAAAAAGTGGAAAACCCAAAAAGGAGGAAACAGAAAGGAAAAAAAGAGAGAAAGAAGAACTTCAAGAGTATGATCACTTGTGGACAAAATGGGCGTTGACAAACTCCCACTAAGGATAAGAAGCCCTTGAAATGATCATTTTAAGATTCCCAAGGCAGAAACATTAAACAAAAACCTTTCTTTGCTAAGCAAACCCTAATTCAAAATATTAGAAACTCCAAAGAGTAACCTTTTTTCATCAGCACAACTACTCAAAGTTTGCCCATCTGATCTACAAAGCCTTAAGAATCCATGAAACTGACTACTGAACACTCCAGATTAGGCAGAATCCTATATATTGGAATTGACAAGAGGCATACAAGTCAAGTTGATAAACCTGCATGTTCTGACTGAGAACACTTGGTAAAAAACATGAACATCTAAAAACTTTGGAATTTCAGAATACTGCCAAATCCAAGAAATTGCAAGAGAAGCCATAAGAAGTACAGTTGAGCTCACAAAAAGATACAGTGTGCACAGTGTGCACTTTGCAAATAGACTCATTGTCTACAAACATGAAGTCAGAGAAAACAGGAATATATCATGAGTGGCAGTGACTAGCCACCATTACTCCCCACAAACTTCATCAGCCACAGGTGGTTAGTGTAGATAAGCATATAATGATCTGTTCAAAATAGGCTAAAGGATTCTACAAAAATCCGCATCCTTAGTAACCGTCACATTTCCATAAACAATATAGGAAGGCTCACTCAGGATGTTGGCTAGCACTTGAGATATGAGGAAACAGCATCTGCAAACCCTCAACTATTTGGTAGCAGAAGGAAACTACTTTGCTGCTCAGTGTATAATGCCCTAACTCTGGAAAAGAGGTGTTCCAACAGCATGATGAAAAAGAAAGGGGATCTGAGAGAGTTGGAAAAAAAGAAAAAACAGCCGTGTTTACCATATACAACCTACTGAGACCAGAAGCGAGGTGCGTATTTAAGGAAAAAAGAAAGAAAAGAGAGACCAAACAAACCAGCATTCAAACCGACGTCCATAAAAGGACCTCCTTTTTATTACTCCAAAGAAAATTTGACCAAACCGATGGAAACGGAAGCAAGAAAATATATTCCAGTGTCATAGAATGAGAAAGCAATCGATCCGATTTTTCTATTATAAAATAAAAAAAGCACGGAACTCCTTCATAGTATCACAGCAACGAACGGAGGGGAAGAAGATCTTGAAACCATAACGAGAGCGGTAAAAAGGTAAAAGAGAAACTGACTTCTCCAAGTAGGAACGGAAGAAGGCAAGCGAAGGATCTTGCAGAATGGCCGGATTAGCCTCACATTGCTGCACAAACAGCTTCAACTGTGCCACTTTCGCCGCATCCATACTTTCCCCCCTCCTCCCTCTGAGCTTTACACTTCCTCTCTTCTCTTCTCCTCTCCCGTTTCTACTCTCTGCGGTACGCGTCTTCCCTCTCGCTCTTTCTCTTTCTCTGCAGAGATTGGAGAGTGAGAGAGCCTCGTAGCACGTATCTCTCTGTGTGTCGATGTGCAACCCCCAAACCCTAATCTATGACCGGGTGTGAGCAGTGTTTGTTGTCGGTGCAAACTTACCCGGGGGTTATCAACCGGGTATATGTGTTTCACCTTGTAACAAGGGTGGAGCTCGAGGTATAAGGTGGAAGGCACCCACAATAATGCATTCCCTTGCATAATGGCCAAGGGCTCATGTGCAATTACACAAACTTTTCATGCATAACAATGATAGTTCAAATTAACTTACGAAATTTTTATTTTTTTAATGTTTTCTTACATGAATTTTGTGTTCTAAACTAGCGAGAATTGTGCATTGTGAGGCACTTTGAAAATATATTATGCACATCCATTGAGATTATTATGATAGTTTTGTGATGGATGTTTGGAGAAGGGACTTATATTTTTATTGTGCATGTTGTTGTGTGAGCACTTGATAGATAGCCTATTCTAGGTTGAATTGAAATGTTATATCAATTAGAATATGTTATTGTCTAAACCTAAACCCTAAACCCATAAAATATGTTCCCACGCATGGTTCCAATAGTGCCTCATATGTAGCCCAATCCACTTGCACAATGAACATGTTTTTTCATTGTCATTCAAATTGTTAAACCCAATGAAACTATTCACTTTGCACCCCAATCATTTGCAAGCCATTTGAAAATGAAATTTTCACTATTTGAAACAACTTTCATTACTTGCCTTTTTAACCTAATGGGTGGAAAGAATGTGTGCTAAAAATATATAACACAACCTTCTCCACAAAGTGCACCATAGCATTTCAACAACAATACACAACAAAGTGTTTTGCAACATAAGACATAACAATATGCTTCTTTTTTTCCCTACAGTTGTATTAGATTTAATTTTTAAAAATCATGGATGACATGTTGGTTGGTGGGTTCCTTATGTTCATGTTAGATGAGGGGATTAAGGTGTTTTGGGTCATTCAAAAGGTTGTAAAGAAGGGTTTTTACAAGAAAACTCAATTGAAAGTGAATAAACACAAACACAAAGTTCCTTGTGACCATGTGTGCAAAGAGAAATACTAAGAGTATGACCACAAGCCCCTAAGGGAAAAAAATTGAATCTAGTTCCCAAAGAAACTTCATGCTCAAGTTCCCCAATGACACATAGAGCACATGAAAACAAGTACATGATAAATGGTTGAAGATGAAGAAGAAGTATTAAAAATAAAAAGGGGAGAAGGAGAGACTTGTGCTACACCTTTATAATATATTCACTCATATGAAACTTTTAACAACATTTTTGGTGATTCTATTCAAACTAAAGGTGTTCTAGATGGGGTAGATCAAAGGGTGCACTTGCAACATGAGAAGGTCAATGTCTTGAATGATGATGAAAGATTATCCTTAACATCCCCCTTAATAAAGACCCTACGTGTACATTGAACACACCACAAACCAAAGCATTAGGTTTTAAAATCTTTTACCTAGTTTATTCTAAGTAATTTGTTACAGTTAGTTGCGTTGGATTTGCATTTAGTTAGATTTTAATTAGCTAGATCTTCTACCTAGTTTATTCCAAGTATTTTGTTATAGTTAGTTGCATTGGATTTGTATTTGGTTAGATTCTACTTGAGTTTGGTTTGGATTAGGTTTCAATTGAATTGGAATTTCATTATGGATTTGAATGGGTTTGGATTGGAAATGGAAATAGATTTCAATATTGAAATTGGTTAGGATTGGATTTGGAATTATAAATTTAACATTGAAATTGGTTTGGATTGGGAATTGCGATTGGAATTTGGATCTGAAATTGCATATGGATTTGGACGTGGAATTGGTTTGGATTGGAATCAGAATTGTATATGGATTTGGGATTAGTTTGGAATTACGTATGGATTTGGACATGGAGTTGGAATAAATTGGAATTGTACATGAATTTGATATTAGATTGGATTAGAATTGGAAAATGTAATGGAATTAGATTTTATTCCCTAGAGATTTAGTAAAGTTGAAAGCTTATTATTATGAAACAAAATACAATTTTCTTTTTTGTTGTTGGTCATTTGGGTGTTTAATGACCATTTGTTTAAACAATTTCCTTTTCAACCTCTCTCCCTCAATTTTTGCATGTTTTCCCTTTCTAACAACAAATAGCCTCATATTACCGAATGCCACAAATGGATCAACTATCCAATTAACCTTAGATTTAGTTGCTTCTACTATTCACAATAGTTATGCAACCAACAGCAAGCTACAAATGATTTTCATTGTTATGTCTACTATAGAATCAGAGTGCTTTAAGAATCCACCACTTATTCTTCAAAGCTCCAAAAATGTTTTCAATCCTCACTTTCCTTGAATTCATTGTGATGTCATACCCATTTTTCTCCCCATTCTACTTTGATATCCTTTTTTTTTTTACAAATACAAATGAACAGTATATGCAGACTCAGTCTTTAATTAAATAAGGAATGCACCTCATGCCCTCCACAATTGATTTTTGTAAAATGTCACAATTCCTCAAATCATTATATAAATTGGACATTTTGAACTAAATGTTTAGGTTAACTTGCCTAAACATTCCATGAGATCTTGTTAACATAACAAATCCCCCAAAAACAATAAAATAGTGGATGTTTTCCTTCTTGAAAAATTTACTTATTGCAAAGGTCACTTTGCAACTAAATGGTTTAGTAGAGGAATGCATGTGTCTTGTTCATTGAATAAAAAACAATTGGCAACTCTATAAATGCCTTGAAATAACTAATGACCTTCTCTCACCATGCATGTATATAAGGAATGTTGATGCATTGATTAAATAGTGTTTATTCATCAATAAAAATGTCACAAATGATATCAATGTATTTCCTCGTAATGGAACCTTTGATTTTTATATTATTTGCAATAT
The DNA here is from genome assembly GCA_963921925.1 of Sphagnum tenellum. Taxonomy (NCBI): domain Eukaryota; kingdom Viridiplantae; phylum Streptophyta; class Sphagnopsida; order Sphagnales; family Sphagnaceae; genus Sphagnum; species Sphagnum tenellum. Next base: position 11,564,251 of record OY998150.1, read on the forward strand.
GATGAAAAAGGTACCACATGGAAACCTATAAATCACTAGTGCCACAATGTTTTTGATCTTCAAGTGGGGTCAAACTTAATTGCCACATTTTTATTTCAAATAAATTGTCAACATCCAAAGCAAGTCATCAAATGCTTCAAATGCATTCTATAAATCTTCATACACTATCAATGGTCTATTTATTTTATTGTTTTCCACATAATTTTAATGCACCTATTCACTAAATTTGATTCAAAATGTGTGCAATGCATGATTTTTCCTTGACACAATCAACTACAACAAAGGCACACAAAAAAACCCCATGGAAGGTCAATTCATAAAATCAAAAAACTTCTAGGTCTTTGACTTGTAAATAACACAATTGCCCAATCTCATAATAAGTTTTTTAATATCAACACAATTGTACCATGGAAAGAGGAATCCAAGTTGCAATCTTTAAGGAATCCATGTTTATAGTCTTCATTTATCTGTTTTGTCATTTTAAAATCTTTCTAGTTGAAAGCCTTATGCTCAATGGAAAGAACCACAATCACCATAATTTTCTTATATATAAAAATGTTTTCACATTGTGTAAATTAAACGAAAATGCTTGAATTTAAAAAACCAAACCTAAGAAACTCCAAAGCTAATGAAAAGAAATAGTAGAAAACATGGTAGCATGTGAACCCACTAGAACAAAAGGTGTCCCTATATGCAGAGTGATTTCAGTAGATTTTGAATGAATTCCATTGGTCTTAGTAAATGGGGACTAGTTGGAAAGTAATGAATTCATTGGTATATCGAACAAGGACTAATGAACTACACCCACATTTTGCAGTAGTGACCATTGAGATTTTTTCTTACTTTCATTTGGTCTCTAATTTCCCCTTTCCCCACCCATTTTTTAAAAAACTATTGTATCAATCGCACATTTGAGTTGATGGTCCATTGATGTGCATGAAACATGTTGAATGGTTGGGGTGTATGGACATTAGTGTTTGACATTAATTATGTTAATTAATAATTTTATGGTGTCATAATGGTAATAAATTAATTGACATAAGATCTTCCCATCAACCCACCAATTGAAGTTTGACCATCTCAACTTGACAAGAAAGGTTCCAAGAACATACAAAAAAATCTTAGTCTTTTGTTGCCATGTCATGACAATTTTAATCTTGGTAATTAGGTGGACATAATAAACATAATATGTACGACACATTCACAAAAGTGAGTATGTTTCATTGAAAAGTTATGGTTCTACATGATGTGTGGACAATTTTTGCAATCAACATACTCCAATTTTGGACTATACATGTATGGATAGAAATATTACAACTTTAGATTAATACTTGAAACTTGATAACAATTAATGGCTCAAAGGTGTTAATAGTGTGAAAGGAGATAATTAATGTTAATTTGACTTGAGAACATTGAATATACACAAATGTAGATGCACATCCTTCCTTTGGCTTTCAAAATACACATTTTGATTTTCAACCAATGTGTAGTAACCTTATTATGGGTCCTTGCGTGCTACATAGAAGAAAAAACCAATAGTAATTGTTTTACATACATGTGTGAAGGTTCTTGCTTACATTCACCATGTCTAGTTTATATTTAAATCCACAAATAAGGTCAATCCAAGTAAGCAACAATCAATAATCAATGTTGGTGTTTTAATTGTCAACTAAAGCAATCATTGGCTTTTATGTCATTTCTTTAACATCAAGTTGTTTGTTCTAAAATTTGAACAAATTGTTGCATATCCACACCAAACTAGCAAAAGGTAAAATCAATGGGGAGTGATGGCAACGAATCACATTTGTTCATGAAGGAGAAATTTGACCTTTTTGTGAATGGCATTCACAAGTTTATGATTGCATATCATTATTGTTATGCTTATTTTGGTGTGCATTAAATTGACGTAATCATTATTTAACTAAAATCATTTTTTGAAATTAAATTTTCACTTCACATGACATAATTGTGAATGGGTTGCACCTAAACTTTTACAATTTTGATTGTACATTCTATAAATGTTTTGGGAATTTATGTTTTTGGCTTAGCCCTATTTTAGGGGAATGCATTTCATGTCTTATTGATATATTTATTGATATTTACTATAATACGACAAGTTTTCTTTTGGGGAAATTTGCACAAAGGATGGTCACACATTAGTGCTAACAAGTTTAATCTTCAAAGATTAAATAAATAAATAAATGGAAGGTGGATTACAACATGAACAACGTTTCACCCATTTGTAATTTACATCACATCATTAATTTGTTTTTTAGATGATAACACAATATTACAAATCATGGTTTTTTAAGAGGTTGAAAATGACTAATTTGTTTTTTTTATTAATGGACATGTACATTTTGATTAAAAGTTAGGGGCTTGAATGACACATGCATTTTTTGACTAATCAATTAATTGTAATGATTTTTTTGATTGGATACATTTAGTCAACAACTTTTATTCAAAATGGTGAATGGTCTTTAAGCAAATGAAACATTTAATCAATATAGCCAATGTGTTCTAATAAAATGCAACATGGTTTGCTACTTTGTGTATCCACCTCATACTTATTCACCCGTTTATTTACTTAACTAACTGCATACCTATTACCCATTCACCCACCCATTGCCTACTTACTATTTACCTACCTACCTACCAACCCACCCATTTACCTACCTAAGTTTTGTCATTAAATGTAGCCACTAGGTTTAGCCATTAGATTTAGTGACTACGTTTGTACCCAAAAATTTAGTCAAATTTTAACCATTAGGTTTAAGCATAATGTGTGGCCATTATGTTTAAACATAATATTGAGCTATTAAATTTAACATAAGTTGAAACATAATATTTAGTCATTAAATTTAATTTAAGTTTAGTAACTAATTATAGCTTAAGATTAGTCACCATGTTTAACCACTAGATTTAGCATTATGTTGAAGCATTAGATTTAGGCACTAGGTTTACCATGAGTTAAGGCACTAAGTTTAATTTAGGTTTAACCATTAGGTTTAGTTTATGTATTTTCAAGGTTTAGTCATTATGTTTAGTCACTAAATTTAACCATTATACTTAGCTAGAGTGTAATCATTATGTTTAGCCATTAAATTTAACCACTAAGTCTAGCCAAAGTTTAATCATGAAGTTTAGCCATTAGGTTTATCAACTAAATCTAGCCACTATGTTTAAACACTATATTTAATCATTAGGTTTAACTAATGTTTAGCCATTAAATTAAACCATTAGGTTTATCAACTATGTCTAGCCACTACTATTGGAATTTGAACATTATTGAATGCAACATTTCATTGCAATATGCATCTTGAATGTATAGTTAATAACATTTACTAGGTCCAATTTGACCAAATTCACTTGTTTTTAAATTTGTTGAAACGTGTGAAATGGGAGTGATGACCAAGGAATTGAGTTTAAACTTTGGATTCTATGCCTTGCAAACCCAAGGTCCACAACATTTAATTGATTCTTTTAATAGGTTACAATAAGATTCAACATGTGGTATTAACCATATTCTTCAACCAAAACCCACCTGCTACTACATAAAAATAATTTGGAAAAAATGCCTTCATATTCATGTTGATGGTACAATTTGAACTCCTTAACAAGCTTCAACAAAATCACCTAGATTTATTTGAATGCCTTTCCACAACCAAACCCATTCTATGATAAGTTTCAATTAAACATGGTGAGAAAAAACATGGGTGCCAAGAAAATAATCATTCAATATAAGCACCCTAGAAAACTACATTTGTACAATATGTTTGATAAGTTGGAAAAAACATATTTGAAACTTGAACCAAAATAATAAATAAATAAAAATTGAAGGAAATGGTTATTACATTGTAGTACTCAAAAAATTTATGATTTGTTGCATTGAGGTCAACAAAAAGGGTTGTTTCTTCCACTTCTACATCCTCAACTACAAACATAACCTTGTCCCCATTCAATAACCAATGATACATTTAAAAAAAATCCTTAGGGAATAAATGATCCAAGAGTGAAAATCAACATGTTAGGAAAGCAAACTAAGGGTCTACAGCAAAGTGAATTCTATCAATTTGGTGGCTACACCACTTTAACTTCTTGTAACTTGTTGTTAAATGTGATGGCTCAAATATATTAATTTACATCTCACTCGTAAAAACTATAGACAAATGAAATGCTAAACTCTAATATATTAAAACCAATTTTTTAATTATCACATGCAAAATATGAAAGGTTGTATCAAAATTTTACTAATTTATCAAGAAAATAAATATATACCCCTCAAGCTCCATGAGATGGATTTACATCATTGCAACAAAGGGAGTGGATCAAGAGTGGTATGTTCATGAACCTCATTGAACATGCTAAATATAATAAGAAACAAATTATTCATCAACTAAAATCTTTTGGAACAATAGACCACGTGTCATACATTTCATCATTATTTCACATCTTATATATTAATTGTGTTGCTTGTCTGTGACGTGACAATTCTGGCTTTGTATTCTATGGCAAAACCAGCCTCTATAAATGGCGTTGCCCAGGGTTAATACTAGGGTTTTTTTTTCCCGCCCTTTTCCGGCGGGCTGCCCCGGGTTAATACCAGGGTTTTTTTTTCCGCCCTGTTCCGGCAGGCTGCCCAGGGTTAATACCATGGTTTTTTTTTCCCGCCCTTTTTCGGTGGGCTACCCATGGTTAATACCATGGTTTTTTTTTCCGCCCTTTTCCGGCGGGTTTGATGTGTAGGCAGGTATGTTCTTCCATACCCATATTTGATTCTGCTAATTATACCTGGAATTGATGGTTCTGAATTTTTCAAATACGCAGAACTGACGGGCATGTAATACCCCTTCCCCCCCACTGCCCTTTTCCCCACATTGGTTAATACCATGGCTTTTTTAATAAAAAAGTTGGGGCAAATTTCTCAAGTAGGTCCATTAGCGAGGATCTCGAGCATTAATTAGCATTAAATGATGACGGTCCTACTCAGGCTATAACATTTTTTAAAATAAAAAATATGGCGAAAACAATGCCAGGGCGCCTCACAGTGACCGAAGGTCGCGGGTACCCATTAGTCTTATGTAATCTTTAAACCAAATTACATAACCCACCTCTTCACCAAAGCAATGACCAAATTCCTCAACAATTTTTTGGGTCATTAACATTGGTTCCATGTGTTAAGGTTGGGCGCATCTTATTTCTCCCAAAGTTGTGTATATAGCTTTACCAAATTTGGTGTCATTAATTGTGTCATTTGTCTAAAGCTTGTTTCTCCAATTGCACATGATAATTGTCATTTATGGTTTTAATGTATAATTTCATTGTTTAACTTTTAAATAAATAGATTCAGATGTAGTTATTGGATTAAAAGATTTGAATGTTGCTTAGATATGGGAGCCTCGCCAAATACACCCTTCTTCCATTCTTATATGTCATAGGCTAAAGCCCATTGAAGTCCACCAAAAGTTTATCATTAGTATCAATTATGGGATCATCCCAAGGTTTGTTAAAAACTTCCAACAATTGCATGACAATGAATCCATATGACGATGCACACATTCGATACATAACATTATACACCATGCCATCAACATAAGCAAATGCATGTGGAGATTCCATTTGCAACATTGAATTTCACAAGGTGTATTAATTACATTTACATAGGTTTGTAAATTTGATTGTAACCAAAATCAAAGGTTATGCGAGTTTTTGTAAACACTTATTATAATTATATTTTTCTAACGTAACATAATCCTCCATATAAATCATTTCTAACAATCAACAATCAATCTAAAACTTATGTTTTCACTCAAATTGAATATGCTTATTTTGGTTTGTTAGTTCTAGTTTGATGGTGTACTGATTTGTGGTTTTTTTCTTGAATCAACACCCTATAATCCTCAAAACTTGGTAATGATCCCCAATTTCTTTAACACTCCAAACAACATCAACACCAATGATTCTTCGGGTTAAAAGTCAACAATAACCCAATCATACCACCCAATTGAAAATAAACAAATGGACCTTGACACATACGATTTCATTGTTCAATGCAACACAAATCTCCATCACATATTATTATGAGTCGTCCAAAGACCAATCCATAGAGTAGTCAATGAATTCAAATCACCCCACTTTCTTGCAACACTCAACTTTTATGACACATTCGTTTGTCTCCAAGATTGATTTGTCTTCAAGGAGGTAATTTTTCCTGACACACTACCATTACAACAATATGAACTTCCTAACATAATATAATGCACTTGGTTTAAGTTCCAATTATAGTCCTATGGTCATAAAGATTGAGTCAATTAAAACATAAAAATGAACAATATCCACGAAAATGTGCTTCCCTAATGATTTTCATTGCCTTCGTAATTCTAATGCATATAGTTCATCTATTGGACAAGGCACCGCATTTCAAATACACTTTAATTAATAATTGACCAATTTTTCTTATGAAAATGGAATTCCAAAAGGAAATATATATTAGTCCATTTCAAGGTAATAGAAAAACAATTTGGCACCTTGAATAACAAATGGTGCCCATGTAATATGATAACCTCATGACCAACATGTTTGACGCAAAAGAGATGTTTAATTCAATATTCATGAAAAACTTTGTCAAACATTATTCATACTAGTGGGTGCCCGTGACCTTCGGCCACTCTGAAGTCCCCGGTTTCTTTAAACTTGGTTCATATTTTAGAAACTTTTAACTTTTGTATTTTTTTATTTTTATGTGTTTTTTATTTTTATTTTTATTTTTTATAATAAAAATAAAATGTTTCTTTTTCACTTTTATATACTTTTATTTGAATGCAAGTTTGAAGTTTGGAGAAAGAAGACACACCTCATTCTTTTTCAAGTAGGGTTTTTCTTCAATATTTATAAATTTTATTTTTTCTTATTTTTTACTCTTTATTTGGTTTCTTCATTTTTGGAAAAAATTTTAAATTTTATTTTTACTGTATTTCCTTTTCCTTGTTTCATTTGTTTTCATTCCTTTTTTATAGTTTTTGCGTTTTTACTTTTTTTTTGTTTATGTTTGTTTCATGTTTTTGTTTTTTCTATTCTTATTTTGTCTATCTTCATTTTTTTAATTTTTATGTATTTAAATTTTTTTTCTATTTTTTTCAAAAAGATTCTAGTTTTTTTAATATGTTCTATAATGAATTTTTTTTAAAAATTGTCGCTCGGCCCCCTACAGCGGCTACCCTGGCCGCCCTGCCCTACCTTGCCCCTGCCCTGCCCTGTTTGTCACCACAGACAAACAGAATCATCTGATTTGTACAAAAAATTGTGTGCCGCTACTAGAAGATAACGGCCTGGAAATGCAAGCATAATTGCCCCTGCCCTACCCTGTTTGTCAGATAGATAGACATACATACATACAGACACCATGTTAGCTTTTATATATAGGATGATGAGTAAATTACCTACCTTCAATTGAAATAATCAACCTTTGTCAAACCTTGTCAAACATTATAAAGCTAGACACCCTTTTACTTGTGGTGATGGGAAATATTGGAAACAGGTTAGACCTTAAGACTAAGTGTGAATAGGTGAAAATAAAGGGGTTTTTTAAATTAAAAACAAAAGACAATGCATGGGTGTCTCCTTGTTTGATTGGGTAAAGGATTGTACCAAATTATGTTGAATATAATGTCCCCATGGTACCAAATGTTACCCAACTATTATATTAAATAACTTTACATATGTGTAAAAGCTTATCACAAAGAAAAACATAGAAATGATCATTTTTAAAATTCCTTTAATATGATAACAAAATTGTCTCTTATTTTGACCTTAGTTATTTCATTTTCCCAATCTTCATCTCCATCTAAATTGAAGTCAAATTTTTAATTATTAATGTACAAGAAAGCAAAGGAATGGAAACTATTTAATTCAATGACAAAATTCTACAACCTAACATATAAAACATGATAAAATAAAGTCAATGGCAATTGAACAACTTGTTGTTGGCCGTAATGACTAACTATTATATAATAAATTATGAAATAGTAAGTTTACTTCAACAACATCCAATCCTTGCAAACAAACCAAAGTCCATGGCTATACATGTGTTTCCTTCGGTCAAAAATGTGGGTTATAATCCATGCATTCATAACAAATACATGCAATTTCATGTGTATTCAATAATATTGTCACATATGTATTGAAAATAAAAGTGATTAAATGAATCGATTAGGATCCTTCAAATTTCTTATAATCTTAGTTAGCCATGTGATTCACATCTTTAGGCTTCACCAAATGGAAATATCAACAAACTTCTACTCTTTTGTTTGGGTATAAGGGATAACATTCCTCGTGTTGATGCCTTCCACAAAATGCCACAACATCACCTATATTTTATTACTTGCATGAGTTCATGGCAAATTTTTCAAGAAAAATTACACATTAATTTGCAAAAATTCAACAAAACACAATAAAAGCAAAACATTGTGCAACATGGTACCAAGCATGTCTTGATTTGAATTGTGTCAAACATTTGTATAACCAAATGAAATGTTCATAGGATAGAATCCTCCCACTTTAAAGTATGACCAATGGAGATCAAAACAATGTTGAAGAAATAAGTTATCATGTTCATTATCATTTAAAATATAGTAGTGATAGTCATTGATCAATTTGTTTTACACCTTTAGTTGGCTCCTATTAGGTTTCTTGGTGGGTTTTATTTGTTTTGGAGTTTTCTTTGGCCTTCAACCACTTTGTACTTTGCTCTTGTTTAACCTCGGTGGTGCCTTTAAATAAGTAATTTCTTTCCACGAAATTTAGAATTTGCAACAAAATTAGGATTCCATATGTAACAAATGTGTATTGTTATTGAAATATGAAAGGAATTGACAATGTAACTCTTCCAAATTTCATTGAAGTCCTAAAAGAATATTTTTCCACAAGGTCCACCTTTAACAAGATTGAATTTTGTAGGAATGTTGCCAAACAAACTTTATATTGTAGTACCTTGGTGGCTTTGGCATTATTTTTTTTAAAAACAATTTCCCAAATTTTTTGTAAATTTATTTAAAAACTTTCCAAAAAATTTAAAATTTGGTGAAGATGTAAAAGTTTGGTTTCTGTACATCATGAAGGGAGGATAATAAATAAGGGGCCAATTGATCACAAAAATAGTTAAAATTATTTGAAATGAAAGTATTTTAAACAAAAATTTTATTGTTTACGATCAAAATTTTCAAAATAAAAAATTTAGGTGATGAACTAGCATTAGTAAAGATAGGCCAAAATGCAACCACTCCATTTGTAGCTACATGCAATTAATTGTCATTTTTCAATTATACTGTAATTATTGGTTTATTCATCCTTTTAATGGGAACATTTTTACCAATACTTTCATCCTTTTATGGTTCATTAGTTACAATTAAATGTGACGAAAATTAGTTGTAATCTTATGGGTATAAAAGGTGAATTGAAAGTACTTAAGTTTTTATTGGGGCCATACTACAATTTACATGTTACAATGGGGTTATGTATAATGGGTGTATTAAAGTCATATGCAATCATATTTAAAACATATTAAAAAATATCAACCATACATAAACCTACATATGTATGCTACACATATATTAAAATTTTATAAAAAATATGTGTATACAAATTATATAATGTCCATATTACGTGTGCATCCAAAGTTAAATGACTTTGATATTGTGCTTCCAAAAAATGTATATTAAAGGTATGTAAAGTTGTAGTTGGATTACATGTTTTAATAGGTATCATATGAATAAATAAATATTATTAATAGCTACAAGTTAATAAATTAAATAATAGTAGTGATTATTTAATAGTGATTATTTAATTCAGGAGTTAGTTGATCATTAATCTTAATCTATAGTTGAAAATGAATAATTATTGAAAAATTAAATTTTCATTTCATTTCATTTATTATGAATTAATCATAAATAGTAACCATTTTTAGTTATAAATTAGTTAATAATATTAATTGATAATTCAATACCTCATTAGTTATTTGGAAATAAAATATTATTAATTATTATTTCATTAATAATTTAAATATCTTTTTTATGCATGAATTATTAGTAATTGACAAATTATAATTAGTTAATTAGATATAAGTAAGTCATTAGGTATTTAGTTATTTAATATTTGGATAATTTATACATTAGGTTTTTTATATTTATAATATACATACATATATATAGTAATATTATTAAAAATGATTGATGAATTATTATTATGAACTTATTCATTAGTTGATATAACTATTAAATAATAGTTATTGGCACTATTATAAGTTATATAGATAGTGGAATAACAAGTAGTGTGTAGGTTGATAAGTGGGTAGGTGGGTGGTTAATTAACTAGTTAGGTAATTAATTAGTTAATCACTTACCTACTTATTTACTTTAATTACTTGCTTGCAAATTCAATTTTATCCAATATTATTTGTCTTACATTTCCATCTTGAACACCATGTAAAGAAAGTGCTTTGTATTGTAATTTCATATTGAAACAACGAAACATTTGAGATGAAACAATAAAAAAGGTTTAACCCAAAGGGTAAATCCAAAATAAAATGATAATATCTATGTATGTTTACCTTACTTACATACCTCCTTAATGTACTTAGTTACTTATGTAGGTAGGTAGGTAGATGTTAACTACCTACTTAGGTAGGTATTTATTTTAGGTAGGACATACCTACAAACCTACCTTGGCCTATAAACCTACTTGTTTAGTTCAACCTATGGTAATATGCCACATTAAAAGTTTTGTTATTGTGTCATGTGGCACAATTTGAGACCAACCAAACATATGAATTGACTGTCCTAGATTATTCCAAAATTATAGTGGGTTAGTTAACCAATGTTGCCATGTATTGATATTAGGTTCCAACAAGTGGTGTGATTTTGGATGCCACCAAAATAGTTGCACCCTAGTTGCAAATGCCCATACACATGTGGTATTTCATATATTGGATGAAATTGTGTACATGTCCATAAGAAGAAATGTTGTCCTTTTCTACCCACATACATTGTGACTACCTTTCAACTATGTTTGGCCATATTAAGTTTGTAGGTGGCATGTTGCACTAATTAATGGTCAACATTGTTCATAATTGTTACGTTCACTATGTTGTTCACCAATGAATATAGTTTGGACCATATTTTATTTTTTAATAATATCAAATTGCTAATGTGAAAATTGAGGTAACTTTTAACTTTATTTATATAATTCATTTTAATGTATTAATGATTTTTTTGGCATTTTTTCAACTATCAACATGGTACATGGGTTGAACCATCAACTTTTAACATGTTGAAACCATTATTTATGACTTGCATTTTATACCTACCATAATTTATTAAAACACATGTAATAATTTCAGACTTCACATTTTTATTAGAACAAATTAATGATTTTTTCATATTTCTTCAATTATCAACATGTGTACATGAATTAAACCATTCACTTTTAACATGCTAAAACCATTATTCACAAGTTGCATCTTACACTTATTAAAATATATTGAAACACATGTGACTCAATGTTTTGGAATTAAACTTGAACGGTTTAATGAGTTTTTTCACATGTTTTGCACTATCAACATCTTTACATGAGTTAAATCATATACATTAGACTTATTAAAACCATTATTCAAATGTTGCATATTTCATTATTAATATACATTGAAACACACACAATAATTCAATGCCTCACATTTATACTTGAACATATTACTGAATTTTTCATATCTTTTAAGTTATCAACATTTACATTTGAGTTGAGTCATTCACTTTGAATGTGTTAAATCCATTATTCACAAATTGCATTTTGCATTCACCATAATATTTTGAAATATATGTATAAAAGTTAAATAGTTATCACATTTATGTTTGAACAAATTAATGATAAGGTCAAATGTTTCATGCATGTCCAGTCTTGGATGCATGTAAATATTTAAATTACGAAATTTTTCATATATTAAATTTATATACATTTATGTATATTAAAATGTATGATTTCCTTTAGTTTTTAAAACATCATGGACAAGTTTATTATTACAAATGATTATCATGCCACACCAAAATCCCCCAAAAATAAACCCTAATTTTCTTTTCCCATTTTTTCTCTTTAGGTGTATGAAAAAAGAAAACATGTTTTTTTTAAATGATTTAAAATTTTAAAATTTTAAAATTTATTTTTCTTAAAATATATTATTATAAATATATATTATAGTAATAAAAATGATCAAAATTATATTTATTATTTATACCTTAAACATGATTTGTCAAAATTTTAGGGATTGTTTTGTTAATAGTTTTTGTTTCAGTGTTTAAAGTGAATTGTAATTTTTTAAAAATTAAATAAATGAAAGAGTCTTTTTTTCTTTTTCTTTTTTTTCAAATTTGTGGTGTTTTTAAAGATCATCCAAAAACATTTAACCATGTTTTAGTTGTAGACCATGTATATGGAGGTATAAATTTGTTAAATTGTTTTTACATTTTGTCTACAAGTCCTATAACCCATCATATAATTATATCATAAAAATAAATTATTGATTTTTTGGTTTTTTAATTAAAAATAATTTGTTGATATTAATGGCCCCTTTTTCTGTTTGCAAAATCGTGGAAATCACCACCACTTTTTTAAAATTACATCATTAATATTTATTTTAATGTTTTTTAAAAAAATTGGATAAGGTTTATAGTGATTTCAAAGATTAGCTTTTTTTAAAAAATTGATGATGGAATTGTGTTTAAGTTTGGAATTATTAAAATTAATTCTAGATTTTTATTCATTAGGAGTAACCTTTTTTCTCGTTCAAATTTTGATTTCAAAATTTTTGCAAAATTTGTGTAGTTTGCATTTTTATTTGAATTTCCACATTTTTCCAGTTTTTTCTTAACAAGAATTACCAAGTTAGAAAAATTCAAAACCAAAAAAAACATGTTGATTGGGGAAGGGTATTTAATCCAAGTATTTAATGGTTTCACCAAATTATGATGCTTTTATTTTTGCAACAAAAATGAAAGTAAAATATATTTTGACATCATCCAAAAAACAAATTGTGATTTTTTTTCAAGTTGTATAATCATTTGTATTAATGTATGATCGATGTTGTTAAACAAATATGATATCAAGGATTAAATGGTTTTTTTGACCACTTTTTTTTTATATTGCCATTTTCACCAATTGAAAGGGGCAACAACATTAACAAAAGACCTGTTTCAAAGATTTTTTTTTAGTGCAAATTATTTATATATATATATCATTAATGTTTTGTAATAAATTATAGTAGGTAGCCATAATGTTGAAGGATTTAAACAAGTTTTTAACTCTACAACTTGTTTATAACCAAATGTGGCTAGATCTTTTTATGGATGATTACCATTTTAACAACATTGCAAAAATAAATTGAAAAACTATACTTAATCATATTGGGGAAAATAAACTTGAAAATTTTCAAATATGGGCATACTTTACATAATGAAAATAACATTGTTAAAGACTTAATGATATCATTTTTGAATTCACATTGAATTCACAAAGATTGTAGGTCAATTTAAGTATAAATGTGTTTGTAAATTTATTCATGACATGATATTTTGCGTTTTTTTGCTTTCTATATTGAATAATGTTTAAGTATAATATATTTTTGAACACACTATTGAACACATTTCAAGATCATGTTTTCATTTGTAGCATTTGAATAAATTATGAATAAAAAAAGCACGTTAAATTTTTTATTTCCTAAACAATTCCATGCCAGACATATTAAATTTTTTTTCCCTTATTAATAAGGTCTTGAAGTGGTTTGGTGGTTAAGATCATGGTGTGCTTTCATGAGGTTATGGATTTAAACCTTGATAAATGCATCAATGTATCTTGCATAAATGCAATATATGAACATGTACATCATGGGTAATGAAATCAACAATTTTTTGACAAAATTGGAAAAAAAATTAAAATTAAAATTCATCATGTGATGTAATTTTGTCATGACATGTCATGAAAAAAATACAATCCATGATTCCATGATCCAAAAAAAAAAAAGATGACATGGCATTTAATTCCATGTCATATTAATTTACTTGATTTCATATATCCATGTTATAATTCTAAAATTAAAAATTATGCAGTGCAACATATGATTATTCAAAATGACTTAAAAACCATTTCACTAAAATGACTTAATCATCTAATCCTTTTTTACCAAAATTAATACAAGTTACATATTAGTCAATTTTGTCTCATTTCATTAAAAACCTAGTGAATTTGGATAATGAAAAAGGACAAGATTTTTTCTTGTGTATTTTGTACCTACATCCAAACATTGATGATGTCATCAAATTCATGACTAGTTTATGCCTACAACTAGTTTTAGGTGATTAAAGGACTTTTAGTTGCAAAATGTCACCTATGACCAAAAAGTAATCGCAAACACGAGTTGTAAATTTGAGTTTTTCGTTTATTGATGAGGACATCAAGCAAGGGAATCCATGGCTAATATTATGGGTGTGATTGTGATGTATGTTGCAACTTTATCTTTGAGCAATGCATAATGAAATATAATCAATTTTTGGGGTTGGGAGACATGTAGAGTTCAAATTTACACCATCTAGAATTTGGTGATCCTACCATAAATTGTTTGAAGGGCCATTATGAGGACTATGGCCTAGACATGATGATAACATAGTAGTGTGATTACCTATTACAATTCCAATGTGAGAAAATAGGTTGCATGGATGACACATTCTTGCAAAAGAATTAGCTTTAAATGTTCCTAACTCAAAAGACGATGCATACAAGTCACATATATTCATGTACAACTAAGAGATGGACTCAATTGTGCCAAAATGAGATGTTACAAGTTGGGAGATGGAAGAGCAAACCACCCTTCCACCTACACCATGTTTTAAAAGGTGTTTCGATGATGAAAAGGGCATCACCCAACAACCTACTATAAGGTCTAACAATGAAAACCCACCATTGACATAAAGGTGGTTCACCTTAATACATCCAACTATAGAAAGACATAATATCATTGATGAAATTGAGTATGAACATATTTCCCAAAATGTTATTTTGATTTATTGTAATGAATGATATTTTCTAAAAACATACGAAATATTTGCTTGTTGTCTCATTTAGTTATTTATTATTGTAAGGTAGTATGGTTGATTATTAGTGTAAAGATATATAAAGAGATTGTCTTGATTATTTCCAAAAATTCAAAAAAAATTGCCAACATTATTGAATAATCTTTTTGTTTATTTTTCACATGGAGGAATAACAACTATTATAATATTTATTTCATTTAAAGAGTCAAACACTTTTGACAATACAAAATGTATAAAGGTGCCAAGAGGCACAATGTTGTAAAAGATGTGGTAGATCGAAAGCACAACAAAGATGTTGGTATCACATCCAAATAAAAGTTAGGAGAATCATTTTGATCTCATTTATTGTTCTTATATGCACCAAGGTAGAAATAGATTGCCAATGGAACAAGAAAACAAGACAAAACATTTGGTCTATCTTGTCATTGTTTTCCTAACAAAAGTGAACTAATGTTTGCCGATGTGAAAGCAAATTTTTTATGTGGAGAAAAACATTTGTTTAGAGGTGAAAAATGCAAAACTCAAAATATTTGGATATGGTCAAACATTAAAGAAAATTGTGTTTAACCTAAGTTGTCCTTTATAGAAAATAATTATGTGAACAATTTTTGATCTTTATAGATTTCAAAATGAAATGTGTTGGGTGGATTGCAAATGTGTAGTGTGAAGATCAAAGAACAATACATAATAGTAAAAAACACAATATGGAAAAATATTGCAATAACAACGCAATGTATCCAATGGAATTTTGAGCTTCCAAGCAAAGGATGAATAGTTTTAAAAGGCTCACTTGAAAATTGAATATAGTCCAAAAAATGCATAAAGGTTTTACATAAAGAATCAAAGAAATTATTGCAAAAGCTTTTTAAAAACTATGAATGAAAATCCCAAAACTAGTGGAATATGTTCCAAATTTGAATTTAAAATGCATTCATATGTTGGTATAATAATTAAATCATGATATGTCCAACTAAAGCAATGACAACAAATGGACTTGAACAAGGTGTAATGGAAGATTTTTCAAATTATAAACATAATGAAATTCACAAAGATATATCAATATTGTTCATTATAAGTTTTATAATTAGTGACATATACCATTGGTTTACGTTACGCTTGTTCTATCAAATGTATTATGTCCTTACTTGCTACTTGTCAATTTTTACTAAATCTCATTTTCATTTACTTAAGGAATGCAAGAAATAAAACTTAAATTAATTATTTGGCATTCATGTGTCAAATCTACCAAGGTTCATCTTCAAATTGAGCTACATAATTATGAACCAAAAATTTATGTAACTTAAACCTTGTGTATTAAAGGAACACATTGGCAATTGTCTCCTTATACATGAGGTGCAAAACATAGTTGTCTTCATTAGCTCTAGTTTTCCCATTAAAAACATTTTCATACAACTTGCACAACATTGACATTTATAAAAAAAATCCTCTTCACATGGACATGTTATCATCATGTCTAGGCCATAGTCCTCAAACAATTTGGGTTATGCTAGGATTACCAAATTCTAGATGGTGTAAATTTGAACTCTACATGTCTCCCAACCCCAAAAATTGATTATATTTCATTATGCATTGCTCAAAGATAAAGTTGCAACATACATCACAATCACACCCATAATATTAGCCATGGATTAGTAGTACCTTTGAAAGTGTGTTACATAATTTTACTTAATTGCATGCATTGACCATGGATGATTTACAAGAGTTTGTGGCAAGCTATAAAAAAACTTTGGTATAGACATTTTGATTATTGTCCCATAAATCTTGTAGTCTTGCAAACGATTTCTTGATGCCCAATATGCCACCTCTACTTGGAACTTTGCAT
Organism: Sphagnum tenellum; assembly: GCA_963921925.1. Taxonomy (NCBI): domain Eukaryota; kingdom Viridiplantae; phylum Streptophyta; class Sphagnopsida; order Sphagnales; family Sphagnaceae; genus Sphagnum; species Sphagnum tenellum. The sequence continues at coordinate 11,581,222 of OY998150.1, forward strand.
TTACCCACTTCAACTTTGTCATTTCTATCAACGAGTACAAGTCCAAGTCTATTGACAATAATGTCAAAGATTCTTGTTAAACATGTTTACAAATGAACAAAGAAGGTCAAAACTAAAGAATTTAGGTTGCTTTAATGAAAACTCACATAAACAAACCCGAAATTAATTTGTGTTTGCCAAAATAATGTTTTATTATACAATGCACCTTCTTTGGTGCCATGTTAGTTTACTACATTGATTGATATTTGAAACCTTGATGGATTTGTTTATGTAAGGTGATATCGGGACCAATGATTTTAGGATGTTCACACAAGTCATTCAATATCCAATCAAAACAATTACAAAATCTTGTGAACAATCTAAATAGCTACAAAATCCTATCGCCAATTTAAACAGCTACTAAATCATGTTGTAAATTTAATGTGTGTAAGACAAATATTTGTTAGAGTAAATTGTCAAAGATTTGATCAAGTCACATCCCATTAGATTTTTCAATGGTGGCATTTAAATGTTAGAAACCATTGGAGACTACCATTTGGACACAATAATAGGCAATGAGTGCCATGTGGACATGTCAATGATGTGTCAAAATATTTAAATGTGTTTAAGGATATTCTCCCACATCAACAAAATTTGTCAAAAATAAATTCTTGAACATGCATAAAATATATTAAGAATATTTTTTCTTGTTCACATTCACACATTCGTGAAATAACATCCATGTTTAAGATTGGAAATTAATCATATTTGGTCATAATTATGGATGCGGGATTTGGGCACAATGACAAGAAGATATATTCAATATCACTTTAAATAGTATTATGAAACCATGAAGGTTTATATTGAATTAATGATAAGTTGAATACAAAATTTGAAAAAATTTAATACTATAAAACTAAGTAACAAATGTGTTTGAAATTGTTTAGCCAAATTATGTTCAAAGATATGTTTACGTTATATTTTTAATATATTATGATTATAATATGTAAAAGTTGACAACATAAATATCATTAACTCGAAAATGGAAAAAGTTAAATATTTCATTTATTTGCAATTTATTTTGAATGAAAAAAATTGTTTGCAAAGCAAAAAATATTGTATTTTTGAAATTTTTATTTGAATGCATTTTAACATGTAATTCTTCAATATCATTGTAATAAAGTTTTTTCTAAAAATCATAATGAATACTTTAATAATCAATGTATCAAAATTTACTCTATAACTATTTATTTGGCAAACACACAAGAATCTTGAATTGTCTACTTTATCATGCTTTCAAATTTATCATTTCTCCATCACTTTGTAACGTTTAGGACTAAATTTGCATGGTGAATTGAATAGTGAGACTTATTAATCCAAAAAATATTGGAATGCCTTCTCCAAATGATTTTCCCATTACATCCATAGTCACATTATTGTAAGATTACATAAATTGTGAAACTTGCACATTAAAAAAACAAGATAACATTTGAAATTTATTTCATCAAATACTGGATTGGGCATGCTCAAGGGCTTGACATTTGTAAACAAGATTAACAAATTGACAATCAAACATTTGTGCAAAACTACACAATAACAAATCAAATATTTACATCCAAAACTTTGAAAAAAAAAAAAAAACCAAATAATTCTTTCATTTCCTTCACATTTAACGTTAATATGCTTTTATGTCGATGAAAAAAATTGCTAATATTTTTTGTCCTACTGTTGAACTTTCAATAGTGTCTGTGCATAGGGTAGATCGGCCTATCATCAATCGCCTTCTTACGACCAAACATTTATTTATATCTTTCTCATATGTGCTTCTTTTTGAGTGATTTAAAATGTTATGGGAGCTTTACTTCAAGCTCTAGAAATCATCTTTGAAATACAAAGGAAATAGAGTAATGAAAAAAATAACGAGAAGAAAAAATATGCTTTCCCACTTAAAAAAAATGCCCATTTTTGGTTTTTCCCTTCTTTTTGGACCCCTAGGTACCTACTAAGGCCCAGTTTACACTTATCAAGGTCAAAAGTTTAACTCAAATCAAGCATTCCTATTGATGCAAAAGTTGAAATCAGCACCAAAGCTGAAATAGAAAAAAAATCTTTTCAATATGCCCCCAAGTTACTACTAATAAATGCTGAAATTTATGGCCTTGTATTGGCCCAAAAAGGCTAAAAAAAAAGAAAAAAAAGATACCAATGAGAGATTTAAAAAGCCCCCAAAATTCTAATTTTCAAATCCATATGGGAGATTCTTTAAAATAAAAATGACGAAAAAAAAAAAAAACACAACCGAAGGTTACTTTGGAGTCAAGAAACGCACAACAACAACAACAACAACAACGGTCATTTTTTAATTTATTTTTTGCCATGGTACCAGTGTAGGTGCTGGTTCACCCGAGGATAAAATGATTCATTATACGGATTTACAACTTTGCTTGTTGCCGAAGCCAACTCCTATTAATGGCTGCACGTTGTGTCGTTGCGGCTACGGTGGTGGTCGTTCGTGGAGACAAAATGTGTCAATGGTAGTAGTACCCACCGGCCTTTGCACTTGGACTCGTAATTTACTTACACGGAATGTCATGGGTGAGCCCATGCTTGTTCGGTGTCAATAGATGAGACAAAAAACTTAGTCAGCCGAGTAAAAAGTTTTGAGGAATTTGGGGGGGAAGGGAGGGAGGGTGCGAGAAAACGGTGCGCGCTTGCTTGCGGTTGGTTGAGTTCTTATATAAAACTGATGAATTTCTCTACGAAGCTTCTGTGTGTCCTGCCTTCGGCTTGTATGGACAATAAAGTTATCCGTCAAGTCAGGAAAAGACGGCACCGAAACCCCCTGTTTGGTCACATAGGGGATGAGATTTTTTTAAAAACCGGAAGAAAATAGGACACTGGGCTTCAACAGGGCATGAAAACAGGGCACGAAACTCAGTTTAGCAGCAAATTGGGTTCTAACCTGAGTTTGCCGGGTCCTTTCTGGGCATGAAAACAGGGCATGAAACTCAGTTTAGCAGCAAATTGGGTGCTAGCCTGAGTTTGCCGGGTCCTTTCTTTTCCTGAACAGGGCATGAAAACAGGGCATGAAACTCAGTTTAGCAGCAAATTGGGTGCTATAAATGATGTTCTCGCCGAGCGCTTCGTGCATTTAAACCTGAGTCTCAGTATCTCATACCCTTAATTTAATAAAATTTCATGACTTTGCGGACAACATGCAGCCAGGAGGGGATGAAGCATCAAACGAGGGGTCCAATTCAGGCCCAACAGGGCATGACTTTAAACTACAGATAACTCTAAAATATCTGGTGTTGAGATGGTTAGGTAGGGTACAAATGAAATCACATGATCAAATGACCTTTCAAGTTTCCCCCATTTTTTCAGAGGTCCATAGAGGTCAATATCCACATCAATAAAATGAATAAATAAATAAACAATTTCAAAGCATAATTCATTTAAAAATTCAAATGATCCAATTATACTATCTTAGTTTAATATTAGAGTTTTCTGTAAAGTCAGGAAAACACAGCACCAGAACCACCCTGAGTTTGGTCCAAATCCGGGTGAGAATTTTAAAAAAAACCTGCGTTACTACCTTGGTGCCGAATTAAAAAATAAAACAGATCCTTTTTTTAAAAATGGAAAAATATAAAGTAATTCCAAATTCCAACCACGAACTTTGACTGTAAGGGCCTATGAAACTGTCGAAAGTAGGACCGTCGGTATAAAAAAAAACACTCTGTCTAAGGGCCGTGGTCCTTAGTCCCCTAGTCCCTAATTTACCTATTTTAAAAGATTGGTCTTTTTCCCTGCAGGCACCTGCTTGCAACCCCCGTGTGAATGGAGCGCGTTCCTTACCGCTTTTGCCGCGTTGGTTCCTTCCTCCTCCTTGCCGGACTTTCCCCCACCACAATGCTGAGCGTTTTAACCCACGCTCTTGCTCCCTCGCGCGAACACAATTTGCTCCTCCGGTTGGGGTTTGCTCTTGGAATGTCCGTGACTCCGCGGCAATCAAGCACGGCTGAGCTTGGTGTTGGTGTTGCGCGAGATTTCGACGAGAGAGAGAGAGGGAGATAGAGAGGGAGAGGTGAAACCTTGTTCGTTGCAGTAGTGAAAGCTTGGAATTTTACAAGAGGAGGCGGAAGGTAGGCAGTTTGGTGGGTGGGTGGGGCAGTTGCTGTTTGCTTTTGTTGTCCGGGATTTTGCTTGCAGCAGCAGTAGGAAGGAAGGAGTTTGAGACAGAAATCCAACAGAAATTCCTAGTAGGAGCATGGCGCGGCGACGAGTGCCACCAGGTTTCAGGTTCCATCCCACTGATGAAGAGTTGGTGGCATATTATTTGAAGCGCAAAGTGAGTGGTCGCTCTATCGAGGATGATGTGATTGCAGTGGTGGATTTGTACAAGTGCGAACCGTGGGACTTGCCTGGTAAGTTAGTTGTTGATGAATTGGATGTCTGTAGATTGCTTGCGATGTTTATGGAATTCATTTTTGAAGTTCTCACAGAGTGTTTCGGGGTTTGTCGTCGTGTTTTATTTGTAGTTTGTTGATTATGATCCTCATGGCTGTGTTGCTTGCTTGCTGGCTGGCTGGCTGGTTGGATGATGCAGATAAGGCTTGCGTTGGAAACAAAGAACGGGAGTGGTTCTTTTTCAGTCCTCGCGACAAGAAGTATCCTAATGGCTCTAGGACCAACCGTGCAACACTAGCCGGCTACTGGAAGGCCACAGGAAAGGACAGGTTTGTTCGCTCACGGTCTCGAAACATAGGGATGAAGAAGACTCTGGTTTTTTACCGGGGTCGAGCTCCTAATGGTGAACGCACGGACTGGGTAATGCATGAGTATCGCATAGAAGAGGAGGAGGTGCGAGGATTTCAGGTACTTGTCCTAGTGTGCTCATTGATCTTCTGCAGCTAGCTAGATAGCTAGCTCAGTGGGCGGCTTTCATTACGCACGGAATTTCGTTTGATTCTTCTTTGCTGAGTGTGTTTGGACCGAGATGATCCTCTAATGTTGTTCTTGTTGTGCTACTGTAACAGGATGCTTATGTGCTAGCTCGTGTTTTCAAGAAGAGCGGGGCTGGTCCCAAGAACGGCGAGCAGTACGGTGGAGAGTTTATCGAAGAGGAGTACCAATCACCCCCACAAGAAGAATCGGTGGTCGACTTCTCGCTGGAAGAAGAGTCGGAAGTCCAACCTGGACCTGTCGAAGCAGCAACTGGTGCTCCGGAAGTTGCCTTACCACCTGTTGTCAAAACGGAGACGTCCATGGACGCTTCTGCCCCCAGCAATCCTGCAACTGACATCCAAGAAAGCTTTCCTAAGGCTCTGGAGGTACCCACAGATCAATCATAATCCACCCTAGAGGGAACAGAGAACAGAACAATCACTTTGGCCTGTCTGCTCTCTCTTTCTCTCTCTCTCTGTCTTCCAAGAAACTGATTTTTTTTTTGTCATTCTTGCAGATGATTAGAGAGTATTTGGAGGGCGAGATGGTGAGCTCTGAGAAGACTTTCCCTGCAAAGCCTGATGACTTGCAAGGCTACCTATTGCATGGTGATGATATGGTGTTCCAGGGGGATTTTGGGCAACCTCTTGGTTCAGATGATGAAGCACATATGTTACAGGAATTGCTTGAGGATGTGGAGGTTGGAGATCAGCCAGGTGTCCCTGTTGAAGGAGATCATCGGGAGGATTTCATCAACCAGTTTATCTCAGGGGGTGTTGTTGGTGGGGAATTTGCTCTGGCAGAGGTAGGAGAAGGTAATGGGCCGCCTCCACTTTCGTATGGTGCAGAGGAACAAGTCACACCTTGGGAGTTCATGGATGGTGATTTCCTAGAGCTGAAAGACTTGTTCTTTCCAATTGATGAAGTGCCTTCCTGGCTACCAGAATCGAACATTCAGTTGCAAGGGCGCCGCAGCACTAACTTCCCTGTTCAAGATAGTGAACAAGGCACAGCCAGGCGGAGATCTATGCTGCAAATGCGTGGTAGTAGTTGGAATGGACCAGTACCAAGCCCAATTTCACTTGAGTCCTATATTGTTGGTTCGCAAAGTTTGCCAGCAATGAACATGATTGACCTTCCAGGATCTTCTTCAGGTGCTACAGCACATGGCTCAAGACCCAAGACTGGAGAACATGAGCAGAGAAGTGCAGAGAGACTCAGTGGGTTATGTAGTACTTCATTTCAGTCTGAAGATGAGGTGAGCTCAACAAGATATTTGAGGAATGGGAATGCAATTTGGAATTGATGCTGATGTCTGTTGGACTACAAGTTAGCTGTTGTTTCTTGTAGGGTTTGTTTTGGGCAAACTGAAAATTTAAGAAGCACGTCGAGTCTTTGTATAGGAATATGCTACTGTGTTCGGGAGGGGTGACCATGTGCTACCTCCGCCTCTCTTTGGTGTGATGGAGAGGTACCCATTGTGATGCTGAAGGCTCCTGTGTCTTGAACATGCTGAAGAACATGGGTTAGGGTTTTTTTGCTATCATTTCTAGTTTGGAACAGGCTTGCTCTGATTGAGGTTTTTTTTCTTGAGTTTTTCACTCAGCTACTGGGGATATTGTTACATTACAGGTTGCCACTGTGGATAGACAGCTCAATCTCCAGGAATGGGAAGATTATCTGATTACAGGGCTATTGCCCCAGTCAGCCACATCTGAAGGTAGATTTGGATTCTACAGGTGGTTGGTTTAATTTGTGTCACATGATTATACATACAATGTGGGTCCATGTATGATGTATGACAGATTTATGGTCTTAGGTTTTGTCATCACAGAGGGTTTAATTGTCCCAGTGCACTACTACCACATAATCCTGTCAGATGTTGTGAGTCTCCTAGAAGCATGACACATGTTCTGTTCTGTGCTTATGCAGATGCCCCAGCATTGCCAAAGACTTCTACAGAGGTTTTAGTTACCACTCCTTCAGATAAGAGCACTGATTATGGAGTTAGTGCAGAGTCTGCTACAGGTGTTTCTTTGGATTTTGACTATTCTGGGTTCCAGTCCCAGTTTGATTTGGAGACAACTCCACAATTGGGTGACAACCTGGATGAAGGTCTTGGAATACCATCTTCTGACTCTTCCACCTATCATCCTTCTAAGTATGCTCTGGAGAAACTTAATACTCCAGCATGTCTCAAGACTTTGGACATCATGGGTGATGATGCTAGTGAACAAACTTCAAAAGGACTTGAAGGCTTTTTCCATTTGCTGGGCTCATTTCCAACACTACCAGCGTCAGCAGCTGAGTGTTCACAGGCAGGAGTAACAAGCCCGAGCGTCAGTTCCATCAGTGTGACAGCAACAGACGCACATTTGACTACCTTCACTATCACTTGCTCCCGCTCCAATCAAGCCACCCAGCATGTGCAGGCTGCTGTCACCACTGGCCATGCTGCTGCCACTGGAGGCAGGCTTTACAAGGATATCATCACTGGCTCTTGGGAACCATGTAAAGAAGATTGTCAGGAACTTTCATGTGTCACTTGCAGCAGTTCTCAACAACAGTTGCCGACGCGACAATTGGTAAAGGGCTCCAATAGTGGTTTTGTGTTTGTATTTTTGCTGGGTGCTGTATCTGCCTTATGCTGGTTTTTGTTGCTTCGGGGCATATGGAGGGTAGTACATAGTGTGTATAGTGTGGTTTTGTAGGTTGATAATACCTACAAAATGCCTCTTGTAACTGAATAGGTACACCCCACTAGAGTCCCATGAATCGAACCAAGACACAGTCTCGACAGTGTCAAGCGCCTGATTTTTCCTAGTGCAATTGTCTTCATTGAAGTGCAAGGAGTATGCAAAAACAGAAAAGAAATTCAATTAGTTACAGTGCCACTTCTTAGAGCTGTGCGTGGCACAAATTTCAAATTCAGGAACTAGTGGCATTTAAACTTCAGACTCTTGTACATAATGGATGCTGCCCAAACACTTTGATAAAAGACTTTTGGTTTTGGGCACACCCTGAATTCTCTTTTGTGTACAAGATGACTTTGTTTTATAACAGTTGAAATGTGAACTGTAAATTTTGTTCTCTTCGGATTTTTTTTGTTGCAAGTCTCAGGGCGCTCACTTGCAATTTCATTTTGCTTTTCTTCTCTTTCTTTCATGCAAGGGCTTATCATTTCCAATCTGCGCATATTGTTTATGAAAGAAAAAGAGAATGGAATTGTGGGGTATATTGTATTCATGTTTCAAAATTGACAAATTGTGGTTTTCCATCCATGTGAAATTGCACTGAGCATGGCTACTGAACAGCTGCAGTCTGTCCACAATGTGTATGATACCCAGGTTTGCCATGAACTTTGCATTTGATTAGGGGTAATAAATAAAAATATGGAGAGACTTCTACCGAAAAAAATGGCTAGAAAATATACTTGGCATTCATTTTAGAGCATCTCCAACTGTGCCTTGAAACAACAGTTTAATGCTAAATTGGTGATGGTTGATTGGTAGGTGGGAAATGTTCGGCTTGACAGTGGCCTGGCACTTCAAATATGATACGAGTCTTGCAAAAAGTTGTTGAAGGCTTGAAGGCTCAGCAAATTGGTGGAGTATCATGTGCCTTGCATCTGCCACTCAATGTGCTTTGATCATGTGCGAGGTTTTGAGTTACAACCATGGCAATGATAGCAATAGAAGACTGAACTGGATTGAGAGTAGCTATGAAGACCAGGCCACCAAGGACAACAATTTCACCAGAAAGGAAGAATGGCAATTTTGTACATCATATTCAAGTATTCCCCAAGTTCCAATAGTTGGGAATGGGCAAAAAAATCAAGCTTTTTGGGAGAGAGTGGGTTTGTGTTATGATTAGTCATGGTTAGGTTCTCTTGTCCAGATAGCCCTGTATGGAGTTTGGAGACCAAGCGGGGTCTGATTCAATGCAATGTTGCAAAATGTTCATGAAATTAAGTACTTTTAGTGTTTACATTGAACTAGAGTGACACTTCTGAGTAAGATACCAATGAAAAGATTCTCAAGTTGTACAAAGTGAAAAATGCAAGACATGCATCTTTGTTGTTTTTTTATTTTTTTTGGTTCGCTGTTGGGTCATTGTGAGGGATTTGCCATCATTGTGGGGAGATGTGGGAGAGGAAATGTGAAAGATACACCCCATTGAAGAGCAAGGTCGCCATGCAATCAGAGGTGCTGGTGACACATGAGCTGAAGGTTGACAAAGCTGGGAATTCAAGGAAACTTACTCATGCTCCAAGCGAAGCTTATGAAGCAACCACAAGGCAGGTTGCCAAAGAGGAGTATACTCTAACACACAATTTGCAAGGTACACATTTGGACTTGCCCTCAGATCCACAAGCATGGACAGCAAAATGAATGATCAGCACGAGAACATATGCTTCAATTTGAATCATGGTCATCATTTTTTGTATAATTAAAAGCACACAAATTAGAAATAGTTTTGGCTTTTGATAGCATCTGTATAGCCCATAGATGTTCTATGAGGCCATTCTAAAGACAGAAATGTATTTGCTCCTCTCTCTAGTTGTTATGCCCTGGCCACACAGGTTTTGTATTTTACTGTACTGCTCCACCAATCAATCAAAGACTCATTTTTTATGGCTAGATCATGTTTTGAAGAATCACATGACTTGACATCATGTTTGTGATTGTGTACAACTCCCATTACTAATAAGGATTTTGTATTGTTTGAAAATCTACTTTGATGCATGCCAAAACACATTTCAACATCCTTCTTGCAAAGAAATCTCACATAACTTAATATCATGTTTGTGATAATGTACAACTCCCATTATTAATAAGGATTTTGTATGGTTTGAAATCTACTTTGATGCATGCAAAAACACATTTCAACATCCTTCTTGCAAAGATCCTCACATAACTTCATATCATGTTTGTGATAGTGTACAACTCCCATTACTAATATGGATTTTGTATGGTTTGTATTCTACTTTGATGCATGTCAAAACACATTTCAACATCATTCTTGCAATTTTTAGCATTCTTGCTTAATATGATGTCTTTTCTTGAGGATCACAAAATGTTTGAACAAGATTGCTCCACCTTGGATAAATGCTATTAACTAAAAAGTCGTAAAGGGGGGGGGGGGGGGGGTGTTGGGGGGTGGGGTATGAATTTGTCATTGATTATGAAATTCAAATCCATGCCAAAATAGCCAGAAATAATGACATATCCAAAATGCTTACATTGTTGTTTAATCACTTTTGGGCACCCATATCCTTAAGAGAATATTTTCATTTCATGCAAATTCACATTTTTTGACATTGTGAAATATTCCTTAACAAGGCTTGGAATATTTTGCCCCGTGGAGAAAGGTTTAGCATGAAGACAATTACCATTCTTTGAGTTGTTGTATTTATTTATTCAAATGGTGCTTATGATTTACAACATTAACATGAGGGGGTTTTGACAAATGGAAACCTTAAAAGTTTGATTGGGTTAAAGATACCAAACAAATGAATTTGATCACAAATGTAAAAAAACATGTTCACAATATCAATGAATCTTGTTATAGAACTTGAATGCAATTTCCAATCATAATGATATAATTTTTTATTTTGACCTACATTAGAGGTGATGCTATAGACAAGTCCATAGCTTGATGGAGGAATCTTTACAAGTAAAAGAATAGTTGCATTGAGAGTGTTTCCAACCTCCCATTTATTTTCATGCTCCTTGGGAAACTTTAAAATAGCAAGATGCTAGATAGCTTTGTCATTTAAAATTTTTGGCCAAACTTTGGATTCAAAGATTTGTGCACAAGGACAAATCTTTCATCACTAAATAGATTTCAAGGAGGACATTTTACAACCTCAAAAAAAAAAAAACCAATTTCATTTAATGTTATTACCTCATCTTCAATGAAATTTGTTCCTTCCTAGAGACACCATACTATGGGCACAAGAAGAATATCAACCACATACTTCTTTTCAAATACTCCCACACAACAATTGAAATCATCATGTTAAACCAAAATTTGTGTCTCTTGAAAACCACCTTTGACACTATTATGTTAACCATTGTAACATGGAAAAGGAACACTAGTAGACCAAGTGGCAAGAAAGAAATATTTATTTTGATGATATCATTTTCATTTTGCATTCACGGTCAACATCTTTTTGAAAAACACTAGATTGAGAGTTGGATTTAGGGGGGATAATGATTGGAATCCCACAATGGGATCTAATAGTGGTTAGAGGATCACCATAATGTGCTTTAGTGGTGATGTTAATGGAAGTTGTGTCCATTCAAGGATGAGAAAAACTAAAATGGTCATGTTTGTGCATATACCCCTTTGACTTGGGGGGAGATTTGAGCCTTCTTTGTAAGATTTGAAAACCTCTTCAACCTCCAAATGCAACATCCTTGATGCATAAGAACAACCTAATGCATATTTTGCAATAGTTGCGACCAATAGCAAGGGGTCTCTAAATTTGTTGGTTTTACGCAAAAAAAGTTCATTCCTATTTGAACCTTTTCCCAATAGATTAGCATTCGAGTACTTTTGGTACAATGAACTCTACTTGAAAGCTTGCACATAATCGTAAAAAATCACAATTTAAAGGCATGCATGCCCTTTTTTCTTGATTGTTGGAACCAAATGTTATGCACCATCTCAAACAAATTACACTTTGGCATGTCAATAACATCTTCCATTGTGAATTTTTACAAACAAGTAAAATGAGTAACATAAACATGACATGAATTATGTTTGTGTATTTATGCTTTTAAAAGTTAGCATGTGTGTTATCTATTCAATTTAGATTTTGTTTATGTGTGTTGTGCATGGATTTTCAAGGTAGGTTTTTGAAAGGTATGTTATAAGTTAAGGTTCAGGGTTTGAAGGTGTAAATCTAGATTCTTAAAACTTAAATGTTAACCTATGTAAAATTATATTTAATGGACAAATGTCAAGTATTGCAAGACTAATTCAATTCATCTATAATTATAACAAACACCTTTACTAGCATATTAAACATGTCATGTCAACACATTCAATCAAACAATCAATCAAAATGGCATGCATATCATCACACTCAATCAAAAAATTAATCAAAATGGAATGCCATGACATCAGAGTTAGTCAAACGTATGATCAAAATGGACATGCCATCTCATCCTATGCAATCAAACAATTAGCATTTGGTACATGCATCACCATTGCAAACCAAAATTTAACTAATCAAAACACAACATTTGACATCAATGTCACCTTTGGAAATTATAATATAACCAATCAATATATCACAACATTTGGTGCCTATGTCAATAATACATAATAGTTTTTGGTCACCTATGCCATTTCATACAAGATGAAAATTAGTCACAAATTATAAAAATTAACACGCACATCAACTAGCTTAATGTGACATGTACTATGACACATCAAATAACACTGACCTACATTTTAGTCAATTTGGACATGTCACATTGGTGATGTGCAAATATTAAATCCTCAAAAATAAGAATAAAAAAATGATTTGTTAATGTTAAATTATTTTTTCCCCTTTCAATTTTGTGATATTAAAAATTTGTGAAATTTTTCAAAAAATTAGAAAAAAAATTCAAATTCACAATAGAGAAAAGGTATTTCCCAACATATTTGTTGAAAAAATTGGAACAAAAGCATTACTTACAATGTGTGTATGATCCCAACTAGGATAACAAAGTGCCTTCTATTACACTTGAACAATTAGTAACATATTAAGAAGGAATCACATCCCTTCACGCAACATAAAGGTCTATCATTAAACCATTTTCCTTCCATATGGAAAAAAATAATATAAGTTATTTTCTAGTGTTGGGTGGTTTTCAAATGGGGAACCCATTCTTAAGTTAGTTTTCAAATTGAAAATAAGTATCAAATTGGCAATTTGACTCCCGACCCTTCTTTTGACCATAACTTATGTTTAAGTACCAAAATAAGTTATTCGAGCCCATTTTAGACATCTACGTTCCAAGAGCTTTTCAATGATACAAGGAACTTTTCAATCTAATGAATTTTGACCCATGAAATTGTTTTTTGAAAGTTTAGAAGTCCATTAGGACTCCAATTCCCAAAATGGGAGTTCATTTGAAAGTGTGGGGATTCATTCCCTAACACACCCTTACACTCCCATGAGCATGAAATGTGACTCCCGGCTTCATTTTTGGCCTGCAAGCTTTGCAAACCCTTGCCTTGGTTGCGAGCCCAACGTTAGGGTTACGACTGCTTAACATTGTCATTCTTATTGCTATTGGGTGCAAGCAAAATATTTTGTACATACTTGTTACCTTGTTTTCTACTTGAAAACATGAAAAAAATAGTTTTTCAAACTTATAACCTTCCTTTAGCTTTTCAAAACAAATGATTATTTTTTTCATGGGCATCTCTAGCCTCCCTTTAGCTTTCAAAAGCAATATGTGTCGTATCATTTAGACTTGAAAAAATACCCTAAAAATACCCCCAATAATATCCCCCATTTTTTAGGGGTTGGGTATGATTTTAAGTATGAAAACAAACTTGATTAACCAAAAAATATACATTAGAATTTTGACCACATCAATATTGACGTGCTTGAAAAAAAAACCAAATACTTGCAAAAACATCTCACCTACTTGCAAGTACTTGAATTTTATTTTTCGAACTACCACAAATTTTAGGTCCAATTCTAGTTTTTGCAAGTAGTTTAAAAAAACATGATTATAATAATTTAGCTTTTGAAGTCTATCCAAAAAAAAGTTTAAAAATAATGTACCCATAAAATATATATTATCCCCATAAAATCATCTACTTGTTAGTCCTTTTCTTTAGGGACCCCAATATTTTGTGGCTTACATTACTTTTGGTGTATATTTTACCATGTTTTCACCCTGTTGGTGTTTCTTTTGTGGTTGTGGTCATTTGGCACCATTGTGATTTTTTTTAAATGTACCTTTGCCTCTCATTGTTCGTGCTTCTTTCATGGTCATGTTTGTGTGATGACATCATTGTTGTTGCTGCTTGTACTTTAATGAGTGATAAGGTACTTTTGTGCAAATATGGGACATTGGGCATGGAACACACATTGGCCTTTGACCATGTTCACAAGATAATGTTTTTTATTTCAATGTTGATTTTTAAAAAATAATAATAATTCATTCATTTCTTTTTATTAGGTTTTTATAGGTTATTATTATTATAATATTTTAGAGACTAAGTGTTTTTTTTTTGGATGCAAGGTTTTTTTTAATTTAAAAAAAATATTCATCTTGTATAGTTTGCATTATGGATTGGCATAAATTGTGATTCATTTGGATTAATATTTAGGACATAGATTGCTTGATTTTTCTCCATTCCTTCATTAGGTAAAATTGTGTTGTGAAATTGAACATGGAGCAATAATCTCAAAATGAAAATAAAATAAATAATGAACATGGATGTGAAATAATGGATGATGCAATGGAAAAAAGAACAAGAGAACCATCTGACAGACCATTTGAAAACCATGACATTTTACAAATAAAATTAAGAGAAAATTAAATAATGAAAGATAACTTTTTTAAAAATCATGTCCAAAGAAATAAGTGGAAAAATCATAATAGAAATGAAATATATTGGGCATTTTATTGTATAAATGATAAGAACAAAGTTGATGTAAAATGTTTTTCGACTATGAGATGTATTATTTGTTACAACAATCCAACATTGGAATTTAATATAAACATTCAAGCAAGGAGAGGTCTAATTCTAGACAACACAATAAATGGTCTGAAAAAATGCTTTCAAATCATTTAAGTATTGCAAAAAAGCTTGAAAAACAAATGAACAATCCATTAAGATCAAAAAAGTTGGAAATACAACCTATTAAAAAAAAACCTATTTTATTTGGAGTTACAACTTTTTTTTTTTGGGTTATAGAAGATCCTTTAAAAAATGGTGTGCAACAAAAAGTAGTTATGGAAGATTTGGCCTTATTAATTGTCAAAAATCATTTGCACGTGCATTTTGTTGAAAATCAATGGTTGAAGTGTTTTTGTTTGCATTATGTTCAATAGTTGTTTTGCCTTCTAGAAAAAAATTCATAAGAGATTTTGCTTGAGTTAGTGGAGAAAACCAAACAATTATATGTCTTACCATGTTTGGCAAAATGTTTCTTTGCAACAAGTTTTGATCTTTAGATGTCAAAAAAAGCTTATGACATTTTTGCACTTGTGATTAATTTTTTGGGGACTAAATGGCAACCAAAGCATATCACAATTGGATTATTTGAGGCCATGGACATTTCTTATCAAACCTTGGCAAAAGATCTTATTGAGTTGTTATGAATATGTAATTTGAGAGAGAAAATTATTGCTTATGTAAAAGATGAAGGATTTAATTTAAACACTATGACTATAATTCTTAAGTTTGTTGTAAATTGTAATATTTTAAGGTTGCAAGAAAGTTTTCAAGGCTCTTGTTTTGGTCATGCATTATCTAAAGCTTGTTAGTATGCATCAAAAAATGAAAAAGTTTGCAAGGGTTTGAAGTACGAATTTATCAAAACAACACAATATGATTTGTAGAAATGTATAACCTAGCCTAAGAAGTCAAGCAAAGGTAGACAAGAGTAGAATAAAGCTTGTGTTGACTCGATTTTTCCCAAAAGAAAACTAAAGACTCTAGTAAAAACAAGGTAATACATTATTTCAATTATCAATTTTTAGGAAGCATTGCATTTCATTTTCTTTTGTAAATGTTATAAAATAAAATAAAACTAAACATTTGTTTTGATTTTGCATACTTGCTAGCAAGGTCATTCTTTTTTGGGAAGTTCTACAATTGAAAGACATTATCGTGATATGTTATAGTAAACCAAGTTTAATGAAGATGATTACTTGAATGCCACCTCCTTTGACTTGGCACATTTGCCAAATTATTGTTAATTCTTTCTCCCCAATTGTAACTACTTGTGTCTTAAATCAATCTAGAGGTCACTAGTTGTTAAATGATGCACTTAATTCTACTACATTCATTAGCTTAAAATTAAGAGCACAACCAAAAACTGCACCTTCTTTTCAAACCCTAATGGAAGAGGATTTTAGTGTGACTCTTGAATTGATTTGTTGAACTTTCAACATCCGGACATAAGGTTTGTATTGAGTTAGATTCCTTTTTTTTCATTCTTGAAAAAATATGAAGAAAGAAAAAACTCATAATATGTTATCCTTGATGTTGGTGTAACACGAAATTAGGTCGCCACACCAGTGTGAACACTTCCTGATCATGGAAGTTAAGTTTGCTTTTTTAGCCGTTTCTTTTTGTGGTGGCTGTTTTTCCATTACTACTGCATGGGAGTGCATGGGAAATCTCTCTCTGGGTGTGTGTGAGATGTTGTACAGGAAGGAATGAATGGCGGCTACTACTGAATGAGCATGGAGGCTGATCACGCGTGGTAGAGGCGGCGTCGAATTATGGTGAGGAATGGAGCTGCAATTATGAGCTGAGGCGGTTTGGAACGACGGCGGCTGAGGTGGTTTGGAGGAGATGAAGAGATGAGCTATGGAGGAGGTCCTCAATTTGTTTCTGCAGAATAGCCAGTAGAAGAGATGAGCACTAACTGTGGTTGAGGAGCTTAGAAGATGTGTAGGTAGTAAAGGATATCTGTTAGCTGATAGCATTCTTGGTTGGTTACTGATCTTTTCGCTACGCCAGTAGCTTGGCCAAGGAATTGCATTTTGTTTTCATGAGGTTTTGTCTAAAAGAAAAATAGAATGGGATTCAAAGCCAGAGATCTGTTGAATGTGTTAGCATGAGAGCCGAATTTTGTGAGGGGGCAGATAGGAGGTTTCTGAATAGACTAAGTACTGAGAGCCTTGATATGAAAGGTTATGTCTTCTCAGACGTCTGATTGGTAAGGAACCTGCTAAAAGCCGAAAGTATGTGGTCCATGGATCGTTTGTAAATAAAGTACGAGATTCAAGTTTTGTGATCAGAGCTGTGGAAGTCCATGAGCACAAGCTGTGTGTGTGTGCAGTAGTACGCAGGATGTTTGTAGGCGAATGCTTATGACTAGGAAGGAAAGATCAAAAGTGTAGCCAGAACCCCAGGAATTGCAGATCGTGTGTGGATCCAGTAGGCAGCAAGGTGTTTGTTTGAGTTAAGCACTCTTTTTTTTTGGTTACATTGGATCCAAGGTTTAAAAACCTTTGTTAAGTGTCATCTTTCATTGAATAAGGAGTAGCCATTATTGAAGATTATGATGAAAAGTCTTTTAATCCTATGGTCTTGAAATGTTATCTTCAATTGTATTTAATAATTGGATTTGAAAGTGAATTTGTTAACCCAATAGTGGATGTAGATTACAATTTGGATATTTTTGCAATGGCAATAGGAGCCAATGAGCTAGCAAATTTTGTCAAAAGACAACTTTTAATTTGTAAGCCTTATTAGGTGGATGTTAAGCAAATTACTTGCCCTCATGAGGTTATGATTCCCATAATTGGATTTTTGACTTGACAAATTTTAAGGATTATAGGTTCACAAATTGAGACTAAAAGGATATTTTCCTTAGTTGAGATACTTATTAATTAAAGATGCCATTTATAATTAAATAGCTTAAAGAAATTAAAATTTTTGTGAACAAAACTTGGCCTAGTGTAGTGACCTTGGAGTTGTTTGTAAATGTCATTCTAGTTTGATAGAACTCATGGGATAGATACAGATTTTAAAAAAGAGTTAAAACAATTTGAAGGAGCTTTTGAAAGAGATGAAGTTGGGAATATATAAACATTTTCATAATTTAAAAAATAATAATTTAAAGCTGATTATTTTTTCATTTTTTCAATTTACAAGTATATTTTTTTAGTTTTTTTCTTCTAATTTACAATTTGAATATCTGGGTTATGAGAACTAGTTAAGAAAACCAACTATTATTGGGTTTGTGAGAATTGTTGCCTTTGGAAATCACTGATTTTTTTTAATAATTTTTTTTTGATACTCAAGTCAGTTTTCCTAGACCCCTTGTTATTAAATAATCATAAGAACTAGGGCGGTTTTCATATAGCACCCACAATAACCGAAATTGACGATTCTATTTTTTAAATTTTAAAATTAATATTTATTATTTAGAAATAAAAATTTAAAAAATTTAAAAAGAAAAGACAAACCTACCTAACATTGGTATTTTCCTTTGAGTAGTGTACAATCCTATGGTCAAAGGCTCTATTGAGTGTATAAGGTACCCTCCAACTACACTACAAAAAATCCACTTGGTGTTTTACATATTTGAAAGCGTCTCCCCACTTGGAAGATGCATTCATCCATTGGATAGACCTTTTGCCATGTGCATGCAAAAACCTTTTGTAAATTAAGCGGGCATGAAAGGCCTCCCCTCTTGTGGACTTCCCCCAATAGCTAAGGCCCTCAAATTAGGGGCTCAAAACCCTAGGGAGGAAGCCTTTCCCTACTATACTGGGGTAGTAAAGGTATTTTCCTTTGAATTTGAAACCACCTCCTTACATCAAAGAACCGCGTGGAGCACCTTTAGAATTTGAAAGCACCTCCTTGCATGGAAGAACTACGCGGAGCACCGCCTTGATGGGGGGGGGGGGGGAGGGGAGAGGAGTATAACAACATCCTTTGATTAGTCAAGAAGCTTCAAAGAGAGAAACAAAACAAGAAGAAATGTGGGTCCAAGGATCCTCTGAAACAACATGAAAGGTGAGGGAATTACGAGAGGAGTCAAGCTTCAACTCCAAAAAGTCCAAAAATGCAGCCACACAAATTGAGCAATTGTCTGTACATTGCTGACTACCCCGGATAGAAGGAAAACAAGGGGTGTGTCACATTGTGGCCTTGCCATTTACATTTTTTATAAAAAAAAAAATTCTTAATGCAAATGAAGAATTATGAAAATTCAAATAATTCACCATGCAAAAATATAATCTTCAAAAAAACTAAAAAAATCCTCTAAAATAAAGAAACCAAAATCCTTTAAGATATTATAACTCTATAACTAATCCCAAGTTTCGAACACAAGCCAAAATATATCATCTTTTTAAAATCCTCGTATCAAAATAGACCTACTATTATTATTATTAACCTAGGGGCCAAAACCCGTTAAGTTAAGCTACGATACTCTAGAATGAAAGTAAACACAAAAATCTTTGCCTTGGTAGGCAAGGCCAAAAAGTACGTACCCATGAACCAGCACCCACCAGCGCACCATGAAGGATGGATGATAAGACAGTTTTCTGTTGGGTTTCAGTTCCCTGCCCTAACCATGGTGATTATAGCTCAGTTGGCCTTTTTTTTAACCTTACTTACCTACTAACAACCCACTAGCAGGTAGGTTGTTAGTAGGTAAGTAGTAAAAAGAAAAAAAAGGCAACTGAGCTAATCACCATGGTTAGGGCAGGGAACTGGAACCTAACCTAGGTTGTCAGTAGGTAAGTGGTAAAAAGAAAAAAAAGGCAACTGAGCTAATCACCATGGTTAGGTAGGGAACTGGAACCTAACCTAGGTTGTTAGTAGGTAGGTATTAAAATACAGCCCGTACCTATGTATAAGCCATCTACTTACCCAAGTAGTTATCTATTTGCCTACCTATTTACCTATATATGAGACCTATTTCTTACAGAATTGGTTACCACGGTGAAACCATATACTAACTAACTCAGTTTGAGGTTCATCCACAACTGAGTAATAATAGGCATCCAGTGGATGGTGCGCTGGTCGGTGCTCTGGTTCACTGAGGCCTAAACTACACACACAAAACAAGTGGAGTGTCGCACTCTGGCCTTTGCCATTTACATTAAAAAGTATCTTAAGGCAAAAGAAGAAGAATTATGGAAATTCAAATATTTCACCATGCAAAAATATAATCTTCAAAAAATCCTCTTAAAAAAAAACCAAAATCCTTCAAGATAGTATAACTCTATAACTAATCTCAAGTTTGGACACAAGTCAAAATATCATCTTTCAAAAATCTTCAGATTAAAAAAAATAGACCTATTATTATTTACACTAGTGGGGACCAAAAATAGACCTATTATTATTTACATTAGTGGGTACCTGACTTTCGGACACTATGAAGTCCCCCGGTTTTTTAAAGCGTATTTATTTCGAAGAAGCATTCTATTTTAAACAGCTGTAAGTCGTGAATGTAGCTTTTTGCGAAGCCATTTAAAAGATGCATGCAGCCTCAAAGGAGAGTTTTTTTGTCGTAATCTGCGAATCATTGCGCGCATTTCTCTGAGCTGCTCGCTAGCTAACAGTCATCGCACATTGCTCTTTAGATCGAACAGCGTGCCTCTCTCGAGCAAGACGGTTTGGGTGGATGCACGGGTCCTCCAAAGGGGCCTCCTCTTCCTTTTCTTTCATTGGTTTAATGAGGGTTGTTGTGTTGAAAGGGGGGACATAAGTGAAGAGATTCGTTCTATGGGAAAGGTAACCAAGGAAACACGTTTATGAAGGGTGTGCTAACCCTAACCCCCTTACCGCAAAGGAGGACGACCCGAGAGACAGACACCTAATATATTATATATATAGATAGGGGCCTCTAAAAATCCCTTAAGCTACTATATATCCTATATATTAATTCAGTAAGTATGTCTGTCAGTCTGTCTATCGAGGTCCTGAAACCCAGATCACTTTTAATAAAACTATCCCCCCGAACTCGAGGGCCCAAAAACTATTCAAGACCTCAAATTTTTATTTCTTACTTTTACTTTAACGTCCGTTTTTACACAGAAACTGTCGTCGTCGATAGGGGAGGTATTTTTGGGATTTGGAAGGTGGGTGAGGAGATTTGGGTGCGCTTTTTTTGGGCTAAGGGTTTAGGAGTGTCATGATTTTTATTTTTTCCGTGGAGGGGGGAGGGGGTGCGGGTGGGGTTCTAGGGGTCTTAATAGGTGGAAGTGAACCGCAGTGGAAAATGCCAAGGGGATCGACAGGGTGCATTATGCACCGGGTTCACACTAGTACTCTATAATGAATCTAAACACAATTTCCTTGCCTTGGTAGGCAAAGCCAAACAAATGACAACTTGACAAAATGACCCAGCCAACGGAAACCCTAAACCCAGACCAACTGTAGCCATGACTAGAGAGACGACTGGTCATGAGAGAGTCAGTGATCTTTGAATTTTCTCCGACTGAGCGCGTGTGTAGTGTGTACGTAGCACCTTCCTAGGTATTCATTGTTGTTGTTGTTGTATTTTTACTGGAGAATTTTTTCCAGCTTGTTGGTTGCCTGTGCTTGCTGGACATGAGGAAGATTTGAAAAACACTGTTGTTGTTGTTGACATTTTCTGGAAGCCCAACGATTTGTTTAGTTGAATTTTTTTCCAAGCCACCCATTTGGAGAAATTGCCATGCTTTTCAGTTTCTTTCTCCCTTGTCGACGAGTCGGATCCGGTCGTGCGTGTGAGTTTCTCTATAAATTTGGGAGAGGGTGCATCTGGAGATTTATATAGATGCAGGAAATATATCGAGATCGTCTGAGAAAAAGAAGGATCAGAGGAGTTGAGAGTTGCACTTTTGTTGCAGATTGTTGTCAAGAAGAGAGAGAAAGTGTGAGCAAGGTTTTTGATGCAAACTATCATCTAATTCATCGAGAGCGTAGCCGCCAGCTATAATATTTGTGCCATGCAATAGATATTGTGGATGGATCGCAATTGTGTGTAATTTTTAGAAGTGTTGATATCTTGTTGGCGCGGAGGAGTTTGCCAACTAGAGATTTGGATCCTTTTTATTTCTTTTTGCGATCGCAGCTGTTTCGTGTGTGCGAGCCAGCTGCCAGCTTTGGAAATCCATCAGCTTCGGACTTTGTATAAGTTCCTTACAAAATTTGTGGGAGAAGAGCAGTTGACTTTCAGTAGTGAGAAAAGTCGCGCAGATCAGGTGATTAGTTCGACCTGTCTGAACATGGGCATGGATGATGCAAGGGTGGGTCATGAGGAAGAAGTAGATGTCGGAAGTGTGGTTGTGCTAGACGGATCGACGGTGCGCGAGTTTGCAACAGACGAGAAGGCGTTCACCAGTGCAATCGACAAGATGTTCGCGTCCCTGGACAGCAACGGCGATGGTGTTCTGTCTCGAACAGAGATTCGTCCGGCTTTCGAGCGCTTGAATCTGGAGGAAATGCGATTCGGAGTACCAGTGACGAAGACGACGGACGAGGTGAACGCCCTTTACGACTCCGTTTTCGACACCTTCGACACCGACCACAACAACAAGGTGGATTTGATGGAGTTCCGGTCGCAACTCAAGGAGATCTTCCTAGCCATTGCGGATGGGTTAGGATTCGCTCCTCTGACCATGATGGTAGAGCACGGGGGCTTGCTGCAGAATGCGGTGGAGCATGAAACAAAAACATGTTACTTTTGGCCCATCACCAATTGCCATTGCACCACCCAGAAACCCTAATTTCTGAGGCCATGTTGTCTCTCACAATTGTTCATCACCATTTAGCTCCACAGCTCTGCTGCCTCTTCATCCATCCATTCAGGTCTAACAAACAAACACTTCATCCATCCCATAATGGCTCTCTCTCCGTGTTTTTCTTTTTCTTTTTTTCTGGTGAGGCTCAATTGATCCAGTCCAGCTGAGGATCGAATTTTGGTCACATTCTCGACCTCAAAAATATTTGTTCAACACCGTAGAAAGAAAGGAGTTTTGTGAAAAGAAAAGAAAAGAAAGAGGCCTTGATTTGCCCGATTTTGAAAAATCAATTCAAATTTCTCCGGATTTTTTCAACAGGTTGGATATAGCCTACCTAGTCAAAATAAATAAAAAAGGATTTTGAACTTTCATATTTGGTCTATAGCCACATTTGGCTATATATTGTGGCAGATGATTGTTGATTTGGCTACATCAGGCAATTGAAGGGCAAAACCATGATAATTTTCTTTTTGTCAAACTTGAAATGTGATAACATATTTATGCTCTCTCTCTCTCTCTCTCTCTCTCTCTAGGCAATAATTCTCCTTGACATTAGAGTTGTCCTTAAAAATTGGATTTTTTTGGGGCTTGCCATTGGGCTTCTCTTTGCCCTTTCATGTTCACTTTTGAGCTATTCTTAAAGGCATCCATACAGGGGACCAAGGAACCAAAACATTCAAGCTAAATTTGCAAATTTCAAAATGTCACACCTGCCACATTATTTACAATCCCACCTTAGAAATGGGTACTTAGACCATATTTGGGTGCAGGCACAAACCTTGCATTATTATTCATTGTTGCATGTATATTTTTGGGCACACTAAGCAAGAGCAACAAATTTAATGTGTCATTGTTCTCTACACAATAGTCAAACAACACTCAACAAAAGAAAAAACAAATTAATGAATACCCAAACTATGATGAATATTTTAATTCTCTTTCTCACACAATATTTTTGAAAAAAGAAATGATTTAGTGATTAGAATCTTCCAACTTCTTTTATCAAATTTTTTTTTCTTCCATGAATTTAAAAACAAATTGATAAAGAGAATTGTTCCAATTTTTTTGTCAAATGGAACAAAGGAGAATTTGATAAAAGGATCGAACCTTAAACCCTTTGTTGACAAGTTCCATTTCTTTTTTACTCAATTCTCTTTTGGTTCCATCAATGAAATGGATGAAAAAAAACCTCTAAGCAACTCTTTCAAGCTAGATGCCCCGAGCAAAAAAAAGTTGTTTTCTCTTTGGGGGAGAAGGGGACTAAGTTATCTTTTCCCTCCAAGAAGAAGAAGGGGAGTAAGTTGTTATCTACTCCCAAGCAAGGGAAGAGGGGAGTTGGCTTCCCCTTGGGGAGAAGGGGACTAAAACTTTTTTCCCTCAAGGACAAAGGGACTTGCCTTCATCCCCAGCAAGAAAAGGATTAAGTTACCTTCTCCCCATGAAAGAGGGGACTAAGTTGCCTTGGGGTTTAGAAAGATAATTAAAATGCTAATCACGGTTTCAAAATTTCAAATATTTTTTTCGTTGGGCATTGTCTTGCAATTGCATCGAAACCAATGCCAGATTTAATTCATTGCTCCTACTTAGTCTTTTGCCATATTTGTGAACTATGACATTGAACACCACATGGTACCATTTGTATTGTAAAAGAATGAAACCCAAACACATGAATCACTTCAATTTGGTTGATTTCATAGTGAAACCTCACATTTTCGAACCACAAGTATAAATTTTCACCCAAAAAGTCGAAACTAATTGCCTCAAACAAAAACCATAATCCATATGACATACATATAGATGGTCTTATATAGCTCTCATATTCATATATCTAAAAGTTTCATAATGGACCTGAACAATTTAGTACTGGCATGTATGGGTTTCAAAACTAGGACCAACTAGTCCATAAACTATGTATCCAGGCATCTGCACCTATGATTCATTGTCCTCATTTCCCCATTCCCTACATGCCAATCATAGAGCACTCAAAAAAATAAAATTGGAGGGCACCTTATATCCATGGACATCCATCCTAGAATCTTGAAAGGTTCTTACCACTACTCCTTAAGACTGGAAAGGATCTTACACCTACTCCTCAAGAGTGCGAGGGATCTTATACATACAGACATAAGATCCCTCTCAGGATCCCTCCCAGTCTTAAGGAATAGGCATAAGAACACTTCTCATCCTATGCCTTGTGATCTACGTAGGTTTAGGTTCATATAGTGTTCACCTTGTGCTTTCAATGGGTGAAGCCCACAGGTGGGGAAGTTCACAAAATGCGGGGCCAAACTCAGCTACTGCCTCATCATTGGCCCCTTAGTTTGGGAACGCTGCCACCTCTAGGGCTTTACCCTTCACAAAATTACAACCAACTACAACATTGAAGGAGCCACAAACACTACGAATACCACCAGAAGAACATACCCTTTGTAACTACTATTAAAACCCATTGTCTGATATCCTCCTCGCATGCTCACAACCAGCAGAAGAAAATGGTGTGAATCAAGGACCTAACAACCTCATCAGTTTACATTGCTTCTAATGAGGACAGCATTTTACCTTGGAAGTGTATTAGAAACATGCATTTGATATATGTCATATTATTGATGGGCATCAAATGCTCCCTTTTTGAAAGGGAGAGTGGAGGTAGAATACTTATTCTGCAGTTATACCGTTTAGCATTCAAACTGAAGTTAGCATTCCCCACTTACAGCAACTCAGTTCATAAGCAACCAATGAACCATTCAAAGATACAAACACTTGCAGCCATGTTCATTCCAAAATGCTTTTGAAGACTCAGAGAACATAAGCTTTGTTCCAAGGTGCATGTCCACCTCACCATAGCATGCCAATTCTACTACATACCCAACAGAGCAAAGGAAGATGGAGATCTTCAATATGTTTTGTTCTGTCTTCACACATCTGTTAATGACAGGGACCCAGAGCACCAAGGACTCCGCTTGCTATAGACACAACTTGACAACTGAAACAAAAGCAAGGACTTTAAAAACATCCTCACTTTTCAAAAGCATATTACCCTCCCTAATGTATAAATCAAACTGCAAAATGACATAATGAATCAATTTACTGCTTCCATGGACAGCAGAAAATCATGTGGAAGGTGGAGATGTCCACTGAATGGTAACCTCCTGTGCAATTTTCTTGAAGATCTATGGAGATAGTTGCTGTTGTGATACCTCCACTGCTAAATAGCACACTCCTAACCATTTTCTTAGGGAATTTTCTTAGGGTGTCACCAGAAACTTCCAGGACCAAACTCTGACACACCTTCCAACAAGCAATGCACCCGTGGATGTGACAAGCTACAAGAGTGTGGCAAGCATGGTTGGAATCATGATTCACAGTTTCAATTGGTGAGCTACAATCTGATAAGACATCCCTTGGCAACTGAGCATGTGTTGGATCAGGGTCATCATTGAGAGACTTTTAGAGGAGTCTCTTGACAACAAACACTTGGATGGATGTGCTCTGACCAATTGTTTGGGCTTGCTTTTGACTACACACAGAGAGCTATATATGTCCTCCAATTTATGGTCATGAGTGGGCAAACTCATGTTGACCTCAGTTAGTGGACATGTTTGCATGCTTGGTTGTCTTCCTCTTTTTCTCCTCTGAGCTCTTTGCAAATAGAGAAGCAAGTTGTATTTGACTTTGAAGGAAAATTTCTCTACTTTTAAGTTCCATCTCTGCCCTCATGCACTCAATCTTTACAAGCCCCTCCCCCAGTGATTGGATAGCTTCTGCCAAGGATGGGGAGGCTTGCTTGCATGACCGTTTATTTTTTGAGATTGATGTATTGTCAACAAGGTTGTCTTTTTGAGGTCTGTTTCCCCAAGTCTCCATATCAGTTGGTGGAAGTGTAGAATAGCTTCCATTTTCATCCTCTACCTTGTGAACTGATACTCGCGTAGGGCTTTGTAAGCATCCCTGCATAGGCTGGGGCATGGGAGAAGGGTATCTCCAAGCATCCTGCAAAAGAGTCTCCTTATCAAGAGAAGAGGAAGAGCAATGAGCTGCTGGGATGTGACCCAAACAGCCACCTTTCCCAACTTGCTTGATGACCCCAGTCAAAAGTCGCTCCATGCGACTATACCACAGCCACTTTGAATGTGGTGCCCCTGGCTTCTCCTCTTCTGCCCTCTCTGTCCTGAAATTTTTCTTCATCTTTTCAATTTTGTTTTTACACTGGGGACCTGTTCGTTGAAGCTGTCTAGGGCACTGCTTTGTCAACTCCTCCGCAATCTCCATCCAGTGGGTAGTCCTTAGATTGCCACGTCCCAGTTGGACCCATTTGTCCTCATAAAGGTCAAGCAAGCAAGCCACACCAGCAGAACACCACACCCTATCGAGCTCCACCTTGTCTTTGAATCTTTCTCTTTCCCTCCCTTGTAGACTGACCACTTTCACCCTCCCTGCCCTCTCTAATCTTTCATCCAGCATGAGATATGCAGGTTTGTATTTGTCTTTACTGACTAAAAGTGCTGGATTTGGCAGTGTGTCATGCAGCTTGCCTATGGATGTGTACCTGACAAAGCCCGGCCCCCCCCCACACACACCCAAAAGACATTATGCCACACAGAAGGCACCTGCCTGCAACAGCCTGTGCAAGTACAGCAAAGCAGTGTAACAGCAGCAGAACCCTTGCAAACAGAAGTACATAGAAAGAAGGGTTCATGAAGAGACAGACAAGTCAGATCTCTAACCCCTGGTCATAAAGTCTGCAATAGGGTACTTTGCAAGCCAAAATGAATGCCCACACATCCCTGCATCCATACCAGCCACCCCTGAGCTTTCCATGAGTCAATATGAACAGGCAAAAGTTATAAATGCAGACATGTATGGCATCAATATCCAAATGCAGCTGTAAATAAATTGGTTGATGAGATGAGAAACTACAGCAATTCAAAGGTTTGGACTGGACCCCTGCAAATATGACCAATTTCAGGTCATTACTGACCTATATGTCCAGTCAAGTATTGGATTCACACGCATGAAAGGGGGCCAACCAAAAGTGCTTGGAGAAAACTCCCCTACACCGACCTGTCTCCCCTCCAACAAACAGGCAACCCAATCAGCTTGGACATAGGCCGCAAAACTCTTTGGAGGGGCCTGATCATTATAGCCATCTGCAAATGCAAGCCTGCAGTTGAAGAAGCTATGGCATCACAGACAGTTGATCAGATATACCTGGAAAATTTCTGTACACACCTACTGGGCTACAGAACAGGTAATTCCAATGCTGAAAAATCTTCTAGAAAACAACGATCAGGTAAGAAACCTACCATATTTGGATCCCCCATTCGTGTTCCAAGAAATATAGCTCTAATAGGCTTCTTCTTGTGCAATGCATCTATTCCTGCTGTGAACTCCGCTCGAACAACCTCCATATCCAGTGGATATCTGTATTTTCAGAGATCATCCAACCATCAATCCATCCCACACTCTGGGATTGTACACTACTGATTTGTCCCCAGTGGATGCTTTAAAAACCTTTCATCAAAGAAACTGTTGCTCCACATGCATTTCCATATTGCCACTAAATGCAATTACTCACAATGATGGAGTCTCCAAGGTAAAGGTATCAATCTCTGGAAATGAATCTGGATGCTTAAAGTAGACAGTCCGTATGCAGTATTGCAGGGCTGCATCAGCATCCCCTCCAGATGCCAATGCTGCATAGCCTGCCCTCAACAAATGCAAGAGCACCTGCTCTGGATCATGTGAGCCAAACAATCTTACAGAGATGACTCTGTAAGGACACATTGACAACAACCCTGCTAACTCAAACACATCAAATGTTGCTTGAGTCAGTGCTTAATTTGGATGTTCAGACATCATTTAAAACTTTCAAGTACAGTAAGCATTGAAAAATGGTGGGGATGCTATTAAGCAATAGAAGCAAACTCACTGTGGAATCTTTGCCACCACTGAAGGCAAACACAATCTCGTCAGTTCTGCACAAAATAGTAAAAGCCAAAAAAAAACAAAACTTCTTTCAGCCATTACCCTCGCAAAGTCCTATTCCTGCACTCTTGTCCCCATGGGAGTCAAACACAATATTCTCAGTTCTGAACAAAGTAGTAAAAGCCAAAAGACACCACTTTCTCTCAGCCATCACTCTTGCAGAGCCCCAAGCCTTCTCAGCATTCAGCAGGATGTTGATATCCTCTCAAGTAACTTCATGTAAAACCACCAAATTTCCACATACTAAGTTCATATGCATGAGGTTGTTTGGCTCAAATTGAACGCAATACAGGCTATTCTGCCAATTCCCACAATGGCAATTCAGATAGCCATCCACCCACCCTCCAATGAAGCATTTTGTACTCAAATGTTTTTTTTTTCCATCAGCAACTGGAACCTCTCACCTAGTGCAAACAGCATGCCGTTTTGCAAAGAGTTGAGGTAGTGCAGGCAATCCATGGCCGAAATTGCAGGGTTTTATACAGGCAACCTCATCGCACTATTGGAACTCGTTCTCTCTTCTCAACAGCTCTTCCATTTTCTTCCAGATTTATTCATATCCTGCAGTTCTAGGGTCTTTGACTCTCTACGCAGTCAGGGTTTCTTCAATTGCATGAAGAGGCTGGGATTCAAGCACCTTTTGCACAAGAGGCTAAACCGGATGAAATTCATTGCTGGTTGGGGGGAGAGAAAATTCACTCCAGTTACCAAAAACAAACCCGATCCACAATCGGTGAAAAGAAGAAGAAGAAGAAGAAGAAGAAGAAGAAGAAGTGGGTTGGACTTACTTACTCATACAGGGCAAGAGTGCGCTCGATGACACTGTAGGCGTTCTTCACTCTCGCCTGCAGTCTCTTGTCGCCCGTTTCCTCCACTGCTTTCCACACCTCCGTCTTGTTCATCCTTAAAAAAGTTGCTGCAGCTGTCGTCATGGGCCTTTGGGACTGCCTCAGCGTGCGTCAAGTCCATGCATCCTTGCTGCGGAAAGCAGGCATGCTCTCGCTTCCGAGCTCTATGCTAAGAGTGTTCTTCGTCTCCTCTCTCTCTCGCGCGCACTGCAAACCCTAAACCCTCGCGAGGGACGAGTCCCTTCTCGTCGATGGACGCTGCAGTCGACAGACCGGACCCTAAATCGCCGGTCTCAAGGACCTTTTATAAGGTATGGGTCTTACTTAAGGGCTGTTTCAAGAGGGGCCATAATTCCACCCCCAAGGTCTTTTTTTGGGGTTTAGAGATGAACCACTTTCTTTCCATCAGCTCATCAAATAATATATTGTTTGCCATAGTTTTTTTAATTTAAAATATTTAAAATAAATGTATTAAAAAAATTAAACTAACTAAATAAATAATTTGTAATGTGGGTTTAATAATCAGCCTTTTTCATCAACTCATCAAATATTGTGTATATTGTTTGCCATTATTCTCTCCTTTCATTTAATTATAAAGGGTAGCCTACATCCATGGAAGTGTGGTCTAAAGGTGGCTCATAAATCCATGTCCATTTCTTCCTTGCCCTAGTTACAATTGTGGATGTGTGGGCAAAGAATACTGGATAATAAATCTTCTCTCTCCCTTAGTTTATCCTTTATGCTTGTTTCGACTTTGGACAAATGCTTATTATGTGGGATCAATTGGGTTGCTCTTTATTTTTCGCATGCCTTTGCGATAATTTAAATTACAATGAATTTTGTGCTAATCTAAGTTTCAATCCCCGTCTAATATTAAATTTTTAATAAATAAACAAAATCTCATCCCCTTACCTACCAACTAAACTTTGGGTATTGATATTGTGTTTCTTTTCTTTTATGAATATCTCAATGACTCGATATTAGTTTTCAAGCGCTTTTGACTTAGTTGTTAAGATATTCACATGGTTGTGATTCATTAGAAAGGAAAAGAGATACCTTATGTGTAAAGTTTCACATTTTTTAAGAAATTTATGTGTAATCGATGCAAGGTGTCATCCTCTAGTGAGGCCAAAAACAAACATTCTAAGGGTAAAGTGCCCTTCACTTACACTAAAATATTACTACCAATTCTTTATGTTTGCAAGAAACCTCTTACACCTACACTAAGGGAGACATCTTCTTCATGGGAGAGATCTTATTCATGAAAGTAGATAACCGTAGTCTTATAAAATAGACCTAAGGTCATTTGGGCATAAGATCCCTCCTCCTTTTAAAGAATAAGCATATGGACAAAGAGCATGTAAGATCTTGGAAGTGTAGGAGGCATTATTAATGTGAATAAGGTGCCCTTCAAATATATATATATATATATATATATTTAAATGTTTTATGAAAATTTGTACATGTTTTTTACTTGATGGTCTAGGTCATCTTATGAACTTTTATGACACATACCTTGTGAATGCTTACTTTAATGTTTAAGGAACTTTAAATGTACATATTCCCTTTTCTCTAACTCATTATGTGGGAGCAAACGCTTCAACTAGGGCCTCCATGGCCTTGTTATAACCCAAAATTGGCCATGGTTGACCCATTCTCTAACATTACTCGTGGAGTGTGGGTATCTATTGTTAGTTGTATTAATCAATGGTGGAATCTTGTCCAAATTGATTATTTGTTTGTGATGGACCTCTTTGATTGACCCATCACCCAAAAATTGTTTCACATTATGGACTCTCTTAAAATGGAAGAATATGCAACATCATTTCCCTTTGGTTTAGCTATGTAACTTACAAGGGTGGAATTTGGGCAAAGGATATGGGCTGCTATTTGAAACAACTTGCTTGGGGAACACATGGGAATTTGAAGATCACAATGGGAGCCTATTGGGAACCAATGGGAACTTGGTTGGAATATCAAAATGAAAAAAAACATTTCAAACCAAACCCCCATTCCCCCAAGCTACCCCAAAAGAAATTAAAACATGATTTTCTTAGGTACATGTTGAGTCATCTCATTGGTTGCACAAAATATTTATTACTAAAATTGTTTTTCATCATTTTTGGCATGGGCTAATACCCTTTCTTAGGAGGTTGGGTGCATACTACTTTTGGTATGTGGTGTATCATAATTTGCCAACTTCTAATATTTGAATGCAATAAAGAAGCTCAAGTGTATATTTAGTATCTTGGTAGCTTCAACACATGTTTTTTGAATAATTAATTAATTTTGAAATTTTCATTTCACCAAATAAAATATTCTTGAAAATTCAAAAAAAATCACAAATTTTTATTATTTGATAATTGTTTTAATAATACTCAACATCTTTGTAAAATAATATAATTAGTGATGAAGTTACCAAGGTATCATTTGTTTATTTCAATGCTTACTATGTTTAACAACAATGGAAAACGTTTGTGTATCTTTTGCAAATGTTTTCAATATGGTTGTTGCTAAGGATGATGCAACCTTGCCATTTTTGGAAGATGATTACATCTTTTGAAATGGAATGGATATGTGTTAGCAAAGGAAATTGATTAAGATGAAAAACAATGGATCTTTGGATCTTTTATACCCCAATTAGCATTGACATATATAATCATGGGTAAAAAAGTTTGTTTGTTTGTGCCAACATTGATAGTCCTCAAATGATAAAAGGAGGAATTGAAATCTATCAAACTTTTTCAGAGTTCTTTTACGTGTGATGTGTGTAAATCAACAAATCCGCCTATAAAACGTGATTATGGAAGTAAGTTTGTGCATGTAAAATCAACTATGACCACATTTATTAAGTTACAAACCCCTTCTTTGGAAAGAACAATGTTGGCTTGTCATCAAAATGAATTGAATGTGGTTGAAAAAAGTACGTGTAATTGTTCTCATCTCATGTGCAAGTTAACCTCACAAAAAATGGATGAAGAGATGTCATGAATTACATCATTTGTCCTATGTTTATTATCATGAACACATCACAAAAGGTGGACACCTAATTAAGTCAGTGGGTTGAATACGTGTATTAAATAAATCTTGCAATTGAAGGTGGGGAAGTTTTAGTCAAGTTTAAAATGTTGTTGAAAATTTTCATAAAACAACCATAACATTGGGAAAATAGGTCAAGTTGTAAACTAAACACCCATGACAAGGCCAAATCATGAAAGGATGTGATATCAAGGAACATCGTTCATCTCCTTTAAAAAACATGATGGAAAAGGTGTTACATGGGTGTTCAATGGTGCAAACATTTTGAGATGGAATCTTGAAGTTAAACCATTCATTGATCAATAAATTGTTCAAAACATAGAAGACACGCACATGCTACGGATAACAAAAGGCCACATGTCACTTTCAACTAATGTTGAAAAGGGAGGTTACTTTCATCACATGAACTAATGTTTTTAACATCACAAACTTGTTTCTAACATATACATAAAAGGGACAAGTTTGTGATGAAAATACAAAGATGTTAGTCAAACAAAAGCTTATAAACTATGGTTGTTTAATTATAAGGGTCCAACTCACTAAATAAGCCAATTGAACAATTGTAATTGTTAAAATGAACTCAACACCTCTTTGAAGGATATTGGAAAAGAGGCATGATTATGAGTTAAATCCCATGTGGGCTACCAAAAGGACCTTAAACCTCAAAGGTACCCAGAACTTGGGAAATAAATAAATAAAATAATGAAAAGCGGGTTTAAAAGGTGGAAAAGGGCCAAACAATCCAACAAGTATGATTTGTATTACTCAAATAAACAACAAATCAAAATGTTAGTAGCCACTTGGAAATCCCTTAGCCTTGGAAACAAATTTGCATGTCAAGCATTTGTTAACAAGGAATCCTTGATGAATGATGTCATGGATGTGAAACGATGTTTGTTGAATTGCATTATGAATTATTGTACAAGTATGAATTATGTGACTGAAATTTAACATGGTAAAATAACAGAACCTGATTTTAATACAATGTTAGAACATTCAGATCTACCAAATGGCATTTAGGACAATTGCCATGTTCACAACTAATGGCATAAGTGACATCATCTTATAAACTGCATAATCATGTAGTCACTTGTAATCACAAAAGGCATAAATGGTTCCAAATGTAGTTGTGTGTGCAATCATAAAAGCCATGTTTTGGTGTAGTGAAATTATCACCTAGTGTTTAAGGTGGTGCTATCATGAAAAAATACAAAAAAACACCTAAACAAAATATGGAAGAAAACAAATTTAAAATGGTTCCCAAAGGTACCTTCATTTCCTTAGTACCACTGTACCTTTTATTGGGTATGCCCATGATGGCAACAAATTATTCCCTTGTCTATCTAATTTTTCTACTCTAAGCATTTCCATCTTAATACCTCAAACATGCACACATTCATGAAAAAACTTTGTAGATTTTCCACACTTCCATATTCTCCAATATTCTTCCAAGGCATATTTGTGTAAAAAACATTTTCTATGATAGTAGAAAGAAAAAATGAAATCTTAGAATGGCAATCCTTTTTCCTTGAAATTCCCATGTCTCCCCATCACTTTTTACAAATTAACTAACTTTTCCAAATCTAGACCTTATCCCTTAAATCTTACTTTTCATGCCAACTAACTTACCAACTAACATTTTTTGGAGCCTATTTAAAAGTAGTTAGCATCACATCTCTAAATTCAAGGAGGTAGTAAGTAAACCTACTATTGATACTCTTAAAATTATCAAGTTACTTTACTACATAACAAAAGCAATAAGACTTACCCACAAACGTTATCCCCCTCTACTTTGGTATATGTCTTCATATCTTCCATATGTTGATTTCCTTATTGTTGGTGAGGTGGTATTATCACATATTTTAAGTGGTGATGGAACAATAATGGCAAAGTAAAAAATAGCCATTAAAATAATGTGTTTCAATCTTAAGCACAAAGTGTGGGTAGGGATTAAAAACATCACGAGTGCATCTTGAGTACCCTCTTCATTATCCTCCTCAAAACTCACATATGAACTTGAACTCAAAGATGTTGATAAATTTCCATTTGGAAATTGGGGTAAACATGTTAGTAGGTGGCAATTATTTGTTGGTGTATAAGGATTCATCAATTGTAAAAGATTACATTGTCATCTTCTTGAACATTACTCCAACATTCTTTGATATCATTCTACCACCTTTCCCAACAACTTCATTTCTAGCACCAAGCTACTATAACAATTTCAAATTGTTATAGTTTGTGTTTGTTCAAAGAGATTTTCAAAGTCCTTCGCTTCCATTTTACCACCTATGGATATAATATTGCCATCAAAGTGAATGCATGAATAAATGGACCAATTTGTTGTTTTTTCAAGGACATGTTGTTCATAACCTTTTTGAAGTGTATCAAAATCAATATTTTGTCTAAAGGACTTTATTTGAAGTTATCAACTTGATAATGAAAATAAACATGTCATCATATTTTAAGAAAACTTCCTTAAATTAAATGAATGAATTTGAAATTACAACACATGGATTGGTTGAGTAACATTTTTTAGGGACATAGTACGGCTTGCCCTAATTAAGTCATAGAAAATCTAGAAATGAAGTCCTTTCAAAGAAAACTTAATATGAAAAAAATTAGTTATGAACTTTTAAATGGTCAAAATATGAATTCATCTTTAAAACTCATCTTAAGTTTCAATTTTTTTTCAAAAACATGTGTTTTGAATATCTTTACAAATGGCTCCATTTATATGGACTTTATTAGTTTATACCTATCACATAATTTCCATTTAACACATGATAATAAAATTGATTACCAATATAACACTACAAAATGGATTTTGTGGACACTTACCTATGCCAAAATTGGTCCAATCATTCATGCATTCTCCTATCTCCAAAGGACCATTAGTCATGGGTAGAATTACCTCCTTTTACCTTTGTTTAATTCAACTTTAAGAAAATATTAATGTCTTAGATTCATGGTTTTCAATGATGCACCCTTAGGTTTGTTGATTCATATAGGGGATAAACAAACCAACCAATTCCTATGTTTGCAATGAAATGTAAACTTAGGACATGTTCTTTAGTTCTCAAAATATATATAAAATTGGGAGCTTTAGCATGTGATTAAAACAAATTCCAAAATGAGAGTTCGAGGTGAGATTAACTTGCACAAACGAAGAAAATAGTGGTTAGTGCAAGTTGAAGTGGAAATGTTTCAGAAACAAGCAATCAGTGAGTCAAATTCAAAAAACACAATTTGAACCAAGTTTATTATTTAGTTTTTATTCCCCAAAAAAATTGGATTTTGTAAGACTTCAAATTCCAAAGTGGGAAACCACTTAAGAGTGTTGAGATTCATTTTCTCACACTTACATGAGAACGTGTTTGCCTTGAAACACTTTCATGGCCTATTCGTCTTCTATTTCATTAACTTTGGTTACAAGTTCAAAGCTAAAGTTATGACATTTAACTTTTATTCTCTTCCAATTTTTTTCATTCAATTCTTAAAGGTGAAAAACATGAAGATTTGGGGTTTGAACTTCCTTTCCTTATTTAGTACCTCTTGCATGGTGGTAGTTTCGTTGGGCTTTCCTTTCATATTATTGCCTATATGGCTATAATTTTTTCCTTGCATTAATGTAGAATTTCATTTTGGTTTGAATTGCCTTATGATTTTGAACTAGTTCTTTCTTGAGCTCTACTAACATCACTTGCAAGGTTTCCATTTCCCAAACCTTTTGTTCAATAAGTTTTTCAATGGCAGTGTTGTGGTATTCCAAGCCACCACTTAAAACCACTACATTTTGCCTTTCCTTTTATAGGTGTTATTTTATAACATACTAAATGTTTTTTATATTCACGGGCAAACCTCTCAATTTACTTGTAACCTTAGAATGTCATGGCCTTATTAACCTTCAACTGTTCCATTGCTGTTACCACATTTAGTTTTAAGTGGTTTGCAAGTTAACCAAATTTGACAATAATGCATGGCATTTTCCTTAAAACGTACCTTTAATTCTTGGAATATTGGTAGGTCCAATGGTGATGGTGGTGACAAGGGGTAATACCACCCCTACCACTACCTCTTATTGTCTTATTGTTTAATCAACAAGGAGGCCAGAAGGTCTCAATGATGCCCCTTCCTTCATTGCTACCTCAATTATCTCCTTTGCTTTTAAAACTTTAATTCGCCCTTAGATGTAATTGTGGGTCAAGGGATTGTTAGGGTGACAATACTTAGAAATCATTACCATTTTTACTTTTGTTAGCATATGAATGAGGCCAAAGGGTGGTCATTTAAAGAAGTTGTTGCATTATCACTTTTGTTTTGTTTTTTTTCTTCCTTCTTCCATGATTTTTTTTTTTGTTGGGGGACATGATAAATGCTTGAATTCCCTTAATTCTTCTCGTGTTAATTAAGTTAATAGAAAATGTAGACATTCTCTTGGAAGTAGAAAATGCCTCCTTATATGAATGGTAATGTATTACCAAGGGTATAGGTGGTGGTAATAAAGATTCATCCTCATTAGATTTACTTCCTATGGCAAAATTCCCTCCTTGCAATGGAAACTACTTCCTAAGAAGGATGTCTACAATTTGAAATACCTCCAACTCCTTAGGGCAATTACCATACATGCATCCATTACCTCATTATGCCTTCCTACAACCCACACATTACCCCTAGCCCAGTTGATAGGATAACATGATTACATTATTTGTAACAATAATGCAATGGTGGGGAACCATTAAATTTGGAATTTCATCAATTATGTTGCCTCCAACACAACTCCAACATGAACGGTGTATCACCCCCAACTTATGGTTTACCACCAAACCCTCTAAAGTTAAATTCACACCTAATGTCAATGTGATTAATGTTAAGTTAGCTAATATTAGGCTAACATTAGGTGTGAATTTTTATGTTGATGTTAGTTAGGATTAACCTCGTGTTAACGATTCTTTTATAAAAAATCACACCTATTAATACCATTTAAGCATGTCGTCTTACAACACGTGATGATCATTAAACATTAGCCATTGTCTAGTTTAAGTTTAAAACCACTTTCCATGGGCCATGGAATTGAATATAGTAAATATTGTTTAAATGCGCCTAATTGATGTGATTTGGTTAAAGTGTGGAAATTAGATTAAGAAATCCAATCTATTTTATCTTCTACCCAAAGGTCTTTTACTATGTTTAAAGACCAACATTGAAGCTTATTATTAGATTTTTCACCCCATGTATAATTATGTTCATTGCAAATATTGGGATTCAAATAAAGTATTGTAGTTTTTTGTCCTATATTTGCAAATAGAGCGAGGTGCATTCTTTTGGTTTAGAGTTCATC
Organism: Sphagnum tenellum; assembly: GCA_963921925.1. NCBI lineage: Eukaryota > Viridiplantae > Streptophyta > Sphagnopsida > Sphagnales > Sphagnaceae > Sphagnum > Sphagnum tenellum. The sequence goes on from OY998150.1 coordinate 11,618,799, forward strand.
ATCAACAATTTGGGTCTCTATTGTGTGACAAATTGTAATTTCTTTTTGTTTTCAAGTTCATTTTTTTGTTTCTTCTAGGTGTAAAATTATGTTTTTGTGTATGTTAACATTTCTTAAATCACAAATTGCAATGCTTTCAAATCATTTCTCCCTTATGTGTAGATCAAGTTTTGTTTCTAGGTCATAATTTACAAGGAGCTAGAGTTTTTGTAGTGATAATTAGTCCTTCAAACAAATCAAATAAAATTTTGCTTATTGTGTTTCAATATTGTGGACCACATTCAAATTAATGTATTTTTATTTGCATGAATGTTATTGAATAAGTTACATGATTTACAATGAATGTAACCCATCTTATGTGAAACCATATACATATGCAATTTATGTAACTTAATTACAACTATGTATGAACAACTACTATACAACATTAATGTAATTAATTTGTAACTACCATGGTAATGTCGTGTTAACATTACTTTTCATCAATCCATCAAAATTAACACATTAAAATACAAGGATTTAAAAATATTGGTCTTCACCATCCATTACAATTGTTCATTTTATATGGTTTTAGATCATGAAAAGTGGCCCAATCGAAAATTGCCACATGGCATATTGATTGAATTAAAAAAATCAAAATAAATATTTATTTAAGTGACTAGGTAGGTTGGTACATAGGCATAGGTAGGTAGGTAAGGTCCTACCTACTTACTTAGATATGTAGGTAAAATTAAGTAGGTAGGTAAAATTAAATAGGTAAAACATACCATATACCCAGGCCACATATCTACTTACTTACATCGGTAGGTAAGTTTTTGTATGACCAACTACTTATTTACCAAGGTAGGCAAGTAAATAAGAATGTATAAAAGTAGTTGAGTTAAAAAGTAGCGATGTAAATATTTTTATTTTATTTTATGCTATATCTTTAAAATTATTATTTTTGAATTCATCCCAAATTGGCACATGTATTTTAATGTGAGCACTCCAAAAAAAAACCTTCTTTAAATAGTTTGGGACATGATATTTAAAGACAAAACATATGGGTCCAATCTTTTTTGTTGCACATTAATTCGAAATTGGATCACAATTAAAAAGCATTTTCCCCACATTCTTTGCGTTTGTTTTATAATTTGGAAATTTCATAACTAAATAAGTAGTTATCTAATATATGCAAACTAATTATTTTTAGAAATTAATTAGTTAACTAATTATTAAATAAGTAATGTTATGAATTCAAATAAAATTCTAAAAATATTAATCGTCTAGATTCCCAAAATTAATTAGTTGGATTATCTAGTAATTAATTATTTGAATTAATTATCTTAGTTCCTTATCTAAATTAATTATTTTAATTCAGAAAATTCACTAGTTAGTGAATTTAGATAATTAATTTTCAGATACGTAATTATTTGAATCAATTAATTGATAAATTATGTGAATTAAACAATTTATTTTATTTTATTTGCTAGTTAGTTATTTCAATAAAATAATTATTTTATTTAAGAAAATTAATTATTTAAGTTCAAATAATTAATATCAATAAATTTAATTTTCATTATTTGAATTTTTTTTGAACTAACTAAATAATTATATTGGGTAATTTAGATTCATTATTATTATTATTATTATTAAAATTTTAATAAAATTAAATTAAACTACGTATTAATTTATATTGAATTGTAATAAATGATTGACAAAAAATTATTAAATATTAAAAATTGTAATATGAACTTGGGTTTAGGGCATAGTTATCAATGATTACTTATTTGATTTAATTAGTCTAATTCATTTAAGTTTTTAACTAGCTACTTTAAATAATTTATCATTTGATTCTAGATGATTTATTACAAATAACTAGTCATCTGATTTTTTGAATTGATAATGAATTATTTAATCTAAGTATTTTTTTAAAAATTATTTTAATTAAAAAATTTTAATTAATACTCAATTATTAAAAATTAATTATCTGAACAATTTAAAATTTGATTATCTAAATTTATTTTTTTAAATTTATATTAATTTTTAATTAATGAATATGACTAGTTAATTTTTATATTGAAGTAAATGAATTTTTTTATTAATATGTAATAATTAATAAGTTATTGAGTTTTATATATTAAATATTAAAGAGTAAATATGATTTTTTTTAGTTTTTCATATTTAAATTACTTAATTATGAATAATGTATTAAAAATTGAATGAAACTCACAAAGTAATGGAAATATAATGTTTTTATGGTGGCAACGAAATGGTATGATTAGTTGTAACAATGAACACCATAGTTGACAACTTGTTGCAAGTTTCATATATAATGGGCGGTAGAAATGCATACATGTGCCATGTGATATTATTATATGTGTCAATGTCATACATTAATTGCTATGTAGTTGCAAATGAGGCGCTACATTTATGTTAGTTGTAATGTAGTTGTCGAACACAACTAAAAAGTAATTTGCTAAAAATTCAAACATGATTGATCATGTTTGTGTGTATGATGTATCTTGCACCTTATAGGTGTTCCATTTGTAACTACAATATAACTCTTGATTTTTTGACATGGCATTTTATTTATTAAAATTTTAAATTCCATTATCTAATTTAATGTAATTGTATATTAGTTGATTTGAAACTTTAGTTGTTAGGTTTTGTGGTTTTAGTAGATAGGACTTTTCATATTGAGTCAATGTATCAACTTGTACACAATTTTTTCCAGTTGTGTGATGATTTATTACTTTCATTATTCCAGATGATTTTTTGTAACATCTTGTGTATATTCCTTATTGTTGGCAACACCTTGTGTGAAGGCCATTTTCACTACTTGGGTCAAATTGTTGAGGGCTTTTGTCGCAACCCTAGCTTTGGGCTCACGACCAAGGCAAAGGGGTTGCAAGGGTGCGGGCCAAGAGAAAGCCCGGGAGTCACATCACATACTCCCGGGAGTGTAAGAAAGTGTGAGGGAGTGAACCCTCACACTCCCAAAGCAACTCCCACTTTGGGAGATGGAGTCCCGGTGGACTCTCGAGACTTCAGAAAAAAATTTGAGGGGTCAAAATTCAATGACTTGTGGCGTTCTTTATATCATTGAAAAGCTCTTAGAACATAGATGTCTAAAATGGGCTCGTATTGCTCATTTGAACATTTAAAACACAAGTTATGGCCAAAAGAAAGGCCGGGAGTTAAACTGCCTGGCCAAAAAAAGTCGGGAATCGACCCAATTTACTTGGATTCAGATGACGTGTCACATACTGTTGGAAAGTTCTCAACAAAAGCTACAACTTTGCTTCAGGTTGCACTTTGATCCGAGGTTTTCTCGCAAAGTTATGGGCTCCAAAGTCGCGGGAGTCCTGGTTGGCGGGATTTCGGGACTCCCACACGAGAGTCCCGAGAGAGAAAAGTCATTTGGATGTGGGCCTCGTGGAGAGGTCCAGAGTATACTATAAGGGGGGAAGGTGGTGGCTTCCCCCAAGTCCGGGCCGTGGTGAGTTTTGTGTGTCCGTGTTGCCCGTGGTTCGTCCTAGCACCAAAGGTGCTCCAACTATGCACTAATCACTTTGTGTGCGTTGTGTGCAGGCTCGTGTGAGTGAGTAAGCTTGTCAATTCTTCCTAGTCCCATCTCGAGCTCCAACACGCCCTTCTACCCCTCAAAGTGTTGTGAGCTAAGGAGTGTGTCCCGACTCTTCCGTCTTCCGCTGTCTTTCACCTGGACTCACATTTGAGTACTTCAAGGAGTTGGGAGTGCATCAGCTTTAACCATGTCATTACTAATGCCTTGAGTTTTGGTTTTGAAATATTGGAATTATTTTTCAAAGATTTTGTTTTGAGTTTCTATTTGTTTATTTTGCAACACCAAGTTAGTGGCATTGATTTGATTAATGGCGTCCAACATCTTGCTCCTTTTTTTCGTTGTTTTTGCCATGTTTTTATGGTTAGAAAAACTAGTTAATTCTTTTGTTTCTAATAGATCAAACATCTTTCATTTTTTAAAATTGGGAAATATTATTGTTCATTAACTTTAATATTTTGGTGTCACACCAATTTTAACATTTGGTGGAGTGGGTTTTGTTACAAAATGTGTAGTTGGTTGAAAAGGAATTGTAGAAATGCTTATTTCCTACATTAGTTCTATGAAGCTCCTAACTATAACATGTGATGGATGTGGTGTTAATGGTGGTGATTCAAAAAAGTAAAAGTCATCTTCATAGGTGGGTTTAATATTACATTCATGCACTCCTTCATTTGTTTCTTTTGAACTGTCATTTGTGTAACTGGCATTACTAGGCATTAGTCCAATGGGCTTATATATGGTATTTAAATCATCCTGCATATCCTACATGTGGGGTGGAATGAATATGGGTCTTGTGCCCAAAAAATCAACAATCATGTCAATTTTTTTGGGTAAACCCATAACAACTCTTTCTACATTATTAATTGACAAATAGTACTAACTGGTTGTAATGTTTGCCTTGTAGTTGTAAATATTGTTGAAGTCTCTTACCAACAAGCCTTGCTTGTCTTTGCAAGCTATGCCATTTAAAAAATGATTTGAAAACCCCACATGCACTCATCACATACATTGCAATTTGTTCCATTTTATAGTAGTTGTCTAAAATTTGTTTCACTTGTCCTCAACATCAAGATGCAAGGTGCTCCTCTTTTTTTGCTTTGACAAAATCCAACACCTCACTATGTTCTCAATTTGATTGATATGTTTTTCAAGGCTTGCATATGTGTAGTGTAATTTGATGATTATATAAATGTTGTATTTTTTTCTTTTATTTTTTTGCTTACTAAAACTACTGCATCATCATTAAGGTTTGAACCACCAATGAAAATGTCTACAAATTTACCCCAACAATAAATATTCAGATTATGTATTTGCATGTAACCTTGTTACTATTCTATGATCTTATTTTTTCCTTGTCTTTTTAAGGAAAAGACATTGACAAACGTATGGCATTGTTTGACAACTTTACAAAACACATGTTGCTCACAAATTGCTAATCAAGATCCTTGATGAAGGCTGTATGCTATTGAAGGAATTGGTTAATGTTCAAGAAAATGGTTGAAGACATGATGTTGTTCAAGATCCTTGACGAAGACCTGATACTATTGAAGAAATTCAACATTGTTCAAAACATTGGTTGAAAACTTGTTATTATTACCAAGTTCTATTGTGGACTTGTTGAAAAAATTTGCAATTCAAAATTCCAATCCTTTTTATACGTTCATTGCAACACAAAATGTAGGAGGGCTTTCAATTTGCTTACATTCTTCATTTTGGTCATCATTCGAGGTGGAGTTGTTTGTTTCAAGTAACTTTATGGTGCTAAAAGATTTGGCACTTCTTTACAATTTTTTGAATAGTAGTGAATGATCTTCTTTGAGCAAAGAAGAACATAACAACAAATAGGAAAAATAGTGGCTTGGAGGGGGGATAAATGAGAGTGGAGGAGAATAGGGAGAGGAAAAAAAGATTTTGAAAAACTTTAGAAAACATATGATGTTAACTTCCCATTGACTTAAAACCTCCTCTTTGAGGCTACTAGCTAACATTGCCTTTTTATGTTAAAATCTAGGATTTTGTTAAATTTGGTGACAACTAACACAAAATTATCAACACCGTAACATCAACTTACCATTTTGTGTCACCTAGGATTACACAAAGGATTCAATGTTAGATAGCATTTCTAGTGTGAATCTCACAACATTATTGCTCCCTTAACATTGAGTTACCATTGGTTAATGTCAATTGAATGTAGCTTAAGGTAGCCTTTGTTGTGATGGGGCCATATGCTTAATGTGGTCATGCACATTAACCTAAGCTAGGTCTAGCAGAGGTGTGTTTGGGCCACCATTCAATAGCTTCAACATCTCCGCATCTTCAACATTCCCTTGTCAATCAAAGTGAGATGGGTATTAAAAATTGCACCAAACCTTCATTGAGTATCAATCTGGGTATCAAAGTGGATAACTATGATTATCAAAAAATCAAATACATTAATATTATATATAATCACAATTCTCAAATTTATTTGAACTTTGTGAGTTCTTTCATGAAACCAGGCAATTCTTTAATTAAAAAAAAATTACCAAAAATTGAGAATTCCTTGAATCTGTTTTTTTTTTGGGGCAAAAATACCCAGACCCAATGATCTTTGATTCTAAATAAATTCAAATATTCAGAAGTGATGGTTCTTTGATTCTGAATTTTTTCAAATGCGTAGCATCAACGGGTATTACAAAACTCAAATACCCACCCACACGGATTTATACCTTGCACCTTCACCATTACCTCAGAAAGGGTAAAGTTTTGTCAAAAAACAAACACTTTGTTGAGATGTACCCCACAACTAATAAAATAGAACCAACAATAGGTACCCACCATTGGTGTGCACTAATAAAAAAATTCGAAACTCAACACCAATTATTCTCTCTCTATAGTGCTAATGTAGGATGTGGTGTTGGCCCAAGTGTGAACACATTCTTTATTTTTCACATTTTCAGAATTGAAAAATTTCAAAATTCGGCAATGTGCAAAAATTAAAGGCTCAACCAATTTTTCCTTCCAAACCCAATTTTTGCAATTCGTTGGAATGTCCAGCACAAAATCCATTCAAAAATCAACATGTTTCGCATTCACACCTTCGCTCTGAAAATTGTGGAATAAAAACTCTATTAAATCTGACTTGTTGTCAAGTGCTTTTTCAATAACACGAAGAACACCCCCAAATTCCAATACAGTTTTTCAGTATTGATTTTATTTTATTTTATTTTCATGAAGAAAATGAGTCAATAATCAATAGATTCCACACCATAACTCCAAAGAGTCTCAAACTAAGTGAGTGTACCCTTTACTCATCAAGAGCTTTCCAACGATATCAAGAGCATGGCATGAAGCGCCATGGCGGTTTTGGGAAGGGGGGAGGGCGGGGAATCTCAGCTCAACAAAACAAAACAAGGGGGTGCGTCACACTATGGCGTTGCCATTTTACATTAAAAAAGTATCTTAAGGCAAAAGAAGAATGATGGAAACTCAAATATTTCACCATGCAAAAAATATATTAATCTTCAGAAAAACAAAAAAAATCTTCAAAAAAAAAAATCCTCTAAAAGAAACCAAAATCCTTCAAGATATAATATAACTCTATAATAACTAAGGAACCGGAGGTTCTTCAATTATTTTCAAAATGTTTGAAGAAAGGAACCGGGGGTTTCATTGATTTTTTCCAAACTCTTTGAAGAAAGAAACCGGAGGTTCTTTGATTATTTTCAAAATTGTTTGAAGAAAGGAACCGGAGGTCCCTTTGATTATTTTCAAAATTGTTTGGAGAAAGGAACCGGAGGTTCTTTGATTATTTTCAAAGTGTTTTGATGAAAGGAACCGGAGGTTCTTAATAAAATCAAATCAGATAACCGGCCAACACGAGGTAAAGTAGGTACCCCACGACCTGGAAAATGGCCCAACTGCAAACAGACAGACGTGAAATTCCCTGCGGAGAACGACGACCGACCGACCGACCGAACGACCGACCGAGCGAAAACAGGGAAGAAGGATTGGGACGCTGTTACCACCTACCTACCTACCTACCAACCATACTCCTACCTACATATCTACCTACCAACCATACTCCTACCTACATACCTGCCTACCAACCAGTTTCACACTAAGGACGGTGAAGGATGGCGATGGTGCTTGGTGGTCCCCCTTTGGAAGGAGGGAGGTTTCACTCGTGAGAGAACAGAAACAACCAAAGCTTGGTGGGAAGCGACAGCGAGAGATGGAACATGGTGGTGCTGGTGGTGCTAATGGTGGAAGCGATAGTAAAAAACCCACAAGCAGAGAGAAAAGCAGAGAAAAACCACAGCTCTCCAGTTTGAACTGATTAGGGTGGTGGTGGTGGTGGTACTTACGCAACGCTGAGATTGATGGAGGAGCGGAAGATAGGCAAGTATTATCACGTATGAGCTGCTGCTGCTGCTGCTGCAATTTACGACTTGGAACCGGTATTGGGTTTGGGATCCACTATTGATTCATTCTCCTGGGCTTCCCCTCCCCCCCCCCCCCCGGCCTCTGTTTTTGTCGAAATTTGTGAGGTTTAGAGTTTTTGAGTTTGATGGGGTTAGGTGAGGAGATGGAAATCAGAGGTGGTGATTCTTTTGCTGCTGTTTCCAAGGAGTTTTCGGCTGTTACAGCAGCTTTGCAGCTGAATTCAGAAGCGACAGGTATAGGGCTTATAAACTGCGTGGGGAAAACCGTGACTCGTTCTAGTAGAGTTGTGGGTTGCCATCCTAAGCTTGTCATCTTGCTGAATTTTGCCGTAGTAAAAGACTTCGATTGGGTGTTTCTTTGTAGATTAAGTAGTACTTGTGCCTACAATTTTTATTGCTGGTTTGTTGACCGACTGCCCTCGGTGGGTGTTGTTGTGTGCAGTTGCGTTGCTCAAGGAGATATGAGGAGCAGATGTGCTGCTGTTTCCAGGGAAAGCTTGTAACACAGGATGGATGTTGCCTCTAGTTTTGATGTAGAGATGTGTCAGAATCTTAGTAGCTGCACCTGGTTATTGTTCCAGATGGAAGGTTGACTCATGTTGTTCCAATCATCAGCTTTCAGGAAAGCTGCAACATGGTCAATTGTTCTGGATTCTGGGCATGTCACAGGATGCAAGGCAATCATGTGTCTCCATCCACTCTTGTGCAAGAGACAGGTAGCATAGATTTCATGCAGGTACAGGAAGGTTCGTCCTCTATGAACGAAGTCAACCCAGATCAAAGGTTGCCAGTGACACAAAGTGGAAGACAGCCTTCAAAGAAAAGTTTGAGGGTGTCTATTTGGTTGAAGCTCACTCTCTTCATTGGCACTCTGGTAGGGTACTACTCCTCTTCTTCTATTGTGTTGTGCACTGGCAATTGTGGTCACATTTGCAAATTTGAAAAATGCTTGCACTTCAGGCAAACATGAATGCAAGCTATTTTTGTTGGTTTTGTAGCATGGAAGGAGAGCCCAGTTGTTTAGCTGGATTGAGCTGGACTCTCAAGTGGCAAACCCAAGAGATTCTTTTTTAGCTTTTGCTTGTGGGCATTCGTTGCATTTTATTCAGGGTTTGGAGTATCACTGTCCCTGATTATCATGTCTTGTGGCAAGGTCCTTTGTTGTGATACTTTCTAGAAGTGGGAATGGAGATATGTATTGCAGTTAGAAAAGAATTGCCGCTTCTTAGCTAGTTCAACTGGTGATGGAAGGCATGTGAAGAGATCCACAGTTGCTAATTATATCCAGCTGCTGTTGCTGGATGACACAAAGTCTTAACAGTATCTTTTGTCTGATCTGTTTTCAAAAGAATATAATGTGGCACTGGTCTTCTTACCTTGAAGTTTCTGCTCCGAGTGCAGGTGGTTGTTGCGGGAGGTGTACTATCTCTGGTTTTATGGTTCAACTCACGCACTCAGCTTGTGCATGAAATAGACAGACGACTGACATCAGTAGCAATTCTGAGGAAAGAGCAGATTAATGACTACTTGAGTGATAACATAGAGAAAATGGAGCTTGTATCAACGAGGATACAGATTGTAAACTACTTAGCAAATCTAGCCAATGTGAGTTTGTCAATTGCACAAAGCGATTTAGAATCAGCTGTGTCAGCCGTTTCAGAATTCATGAGTGCAGCCGTATATGACAGAAACGGGACACTGAAGTTTGCCACTGATCCTTCACAATATAACTTGTCGTTGAGTCAAGATGCAGTCAACCTGGTCAGAAAGGACGTGCATTTTGATTATCCTATCCGTGATCCATCCGGGTGGATGTTTTTGATCTCCCGAGGCATCACTTCGGTTAGTTTTCTTATCTCCCTGCTTGGAATAGAGCTATTGGGATTTTTCAAGTGACAACTGTTCTCATTCTTCTTGCTGTTGCCTTCAAAGTGTTGTTGTGGAGTTTCCTCTGCAATCTCAGAGATGTGTTTTCTGGTAAGTACTTTAGGGGATGGTAGAGCATACATGTAGTCACCAGTGGTCTTGCTCAAAGGATATGTTCAGGGAGGAGGAGGCCCTCCTGCCACTACCCTCTATGTATGCCCCTTCTATGCCTTAGGCCTAGATGCTTGCTTGTATGCAGACAGGCTAAAAGGTTGTGAAGAAGTCTTCTGATTGCTTCTGGAAATGCCTCAGAAACTCAGTACACAGATTTTTGTATAATGGGTTCCCCAAAATTGCGGGTGGGTTTATTAGATACTAATCTATATCACCAATCATCAGGAGCTGATGAAAGTGTCAGTAACACAGAAGGTTATCACTGCACTAATTCTTGTTGTGTTAGTTTTTTGTTTTGGAGTTTTCCTCTGCAATCTCATTTATATCAGTTGTGTTAATTTTCTAATCAAATCTTATACTTGTCTAGTTTTTCCCTGTGTAGGTGATCACTAGTGAGAAAACCTGTGATGTAACAACCTTGGAGAGGTTTCATAGGGGAAATTGAGGGTGCCTTACCCCATGCAATGCTCGCTCCCTCCTGGAGTGGGATCTTACATGTAAGCTCTCTAGGGCAGGGGCATAAGGTGATCTGAACCAACAGATCACCTCATTTGTTACAAAGGGGAAGGCATTGCTGTCAGTGCCTTCTCCTATACAGAAAACCATGTGGGTGCATAGCTAGGGGTTTATCCCTGGGCAATGGCATTGCCACCATTAGGGTGCTTATAAAGTGACCACCTCTGAAAAGGAGAGGCAGTGCCTTCTGCCCTTGGTTCACAGGGTGAAAGGCACTGATAGTAGTGCCTTCTGCTATACAGAAAACCATGTGGGTACATACCTAGGGGTTTATCCCTGGGCAATGGCGTTGCCACCATTAGGGTGGTTAGAAAGTGGCCACCTCTGAAAAGGAGAGGCACCCGTCTTCACAAAAGTGTGAGGAGGAGGAGCCTCTCAGTGATGATACCTTTTTTAGTATTTTACTGCAGGTCTCTGTGTTGTTTTGTTTTCTTTCCAGGTATCAACATGACCACCTTTTAAGCCTTTTATTGATGTCAATGTTGATACATGGCTAAAGTTTGGAGTTGTGTAAATAGTCAATTTCTAATGTTCTTCTGGCAGGCTTTTTAGTTTAAAGATTTTTGAAGCTCAAATGGTGAGTCAGTGGGGATGTTATGGCACTTAGTCACTACCACACTTATGATGGGTGAAACCATGAAAAGGGAGCTTGTTGCCTTAGTTCCACACAGTAAATTGTGGATTAACCATCTTAGCAAAGTTCTGGATCCACCATTCTGTCAAGTACTCTTGTACTTCTTTTATTGAACCCCCCTGCATATTATGTTAGAATATGCAGACATCTGAATCATAGGCTCAGCCTTTAAACTGCCATGTACTGATACTACTGTACCAGACAGTACATCACAGGTCATTGATTTTTCTTTCTGATTTTAAGTTAGGGTCTTTATATAATCGGGTTGCAGTGCTGGTTTTAGACAAGCCTGTTGATGTGGGTTAGAAAAAAATCAGTGTTAATGGATATACCAGATCTTCAGGGTATCTCTGCGAGCTCTGTATCAATCATATGGTAAAATGGGTGAGTTTGCGGTGTTCATTTAGACAAGAAGAGGAAGTGACACAATTCTAATCCTGGAGGTGATCACAGAAGAAAATTTGTTGTCTTTGATGACAAGTGTCATGTTTGTGGCTTTCATAGCTGACATACTGCTGGGAGTTGATTTTTTACAGTTTGTATTGGCCTGTGGAATATAGGAAAGTCAAGCTTTAGTTGGCGTGTTGTTGGCATGGGTGAATGCCTCTCGGCTACAACAACTCATCACTGATCGGACTGGTCTCCAAGATACTGGAGAACTTATTGTTGGGGCTCCAGATGGTCAAGAAGTGCACCTACTGCTTCCGCCTGCTCTTGATCCATCTGTAACTCAAATTCCACTTGCAGGTGCCATTAAACTTGCTTGTGTGGACATGGCTAACGGGACAACCATTGAGAAAGACTACAGAGGAGTTTTGGTCATTGCTGCCTACACTCCAGTTGGATATGAAAACTGGGGTATGTGTGTGTGTGTTGCCTCCTCATCTCATTAATTTCTTGTCTCATCTTTTAGTGATGACTATTCATGTGCTGCAAGACTGGTGAAAAGTAAGAACTCTTTCTGGTGATGGGTTTAGGTTTGGTGGCCAAGATAAGTGAGCATGAAGCGTTCAGACCAGTGTCAAGAATCCGAGTTGTGATTATTGTGGCAATGACATGCATCCTCATTGTGGGAATTTTTGCCTCTCTTGTCCTCGCCAAGGTAGGTTGTTGTAATCTGGAATTGGTGTTTCAAAGAACCTTGGGATTGCATTGTTTGTTGTAGGGGTACTGCCTGCATGGTGCTTGATTTCCACAATGGGCGACTTTCTTTTGTTGTGCTCTATTATCACACGGTTAGATTTCTGGATTTTCATCTATGCTGCTTGTCTGTCTGTTTGTGTCTTGGCTGCTTTTGAAAAGTTTTCCACAAGTAGGTTGTGTATGTTGTTGGTTCTTTCAGCAGCTGTTTTCACTGACAGGTGTTTTTGGCATTTGCTTGACCAGCTTGTTACGGCTCCTATTATTGAACTTGGGAAGACAGCAGCTGCTATTGGTGGGGGTGACATGACTGCAAGGGTAAATATTGGGCGGGTTATTTTTCGGGATGAAATCGATGATTTGAGACTCATTTTTAATAGCATGGTCGAGGAAATTGCTGCTAGCCATGATGCCATGGAGCAGAAGGCAAGCCCTCTTAAGGATCTTTTCTTGGATCTTAGTGTTCTATGCATGTTTGCTGTTGGTGGTCCTTTGATCAGTAAGTTCTGCTGTTGTTGTTTTTGTTTTCGTGCTCTCCTCTTTCTTCCTCTTGTGTGATCTTGCATTTCTGTGTCTGGAAAACTGTCCAACTCAGAAGTTGCAAGATAGTTGTGGCTCTTTGTGAAGGTGGGGAGGGTTATCACTACTGAAATGATGATGAGGTTGGACCATGTGCTGCAGTGTGCAGAAGTAACAAGACGGACACAGGACGTGGCCTTAGTCAATGAAGCTCTCAAAAAGGAGATTGAAGAGCGGATGCGAGTAGAGGTGGAGCTGAAGAAAGCAAAGGATGCAGCTCAGCAGGCAGATAAAATGAAATCACAGTTCCTGGCTAATATGTCACATGAGATTCGCACACCGCTCAATGGAATTATTAACTGCACAGAGCTGTGTCTTGACACTCGCACTTCTCCAGAGCAGCAAGAATACCTTGATCTGGTTTGTCATCAAATCTTGACGCACTTGTTTGAGAGGGTTTTAGTGCTGGCACAGAGTCTTACCTGACCTGCTGATTGATGCTGGCATGGTCCTTGGGTGAGGGGTGCCACAGGTCCGATTCTCAGCGAAACATTTGATGAGAATTATCACAGACATCTTAGACTTCAGTAAAATAGAAGCTGGAAAGCTGGAGATGGAGGATATTCAATTCTCCCTGTATGACCAGCTTGAACACGCGGTATCTGTATTGGCTGCCCGTGCCAACAAAAAGGGTCTGGAACTAGCATGTCAGGTTGACCAATCTGTGCCAGACCAGATTATTGGTGATCCAGGCCGACTGTTTCAAGTGTTCGTCAACCTTATTGGTAATTGGCTTCTCCCAGCTTCATGTACCCTGAGCATCAGTTCGAAGCACATAATGCATGTCATGCCATTTATCATCATCATCTTCCTTTCAGTAGGAGAGTTCCCCATCTGTTGGATGCCACTTATGGATGTATTACTCTTGCAGGCAATAGCATAAAGTTTACATCACAAGGAGAAGTTGTTGTATCAGCTTTGGTTCGTAGCAGGGACGGTGACAACATTGAGCTCCTGTTCTCTGTTAGAGATACTGGTGGGTCCGCCAGATGGGTCATCCTCTGATGTTTGTTGACACAGAGGGTGATCGGAAATACATGTACTTGATTTGGGCACTGTGAATAGACAAACTAGTAACTGTCGGATTTGTGGCTTCTGTCTCTGAGATGGAAACCTTTCCCCTTCAGATAGTTGCTGGTCTTTTCTAGTCACAGAATTTTGGCTACCCATCTATCTGGTTTGGGTTTGGGATAAAAAGCAAGCACTCACAGTTGTGCATTTCAGGAATTGGAATACCCAAGCACAAGCAGTCATTGTTATTTCAGGCTTTCTCCCAAGTGGATTCCTCTACCACAAGGTATATATGACCTACCTGTTATTTTTCTACCCTCATGTTTCTCACCAAAACCAACCCATGAGGTAGAAGAAGCTGCAGTCAATGAATGACCCATCCACCCTACACCCTATACCCTAAGCCCTAAACCAAAGAAAAAAATTGTTGATAGTGCTAATAAGCTAATGAAAGACTTTGTGTGTTTTTGTGGTGGGCGGATAAAAAGGTTGTATGGAGGCACAGGTCTTGGGTTGGTAATCTCCTCCAAACTGGCTGCAGCTATGGGGGGAACAATGTGGGTGGAGAGTGCTGAAGGCAAAGGCAGCACTTTCCACTTCACTGCCAGTTTTCATATACCACCTGTTTGTGATCTTCCTTCTTCTCTCAATATGGATAGGCTGAAGGATATTTCCGTGCTTGTTGTGGACGACAACAATACAAATCGTGCCATATTAGTTGACCTTTTGAAGGTTTCACACCACTCACTTTCAGCAAGTTTCTTTATTTGTATCATTTTGTGGGTTTATTTTCCATTCAGCCTGCTGATGTCTTTTTCTTTTCTGGGTCCCACTCTTTTGAACTCTTGTGCATGCATGCATTTTTGAACTTTTTCTCTTATTCCCATACAATTTCCTTGGCATGCTGAAAGTCTCTCTTTTTCTCTCAGTCTCTGCTGATTTTTTTTCAATGTCTCTTGTTTGTTTGCTGCAGGCATGGGGCATGGTGTCAGTGGGGGTTAATGGGGTTGAAACTGCTAAACATGTGCTACAAGAAGCTGTAGTGCAAGATCAGCAGTTTAGAGTGCTTCTCTTGGATATGTGGCTTCATGGGGAGAATGCCGCAGATCTGGTGCATTTCCTGTATGAAAAACCTTACTTCCTGGGAACAACACCTCGATTTGCTGGCCATCATAAGAGTGGCAGCGTCAGCAGTGCACAAAGTTTTGGTGACTTAGATGCTTCAAGCTCGGATAGTGAGAATGATGAGGTATATTACATATATATATATATGCAAGACACCCATGGCCTTTTCAGATTTGCCAGCCATAGACTTTGCAAGGTTTTTTCCTTTGTGCATTTCATGTAAGGAACTTGTGGAGGAATTTCAGTGCGGTGTGTACATTTTGTGTAGTTTCAACTGTCCCATGTTTGTTGACAATGTGTTGGCTGGGTGCCAATTGAGAACACTGTAGGTTGACCCAGAGGTCCCAGCCTCACTGAGATTATCTATGGAGGACACAACAAGTTCATTAAAAAGACAAAGTGAAAGCCCGCGCATCAATTCTTCTTCTTCTTCTTCTTCAGGGGGCTCTGAACAAACGATCTCTCAAGTTGTTGGCAAGTTGAGTGTCCAACAAGGTCATGAACGGGAACAACCTCTACAACCAGTAGTAGAATGTCCAGAAACACTTGATAGCGTAGGATATCCTGCTCCAGGCCGGCATGCTCGTTCTTCTTCAAGGCCTACCTCAGCAACAGGGCAGGTTCCCTCTATTGTAATGCTCACTTCTGTGGATCACTCAGATGCATCAAAGTGAGGACTCTTCTTAACACTTTTTTGATCTATCTCCTTGCCTTTTAGTGTTGAATAAAATCAGTGACATCAGCTTGACTTCCTGCTGATGATGGCCTTTTGTTTGTGCCTCTCTTCAGATGCAGGCAACTTGGAGTCCAGGTGCACATATCAAAGCCAATCAAACGAGCTGTTCTTGTGCGAGCATTGCATCTTGTCCTTGGGTTATTGGATCCACGAACTGCCTCACAGGTGGGTATGCCATTGATCTATTTTTGGTGGTTTCTGGTTCAGTGAAAGTGCAAAGCTGATTGTGAATTAGAATTTGGAGAGCTGTTTTGTTTTCGTCCAATACTTCTTCACCCAGGCATGGACACATAGGCATAGTCAAAACCTGTCAATAGACAGACGATGATATGACATTTGACACAACAGCAACGCTTCTGGTTTTTTCACGTGTTTTGCAACACAATCGACATAGCAAGAACATCTGTAATCAATAGAAGTGGAATCTCAATTCTGGACCCATTTCCATTTTTGCATGCCCTCCTGACCAGGATTTCATTTCTCCCAATGTGTGGAAATCAGGGAAAAGCGGCTAATGACAAGGTGCAGGGTCCTGGCAAAGGATTGCACATCCTTGTAGCAGAGGATAACATTGTCAATCAGAGGGTAGCTGTCACTCTTTTACAGAAGTGGGGTCATACTACTGTGTTAGCCTGCAATGGAGCTGAAGCTGTTGAGAAGTCAGCCAAGGAGAACTTTGATCTTATATTGATGGATGTATGTACTTCTTTGAACTATCTTTACTCTGACCCTTTGTCTGCAAAATCTGCTTACATTTTTGTGACAATTTCCTGCCTTTGAGGTGTTTCTTCTGGGGACCATTGTACCCCAAGAATGAAGGCTGTTTACAAGTTCTCCGCCTATTAGCATCCATTTCACTGCTGCCACCAGCCCCAGGATCATTCCTTGGTTTTCTCTGTTGTGAATCCATGTGCAAAAGAGTAGCACTCGAAGGCACTACTATTACAGTGAGCCAGATCTTTCACTGTTTGTAATGGGCAGAAGTGCAAGATATTTTTTCCATTTAAGCATTTGCTGTTTGACGGTTTTTTTTCTTGAATGACCTGAGACCAAAGTATCAGGTTCTAGGGGTCATTTTGTTGTGAAGAAGGGTTGCAGATTCTCTGCTGCCTATCACCAAAGCACACCATGCTTTGTTTCACAAACAGAGCGACATACACTGACTGTTTCTTTCCTGTTCACCTTAAACTGCGAGGATCCAATTTCTGATTTGTCTGGGTGCTGCCATACTTTGCCAATTGTCCTTCTGTTGTAACTCTCAGCAGTGTCTTCTATAACATGGCTAATGACCCCTGTGCATTGATAATCTTCAGACTGCTGCTATGTGCTGCATCCAGATTGTCCTAGTTGTGTGAGATGTGTATGACCTGTTTCTCCATCTTCTATATCCCAATCTAGTCTGGCAAAAATCTGACATGTTGTCTTCAAATGTGGGTCTGCTTCAGGTGCAAATGCCTGTCTTAGATGGCTTCCGTGCTACAACTAGTATAAGACAGATGGAGCAGAGCAGAAGCTCAAATATAGATTCCACCACCAAAGTGAGGTTTATGCCAATTGTGGCCATGACTGCTCATGCTATGTCTGGGGATGCAGAGCGCATTATCTCTGCAGGTATGGACGGCTATATCAGCAAACCGCTGAATGCTAAAAAGCTTCAAGAACTTCTCCAATTAGTGGCAACGGGACAGCTGCAGAAGTCACACTCAACGTTGCAGGCACTGACTGATGACACATAACTGTTACAACCTCCTCAAGCCTTGTCTCTTCACTTATTCTTTCACAGCACCCACTCTAAAAATCTGAGAAGGCCATGCATCATCTTGGGTAACTCTTCTCTCAAACTCAACAAACAACAACAGAAAGAGAAGGGCAACATGAGCCTACTACCCACCACAATGCAGCAGTCTTTGATCACTTGGAAAAATTGAGACTTTGGGTCTTGCTTCAACATTTTGAAGCCAAGTGGGAGGCATTCCTGCCTGGGTGGGTACAAGACCATCATCCATCTGTGAGAGAAGAAGAATCCACAACAACACAAGTTATTCTCTTGAGATCTTGTTTATGAGCAGAGCACATTGAATGTCAACCCTCTGCATCAGTTCCTCTGTCAGAGGGTCTATCTGTGTTGGTGTGTAACAGGAATGTTATGAGTCTTCTGCTTGCAGCTTGATTGTAGAGCAAAGAATTGGAATCCATCCTTGAATCTGTAATTACCAAGTGTATAGTGGAGCAGTGTGGATTCTCTTTGCCTGGAACAAAGAAGTTATAATGATCTCTGATCTTTGTTTTTCGGCAGCAATTTTTCTTGTTGTAGGGAAAATGTGTCCTGAAATTGCAGAGCTGTTTTTGCAGTTGCAAGATAAAAAATAGATCTTTGTCACCATGGATGGCATCAGCTGGACCTCGCCATTTGAGGTAGTTGAAACTTGAGTGCAATTTATGCTGCTGCTAATTGCTCATTTCTTGTGTTTTTTCTGTGTCTTTTTGCTCATTCCTTGTTATTTTTCTGTTTATTTTCTATATGTGTTCTCTCTGATTGAAGAATCCTCAAAAACTTGGGCACTTCAATTGCAGACAATCTGGACAAAGAAGAACTAGTTTATGCCACCACATGGAGAATGAAAATGCCATTTTTTTGACAAGGACATTGGGAAATTTTTGTTGTTTTCCTGGTCTAAATTTGACTATTTCTGCTTTTTTTTTTGGGAAGATATGTCCAGAGTCTTGATAACAAAAAATTGAATTTCTTTTGGACTTCATTGTGCATTACTAGATTAGTGCTCAAAACTATTGAAACAAAGTAAGTCAAGTACAGTGAAGACATGGTCAGAAACATGAAACATACCCAGAAATTCAAAAGAGACGCACATGCAAATTGCATAAATTCAAGTTCAAAGCAAAAAGAAAGTACAAAACAAACATGATATCAAATCGAGAATCCCATGCTCCTTGGTGTGTTCTAGAATCTCATAACATGAAAGATAAGACATTGAAACTACACATTGGGAGATAAACCTCCCAAACCAACAAAATAATTGGAAACATGGGCAAACCGCAAGGGGAACATCAAGTTCCTGAAGCATAACGCGCATCAGGCTCCCCTTGTGGTTCACCCTTTTGAATTTTGGCACCATATGTTTTTTAGAATTTTTTTTGAGGGTATGCATACAAACCCTAATCAAAGCTCCTTCTCTTGCCATTGCCCAGCCTTTGACTGCAGATAGGTTTTGTGCGCTTTGCTTTCGTGCGTGAGCCTAGGGTTTTGCACCTCCGCCCGGCTCTTTCTTCTCCCGCCCGGATCTTCTCCAAGCTATGGCTGTTTTGCGGAGGTGTATGGTCGTGTTCAAAGCCAGGTGTGGCTGTTTATTGGGGCGCTCGCAGAGCGGTTTGGTGAAGAGTAGTAATGCTTCTTCCCTGGTGGCTATGGTGGGAATTCCGGTCGGAAGAAGTAGAATGAAGATTGCTGCACCCTTGCCGTCTTTCGGTAGTGGCCGGAGGTCTGTGAAGAATTTGTCTACCACCACCACCACCACCACCACCACCACTACCGTGGTTGTTAGAGCTGGGGAATTGGAAGATAGTATTTACAATATTAACTTCGACTACTTGACCCAGGACATGCCTATGACCACCGAACTTCCGTCCAACATGCCGGGCGGTTCCATGCCTTATGAACCCAAAATTCCTTCTCCGTCTTACGACAGTTAGCAACGCTCGAAGCCCTACGAACAACGCAGCGGCGTGCCGCTCCGGGACGATTCTCTAAGCTCGACTCCATTTGAACGTACCACTTCACCTCCTCCTGCGGTCGAGGAAGGCCCCAAGCTCTATGTAGGTAACTTGCCGTGGCCGTGTGATAGCCAGCAGCTAGCGGAGATCTTCCAAGACTGTGGCGCCGTCGAACATGTCGAGGTACTATTAATTGCTGTTTGATTTTTCTTCGTCTGCAACGGGAAATGTCAAAATTGCTCCTCTGAATGGCACACGATCTTTTGGCAAAATATTTCAGGGGAGGGTGTTGCTGACGTGCTGCATTCGTTCTTCAGGTCATTTATGATAGAGAGACGTCCAGAAGCCGTGGGTTTGGATTTGTGACCATGGGATCACAAGCTCGGAAGCATCCGCTGCCAAGCAGACGTTGGATGGATATGTAAGTTTTCCTCTCTTCTTATTTCCTTACGGAGTTTAGGCTCAATATCATGGTTACCTGCACAGCTTCTTTGGAGGAGGCATGGAGCTCAGAGGTGCAAACTAAGGGATACCATGCAAGGCATAATTACAGTTGGCCTTGGTTTCTCTTTGTGGCATCTTTCATCTTCCCCTTGACATATTTGGAAGGGAAGCTAATATGTTTAGGTGTGCTCATTCATCAAGTCCTTGGATTGTTCACTGGAAGAAATTCTGTAGACAGATGTCTTCCCTGCTGTCTTGCAAATGCCAATCATGATAGTTTGGCATGGAGGGTTTGAGATACTGTTTTCCAGGGTAGGGCATTGCAGTTGTTGGTGCTTATGTGCCATTATCAACTGTATGTCAACTATATTATGTGTCTGCCACTTCTTCAGACCAACATTGTTAATCCAATTCTGCCAGATGGGAGTGCCCTTCTTGAGCTTTTGGTTTGTCTGTGCTGAGCATGACAGGGTTCTTATCCTTGCAGATGCTGGGAGGAAGATCTTTGACAGTTAGTTTTCCACAATCCAACCAAGCTGATAGGTCACACCCTCTGCCACAAAGGGAGTTTGGCATCAATGGTGGTGGTGGTTCTGGCAGTTATGACAGTGAAAATAGACTATTTGTTGGCAACCTATCTTGGGGAGTGGATGCAAGTCTTCAGACTATGTTCAGTGACTATGGGAAAGTTATGGATGCCAGGGTGGTTTATGATAGAGAAACCGGCAGGTCTCATGGGTTTGGCTTTGTAACACTTTCTACTGCTGCTGAGGTGAATGATGCTATTCAGAATTTGGATGGAGCGGTAAGTCGAGTTTCTACTTCTGATCTGAGCACTGTTCTTGCATGCTCATATTCATGTAGTGTCCATCTCAGATGTTATACATTATGTATCCAAATTTTGTGAATTTATGCTCATTGGCTGTGTTCCCTAACACTGATGTGTCTCCTGCAACAGGATTTTGATGGCAGACAGCTATGAGTAAACTTGGTAGGAGACAAGCCCCCCCCAAGGACCCATGATACTGAGGGGTCTCCAAGTCATGATAATTGTGTTGTGGGTGTGTGATCCTTGTAGTTTATAATTTTCGGTAGTGGTCCTGATGGTGGGATTTCCCCACTGTGAGATAATTGTAAACAACATGAAAGATACCACCAGAGCTGTTTTATTCTATTCTCCCTTCAATTGCCCCATTCTGCCTGCCAACTCCCACTGAAGCAATCCCAAACCTAGGATTCCACTTTGCTCTGGATTTATGAGGAAGTTTACAGGCAGCATGTTGTGAGCGGGGTTCATACAGAGCTCAATGTGTAACACTAGAAAGTCTTTCTTTAATTGATGTGTCAAGATATAATGTGAGTCGCTGGAGCGATGTTTAATTCTTCTTTTTTGGCAGTAAGGTTCAGGTGAAATCAGGGGAAATTGAGAGAATGACCAGGGCCCAAGACTGCTGGTGTGACCACAAGCATTGGGATGTTGTCAAAGTGAATTCTGCACTCACATCTGCTGTTGGTGCTTTACAAGAGTCATTGACTGTCCCTCTCAAGATTCTAGGGTCATTGACTGTCCTCTCAAGATTCTAGGCCGAGTACATCCATCATAGACAATTATTTTCTTATGCAATACTTGAATTTGGCTTTTCAAAACTTGTGTGGGATTTCCCATGCCAATGGTGAAATGTAGTAGCTCCTGAAACCTCCAGCTTCTCTTTGTCCTTTCCTTTTGGAATTCATTGAAACACAGAGCTATGCTGTGGCATGTAACCCTTGTATTTCAATGTAGCAGTGTGGTTCTAATAAGTGGATGAGCAAGCTTCCAAGTTCCTTCAGTCTTTATATGATAACTCACAACACCTGAATAAGTCACAGCACCAGAGATCTATCAAATCCACTTTCAATTTTATCAGAGGACATGCAAGTGGTCAGGTGAAATAACCTGCTCAATCCACCACCACAGTGACAATTTCTACCACATGTTTGATTCAAATTTCAGACCAGCATTACCTGCTAAGTAGTAAAGTGAAGTCCTATAGAGATCCTGACCCAAAAAAAAATCAACTAAAGGATTGAGTGGCAACAAAACTACACATACAAGGCACTTGAAAATTGCACCAGCATGGATCATTATTGTCCATCATCATCATATATCTATGAAATCGGAGAATCTCCCTACACATTGTCACAATCACAATGAGTGCAGTCACAACCTAATGAGAGTTGCTCATGTAGTGTCAACATGAGTTGCAGTGACTGGCTGCCATGACTAGTGACTTGATCTGCTCCCAATGGCAGTTTAGAAAAACAAATAATAATCCACTCCAAATTGACTACCCATCATCAGCTCCCAATGGCAGGTTAGACAAACAAATAATAATCCAACCAAAATTGACTAGCACTGACTTCAACAGTTGACTAGTTGACTAGCTTCAACTAGTGGCTTAGACAAACAAATAAAAATTCACTCAAAATTGACTACCCACTGACTTCAACAGCTCCCAATGGTGGTCGGTTAGACAAATAAATAACAATCCACCCAAAATTTCACCGCAACCATCATACAAAATCTTCGTGCTGAGTTTCAGTCACATTTCCAGAAGCAACAGGGAAGACACAGTCATGATGTTGGCTAGCACTAAAAAATGTAGACACAGCTGATAAAACAAGTCAAAAGTATTCTCATTCAAGCTCCAACAAGCTTGTGAGGGTAAGATTCATTTCATTTTAGCTTGGCACTGTCCAAACAAGCATCTAAGCCAAAGGCATAGACAGGTCTACATACCAGCTACATAATGAGTAGTGGTTGGGGCCCCACTGCACCCTGAACATTTTCTTTCAGCACACCACTGGTGACAACTTGGATGCAGAACATCTGCTAAAGCTACTGCAACACATCTATGAAATTGCAGCAACAATAATTTGAAAGAAAAATGACAAGGAGTGCAGTATCCATCAACATCAGTATTATGTCTATTTTCTCAGTCAAGTAAAACAGAACACCCCAGACCCATCATCCGGTGATCTCTTAAAGCAATTGTTGAAGAACTTTCCCACAATGTCATTTGAAAGAAGTGCATTACACCAACTGATTCATTATCAGACCCTTCTACCTGCAACTTGAGAGTAACAATGTTCCTTCAAGATGATTATTGAAGGGAGGGCAATACAGTCCCCACAGTGAAACCCCTCAAGAGAAACTCTTCTCTAGTCTTATGCCAGAGTGAC
Organism: Sphagnum tenellum; assembly: GCA_963921925.1. Classification (NCBI taxonomy): domain Eukaryota; kingdom Viridiplantae; phylum Streptophyta; class Sphagnopsida; order Sphagnales; family Sphagnaceae; genus Sphagnum; species Sphagnum tenellum. The sequence continues at coordinate 11,641,967 of OY998150.1, forward strand.
TCAACTTCTGTCAACCTCAAAACTCCTCCTATGTCACCTTATTTGATTTGATAATTTCATACAATGGTCTGAATGCTGTGGCTTGACCATCAGAACCTCATGTAAACAAGCTGCCTAAAAATCTTCCTCAACAGAGAAGGGTACCCTGGAGTTGGGAGCTATAATGGGACTTGAAGGCAGAGCATGTTTCCTGAGGCCAAAGCATGAGATATCACAACTCTTTGGACCACCTTTCATGTTGATTTTAATTGTCTGACAGGACAGCACTTAAAGCATCAGGACAACTACAAAGTTGAAAGAACTAGGAACAAGGAGCACACTAGCTACTTGTCAAAAAATAGAAACAATCAGAATTCACACGTCCTGAGTGGAGACTTGTCTCCTGCCAAGTTCACTCTCATCTGTCTCCCATCAAAATCCTGTTACCAAATACCCACAAGCAGTAAAAACACAGCAAACCACAGCTGACTTTTGATGATGAACCAACACTATTCTATGTCTAACATAAAGTGCAACTCTGCACAATGAAATAGATATTCAGAAATTGTCTTTCCACTCCATCCAAATTCTGGATAGCCTCATTCACCTCTTCTGCATTTGAATAGGTTACAAAACCAAACCCAAGAGACCTCCCAGATTCTTTGTCAAAGGTCACCTTAGCATCCAAAACCTTTCCATGCAGGTTACTGAACTTTGCCCCGAGACTTTCATCATCCACTGTCCAAGATAGGTTGCCAACAAAGAGTTTGTTTTCACTGTCATAACCTGCACCGCTATCAAAAGGTCTATCCTGCAAAGGCCTTTCACTGGGTGGCCTTCCACCACCTCATTTGGCCTGTGGGAAGCTAACTGTGATCAGAGCTCGTCCTCCCAGCAACTGCAAACACAACCCAGCAATGCCAAGCTAAGTCCATATAGAGTTGGATATGCTGTCCTTTTGACAGGCTCTCAAATGAAGGAGGCAAATCAATTTGGTAACTGCCACAGCAACCAGTAATTAGTCTAACATCTCCATCATGGTCTCAGGACATCATGAGTTTAATGTATTGTCCAAGAAGAAATCAAGATCACCACTACTCAACACAAAATCAATATTAACATAATAAATCGAGAAGACTCACGTATCCGGCCAACTTCGACTTGGCAGCCACGGCTTCCCCATGTGACGCCATGGTCACGAAACCAAACTCACGGCATCTGGAAGTTTCACTGTCGTAAATGACCTGGGAAACGCACAGACATCAAACACACGGACTGCTGCGCTCATAACCAGGCATCGAGCTAGGCAACGTATCGATGCCTACAAGTCATCAATCCATGCTATCATCAAACATTTTCATCTTCAAACTGATCATCATCTTTGGAAAGGATGAACACATTTACTCAATGGTTCATATCAACACCCAAAATAAGGCAACAATTTGTTTGGTGATCGATACCCTAAAGGTATGCTAAATCCTAAAATTCGAATGCTTTCTCATGCAACGCAAGGTCATTTCAAAACTCTAAACCTTTTTTTTCCGTTCCTCTACTCTCTCTTCTCCCATTCCCTCTCCTTTATGTTTTCACAGTTATTCAGGCAAAATGAAAATCAAGCTCAACTTTTCTTTTTGGTTTTTTTAAAGTTGCACTCTTACTTGTGGATGTGTGCTTTGAGCATGCTAAATGTTTTCTCAAGTTTTGTGAATTTTCATACTAACTCCAAGTGTTTTGTTGTTGCAAGTGCTAGCACAATTTGCGATTTCATGTTCTTCCTATGGTAGATCGATGCTCCTTGGTGTAGTTCTTGATAAATCTTTGGTGTTTGTAATTTTCCTCTTCCTAATATTGGTTCTATTCCTAGTGTTGGTCTTCTTCCTAATGTTTTTTGGCTTTCCTTGGTGTTGCTCCTTTCCTTGGTGTAATTCCTGATGAATTGAACCCTCCCCTTTTTTTGGGTGTTTGTGATGGTCCTCTTCTTAGTGCTAGTACTTTTTTTGGTACTGGTTCTTTTCCTAGTGCTGGTCCTTTTCATGGTGTTCTTGAGTTTTCGTTGGTGCCGCTTCTAATGGATCTAACCCCCCCCCCCCCGGCCCCCCTTCTAGTGCTAGTCATTTTCTTAATGTTTTTGAGTTTTCGTTGGTGCGGCTCCTAATGGATCTAAAACCCCCTTTCTAGTGTTGGTCCTTTTCTTGGTGTTCTTGAGTTCCCCTTGGCGCGGTTCCTAATAGATCTAAACTCCCCTTCTAGTGTTGGTCCTTTTCTTGGTGTTCTTGAATTTCCTTTAGTGCAGTTCCTAATGGATCTAAACCCCCCTTCTAGTGTTGGTCCTTTTCTTGGTGTTCTTGAATTTCCTTTAGTGCAGTTCCTAATGGATCTAAACCCCCCCTTCTAATGTTAGTCCTTCTCTCGATGTTTTTGAGTTTCCTTCGATGCAGTTCCTAATGAATGTAAGCTCGTTCTTTTTCGTGATGGTCCTATTCTTAGCAATGGTCCTCTTCCTAATGTTCTTGAACTTCCTTTCGTGCAATTCATGATGAATCGACCCTTCCCTTCTTATGATGGTCTTTTTCCTGGTGCTAGTCCTTTTATGGTGTTTTGAGCTTCCTTTGGTGCGACTCTTGATGAATTGAACCCCCCCTTTTCACGATGGTCCTCTTCCTCATGTTGGTCCTTTTATTAATGTTCTTCAGCTTCCTTTGGCGTAGCTCATGATGAATCGAACGCCCTCCCTTTTCATGATGGTCTTCTTCTTGGTGTTGGTCTTTTTCCTAATGTTTTTAAGTTTCCCTTGGTGCTACTCTTGTCCTTAATGTTGTTTTTAATGAATTGAACCCCCCTCCCGCGTAGCTCATGATGAATTGAATGCCATCCTTTTTCGTGATGGTCTTCTTTTGGTGTTGGTCTTTTTCCTAATGTTCTTAAGTTTCCCTTGGTGTTACTCTTATTCTTAGTGTTGTTCTTAATGAATTGAAACCCCCCTCCCTCTCTTGTGATGGTCCTCTTCCTAATGTTGATCCTTTTCTTGGTGTTTTTGAACTTCCCTTAGTGTTGTTCCTTCCTCGGTGCCATTCTTGATGAATTGACCCCCCCCCCCCTCTTTTTGGTGTTCACAATAGTCTTTTTCCTAATGTTGGTCCTCTCATAGTGTTGATCCTTTCCTAGTGTTGGTCCTCTTCGTGGTGTTGTTCATCTACTCCTAGTGTTACTCCTTTCCTTGGTCATCTCCTAGTGTTCTTGATCTTTTGCCTTGTGGATTGAACCTCCCTAAATTCATAGTGATCCTCAATTAGTGTTTTTAAGCTTGGAACCATGGAGTTCTTATTAATCATCAAACCATTAAGCTATTATTCCTACAACTTTCATTCAACCTTCTTGCCTCAACTATTATTATTATTACATTAGTTTTAAGTTTATCCCCCTTTGCTTTATTATCTTGTTTTAGTTCTTTGAATTCCAAACCATGTTCCTCCTTCTTACTTTGATTAATTGTTTGTTTCATCAATGTGTTGTAGAGATGTTGCAACTCCCTTCCTTTTTTGCATTTGAGCCCTAGTTCATTGTCAAACCTAATTTTGAAAATATGTTGTTTGAGCCAAGTTCACACCCCTTTATCCAAAGGGGTGAGCTTGCATTCCCTCTTTGAAATTGTAGTGAAATTTATCTCCTACTTCTTTGATTGCTATAGATGACCAAATGGTAATGAAGGTAACTCATTACTGTCTTGTAAGTTCGTTTTTAGTTGCTCATTCTATTACAGTCATTGATGTTGTTGCCTTTTCTAACCTACTTGTTTTACTTTTCCTTCCCTCTTGTTTCTCTAATTTGTTTTACCAACTCCCTATCCATTACCTCCATGATGGTCAAGTATTTTTTTGAAGTCACAACATGATTCTTCTAATAATCAATTAATAATTTTCTATAACTGGTCCTTTTTGTAAGGAGATGAGGTAATGATAACAAGTTGTTGATTATGAATGTTTCTTGGGTTTATAGGATTATGCATTCTATTCCCACAGTTGTTGAAGACGACTCCAAAGTTTCAACCAAATTTAATGTTAACAAGACAAATTCAAGGTTCGTGATTGTAAAGATTGTAAGCATGTCCACATAATACCTAGGTTGATCTTAAACCAAATTATTAGGCATAGATTCATGAGTTGTAGTTTTGTAGTTGAAGCTATGTTGGTTAGCTCTTCTATAACATTTTATTTTACCCATTCCATCTCCCCACCCTCTTCTTGATTTGATTAATAATCATGATTTTGTTCTTCTTTAGTTTGATTCAATACTATATATAAACTATTAGGTCTTGTTACCTCATCCATGGCTTTAAGGTTTAATGGCCAAATCCTTGTGCTTTTGAACCTTAAAATGATTTTTTTTTTGAAAGTGCTTGGTCTAGTGTTTTGTCCACCCACCTTACCAAAACTATTTTGTTTAGTCAATGTAGTTCATGTTGATCATTGCTCCATCTCTTTTCTTTCTAAAAATAGTCTTGAAAGGTTTCAAAGTAAGTTATGTCCAAAGGCTTCTAGTGCATGGGATGTATGTGAAGGTAAGGTAACCATATCCAACTCGAATGTCTGTGCTTACTCAATTGCCTCAAAGGTGACATGGGATCCATGGCCATCGAAGATAACAAGATGTTTATTTGTTGAAGAAATTTCACCTAGTATTAACCTCTTGAAAAAAAAAAAAAATTCTTTGAAAAGAAATGTAGCCATCCATGCTTTTGGCTACATAGCCATAAAGGTCCCAAATTTACAAAAGTGAATGTAGTCATTTTGTATCCTCTTTCCTTTGAAAATGTAAAACCTTGGTAATGTTGTCCCTATTGCATTAACAACACAATTAATAGACAACCATTCCCTGAACTTGGGAATGGGGTTATACACCTATTAAGAACCTCGTTTTGCCTAAACCTTGGCTCCCAACAGTCTTCCTATTTAGATGCCCGTTTCATCAAAATTTTAAATATGATTTGGAACATAATTGTGTTTATTGTATAGGGATTACAAGTTTTGGTAGAAAGTCTGGCATGATTAGATAATCAATCCTTGAAGTTTAATGATATTAAATCTTTCAATTTGACAAATGTTAAGTTCAAGATGTTTGTGTTTAAATCAATACCAATAGGAGGTTTTTAATATTAATTAGAAAGGTGTTGGACTTGTTTGGGTCAGTTCTACCACTTTCATTTTCAATTGTTGTAGGCTTATTGACAACCCAACATCATGCATAGCCAAAACCCAAAAAACCATTACTTGGTTTTCTATTGTTATTACACCTATTGGTAGTTGGTTTTCTAGATCTTGTTTTTTCCATACAAATGATCAGAGAATGAGGTTAATGGTATGTTCCAATGCCTTATGGGCTTCCTAAATGACGTTGTCCTTCTTTCAATTACATCCATGGCTTCCTCCAATGCCTAGTTGCTCCATTTGCCTTTAGTGTTAATAGGATTAAATTTATTGATTATTTGTTGCTTTGTTGTTGGTTCTTGTGATACAAAAGATGGTGGGACATTCTCCTTGTCTTGATTAGGCTAATCATCTAATCTATTTTGCCTCCTATGAGGCACATTCAATAACATCATGATTTAGAGCCCCATGGCCACAACCTCCAACAAGTTGGGGGTGTTTGGTTTGGCCTTATAAGAGGTATAATCTTGAATCTTTTGTATTTTGATCAATTATGAAGGAAATGTGAAAGATTAGGGTAAGTGGGAAATGCATATGCTTACAATTGTTTAGAACTTGTGATCAATGCTTAGAACTCTGTAAAGTCTAACCATACTAAATTTTGATCAATTTTTTTTTATGTAAGCAATAATCAATGTGTATAAGTAAACTACAACTTATTGGAGCTTGAAGAAATCTACCTCTCTTTTGGTTACTTATATTGTACTTAGGAACTATAAAACTTTTTTTCCAACAACAATATATATATATTTTTAACTTCTAATTGTAAAGTTCATTCATTGCATCCCTCCTTAGATGCCCCCTTGCATCCACCTTTGAATCTTGGTTTTTTGTCTCTTCTTTGACAACATTAAGATTTGATTGTTGATGATCAAGCTCTTGTAGCTCCTCTTTAGCTGGTATAGTGTGTGCAATTTTTTGATTTAGTTTTTAAAGCTTTTCTTTGGCTATTCTAAATTGAAATGTTTGTTCTTGTTGACTTGCTAGGACTTGTGTTTCTAATATAGAACTCTCTACTTTTTCTATGTTGCTTGACTTCTACTAGTTTAGCCCATATGCTTTCAAAACCTTGATGAATGACTTGAGGTTAGCTCTCTCACAAATTGGAAGCTCTGACATATTAAAAGAGTTTTGCTTGTATCTTTGTAAGAATGAATTGTGTATGCATATTTGTATCATTGCTTTTGTGAAATTGGTGCTTTTAGTTTTTGGCGGGAATGGGATGTGCATAAAATCGGGGGTAAATTAGAAAGGTTTCAATTAATGTGTAAGATTTGAGCATCCATTGGATTCTTATAAACCCTGATTGTTGTCTATGGTCAATTGTGTGTTATTTAACATGACCTATAGACCCCATCACGAAACTTCTTCTCCTTGTACTAGTTAGTCCAATTGCTTATCACCAAGCTTTTATTTCCATGCCAAACATGAGACCCTTGAAAAAGGGGCCCAATTTTTCTCTATAACCGAACATTGAAAGTACCTTACTAAACCCCCTTTCCATAATGAAATTCAACTAATCACTCATCACCAAATGGGTCCCTTGTAAATATATTCAAATCTTTTACAAATATCACCACCAAAATCCCTAATATCGAACTATACAACTTGATGGACAGTCAAGAATATGAAAAACTTAAAACAAAATTATTTTCAACCAAGTGTTTGGTGATAAGTTAAAAGGCGAACGCCCATAAGAATAGTATTGTTCTAACATAGGTGGGCTACTATGTGGTTCTTTGATGACCGACTTGTGTTTGGTGATGGACCTTTTTACCTTACCATGTTAGAATTGAAAATGGTGAAACAATAAAGATTGTAAAAAGATGTATTCAACTTGACAATCACATAACTTGTCACAAACTTCCCAAACCTTCTTCATGATCTAGTCTACTCCTAATGACTAGTTGCACTCGAAGTATAGATCATTCCAGTCAATGTTACCTCCACCAAATCTTCTTCATGATCTAGTCTACTCCTAATCACTAGTTGCACTTGAAGTATAGATCATTCCAATCAATGTTACCTCCACCAAATCTTCTTCATGATCTAGTCTACTCCTAGTGACTAGTTGCACTCGTAGTATAGATCATTCCAATCAATGTTACCTCCACAAAGACTGCCATGCACATCCAATGCCACAACGATATCACATGTTATGAGATAAAATTAAAAATATCCCATATTTCCAAATGTCAAAACATGCACAAATATCAATCATCCAATCAATCATCATCCACATGAAGATTTAGTCAAATTCAGCTTTACACCAAAGATTAAAGTTTAAGAATTCTTTTTATATTTTGGCTACTCCTTGGAACCTGTTGTCGAATTTTGGCAATTTGATTAATTAATTACTTTATGAAAGCTGGCAAATTCGGGCCAATTTTTTTTCACAAAAATGCCTTGTAGTTGTAAGTATGTGTTGAAACCATATCTTTAAGTCTAAATAAATAAATAAATATTAGGCCCCAAAGAATAAGACTGGCTCAGACCTGTCCATTAATAAGCATCTGTGTGCAGAAAACAACATAGTCCTAGAGTCTCTAGCTCTTTCTACGTTCCCAATGCAACGTGATCAGGGAATCACGTTCCAGTTAACGTTCCCAGTGGAATGTGATTAAGTAACCAGGTGTAATCAACCTTCCCTATGTGGATTCGACCGGTCATCAGCGGTGCCCGGGGCAAAGAGCAAGGGCGTGAGTGAGGCGCTGTGCAGTTGCGGGTGGCACTCTACCGGCCATCACCGGTCGACGTGCGGTCGTTCTCTCGTTTTGGGTTCTTTCTCTCTCTCGGCGATGCTTTCGTGGACGGCCAAACTCTCTGCGCTCTTTTCTCGCTCGCTCGCAAGAGGCGTACCGATTTCCGAACCGGGCCGTAACCCTTGTGTTGCTGCGCTCCCCTCACATCGCGCAGTGGTTTTTGGAGCGTTGGAAAACAATTATCCGATTTTTTCTGCAATTTGAAAGGACGAAAAGCGACCAAGATTCCTTGTTGTGTTAAAAAAAGTCTTTTTCACTCTACCTTTCTTTCCATCGCTTGTGTTGGCAGGATGTGGTTGCTATATTTTCGCGTTGTTGCCTTTTTGTTTGCTTTTTGTTATGGCGAGCGAGTTCGTTTCTAGTGAGTGTATATTTAGAAATCGTGTAAGTATATTTTGTGGTGGAGCCCGGGTGGGAGACAAGCCAGCAAGCCAGCCAGCCATATTTCGTGTTCGTCATCGCTGTTTGCAGTTCTGTTTTGGTTTTTGTAGCGACGACATCAGATGATCAAATAAAGGCGAATTTTGTTTTCGCAGAGACTTTGCCGCTGTGCTCTGCGATTTGTGGACAAATTTCATTTCACCTTCATTTCGTTGTGTTTTTTTGGTGCCACTTGCTGCACGGTGTCGTTGTGCGAAACTGTTGTTATTTGTCTGCAGTTACCCCTGTTGCTTCCGCGTCTGAAAACATCCAGGATTACCTTAAATTACTGACGATTTTCCCCTAGCTAGTCTACAGCTGTTGATTGTTCTATTGTGGCGTTTCTCTGTTTGTACCTAGATAGATATTAACTTGAAGCAGACGGATCCTTAGAGGGAGAGAAAGAAGACAGGAGAGGTGGAGGAGCTTCCGTTCGTCAAGCCGATTTTCTTTCGCCCTAAAATTAAGTCGAAGAACCGCAATTTGCACTTGCAATCCGAGAGTTTTCAGTTTGCCTGGAGTGCCTGGGGATTTGATTCACGAGAGTTGCATCCTTCGGCAAGAAGAAGAGGAAGCACGAGAGGGAGGAGAACAAGAGGCTTGTTTTCTCTGTAACTTTTCGTTTGCCCTAACAACAGCGTTTGTTGTCCCTTCCTCGATCTAGGGGTCTCTTTGCTTGCGTTCGTGGCAGAGATTTGGTTTCCGGAAGTGTGTGCTTTAAACCTAGCGCTGGTCATTTTGGAAATTTGATACATCTGCGCGCAACGGGGACAAAGAACAAGCACATCTATTTTTTGAAGTATCTGGGGAGTTTGTGTTTGCTTTTGAGAGTCGTAATGGCCATGACGGATTGGCAGGAGGTAGTTCAAGCCTCCATACTGGGCCTCATATTTGCTTTCATGGTGGCCAAACTTGTCTCGGTAGTGTTCTCCTTCCGGGGGGAGAATCTTAGAGTAGAGCGCGACCCTGCTGCGCCTTCTTTCACTATCAACAGGGAGTTGGCTCCTGCAGATGAGCTGACTGCTCCCCTCGCTTCCTTGCGTGAGGAAGAGGAATCAGAGTTTTCTGGAGAAGAGTTCAAACACAGCCGCGGCCTAGGCTTTGGTGTCTCCGGAGATGACGAAATTGAGAAGCATGATGATACCCTCTCCTCATCTTCCTCTGACTCTGAAACAGATAGCCCTCGCCAGGCTTTGGTTGTGGAAGCAGTTTCATTTCCTGGATCTGAGAGTCACGAGGAAGAAGAAAAGGCCATGAATGCTGTTTCAGATGAGGATTTGGACCTTGAGAAGCCTAAAGCAGTCGATACGGCCACCTTTATATCTGACGAGCATGCACTGCAAGCCTTAGTATGTCATTAAATCTTGGGCCTCAAGTTTAATTTTGACAATTGGAAGCTGATTGCATCATAGTATCTGTCTGAACTGAGAACAATATCTACACTTTTGCCTGCAGACTGAGGAAGGGCGCAGGGAGGAAACTATCGAGAAAGGGAGTGAGGAGGGGAATGAAACTGATGATTGGGAGGGGGTGGAAAGCTCTGAATTGGAGGAGCATTTTGGGGCAGCTTCAACCTATGTTGCATCAATGGTAACCCTACCAGGTGTGAAACCCTCAAGTGATGCAATGCTGAAGTTGTATTCGTATTATAAGATTGCAACTGAAGGGCCTTGCTCCACTTCCCAGCCATCAGTTCTCCAACCGACTGCACGAGCTAAATGGTACATGACCTAAGCATCCTCTTGTAGTACTAAGATGGTGATTATGCAATGTAGCCACTGGAGTCACACCGTTGCACACATGGAGGTTCATAACACTCATCCCTTCAGCAACTGGCATGATCCACACAGATACTCAAAATATACATAGTTCAGCTTCAACTCAAAGTTGAATCATGTATTATCAATTTCTCTGTGGCCTTGCCTCTTATATCCTGCTTGGATTTGCATGTTTTAGCACTCCTATGTTGGTAAATTAGAGGATGTGATGGCAAGAGAGTTATACTAGCATGCATTAAGAGCAAGATGATGAAAGGAGTGGATCATTGTGGTGGGGTATATTTGTGCAAGGAATGCATGGCAGAAGCTCGGCAACTTGCCACAGGAGGAGGCCATGCAGTGCTACATTGCTGTGTTGACAGAAATTAGTCCCACATGGCATCAGAATTCCCAAAAGGTACAACCCATTTCCTAAGACCTCATGTCCATCCTACCATCTGATCTATACCTACTTCTCTCTCTGCTCCCTCTTGACCTCATTACCATCCCTCTCTCCCTAGGTTATATGGCAGGTATATGGTGGCTGTATTCACAAGCAGGTTGTTGGTGCTAATTTTGTTCTTGTTACCTGGTATGTATCACAGAGGGAAACTGCTGTTTTTTAGTCTGTGTGTTTTGATTATGTGCAATGGGACAGTTATTGTGCACTCTCTTTCTTGGTTGTAACTTGAAACTTTCAGAGCAAGAAGCCCATGGAGGAGGCATTGGAGGAACCAAGGGGTGCCATTGCGAGCAGTAAAATGGGGACTGGCCCAGTGTTTAGCTCGCTGGCTATGAGCGAAGAAGGTGTAGGGGAGGAGGGGTAGGTTTAACCCTAACAGGGCCATTGACTTCTATCCACAGAGATATGTAACATGAAACTCTCCCTAGCATCTAATCAATGAGTCTAACATGCATTAACATTTGCAGTTATGCAATATCAATGATGCTAAAATTTGGTTCCATGAACTATAAACAAAACTTTTTTCTTGCTGGGTGATGTGGAATGCCAGAACTTGAAAATTGAGAGCAGCTTGAATTTGTGTGTTTGCTTCTTTTGCAGAACTGCATGCTGCTAAATGATTAGAGCCTTCAAGATGCAGTTAGATGATTGAAATGCAGATCCATTCATGTCTACGATTGAAAACTTGACAACCATATTACTTTCCTTTGGTGTGCAGAACCTTGGAGGCAATTCATGCTTGTGCAAGAGAGGGTGATTTGCAGGGCCTTGGTCAACTCCTTGACCATGGCAGTCCTGTTGATGTGAAGGGTGAGGCTTACTGAAAGCTTTCAGAAATAGGGTGTGAAGACTGAGTGTGTTGGAGATGTGAAAGGTTCAACATTGAAATTGAATGAAGAGTTGCTGCTTTTTGGAGAGTGAAGGGTTCTGACTGTTCTCTCTCTAACTTTAAGGGGAAGCTAATTTGTGTCTTTCTACCGTAGTGTCACAGCATTTTGGAAGTTGACTGGTATGGGGATTGCCTGTAAATTTTGCAGACAGTGATGGTCGCACGCCATTGATTTGGGCAGCAGATCGTGGTGAGTTGAGTGCAGTGGAGATTCTTTTAGCAAAGGGGGCAGAGATAAATGCACAGGTAGGGCTCTGAAAGAGAGTTTTTGTGTATAGCCTTGATGTGGTTTGTGGTTTCCTGTATTACGAGTCAAGTTTGGATCAGGAGCATCAGGCCAGTGGTTACATTTGTTTTCTTGGCCACGATGATACCATTGAGGTATGGTGGGTTGCTGATCTTGATGGAGAAAAAAATAGGATCATCAGTCAGGTGAATATCAGAGAGCCCTCTAGAAGAGACTTCAAGGTGATACAAAAAACTGCCAGAGTAACATGTGGCTTATCTAATGGGTGGTCAGGCCTGACCTTGTATTGAAGACTAAGACTGGTTGTGGTGGGCCTTTCTGCATTGTAGGAGATATTTGTACTGTGTGTTTGATGGACTATTTTCTAGTAGACAGAAGAGGCAATTACCATCTTCAAAACTGTTGTTTGAGCTTTGCTGGACTTAATTGGGAGTCTTCTTTGGAATGCACTGCAGGACATAGAGGGGCAGACAGCATTACACTATGCCACAGTTTGTGAGCAAGAGGCAGTGGCAAAATATCTATTCGAGCATGGTGCTGATGCCGACATTGCAGACAAGGAAGGAGACACCCCACTGAAGCTCTGCCCTCCTCATTGGGTGTGGATGCAGAGTAGCCCTCCATAAACTAGCCCCATGAAGGGTTCTTCTCCATCTCTCAACAGGGCAATGAAGCAGGATATTCAACAAAAACTGCATAGATGAGCATTGTGGCAGTCATCAGCAATGACTTTGTAAAAAAGAAACCCAGACTGCTTGCCTGGGTCCTTTGTAGATCCCAAAACTCTTTTCTTCTTCAACTTCGGTGATGTGTAAGAGATGCTGGTATAATTTAAAAGGACTCCAAAAACAAAAATTTGCTGTGTTCTTGGATATGCGACTCACTAATGTTTGAAAAACCATGCAATCAAGTTTGTTATTTAGCAGTCTATTATTTCATCTTTTCCATTGTTGGAAGGGAATGCAACTTTAGCTTTCTCTGGACTATACTAGGTTGTCATCGCAGGGGGCAATTGTGTATCTAAGTAACACATGGTTAGAGGTAACAAATGATCTCACAGAAATGATCCAAATTATTACACTCTATATACAGACAAGGCCTGTTCTAACTTTATCATATTGGTGACCAGCCATCAAATTTGTTGTGTTTGGTATTAAGGCGTTTAGGTCGACAGATTTGTAAAAGTTTCTGAGAGTTTTAACAAACTAATGAAAATGCTGGAAAGGATCACTTTATTCAATGTTTCAGCATAATAAGGTTGTGTGAGGTAATAGGGTAGAATTTTTTTTTTAAATTAATTATCTGGAGTGAAGAAGTAAGGGTCAATATATGTAATTAAAACTGAAACAAAACACTGAAGCAGAGATCTGGAGTTGTTCTCACTCCTGAAGAAACACAATTTGATGGGAGAGAAAGTGAGCATGATTCATTCTATTGTCGAGGGTCACGTTCTTGGATCAGTTGAAATCTATTAATTGGCGGTTTAGTTCTTGTGCCGACCTAGCTCAGTTGGTAGAGCGCGTGGCTTTTAACCACGTGGTCGTGGGTTCGAGTCCCACGGTCGGCGAATTTTAATGATCAAAGCACGAACTTTGTTTTCAAAGTATTGGTTTTAATGCGGTAATTCATTTTGCAGAGCGTCAAGTGTACTTTTTTTCTTGTTTTTTGACATCTCATTTTATTGAATTTTGTGTACTCTTGAAATGGCAATAAATAAAGTACCCCCAGTTTATAATGGAGGTGTTATTAGCCCAGGCCAAATATGGTGATGACCAGTTTTGGAACCTAGAAATTTCATTCAGCGAATGGGAAGGCGCAGCATGCACTCAAAGTGCCTTGAATTATATTTTCTAAAGTATTGGGTGGGGGAGGGGGAGGATTTTTTAAGTTTTTCCTTTGTTCCCAATATGTTCCCTTCCGGTTCCCAATATGTTCCTCAAGGGTGTTCCCAATAGTACCTCCCTTTAATCCCATGTGTTTTGCCCAAAGTCCTCCTCTTCTCACCTTTATATGTGGGCCAAAGGGGAGAGACCCTCTATCTTTCTAGAATCTTCTATTGTGGGGAGCCTCCATAGTTTCAGTTTTTTTTTGAGATGGGCCTATCAAATTGGCTCAATGCAAAAAAAAAAGAAGAAAAAGGTTGGACTTGCTAGGCACCCCCACCTAATTAATATGAAACAGAATAAGTACCCCAGAATAAGGAGGGAAGGGTACATTTTGTTGATCTCCAACTCGGTCATTATTTATATTAAATTATTTCCCTTCAACCCATATTTATACAATACAAGCCCACAATTTTGGACTTTTCTTTTGTTTAGTTGTGCCATGTACTCTCTCCTCTCATCTCTTTTTGAATTCACTTTTTTTTTGAGAAGAGAAAGAAGAAGAATTTTTTTGCAAGAACTTTTTAAAAAATAAAATTTCCATTGTTTTTTCCCCTACTTTTTACCTTTTTTTTTTTTCTTTCTTTTTTCTTTTTCTTTCCTTTTCTTTCTTGATCTTGGTCTTCTTGTGTAGTTGTTTTTTTGTTTGGCATTTTTTTTTCTTATGTAGGTTTCTTTCCTTTGTTTTCAACATTCTTCTCATTTGTTTTTTCTTGTGTAGATTTTTTTTTTTGTTTTTTTTTTTCTACAAAAGGATAATCTATTTTTTGCATGTAATAAAAATAAGTGGCACCACAAAGGACAAGTTTGTAACAAAATTGGCCACCTCACATTGAGTAATTGTGCATAGCCTAGCATGTCCTCTTATTGTTAGATGCATGCAATCACTAACAAAGACGATAGATCTTTGTATGGTTTCATTCAAGGTATAGTAGTAGCACGTATGTATTATAATTTTTAATATGTAAGAGATTAATAATGGGATTTCGTGGACATACATTTTTTGCCCATTTTTTTAAATGCATTTTTCTTCCTTTTGCAAACTTTGTACAATATAATTTAATCTCAGCATTCATTGTCATTCAAGGTTCAAAAAAATAAATTGTAATCTTATATGGTGGGAATGCAATCAATCTCACAAAAAGTTAAAGGAAAAAAAACCCATTATGAGGGCATTTCAAATGCCCTTCCCATGGCTGGTTAAATTTTGTAGTGAAAATGCAGTTATTAGAAATGCTTCTAAGTAGGTTTTTTTATTAAAGTTTGTAATAAAAATGAGGATATTGCACTATCCTTAGGTTTTTCAATTACAGTTTGCCATCATAATGAAGGTATTGCAAAGATTCTTGGCTTTCTTTTTTTTTTGGGTTGATCTTTATACAACAATGAAAGTTTTGCATTACTCTAAGCATTTTGCCATTGTTAATTGACGTTTGCAATTGACATGAGAATATTGCAATCAAACTATCATACTCTTATTTGTGATGAAAGTTTCTAGAGCCATTTTGCAATGTACTTTTTTTTGGCTTTACTCTCTACTTAAACAATAATTGATAATTTTGGAATATACCTTAAATGCAAGTATTGTAGGATGTGTTTGTCCATCCGATGCAATATTTGCAATCAAACTTAACCTTTTATTTATCATCATTGGTGGATTAAATAACATAAATAAAAGATGACTATGTTTTTGCAATATTCACATAATGCAATGACAGCATCAAGTCTTTTTTGCATTGGTAGATTTAGTTTGTTATTAGTCTATAGGAGGTGATGGTATGTAGGTAGGTGGGCCCATATAGGTAGGGCCATGCTAGTGGGTGCATTAAAAGAAAAAAAATCTTTTAAAATGAATTTTGTAACTAGAAGTTTCGTTTTCAATTCAAAAATAATTTCCTATTAAACAAAAAATTGATAGCAAACCAAAAAATTCTTCTAATGGTAGAAAGAAAGGAAGTGCAAGTAAGTAATGAATAAATAATAAATTGATAGTCAATAGGTAGTAGGTAGGTAGTCATTACATTAATGGCATGTAAGTAGGTTTCATATGGAGATGGCGGAAAAAAAATACCCACAAATTTTTAAAAAAAAGAACGAGTAGAGAGGCAAGTAAAGCATTAAGTAGAGTAATTATGCTAACCATTGGTGATTAGTTGGGGGATAGAAAGCCAATGGAGAAAAAAAAAAAACCTTG
Source organism: Sphagnum tenellum (assembly GCA_963921925.1). NCBI lineage: Eukaryota > Viridiplantae > Streptophyta > Sphagnopsida > Sphagnales > Sphagnaceae > Sphagnum > Sphagnum tenellum. The sequence continues at coordinate 11,657,765 of OY998150.1, forward strand.
TTGAGTTAACATCCATCCAAATTAGTGCATTCATGAATCTAGTCCATTCTAGCCTTTTAAGTTTTATTTCTTAATGTACCCAAGTAGTTTCTTTTACCTTTTCAAGGCATGCATTTAGTAATTTTTGGAATAGTTGCGAGTGTATTAATTTAGGTGGTAATATATTGTGACTCATAGGTATTGATAAAAATATCTCATTGAATGAGTTGTTGAAGGTTTCTTATGTTGATGAGAAAATTCTAAAACACTTATGACAAGAATTCATCACCTTTATATGTGTTTAAGGGCCTTTCCTTTTGTTCTAACAAGTTTTTGATTTGAAAGTAGCTTGAATTTGACAAAGAGTTGAACATTTTATTCAATTTTTTGTAGTAAGTTAATCATGTTCATTTGTTGCAATTATAAAAGGAAAGGAGGTAGTCAATTTTTTCTTTTTCCCTTTATGCAATTGGATTAAATAAGTTCACTTGTATTTGTATGCATAAGATTTGTCGTTTCATGTATCAATGTTGAATTTGATTTTGGCATCCAAGTTGCTCAAGATGTTTTATAATACATTTGAAACTTTCACATTTAGTCTATAGAAGTGGTAATTTGTGGGATTCCAAGTACAACACTTCCATAATCATATAGATAATGCATGTTTTTATGGTTAAGGTGTATGTTATACCCTTACCATTTGTAAACACCAACAACTTTTCGGGGCAAACTTTTAGAAATCTTTTGATTTTAAAAACTATAAATTTGATTTATACCAAGGATTTCATATTTTTTAAATGGTCAAAACTCATTGTATTTTGAAAATAATAAAATGCAAGTTGCTACATTCTATAATAGGTTCCAAGAGGTAGCCACAAATAAAGAATATTCTAAATTTGTTGAAATTCATATTTTTGTTTATAAATTTTTTTTGTTAATCTTTATGGATGATTACCACTTCCAATGGATCACAAAATTGAAATAGAAAAACACTACTAAGAAAAAAAGAATGCTTGAATAATCCAATTCAAAACTTGTAAGACCACAAGGAGAGTTTTCTCTTTCTCATCAATTAGGTTGCAAACCCCTTAACAACTCAAAATTGCTAAAATTTTGGAGAATTTTGCCAAACTTTTGAACCAATGTTGGCAAAAAAAATAAAAATTGTGAGAAATAGATTGAAATTTTTTTAATAAAAAATATTATTTCAACACATATACATATTTGTGGCACATAGCTATCACAAACCAACCCAAAAAGGGGGGAAAAGGGCATTATTTGTCATGCTTACCACTATGTGAACTACATCCATGACTTGCAAACCAATATTAAAATAATAAAAACAATCAAGTACAAAACAACTTTTAAGGGAAAAAAGCCATTTGGAATGGGATTGATTGGTGAGGAAGGTTGTTTGAATATGTGAGTTTAGTTGCATCCATTCAACATTTTCCTTTTCCTCGAATTTGAATAGTTCTTTGCATGAAAGTTTCACCTTAGCATTCCACTAATTATCGGTTAAAGAAAAAATAAATCGTGTATCTTTTATATTAACAAAATGTGGTACAAAATACCCAAATGTGAAAACCCTAGAAACCATTCTAAAAGAAAAAGTCTCACAGATTTGTCATTGCATGGTACACAACAAATACTCCATGGGAATCATTTACCATCAAATTTGCTTTGATGATGCTCTTTTGTTGGCCAAGGTGTTTAAAACCCAATTTCCCTTAATCATTTTTTTTGAGCCAAGTGAAACATGATTGAAAAAGTCATGGCCCAAATGGTGGAAAATGAAGAAATGGAAGCATAATCGAAGAGTAGCCCAAAATCAAATATCATAATCCCTTGGAAGCTTCAACACTAATTATATTATTTGTAGAAATGTTGAAATTCTCAAAACTAAAGTTAAGAACTAAATTTTGTGAATGAAATAAAGAATTTTGTAATATATATGGAATTTTTTATTTTTATTTTTTTGACATGGAACCCTCAAACTAATTAATTGATTGACATACATGTGTTGAAGTTGCCCTTCTATACATTTGAAAATACCATCTTATCTTTAAAAGTTCAAGATCACCGAGGCATAAAGAGGTACAAAAGTGGATTTCCCTTGTTTTTTAATAGGTGATTGGGAACATTTGGAGGACGAACATTTTGGCCATGCACATGCTTTAGCAACAACTTCAAGCTCCTTCAAGAGGGGCTTTTGTTTCCCATTGCTCATTTTCAAGCTTTCAAAACTTGGGTTGTTTGTTTCCTATCTAGTATATTCCTCCCCATAGTCGATGCCACCCATATTTTAGGCCTTTTAATTGAGGTCACACAAGCATTTGAATTCTTTAACTTCCTAATTCCAAGCCATAGGTCTTTTGATACAATTTCACAAATGTGTAATTTTGTCCTTGTTTAGTGCTCCTCTTAGTTGATTTCAAAACCCATCTTCATTTAACATTCCTTTGAAGGGGATCAACATTTTGATCACCATAAGATTTTTATCATTCATTTCATCTTTCATGCCCAAAACTCTTTGTCAAAATACACTAAACATATAGATTCAAATAACCTATGAGATTTTGACATGGTGTTATGCACAACAACTTTCATACTTCCTTCAATGTTCTTCCCCCTACCTTAGATTTTTTACTTCAACTATCATCAATTCACCTTTCTTTAACATAAGGTTTGGAGCACTTGTAGCCTTGGGAAGCTCTTTTGACAATCATATGGATAGCTAGCTTGCCATTAATAACCCTCCCTCCTCATTGCTTTAGGGGGGTGTTGATCTCATATTCTTATAACTCTTGGAGCCCTTGTAGCCTTGGAAAGCTCTTTTGACAATCCGTATGGATGGTGAGTTTGTCATTAACTTTCCTTCCTCATTGCTTTAGGAGGTGTGCTTCATGCCCCTTTCTTTCACAATATAAGTCTTTGGTTGTTTACACAACCAAGCTTATGATTTTCTTCACACTTGTGCCACCAACATATGGGGTACAAAAGGCTTGAAAGGTGCACCCTTTTTGGTCCCAACAACCTTCCTTGGATAAGTTTCAATTACACTACAAAAGGTGCATGCCCCATCCATGTTCTCGACTATGTTCTCTTTAAGTTCTAATGAGGTTCCCAATATGTTCCCTAAGTTCCCAATGTGTTCCAAGGCCTTCTTCTCTCTCTCTCTCTCTTCTCTCTCCCTCGTACCAAAAACCCTAACTCTCCGAGGTCCAAGCTCGCGCAAACAGCAGCGGCTACGCCGCAACACCTGAAAGCTCAAAAAAAAAAAACAAACTCTCTCCGGTTCCACACCCAACCAATGTCGCCTGTTTGTTTGAATGTTCTTTCTGCTGCTTTTGTGATGTCGAGTTTTTGGGGTTGTCTTTTGGATTTTTATTTTTTCTCGAGAGGTTTTTGAATCTCGAGCTTCAATTTTTCCCTCTGGTATTTGAGCTCCCCTTCCGCCACCAAAATAAACAAGAAGAAAAGAAGTGGAGACATCCTTTCTCTCCACCTTTCTTCTTCATGTATGAGATAGCGCGGTGATTGGATTTGAACTTGCTGTGCTGCAGGGAGTGAGCTGTTCGAAGTGGAGGTTCTTCGTGTTTTGTGTTATTGTTGTTGTTGTTGCTGCTGCTGCTGCCTGTTGCGTATGTTTTGAGAAGTTTTGTTTTGGTCTCTTTGTGGTTCTTTTGTAAACACACACGGGAGCTTGGTTTCCCGGGGCTGGTGGTCGGGGTTTTTTTTTTATCACGACGTGCATTTCTTTTTATTCGTGCTTACGAGCTGCTGCACTTGGCTAGTGATGAACTCTTGTACTGGAGTACGAGTAGCTGCAGCTGCAGACTATCTCTGATCGCTCTAGCTAGGTGTCGAAAGACATATATACATTTGGGCTTTGAGTGTGAGCTCTTGTGTGTTTTCTTTCGAGCTTTACTGCTGTCAGCCCCCAGAGCTTTCTTGAGAAGCCTTTTTGAGTTAATCCTCAGCAACTGTAGTGAAAGCGGTTGATGGGTTCTAGGTGCAGCTGGTTTTTGAAAGAGCGCAGAAGAATTACCTGCCGCCGGTGAGTCGTCGACGAATTCCTCCCTCCACAAATGACGACAAAAATGTCTTCGCAAGAATAGGAGGAGGCGAGCTGTTGCCCTCCTCCTCTTAAGTTTGCTTGCTTGCTTCTTCTTCTTCCTACGGGCCTGCAACGAAGAAGAAGAAGAAAAAGAATTGGTTTTCTATGGCGTTCGAAGTAGCCAGAGTTCATGGTATCATTCGATCCAATATCCGGGAAGATGGAAGCAGCTCCAAGGAGGAGGCGTCGTTGAGAGGTGTGGTTGTTGGGGAGGTCAGAGCTTCTTCTCTCTTTGATGCACAAGAGACGCAGCCAAACACACCACCGTCTGAGTCCTCACCTCATTCCACGGATACGGAAGGTGAGGAGGAGGATGACGACGACGACAATGGCCTGTTGGCAGGACTCGCGCAGCATATCGCTGAAACCATGCTGTACGAGGAGGAGGAGGAGGAAGGTGTTGTCGATCACCAGGGACCCAGAGGTGCTCACTCACTAGAACTCCGCAATGCTGCTCCTGACTCAAGCAGCTGGTCCAACAGTGGGAGCTGCTGGTCATCAGTCCTAGGCAGCAGCACAGCGAGTTCAACAAGTCCTAGCTCTTCTCAAGTCTCATCCCAAGTCTCTTCTCCTCCCACAACACCCCTGGAAGCAAGGCAGAATGATACTGATGCCGATGCTTGGGATTTACTCTATACTGCAGCAGCTGCTGGCGAAGTCCACAACTTGAAGATGAAGTTGGAGCCAAGGAAGTCAGGGTTGCCTTCTTCTCCCACAAGCCGACACAATCAACAACACATTCAAAGGCAGCAGCCTGTTGTGCAACCAGCACACTTGCAAGCCCCTGTCACAGGTTTAGGGTTGCAGGACCACATGCTAGCAAGAAATGGCAGACCTCTGAAGGCAGCTAGCTCACCAGGCGCACCTTGCCAATCCTACATGAGGAATGAAGCTGATAGGATTGCAATGCACGGATCTGGTATTCAACACAGATGGAATTCTGCTGAAAGACTTGGGGAGGATCGGGGTTCACTTCGCAGTAGTAGTGGTGTAAGCTTTTCTACATTTCTGTTTCACAGTTTCAGTATGGCTAGTTAGCCTCTTTCCATTCTGCTTGTGTTGATTTAGTTGAGTGGATACCTTGAACATGACATAGAGCTTGCAGGTGTAGCAACTCATCGATGGTACCTATGACCTCAGAAGCTCAGAAGATCATAGTAACACTGTTGCAGTTTGTTGGCTCTCACAATGATGCTTCTTCTGAATCAACCTTTCTGTATGTACAGCAAATGGCAGTCAAAGCTGGACCTGGGTTTGGGTGTCAGAGCAGGACCAATCATGAATATCATCATCACCAGCACCAGCACCAAGGTTGGCCTGGTTTAAAGAAGGGTTGTAACAAAGGCCAGTACCGATCAGAGAGGTTTATGGATTACAATAGTCCACAGTGGACAGCTGCAAATGGGCAAGGATCAGGAATGAGAGCTGTGTTCCTTGGTTCAGGAGGGGGATCTGGTCGGGAGTCCAGTGGTACTGGGGTCTTCATTCCGCGCTGTGCAGGAAATGGTCCTGAGCTCAATAGAAAACCTGGTCAGTATATTTCCTAATCACAGTTCACAAAGTGTACTAGAAAATTGCAAATGCCCTTTTGCCAACCCACCACCTCCAATAAGATTCTGTTCCACCATTTTTTGTTTCTAACCATTTTTCTGTTGTGACTGAATCATACTCCAGCATGTTCTACAACTGTGCTGCTTCCATCACGGATAGTGCAAGCATTGAACCTAAATGTGGAAAACATGTGCTCAAATCCATCCTTGCCTTCAACATCTTTCCTCCATTCTGCAGCACACTCAGGCAAAGCTTTCTTTCTTCCCTAATTTGTGTCAGTTTTGTGTGTGTGAAATGGATGATGAAAGAAGTTGCTGAGTGATGATCCAAACACACTGATGCTTATTGCCAATCTGAATACTTCTGAAGAGTTCTGTCTTCAAGCTCATGCACTAACATGACCTAAAATCCTCTTTTGCAGATCATTTGGCCTCAATGCCTGCTCCACGTAGTGCACCTCATTGTCTTGGTACCCTGGCTATGGGGCCCTCTAAATCCTCATTTGAAGAGTGTTGTTGGCTTGCATCTTGTGGGAAAGCTTGCCCCTCAATTCTACAACAAAATGCTGCACCAGAGCTGCTCAACCTTCCATCTGAGTGGACATACTAGGACATAAGAACACAATCACTTCACCCTTTGACAGCTTTGATGGTTGAGTGTGTTTATGCCAGGGGTTCCACAATTTGCAGAGAGCCCCACTGTGTGGTTGGACATCACTTCAATGGGTCTTAGGGAGGACAATTGACAGGTAGGATTTAAACACAGGCAGGGAACGAACAATTTGAGGAAGAAGATCAAGGGGTAGGTGGGTGCAAAGGAAAATCATCACAACATTGAGGCATGTTTCCCTAACTAGCCAAAAGATTGTACAGTAGCTATCATGTAAAATTTATACAGGCTCCTAGGAAAGGAGCTCTTTGAGCAAATAATGGGTATGGCTTAATAATTTGGGGGCCATTTTCTAGAGTACCTATGTCTCTACCAAAAACAACTGAATAAGTTGCATCCATTCTTGTGTACTGAAGCTGAACACCAATAACTGTGCCCTTTCATTATTAGGGGCACCTTAAATACTTGTGTGGCTGCTACTTTGAAGTAATCGCTGAATTTTCAATTATCTTGAGTTGGTGAGATGAAGTGCACCTGTTTTATTTGTTTATTGCAGCTCTACCACTCAACTGATATGATGATCATTATGTGTGCAGTTTCTCTTAATATCTTTGCTCAATTAAATGTAGTGCTTTAACAACTGCTTGCAATTCCATTTTGCTATGAGTCCAAGATTTGGAATTTATGGGTGGCATATGTAAGGTGTTTCTTAAATGTTAATTTCTTCACCAAGCATGGAAATCATTCAAATTTCATGAGTTTGGACCTGGCAGGCCTTCTTAAACATCAAAGTGGATGCTATCTATGACAACATTCTAGACAGTGTACTTGTGCAAACCAATGTTTGTGAGAGGTTCTTCCTTTTATAGAGGATCTTCTAATCTGGGTTCACAAAAGAAACTCGGGAACTGGCTTCATTTCCAGTTCTGATTTAAAATGTGAACATAAAGATTGTGGTTTCACTTCCTACGGCGAATAATTTCTCTTGTTTTCTGCACATCCATTTCAAATTTGGATGCATTGTTGTTGATCATGAATTGGCCTTTTTGTGTACAGATGCAACAATGATAGCTTTTGGTACTCTGCTTGCTTCCCGCAATTTATCACAAGTTAGTTGTTTGCATTGGGTGGTCCATATACTGTGTTGATATGCAATGGCATTACATTCTAATATGCTTAAGTTAGGCAAATATCTACATGATTGAAGGTGGAGTTTTTCTTCCAACAATAAATACAATGCACTAGTCATCTAACACTGAATGTGCTGTAACTTGTAGGTGGTTGCATAATGTTCTATTATGCATATCTGACACAGAAAAACATAAACGCCATAGACAAAAATGTTCTTGATGAAGTAAACCAAAGGTGGTAGAGGGTACAGATTAGTCTTGTTACAAATCAAAGGCTTGCAATTTAGCACCCTGGCATGCTGGGGAGAGAGCCTGCAAGAATGGATCAAGATAATATGGTTTGGAGATCATTGGATTGGAGCTGCTTGCTGAATGTTATTCGTAGTGAACAAAATGTCAATCATGTTTGAATACCTAGTTGCAATTCCACAATGTTCTCACACTGAAGGTGTACGTATGTATGTATGTTTGTACGTACAAAGTCTCAACTTGTTGCAGCACAAAGGTACAAGAAGACTAGAGAAATTAACTATTCTGTACACAGCATAGCTACATGAACTCAAGATGTTCAATAAAAATGTTCCAGTTTGTCCATACCCCAAGACTAGCAATGAAAAACAGAGCTTGCAGACCAAGAAAGTAGCTACCAAGAAACGAAAAAAAATGGAAGGAAAAGCAAAGAAAGATTCACATCTCCCCATCTGAAGAAGAAGAAGAAGAAGATCCATCAGAAGATCCATACTCCCCCACCTGAAAAAACCAGAAACCTCTTAGAACCCTAGCCATTATCTATCTCCCACGGTCAGATGAAGCCTTGACTTGGAAGTGTTTTTGCTTCTAATATGATGGTGTTTTTTTGTTTCATGGCCGTCCATAATGGATTCATGAAAGTTCCTTTCACCCTCTCTCCCTCCTCTTCTGGTCATGGCGAAGCAAGGACTCATCACTCCTGCCGGGAGGAGTTGTTGTCGCCGGAGGAGCTTGGTCTTCTCCTTCTTCTTCTTCTTATGTGAGTTCCTTCTCTTCCTCATCTCTTTCTCTTCATTTCTTCTCCTCCGCCATAGACGATTGATTTTGTATTGCTTTTGCATTCTCTATGACTGATGCTTTTGCAACCAAACTGCATGCAAACCAAAAATTGCTGCAGCGGAGGGACATTGTGTGAAGAACAGGTTCTGCAACTCATGTTCCTTCTGGTTTGTGTGAAGAAAACACTGTCTGTTTCTCAAGTATCGTCATCTTCCTTCTGGTTTGTGTGAAGGACCCCCGTCTGTTCTTCAAGTCTCGTCATCTTCCGCCTGGTTTGTGTGAAGGAAACCCGTCTGTTTCTCAAGTCTCGTCATCTTCCTTCTGGTTTGTGTGGACAAAACCTGTCTGTTTCTCAAATCTCGTCATCTTCCTTCTGGTTTGTGTGAGGAAAACCTGTCTGTTTCTCGAGTCTCGTCCTCTTCCTTCTGGTTTGTGTGAAGAAAACGGTCTCTGTTTCTCAATTACTGCCTGAAGTTTCCTTCTACAATTCAGAGTGGAGAAATCAGGTCTGTTTAGGTGTTATGGTTTCTTCTTCTTCTTCTTCTTGGTGCAGTTGTTGGAAGGATGTGAGAGTGTTTGTAAGAGTCCTGAAAGGTTTCTGACAGTCGTGATTGTTTCTGAATTATTGGAGAATCTTAACTGCATGTGACAACAGGTCCAGAGAGGTGGTGCCAGAAGAGGGATCTGGCCTCTTGGGCTCAACATCTTCTTCCAGCAACCAAAACCGGTCCATCCTTGGGTAAGCACACATCTGGCTTTCCATGTTTCTGAATTGCAGCTTATCATTAACGCCAGTATCTCATAATGCCACAGATTCAACTTGCAACTAGAATGGCCACTTAGGTCTCCTTGAGCAAAATCATGGTTTGGATTTTCCCCTACCAGTTTCCTGCATGGGATCTGTGCCGAATGTATCTGATGGCAAAACTCAGATACGTTCTGCACAGATCATATGCAGAGCTTACTGAGATCAGCAGTCACAAAGTGGGATACTTTATTCTGGAAGAGCTGATAGGCAATGGGGAGAGAGGAGCATTTTGTACTGGCTTTTGATGGGTTTGTCAATTGCAAAATGTTTCAAATCAGTTTCTTGATTGCTTGAGCATTTTCTATTTCAAGATGCATATCTTAACTCTAGAAAACTTTGCAGCTCTTGTGCACAATAACCTTGCCCATATTCATTTTTTCTGATTACACTCTCTGTGAACACAGTAGTCCCTGACATGAAGAAAGGGATGTGCCCTGTGAGGTTGAATGTTTTTCACCAGTTCATCCTGTTTGAACAGGCCAGAAATTGATTGTAGAGAAACTTTGGTGGGAGTTCTTTTCAGATCCTTCCCAGTGGTGGGATAACAGGGTGGAGAAGGCAAACTAATCAGTGCTGTTGGTTTGTCTTGGTGATGCATTAGGCAGTATCTTTATTCTTGGATTTGAGTTCTGACTGCTATTCTGCATTCAGACTGTGGTGAATGTATGGCTAATTTTCTGTGTTTGTTTTAGATGAGTGCAAGGTATCCTGATTCCAAACATAAGTTGACTCAGGAGGCGCTCTGGCTTGACAGCAAGTTGAATCCTGCCTGGGTTGAAGCAGAGCTTTCTGCAATGGTACCAGGCACTGTGCAATCAGATATTTTCTCATGGAATGTGAGGCTTGCAAGATTTGTGAAGGCTGGGCATTACAAGACAGCAATAGAACTTTTTCAACAACTACAACAAGAAGGCATGATTCCTGACACATTCACATTTGTTCGATTGCTCAGTGCATGTGCTGGTTTACAAGCACTTGAGGAGTGCAGACACATCCATGTGCAGATCATGGAGTGTGGCTGTGAGTCTAATGTCTTTGTGGGTACTAGCCTCCTTTACATGTATGCCAAATGTGGGAGCATAGAGGATGCTTGGAGAGTATTCAACAGAATACCAACACGAAATGTGGTCACTTGGAGTGCCATGATTTTGGACATGTCAAATGTGGACAAGGGCATAGGGCATTGGAACTATATCAACAGATGCAACATCAAGGTGTGAAACCAGTCCCAGTTACCTTTATAAGGGGTTCTGAATGCATGTGCCGGTGTAGCCACTCTTGAAGAGGGCAGGCGTGTTCATGAACAGATCATAGAAATTGGTTGTGAGTCGGATATTTTTGTGTCTAATAGCCTCATGGACATGTATGCAAAAGGCGGGAGTATGGAGGATGCTTGGAGAGTGTTCAACCGGATGCCCACAGATGATGTGGTCTCTTGGAGTGCCCTGACTCTGGGACATGTAAATTGTGGGCAAGGGTTGAAGGGACTGGAGTTATTTCAACAAATGCAATGTGAAGGGGTGGAACCTAATTCTGCCACTTTTATGGGAGTACTGAATGTGTGTGCCAGTCTAGCAGCACTTGAGGAGGGCAGACACATCCATTCACAGATAATCAAATGTGGTTTGGAGTTTGATTTTTTGTGTCTAATGGCCTTGTTGACATGTATGCCAAATGTGGGAGCATAGAGGATGCTTGGAAAGTGTTCAACAGGATGCGCACACATGATGTGGTCTCTTGGAGTGCTATAATTTTGTGAAATGTGGACACGGGCTAAAGGCATTGGGACTGTATCAACAAATGCAACAGTCCCTGTCACGTTTGTGGGGATTCTGAATGCTTGTGCCAGTGTAGCAGCTTTTAAAGAGGGAAAGCGTGTCCATGAACAATTCATTGAAAGTGGTTTTGAGTCTGATGATTTTGTGTGCAATAGCCTTTTGGATATGTATGCTAAATGTGGAAGCATAGAGGATGCGTTGAGAGTTTTCAGCAGGATGGCAACACGTGATGTAGGCTCTTGGAGTGCTATGATTCTGGGACATGTGAAATGTGGGCAAGGACTAAAGGCATTGGAGTTATTTCAACAAATGAAACAAGAGGGGTTGGAGCCAGACCCTGTCTCCTTTTTTGGGGTTCTGAATGCATGTGCTAGTGTGGGAGCTCTTGAAGAGGGAAGGCCTGTTCATGAGCAGATTATCCAAAGTGGTTGTGCAACTGATGTTTTTGTGGGAAGTAGACAAGTTTGCCATCCACACATGGACATGAGTGAGATCTTTGGCCTTTCCTCATACCTTAAATGACAGACAGATTGTGCATTTTGTTTATCAACCAGTGGTGGCCAGTTCTGGATCCTGATGGTACCCTGACTGTACATGGGAAAAACCAGAATTTTCCTGTCAACGAAGCTGTGAGACTAGAACCAGACTTTTGAAGCAGCCTTTTGCTGGAACTCGGACCTGTCTGGACTGCATACAAACAAAGTCCACATTGGAGAGTCTCTTCAAAACCAATAACTGGACAAGTGGAACTTGAACCTGAGGTTCCATCAAAACACGAAAACAAAAAGTTGGTCCTGAGACTAGAGATTTTCTTCAAAACTAAGAAACAGAAAACACTGTTCACAGCCATGTTGTGATGATTCTGGTAGGTAAGAACAGTGTTTGCATGGTTGGTAGAACTAGTGCTGGCAGTATATTGAAAAATTGACTGGCTATCAACAACGGTCTGTGCTTGGGTTTAGGCTAACCAGCCTGCTCATTCTGTATTTGTCCAAGAAATGAGAAGAGAATAACCCCTACTCTCCAAAACTAAAATCCCATAGTCTATTTGTGGGCATATATCCTCGACGATGAGTCCCTGTCACAATGCAGTCTTTATCCATGAAAGATAACAAAAACCAAAAAAGTAGATTGCAATACAGGACTTGCACAAGAAGAAGTGGAGACAGATAATTGATGATGAATGAAAGACATACACCAGTCAGCTTGTGCAATGGGCTCTGTGTGTTTCTTGATACAAAGTAGCAAATTGCACCAAAATTCACATACGATTTTTACATTCATTTATAAAATTCAAACAAGTAAACAGCAAAATACAGTCTTGGGCATTGCCAACAATATGCTGGTCAGGACCTGCTAGAACGCAGGTAGACTAGCAGGACAAGCCCTGCTGCAGCATTTGAACTATGAACCAAGATCATCTTAAATGTTGAAAAGGCTGCAAATAGAGGTCATGCACACACACCTAACCAACTTTTGGTGACCTAGAAGTGGAAACAAAGTACAAGAAGAACAAAGAAATCGGTGGGTTTCTGGCAAGATACATTAGTAGAACATTTCAGTAGCCTACTGGTTACTTGGCCATCATCATCTTCACAAACTCTTGGTAATTAATCTGTCCATCTCCATCAACATCAGCCTCTCGGATCATTTCATCGACCTCGTCATCTGTAAGCTTCTCCCCTAAATTGGTCATCACATGACGAAGCTCTGCAGCTGAGATAAACCCATTCTGGTCTTTGTCAAACACCCGGAAAGCTTCTTTCAATTCCTCCTCTGAATCGGTGTCTTTCATTTTCCTTGCCATGAGGTTAAGAAACTCTCCAAAATCGATGGTGCCATTGCCATCCGCATCTACTTCATTGATCATGTCCTGGAGCTCTGCCTCAGTCGGGTTTTGCCCCAATGAACGCATCACAGTGCCCAGTTCTTTGGTTGTAATGTTTCCTGCACGAGACAGAAGAGAACACTATTCACTGCTTGAAACTAGTCCATTTCAAATGTTTCATGCTTTCCTGGTTTTCTGCTCTTGCACAAGCTCAAAGCATCCAAAATCTGATATCGAGAGTATGATTTCCGTTCTCATTCCGAAAGCGGAAAATTTCTTCCGAATACTGGTACACTCTAGCAAGCATAACACAATGTTTTAAACACAACTGCACCACTGTAGTAGCAGTAGTGGTAGTAGTCGCCTTTTATTCACGGGGAGCTTCTGAAAATAAAGCGAAGGCAAAACAATTTTCTCCAGTATGAAAAGCATGAGACCACCTCTTCTACCGCATCTTCTCCTGACAGTGACGAAACGATGCAAACGCTCACGACGACGATAGACGAAACCGTGACTTAGTACATAACAGACAACTTCACAGGGAGCATCAAGCACGTACCATCGCCATCCTTATCGAAGAGACTGAAAGCCTCTTTAAACTCGGCAATCTGCTCCTCAGTCAACTGCTCAACCATCGTGCCTGTTTTATCCTCTGGGCCTGCTCCAAACTCTCCTCTTCTCTCTATCTTCTCTCCTCGCGTGTGTGCGTGCGCTGTCGACACACACAATACTTATTATGCTCTAACAGATCAAGCGGGGGGGGAAAAAAAACAAAAGACGTTGCTGCTTACTGGCGGCAATCTTTAAAGACCGTTGACATCAACCGGCTATAACGCAACAAAATACGTAGATATGCTCGATTGAAGAAGCGTACAGACAAAGTAGGCAAGACACGGAGGAGGAAGCGACGAAGCTATTGAGTGGAAGCTTCTGGATGTGCGAAAACACAAATGGATGAGCGAGCAAGTGAACGTGGAGGAGGGAGAGAGCAATCGGTGCAAATGTTGCGGTCCTTCTGCATTTGAGCTGCGAGTCCGTCCTCTTCTTCTCCTTCGTCTTCTGTTCTGTCGTGGTACCTAAATGCACGCAATTGACGCGGTTTTGTGAGAGTGCTGACAAAGGGACACAGGCCAAAGCGCGTTCCGCTGGACACAAACAGTTCCGGTCCTTCTCCTCCACTCGCCTACGTCCGCGTGTGATCCCATTCATCCATTCCCTCCAATTAGTCATTCATCCATCCTATGCATTTATTCCTTTCATTCATTAACTATTCATCCATTCCTTCCTTAACAAAGCCCATTTGTTTTTCTCTCTGTTTTTCCTTTTTGGGGGGTTTTGTTCGTTTTGTTTTGTTTTTTTTGGGGCGGTTCTCTTTTTGTTCACTTCACAACTTCTTCACTTAATAATAGGACATATCAAAGCGATTTTTGACCCTCCTTTTGTACCTTTCACATTTCTTTCCTTTATAATTTTGGCATATAATCAATTTATAAGCAATATTTGACCTCTTTTTGTCGCATTTCAAATTTTCTATAAGTAAAATCAGCGCATGCTTTTTGCCCATGGCAACGGGCAAATGTACATGGAGGCACACACAAATGCGAATCCCTTGGAGGTGCACGAACACCATGCAAACGCCGTGCCCATGGAGGTGTGCAAATGCAATGCATGTGGTGGTGGGCAACCTCGAGAGTGCTTACTTGGTGTAAAAAAGCTACTGAGCTTTATGAAAATGCAATTGCTGGCCTCCACGGGCATTGCATTTACAAAATGCACGGGGTTATTTTATCACAGGATTTTTTTAAAAATTAAACAAAGAGGCACATGATTTTTACATCTTGTAAAGCTCTGAGGAGCAGTTTTTATGGGAATGGGGACCCCACCTTGTGGGGCCCTTATTGCCATAAAGCCCATCCCCTTGGGCTTTTTATCCTACACTTAATAATAGGAATGTCATGAATTTACATAAGCAATTTCTTAGGCTTATTATCATTATTATCAACATTTTCTAAGAAAATGAAAATCATAGAGTAGGCTACTATTTGGAATGCAATCGGCTCCCATCTTCCACACACACACCCCTCCCACCCTTGGGCATCATTTAATTGAAGAAACCCTAGAATTTTGATTACGCATTTGAGATAGGAAGGATTTTTTGTAATCTTCTTTTATAATTTTTTTTCCAAACCCAATCAATAGGAGGCTGAATGTGGCAGATAGGGTGTGCTCTTTAGTGAAAACTCAATGGCAGGCAGAATGTGTCCCATGGGGTGGGTTCGTTCCCTAGTATAAAAGTGCATAGTTAGGTTGTAAACTAGAACTGCTTAGTTGTTATGTAGCAAAGGCGGGTAAGAAATATCAGGAATTTGTGGTGGTGGCTGATTTTTCTCTTTGAGACAAGTTAGTTGAAAACTTGGTGAGTCAGAAAGGTAATGGACCTTGAGGGCAGATTCTGCCATTTTTTCTGGCATCTTAGATTTGCAGAATTCAGCCTTTTCAAATCAACATGTTAGGTGAGATTGTTCAGCCTTTTCAAATCAACACATTAGGTTAGATTGTTCGGCCTTTTGAAATCAACACATTCGGTGAGATTGTTCAGCCTTTTCAAATCAACACATTAGGTTAGATTGTTCGGCCTTTTGAAATCAACACATTCGGTGAGATTGTCCATCAAAAGGTATCTTTACCCTCCCCTACGTGTATCCTCCCCATTATGGACTAGGTAACTTGTCCAATGACATGCTGCCATGTTAACAAATACTCCCTACAATTGCCTATGAAGTAGAGAATGGGCTGTAAATAGCAGATTCTGGCAGGTGTAATATTAAAGTGTAGTTTTAAAGCCTGAGGCTGTGGGCATTACACGGTGTAAAAATCAACACTTTTGTTTTTTTTTTTTTTTTAAATTCCTCTGATACCCAAGAAAAAATAAAGTGAGACATTTCAAAGAACAGAAAGCTCGTAGGTGCAAGTGTTTCATTTTCTGAAATGCTTCACAGGTTCTTCAGCTCAATATGTATTCCTCCAAATACACAACAAATCTTGTCAACCCCAAAAACTTCCATAATGCCTATATTTAATGCCTATAAATTAATCCGTAACTCACCCTGTCTTCACCTTGTCTTCACCCTGGCTTTCACCCCCTAACCCCTCTTTTAATGGTATCCGCAAAGTGAGGAAATCTCAGTATGAAATGCTGAAACTCAGTACCAAATGCTGAATCTCAGCATTCAATGCACAAGGAATCGAGAGGAACTATAATAGCCGTGCAGGTAGGAGCAATGAAAATCTATGTAGCAGCAGTGGAGGCGCTCAGAAAAAAGAAAGACAGGGTGAAAGTTAGGAACTGAGTTTCACCCCCCGTTGAATGCCAATGTACTTTTTTTGCAGGTTTTTTTTTTGAATCTCACCCTGTGTATGACCAAACTCGGGGTACTCACCCTGTCTTTTCCTGACTTTTATGGATATCTCTAATAACAAGTTACAGTTTGGATATTATTGTTCCTTGAAATTGAATAACCCTCCTAATGGCAGTTAACTATTGTAGTAGCTTGGCCAATTCCATCACACGCCCGTCAAATAATTAATTAAGTTTGAAACATTCATTTCAACAAATGGAATATTCTTAAACATTCACTATTTTCCTTCACGATATTTTTTGATTCGTAAGAAATGATTTTTGAAATTTTCAACATTTCTGAAAATAATAGAATTAGTGTCAAATTGGCCAAGGTACTAAAGGTATTGATGTGAATTAGGTCCCATATATGGACGCAAATATCAGGCATAATACCTTTGCTAATGAACAAAACGTTGTATTTGGTAATGTGTGCGCTTGGTGTTGTAAAGAAAACTCGACTTTGTATTGTTTCTCACCATCAATTTAGTGTAGGGGAGGGCCTGATCCCAAGGGCCTCCCCTATTGTAGCTTCGAGGTTAGTAGCATGAGGGTGTAGGGTCGAAAGTTAAGGGAGGCCCTTGGGCACAAGCCTTCCCCCATCATAAAGCACAAAAAGCTTTTTGATTCAAATGATGGAATGAAGATCTGCATGTGATTAGTGGAAGGGTCCTTCAACTGACTAAGGTATCTTCAATGCATGCTTTCAAATACAAGGACAAAAACCTTGAGAGTGCTTTACACTTACTTCAAACATGATGGTGAACATAGATATACAATCAATTTGAGATGAAAGGAATTTTACGCGCCTTATATGATTTATTTTCCTTGGTAACAACTGTTTCAAACCCTTCAAACACACATGAGTTGAAACCAAAAAGAAAATGTGCAAAATTGATGGAAATTTTTCTCAATTGTTATGGACACAACATCCATGCCAATCAACAAACAAAATGCTTAAGCATAAATAAAGATAAAACATGGTGCAAGAATAGAATAAATGTGAGATGAACATTTGAAAAAGGAAATAAAGTAACGGTGAAACATGGTTATAAAGTTGTGACATTTATGTGTAGGGTAAAGCACAAGGGTGAAGGCTTTACAAAAATAACAGTCTTGGGAGGTGGAGCCAAACACTCACCTAATTCCTACAACACTTGCCCTTAATGACTTTACATGGCATAAAAATTATTGTGGTTATTATTTCCAAAATTGTTGTGATACCCGTAAGGTATTTGAGAGAAAAGTAAAAAACATCGAGATGCATTGTGAAAAATGCAATGCCCACCTTTATGGGCATTATGCTTCTCAAAAAGCTTGCCAACCTATTAAATTATGTAAGGGACCTACAACTACATCAAAAAAATTATTGTCAAGATCTTATGACATGAAAATAAATTAATGAGTAAGGAAAATGTTATGTGAAACCTTGAATCAATGTTGATTATACAAAAGGTTAACGATTGCACATTGGTATTATATTTTGAATAGTTAGCAAGAATATCCACACATCACATAAATGGAAAATCAAGTGTAAATGAAAGTTTTTGGAAATGCATTGAAAAAAGGAATATGCAAACCCCAAATAAGCCATGCAACATATATGAGCTTTGGTGATGGATAATTAACACTTAAATCAATTGTTTCAAATTTTAACTACCTTTTTTCACAATTGATTGAAATTAATTTTCATTCAAGACTATTCTTGTTGTCACAAATTTGAAAGCTTGTTCTTGTTTTTAGATAAACCTTTTTGCAACAAAATTAATTTAAAATTCCTTTTTTTTCTCATAATGAAAATTTTGTCACCTAATGTTTAAACCTCCATCAAACCCTTATAACCAATTAATTCACCATTATTTCAATTTGAAAGCCCAATATTAAGACCTAATTTGAATTTGGTTGTATTGTAAATTTAATTTCTTGAAAAAACCTTCAAGTATCAACTATCAACCTTGAAAATTTTGTTGAAATTATTTCACATATATAGGGCAATGCATCATTTACTCATGTTCAATTAACAAACTAATTAATGGTGCATGGACACCTAGTGGTAACTAGGTGATAATTACATGTTAAATTAATAATAAGTTAATGAATGTCCACACTTGAATTTAAGAATAACACTAAACTTAATGTGAAATTTAACATGGAATATTAATGTTAAATTTTTTGTTAAAATAATAACACGTCTTAATAAATTTTTAACAAAAATAAAAAAAACACATAAGCAAGAATGTTTTGTTATTAGCCTAATTTTCAAGTAGATAAGTTGATGGCAATCTAACTTTGCACATGATCATGCAAATCCATGGGCAAGTCAATGGCAACAAACCTTTCTTCATTCATGTGCATCTTTATGGGTAGATGTCTTGAAGCAATAGCATCTTCAAGTAATGAACATTTTCCAACATCAACTAACTTCAACCAATGGCACAACATTGAACAACTTCAAATAAAAACACATCATCACACAAGTTTAAACAATAGACCCTTGTCAACTTCAAGTAATGCATGAACAAACCTTCATTGCATCATTATCATCTCAAAGTAATGTTAAAATCTTGGCTTTTTCAAGTAATGTAATCATAAAGGATGGTAAGATTGAAGTAGATGGCTAATACAAAATTGAAGATGTTACAAACAAAAAAATTCAAAGTAAGTACAAATTGAATTCAAATAATTGTTCAATAATATGTTTAAAATTGAAAGATTGAGGTAAATTATTTATTTATGAATTTAAATGTGAAATGCAAATAATGCATTCCTTACAAACACAAAGTATAGGTCTCAAACCACTTTAATAGATTAGAAAAGGTAAAGGATCAAGTATAATTCGAGGAAGCATAATCTTGAAAGGCAAAAAGCTACATGCCGTAACCTTAGTTTTGGGCTCGCAACCAAAGTGAGGGTTTGCAAGGTTGCGGGTGAAGCTCGGGAGTGAAAGAAAGTGTGAAGGAATGAACCCTCACACTCCCATAGGAGCTTCCACTTTGGAAGTTGGAGTCCCAGTGGACTCCCAAAGGTTTTGAGAGTGATTGTAGGGGTCAAAACCCAATGGATTGATGAGGTTTTTATACCATTGGAAAGATATTGAAATGTAGATGCCTAAAATGGGCTCGCATGACCCATTTGGACATCTACAACACAAGTTATGGCCAAATATAAGGGTCAGAAATCAAATTGGCAATATGACTCCCGACCATTAAAAGTCAGGAATCGCCCCAATTTCCTTGCGTTGTGTGCAGGTGGCGTGCGACATATATATGGAAATCTTTTGATTGAGGGATACAACTTTGCTTGAGACCTCATCTCAATCAGAAGTTTGCACATAAAGTTATGGGGCCCCAAAGTTACAAGAATCTCAACTTTGGGAATTTTGAAACTCCCAAATGGGAGTCCCGAGACAAAATTCCAAGTGGATGTGGGCCTCATGGAAAAGCACATAGTACATTATAAAGGTGAAGGTGGTGGCTTCCCTCAAGTCCGAACTGTGGTGAATCTTGTGAGTTTAAGTTTGTTCGTGGTTTGTCTTAACACCAAAAGTGTTCCAACTATACACTAACCACCTTGTGTTTGGTTTTGTGCAAGTCCGTGTGAGTAATTGATGTTTGTCATTCTTCCTACTCCCATCCTGGAGTTCCAACACGCCCCTCTACCCCCAAAATGTTGTGAGCCGCGAAGCATGCCCCAACTTTTTACTCTTCCGTTGTTTTCAATTTAGATTCACATTTGAGTCCATTAAAGAACTTAGGAGTGCGTCACTACCAATTAATCTAGAGGTAGCCACATCTAATTTTGATGACAACACAACATGTAAACCACACCAACCTGACTATGAGCACAAAGAAATGCTGACGTTAATATATGTAAAGAAAAATGAAATTATTGCAAACCTAAATTTTATTGATCCTAAAGACCAATTTGAATATGTAGCATGCAAATGGCAAAACATAGCAAAAGCAACAAATGAAAGTGAATAAACAAATCAATTTAAGAATGATTTTATGTGTTAAAATAAATGAGGAACAATTTATGGAAACTTCAAACATATTTTCAATTACATGTCAAACACAAGGAACATCATTAACTATTAGGACCTTGTTCCACAAGATAATGCAACTTTCAACTTCCCGAAAAGCTATAACAAGCCCATGTACAAGTTTATTGATGCATATATGGGTGCTAGGCCCATGCTTTGTCCCCCCCATGTTTGAGCGCTTATGTCTCCTAATGAGATTATTTATGTTTAATCTCCAAAGGGGCAATCAAATTTTGAAACAAATCCCATGCGAAAATCTAATCATGATGTAATGTTGCGAGAAAAGTTTCGACTTCTTTTTACTTCCAATCAAAATTACTATCACTTATTAATTTTATTACGACTATTCAAGTAATAGTTAATATGGTAGAAAAAAAATAAAAATTATTGAAATTATTTTCAAATGACAAATATATTTATTATGTATATATAATTGAAAATTAATAGTTCATAAGTATTTATAACACGTGAAATAATAATATGAATAATAAAAATAATATAGGTGGTCTTGGCTACCAACTAGTTACATTAATAATTCAATAAATGTTATTAATATTGTTAAATATTTATTTAATAGAATCATTTTTAAATATAGAAAATGAAAGAATAAGATTATTTATAATGAAATGATTAGATTAGGCTAACTATTAGTTATATTATTACAATATTTTAAATTATTTTTAATGATTAAATTAATATTTAATAAATATTAATTATTCAATATTTCAGTTATTAATTAAATTTTTTATGAACTATTGATTAATAAGTTTTTTTTTCAACATTAGAAAATTCCTAATTAATTAAATTTAGTTAATATATCATTATAGTTAATATATAATCAAAAAAAATATTTATTCATGTTTATTTAGCTAATAAATTTAACAATATTTGATAAGAACTAATGATATACATAATATATTTAATTATTTAATAGAAATTTATTGATAATTATTACAATAAATAATTTGTTAGTTGGCAATTTTATTAGTTAATTAGTTAACTAGTTAGGGAATCACTTGCCTATTAAATTATGTAGTCAAAAAAATTTAAAATATGGGATAAACTATTTAATTACAAGTAGTTTGCAACTAAACATTTTTAGTCGCAATTATTTGCAATTAAAAAGACATATCCAATATGTTTCGTCTTTCATTTCCATCTTGAAAATAATATAAGCAAGGTGTTTTGTTTTACATTTTCATATTAAAACATGTGCATATGGGATGAGCCAATCAAAAAAAATTCACCCAAAATAAAATATAAATATTCATGTACCCACACTTAATTTACCTATTGCCCTAACCTATTTACCTAAGTAGGTATTTAACCTAGGTAGATAAGTAGGTCTTAACTAAATTAGTGTTTAACCTAAGTAAATTGGTATATAGATACTACATGCGTACTTACCTACCTACATAGGTAAGTAAATTTAGGTGGGTGGGTAGGTAAGTAAGTATCAACTTACATACCTATTCACTTAGTTTAACCTAAACATTTAATCATTGATTAAAATTTATTTTGGACAAATTCAATTAATATGCCACATGGCAAATTTTTATTGCACCACATGTCATAATCTAAAACCATCTAAACACTATATATTTTAGAATATTTCAAAATTATAGTACAAATATTTGAAATCATTAAAAATTGGGACACATGGTAATGCATCAGTTACTCCCATTGTTCATCAAAAAAATCACATTCTAATTGTAAGCAACAATATGTATATGGCCAATCAAATAATGAAGGTGCATTTTGTTGATTTTATTTTTCATCCAAAATTCCTTGTCATTTGCAACTAATGTCACATGTGACTTGTCCCACATGACTATTAATATTTTAGTCATAAATGTCATGTGTGATTAAAAATTAATCTCAAGGACCAATTACAAAATGACCATTTTCTATTAATGATTTCCAAAACTTGGGTTAAAGGGGTTTACTCTCCTTGTAGTTGAATATGCAAAGTTTATGAAAGGTTGGGGGGAAAATATTCCTACCTCCCATAGGTGACAATGGTTTTGTGAGTAACATATTGGTTATTGCAAGCTTCTACCTAGTTGGGACTTGGATTATTCATTTATGATTTTTTTTCAAACTAAATGGTCCATTTGTTGGAATGCACTTATCAAGCAATTAACTAGCCATCCGATCGTGTTTGGGCCATAATCTCTTAATGTTCCAATTGTGCAAAGTCATAATCAAATCATTGGACCTTTGTTTCAATACTTCGAATTTCGATAGTTTGTTGGGTTGCTACTAATTCTTTTCCAAAAGTACATATGGCACATCGTCTAGATTAGTGGGCTTGCCGGTTGTAAACATTGCAAGCGTTGAGGTACCAATTCCCAAATTAGTGTTGAGGTGGTTGTCATTATTAGGTGGGTAATTTTAGTTTTTTATATAGGTCATTAGTAATGATGTTAATCCTCCATCTAATAAAACATCATCAGTCAATATTGTGGTAGACATTTACTAATGTGAACTCTCTTTGATATTTGATCAAAGTTGACTATGGAACAAGTTCGATTGTCATGCATATTTTAAGGTATATAATTGCCATGAACACCTAGGGTGTATTTCTTTGTCCATTACACCATGAACATGAAATCGTAACAAATTAGTAGTTCCAGGCATTTGGTATTCATGTCCAAATGTTTGGCAATGGTGATGGCCCATATTATTGCATTCCATTTGGTGGTGATAAAATTGTGTCCCCGATCATGTGTGACTTTTGTGTTGCATAACTATGGACAACCCAACAACATGGAATAATTTGTTTCCAAAACGTTGTTATTCATAAAAAAGAATGTAATTATGTATGGGATGCCATCTATGTGTATTCTAAGATTTTTAATTAGGCCTAATGGTTTGGTAAGTGTTTAATCAACCATCTAGAAGGTGTAAAAGGTCAGTCTGGCGATAGGTAATCCTAGTTTTTTCAACAAGTCATCAACTATGATGTTAAGCCTAGATCATCCATCTAACAAGACATCCTCTACCAAGTTTTTCCTTACATGAATTTGAATGACAACCATGTGATGATCTATGGCGATGTCTAAGGTTGTGGTACAATTGGATTCTATAAAGACAATTAATTTTTTGGTAAAGAGTTTGGCAAATACATATTGCTTTAAATTAGGAGCTAGGTTGAATAGTTGTGATATGGTGAAAGGATGAAAATCTTCATTTTTCAAGGCTCTTCTTCGAAAGTTGTTATTTTTGGTGATCAATTTTGAGTAGTCACAACCAACACCATGTTTAATGCATTTTTTATTTTTATTTTTTCCAATTCCATAGTGGTCCCTTTGTCCTTGAAAATGTCTTGAATGGCCTTATGATGTGGGCAATTGTAGATTTGATGTTTAAGGGAATTACAAATGAAACATTTAGAAATCATGGGGCCACCTTTGTTGATTTGATTTTGTTTTGTAGTCTGCCATATGATTTTCAGTACCCTTATTATGTTGAACAAAAACTTCATTCTTAGCAACCTTTTTTTTCTCCTTTAGCTTATTGTTGGGATTTTCTGAATTCTAGTGGCATCATTCTTTCATATGATTAGTTTTGTGACAATGCCAACAAATCAATAGAGTTTGTTTAGATTTTGGTTATTACTTAGGTTTCAATGGTGGTTTGAGCGATTTCAATCAATCATTTGCATTGTCGATATTCTTTTTCATAGGTACTAGTAACTTCTTTGTGTTCAAACAAAATGTTTCTTTTCATTCCCACAATTGTGATTTGTAAGTATGGTACCAATTGTACATGAATTAAAGTGGTGAACAAGCTGTCATTTGTCTTGTCTTGCAAACAATTTGCCAATTTGAATATCCATCCATGATACACTTCCATTTTTTTTATTTGATCCTTGTTTGATCATGCACAATGCCATGTAAATTTGTTCATCCATTTGAACTTTTTGATAACCTTTATAAAAGGTTGTTTCAAGCTCTTTGAATATACATTTCGCATGTTATTACATGAAATTTTTGCCCCATTTTAAGACTTTGTCCCTTCGTGTGAAACATATGAAATGGATTGTGTATTATTTGTTTTTCTCCCCATTAGCTTGAATACCTTTTCAAAAGACCTTTACCTGAATGTTAGGATTAATCCATGAGTTTAAGATGAGATGGGATAGTGATTTTTGAATAGGAATAGTGTTCAACATTATGTTGGTAGGGCTTGGATACTAAGGGTTCCAAGGGTGATTCATCCATGGCTCCTTAGGTGGCATATTGGTGCTTCTTGATGTTTTTCGACTAACAATTTTCATTAATTGGACCACCTTTTTCGCTAGGTGGAATACCCCCATTGCATGATGGGTTGTTACCACCTTTGAATGGGCCATCCCCAACACCATGTGGGTCACCACTGCCACCAAGGAGCCATTACATCCTTTTGGTGGGTGATTGTCGCCTCCAAGGGGGATACTTCCCAATTATAAAAGGGTGAAAATGTGATCCCCGATCATTATTATCCTCATGAATACAATGTTGAGCAAACAAGTTCAAAATATTTCTCCTTCCAAGAAAACTACTAACAATTACTAACTCTAATACAACTACTCAAATTGTAATAAAATAGGGTTCTATGTAGAAGGTAATGAAATAGAAAGGATTTGTCCTATGAGGATAGTCCTATCGTTTACACATAACACTATCCCAACTAGTTGGTGCGAAGGAATTTCATATAAGAGCAAGATAGGGAGAACTAAAAAATAGTTACCTTCTAGACCTTTTAAAATACCTTTTGAAATTCCAATGGGTTTGCATGCTTCAACATTTGTTATCTCATGTCTACAACGCCTACAAACCCTTGGTTGCTGCCTATCGTTGTTAACAACTTTCTTCACCCTATAGACCTGCACTTTGAAGCCTACTTCTATACTATGGCCATTTATTAGTAGCTATTGTCTTGTGGCAAAACGATGTTTCCTACTCTTGAAGCTGAATAATAAGTAGATAATATCTCATTATTATAGAAGAAAAACAAAACTACTAGGTGAACATAACAAAACTTCATATAATTCTAATATGATATGCTCTCCTTAACATTTTATTGTATATTCAAGATGAAACCAAATACTTACAAGACACTTGAAAATCCCTCAACCAATTTCCATTACAAGAATAAAAATACAACTTGTCTCGATACTTTCCTCCTCTCCTTCTATGGTTCAACACACCTTCTCCACAAGAAAATCGTCTCATACAAATTTCAAAACTAGAATAAATCAAAATGATTCACAATCCTCCTTTCATTTTACTAATCCCCCTTCTTTCAAGAGTCATCCATTGGATCTACAATACATGTGTTTGAACCCAAAATAACAAATTATGTTTCATTTTAGAAAACAATTTGAAATAAAAGAATATGTCATGAAAATAAAATGACAACATGGTGTGTTAACCCGTTTTAAAAACTTTGCAAAAGCAAATAAACAAAAAGATCTAACAATATATTACATTTTCAAAGAGAAGATACAAAAGAAAAATCAATTTATATTTAATATGTTGTTGCTGCGTACAAACACATAGTACATAACAACATACTTTGCACTCCACCTTATCAATTGTTCCCCAAACCAAACAAAAAAGGTGGGGGTGGACCCCCTTGCTACAATTTTGATGGCAACTATTGATGAAAGTGACAATGAATGTTGTTGGCAACGACAAGGGAGTTGGCCCTTTTTCTTTGTCTTAAAAAAAATAAAATAAAATGGGGCAAATGAATATAAACCCTAAACCTAAACCCTAAAAAAGTTTTCTTGTAGACAGGGCAGGCCATAAATTGCTAGTTCCTGTTTCTAATTTTACCACAGTTCCACCGATGATGGCAAATCATCAATGGGAGAACACCGATTATGGTCCGGAACAGGCCCTAGTAGAACCATTACGGCCGTTTGGAATGGCATCAATTCCGGTCGGTGGGACGGCCCCTGGTAGGTAGTAGTTACCAATAACTGAGTCCGGGTCACCCGTCCCTTGCGCCACACGCGATCAAGAAACACCCTTGGAACCCCGAAGGGTAAGAAACAGCGCGCGAACGTTCCTGTGGCAACGCGGAGATCTGCTCCCCACCTGTCGAAACCCCGGGTCTCGTCTCTTCCCCCCGGCGAATCTCTCTCTCTCTCTCTCTCTCTCTCTCTCTCTCTTTTGCTTGTTTTTCCGCGTGCTTGCTTGCATGCCGAGTTGCAGGGTTGGATGGAGCTCGTGCCACAAGATCGCCAAATCTTCTGTCCTTTGCTGCCATTGGACTTCACGGACACGGTTTTTACTGCTCACATTACTCTCCGCAACATTTGCGCCGTGTTTTCCGAATATTGTTTGTCTATTATATTAACCCTGCTTCTATGTCATTGCACTCGTGTGCAGTGTCTGTATGTTGCGGTTTGAAGTAAGTTATCTACCACTGCGTTTCTTGTTATATTGTGCTAAGATCTTCTTGCCGACCTCGCTCTCGTTTCCCGGATTTCCTTGTATAGTGTAAGTATGACAACTGGACGTTGCATTTGATATTTTTCCTTTTCAATTGGCTTTTGTTCATTCAGGAGTTTTAGTGTTTTTGGTTTGATGTTATCTGAGGTTTCAGGAGGCCCTGCCGCGTGCACTGTGCTCACTTTCCGTAGTTTCCGTGAGGTAAAAGCTGTTGCCAAAGGGCGATTTGTGTGTGTCTGGATCTCTGTCGTAGCTGAGAGGTTCCGAGAATAGAGATCTTCTTGGATTTTGTGGCGGCTTTTAAGGAGATTGACAGAAAAAAAAACCAAAAAAATTCCTTTGGAAAGATGGAGGATCCCAGGAAGGCCAATGTGAAAGGTGAAATTGAGTGCACAGAAGTGAGGTCGGATGTGCGCGGGCCGGCGCGCATGGTGGTTTAGGGGAGAGTATGGTTCCTACTCAATTTGGGATGAATTCGGAGATCTCCTTGCTCCCAGATGCACCAGCGCAGCCGCCTATGGATGGCTTGCAGAGCAATGCACCTCCACCGTTTCTTACAAAGACCTACGACATGGTTAATGATGCTGCAACCGACACAATAGTGTCCTGGAGCAAGGGCAACAACAGCTTTGTTGTATGGAATCCCCCAGAATTCTCACAAGATCTGTTGCCTAAGTACTTCAAGCACAACAATTTCTCAAGCTTTGTGCGCCAACTGAACACATATGTGAGTGGTGCCTCTCTTTCTCTTGCTGGCTCTCTCTCTTCCCCATCAGGCATCTCGGAGCTCCAGGCTGACACCTCACTTTACTGAGCTGAGATTATCTAATTTGACAGTCATCCTCCTCTTATGGATAGGAAGACGTTTCTTCCAGATTACCCCTCTCAACAGAATTTCAAGAGAAGCAAACATGGGCTGTTTGTTGTGTAGGGATTTCACAAAGTTGATCCGGATCGCTGGGAGTTCGCAAATGAGAGATTTGTACGAGGGGGTCGTGAGCATCTGTCAGAAATCCGTCGCAAAAAACCAGCTACACATTCCCAGCAGCAGCAACAACAACATGATGCAGATGGCGCTCTTGCACCCCTCACGGAAGTGGAGAAGCTTGGACTTGAAAAGCAGATTGAAATGTTGAAGAGAGAAAAGAGTGTGCTCTTGCTCGAGTTAGTGCGCCTGCAAGAGCAACAACAGAATACAGAGCATGAGCTTCAGGTTCTGAAACCGGATTCCCTTCTCAGGGTCTTCCTTTGGCCAATTTTTTATGATACCTTTGAGTATTGTGCATCTTGAATGAGAGCCTTTTGCAACTGCAGTCTCCTTCATTTTTCCTCTTTCTTACTCATTCACATTTCCCTTGCTTCATC
This sequence comes from Sphagnum tenellum, assembly GCA_963921925.1. Taxonomy (NCBI): domain Eukaryota; kingdom Viridiplantae; phylum Streptophyta; class Sphagnopsida; order Sphagnales; family Sphagnaceae; genus Sphagnum; species Sphagnum tenellum. Next base: position 11,685,847 of record OY998150.1, read on the forward strand.
CAAACTGGGTCTGTGGCCGCAAGGCCTATCAGCACATCCTATTGGCAAACTCTCTCTGTGCATTGGCGAGGGTAATATCTTGAACAGGAGACCCTTTTCTAAAGTATCAAAACCCTACTCTGAGCATGATGACTTTCGTGAGTGCAATGGGTCAATTATGCACAACAATTTAACCAAATGCTTTTCTGAACATCTGGAATGCTGACTTGAATCATGTGTCTCAAGGTAAACTGGGAATGAGCTGCCACAAAGGTAGTGGCCACTATTGATAACCTATCCTCCACATTTGGATCTTCCTAAACTCTTCTTGCTTCATACAAACTGGGCAGCTCTACCGCCATAATGCAGCAAACTTGTCTATCTTCTCTCTCCGCTCTGTCAAAACTGGACTTGGACTGTACTAGACCGATGCCCATTTTGACATAGCAGGGAGGAATCCAAGAGAGGATAGACAAACATTGCACAAGGCTGTTTTACCCCCAAGGCCAAAGTGCAGTCGGTGTCACAATAATGTCCTGTCTCTCTACAGAGTGGTTGGGAATGACCTAGGCTGAAGTTTTTGTCACAAAATATGTCCAGGTGATGGGACAACACCTGCAAGTGACTGAGCAGAGACAGCACCGAATCATGGCATTTCTGGCTAAAGCAGTGCAGACTCCAGGATTTCTTGCACACCTAGTCAGTCAGAATGAGATGGCAACAGCAGCCCGGAAAAAACGGCGGCTTCAAAAAGAGGAAGATGGGGGTGAGGTTGAAGATTCTTCTGACCCTCCTACACCCACTGATGGTCAGATCATCACAATCCAAACAAAGGGGGAGGTGTTAAGTCAGATATTGCAGCTTCTGAGTCCATCAGATGCTTCATTTCCTGCAATTGACAACCACCACCTTCACTCACTTTTGAAAGATTATAACTCTGCACTGGCTGAATCTGAGAAAAACAAGTTGAATCAACAATCAGGTGTAACTCTTATGGATGTCTCAACTGGCGGTACTGAACAGCTGCAGAGTGAACCAGTGTTGACAGACTTGGGGAGCAATGAAGGCATCGTCCAGCTTCCATCATCTCCAACAAGTGATGTTGCAAGAGTAGCAGGTATGGAATCTTTCAAAATCTTTTCTACAATTTGTTCGGGGACCTCATTGACTATGATGTGTCCAGTATCTACATGTCATTGCCAGTTGTGATGAACAGTTCGCAAGAACTTAGCATCACTTAAGGGCTGGTTGGTCTTTGAAGGAATGGGTTCATTTTGCTTCCCATTGTGGTGGTTAGAAGGTGCTCTTTGTAAGGGAGACATTGACGAGACAATGAGGAGACTCTATGGGAAGAAGGGACACCCAGTCAGACCATAGTGTTGTTCTGGTTTTGCAATTGGGTCATTTCTTTTCCCTCAAACAGTATCTGATGTTTCTACAGGTAGTGATCCTATGGAGCCAGGGAGTATTTCATGTCAATCTGGGACCAGGGACTTGAGAGATAGTAACAGTGACTCCATAGACTTGAACAGCAGAGGACCTGGTGTCCCCACAGAGGTGGAGGATGTAAGCTCTAGTGTCAACAGTCAAGCTGTTGTTCCTCGTGCAAATGATGTTTTCTGGGAGCAATATTTGACAGAAGAACCTGAGAATACTACAAACTGCAATTCAGAAACAAACAACTCCCAGAAAAGTGAAGACAAGGCATGGGAATACACAAGAGCCAATGGAAGAGTTCCTCAAGCCCGAAATTGGTTGGAGAGCAGGCCTAATGTTGAGATTTCATCACACCAGATGGGACAGCTAGCACCTGGGTAGGAAGCAAAGCTGTGAATTCTTGGAATCTTATGCCTGGAATGGATTATGATTCAAACTTAGTTGAGGCTTGCTTTTCCACAGCAGGCATCCTCCATGAGAACACAGTGCACACCAGAAGAAGAGTTTGATGAAGAAGCCAGGGGCTTATTCCCTACCTTGCTTTCATTGGTGAACAACAGTAATTTAAGAAGGATGGAGGAATATCTGGCAGTCTACTGTTCTTCAGGTCCTCATCAAGGTTTGAAGTTGCATGTTATCTGGTGAAGCATCCTCTATTGATATTTTGGGGAGATGTTGGAATCACAGAAGGTTGTATTGGACGAGTAGAAAACCTTCAATCCACATAGAGCTAGAAAGAGTTAAAAGTGGTGGGTAGTGCATATTCTTGTAAGTCTTTGCAACTGTTATATGTGATCTTTTCTTTCATCTTTGTATGGTTTGAATACACCTGGGGTGGACTCTTTCATGTGATGTCCAGGGCTGAACAGGCATTTGCGAACCTTCATAATCACCTCATTGGCAGGTATTCCATTTGCGAAACACCTTGCTTGCACGACACAGCCATATAGTGGGAAAACTTTTGTTTTGTACTTTTCCACCATACCCACAGGACGTCCATTACACCAGGTAATGCCATATTGCCAGAGTATTACCCTACACAAATTGAAACCTCGTCTCTTCTTTCAGACATTTCCTTGCTTAATTGCAGAATCATTACATGCTTGGGAGTTTTTTTTACAATAGAGAAAAAGAGGTATTACGTCGTTAAATAAAATACAGATCCAAAATAGTAGAGTTGTTCATAAAGTGTTGCGATTAGGGGGTGAGAACGGCCAGTTTCAGCATAATAGGGCATCAAACCCATAACTGGGAATGAAAATTTTACAAAACAATAGTTTTTCCACCAATTTTGGTGGTAACTGAGTTACACCCTGTCTTTTTTTTCTCCTGAGTGCCTCCACTGCTGGTACATATATATTTTTCACTGCTCTTACATGTACAACTATTATAATTAGTCTCAAACCTTGTGCATCAAATGCTGAGTTTTAGCATTTCATACTGAGATTTAATCAAGTTTCCTTACTTTGGGGATACCGCTGAAAGAGGGGATAGGGGGTAAAAGCAGGCGTAAAGACACGGTGAAGACAGGGTGACTTTACCGCGAACTCTATCTAGTGTGCAAAGTATTTGCTCATCCCTCTCTATAAACATCAAATCTTTGACCGCATAGAGTGAGAAACAAGCAAAAATGTCACCACATGGACCAATCAAAGTCAATCATATTTCTTTATTGGCCTCTTTATAAGAGCATTGTGTCATGAGCATATTTGTGGGTCCAAACTAAGCCAATCAAAACTAGTCATCTAAGCGAGCATTGTATCATGTGCATATTTATTACACATACATTTTCAGTTTCACACTATTTGAAACCTAAACTTCATCCAAATTATTGTTTACATGTAAGTACTTATTGCTTACATTGGTGGGCCTAGTTCAATATCAACACACTAAAATTAGCTATGGGCACTATTTCATTGTTGCCCCCAATGTAAATATACATGTAATAAATACCATTACCTTTAGTTTAACTAAACATGTTCATTTGAATTGTGAATTTGAACCCATTTCATTGTTGTTTAGTTTGTTGTTATGTAATGAACTTTATGAACATTACAATTTGGTTGGAAAATCAATTTCTTAAAAGGTAAATAAAAGCATTGATCCAAACATACAACTGTTGAAATGTTTTTTCATTTCACTTGCAATCACATATGAATAGATGACTAATTTAACTTAAAGCTTTTTGGTTTTTTTGTGTTTGACAAACAATTACATCTACCTTCATTCCATCATTTATATTCTTTAGATGAATTTTAATAATTGCAAATTGGATTACTATTACATTTGTTTTTGGCCAATCTTCTAAGTTGAATTTTTTTTATATTTTTTCACTTTCACTCTCAAAGGATTTAAATTAATGATTATGAAAATGAAACCTATATTGACATATCTTTCAAACACATATGTTAATGTTTACATTCAAAGAACATTGCAGGTATAAGCATATTTGGCACCCCATTTCATATTTGTGAAATGTTAAACAATGGCATCTAATTTAATTAAGTTACATTTGTTTTAGTCCCATTGCCTTGATTTAATAATAATGTATGCCATTATAGGTCACATAATGCATGAATGAAATTATTTGTCATTGACATAAAATAGATAAAATAAAATGTGATTCAACATTATCCAAGATGGAGCTGTTTCAAAATGTTTGGGCATTATTATTATTCCAAATACATTTATTCATGGAACTTCATCACAAAGATGTATAGGCATTGCATGGGCATGATTACATCAAAATCTTATTTTCAAAACTACAAACATGGTAAAACATATAATGAAACTTGCCTATTACAACCAATCTCGTGTAAAAATTTCTCCATCCATGAACAAGAAATGCAATTGATGTCCTTATAGAGGGCAATAAGTAAATGGGACATCACATTATTTGGTTTTGCTTTAGAAATGTCCATCACCTTTGTACAAGTTTCCTGGTAGAAAAGATTGGAACCTATTTGCCAAATAGGAAAAGTAGGCCACCCTAACGGTCAACTGCTCTCTTCTCTCTTCCATTCATTTTCACAAGGCATCACCATTATCTTGCAATTCCTTTACCATCATACTAAGTTGAATGCAATTGATTTTCTCATCCTTTTGCCTTTGTGAAATTACAAGGCAATGTTTTTCAAGTTTCAATCTTTTGGCAATCTATTGCTATGCATTGAGTTGTTGATAATGTGTCCAAGGAACCTCTCTTCTATATTTGATGGATTGAGACCTAGGTAGAACATTGAGAAAAAAAGTCATATTGTTAAGTTGTGAGCTTAGGGATACAAGCAACGATGTCATTACATTGAATTCCATAAGTCAACATATTGTGTTCATTTCAATATACACCTTTTCCAATCTTCCAACAAATGGTAAGGCAAAATATCACTAAAATAAAGCAATTTTGAAACACGACTATTGTAAAGAAAGATTTGTTCAATGAGATTTTGGGAATCAAAGGGTATGAGGTTATAGAGACATTGTTGGGTTGTACAACACAAAACACATCAAGGTTTTACGACAAAGAAGAATGAAAAACGCAACATCTTATGAAGCACATAGTGAATGCCAAATTTTGGGGATGTGAGGGTGCGGGCAATTTATACACAACGCCATGTCCAGGCTCACCCTATCAGTATTGGCGCCCCATCTTCTCATTGGGCATCAATCTTTCCTTTCATTTTTGACACACCATGCACAGTAATCCTTCCCCTTTGGCCCTTTCTTCACAATGTGTTGTTCAATGTTGTCAACAACTTTCGTGCATGCATTATTCACCAAACAATTTCAGCTAATTTATCAAAGAGGGTAATTTGGTTATTTATATGGGGATATTAATGTGTCAATAATTTGGTGAAGGTTTTATTAACAAAAATGAAACAACATTTTGTTGACAATATTATATAATGAAAAAAATTCAATCCTTTTCCTCAACGGATAATTGAATTTGGCATAGTTATATTTGACATGCTTGTTGGCCACTATTGAAATAATGTCATATCAAAGAAGTCAATTATGTTGAGCATGCTTTGAAATTGAATAAACAATTGCTTGCATAATTTTGTTAAATTTGATCATTCAAGGCCAAATTTTATCAAAATTTGAATGAATAGAAAGGTAGATGTAAGTTTCCCAAATGTTCTTCCTATATACAAAAAGAATAATCCACTTTGAACCTTCCATAAACATTAACCATCATGTGATTCAAGTATGTATGTTGATAAAATCCACAAAACATTCTTCTTGAACGAATTACATCAATTTTTCCATGATCATGAATGGTTTACATCTTAACCTAATGATTCTTGAACTTTCCAACTTATTTGAAGCATGGAATCATTTTTATACTAATGATGGGCCTTTTGATGTTGAATTGATAATATTTAATCATCATGCATGATGCATCCATAAAAAGAGTTTTTACTTATTATTATTATTTGGATTTTTTTCAAAGATAATTATGACATCATTATAGATGGAAACATTTTTTTTATTGAATGAACTTTCAATTACCAATTTTGGCATTGCACTTGTTTTTTTGCACTTTTTATTCTTTTTTATTGCGTCAAAGTTTTTCATGTTTGTACCATTTACATTGTTCCATTATTCCACATCATTTATAGTTTATAATTTATTAAGAATTTCTTTTTGCAAAATCAAAACTTCAATTATCATCATTCTCTTGGAAATAATTGTTGAAAATGGGTCATGTACATTTACAAATACATTCATGCAAAGTTTTAGGTATTATATTGTTGTTATAGGTCTTGGAATGGACCATTAATATCTTGAAGGTTATTACTTTCATTTACAAACTTCACATTTGCCCCCATATAAAATAAATATGTGGAGGTTTTGGAATTTCTTGGTAGTTCAATGCATCAAAACCTTACATTTGAACATTTGAAGAAAAGCAATCACTTTCATAAGATCAAAACATTATAGGTCAAATGACATGAAAGAAGGGTGAAAGGATAATTGTGATGCACATCATTGAGAAAATAATTGAAACTAGTAGAATTAATAGAAAGCAAATCAATGAGTATTACAATTGCAACGTTGAAATACAAATGTCCCCAAATTTCCTTCAAATATTGATACCTATCAATTTTGTATAAAATCTTTGTGGCTAGAATAAACGACGACCATATTTGAGATTATATTCCAAATGAATGTGATGATCATTTGTTTTGCATGGGCTGGTTTTTGGTGACACTAGAATATCGTATGTTAGCAAAAAAAGGCGAGGGTACCTTCTCAGAGGTGCTAAAGGCGCAATGTATAAAAACCAACAAATATGTGGCAATCAAATGTATGAAAAGCAATTTCGACAACATCGAACAGGTTCAAAAACTTGCAAGGATATTATTCTCTAATTTTGACATAAGATGCACATGTTTTTGTATCCATGAGGAAAGAAACCAATAGCTTAATGGTTATGGGTGATGACCACATGTAGTTAGATAGTGCTATACCTAGGTCTAATATGATGTGGTGTGTGAGACCTCCAATTCATATATTTGGCACTTGGGGCATATACTACAAACATCCAAAAGTATATGCACATTAACCTTGGGGGCTTTCAAGTCCTAAAGGGAAGATTTACCCCATGGGCCTTGAGCAACAAATCTTTCCCACCTTCCATCAAAATGGAAAGGTGAATATAATGGTGGCAACCAACATTAGGTGAGAGTGAATCGGCACCTGCCACCACACCATGCAGGATGGATGACCATGTGTGAATAGGAAACATGTTTTCATCCCATAGCTAACCAAAGTGGTTAACTATGTATCAACCATTCACATGTCCACCTTCTTAATAGCCACAAAGTGCCTTGCCTACTTTACCTACTTAGATAGTATCAACTTTCATTCCCTACCTACTTACTTATGATAATTACCCACTTACATACGTAGTAGGAGGTAGTTAAACTTGGTAGTATAAGGTTTTCAAGTTAGGCTACCCGAGGTGGTGCTTTGTTCACTTAGTTCAATTGTGGTTCATCTATCCACAATTGAGTCATAATAGCTTTCCAATGGAGATGGGTGTTGGGTCACATGATTCCCAATTTATATGGGTTCACTAGTATTTAATAGAATTTTAAAAAGAGGTTGGTGGTCCACTCAGGTCACAAGCTTGCGAGAAATACAAGCATTGCAAAGGCTTTCCCCTCATCCCAATGTCATCAAACTCTTGGAAGTTCTCTAGTATGTTTGGTTTCACCCTTCCTATTACCATTGGTGTGATGAACAAACTTCTTTCATCCAATATTTTCTGTGAATTTAAAAGCACCTCTTGAATACTAAATAATATGCAAGCCATGGATGTGAATGGAAATGAACATCATAGAAGCACACACATTGCAAAATATTTTTTTGGAGTAAATGGGATCACATGGTTAGGATTTATGATCTTGGAGCCTTGCATGTGTTTTGCATGTCTAGAGAAAGGGCTAATGGTCATTGAAATTAAATTCCTATGTTAACTTTGAAATTTGGAACTACCAATTGGATTTTATATAGCGACCAACCAACAGGGAGGTTAGCATTGGTGTTCGAGTTAATGGAGATGAATATTTACGAGCTCATTCGGGGGCGTCGAAACTACGTGGCCGAAGATCGCATCAAAAGTTACATGTATCAACTCATGAAAGGTGTTGATTCCCCCCATTCATGCCATCATAATAACCCATATGTATGACCAAAGTGATTGCACCTTAGGAAACAAGGTTGCATGTCCATCAAAGTTGGGCTTACCCATGCAAGAGGAAAACATAATGCATGGCATGCACCATTGTTTTACATTCAAGCTTGGACGAGGATGTCAATATATTGCTACAACATGAGATTCATAAAGCACTTCAAGAAATTTCCTAATGTATTTGGAAGGCACCTTTATCTATCTATGAATATCCCTCCAACAAAAGAGGAGGGATCTTATGCCTGCTCTTTAAGAGTGAGAGGGAGATTGCATCTAATTATAGGTGTAAGATCCTTCCCACTCTTGAGTAGGCATAAGAACCATCCTTTGCTTATGCCTTGTGATCTACATATGTTTAGGTGCACGATAATGTTTGCCTTGTGCATTACAATGGCTAAAGTCCATAGGTCGAGTACATTACAAAAGTGTGACACCAGACTAGGTTGACACCTCATCCTAGGCCCCTTACCAAAAGGCCCCCCACCTTGGGGCTTTACCCTACACATAAGTATGTGCAATATCTAAAGGCAAAGTTCATGAGAGGACTTATACACCGAGAAGAAGAGAAGATAACGGAGTTGAGATATGTGCAGCTATGGACCACATGCATCGCAATGGCATCTTCCATCGCGATATCAAACCCGAAAACATCCTCATCATGGAGGAAGTCCTCAAGGTAAATGCACTCTTATATATTCCCACATTGATTCAGAATTGACATGATGGTCATACCCATGATAAATAACACTGGTAAGGTGGTCATCCAACATGCAGGCTTCTTAGTCCCCTTAGAGCATCTCCAGGAGGATCATATACTGAACACCACTAGAGCTGCTCCTAGAGCTTCCTCTGACTGTCAGAAAACTTTGAAATTTTTTACTTAGGTCAAATCAATATACTTGGAAAATGCTTGAGTTTTGGGGGTTGGAAAAATTCCTATTTTGACTAGAGGCAGCTCCTGCGGAATTAACCTTCAAACTCTCATGATTTTTGCCAGCCTTGTGCAGAAACAAAAATTAAGAGAGACCATGATGACAAACATTGTTTGTGACATTGTGATGCGTTGGGGTGGATTTCCACAGCTTGCAGATTTTGGAAGTTGCCGAGGAGTATATTCAAAGCAGCCTTACACCGAGTACATATCCACAAGATGGTGCACACCTCCAATGTCTTGAATTTTTCCTCTCTCATTTCATCACCACCCTAAAATGAACGACAAGCCCACGTCCAAATTCCTTCAAATGGACACCCACATTGTTCCCCTTTCTATTGCTTTTTGCACCCTTTTCTTCTGTCCCCAAGATGATCACCCTGGATTATGACCACAAGACTACGTAGCAGAATAAATAGTCAGCATTCTCAACTGAATACAGACTGTATTTTACCTTCGTCATTTTAGAAGAGAACTCATTGGTATGATGACATATTTTCTCTCTAGTAACAACAAATTTGAATTGCATCAAAAGACTGGAAGTATGGTTGCTGGGGTGGGGGGAGAAGGTACCGCGCTCCAGAGTGTTTGCTCACAGACGGATACTATAACTACAAGATGGACATGTGGGGAGTGGGCTGCGTCTTTTTTGAGATTGTCAGCCTCTTTCCCCTCTTTCCAGGTACTGTTCTCCCTCTATTGTCTTTGCCATGTCCACCCCCCCAGCGTGCGTTGGCAAATATGCAAATCTCTTTGTTGGACAATGTGTTGACAGTGGTGTCAAAATGCTGCAGGCAACAATGAGCTGGACCAAGTACAAAAAATTCACAAGATTTTAGGCACCCCACCCATGCAGTTGCTAGAAAAGATGAAGAGGCAAGCTTCCCAGCTTGGTGCTCTATTTCTTCTGTCCGTTCCCTGTTGCAGCCAAGCTTATCTGCATGCATGAAGTTGTTGCACACCCTTTAGAGAGGAAATGAACTCACATGTGAAGGTCACAGAAGTTGTAAATTTGTCAGTGTCACTGCTGTTCCCTTGTTTGGTTTGCATTATTTGGTTCTGTTATCATGAGCCTCATTCCTCCTTACACTATGCAAAGAATGAGTGCACACATAATGTAAGATTGAAGTGTGGAAAAAAATGTGCACAGGAGGTCTCAACATGCGGATTTCAAATTCCCACATCAGGACGGGACAGGAATTGCACGACTCATCCCACACGCTTCAGCAGCATGTGTGGAGTTGCTCAACAAGTTGCTTGCATACAATCCTGATGACCGGTAGGTACTCTTATTGTATATTATGTCTATGTCCACAATGGTTGTTCAGAATTGCAGAAACCCTTTAAAAACTGGGAGATTGTCAGGCACCGAATCCTTACCAACAAGTTTTTTGATGAATACTCGAAATATCTGGTTTGGGTTTGTGTGTGTATGTGTGTGTGTTTTTGGGGGGGGCCCTTAGGTTGTCAGCCAGGCAAGCACTCCGACATGGTTACTTCAAAGATCTGCGAGACAAGGAGAAGCTTCAACAAGCATTTGTTAGTGCAAATCGTAGCCATGGTGTTCGACCTTCTCCTGGGTTCATTCCTCCCCCCTGCCCCACTCCTTCAAAACTGCTACTGTCTTGCATCATCATCACTAAACTAACTAGATAAGGACAACATTCTCAAAGGTGAAACAAACAACCAGCAACAACATGTTGTACCTTGTGGTTTGCATCTTGAAGGCTTCAGCCAAGGTGATTGCTCCTTGTTTGTGAAAGAACAATCAAGAATCCCTGTAAAGAGCAGATTGCAAATAGAGAGTCAGCAATTTTGTTGTTGTGATGAAACAAGAGCCAACAAATTGAAGGGCAGCTGATTCAAGCCTGTTCAGATTCCCAACATTGCTATACGCAAAATCATTTCTTCGTAATAGATAGATAGATAGATCCTTGAATGAATGAATGCACATGTTGCTGAACAGCCATATAGCTAACACAGGTTTTGTGCAAAAAAACACAGGCTCATAACACATGAAGCTGCTGCTGCAGTAAATTACACAAAACAAAGGATCATTGCTGACTCCATGAAGATGATGACCAACAGTCATGAGAAGGCGGCTTTCACAAACCAGCAGAGTAATGGAAGCTCGCCGCAGTCCATGGCCAGTTTCTCACATCTTCCTACCATCAACAACAACAACAATAGCTCCAAATTTGCCAAGGAGGTATAAAACCTCCTCTCCTCTCCTCTCCTCTGTCCCCAGTCTTTTGCAACAAGAAACAAACTTTGTTACATTATGATGCAGCAGCAGCAAAAGCCCTTCCTTCCTTCTTTGGCTTTGTTACCACCTAAGAAGAAATCATCAAGGAAAGACAAGAAAGAGTAGCAAGATATGTTGAGAAACTTACAAATCAGTTGAAGAAGATGTTGTTGCTGCAGCAGGATGAGAGAGAGGCAGGGGGGAGAGATGCGAACTCGACGCCACTGTCCAACTTTGCAGATGTGGAGAGCACAGCGACGCTAACTTCGGTGGGATCGGCAGTGTCCATGCATGTGGCGGCTCATGAAGCAACAACAACAACAACAGGAGGGCCGACACAAAGGGACAACAACAACAACGAGGAAGTTGAACATGCGCATGCACTTCCTCCTATAAAAAACAGCTACAATCTTCTTTCCATGCTCTCACCCAAGGTGCACGGCGGCGGCTCCAATTTCCGCAACAATAGCCAGCGATTGCACACTCCGAAGGTGATCAGATCTTCTTGTTTCCTGTTGTTGTTGGTGATCTCTGTTTCTCTCTCTTCTCCCTTCGCGCTTGCGGTTCGCTCTCTCAATCTCTCAATCTTGTTTCCTCCTATTGTTATTGTTGATGATCTCTGTTTCTGTCTGTTCTACCTCCGCGCTTGCGGTTCTCGCTCTCTCTCTCTCGATCTTGTTTCCTGTTGTTGTTGGTGATCTCTTTTTCTTTCTTTTCCCCTTACGCGCTTGCGGTTTTCTCTGTCTCTCTCTGTGTTTTTCTTGGTTAAGGAAGATGACAACACCAATCGAAAAGCAAAATAGTCACTAGTGCTACAGTCTAGTACAATTGCTTGTTTTCTGGCTTGCTTGCTGTCGTCGCAAGGTTTTCCAACCTCTTTTAGAGCTTCCAGGATCACTGATTGCTGCGAAGTCACCAGGCTTTGAAGGGCCCCAAACTGATGAGAGGAGCAAAGAGTCATCGCACGCTTCCCGAGCTGTCGCCGAAGAGCACCTTGAGCGCCTGCAAACCTGGCGAGCCACCCCCGTACAAGAAACGGGCCAACAACAACAACAACAACAACAAGTACCTTTCCGAGTCCTTACTGCACGCACAAACTTCTCTCTCACAACTCTTCAAGATTTCTCCTAGGCAGGTACCATGATCAGCAACACGCATGTTGTTGCTCTCTCTCTCTCTCTCTCTCTCGCTTGATTGCTGCGTGCCACTGAAGCTTTGGTGTTGCTATGTTGTTCCAAAACAGATCCTCTGGAAAGGATTGTTGATTGCAATGGAAGCAGCAGCTTTGGTTTTGCTATGTTGTTCAACACAAATCCTTAGCATCTTTGCTGGGTGCAATATGAGGCTTCGGTTTTGCAATGTTGTTCAAACAGACCCTCGGCTAAAGAAATTTGCTGATTGCAATGGAAGCCTTGGTTTTGCTATGTTGTTCAACACAGATCCTCAGCTGCATTGCTGATTGCAATATGAGGCTTTGGATTTGCAATGTTGTTCAACACAGATCCTCAGCAACATTGCTGGTTGCAGCAATTGAAACTTTGGTTTTGCTATGTTGTTCAAACAGATCCTCAGCAGCAAAAGTTGCTGGTGACCAGCCAGTGAAGCTTTTGGTTGCTGTGGTGTTCAAATAAATTACTTGATTGCTGTGAAATCAATCACCTTGAATCAATTACAGATTCCATTCAATCTGAACCTTGAGCACAATCGCTCAAGGACACAAAAAAGATGAACAAAAGATGGCCAGTGTAGTATATACAATCAATCTTGTGGAAGAGACATGAGAAATAGTAAGGCTTAAAATGCTGCTGTTGGGTTTCACGAATTTGAGCTTGTGAGAAACAAACTTCATGGACCATGGTACTATTGTAGTGGGTACAAGAATTTTCTTCAATAAATTTCATGGATTCAGATTGAAACATTTCTAGCTTGTGATTTTGATGGACACCCAATTTGGGTGCTTCAAATTGGTGAACTGATTCTGTTGTCAATCAACAGAAAAAACCTTCTAGGTATTTGTGTAATGTGACTGGAGGGCACATTATTGTGTACAATTATTCCTCCACCCTGCAACTGAGTGTTCTGTTTTCATGGCAGACTTTATGGAAAACGTAAAGCCCCCACTCTCTGAAAGTTGCATGGGTTTTTATGCCACATAATGCCATGGGTGAGGGCATTACCAAAATTGGGCTTGCACTTGTCTCTCACCTTGCGCACCCTTATTTCAGTAATGCTCTCATCCTCGGGCCTTACCCTACACATACCCCACTCTGCTACCCTGGTGAATGCGTTACACTCTGTGAATGTGCATGCTGACAGAGCTCCATGCATGTTCACAGGAATGAATATGCACACTCAAAATACCAAAGGAAGTTTTCCAAAATTCTCTTTTTAATGTATTTATGTGCAGTTCTTGGGTACCCTGCATGCAATAAGTATCACTCATTTTATTTTGATTGATTGTTCCATTACCTTTTGGCCTCAGAGGGAAGGAGACACTGTACATGCAGCCAGGCGGCAGAAGGGACGCAGCAGACAGGGAGCCAAAGCTACATAAACCCAAATGCATGGACAATCCAAGTTCCTTCACCATGCCAGGCTGTGGGTTTCCAGCTTGCACCACCTCATTAGGCTACTTCAATATGGGCAGATCCCACCAGGTGCCTGACCACAAGTACCAGAAAACACTCATATACTAACAAACAAAATTTGCAGTTTAGAAGAAGAAAGACCAGATTAAATTCTGTTGCCAGAGAAGTTGTTCATATAATCTTAATTTGAAATGCAATTGAATACAAATTGTCCTCATTGCTGAAAGCAACTCTTCCATTGATTTTGTTCAACAATGAACTTGAATGCAACGTCGGTATTACCAGTGTTGGGTGAGTATTTGATTTTTGTTAATATCATCCACTACTGGTTCCAGTTCTTTAAACATTTCAGAATCAGAGAACCACCAGTTCCCGTTCTTTGGGGCAAAATATGAACCAAAGAACTTGAATACAAACATTGTAATACCAGTGTTGAGTGGGTATTTGATTTTGCTAATAATCGCCAGTTCCAGTTCTTTGATCATTTTAGAACCAGAGAACTGCCAGTTCTGGTTCTTTGGAAAACAATTCAGGGTCAAAGAATTGCCAGTTCCTGTTATTTCAGAAGCTTCAACCAACAAGTGGGTTTCACGAAAGAACTGGTGGTTATGAACCAGACATCTTTACTTTTTCAAACATGCAGAACTGGTGGTTATTTGATTCACAGAATCCTGTAAGACCCAGAATTGAGGGTTCTTTGATTCTGCAGTTAAAGAAAGGAAAAATCCATAGCACAACTAGCTTAGCTGCTTTGTTGGTTTTTCTGCAATCCAGAAATGTCAGTTAGGAAGCCACTGCCCTCCTTCTAAAGAGCAGAGGTGTGTGTGCACACACACACATAACTAGTACAGGCGCAGCTTCAACAAACAAGCCCCTGTGCATGATTTTGGGTAAGGCGTCAGGCAAGTTCATTAGGGTGAGCTATGCAACAACACACCGAACATAATAGGAACTCCATGACATTAAGGTCTGGGGTGACAGATTGAATTATCTTTTTGAAAAACTTCATGATGAAGAGACACAATTTTGGTCACTATTGTGAGTGCATGATCATCACTGGAAGATTATGCTATATAATCTGGCCAAGAAAATAACATAATCTGCCACCCTGGGACCTTAACATAACATATTATTAGAAGTAGATCACACATTTTCCATTTTTAAATTGTTCAACAAACTCCAGTTTTCTACCAACTTCAGGACAATAAAACAAAGTGATGGGAAAAAGTAAAACCCAAAACCCATTTACACGAGCTATCCTGCAAACCCAATAGGGCAACTTGTATGTACTATGATGGAATGGGCCTGTTTCCATCAACAAACTTTGTTGAGCCCGGTAGAGTCAAACACCATTCTGTCAAATAGTAAGGAGATCTACCAGGGCCTGTTCTAGAGCATAACTGGTGTTCCTCACCATTTATTCACAATCACAACAATGATCCCGATCATATCACGAGTGGTACTAGCAGAGGACCACCTGCAGTAACAACAGATAGGAAAAAAACCCTAAAAAAGTACCTGAATAATAAGACACCAAAACCGATTACGTATGTATGTGAGAAGACACCAAAACTGGTTACATATGTATGTAGTAAGAAGACGCCAAAACCATTTTAGCGTATGTAAGTATGTTATGTACGCCAAAGTTCTGCATTGCTTGGTATTGAGCGGCTGGCAGAGCTTGAGTACTTCTGCTTGAGTACTTCCTTGGTGGGCAGTTTACTAATACCCGAGTTCCAGCAAGCACTACTAATGCCAAAAATTTGTGTTAAGTAGTCTGGAGAGCAAGAGCCATAAGCCTATGGGAGTTGTGCACATGATTGTCCTGGTCACATGCACACCAGTCTGAGCCTACAGATTGTTACAAAACTCCCAAGCGACAAATAAAAAATTGTAAGGTCCTTCGATGCACCGATCCGATCAATACTTCCTTCCACCTTGTGGAATGGAAGCTGACATAAAGAAGGGATCATCAGCTTGTAGTGTCGTATTAGGCAATGGCCCATTGGGAGGATGAGAGAGTAGTATTGCAGATCTACCCAATTTGGTAGGGTAAGAACTAAAGAAAGTGCCCAGTTCCAGGCACTTAGAACAAGAGCCAAAACTGAGAGGCAGATTTTCAAAACTGGAACTGGAATTTTGAAGTTATTGGATTTGGATTCCTATTCCTGGTTCTATTATTATTTTATGTATATGGATGAAGTGAAATCAAAACCATGACAATCTTTGAAGCACATTTGTGTTGTCTCTATATTTCATTAAAAAAATTGAGCTCTGCATTGCTGCGCACTTCCAGTGATGATCAACTATTTTAATTTTTTTCTTATGTTTTCATATGGTTTTTAATAGTTTATCATTATTTATGTCAATGTCAAATTTAATTTAAATTCATATAAATTTCATGAACATGAAAAAAAACACATGTTAATTTGGGTTTTTTTTAATCATGTTGGTGGATAGGGAAAAAGAGTGAGATAATTATAAAATGAAGGTAATTATTACGAAAGGCGGGAGATAATTATTAAGAAGGTTACTAAGAAAATATATATATTTATAAATAAAAATAAAAAATAGTTAGGCTTAAAAATTGAAATGGTCCAAGGACAAACATACAAAGGATTCCCAAAAAAATCCCTCCTATACCAGTTCTCATTACTTGTCACTAGAATTATGTTTACAAGCCATTATTATGATGTTGAGGGTTTCCTTTGGCTCAAAGAGGATCTCACTCTGTATCCTTTATTTGGGGCTACAACAACAATGTTTATCACATCCCACATGTTGTTCTACAATTGTTTCCCAATCCTCACCCATAAACATGAAAAATGAGACAATGTAATATGAATGATTATTTAAATTCAACCAATCACTTAGGGGCCAATCATGATAATAATTGTTCAATTAATAATAATCATTATTTTATTGTGCAATACCTTTTTTCTTTAAAATTAAAATTAAAATTATTTTTTTAAAATTTAATTTTAATTATATATATAAATAAAAAATAAAAAATAAAAAATAAAAAGAAAATTTGGATCTTGTGCAAATTTGTTGGCCTAAAACAACATTTATTGACTCAATCAATGTATAAACAACATTGTATTTCATTCAAAAACATGTTTTGCATGCCACCCATGGAGCTACTCAAAAGATATTAAAAAATCATATGATAACCACTGAATAAGAAGGGCGTTATGGTTGCCTAATTGTCCTCAATATTTGACCCAAACTCATCTATATGATATTTAAGGACCCAAGGGTGGGGGGGGGGGGGAAGGGGGGCATGCTTGGACTATGGGTCATTTGGGTCTATAATCTAACACCTATAAGGCCACACATGGCCTTTTAAGAAATGTAAACAAGTTTAGATGGCACAAATTTACATGCTTTTGATTAATTAATTGATTAATTAAATTAAATCATTTTACACAAGTAGAAAATATTTGGAAATGGTATGCTTACTAAGCACATCTATGTAAATCTAAGAGAGGTTTTGTCAAAAAAATCCCATATGGGTTGATTTTGGCCTTGTGGCTTGGGGGGTTGCATTAATTGAGAAGCACAAGTGCTGCCCAACCAAGAGACCACTATTTCATCCACTACAACCTTGTGGAGAAAAGGCAATTTTTATTTCATCCACATCTTCAACCTTCTCTCCAGGCTTGAGTCACATTTGTTCATTGGAGTTCTTCTACTCATTAGATGTATTGACAAAAATTGTCCCGTTAATGAACATAGGGGCCTTGGGTGTAAAGGGTGGGGGGCATTTCCAAAATAAGGAGCCTAGAAAAGAGGTATCAACCAAGTTCATGTGAATTTTTTTAGTTCATTAATCATCTTACAAATCACACTTAACATTTATTTTTTTAACGAGTTTTTATAATTTTAGTGTTAAGATATGGATTATTTCGTTGTATTTGCCAACAATGAGCTACCCTTGCTTGCGATCACCTAGTGCATGTTTTTCATTTTAGATTATGTTAGGTATTTGGTTTCAATAATCATTTAGATAAATATTTTTAAATGGATTTAAAACCAAAGACACCAAGACAACATTTGTCACTTTTCATGTGAAGATGATTATTTGTCAAACTCTTAATTTATCACACACTTATAAATTTTTTCTTAAAAAACTTCATTTGTGATATGATTTTTGAATGATTCAAATATGATTCAATAATATGGAAACACGTGGTTTAATAAATAATTTCAATCATATTTTGAATACATTTACACGTTTTAGTATTATTTTATAGGTATTATTTTCAAGTAAATATATTTTTTCATCACATGAAACAAATAAAAAAATGTAATTTTTTCATCAGGTGCTTTGCCTAATGAAATGGTGATAAGGCAAAGCACATGATGAAAAGTTAAGACTATCACATTTTTTAGTTTGAGAAATGGCAAGTTTGAAGTTCAAACCCAACAGACAAAACATTTCAGAATTTGATTTTATAATAATTATTAAATTTTTTGACACAAGTAATATTTTAAAAATTCAAAATTTTGACAAAATAAGAAATAATTCAATTTATGCTGAAATTATTCGTGTATGGTATTGACATTGTTGAAGTTTTAAAAATGCACCACATAAAAAAAATAGTACACAATGATGCAAATGATGCACATATAGGAGTTCCTTGGAATGTGTTTTCACCATAATCATCACAATGATTTTAGAAATAAACTTCATGATTTGCACCTTAATTGCAGGTAGAACATACATATGAAGGTACATGAAAGTCGAAGCATCTTTAACCAATGATAATTACGACTTGATAAAACTAACAAAATATTTCAAGGAATTGTATGTAGATTATGATGGGGGTTGCACATTTTTTCAAAATTCCCATTTAGATTCTTTTTCTTTTTCTTTTCACCAATTAATGATTCCATGTTTTTTTTAAAAAAATTGTAAATGATTCTTAGCATTGTGTTTTTACATTGAGTGTTCAAGAGAGGGTTTAAAACAACTTGATTTAAAAAGCTAAATATGGGCCAAGATTTTGCAAAGATGGGGGTTTCTGTGAAAGGTTGGGATGGTTTTTAGTGGGGTGTGGTTGGGGTAGGCAACTTGTGTTCCATTGGGCATAATTTTAAAAAACATTAAGATTCAATTGCTTTGCAAGTTATTTAATTTAACAACATGTGCATTCTTTTGTAGGATAGTGTGATTGGAAAAAGTCATGAACATTTAGAATTTGAATATGCATATCTCACAAACTTGTCCCCTCCATGTATATGTGCTTTTATAACACTTCAACAATGTGTTCAAGGTTGAGTGCTAACGAAATGTTAATATAATCATTGATATGATGTTGTGATGACATTGTAACACAATGTGTTGATTCATCATTTTATTATAATGTTATTACAACATTGTATCAATAATTGATCAACATTTCACTAACTTTAAACACATTATTAAAATGTTGTAAAACATAGATATATGAAGAGGTGAATTTGTGATTAGTAAGCTTTGTATATATTCATAATTAGCTTGAATTTTAAAATAGGCAAAACCATATTTGGAGAATGAAATACAATGATAGTGAATTCATATGCATCTTCACAAATGTATATTGCCAAAAATATTCAACGCATATTTTTATGTTAATTAATTTTACAAAAAATGTCTTTTCAATCTCTAAAAGGAGCCTGAAAATGTCATATACGACTAACATTAGTTTACACCTTTTTTTTTAATGGGAAAGATTTTACACCCGTTATAAAAATGTAATCATTCCAAGCTCCAAACCTTCTTGAGGAGTAGGAGTAGTGTCCATTGTTGTGTGAGCAACCATAATTTTGCTAAACTCAAAATTCCATTTAAAAAACTACCCTACCCAACACTTGAAAAACTTTGTTCATTATTTATCAATGTTGGCCTTCTAAGATGTTGTAACTTGTTATGTTCATTTTGTGCTTGTAATGGACACAATGGCCTCATGAACTACATATGTTTCATGTGATGAGTAAAACCCACATGTGGAAGACATTTTCAAAATGTAGGGTTAGGTTTAGATATTGCATTAAAAATATCTACAAAGTAAGAAAATCACAACACAAGTATCCTTGTTTGGTCATAAAGGGATGAGATTTCTAAGTAGAATGATAAAAATACACTAGGCTTCAACAAGGAGTGAAATTCAAATTAACACTAAATTTGACCAAATTTGAATTTCACCTTGTATTTTTCCCATTAATTGCCTTCAACCAATCATGGTTATTTTGTGCATTATAACTATAAATATTCTCAAACCTTGTGCATTTAATACCAAGTTCCAACATTTATAACCATATTTTATAAATTATCATTATTTTGCAATTAACAATGTTTAAAGGTTGAAAGAAAGGTTAGGGGATGAAAGGAGGGCCAAAAAGGGGGTCACTTTAGGGATATTTTTATTGTCCTAGGCCACTTAATTTTGAAAGTGCCACCACTTTAGGCTTTACCTTACATGTAAAAATAAATTTCTTATTATATATTTGGAGGGCACCATATGCAAATAAAAAATGCCCCTTCAAAATTAGGAGATAACTTAGCTTTACACTTAATCCAATATCACAAGGGGTCAAGGCCAAACTTGAACCCAAGTCCATGATCGTATTAGTGCAATGACTAAAATAAGCCTCAAAGGTTGTACATTCAAGACTTTATATCCATCAAACTTCATAAGCTTGTCATTTTGTATGCCTTGCATGGTTTTGTGCAAAATTGAGTAGGTCAAAATTGAGTAATGTTTTGTTTAGAATTTTTTTTAAAAATGTTCTATATAGTTGCTTGTGGGATTTGAACCCACCATTGTAGAGAAGTAGGATCAATTGATCTAGGTTTTATCATTAACTTACTTCCTATCATTTGAAAAAATTGCATTTGATTTTGGGTTTATTTTTATTATTTCAAGTTATTGGTCAAACCTTATGCAGTTTGCTTTTATCACTAGTTTACTTCCTATTGTTTGAAATAATTGCATTCAATTTTGGATTTATTCTTATTATTTCAAGTTATTAGTCAAACCTTATGAAATCATTTTTATCACTAGTCTACTTCCTTTTGTTTGAAATAATTGCATTTGATTTGGGTTTATTTTTAATATTTCAAGTTATTAGTCAAAACTATATGCAGTTTGTATTTACCATTAGCCTCTTTCTTACTATTTGAAATAATTGAATTTTGATTTGGATTTGATTTTTAATATTTCAAGTTAGTAATCAAACCCTATACAATTCATTTTTATCACTACCTTATTTCTTGTTGTTTGAATTAATTGCATTTAATTTTAGAATTATTGGCCTAAATTTTCAAGAGCTCTGAAACTTGACTCCTAGACTAAAGTTGGCCTTACTTACAATTAACACCTAGTAGCTAGGTGTAGGGCCATAGGCACAAGGTACCTTATACCTTCCGATGGGTAAAGCCCATGGGTGGGGAAACATTCCCAAAATGTTTTAGGGGACTCGACTAAGCTACGTATCACCTTGTCTTAGGCCCTTTATTTTGGGAATGCCTCCCACCATAAGGCCTTTTACCCTACACTACCACCTTGTCTTAGGCCCTTTGTTTTGGGAATGCCTCCCACCATAAGGCTTTTTACCCTACACATATGGTGTCTAATATGCTCAATGAATCTTGCTATAACTAGGGTGGTATAGTAGGTACACATCTAGCATGGTGTACATGTGAATTGAATCCATCTACATCCATATGTGGCAAACATCCATTTGCTAGGTGGATGAAAAATCACCACATGGGCTATTATTGGCTTGATGCTACAACTTCTATCCAAACTCATGCCAATCCTTACTCCAAAGAATATGGGACACAAAAAAGCCTTTCATTGGTTTTAGTTGGGTTCAAGATTATCTTTCAATCCATGCATGATATTGTGTGTCCCCACACAACATCTTGTTTTTTTTATATAGTAGGGTTTAGGGTTTTGGAATATTTTTTAAGCACAATTTTAGTAGGAAAAAAATACAAGTATTTATTTATTTATTTATTTATTTATTATTTAAATACAAGTATGCATGTAGGAATTTGAAAATGGAAGTAGGCAATTTTAAAAGAGAGGGGAAAGAAATTGGGTTTAGGTTAGAGGCTACTCATCCAAGAAGCTTGGGATCTTTTTCCCCATAGTGGTACTAGGCTAGTGTAAGTGTTGTTTGGTTCACCCGAGGGTTTCTTTTCAGCATTTTGTGATATAGCCAAAAGTGGTGATCATCGAGAAAATAATTTAGCCAAATTTGGCTACATATTAGATATCAAAGTAGGGAAACAAAAAAAAAAAAAAAAAAAAAACCAGAATCCTTCTATATTCCTGGCTAACTAACTACTGGAGTTTATCATAAAAATCTGGTGATTTGAATTTTATTTATTTTTCAAAATCTGGTGAAATTGGACCATTTTTTTTGTTTTCCCATGGAAAATCCTTTGTATAGGTTGAAAGAATATTTTTCAGGTCAAAAATCGGCAAAATTTTCAATTTAAAAAAATACGGGTTTACCCACAACAAAAAAATTGACACATGGGAAAACGTGATTTACCAACACATTTTATTTGACATGTCATGGGTACATGGTGCAAGTATATATTTTTAATTTTTAAAAAAATTTTAAAGAAAAATTTAAATAAAGAATTAGGCTACCAATTTTCATTTCCAAATTATTTCACAATCGAAGAACAACCCGATGTTCTTCTGGCTGGTTGTTTTATTTTATTTATTATTTAAATTAAAAAAAAAGAAAACCATGGTTATATGCCATAACTAGGTGGTTAATTTTTTTTGAAAAAATTATGGTTATGAATCTTAAGAACCATCCTGATAACCATCGGGGTGTGTGTGTGTGTTCAAATTTCCAATAATCAAAGACTTGGTTTAAGGTATATAATCACGGTTCTCAATTATTTTTTAAAAATCGAACAACCAACCGGTCAAGAGAACCCATGGTTATGTATATTATCAATTTTATAATTTTATTTTATTTTGGACTCATCGAAATTAAAGAACTATTGGACCCCCCGGGTTTCATGAAAGAACCACCAAAGTTTTGATTTTATGGATATTTTTCAAAATCTTGAGAACCACGGTCGGTTCTGTCTACGGAGATTGGGGTCTTTGATTTTGTTGAGAACCCGCAACTATTGAATTCTAACAACCGCCTTAATATAATATATTATTACCTTTTGGGGGTCTATTCCAATGTTGATTGGTTCTTGATTTCAAAAGGAACCTTTGATCTCGGTTTTAACTCTTTTTGTCATTTTTTATGGAAACTTTAGTTTAGGCTTGAGACTAAATTTTAATGAATTTGTGAAACCTTTGGTTCCATCATTTTCACAAAGAAATTAAAGGCGGTCCAAATTTGATGCTAAGTGTGGTTTTAGTTCACAAAATTAAACACACAATTAAACAAAATAAAAATTGTGTAATAAAAATTTGTTCAACTAGTGCATACAATTCAAGATAGAAGTTATGTAGAATTAGTTGTATACAACCAAATAAATGCAATAACATGCCTATGATGTAAAGCCAAGTTCTTTTATAAAAAAATTTATAAAAGATAATGTTGTACTTATTTACTAGAGAACATGTACATGTTGAAAATGGGGTAACATTTCAAGTTTAATTTTTAATACAATTTTGACAATGAACTAGTCACTTGGATAGGTTCTAGTGGCAATTCCAACAAAATTCAAAAGCTCCATTTCAAAAACCTTAAAACATAACTTATAACCTAGACCTAAACTTGCCTAAATATCATAACTTGCAAGCATTGGGTTGTTCCTCTTTCTAATAATTGCCCAACATTGGATATAATCAAACTTGGATAGGTGATTCAATTTTAGAATAACAATCAATTAAATTGACTAATGTTTTGTTCACACCTATAGGTAAGGTGCATAATGTTAAAAACCTTAACATCTACAAGTATTGATCCTAAGCCATAACAAATTAAGTGATCTATTTTTAACACATAAGTCATTATTAAAAATGTGGTTGCATAACTAATGGCATAACTAGGTTCACATTTGTTACTTTGGACAACTCATCACAATAGATTTTCATCCATGCCATTCACACCTACATTTTATGATTTTTTTAATCCTCTTTTTTCATCTCCATTTTTTGCTTTAATATTCTACTTATTTTTCTTTGTTTTCATGTTTCTTATTTCCTTTTCTTTTGTGTTGTGATGTTTTCAAATTATCTAATGTTAGATCTTGTTCAATTTTGTGCTACAAGTTGTCTAGGTGCAATTTCAAATCATCTTGTTTTGTTGTGATCCTTTGTTCTTTCACCATTTTGTCACTCCACTTTGTTTGCTTATGTTATGTGGGTCATTCAATCATATATCCAAATTGTTATTCCTTTCATTGTTTTTGTTTCATTTGTAATTAGTTTGTGCATGTGTTGCAAATCATCATAATGTATCTTCATCATGCTTGACCCATTATTTGTTCTTTTGGTGTGTTCTTGCTCCACTTATCTACATTTATAACTTGTTTGCATTTGTGTTGCAAATTGTCGAGGTTCATATTTACAAAGTTTTATTTTGATTATTGGTTCTTTTAGTGCAATGTCATTCCATTTTGCTACATTTGGAACTTGTAAGTGTATGCATGTTGCAAATCATTTGGGTGTGTCTTGGATTTATTTTGCTTTTGGTAAATTTCAGTCAAATGGCATGCTAGTTGTTACTACTTCTTACATATTGTAGTTTCTTCATGTGTATTTTAGAAATTCATTTGAGTTCATCTTCATCCTAATTTGCCAACACTTTGTTTGTGCAACTTATCCAATGTACATCATTCTTGTTTTCTAATAATTTATGTAGTTGGTTTACTTCTATGATGTTAAAAACAACGTTAGTCTTATGGTAGATTTCTTTATTTTCATGGTCAATATGATCTTGACATAGTGTAATTTGTTAAAATATTGTTATTTTCATTTTGTAAATGTTGATGTAGGTATTTCAAGACAACCAACCTATAAAATTTTTATGCTTCCATTTGTTTTCACAACCATACAGCTTGCAACTTAAGATATTGTAAATGGTAAGTTAACTTGGGCATTGGGTCAACCCAAAGAGCACCACTTGGTTATCTATTTTCCTTGTAGCTAAATATGATTATGATCATTAGCTCCACAACATTTGTATGTCTAAAAACATTACTTTTGACATTACTAATTGTTGAGACCTTTCATTTGAAAGCAAGTTCCAATTGAGAAACATATTGCATCTTTTCAATTTACAAATTAGCACAAGGCAATAACTTGTTGAATTCAATGCATTCTTTATATAACTAAATCTAGATAGTCTTTGTTGTTACAGAAATTGTAACATTTATCAACATTGTGTTTTAAAAGATAATTGCATGACATTCTATATCCAAAATTGATGAAATCATTAGATTCAAAACTTGACTTTGCCTTTTAAGTGGGTAAAATTAGGATAATATGTAAAGTTAATAGGAACATATATATATTACCTTGGTAATTATGAAAAAAATGGGGAAAACAATTAGTTGTGCAATCAACATACCAAACATGGGTATGTGACACAAAAACATTTTTTTTAATAATGGGAAAAAAGTTCCTAAACAAATTCCATAATACATTCAATACATTAATATAATTGCAATTCATAACACAATTAAGAAGTTTTCCAACTATATCAAAATTAACAATCTTATTAAGGTAATTATGGCAAGATTTTTTTAAAAATAGAAAGCGAAAAATTTTACTAATTATTCAACATAACTTGAATAAATTTATCCCAACCAAATCCATTAGATAATGTGGGGATAAATACAAACTAGAGTAAGATTTTTGCATATATTATTTTTTACGCACCTTAGTACAATCACCAATTGTGTAGATTAAAAATTCACAATATTCACTAGCCAAGTAGGGCAATCTTTTTTTAAATGACTATAGAGGAAAAAAAAGATGTAAATTTTATTTTAATTGCAACCTTATCACCATCTCTAGTACACATGTTTTGAGCAAGCTTATGGGTGCATATGTCAAGCTTATGCTTATGTGGGTTATTCATCCAAATAATGTTATGTACCTAATATCGGGTATCAACATTTGACCACATTATATACAAGATATTGTGGCATGGATCTTAAATTTTGGAATTAGGGTAGGCTTTTGTCATTTTGTATGGGAGGTGATAGTTTTGGCACGAGATTTTCATCTTGATATTTGTTGATATTTGTGGAAGTACATTTAAATAGTTGCAAATCTACACTTTTGGGTGTAACAAATGTGGA
Organism: Sphagnum tenellum; assembly: GCA_963921925.1. NCBI lineage: Eukaryota > Viridiplantae > Streptophyta > Sphagnopsida > Sphagnales > Sphagnaceae > Sphagnum > Sphagnum tenellum. The sequence continues at coordinate 11,712,010 of OY998150.1, forward strand.
TTAGGTAGAGTTTGTAGGATGACTACAAGTTGTTAATACCTTTTGTGATCTAAGGTTGGATGGAGCGCACTCAATAAAGATGTGCATCCTTTAGCTACAATTCTCAAAATAGTCGATTTTTTTTCAACAAATATTCACTATCAAAATCATTGGTTCTTTCATGAAAATTGCTACTTCTTTGCGGTTTTTGAAATATATCCAAAGTTTTTTGTTCTCATGGTTTATTAACAAATTCAAATAAGACTTTACGACACCATGGGAACACTAGAGTTCTTTTTGAGGTTGGCCTAATGATTTTGGAGCACCCTAGAGGTTTTTTACTCATGTCCCCAAAACCGTTATGAGCTAAGCATCACAAAAACAAAACAAAAACACTCCCCTAAAAGAGTAGGAACATGTACATATGTTAATGCTTTTGTTGAGCATTTGTTGTGCAATATATGTGTTGAGCATGGGGCCCAACCACTTTGGAAAGCAAAGGGCATGGAAAAAGGCCGACCATAGCCCCCAAGTTGCAAAAAAGCCCCCAAGAAAAAATTATAACCCCGGATATATTGACCTGCCCTTGCCAACTTTGGGAACATAGAAAGACCCCACATAATTTGAATGGGGGCACCCGGTGAGGCACATTACGGAAGTGTAAAGTGCTTCTTCAGATGCAAGGAGAAAGATTATGCTTTGTAATCTGCTCACGGAACACAAAACTAAAAGTTGGGTCAGGTTTTTAGGGTTTAATGTTTTAGGGTTGAGGGTTTTATAAGTTTTGAGGGGGTTTTTAAGGGCAATGGAGGGCAAAACGTATGTTGCTAAAACACCCCCATCCCTTCCCCTCTCCCCCAACTCATGATCTTTGGCACAAGGACCCACATTATCTATGGGCCCGGCCTTCATGGTGACGTTTCAAGTATCCAAAAGACTATATACCTTTGATGCTTGTTTGACATTATGTCATAAGCTAGTGCATTTTATGCACGTTGCTAAACACCCTTTCGATTACGAACCAATGAAAGAACGAACTTTATAAATGTTAGTGCAAAACTCTTAATCGAAAGAATGAATGAATGAACTTTGTAAGTGTTAGTGCAAAACTCTCAAAGAGTGAGTGAGTGATGTGAGCACCTTTTGGAAAAAAAAAGAAAAAAAAAACGGATTAAATTGATCGATGACATCACGATATCATGTCCAACATTAGAAAGGACTATGAAAGCTGAAGAATATTTTTGCCTCGAGATTGTTTTTTTTTGTTAGGGAGAAGCTTTTTTTTTTGCTCACAACATCATCGCATGACACTCACCCACCCACCCACTCCCACTTGCGCACTTGGAAGAGAATGAGTTACATGGACACCCTTTCGACCATGCAATTACTGCAACAATTTGGTTGGACAAATTGCATAGTTTAAGATCCCCACCCACTCCCCTCCTCCTTTTTTTTTTTTTCTTCCTTTGGGGCTACATATTATGTGGAGACATTGAATTTTTATTTAAAAATTAGTAAGATTTATGGCAAAAGGGTGGTTGGTGTCCACTTTCGTTCGTGGAATCTATCACACTCGTAGATTTTATAGCCAATAATTTGCATGTATGAAACAATTAATTTGTCGTGGAATGCCAATTAGGGTTTGTATATTTCTTCTACAATGGGTGTGAACAAAAAATGTCTGAAAGAAAATTTTGTGAAAATGCCCAACAAGCTTTACCCCCTTCTTTTTGTGGGTTTATAGTTTATACCAATGATGATTGGTGGTTGGTCGATAATTTCCAAAGAAAGAACCAATAGGAAAGGTGGCAATGTTGGGTGTGGTTCTTGATTTTTATGAAGGACCTCTGGTTCCAGTTCTTCAAAAAAAAACCTTAGAATGGTTTTGGTTTTGGTTTTGGTTTCAGTTTCACAACAAAAAAATAAATTGGGAACCTCATTTTGGTTTCAATTCCTAGACATTAGACTTTGTTTTTCGTTTGGTTTTGATTATTTGAAATCAAAATTGGAACCAACAATTCTAACTAACCAAACAATATAACTACCCAACACTCCTAAAAACACATAAGTGACGGCTTTTTTCCACTAAAAATTCTCACATGCATAAAATTGAAGGTTGTTTGATTCTGTAATTTTTGAACTGAAGATTATGACCCAAAAAAATCAAATCAAATCAAATCAAAAAACCATCCAACACTGGTTTATACATTTCAGCATTCTTTGAACCACACCACAGAGCAAAAGAAGAAGAAGAAGAAGAAGCCACCAAAATAAGTTATGTCGTCATGCATTGGGAAGAACAAAGGGAGTTTTGTCACTTGTAACAAAAACAAGGGGGTGTGTCACGCTGTGACCTTGCCATTTACATTAAAAAGTGTGTGTATCTTAATGCAAAAGAAGAATTAGGAAAAACTCAAATATTTCACCATGCAAAAATCCTTCAAGACATTGTAACTCTCTAACTAATCTCAAGTTTCAACACAAGCCAAAAATTATCATCTTTCAAACATCCTCAGATCAAAATATATAGACCTATTATTACCTAGTAGGGGCCAAAATCCATTAAGCTACGATGTTTTTATAATGAATCTAAACAACAACATCCTTGCCGTGTGAAGCTATGCAAGGCAAGCACTTAAATGGTTGCAATGACTTAAACGTGGTTCAATCTCCTATGCAAGACAAAGCAAGCATGGCAGCAAGCAAGGTCATCGAGTAGGGCCCTTCAGCAGCAGCAGCCCACAAGTAGTAGTGAATCTGTAGTTGAGTCAACTTTGCTATTTTTGCCCATTTTTTGGGTTTTCATGAGGTTGCTGCCATGTGTTTCCTTTTCGTTTTTTTTCACTTTATTTGTAAGTACACCTTTGTTGGAGCAATAGCTTTAGGGTTTGTAGGGATTAAAAGGGTTTTTGAAATTGAGGTTTAGGGACTCCATTTTAAACTAGATATGTTAGGCCAGGGATAGACATGACAAACCTTATGAGTTGTCTCATTTCAAAGTGTTGTTGAACATCCCAACCGTGGAGAGTCAACTATCAACTTTATCCCTATGCCCCAATGTGCTCCAACTTCCATCCATTCGCCCATCATTCCCATTTCTCTTAGTTTACTTCAGCTAGTGCCCTCATCCTCTTTGGTTCCGTCAACCCCCTTTCCATTTCATTTAGCACATCCACTAAATGCTTTTTTTTTATCAGTCATGCGATCCTTTCCTCCACGACCTTGTGTTCTTTATCCCTCTTGCAGTTGTTTATTTATTGTAGGGAGGTTAACACAACACCAACTTTCATGCACCGCTCATAGGCACATTTGTCTTAAGGGAGTGTTGCCCCCAACTTTGCCATGTTTTTGTCACTTTTTAACATGGACATGGATTGTATCCATAGACATCGTTGATGCTTTCCATTTGGGTTTATTATGTTCCCGTTCTTAACATCATATCTCATATGCAATTTGAGTGGATGTTTAATGAGCTTTGCATATCCCTTTATTTGGATTAACATCCAATCTTTCCAATGTTGTAGCATGGCATTTTTTTTGTTATTCCCTTCTTACTGTTTGTCATTTCCTCCATGGGGTGGTGAAAAAGGCCACCAAGAGATTCGCGCTTGCTTACGTCAATACATGGATGGCAACTAGGAAGCATTACAAGAAGAACACATGATTATGACATTCATTTTAGCTTCTTACAAATGTTTGGAGTCATTTCCAAATCCTACCCCACCTCCATCAACATGATTACGTCGCACATGGGCCCTTGTTCATGTAAGGGAATACGTTCGAATAATACATGCATTAATTTCAGGCACATTTGCAACCCTATTTGATGAGACCACAAGAGTCCTTCGCCTTTTTCACCCACCTACTTTTGATCTCCCCCCTTTTGTTGATGATTTCCATCTTGAAACAAAGGTTACTTTAGATCAGGAAGTATTTGTTTCTACCTTGGCTCACTCACCACATCTTTCTTCCGGTGACCTTTCGGGTATGGTGTATGTGTGACCGGACAAAAAGTCATTCTAATTGGTGTGAACGCAATGGATTTTATGGTTTCCTTTTTTGTTTGATTGTTGTTAATGGCCATCAACTTTTTATGTGCTTATGATGAAAACTTATTCTATTGTTGTTGTAAGGAATGCATGGGTAGGCGACCTTGTTTGTTTATGTGTTATGGAGAATAGGAGCTTTGTCGAACGATGGATGGTGGAGGGAACGACCACATTGAAAAAAGTTTGTAGAATGGACGATAGGAGGTAAGAATAAAAGGCCGTATGAAGGAAAAAGGCAGCATGTTTTTTTTGGTATGTAATTTTCTTGTAGTTGTAATTTTCAGACTATTAAGTTAGTTGTTGATGAACTACTCTGCGCCAATGACTTAGCATGGTAGTTGTTTAGATTAATATAAGGATAGATATGAGGGGTTGATGCTAAGGTATGATGAAGAACTGAGGGGTCCGAGTCGTAAAACTAAAAGGCATATAGAAGTCAAAGAACATCTGAGAATGGGGAGTTTGTGTTACAGTACCTTAGATCTATGTTATAGACAACTAACAGAATGAGTGCCAAAAACCTCAAAGGGGTGTCCTTAAGGTGGGCAAAATGAGACAAACAAGATCATAAGTGAAAAAAAAAACTTGAAGAGAGAAATTTGTTGTGCATTCTTGCATAAGAATTTGTTTAATTGAGTTGCTCTAACGAGCCTAGTATCTACTATTCAAAATCAAGTTTTTCAAAAGCATTTAAATTCAAGGGTTTCCAAGTTTTTTAGGTTTTCAAATAAGAAAAGTGGAAGTACATTGCATTGTTGCATTCAGTGGGAAAGTGGTTAGCGGTTCATATGGACCAAATGAACCTTGAGAGTTTTAACCTCAAAGGCCATACCTTGACATATTCTTGATCCTTGGTAATATGCATTGGAGTTGGGTAGTTAATATTTCATGGCCATTAAGGAGATGTATGTTGGAAATTCAGACATCTGTAATAGGTCTGCCAATTAAAAAATATGAAGGTTTGTTTCGTTAAAGCTAGTGAATGTTAGCAAAAGCCATCTTTGACAATAGTCCAACAAAAACTCAAGAAATGTTATTTGTTGTAGGGTGCCAAAAATTATAATTATGTTCAAATCTATTGTATGTAATTAGGTTTGTTCTTTTAATTTTCCATTTTCTTTTTGGTTACATATGAACTTCTATGAAACTATTTTGTCCTAGATGATTTTGCAAGTGGCTTCGACCTCTTCTTTGAGGTATGTGGGCACATTGTTTAAGGTCATGTTCCACCTTCAATATCATGTTTGTTTTCTACATCTTGATTTTTCATGTTGGAGAAGGAGTCTAGAGGCATACGTCCCATTCCAATTGGTGAGGTGACCTATCACTTAGTTGCTCACACTTTAGCTATTTAATATGGGAATACTCTCATGAAACATTTTTGTCTTCATCAATTTGGTGCAGTGACCCCTGGCGGGTGTAATATAGTGGTTCATGACGTTTGAACAATTTTAGATTTGCATCCATATTGGGTGGCATTACAAGTGGATGTTTGTAATGCCTTCAATTTGGTGTCACAATAAGCCATTTTTCAAGAGTTACAATCTTCACCTGATTTTTTGGATTAGTTCTTCCCATTTATTTTATGATTTTATGCACACCCATCCCCATTATATTTTTCTCAAGCTTCCCAACATGGGGATTTCATAGTCATTTTGTCGAAAATAAACACATAACAAGGGACCCGTTGGGAGGAACATTGTTTTCTCTAGCTCACTTTTTAACTATTACAATATTAGTCCACCCTACTTGTGTTTTCCTTTCCTTAGTAGGTGATACTCATATAATAAATCTCACATCGGATGTGGTTCTTGCATTTTTATGATTATAAGAGGAGTTATCAACATTAAATTTTTCAATGTAGCTAGTGAACTATGTAGTTTGGTCCATAGTTATGACATTCTTGGTGCGGGAATGTTATGGAAGCCCAAAGAAGCACGAATTTTAACAAATTTTATAGAGTAACCGGTGGACATTCGGTAAACATTCGCGCCGAAGAATGTTTTGACAAGGTGCTTTACCACGTAAATTCGCAAATTTTAAAGTGCAAAATGAAGAATGTCATTACTATGGTTTGGTCTTTTTAAAGGTTGAACCACTCTATGTCACTTCCTCCTAGCTTTCTTACTTTCGCCTCCAATTTTTGTATTTTAGGTGCACTGGTGGGATTCACATCATTTGTTGAATCATTTGTGGTTAAGGTTTTCCATGAAGATCTTGGGGACAATATTTAATCTCATTATGCTTGTAGATTTTCATGCAGTTTTTATGATACTTTCATTATACTACACCCAACGTTTAGGCTACTTGTTTCGTAGAATGTTTTCATCTCCAAGTATTTTACAACTTTATACTGAATTTGATATTTGTACCATAGTTACATTAGAAAAATTACTTAGTGTGGGATCTTTTGGTGGTTTTATTAATCACCTAGCTCATTGTTAAGCCACTTTTCCTACTTTTTTGGGTGGGTTCGACCATTTTTTCTATGGTTTAAATTGTTGCCCTTGCATTCTTAGGGTGTTGGGCATCGATCGCTCTTGCATTTGTCACTCATTTCTAACAAGATGATCGCTCTATTCTTCTAGAAATAGTAGCATAAGTTGAGACCAACACTTCCCGGTTCGAAATGACATTATGAGATGTCCAAGCCATGTAACCCTAGAGTGTCTATTCTTGTGTCCCACCTTTTGAGAGCCTAGTGGTTCAGTCTTACCCCTAGTTGTAGGCTTCCTTGGCAGATCATTTACACTAGGTAAAGTTTGTTTCCTTTCTAATAGACATTCCCTTGGATATCACACAAACATGTTTCCACTCATGTGCAAGTTTAGGGGCAAGCGTTTGGTTATTGGTTTGTCCTACCATACCAACATTTTATTTATCATTGGCCCACTTTCTTACAACACTACCTACCTGTCTTAGCTTGCTACATCCTATAGTTGCCCACCTTTCATAATGTTAATGTGTTCATACCATTGACAATCTAAGTACCCATTTGTTTTGGTGCCCTTGTGGAAATGAGCATATAACAACCCATGGCACATTTTCGACATACCATTACAATTATTGTTTTGGAAAGTGGAACACATGTTTAAAAGGAGGTTTCCCACCTTTTCCCTTACCACATCATATGACGAATGCATATTTTTATTACCAAAGATGGCTTTTGCACTTTGATGGACATTGTCATTATTGACCCGATTCACACAAATATGGTGTAGTAAGCAGCAACAACAACAACACATGTAGTTATGATGACTATTCAAAAGAAGACACGATCCTACACTGAATGAACATCAAGCGATGACTACATTCCCCTTGTTATTGAGATGTACAAATGTCTTCATTTTTGTTTTGATTCACTTTTTATCGCTTGTGCATAAACCACTATTGCATGTCATTAACAATATTCTTTGGTCCCGTCAATGCTCATTTCCCACTATCGACAGTGTGTCCATAGCTTTGTAATGTGCACAAGCCATAACGATTATTTAAGGTGTTGTTGCACTTGGTTGGGGTTCTTCATTTCTTCCACACATCATAGTTAGTGCACCTCTGTCACTAGCCGATTTGTGGCAAATGACAACTTTATCATCTTAATTTTTTTTGGTTATCGTTGATTGTCATTTTGTAACCTAAGGTCCCATTTGCATAAGATTTTCTTTTCCTTATTTTTCATTGATTGTTTGCTTTCATTTTTTCTTTGGGTTGTGTTTACTTGTGCTCTCATTTGCCTTGTACTTTTGATGGATGGGTCCTTGTCCTTGATTTTTACATACATGGTTTTTATTTTATGCAAAATGACATGCAAAACCTTATTAAACATGTGTCAATAAGTTAAATGCCAATTAATCTCATCAACTTTACACATAGTACACAAGTTTTGCCCATGTCCACCAATGGTGCCCAACATAACACACACACACACACACAAAAGTTTGGGCATGTTCTCACCAATGGTGCCAAACAAAATTAATTTTTTTTGGTTTGTTCCAAATTATTTGATTTTATGATCAAAATTCAATTATTCCTAAAATGGGATCCATTTCAATAATGACATAGATCTAATCAAATAATGAAATTATCATTCATTGTAACCTAATGCATGTCCATTGAATGACATACAAGTTAGGAAATTTTACAAAATAAAAAATATAAATGAAATTGGAGCTAGTTGGGAAAGAGAAAGTCCCAAGTATTACTATTTGGTTCATTTTCCTAATGTTTTTTTCGACTTTCCTCGATTCACCTCTTGTCTAATTACGTTCATTTTTTAACATCCTAAACTTGAGGCAATTTACACAAGCTAAAATTTGAAAGAAGTTTATGACCAAAGAAGGTAAATAAGTGATTAGATGTAAAAGAAACCAAACTCTATCCCTTTCATCTCCAAGGATCAATCCTAAATCAAAGCACCACATATTCATAATGAAAAGAAACACTATTTTCATGCATAGTTTAGAGCCAAGCATAGAATTGAGGCACATTCAAAACTTTTGAGAATTTCTTTTTTTTTTTCTTGTTGGGCACCTTGTCTTGTAAGAGCATTTGAGTTCAATCCTCACATTTAACTCGTTGCATTTGTTTAGTGCTTGCGCTTGCACTCAATCTCAATTATTTAGCTTTTGGGCCTGACTCTTTGGGGGGTGGGGGGGATCAAGGCACACCATGATCTATTACTCGTCTTCCACATTCACCCAAAAACACACTTCTCCAAAAGAAGAAGAAGAAGAAGAACAAAGTGCATCATCGTTCAGCACCATGGTCCATGATCCTTGTAAAGCCTAGGCATGGTAGTCTCAATTAGATTCATTATAGAGTATAGTTGCTTAAGGGATTTTTATAAGCCCCTAGGTAAATAATAATAAGTCTATTTTTATATGAGGATTTTTGAAAGATGATATATTTTGGCTTGTGTCCAAACTAGAGATTAGTTATAGAGTTATACTTTCTTGAAGGATTTTTGGGTTTTGTTTTAGAAGCTTTTTTGAAGATTATAATTTTGCATGGTGAAATATTTGAGTTTCCATAATTCTTCTTCTTTTGCCTTAAGATACTTTCTAATGTAAATGGCAAGGGCACAACATGACACACCCCTTGTTTTAAAAAAAAGAAAAACCTAAGAAAAGTAGGGTGACATGATCACTAATAGCCACCAAAATTAAGGTAGCCCAAACACTAATAATTGCCAAAATTAGGTGACCCCGTTCACTTATCAAAAGCATTTAAAAAATTTTAATTGAATTTTCATTGACAAAAAAACTATTCAAAATTCAACATCTCCTACACCCTTAGTTCTAAAAATTCCAAATAACCAATGATTTTTAGAAAAAAAAAAAATCACCAAAAATCGATATAATTAATTAATAATTCATTCTACAAACGGTTCAAGTAGGTAGCCGAAAATATGAATAAGGATGTTTAACCTGCTCTGCTCTTACTGCTAGTCCTTTTCACACCGCTTACCACTCTTTGTGCAGCTGTCTTTCTTCTCGCAGAGAAATAAGACAGCTTGGCAGTTTTCCTTTTCACACTGCACACCACGCTTTGTGCAGCTGTGTTCTCGCAGGGATGGACGAGCTCCGCAGTTGTCTCCGCGAGAGAGAGTGAGAGAGAGAGCGCGAGACGGAGGTGCGGGAAGGAATCCGGTTGTGGATAGGAGCGGGGATCGTACAAGAAAAGGAGGACAGTAGTGTTCTCGTAGTTTTTTTTTTTGGCCATTCTTTTTTCATTTTTTTCCCGTGACTTTGGAAGGCTTGGTGAAGAAGAAGAAGAAGAAGAAGAAGAGAAGAAAGGAGAAGAGCTTGTCTGCTTTGTTTTGTTTTTTGAGTTTGACTGTTGGAGTTTGCTGTGTTAGTTTGTGTTGGATGTATGCTGCCTGTGTGGTGAGAGTGAGGGAGTGGAATATAGTTTGAAGCAACGAGGTTTGCTTGCTTGCTTGCTGCGATCAAATCGGAGCAAGTGGATGATATTAGAGTGAGGTGTGGAAGCTTCGGGGGAGGAGCGATCGAGGAGCTCTCGATCGATCAGAGGCGGTTTTGTTTGTTTTCTCTTCTTTTTTCCTTTTCTTGCTTCTTTCTTGGCAAGGAAAGCTGATCCGATGTGTGGAGGACTCCTTGTATAGGCGATCGAGAGATCGAGTATCGGTGTGACATTCGAAGAAAAAAAAGCAGCTCACACTTCAGCTCTCTTCAAGTACACGAACAAGGGAGAATTAGAGATTTACTGTAAGCTGTTCTGCCTGCCAGCAGCAACGAAGAAGGCAGATCTAATAGTATTTTCTGCAGAGAGCAACAGCGAGTCTCAAGTCTTGCCAATTTTGAGGCTACAACGCGACGACAGCGTGCTCATGGTGTCGCTCTCCTCAGCCAAGCTTTGCCGATCTCTATGACTGAAGCTGCAAGTAATACTATCTTGCAGCGCTTAAGCGGTGGTGATCCATCAAACCTTCCGCTCGGAAGGAAGAGCCGTCGTCCTAGAACTCACTCCGCACATATGACGACGCTGCTAATGCAGGAATGAAGAGGTGTGGGAAGAATCCCGAAATCAATACGGATAGGCTGCAGCAGCAGAGACGAACCACACACTAGCAACTGGTCCTCGACCTCCAATTGCGATAGATCCTGTATCAACTCCAGAATCGTAGCGGTGAACCATGATCAGAAAGAGAACCAAGCGCACAGTTGTTTTATATATATGCGAAGGAGGATGTTGCGGGCAAAACAGACAAACTGGGCTGCTCGGCACCATAGCAGGATGAGTCAGCGGCATAATTTGCACCATAGCAATTGCATTTGTGTTCGTGTTGTTTCCATGGAGCAAGAACAGAGCCGGATCTTTCTTTCCGATGAAGAAGAAGTTGGTTATAGTCGACCATAGTGATCTGCAGCGAACACTGATCACCTCCTCAAGCAACACCTATTGCACCTACTGTATTCTCTTTCTCAAAGGTTAGTAGTGCCTGCAGCAAGCAAACCAGATCTTCCTCTCTGTTCTTGATCCATTTGTTGATCCATTTGCTATCTTACAGATCTTTGTTGTACCCACTTTGCGGATACACATTTGCACTTCTCCCTTTCTTTGAAATGGCCAATGTGAGAAATTTGGCACAGACACCAGGCATGCCCAGGTTTAGTCCTACAGCTTCTTTGCATGAAAGGTTGGTTTGTTGTGGAGCTGATGAAGTCAGTAGTAGGTAGTCATGGCAGCTCCTTGCCACTGCAATTTGTGAGAATGGTGATGGTCTGATACCTACTTTGTGAGTGATTCTCATAAGGTTGGTTATTATAACTCCTTCTCATTGTCATGTTTCCGTAGAGTTGTTTGTGGAGATTTTTCTTTCTGCAAATTTCATAAACATGCATGTGGAGTGATGTGATTCTTGTCTGAGAGTATTAGGGTATCCTTTATTCTGTTGAGATTGTTCTGCAAATTTCATAGATGTGCATGTGGAGTGATGTGATTATCTGTCTGAGAGTATTAGGGTATCCTTCATTCTGTCCACTGTCCAAAACAGCTGCTGTGCAAGATAAGTCAAACCTGATAACAATTTAGGGTATTTGGTATCTTGTTGATTAGTTTGCACTTTCAATCTGGCAGGAACAGATAGATATTTCTTTTGTTTGGCTAGTCACCTGTTCTGTCCCTCTGCTTGCCTTGGAGCAATGTTCAAATTTGGGCCTCTGGGTGACATTTAGCGGTATGTAGGACCCTGAAGTAATTTCAGGCCAATTTGTGGATGGATACATAGATGTTGTGAACTTTTCAACAGAATCAGTGGGTGGTCCTTGTTTGCAGGAGCATTAGACATGGATCCTATTAGTCTGATGTCCTCAGAATATGTGGAGGATAGCTTGGAGAACTGGGATTTCAGGCTTCTCTGGTTCTAACCTTCTATCTACTTTTAGTGCAGGACGGTTTGTAGGCCATCCTTCTGAAACCTCTTAATATGGATAGCCCTTCCTCAGGACAAGGACAGGGACAAGTGGTAAGCTGGTATCACCCCATGAACAATTCCACACATTTGCCACCAAAGAGCCCTGGCTACTCAATGTTTGAGGGTTCAAGCTTGTTTCAAGGTGGCAGCATATTTAGTGAGCATGTAAGCTTCCCAATTCGTGGTGGTGGCCACAAACGTACTCCATCTGCTGGGTATCTTCCACAAGTGCAGCCTTCATGGCTGGAGGAGATTTTGGAGTCTGCTGATGGAGATGTTGCCACAGTTAAGAAGGGCTCACATCGGCGATCCTCAAGTGACTCAGCAGCATTCTCAGAAAGCCCTTATCAGCTTGACAGTATTGTAAACCAATTTACTGCTGAGGAGGAGTACTATGCCCAGGAAGCACCTAGGCAGCATATTTTGAGGCATGAGATCTCAGACTGCAACAGGTCAGCATTCTTTCAACTGACTTTTGGCAGACGCACATCCTCTTGCAAGGAAGTAGAGCTTGAGTCAGTTTGGTATTGCAACAATAAATGGTTCACTTGCTTAACTGTGTGCTTTGCTTTAGAAGTTGAAAGCATTCTGCTGAAATTGTTAGCAGGTTCTGGGTCCCTAGTCACAGAGGGATTGCAATATTGAAGCATTAGGATGACCTAGATGGCAAATATTTACTTGAGCAAATTTTTCAGCTCCACACACATGCAGTCACCATTCTGCTGAGTTTGTGATCAGGTTTTGAGCCCCCAAATGTGGAGGATGGCTTGCAATATGGAATGACTTGCTTGCTTGGTTTGTCTGCTGCATTAATAGGCTGGATGAGCAGCAACTTATGCCTGTTCTTGCCAAGATGGAACCCTTCCAGAGGCAACCCAAACAGGGAGCTGAGAGTGCTATCATTCGTGGGGTTTCTGTCACTAATCCAGCAAGACCCAGTGCATCTGGTGACAAGACCTCAGAGAGGACCATGAAGCATCTGCCCAGGAACTCAATCCAGGGCTCTGCCAACAATACAGTAGTCTGGGAGAAACCAAGAAAACAAAACCCAACCAATATATATGCTGAAAATGTCTCTGAGAGCAACAGCCACAGTGAAGGGTCCAATGATGACCAAAGAGTCAGCCTCAGAAAGTATAAGAGTGAGCCTGAAGTTCAAAGCACAAGTGAGGGTGACCAATCTTACCAAGTACAACAGGAAGATGCGCAAACATCATCTGAGCAGCTTGATCTGAGTCTGGACCCGAAGAAAGCAAAACGGTGAATTTTGCCTACTGTTTCTTTGCCAACTTGGGTCCTCATTTGCATGACAGGACCTGCATTCTCAAATATTAATAGTCAGGGTCATGAAATCTAGCCAGATATTTGAGTGCCCCAGATGATTATAGTTTGTTGTATGCATTTTGTCTCTAATGTCTGTACTTGTAAACATTAATTTCAACTGCCACTTAAATTGTGCATCTGTCACCTCCCTTTTGTAGCATAATATGTTAAGGCATTGCTGATTGTTCTAATGATTGACCTCAAGTGTTTGTGCCCTCAAGTTGGTAGTGCATCTCTGTGAACAATAGCTCTTATTTCAGTAATGGGGAAAACTTTGCTTGGATGTAGAGTGCTGGAGAGCTGGCTTGTCTTTGAACAGTGCAATGTGGTCTTTTGGGCATAGCATTGACTGGTTGCAGGTTTCTCTTGCAGGATTCTTGCAAACAGGCAATCAGCTCAGAGATCACGGGTGCGGAAGTTGCAGTATATTTCTGAGCTGGAGATGAATGTTAATGCACTACAGGTATCATCAATTCATGAACTGAGAGGAGGAATATGCACCTGTTTCACTCTAGCCCAGATGTGGAAGAATAATGACACAAGGCTCACATTGTCATTATTTATTGTAGTCCCAGAAGTCCACAGAGATTTCATGGCTACTGTTCTTAGCTGGTTTGCTGCTCATTTTTGCGAGAATGATCAGGTTATGAGACAAGCCATTCCCCTTAATGCTACAATTAAGGTGCCATCTGGAGAATGCACAGAATTACTCTACTAACTGCCATCTTATGGAACAGGGTACTGCATGTATGCAGTTTGTTACTTCCTTACCGCTATTTTTTTTATGCCTTTGAACCATACTGACTGTAGAGATTTCATTTAAACTGTCATAATGCATCAATTGTCAATGCTTGCATGTTCAGCCTTGAAGCTGATATTATTCTGAGAGATTTGTTTGCTGTAATGCAGGCAGAGGTTACCACTCTCTCGCAGCAGGTGGGTTTGTGTGATCATCAGAGAGCAATCCTAACTGCTGAGAATGTTCTACTGAAACAAAAGTTAACATCTCTTGGACAAACCCAACGATTCAAGGAAGGTGAGTGCTATGGTGTTCTCAGCAATTGGGTTTATCTCTGCAACCTTGTGGGAAACAATGTTACTAGCATGAAAAGGCCTTTATTCCAATCATATGTCAGTGCCTGTTTAGTCTTGCTCAGGCCCTGTCATGGTGCTAGAGATGGCTGCCCTATCAATTACATCAGCTTGAAGTAGTTACACAACAGGTGATTTTGGTTTCAGGCAGCAGTTGTATGGACATATGTGAGTATTGTGAAGTGTGGTCTCATTGTCTGAGTATGTCTGGTTGCAGCTTATCATGAGGCGTTGAAGAAAGAGGTGCAGAGATTATGGTACCAGCAGCGGCATCAGCGGCATCATCAGCTCCCACCACTCTCTCCAACAGGTTATGATGTTCAACAACAGCAGCTCCCACCTCTCTCTCCAATAGGCTACGAACTTCAACAACAGCAGTTCAGTAAGCTGGATCTGGGCTCCCAGCAGCAACATCAACAGCTCTCACCTCTTTCTCCAACAGGTTATGAGCTTCAACAACAGCGTTTCAGCAAGTTGAATCTGGGGTCCCAGCAGCAGCGGCTCCCACCTCTTTCGCCAATTCCATGAATGTTGCTTCTTGCACAGCTCTCCCAGTGGCTTCATCTTTCAATCTCCTTTCTAAGATGCCTGGAATGGTGAGGCCCTACATGCCAGTATAACAGCCATGAATTTAGAACCAGAATTTCTCTGAATTGCAGCTTGATGTACATGCATGGTGATAAGAGTGCTTAGGTGTCACACAAGTGACAGTATTTCCTCTGCTGTTGGAGATCTTGGCATCTGAGCTCCAACTGTGAAATACTTTGCAGATTGATAATGAGTCTGTGTGAGGGTTTCCATGGGTCCTTTTTCAAGATCAGATATACTGCTGTAGAATTCATCAGTAATGTTTCCACCTCATTGGCTAATGTGGGATTAATACTCATGGTACAACTTGTGGCAGGAGTTCCAGAAACCTGTTTGCATGGACCCCTTACAACTTTGTGGTCAATGGTTCTATCAAATGCCATTTTCCAGGTCCTTCCAGGTCCTGAGGTATTGTGCATAGAAAATAGCCATCCTTTCTTCTCACCTGTTACCTTGCTGGGTCAAGGTTTCCTAGAATTTTTTGCATTTGCGGCATTTAGTAAGCAGTTGAGGTTCAGTTGTTTGTCCATTGTGGTAGTCCTCCAATAGTCCGCGTACTTTTAGTCTGATGGGTTTTGTGGCATCATAGCTTGTGTATATGAAATCCAAACTGCTAGTGTCTCTCGAGAAGTGTTCAAAGTGCGAGTTGGTGAACTGTATTTTGTTAACCAAAAATCTTTGTTCTCCAGCTTGAGAGCTTGACAAGCTGATTTTGGAGCATGATTTCTTCCACCATGGTTTTTTAATCCTTGATCCTTACCATGTGCTTTTTTAATATTGCTGTTTTTTGAGCCTATATGAACAGAGTTTGTGTCTTGAAGACCCATTCTGGATTTTTTTTCGAGAACAACCATTGTGAACCTTAAGAACCACCTGGGTTTTGTGCAATTTCTAATGCCCACCCAACACCACTAGTTGTTTCCCCCTCATGCCTGCCCAGGGTTCTCGCACTCTCTACAGGGCCAAATTCTGCATTTTAAGATGCCTGAAAAATGACAGAATCTGCCCTCAAAACCCTAAATTAGGGCCAGGATTTTAGTAATGAATATAGCAATCTGTAGTCTACATAGTTCATGTTCTGGTCTAGATTATCTCATGCAACCGAAAAAAGTCAAACAATAAAAACAATAAAACCCAAAAGAAAAAACAACGTCGCCATTTGGAAAGCTCGTATCAGTAGTCCCGGCGGGTTTCGAACCCGCGACCTTTCGCGTGTAAAGCGAACGTGATAACCACTACACTACGGAACCGGTCGTGAGAGTGTGACTTCGTGGAAATAGGTTTATACTATTTTGGCACATCAACCCAAGCTTTCAGACACAAAAAACTTTCTTTTTTCTTGAAAAGGGTAATTATATTTTGATTAATAGTGTGAAGCAGACCTCTAGAGAGCAGACCCTAAATCCTCCAAGTAGTTTTCATTTGGTCCCACATTTTGAGAAATTTCAGGAGGTGTTGTTCTTACAGTGTCAACCCAGAGTGCAATTTTGTGGGGACCTTGATGAACCATTTCATATATTTCAACTGCTGCCGGTTTGAACTTTTCCATCAGCTGGGCAAGAATCAGTGTGCAATGAGATGGAGATGAGATGAGCCGCATGTTTCTTCCTTACACATCAAGAACATCCACTTCCTCTCGAAAAGTCTACTAGGGGAGTGTGATATCACAAAATCACCTGACCAGAAAAGACATAAACATCAGCTTCCTTGTCTCTTAGTATACATGAAAACAATTCGGAGTCTTTTTTTCTTGTCTACTTGGCAGTTAAAAAGACATTATCTGAACATGAAAAACATAACATCGTTTCATGGTGTAAAGCCCTCGGTTACAACAAATGCATCATTAGTTTCATGGTGTAAAGCCTCAATTCCGTAGCATAGATATCGCTATGACAAAATGCATCCTGTTCAGTGAGTGCTTTCATTGGATTTTGAGTGAATTCACTGGTTCGATTGAACAGGACTGTGCAATGAGTCCTTGCATTGGATTTTGAGTGAATTCACTAGTCCCATTGAACTGGACCTAACGAGGATGTAGTGGATCCAGTGGTCTACTCAACAAGGATTAATGAATTACACCCACTTTTTTTTATTTTAAAGTAGTGTATGCATCCATGGTTAGATTCTTTAGAATTTGTGAAAGCGCTCAAAGTTGAACTTTCGAAAGCTATACATCAAAAACATGATTGATATTCTCAGTCCAATCAATTGACACACAAAACAGAATCAACCCCGCTCATCTATTTTTCCTGTTCAAAGTATCAAGCTAAAATGATATGAACTACTAGTATCAAATCAAGTAATAACATCACAAACTAGTATGAAAACAAGAAGGATAAATAAATAGTATCAAAACAAGCAGCTCATCACATATCTAAAGCCACATTATCTTCACCCTGTCTTTGGGCCTCCTTTCACCCCCCCTCCCCCCAAAATCCCCTCTTTCAATGGTATCTGCAAAGTAATGAAATTTTATTGAATCTCGATATGAAATGATGAAGCTGAGCATTCATCATTTAATGCACAAGGTTCAAGACTAATTATAGTAGTTGTACAAGTAGGAGCAGTGAAAATATAAGTAGCAGCAGTGGAGGCGCTCAGGAACAAGGAAAGACAGGATGAAACTCAGTTTACTACCAAAGGAACAAGGAAAGACAGGATGAAACTCAGTTTACTACCAAAGGAACAAGGAAAGACGGGATGAAACTCAGTTTACTACCAAATGAACAAGGAAAGACAGGATGAAACTCAGTTTACTACCAAAAGTGATGGTTTACAGATAACTCTAATGGCTCTGCCATTTTAAATGACATACAATACGGATGATAAATATTCAACATTCTGATGTTGATGCACGTTCACTAGGTATTCATTCATTAAAAGAACGAACACAAGAGTCATGTTCGACTAAAGAATCATTTCATTGGAAAGGCAACAGGAGCCGTTTTGGATGCAAGTTGAAATATTAATTCATCCAAAGAACGAACGCAGGAGCCGTGTTCGACGAACAATTCAGTCCGTTCGTTTGTCTGTCGTCTTTCGTCGTCTGGCTGCCTCCCAGCCCTTGGCGATGGCGCACGCAGTTTTGCAGCGATGCAGATGCTCGCGCGACGTGGGGATGTTGCGATTGTAAAACACAATTGTTCACGGCCGTGAAACGCGTTTCAGAAGATCTTTTTTTCTTCCTTTTTTCTCGGATTTTTTTTGTATCTACTCTAAGAAGGTTTTTTGTTGTTAGGTCTGCTTCGACGAGGAGGGGAGCGCAGCATGAAGGTATGTCCTCAGATATTACTGTGTCCAATTTTGGACATTATATTGAAGGTATGAACTCTCAGGAACAGGCTGTGATGAAAAGATGAGTTTTCTCTTCACTTTTTATGCAAAAAAATAAATCAGCTTCGGTGTTCCTGCACAGCAGCAACCTGCAAAAGTCTCGGCAGGTTTTTCTTTGGCTGTGTTTTGAGGTTCATGGAGCTGTAGCCAGGGTTTTCAAATCCGGGAGTGGAAGAAGAAGGGGCTCCAGATCGGGAAGTTTGGACCGAAGAGATGTTAATCGATTTTCTTTTAAGCTTTTTCTGCTGGCTGCAGCTAAGATTGGAGAGTGCGAGAAGGGTTCAAGAGGCATGGCGACTTTCAATGCTTGCACACTCTTTTCACCCAACAGGAGGATATTGTAGACATGCAGCACATTCAAGAACTGTTTCATCGTCTGATGTGCAGTGAGCTCTCATTACCCTTTCCTTAGCTTAAGCATCATACAATGAACCCTCAGGGAGAGAAAGACTGAGATGGTTTAATGCCTGTTGTCGTTGCAAACGTTCAGGAAATTGCTTTTCACTTAACATTAACTCTCTCTTCATCCAGCTGCTCCATTTTGTTCCTTTGATCATGTAAAGACCAGTGACTGTGATGTGTGCATCCCAAGCATTCTCAGGATTTAACAATTGATCTTGTCTTAGAATTGGTTGTCACAATCAGCTTCAAACCCTAAGAGTGATGACTTCATAGCTGATGGCAAGAATCTTCACTTATGGAGTTTGTAATCAAAATAAATTCTGAGCCTCAACTTTGCTACAAACTGGAGGGAACTTTCTTGAAGATGATTTTTGTCTTGGCAGGCTGAACAAGCAGATTCAGGGAGCTGCAGGGCATTATTTTGGTTCCTTTTCTTTGCCAAGAACTCAGGGTGGAAATGTGTTGTTTAGTCCAACAAGAAGATTTCACACTGAGCCCCATATATGGAGGTTGATCAGCCAGCAGCGAATGAGCATAGAATTACCCCTGGCACTTCGCACCAGGAGGTCAGTCGCAGATGGTATGGTTGTGGGGACAATCAGTATGAAAGTGGGACGGGCAACCCTCAGGACACAAGCAAGGGTTGTGACTGAGGCAGGAAAAGCAGAAGTATCCAGGGGTGCAAAGCTGACTATGGAGATTCGGAGGCTAGGGGAGAACAAATCACAAGCAATGCTCATGTATTTAGTTGCCATGGTTGCAGCTATGGTGGGGATTACCTATGCTGCAGTTCCTCTGTATCGCAAATTTTGTCAAGCTACTGGTTATGGAGGCACTATTCAGAGACGTGAGGTGTGCACTTTCTTATACCATAGAGGAGAAATGCCACTTTATCTCTCATATCTAGACTGTCTCAGAGTCTTCCAGTTTTTTCAACTGCTTCAGTCGTCAGTTCATGCTTAGCTTCAATTCTTCTGTGCATGGCATTGAAAGTCAGAAGGACGCTCTCTATGTTGATTATGTTACAGCTCAGGAGACTCTTAGTCAAAAATTATAGTTGCAGATTTTTGCTTCTTTGACTTCTGTACTGCAGTGTATGATGTGGAGAATGTCTTTTGCAACACAGAGTCAAACAAGTATATCCTTTGAGCAATGCAGATTGGTCTTGGCCTCAGTGTTACTCTAGACTTCAGCATTTAGTGCTTGAGAATAGTCTTCATCAGTTTGCACAAATCAAAAACCACGTGTTCTCCAAGTATTGGATGGATCTTGACACTTGGATCAGCAGTTTTGTGCTGACATCCCCGCAGTAGTTGATTGATGTGATGGGAGAGCAGTTCTGGTAGAGTCTAACCAATTTTGTAAATGACACATTGTATGATTGATGAATTGTCCAGTCATTCCCCAAATTTATATTCTGCATATTTCTGATCTTGCAGTAGTCTCTTGTCTTGTCTACATCATGCTCTTGTTTGGTAACCAAAACAGGAGGTCCTGAACCATAAACCCTGACTGCACAACCTGGAATTTCAATTCTGACTTGGAATATTGTAAAGGGAAGAAATTCAGGTCCAGCCATAATCTGAAAGTAAGATCAATTGTGATGTGATGTGACAAGATTGCCTCATGCAGATGGTGGAGGAGAAAATTGCTCGCCACAAGGCTGAAGAATCTGCAGGTGTTCGGTATGTTTCTGGACCTTTATGCTTCTCTCTGTGTTGAGGAAACTATATATTACAATACTGTGTATGGTAGAATGGGCAGTTGTGAATGCTTTTTGGTGGAAGCTCACAAGGTGATTCATGTTCCTGTTCTCAAGACTGGACAGCTTTTGCCACATGTTGTATGCTGTTGCAGAGAATTGGTGGTGCAATTTAATGCTGATGTTGCAGATGGAATGCCCTGGAAATTCACCCCTTCCCAACGTGAGGTGAGTTTTCTATGTGTGTCTCAAAGCTGCCTGGAAATTGAAACATTCATTGGTCATTAAGAGTTGGAATGCCCTGTCTGGAGCAAGAACTGTGAAACTTAAGTGTGCAAGGGAGGCAAGGTTCAACTTGTTGGGGACAATCCATTTAAGAGAATTCCATTACGTTGCTTCAGTATCTTTGGTTGGGTGGGGTTTTCAGTGGTATCAACATTTACACCAGATGTGGTCTGTGGGTCAGGTACGTGTAAGACCTGGGCAGAGTACCCTGGCTTTTTACACAGCAGAGAACAAAAGTGAAACACCAATCACAGGTGTTTCCACTTACAATGTGACACCAATGAAGGTTAGCCACAGATTTTTTATTGCCAGCCTCTTGAAAGGAATAGAGGGATAGCACAAAGCCTGTTGTTCGAGCTCATTTTATCGTTTGATTTTCAGGATGCATAAGAAATGTGTTTGGTGATTGCAGGCAGGGATTTACTTCAACAAGATCCAATGCTTTTGTTTTGAGGAGCAACGGCTTCTTCCTGGTGAAAAAATTGATATGCCAGTAAGCTAAAAATAAAACCTGTCTTGAGGTTGAAAATGTGGAGTGAGGCATCTAGAGTTATAATGCTTGTTTTAACTTAATGTTCACTATCCTTCTTGCAGGTATTCTTCTACATTGATCCTGAATTTGCCACAGACCCTAAGATGGACAACATCAACTCCTTGATCCTTTCATATACATTCTTTAAAGTGGAGGACACACCTACTCAATCATAGGCAAAAGGTGCCCTCAACTAAATGACTAATGTATCACCCATACGTGTCGGGCGTGTTGGATCACTTCTTTCACTTTGTTTTCTGATTCCCTTGATGAGGTTGGATACGTATGAGATATAACTGTTCATACCAGAAAAACACCCATAATGGGTGCACAAATTTCTTCTAGCAGTGCCAGACGATCTGGAGCATTATGAGATTGCTGCTTGAGGGGAACAATATTACTAGTCAGTTGTCACTTCAATAGCTTCAGATTTCACTAGATGAGGTTATTCAATTAAACTAGACTAGCAGTTATTCTTGATGTTGAGAGAATTGGATTTGAAGTCTAACCAGTGACAAGCAATCCAGATAACCACTCATTCTTTCTCAAATGTTCTTGATGAGGAGCAACTTTTGCATTGGGGCAGGCAGGTGGTTTTCAGGAGAGCTGTCTGTCCTTCAGAACTAGTAAACACTCTGAGGAGAGGTGTTTCTCAGCTCCCAGGTTTGCAAGGATCTTCCATAGAGGTTTAAAGTGGGAAATGGAGCGGTTACAAGTTTATGACTTTGAGAACTTAGACATGGGGTGGATAAATATGTGAACCTAACTCAGGCAGGTGTATAGATTGGGTGCTTGGGAAATGAAGGTAGGTCTGAATCTTGACCTTTAGTTCTCCAGACTCTCTACTAAAATAGACAATTGAGCTCATCATGACATGGCTGTGGCCCTTTTGATAGCAAGTCTGAACCAGCTACAAGAGTTAAAATAGGAAATTTTTCCATGAGTTCCTGAAAAATGAAATCAGAGTTCACAATAACACCTGGGGAAGAAACATTCCTCAAATGTGGTTCCAAATAAAAATTTCATTGTCCCATGGTCTCTCCCTTGAAGATAGAGGCAACTATGCGGTAATCTCCATCAGTATTAGTACCTTTTCATATTTCACTAAAGTAACAAGATCTTGTTTGAATGTCTGTTTACAGCTTCAGACCCATCTGGTATCCAACAATGAACGTATTAGGGTCAACAATTGGACTAGCAGATATCAGAGTTGAAGGGGAGATAATATCTACCAAATCAGGTATGGGAGTTCAATGAGTAGTATTCTCAACCAGACCAACAGATAGCTGGATATGATAGACTACTTCTAATAGCTACTTATTGCCAATTGCATTTTTTCTTTAGATAGCAGATGGGAATTAAGTAGTAGGGATCATGATTTTGGTGTTGTGTGTGGTACATGTTAGATTGTTGAGTGTTTTGCATCACTCAAGTGGTGATGATGTGTGTTCAAAAGTTAGTAGTTATGATTTTCTATAGTTTGAAATGACTATTTCTTGTAATTGATTTGAAATTGATATTGAGTTATTTTTAGATATAATGGGTTTTTCACATAAGACCAATATTCATTGTTGGTATTGGTCTCTTCGCACTTTTCATTCACACCCTTATTGGAATGTATAAATTTAGTTAAACTCATACCATATTGTTATATGACATTGGAGATTTTGTTTAATAACAATGCCATTCTGGTATTATTATTTTTTGGAGACGTTCTAGACTACTACCATAATAAGTATATGTTTGCCCAACACTAGTATATGACTTATGCTCAATTCTTGTCATGTTTTGTTTTTTTTGTGTGGAGCTGACATAACATTATCTTTTGACGTGTTATTTTGGAGATCTCTCTACAGTTGCATAAGAAACTGATGGGGAAGCTTTGCTTTGAACCCAATTCCTATGGATTTACACCTAGATAGAGCTACTAAGATGCCACCATTAAAGCCATATTCTTAGATCCTTGATATGCCAAAAAGAGCAAATATGTGTCGGTTCTTGAAAAGAGAGTAACTAATAGAGACACTTTTGATACAGGATTGGAGAGCTTGCAAAAAAGCACAAGTTCTGTTGCAGTTTACCAAAAGATAGCTGTTTTCGTTTGGTCCCACATTTGGAGGAATGTTCAGCAGGTTCATTTTTGGGAATTTCTTGAAACATTTCCTATTTTAACTATTGCTTGTTTGAGATTGCAATGGAGGGCAGAGCTGCGATGCAATGAGCAGCTTGTTTCAATTGAATTAACACTCAAGGATTGCACTACTTGTCAATACAGGTGCAGATCTAGATTATCTTTTAACACTTCTGGTCTCAAAAACTAAACTGTTTGACATTAGGCAAAGCTTTTGTCTCAAGAGTTAAGTATAGCCAGGGGCCTTTGTCTCAAAGAGCTAAGTAGATAAGTGTTCGGAGATCAGTTTTTTCCCTTATGGGCTGATATAATTCCACATGTGAAAAATAGAGCACTTTCTTGAGGGACCCAAATTGAAGCTTTAGCCACATAGTGATATGAAACCTCGTGATACAAAAAGGCAAGTGACAACCCAAAAAAGAAAATGATATAGAGGCAATGATTAAATCAGTTACCGAACATTCATATATTTTGAGAAGAAACCCAACAAGTAGACAGGTAGATTTCAAAACAAATCCATCATCAATTGGATGGGTGCACCCAAAATCTACACATGCTTGTCCATTAGCTTGGGGCAATAATAAAAAAGCAAGTCAACTTTCATCCATTGCTTACCCAAGCTCCACAAACTATGGATATGTATCAAGACCCAGCTCTCACACACACACACACACACACACATACATGCACACACAACACAACACAACAAGTGTCTTGGTGAACAGTTAGTGGATCAACATCCATGTGATTTGTTCATGTAGAGTTGTATATCCAATCCATGCATGCACTAGTTATTGGCTTTACACACACGCAAGTGTGTGTAAAGCTTGGCAACACCCATGTGGTGTTCAATCCAGCCAGGGTGAACCAGCAGCACCCAAAAGTGCACCATGCAGGGTGGAAAGGAAACACTTTGTTTTTCCGTAGTATTCATGACCTATAGCTAAACCCATGTTGTGGTTAACTATGTACTATCCATCTACATGCCTTTACATACTTACATAGAAACATCTACATGCCATTTCCTACCTCAGTAACTCAGTTGTGGATGAGCTCAGCCACAACCGAGTCATAATGTGTGTTCAATGGATAGTACACTAGTGGGTGTTGGATCACATAATCGATGTACATTGGTGCATGACGCACTACTCATGGAAAGATGATATAGCATTGTGTGTATAAGAAGAGCCTTGAGCCGAGCCTCTTGCCGACCACGTGGTGCTATTGTTCTTGAGCAAGATAGCGAAAAAATAAAGGGGTTGACCTAAAAGGCCATGATTTTATAAAGGCCCTTCAAATTCCTTGAAAAATTCCTTGGCATAGTGTAAAAGAGATTTAGTTGTTGGTCATTTGAACTTTCGTGCAAGAAGGGGATTGTTAGCTATGTACTAACCATCCACATGTATCTAGTGTCTACTTACCTGGTACCCACCAAGTGCTTTAGGTACTTACCTACATATATAGTAGCCAATTATTTTGTCTACTCACTTACTTATGATATTACTCACTTAAGATGCATTCACACTTGGTGTTAAGTACTCTTGTATTAAGTCCCCTAACGCCAAGCTAGTCATTTAGAACTTAAACCTATTTACCATGAAGATTTTATGTTAAGTTAACATTCACTTAATATTAAATGATCATCCATTTAACATTGGGTGTCACTTAAGGTGTCACCTAGATTTTCACTTAACACTAACTTAACATTAGGTGTGAATGCACCTTTATATAAGCAGTTCCTAGTGTTGGGAGGGTAAGTGTAAATACACATATAATTGTCGTGTAAAATTGTGTAAGTGTAAATTGCTTATTCATATTTTGTCAATTTTTTTCATCTACATTCGCAGAGTCCCTTGTAAAGATATTTGGTAGGGTAAGTGTAAACAAACTAGGTTTTAGAAAAGAAAAAAGAACTCCAACCCACACCTTTCACACCTCATTATTTATTAGCAATCAACACATATTTGATCACTTTTTTTTTCACTCTCAACTCTCATCTTTTCCACCCTTCTTAGTTTGTTAAAACTTTTCTTACCCATCTCCTTATTTTATTCATCTCTTGGTTTTTCTTTGTTTTCTTGATTTGTCAATTGACTAGGATGCTTGCTTTGGTTGTTTTATTTTATTTGTGTAGGGCAATTCTATAGGGGGCAAAATGATAGATTGTGAAAAAAGAGAGTAGTAGGGTAACACTACGGAATGGAGTGTTCTTGCAATAAGCACTTGTTTGAGACAAAGCCAAGGGAGAAATTTGATTCTCCATGTGAAGCCCAATAGGCGTCATGGGAAAGAGAATAAAAAGAGGTAGATCATTACAAGTTAGTTCATTGATTTAAATTATTTTTTAAGGTCATCAATAGAGTGGAGGTTGTCAAAGATTCACTCGATTGGTAAATGTAAATCATTTACACTTACATGATTTTACATAGCTTAAAATGGATTAACATGATTTGAACTTACATTTACATATCCTATCTACACACATGTGGTTGAGAAATTTCACATTTACACACACAAAGAGTGTAAATAAGTTTGTCACTAAAACTTATATTAGAGGTAGGTCTAAAATCATATATATTAGTGTAGCATGTGTTGTTGGCCCAAATGTGAACACAGTGAGCACTCAACTGATTTTTCTTTGCAAACCCAATTTTTGCAATTTGTTTGAATTTCCAGCGAACAAAATCCACTCAAAAATGGATATATCTTCCACATCTTAGCTCTGAAAATTGTGAAATAAACTTTATTAAATCTGACTCACCAAGCACTTTCCAACAACACCAAGAACACCCCCAAAATTCCAATACACTTTTCAGTTTTGATTTTATTTAGTTTTCATTAAGAAAATGATTCAATAATCAAAAGCTTCCACACCGTTGTCTCAAACCAAGTCAATGCACCGTTTACTCATCAAGAGCTTTCCAAAGATACCAAGAGTGTGACATGAAGTAGTGCCATGGTGGTTTGAGAGATCTCAGCATGACAAAACAAAACAAACTACCTTTGCTTCATAGATAGATGCCCAACACTAATAATGACCTAGGTACTATGAGGTGGAAATAAGAGGGGTTAACATGATACATTACCAAGGTGCAAAACATCAGTAACTAAGTTGTCATCCATGCACACTTTCTTCCTTTTCTAATAAGAGAAATTGGAGCAAGTCTTTACACTTGGCAAAGCCCATTGCCTCGGGCTTTAACCCTACACATTAAGCACTCTCATGGTACACAAATACGTGTATAACAAGGTATATGGTGATGGTGGACTTGTTGTGTAAATGACAAGAAAATGGTACCAAATGCTTTATTGGCCTTGCCTACCAAGGCAAGGATATTGTGTTTAGATTCATTATTGAGTATACTAGCTTAATGGATTTTGGCCCCTAGGTAATAAATAATAATAATAGGTCTATTTTTATATGAGGATTCTTGAAAGATGATATTTTGGCTCGTGTTGAAACTTGAGATTAGTTATCATAGAGTTATAATAATATCTTGAAGGATTTTAGTTTCTTTTAGAAGACTCTAGTTTTTTTGAAGATTATATTTTTGCATGGTGAAGTACATATTTGAATTTTCATAATTCTTCTTTTGCCTTGAGATACTTTTTAATGTAAATGGCAAGGCCAAAGAGGTGCATGCATGCCTGGTTGACAAAATGATGCCCTATCTAGTATAACACAAACATGAGTATTGGGAAAGAAAGAAAGGACTAATGTCAATGCTTGTTTGTAAAGAAAGAGTTGTTTTTGTACCCCCAGCTACTGGGCCATAATCAACTACCACCCCACCCGCAAACCATGCAAGATGGATGAATGTGTGAACAGGAAACTCTTTTTCATTTTGTGTCCCGTCCCATAGCTAACCATGATGATGAGTTATGTATCAACCATCCATCCGGATGTATCTAAACATGCATATCAAATTACCCATGATTTTTTTTGCAAGGATCCCCTTTTGTTATTGATTAAGGAGCTCAAAGTTCAAAATTTATAATTATAGTGCCCATAATACTCGGTAATGTTCAGTTCCATGACATTGACACAAATTTCCATTGTACTTAGATGGGCAATCCAAATACATTGAATCAAAGAATTATGAAACACAACAAATACCCTAGTACCTTGGCCAATTTTGACAATAATTACATTATTTGACGAGGGATAATTATAAATATAATGTGCCCTCCAAACACACTTGGAAATTTCTCCAAGTGTGTTATGTGTATGGGTAAAGCACAAGGGTGAAGGCATTACCAAAATAAAGGCCCCACACAAGGCATTAGTCAAGTGTTGCTCAAGTTTGATTATTCTTTTGCTTACATGTTTTGTCGTGTGTAAAGAGTGGCCTCACTTTATTTTACTTTTAAAATCCTAAGATACCTGGTGAGTGCCCATTAGATATTATGGGAAAAAAATGATGCCAAGCTTTACAAAAATAGAATGCTCACTAGAGTAGAACTTTTGGATTTTGAAAAGCCTAACAAGATTTTACACTCTACATGGTGCTTCTATAAATACATTATAGAAATCAAAAGAGGTCTTTTATCAATGTTGTGGGTGTAAATGGTTTGGAACTTATGCTCTATGTAAATGTCTAATATCCATTTAGACTCATCTAAGTGTAGAACATGAGACATGTAAATGTAAAATTGACTCATCAACATTCCAATATTTATATGAGTTATTGTTGATGGTATTTAGAATAGCATCACTCGTACATACCCAAAGTATGGATGATATTCATCTTGGTATTCTTGTCAACTTATGTTGGGTGATGCTAATCAAGTTTTTTTTTTTTCAATGTAATGTTCAATGAACTAGCCTTTTAAATTTAACTTAATAAACTATGTTAAACTAGTTATGATGTTTCTTGATAGAAGTTGAAAGATGTGATGGGATGTGTGCATTGAGAACTTTACATGTTGAGCTTTTAATGCATCAAATTTTTCAAGATGTCAAAAGCTTTAAGAAGCCAAAAAACTTTAAGCTCATGAGCTTCCACGTGTCAAAACTGCATTTCATTGAAAATTTCAAGGTGATGGGCTTCAAGGTGCTTAGCTTCACTACCTTGAGAGTCTCAAGGAGTTTAGAATTTGAAGTTTCATGGGTGTTATAGAGCTTGAGTGCACTATAAAAGGAGCCAAATGCAAAGGGTGCTTGTAAGTAGCTCTCAACATGGGGCATGGCAATTACCTTCAAACCTTGTGATAATGTTGAGAATAATACTAAAATTATGAAAGAATTACCTATACCAATGTAACTATACTACAAGCATTCAGAAAATAAGTAAAAAAAATTCATAAAAGGAATAAATAAATATTTCTACTAATGGTAATTATGAAATTATTTTATAGGTCCTAGACAAATACCATCATTGCTAAAATAGAAAAGAAGAAGAAATAAGAAAAGTAAAGGAAATTAGCACTAGAGACAATAATTTTGCCTTGCAACAAAACTATCAAATGGATCATACCAAAAGTAACTACCTCAAGGGAGAAAAAATGAAGAGGAAAGGAAATTCTCAAGGTTCTTGTCCATTACCATCTTTCCTTTTCTTCCTCATGGTTGTCCCCATGGTGGGCATGTTAATTCTTTCCTTTCCCTAACTCTACCACTATTTTTTTCTACCCAACTAAAATACACACATATATTTTGAAAGTCCCCAATGTATTTGTAAAAATAAATAAAAATCCATTATTCCCTCATAGCTCAAGTATAGACAACTTGATCGCCATGTGGCAATGTGATAGAAAAGAAGAATTTTTAAAACCTAAACAAAGATAGAGAGGTGAGAGAAAAAGAGTAAAAAACATGTTAGTAGGTAAACCTATTATTGATTATTGGGTTGTCCTACGGGCCCAATTAACAAATAGATTTTTAAAAAAAACTTATTCTCTTTCATAATGTTCAATTGTAAAAAGTTGGTTACAAAGGTTGAATGTATAAAAAGAGGCAGGTGCAAGGGGAGTTTGAGCATTTTTGCACAAGCTTAATTTGTAGCTAAATAGCAAAGAAAAAAATCAAAAAGCGAAAAAAGGGCAAGCAACAATGTAGGATCGAAGGGGTGGAAGGAATAGAGTGCATGTAAATAATAATAGTAATTTATTTTTTTAATTTAAAAAAAAGGTTTGACTCTACCCACACTTTGATTTAAAACAATATTAAATGCATGGCATGGGCTAAAAAACATATACATGCTTATGACTTCCAATCTCAAGCTAGAGTTGACTTCTATAATAGACTACACACCTTTGATGACATCTTATATGTGTAATTGATATCATTCAAAGTTAAATCACATACTCCTAATTGACAATAACCTAAATCCTAACAACCTATGCAATTAAAATATAAGAAGACATATTCCTTTTTGCACATTGCAATATTGATTATATAAAACCAAGAACACGAAAGTTAAAACAATTGCTTAGAAGTCCCCCATTTTGCAATAATTATGTCTCCATTTTCCCTAACGAAACACTCTTGAAGTTAGGATGCGATGCATCAAACTTCATCTCTAATTGACACATTATGCATGATCATAGTTTTTTCAGTGTTACTATATGATGATTAGGGTTTTCTTGTAAGGAATCTAGCAAGTGGCCTCATGGATGACTATGTGCCTTAGTTGGTACAAAAAACCTCTTGCTAGGAGATTTTTTTTCTAACCATATGATGATTTTTTCATTGTAAAATCTCCCAAACTCTACATGTGTAGTGTCATTAGATCCATTTTATAAAAGTAGTTTCTTCTTGTTAAAAAGCAATCCTAATCATTATGTATGAAATCAAATTTATCTTAATGCACATGCTTAGGGAGGCCACTCCTTGTATATTTTACGAAGCATCTAAGATAAAAGGATAATTTTCAAGATGTTATAGATAATGAAATATTTCGAATATGATCTTGAATATATTAGATATATTATAAACATATTTTTGTAATGAAATATAAACACCTTATTTATATTGAAATATTTTTTATTTTATATTTTTTCAATAAGTTGCACTTTGTATTTTTTGCACATAATTTATAATATAATGGAAGTGATTTCCCTAGGTGAATATGTTATATATAACTTATATGAATAAGTTGTGGATACATCCAAAGTTTAAAACATTTTTTTGGGAAATGGGCCTCAATGATTGGCTCATTATAAAACAAGCAATTTGCCAATCCATTGCCCAGGTGCCCAACTGCCATTATTTTATTTGTGTAATTATGTTTATGATTTTTATTTTTTTCAACTTCCCATTTTGTTTTGATGTAATAGTTTAATAGTTGATTAGAGTGTTTGTATTTCTTAAGGTGTTGAGATTGTAAATATTCAACGTGTTTATTATAATTGTTTTTGGTCATTACAAATTTTGAATTGTTTTAAGTAGTGTTTATCTTCATTTATAAATAACTATAAAGTTATTATGAATTTTATAGGTTCATTAAACATACTTTCAACCCATGTATTTAAATCAATGAAAAAAAGACCCATATGCACTAGAAGTCAATCAATTAAAACAAACTAAATGAACTAAATTGAAATGTACCAATGAACTGAATTTTGAAAACTTGGTTTATGAAACTAAATATAAAAGAGTTGAATTTTTAAATATAAAGACATAAGTGATTAAATATGAATAAAATAACAAAATTTATTATAACTAGGCTTGAGATTCTATGCACAATAAAATGATAGACCTACCTAGTGCTATAGGAATACACGATTGGCCCTTTTACATAACAATGTTATTTGGAAACATGATCACACATGTTTTGTTGGATGACATAACATTGAAGAAGGAGACTTCTTCCTATGTTCACAATTATAATACATGTTAAGAAGTTGTGATTATTATCTACAACAACCATGATTATACATATATGATCTTCACCATGGTACCAAATTAGATGTAAAAATTCAAACAATTAGTGGCAACATTACTTGAATTTTGTTTATATTCTACTTTACTCTGAAGGAGGACACTAAATGTTAAAATTTGTTGCTACTTACGTCAAACAAGATTTTTTGGAGTTATTATGCAAAAGAACTTTTTTTCCCACCCTATTTTTACTTAAGTTTTTAGTATGTATATATTTAAACCAATATTTATTTTATTTCATGTTTTTCTGAAATTTTAGTGCCCTATATTTATTTACAATGTTAATTTTAGTATTTTTTAACATAGGAAAAAAGCACAACCTAACAACACAACATGGGGATGAACTTTTTATAAAACACAATCCCCACCATATAACCGAAGCCTTGTATGGTCACCAATAATAACTTGATTTTGTTTTTTGTTAGAGGATAGTTTTCCAATTGATAGTGGTAACAACAATTCAACCATAGGTCATCATTGAAACTTATTATGTTGTTTGTTAATGAATAGTTAAAACCCTAGCAATAACATTCATGGTTACATAGTGATATTAGAACCTTCCAGCAAATTGACAAGTAACAAACAACTCGTTCTATTGTTTGCCAATAAATGATGTCAAACTCACCAATGCTAGAAAACCAAAACAACTCATTTTGCCATCAAACTCAAAATTCAATAGAATTTTAGTAGGTCACCAAAAAAAAATCATTCATTTATATGTCAATGAACAACTTTGCTTTTACTACATTGTTTGCCAATAAATTGCTACACTTCATATTGGGCTTAAATTTAGGTTTATATTGAGCCCAAACTTAATCTTAGGTTTAAATATTCATAAAAAATGAAAAAAAATAAATCCGAATTAACCCCCTCAAGACCCTTTTATCCTAAGCATGGTGTCAAGGCACCCAAACTTCTCAATTGCATCAAACCTGTAAGGTTTGGGAGAAGTTGAAAACTCTAGAAAATGGTTGTAATGGCGATGGAGATCAATTCTTGCCACTACCTTCTTCCTTCCTTTTGTCGAAATTGTTCTTCCTTTTGTACACACAAAGAGACAACAACGAAAACACATGACAAGGGAATTGAAGCCCCCTTTGCCCTATTGTTGTTAATAAGAAACCAACCACCAGAATGGCGGTGATGGCATGGTGCAACTCCTATTGCTACCAATAATGTTGCTATGATAATTTTTCTTGTCAATGTTTTCTAAAGTAGACACAAAACCTTCTTCCTCTTGTGTTGTTTTTGTAATTTTCTTTTTAATACCTTGACATTCCAAGTTCCTAGGCCCTTATGGGGTTCAAATCCCCAAGGAATGATACAATGCAAACATAAATAAAACCGTAAACATAATGAAACACAAGAAAACCTCCATGGCACTTGCCACACAAAATCTTATGTACAAGACATGAACAAAAAAAATGTTTACAAAAATTGAATTGAATTACAACACAACACAAAATTAGATCACACTTTCAATGATTCAAAATATGAGTCATTTGCAAACAAATAGGAATCCAAGCCCAAAATGGAGAAGAACAACACAAAACCATGTGCAAAGAAACTTGCATATGAACATAAAAAATTTGCAAAGTAGAAAACAATGTGTTATGGAATCTCAAATCATTCAAAGTTATTTGAAAACACACAACTTGAAATTATATCCCAAACACTAAATAGTTCAAACCCCATTCACATATGAATTGGCTCGAAGCTAAAACACAATTAACTACACTAAGTGAATTTATCATTTAATTGAGTACCTAAACTAACACACTTGACATGGTGTTATGTGAAAGTGAGTTCACATGAAAACTCCAACTTCAAAACTTGCACTCTTGTGAAAATGTTAAAAAATATATACATAGAACAATAGAGGTTATGTGAACTCATCATAAGGTAATAATTTTGAATAATCTTGAAGGCCTCCTCTTCAAAAAACTAGACATGTTTCATGTAGAGTGGTTCACCTTATTGGACACATGAAAACCTTTTTTAAAACTATGTTTAACATTTTTTTGTGCATAGTCTAATGGCATTATCAATATTGTGGGGGTTGGTGTTTTTTCTTGAAAATTTGCAAAGTTTTTAGAAGAAAAAAATAATTCTGACCTATACAAATAATAATAATTTGGGGGGGGAATGACCCAAATTCACCATATTTCCAACAAAATGAATTCAACCCGACATAAAAGGTGTGGAAGGTGTTAATTACCTCTTACAAATGTTGCTATTGTTAATGTGATGCAATAAGGACTTTGTGGGTGTCAATGCCTCAAGTGGCATTTGCATGGATTTAAATCTCCATGTTTAGTTACTAAAACAAATTTTGGGGGTATTAACAAAACATATTTCCTTTTGGATTGTGTGTATTACCAAGCCTCACTAGATTTGAACCAATGTGGCATTCCTTCCTTCTTAAGAAAACTTATGCATCACAAACTTCCCATCCCATTATTTTATAATGAAAATCATGCAAATTTTTTTTTCATGAGTTCGTACATTTTATACATAGATTTTATACACTTAAAACACGAATGATGAACATATAAATAAGATGAAATAGTTGGTGTACCCATGAGATTTTAAATCACTCAAAACAAATTAAAATTGAGAAAAATATGAGGTTGAAACTAGAGAAGGGTCTACAATTTATTCATATAAAAAATTGAAGCAAACTATCTCTCATCCTCTTCTCGTGTTTTCTGCGGTGTTCTTTTACTTTTGACATTCAAAGAACATTTGTAACCCTATAGTTTATGCATCCAATGATAATTTGGCTAATGAATTAGGAAAATATCAAAAAAAATGTTCGGTGGTAGGTACATGTTTGGTGATGGGTGGTTCTATCCTATTACAAGATTCTAATTAATTTGACTTAAATACTGCATTGATATCAATTAAACCTTCCAAAACCATGCAGCCCACTCAACACTAACACCCACAAAGTACATAGGGGGTGTTTAACATTGGAGCACATTCCATTGGGGTTCTATTATAGGTTTTAGTAGGTAACACTCCAAAATGTAGAAGACACTTTTTCTTTCAACTTGATATGTAGTTTGTCCATGATCAAATTTAGCTAAATCTTCTTATAGATGATCACCACTTCTATTAACACACAAAATTGAAAAGGAAAAAACCTAGTGATGAATGGGGATCCCCTATACATTGCTTTCAACAACACGTGAACTCCCCCCAAGCAAGCCAAGTTGTTGAAGAAACACTAGAATGCATCTCATTATGAAAGTGTGCGGTGAATTTGAAAGGTCCAGACTCAAAAGGTGTGTTTCCATGCTTCGTCACCCTTGAGGATTTTGCTAGCACGGGCTTCAACTCATGAGTTTGAATAAATTGTCAACAGCATGCTTCCATTGTGTGTCCTTTTGCATTAACCTCCACAAACTGTGTTATGCCACTTACATGGATTCGTAGGAAGGAAATTTGTGGCAAATTGAGTAAAAGAGTTTTGAGAGAATTTTATTGGCCTTGCCTACTTACCAAGGCAAGAGGGATATTGTGTTTAGATTTCATTATAGACTATAGTAGCTTAAGGGATGTTTATAGGCCCCTACTAGGTAATAATAATAATAATAATAGGTCTATTTTTATATGAGGATTTTTGAAAGATGATATTTTGGCTTGTGTTGAAACTTGAGATTAGTTATTATAGAGTTATAGTAATATCTTGAAGGATTTTGGTTTCTTTTAGAGGATTTTTTGAAGATTATATTTTTGCATGGTGAAATAAATATTTGAGTTTCCATAATTCTTCTTTTTGTCTTACGAAACTTTTTAATGTAAATGGCAAGGCCACACTGGGACACATTCCTTGTTAGTAGTAGGATCAATGATTATGGCCGAACATTGGCCTCATTAAGCTTCACTTTTGGATATGAAAACCCTAAACCCTTCATTAAACCCAGCTCAACAAGGTTCTCTTTGAGATGCACCCAACAACTGCAACATAACATTCCTAAAGGTCAACAAGGTGTGGACGTGCAAGTCCCCCCTTTCCCCCAAAGACAAGGACAAACATTGTGTAGGTTATATAACAAGAGGTAAAGTACTCCCCAAGATCAATTGGCATGCAACCCACCCAAACACTCAACCAACCCTTTTTGCTTTTTGTGCTTAAAGAGGATGTGCGAAAGTTCATGGTGGTGGCACATGTGCAGAAGGACGAAGAATGGCAGTAGTTTATCATCTCACTCCTTACTAGAACTGCACTTTCAGAAGAGAGTGTCTTGCTGATAGGGCAGCACTACACTGGATGATAACAGTGCAGTGCAGCATGCCATTGAATGAGAGCTCCCTAGTTATATCAAGTATCTTGAGAGCATGCCATTGAATGAGAGCTCCCTAGTTATATCAAGTATCTTGAGATCTTGGTGCCCTCTCAAAGGGTTTCATACCTCTCTGATTTCTTCTTGCACATGCTTGGTGTCTCTGGTATAACTGAATGAACTTCATGGGGCTCACACTCTTTTTTGTGTCTCAAAAACCCATAAACTCCAATGCTTCCATACAATGGATTGAATATCTCCAAGTTCACATTGAGAGGGAAAATTGAAATATAATTGATTTTTGAAATAATGTTGTACTTAGTAGTTAGTTGTCTCACACAAGCAAACTAGGATTATCTCAGTCCATGGATGAACTTATTTTCATTGAATTTTGAGAAAATTCATCCAGCCTATTATGCACATTTGTATCGCCATATAAGTTACCATAAATGGAGTGACGTCAGCATTAGTAGTAGTGCCAGTGCCGTAATCTGCATGCGTTTTTTCCGTGACGGAAACTGTAGTGGGGGACGTCCGTCCAATTTAGCCGCCTTTATTTTCCAAGCTGGCAAAATCTGCATGGAGCCACGCGCCGTTAAGGCTTAGTTTCACTTGACGGACGACTGTTTCACACTTTTATCGCCGGGATTTCCATTGGCACGTGGCACAGTGCTATCTCCGCCCAGCTATGCCAGGTGGAATTTGACCCATGTGTTTCGAGATCTGTAGCACCAATGAGAACGCTCCCTGCCGTATCCAGTTCATAGCTCTGGTCGGCCTGTTTTTTGATCCTTGCTTTTTATTTTTATTTCTGGCCAGGGCCCGCAGGGTTTCTTTTAAGGCTATTGTGATGTAGCCAAAATGGCGATCGTCCAGAAAGTAATTTAGCCAAATTTAGCTGGCTACATATCAGATATTTAGATTATAGTATCCTTTTATATTCTTGGCTACCTTCTGGAAGTTATCATATGACTCTGGCGAATTTGGACATTTTTTCCATTGAAAAATCCTTTGTATAGGTCGAAATCATATTTTTCAAGACGAAATTAGGTGAAAATTCGCCAGTAAAATAAACACTCAGGGTGGGTTTTGGGGGGGGGGGGGGGGGGGGCGGATTTTTTTTCCCCAACACCCATTGGCCTAAATTCCAGCTAGAATATGGGGATTTTTAATAATGGCCTGTTATATTTCAAAAATATTTTTGAATTTTGGGAAGCTTGTAGAACAATTTTTTAAATTTATTCCGGCGAAATTCCCCCAAATTTCGAAAGGAAAACAAATTCAAATCACCAAGTTTTTTAAAAATAAGTTTCAATGAATAGCCAAGAATATATGGATTCTTTTGGGGGGGTGGGGAGGTGGGGGGTACTTTCAAATCTAGTACATAGCCAAATCTGGCTAAATCATGTTATGGATGATTGCCATTTCAATTACATCACCAAATTGGAAAAACAAAAAAAACCCATGTTGGAGAAGAAGGATCTTAAATTAATTTGTAAAAGAAAAATTAATGCCCATTTTACATAAACCCTAAACCCTAAAACTAATATATTTGAAAAAAAAAGTTGTTGAAACGGTAAAAACAAAACCACCCTATCCATGTCAAAAATCAACTGCTTGTAGTAGGTTGGTTGTGTTTTTCCATATCAAAAACTAGATGTTTACAATAAGTCGGTTGTGGAGATGGGAGGTGTGTTCTGAAGGGGTGGAAGTCGAAAATTAATTAGGCCTATGGCCATCACTTGACTTAAGATGGATAATGTTTGCAACCTTTGTAATGTGATTGAAATTTTTTGTTGAAGAAAAGTAACTAAAACATAAAAAGGAAGGTCGTTTGGTCCTTGCAAGCTCGAAATGACATTGGCACAATTGTTTCAAAACATATCCGTTTACTTATGTAAACATCCAAATACCTCCATTACTAAGGGGAAGAATTGATTGACGTATGTTAATCACAATAGCTTCATTCTTTGGCTTGAATCGCATTAAAAGCAACAAATCCTTGGGTGGCACAAGATCAGGGAAGTAAATCTGCTCATGCTAGGTTGGCAATGACAACATCGACTAGAGTGCAAATGCCATCTTTGGTGAGCACAATGTCAATTCGTCAACGAGAGGAGTTGAATGTGTTTGAAAGAAACACATGTACTTGTTTTCACCCCACGTGGAAATCAACATCCCATACAATGGTAGTAAAGGTGTCGCAAATTGCATCATGGATTATTGTGTGCTTGTTGCCATGAGCACAACATAAGAAGTGGATACCCATAGAGTTGATGGGATGTGTGCACACACATTGAAGGATACTTGCAATTAAGGGATGGGGCAATCCAAATTGTATTCAAAGCGTTATGGAAAAGACTAGGGAAGCTAATCAAAAGCTTGGGAAGACTTGTCGAATTATAAGCCAAGCACCTACCTTGGGGCTATAACATGATAAAATTTGAGCATGATGAGCTTCATATATCTCATCAAATAACATGTTGGAAAAGGTATGATGGTGTAAACATTTTGGGATGGAATCTTAAAGTTGAACTATTTGTTGTTCAATGAGTTGTTCAAACAAAAGAAAACATGTGTGAGCTGGAAGTGGTTTGAGATCACGTGCTACTTTATAGTGTTGTTGGAAAAGGAAAGTGTTATTGTTGATTCATGCTAAGGTTTCAAGAAGGAAAGAATGTTGATCAACCATAAACCTAGTGGTTATGATTGAGGCTACAAGGGCCCAGTTCCTTAAATAGGTTGTTGGGGCAATGGTGGCCATTGGTATGAAGTCAATGCCCCTGAAAGTTATTGAGATAGAGGTTTATTCATGGATTAGAGGTCTTTTTGGGTTGTCAAAGGATCTTGAACCCAAAGGGCACCCAAACACTTCAAGGAGGGAAGAGTCACAAGAAGTGAGGGATTCTCTAAAGGTGGAAGAGGGACATGTACATCATAAACAATATGATGGTCATTGCACAAAACAATGAATTAGAATTCTAAAGGCTACTTCTTGAACATCGTTCATTATAAGGAAAAGATCCACATGTCAAACATCTTCTAACATGGCATGTTTGATGAAGGATGATGTGAATGACGAAATGTCTAATGGAACTCCCAAAACTTTTATTCCTTTTGATGGGGTGGTAAACTAGGATGGGGTGTTGAAGTTAGGTAGTAGGCCAAAAGGTGACCATGTTATACATTTATGAAGTTGGATAGAAAGACCTATTGCGTAAAGTTTCTTTTAAAATGTTCATATGTAGATGATATAATAGAAGGGGGACATATGATGTGAATGTTGTCTGTAATGGATTGAAATAGACAAGAAAGGAAATGATTAGCTGTAGAATGCAAAGCCCTAAAATAGACTAATCCAAATAGTTCCCTTCCCAAGGGATCACCTTGACGAATTCCCATGGTAGAAGGGATGACTATGACATTGTTTTCACAATTATGATGGCTATAAAATAAGGGTAATTCAAATGCATAGAATTCATGAACAAAATGGATGAGTTGCATGATGTCTCCACCTACTACATGAAGTTCTTAAGAAATGACCCCTTTTAACATCGAATTGAAAACATTTGCCACGTCTAATTGAGAAATAACCCAATTGAAGGAAATGTTTAAGGTGCATTTGATGTTGTGGACTATTATTTCACAATTACCTTAAGTTGCGACTTTGAATTGGTATGTAGAAAAATGTATTACAAAGGTGTTACGGAATTAAAGACGTAAGGCGTGACTTGTGACTTGTGACTCAATACAATGTTTCCCCCACTACAATGGGATGAACCTTATTTAAAAGTTTGGTCATGGTTAAAAAACAGACTGCACCAAATACATGTGTAGTTCAAGGTTGAATGTGACCCTTAACAATATGATAACAAAGTTGAAATAACTAAAGGAATCCACTTGCTACATTTTTTGAATGAAAACAATTCGAAGGTGTTTAAAAACCATCCCAAAATGACCACTTGCTAATAGATGGGGCATGCATTCGAATGTTAGTTTAAAAGAATTAGAAGAAAGTTCAAGGTTTTGGTCTAGTTCATAATCTTTGAAGAAAAGTGGGAAGTAACCATTTGATTCAAGGTGTTGTGTGGTGAAAGTTGGGATGGTGTTAGAGGATGTGGGTGCATGGGAAAATGGTGCCAAGGCACAGTTTACTCTAAAATATTCCCCTACACGTCCAAAAACTAAACTGTAAAAAAGGTGTTTATGAGCTGGGGGATCATGTTGAAGAAGAGGCACTGAATTCAAACTTGCCACCAAAGCTTGGGTTCATAAATAAAACTCCTCCTATAAGTTTTCTTAATTGCATGCTAAAAAACACTTGAATCAAATGCATGTTTCTCTATGCTTCATTGCCCTACCTTAAAGGGGCAAAACGAGACACCATTAGGGTAACAAGATGAACAAATGTTAAACTATCACATCATAGGGGGCTTGCATTAACTTATCCAATGGAAAATAAAATGTCACTTGTATGTCACGTCATAGAGTGGCAAGATGTGGTTATATAATCGAAGACAACGAAAGCTTGAATGAAAGGACCTAAAGACATCCAAAAACAAAACCCAAGCTTAGGATGATGTAAACGGGGTGGGAACAAAGGAAGATATTGAGTCAAGATGATCATGGGGGTTTGGATTACATGAATTGGGTGATTGATAGAAATGTTGAGTGCAAAATAAACTTCAACTAAAAAATTGGAACCAACAGGTGGAGGTTGTAAATGTTTTGAAGGATGAGGGTAGGTTGGGGGGTTTGATCATGTGCAACTAGTGGGGCTAGTAAAGTGGAAGGGCGAAAAGGTCCTACATGTGCATGATCAAAGGGGCTTGGGAAAGTGTAGGGTTAAAGCCCCATATTCACATGAAAGGCTGGAGGTTGGGAAGGAAAACTAATGGATGGTGTGTGGTTTGTTAAAATGGGAGGGGGAACTAGTGGTAGGTGTGTGGTTTGCATGGGAGATGGGGTGGAAATTAGGTTTATGGTGGCAAATGATGAAGCAAATGGGCAATGGGAATGATGAGGTTTGATGGGACATGATGAACTAGGGGACATGGGACGTTTGGTGCCCATGAAGAAGGAGGCCTAATAGGAACACATGCCCCACCTTTTATAAAACTACCTATTACTATAGGAAAATTTTAAATCTAACCACAAAAAATTAAATGGATCAAAAGAAAAAAGATAGGAAATTATGTAAAGGTCCCTGGCTAAGGCATTATACCAAAGCCAAACCTTAATTTCACTAGAGGTTTGAGTGGCATGACCATTACTATATTGGGTTTAACATGACTTCAACATCTTAATGTTGAAACATTATAGGTTTCACTTTTTGTTCCTAATCCTACAAGACCTAAGATAAGTAACATTGCATAAAAGTTTTAAAAACAAAAAGTATGGTGGAAAATATACCCTCATTGCAAAGATCCCAATCCATTGGAGTAATTATGTACAACATTGACCAAAAAAAGATGCCAATTGTTTTTTTTTTTGGGGGACAAACTCTTCAATCGAGAAGATTATACTCAAGTTCTAAACCCACACACCTAAAAAGCCACTCTACTTTTTCATGTTCCACGAGAATTTAAACCTTCAAGAAAAAAACTTACAAAAGTTTTTAAATTCTTTTTAACAAGTTGATGCCCATAGGTTCAAGTCTAGCGGTCAATTTCATTGAAATCTTCAGGGTTCCACTAGAACACAAGTTCAAAATGAAATAAAATCCCTAACTAAAACCAAAACATTAGGTGAAGGTTGAAAAAAAAAAAACTAACCTTAATTGAAATTCTCTACACCAATTTCTTCTTTTTCGTTTGTTGCTACATGTGGTTCCAATCCTTACATTCCTCCTCGTTTGCCAAGCCATTATTCCCTAACTCTTCCTTTACCTCCTCTCAACTATCAATTTTCTCTAATTACTTATTTTTCATTGCCCTCCAACCCCTTTTTCCTTTACTTTCCCCTTTTTTATTTACTACTAGTTTTGCTTTCATCATGGATTCATTGCAACAAATCTCAAGATTGATTTATTTTTCCTAAGCACCTCCACTCTTGCTACATTTCCCCCCCCTTTTTCCTAAGCCTCCACTTAGAAATAGAAAACATAACATGCACATGGGGGCACCCACCCCAGCCACCATGCAATAATGTTTTTTTTCTTTGGTGAAATTTCACTATTTTTCAGCAAAAAAATTGAGATTTAAAAAAATATATATTGTAGATTTGACTATATATATATATTTTTTAATTTCACCAAATTTCCAATATGAAACAAATGAAAAAAAAACCACTATATTGCACAATCAAACACAACTCGATCAGTCAAGTTAATCAACTTAAGTAACTAATAGGTATGGTCCACATTAGTGTGAAGATCATGTAAGCCTTTGAGAGGCTTGAGGCATTGCATTATATGTAATCTTTTCATGCTCCATTGAATTTGCACCAAATACCTAAGTCATTAAACCCACCCCCACACCGCTTTTGCCTTTGGGCATTTGTAGAATCTACTATGCATACATATCTATGGGGTTCTAGGTCATACACCAAACATGTTGTGTTTACATTCTTGTAGGCCTAATTTTCCATGCATTCATAGCCATGGATTTGTGAAAGAGGGTCAAAAGGAAGTCAAAATATTTTTTAGCACACTTTTTCTTCGATACATCATTAAACTTGAATTTGGAATATGGGGTCAAAAGGTTAGGCCATTTATCAGGGTTTTTTTTCAAAATAAACCTTCTTTAAAATTGAATAGGCTACGCTACACCTTTCCTTAGTAATGTAATTGATTAGCAATGTGTCATCTACCCATACCCATTGCCTTAGGTTAAAAGGAAGGTCTTTTTAAGTAGCCATGAAAGAGGTGAAAGGGTGTTTATCTTCGATATGTGAACTCCACAAGTCTTTAATTATTTGTAAACCCACTTCATGGAGTTGTTCAACTCTAGGTATGGAAATTCCACAAACATGTCCACGAAATCTTGTCAACCACTAAAGTTTCACATTACATATATCGTCAAACAACATAGGGGGTTTAGGTTGAATTGATTTATACATAAATTTCCATGCCTTGAAAATCTTATTCCAAACTCTTGATTTTAACGAGGAAATGTGTTCATGAATTAAAGTCAACTGATTGTTAAACATCTATTGCTTGTGCTTAGAAGAATTAGGTTTGCTCATGCAACGTCTAAGCATAATCTTAATGTTGGTCATCCCAAGTTCAAATGCTAGCAAAACCAATTTGGTCATAATGCATTTAGAGCTTCTTTTAGGTTGATTAGATTCAACCTCCCTATCTCACGCTTTGGACAACAATGTGCCCAACTAACCCTTACTCTCATGGTGTGATCTTGCCCATATCATAAATAATTCCATACCATTGCCTTACACTTCGAAAAGGCCATTATCAATTGTGCCCAATTTGTAATAAAAAACCAAAAATTGAAACCAAATACAAAGTTAACATTGACATTTCTACTTGCAAGTGGGAGCAAATGTAATTCCAATAACTCGATTTTTTTTCATTTTTCCAATGAGGAATGAATCCACATCCCAAACCTCAAGGTTTAACCCAAGGTTTGTTCACAATAGCTTTGATATATTGGATT
The DNA here is from genome assembly GCA_963921925.1 of Sphagnum tenellum. Classification (NCBI taxonomy): domain Eukaryota; kingdom Viridiplantae; phylum Streptophyta; class Sphagnopsida; order Sphagnales; family Sphagnaceae; genus Sphagnum; species Sphagnum tenellum. Next base: position 11,755,146 of record OY998150.1, read on the forward strand.
TTTTGGATTTGTTTTTGTTCCTTAATGGGTATTCATCAAGTTCTCACTAAGTTCTGAATATGTTCCTCAAGTTCTTAATGTGCTCTCCAACATGTTCTCAATAGCACCTCAATTTATTTAATATCATTTGCCCGATGATATATTCTTGAAAGATACATAACCAACCCAAAAGAAAAAGACCACAATATATTTATTTTGGGACTATCCAAAGCTTGATTTTTTAATTTATTATTATTATTATTATTATCATTTGTGATGGGCCAATCAATGATGCCCATCACCCCCAAAAAAATTGAACTTTGGGGGCGCCACAACTAATTAATGTAAGTCACACTATATACATGTTATATATACATTTCAAAATGCTTGCAATCTTTTATTCACTTTTCCCTTGATATCCAATGGGCATCCAAATATTTCATAATATTTATACCAATAAAACCTTGGTCTTGGGGCTTTGACCTACACATTACCGTTGTTATGACATTGGGATCAACTTTCCATATACTTTACCCAATGGTTGGTTTTGTCATTAAATAATTTTTAAAATAGTGAATTTTCATGAAAATTTGAAGCCGAAAACCATCATAATTTTTAAGAGGCTTTTTTTGAAGATTAATATATTTTTGCATGGTGAAATATTTGAGTTTCCATGATTCTTCTTTTGCCTTAAGATACTTTTTAATGTGCATGGCACGGCCACAGTGTGACACGCCCCTTGTCTTTATTTGTGTACCTGGAGAGTGCCTTGCTTGGTGTAAAAAGTGAATGAGATTTACAAAAACACATAATTGCTCACCTCCATTATGTTTTCGTAAAGCTCAAAGTCATTTATTTTTCTTGTGGGTACATGCCACCTACATTGAGGTTTCTTTTATGTACAAAAAAAAACCTTGCATGTTTTCTATGCCATGTAAAACCATTGAGAGTGAGCTTTATGGGAATTGGGTTTGTGCAAGGCCCATATTCTAATAAACCCCTCTCCCTTCGGCTTGGGAAGACACGAATACCTTTCATTGAGCATTGTGTGATGCAAAAAGTGGTCGATAAGCGCTCAAAACATGGGTTTTTGTTATAGGGTTTGATTGTTTTGACCAACATATCCAAAGCCACAAATACCTTTCATTGAGCATTGTGCGATGTAAAAAGTGGTTGATAGTTCTCAAAACATGGTTTTTTGTTATAGGGTTTGATTGTTTTGACCGACATATCCATAGCCACAAATACCTTTCAATGAGCATTGTGCGATGCAAAATGTGATTGATAGTGCTCAAATCACGGTTTTTTGTTATAGGGCTTGGTTGTTTTGACCAACATATCCAAAGCCACAAATACCTTTCATTGAGCATTGTGCAATGCAAAAAGTGGTTGATAGTGCTCAAAACATGGTTTGTTGTTATAGGGTTTGGTAGTTTTGACCTTCATATGTTAAATTTTTACAAAAATGATCTTGTTTTAGAGCTTGAAAGTGTGTTTCTTAGTTGGTAATACTTATTTCTTTGATGGGAAAGGTGTTAGGTTCAAAATTTGCCTGGTGTAAACAATAATAAAAACATGTAAAAAGCACAAATAAATAAGTAATGTTCTTCTTGCAGATTTTCAACGTGGAACCCACAGAAGGTGCAAAATAGTGGCCAGCCAATTTTAGAAAATAGAATTTCCATGCAGTGCGTTGTGGAGTGAAGTGGCATCCCTTTTGTTTAAAAAAAATTTCTAGTGGGTGGGGTGAGGAGGGGGCTATGGGGGATTTTTATTTTTTTTTCAAGTTGTGTTCGGTGTAGAGAGTGGACTGCACACTGTTCATTTTCCACTTGGCCAGTGGGCAGTCAAGTTTTTATCTGTTTGGGATGAGGTTCAAAGCAAAGAGTTCGCAAGTTCCTGACATGTTTCCCAAAGAGTGCCCAGCTCACTTTTGTCCCAATATGCTTTGGCAAATGTTGTCTTCCTTTCACCGTATAGCTCGGCCTAGAGAGAGCAATTTGGGGGGGGGGGGGGGAAGAAGTCTCCATAGCTTCAATTGTTTTGGAGTGATGACCCAATCGAATTTGCTCATTGCAACAAAAATAAAATAAAATGAAATGAAATTTTTATAACTTGAGAGGCACCTTACCCAATTGATGCAAAGCATAATAGGTATGGTATTTTCATGAAAAGCACCATCTCATTAGGAAAATGAGCCTAGGTATGGTGTTTTCATGAAAAGCAAGAGCTCATTAGGAAAATGAGCCTAGGTATGGTATTTTCATGAAAAGCAAGAGCTCATTAGGAAAATGAGCCTAGGTATGGTATTTTCATGAAAAGCAAGAGCTCATAAGGAAAATGACTTCATGAAGGGCATCATTTTATTTCGATAATCATGAAAATGCATAACACATTGAAATGTGACATGGATCATTTCATGAAAGAATGTGTTTTTTTTAAAAAAAATTTTACAATAGACGATTGAAAGGTCATTTTATCTTTGTCTTTGCATTCAATTTTTTTCAATAATGTGTTAGTATAGCATTTCAAATATGCTTTAGCCTCTACTATAAAGAGGAAAAGATAGGGTTGAGAAAAGATGCTTGTTTTAGACCTCTTATTATTATTAGATTTCACGATTTGCATGTTGATGATATTAGAGGGGCATGAGCCTGAAGGTGTTCCCAAACCTCAACCCTATGGATGAAATAACTTTGGGAACACCCTCAAGCTCATGCCCTCGGCACTCGGGTGCCCCTCCCTTGCGAGAACAACACACTCATATTGGAACCTCCCCTACAACAAAAGCTACACATATGTATCCCTTTTCTCTCTTTTTTTCATTTGGATAGAAAAGAGTGTTTGGGGGGGGGGGGGGAGTACCTAACTACGCAACTAACCGACTGTCTCTTTTCTTTTTTAATGCAGAAGACGACAATTATCAGATTTGGGGGGAGAGGGGGGTTCTCTTGTTTCCCCTCCGCCTTTCGATTGCATCCGCTTCCAACGGCCCAGATCACTCGCCCTGTCCTAAGTACCCACCACTCTGACTCAATTCCCCCTGGAATGGGTCATCTTCTCAACCGTCCGACTTGCCACCACCCGCTTTCAATCCAACGGTTGTCACGATTCCGGTTTTTTGAAAGGTAGGTACGGTTCTATTGTGCAGTGCCGCAGAAAATTGGCCGGGTCGGGTCGGGTCGGGTCGTGGACGTAGTATTCCATTCCATTCGTCGGCCTGTGTTTCCCGGCCCGGTGCCCGGGCAGCCCAGAAGAAGATTATAAAATGGGCAGCAGTGACCCCTACGTTCTCGTTTTGGAGTTGTTCTTTCTTCTCTGTTCTCTCTCGCGCTCTTGTCCGCCTTCTCTCTCTCTCTCTCTCTCTCTCTCTCTCCCCTTCTCTTCTTGTTCTCTGCAGTTTGCATGCTTTTTCCTTGCCTTCTTCTTCCTCTTCTGCTTCCTTTAGCCTGCTTTCACTAGCAACGCAAATTTGCGCTTCTACCCATATAAAGCATTCAACCAGATTCTTCACCGATTGCTTTCGGATTTCCCATTTTGCTTCTGTTTTGGTTAGGTTTTTTTTTTTGGCGTTCTTGTGACGGGGAGGAGAGTTTGGAATTCCTCATATCCTTCGCGCGGGTTCGGACACAATTGTTACACTTGGCTGACTGCGCAATTGCTTGTCCTGAATCCAAGTTTCGCTGGCGCTCAGGGAGTTTTCCCACTCTGCTGCCGCAGCGTCTGGTATGTCCCCTTGTGGTTTTGGCAAAGAAAAAACTCTGCAAAACTCGGACCTCGCTGGTGGTTGCGCTGGTGGTGGGATGGATTTCTTTCCTTCCATCGCTTCTTCTAATACTAATCCCAACATTTTTTCTTTTTTTCTTTTTTCTCTCTTTCAGAAAACAGATTGGCCAAGATGCATGCCTCAAATCTTCTCAAAGCAGTCCTGAAGCCTCGGAGTCTCTCCTCCACAACTTCTTCAGGTAAGGGGCAGTCCCTTGCGACGACGACGACGACTCCTCCTCATCAGAACGACGTCGTTTCCACCAAAGGGAAGCGTAATATCTCATCCCCGGATTTCCCAAATCCCTCTGCCAGTGTTATTGCGAAGAAATCCTCGCACCACCCATCGTCACCGCCGGCGGTGAAGATGGTCTGTCTGTGCTCCCCAACTAATCACCCTGGCTCTTTTCGTTGCCGCCTGCACCGTGCAGAGAAGGCGTTAAGATCATCCCCTTCATCCGCTTCTTCTTCAAAGGCCGCCTCCTCCAGTGCTGCTGCTGCCCCTCCTCCTACCGCAGCAGCTTTGTACCCATCTTCTTCCATGACTACTAGGGCTGCCGGCATGCGCAATCTGGAAGCAACCCCGTCTCATCATCACTTGGCTAAGAGTCCGCCAGGAAGAACTAGCAGGTTGAACCGCATGGTTGCAAACACACAGCAGCAGCAGTCGGAGGAGGATACTGGAAGCAACAACAACCACCATAGCAGCAGTTCTTCTGTTCTGCGGCCACCGTCAGCTTCTTGCATTTCTATAGCTGACAGTAGTAGTAGTTCTGGAGAGATTTACTCAGAATACTGCCAGAGCACATCAAAGAAAGCCATGGACATCTTCGACCGCAACAGGACAAGGATGTACTTGTGATCCTCTCTTCCTCTCTTCCTCCCTCCCTGCCTGCTGCTGGTTCTGTTGATGATGGGTACCTTTTCTAAAGCCACCACCATGAAGCCAGAGTGATCTGTAAATAATTTCCATAGGCAAGACCTTGTTTCCATCCATCTGGGGGGGGGAACAACATTTATTATCTGTCAAGGGGTTGCCTCCTATTATGATGTGCAACAACATGTGTATAGAGCACAAAACAGTTTTGGTAGTTTTTTGGATTCTGGAGTGTCTTTGTAAATCTTATGACAATCTAAGAAGCTTAAGCATAGGTTAAGACTTAAGACCCAATCGATGAACTTGCAAGAGCAGTAGTAGTTGTGGAGGATGGGATCAATGAGCTACTAAGGAGGAAACAAGCAGGGGGGACTGTAAAGATCATTACTTAATGTATGTATGTCATCAACGAAATGTCTTTTTGAGTTTGGAAATCAGATTTTGGAATTCAGTTAATTGCATGGCCTGAGAAGATGGGAAATACTCACCATGCTTGGACTAATAATTGTTGGGAACCATTTCTCTCTCTCTCTCTCTCTCTCTCTCTCAGTGGCATTTGTCTGCAGATGTCCTCCAGGAGCTTGCTCTCTGGTTGTGCTAGTTTCTCAATCAGCTTGCAGTATTTAATGAATGGCCTTTTTGTCATTACTACTTTTGTCTATGCTGCTCTTTACCTTTGTTCTACTCTCTGCAGTCAATCTTGCTGTCTTGATGCTTTGTAGTTTTGTGAGTTGTTTAAACTTTCTAATTGTTTATGCTCTTTTGTAGGCAATAACACTTTTGATGTTTTCACTAAGTTGTGCTTTCCTGGGAACTGGTTGAATTGGCAAAAGTTGTGTTGCAGGATATTATGCTTGATGGTTTCCTCAGGGATAATGGGGATGGATAATTATTCAAATGTAATACTACTCTCACACAACTTCTGTCCTTTATATTGTTAATCAACTTAATCTGATTCAACCTTTCAACTTCTCTACTCTGCGATGTGCTAAAGGGAGTGTCTAATTCTACCCAGGCCTTTCCTAACCTTATGACGATCTCACTCGGTAAGGTCTCCTGATGATCTCACTGGGTATGAAGATTTGGATCAGAAACTTTGCTGACAATTGGAGTTGCTGCACATCTGATGGTGATGAGATGCTCAAGTGTTCAACCTTGTTTTTGGGGAGTTGTACTCTCTTTGAGACGTTGCACTATCTGGCAAAAAAACACTTGTGAAAATTGATGTGCTTGACAAAATTTGGAAGATGCATCACAATGCTTATCACATTACAGCATGTGTGCTGCACCAAGTTGCAGTGGGGACCTTTTGCGTCTGAAAGCCTTTTTCCTTTCATAATTGGAAAATGAAAACTGCAATGACCACTTTCTGGTACCATGAAAACTGCAGAGACCATTTCTGGTACTGAGACCATTCCATTGACAGTTGCAAATTGCAATGCCAAATCTTTGAAACCTTGTGGAACTCTGCTAGCCTGTCAATTTGGGCTTTTCATGTTTGCAGTTGCAAAACTTCACATCTGATTGCAGGTCCCTATCTTCACAGGTATACCACAGAAAATGAGGAGCTCTTGTCTATGTTGTGTCATTGTGAACTTTCAGTTCCCATTGTCTTTACAATGTAGAAGTTGCCATTCTCAGGGAAGACATGATAATCAATGGGTAGTAAGTAAACAACACAAGAACACCCTAAAATGTTGACCGTGTTTCGTGTCTACAAGTGTTTTATCTCCTGTTCCATTCTTTTTTTGGGGTTGTTGCTTTTAACAAAGACCTTGCACAAAACACTTTCACCAGAGTAAGTGTGTAGTTCCAACCTCTCTCATCAAGAATGTCCTTTCCAATAGCTCCAAAGAGAGAACAAAACCCCAACTGTGGAGCGTCTCTTTTGGAGTTAATTGTAAAGAACATTCATTCTCTGCATCACAAAAGGCAAACTCTGCAGCATTTTCATAACAAACCCAGCAGTGGGGTGTGAAATATACACTCAATTTTTTGATAGAAATGGGAGCTTGAGTTTTGATTTTGCTTTCATTTTTGTGGAAAAAAAATTCATATGAAAAAACTATTACTTTTCACTTTGTTTGGAGTTTGCTTTCTTTTGCAAATAATCAACACTTTAAAATGATTAAAAAAAAAAATTCTCGAACTGAAAGAGGGGCCCAAAAACAGGATTATTATTTTAAGAATAATTCTAATGTGTGTAAATTTTTTGAAAATGTGGAGGAGTGACAAGCAAATCTCGAAAGAAAGGAAGACTCATCCCAATGTGAAAATTCCTAGGCCATTCAACAAATTAGGTTTCAGGATATTACTACTACATGAGATGAAAAGCATTGCTACTCACTTGAAAGTTTTGAGACCCACTAATTGATGGATCCCAGAATGTGGGTATAATTAATTGGCTATTACCAGTTGGAGCTTCACCAATACACCTATGAATTTTTTAATGAAAACCTCACTCAAATCCATGTGACAATGCCCAATTGGAGCACAATCCAAATGCTCCATAAAAACTTGATGCAACCCAATAAAAATCTTCATGAAAAATGTTAACATTTGTATCACCCAGCCCTTTTTTTCTTTTTTCTTTTTTCCTTTTTTTTCTAAACCCCTTTTTTACTTATTATTAGGCATAAAATATTGGACCCTTTTTTCTTTGTTTTTGGGTGTATTTGGGATGCTGATTTTCTAAGCATCTTTATCTCCACCTACTCACTAAGGTTTCAAATAGAGGTTAAAAGGGGTGCAGAAAGGGATTAGGTTGTGAAATTAGAGGAGATGGCATTCCTTGATAAACATCCCTTGATTAACTCACACAAAATAAACAAGCAGGTGTGTCACAACGTAGCCTTGCCATTTACATTTTAAAAGTATCTTAAGGCAAAAGAAGAATTATGGAAACTCAAATATTACACCATGCAAAAATATAATCTTCAAAAAATCCTCTAAAAGAAACCCAAATCCTTCAAGATATGATAACTCTCTATAACTAATCTCAAGTTTCAACACAAGCCAAAATATCATCTTTCAAAAATCCTCAAATAAAAATAGACCTATTATTATTTAAATAGGGGCCTATAAAAATCCCTTAAGCTACTATACTCTATAATGAATCTAAACACAATATCCTTGCCTTGGTAGGCAAGGCCAACAAAGAGAACATAACCGGCCTGAAGACCACTAGCCTGAAGCAAATGTCAATTACATCATTAAAACAACCTTGATGTTAATTCCATGACCAAAAGTGAATCAGCACCCATCAATGCACCATGCAAGATGGATACTCCATCATCAGGAAGCAATTTTTCCTTCTATTCCTATGCCATATGTTATCACTCTGGTTACCTATTTACGAACCATCCACATGCATCTACCTACCCCGTAGAAATGATGTCTCTTTGTAGCACAAGAACATGGGAAAAAATAATGCCCTTTTAAATCAAAGTTCTCACACTATTTGAACCAAAGATATGTCCATTCTTGCTTGAGGATGGGTTGAACACCATCCTTGGTGGCAACATAAGCTTGGCTCATTAATGTGTTTGAAATTAAACATATAAACATATTTTTCTTTTGTGCAATTTCATAACATTTATGGATTTGTCCTATCAAAAAAAATTGCACTATGTGTTTACTTTTTTACACTTGGATTTGAATGTTTGATGTATGGTAATCAAACTGAAGTTGCATCCATATTGAGCTATACCTCAATACATCAACAACTTTCATTCAACCTTATAAATATGTTAGAATTTGTTTGCTATCAATCCAAGTTGTTTGGTTTCACATTTTCAAAATTTTCATTTATGGGCATTTAAATGTCAATTTTAACAAATGTGTTTCAAATACCCATTTAGGATTATTGAGAATCTAATAGCAAAAAACCAAATTTATGTTAAAACCAACACATCACTAGTTGCATAAAATTAGTGAGAATCAAGTTGGGTTATGTGCCTTTAGGTGAGGCCTTACAAAGGTGCACCTTAAGTTTCTTTGTGGTGTGTTGGGCTTCAATGGCTTTTTATTGCAAAACCTTTGATGACAAAAACTTGATGCAAAAATTTGGACATTGATGTTTGCCAAAGTCTCTTATTAATTTTGGTTGTTTGCTTATGTAGTTCATAGGTCAACAATTTATTGTTGTTTAGGATTTTTAAAATGGTTAAAAAAGTTATCCAAGTTGCTTGACTAGCTTTTCTTAATTTGGGTTTTGCTTATGTAATTCATAGGCCAACAATTTATTGTTGTTTAGGATTAAAAAGATGGTTTTTAAAGCTATCCAAGTTGATTGACTGGTTTTTCTTAATTTGGGTTTTCCTTATGTAATTCATAGGTCAACAATTTATTTTTGTTTAGTATTTTAAAAATGGATTATAGAGTTATCCAAGTTGATTGACCAGCTTTCTTGATTAATGAACATGTGTACATTTTAATTAGAAGTCCAAGGCTCAAAATACATGTTTATTTTTTGATTGGTCAACTTGATTAAAATGACTTATTTGACTATCTATCAAATTGGACCCCAAAAAAATGATCAAAATGATCAATCAATTTTAATCAAATGAAACATCTATTCAAGTTGAACATTAAAAATTGACATCACTTGTTAGAATGTTCAATGGTTTTCTAACCAAATGAAACACCATGTATTAGCTAATAGGCTAAGCTAATTATTAGTTAAGTTAGGTAGGTAGTCTAGGCTTATTTACCTACCTACCTTCCTACACATACATGCCTACTACCTCCTACAACTCAACCACCTACTTCCTACTTACCATCCTACAGTCTACATGTATTTATTTCTTCTACTTAGTTAACACTTTACAACCTATTTACTTATCTATCTCTAACCTATCTATTAATATTATTTAATCTTCTTACTTACCTACATAAGTAGTGTACAACATGATTTGATGTGAAATAAAATCCATTCAAAAAATGTTTACTTTTTAAAGTTGTGGTCCATTAATCAAAGACTTGGTTATCATTATGAAGGTCAAAGGTTCAATTCCTAATTTTTTTTTAATGGATAAAATCCATAGTTTTAAGAAGATATGGGAGTTAACATGTTTGAAAGGGGTGGGGACAAATGGGTGCAATCAAAAAAAAAATGAATAGATAGTTTGAAAACTTCAAACAAATTGGGCCAAAATTAATCTAAGGATTGGACCCAAATTAATTGATAATATAATTTCAATTATATATTTATTATATTAAAAAGATAGTACTTACACCTTATTTACATATTACTTATACCAACTTAAATCCTTATCTATTACCAACATTGAATTTGAATTTTCAATCAAATTGAAAGAAAATTGCAATAAAGTTAGAAAAGAAAGTCACAATAAAGTTGCATCAAAGTTGTAAACATATCCAACATTTCATCCATCCATTTGTCAATATTTCATCCATATGCAAAATGGTCCACCAAATAGTCAAATGGGTGAACCTTAACCTTAACTTGGGGGTCCCACCTAGAATCGTTAATAACCAAAGTTTGTTGAACTAGTAATGGATTACATTAAATGTAAAAGGATGTTGAACCTATTGTGGCTTAACCTACCCTTTAAACTAGAATTCCCATGACATAATTTAAGTATGTTGCACATTTATAGCTAAAGATAAGCATTTGTAAAAACATTTCACATTGCCCACAACACTTGGGCACATTGTGAGAAAAATGGCTTATTGGTCATCAATCTTATTTCATCACAACATTAAACAATGGAACATCCTAGTCCATTAAGCCATTGTTTTAACAAGACCATATTAAACTACAACAATCACATTCCTTAGGCTCATTGTAGCGATAAAAACACGTGGGAAGATGCATGGCCTTTCACCTAAGGTTTCACATTGAATAATAAGCACAAATCACTAGAAGGTCAACTTGAAAGTGTGTGTTCACCCCCAAGTCATAGCCAAATGGTGCACACTTTAACCCCCTACCTCCTAAAATCAAATGTTAATTCAACCAACATATTGATAAGCAACAAGTGTAACCCAACATACACAAATGGAGATGCACAAATCATGTGACACAAATTTACACTTTTGTGATCCTCACATAAGAATCATGACATGAATTCAAATCCACTACATTCATTAGTGGCATGACATTCCATTACTTGCACATGATGAGAATGGATGTTTACCACACAAGAAGTTATAATTGAAAAACTTGACAAAATCAATTCCATGCACACCACCTTTCCATGCATGTGAACAAACCTCCAAATTTTTTTGGTCTTTAAATGGCATGAAATCTCCCACACCAATAATGTTCTTATGTAAGAATTCATTAGCATAAACCATTCGTGATTCTCCTTCCATATGGATGAAATGTGAATTTCCAAATAATTAATGGAAATTATTCCAAAATGGAAAATTAGCCTTTGGCCTCCAAATTATTTTGTCTCCAAAACTTTTGCACACTTGCACATGTGTAGTCCTTCTTTTTGGAAATGTAATGGTGCAAAAATCATTCCAAACCAACACCATATGTGACTATATTGAATTTCCCAAAAAAATGTTTTCACATCAAATAATCACATCTCACATCACTCATATTGTGTCTCACATTGCAAATTTTTTTTCAATTTTTTTTCTCATGTCACATATTTAACCTTAGATTTCAATGTGAAGTGACATGTTCAATTGTATGCATTAACTTGTCCAAAAGAATTGACGATTTTTTATTGTCTAATCAATAAATCATTATTTGCTTATAGGTGGGATGAACTTGACCTCTTGGTTCAAAAAAATTAAATGAATTGAATAATAAAAAAGAGGTTCAAATTGGACCCATTGACATTTTTATCCCGAACTTAATCTGAAACACCTAAACACCCAAAATGAACCAAACTTCTAAGGTTTGGAGAAGATCTAAAATTCTTCAATGCACAATGATTATGACAATGGAACTCAACTCTTCCCACCATTGCTTCTTCCTAGTGAACCCCTTCTTTTGCTCCTTTCGTTGTTGTCGTTGTTTCCTATTATTCTTGCACACATGAAAAAAGAGAAAGGGAAAGACAAAGAGGAGAAAAAGAGAGGGAAGGAGATAAATAAAAACAAAAGAAGGGGGGCTCCTTGTGACAAGACCATGGGCCTTAAATTTTTTTTTGGAACCTTGTTTTTTTATTTCTTCTTGCAACCTCCAAGCTCCATAACCAAAGGCTACTCCATTAACTTCCTTTCCACATTCCAAGGTAACCAAGCCCCATTGGGGTTCTAATCCCCATGAATGATACAACTATTAACCACAAAATAAACACCCATGTCACATAACACCAATAAATAAAGCTTGTATTCACAACAACTTTTGCAACAAAATCTCAGGCACAATTATAAACACCAAAATCCCAATGCTAAACCAACTAACCTAATTGTAGCATTTGTACCATGTAGGGCATTTTCATGTTATGTTTTATATGTGTGTTGACATTGATAGTTGTAGACATTGAATAGGAACACATGATACCATACACGTACTAATTTAGTCAACAAGTTGTCAACTTAATTTGAAGGTATAGTCACTGATTTGAATTTTTTGAAGTTGATGTAGTTATGTAATGAAAATATGATTGAAAACATGTAATTGAGAATTTTCTAGTGAAAAATGGGCCTTCTTCTCCTAGTGCATGTGATAATTTCAAACATATATTAATGAAAACACCTAAAGAATTAGCACATTGTTCTCCCAAGACAAAATGCTAGTAGGCTTTTATTTTTTAAAGAAACTTGAACATTTAAGACTCCAAGAAAGAAGGAAGAACCTAAGGACAAAAAAGCTTTTGTCTTGAGACAATTAGATTTGGCTAAGGTTTAAAATGCTAAGGACCAAGTTTGAAATACAAGTAGCAAACATAAAGACTAATTTCTATCAATCATGAAAATGTACACAACCTTGTGTTATGACCTTGTTTTCAAAGTCAAACCTTATACAAAGATGTAGAAGCAAATGCCAAAACTTAAGGGAATTTTGTTCACTTTCTTTCTGGAAGAAGAATAAAATTCAAACTACATAGATACTTAAAACAAAGGGGTAATAAAGAATTCACTGTTATTAATGATTGTTTAGGTATTGAAAACACACCTAAAGGTAAAACTAAGATTGTGGATAATGTTTCTTGTTTTTTGTGACAACTTATAAATGAGAAGAATGGATAAAAGAAGAAAATTACACATTGATGAATGTTGCAAGTAGCTTGAAACATAATACAAAAAGAACAACACTATGTTTCTTGGGAATCCAAATGGCTAGTTATTCACATATTTCAAAATGATGATTACAACTACAAGAAATATTTTCCTCCATACAAAGTGAACAACGAACTTCATAAGCAAGTTGCCAACATGAAGCATGATTGGCCATATGTGGTATTGAGCGTAGAATAATTAATTTTCTTATCATTGTCTTTTCATCTTTGTACAAAAAAAAGGTGTAATGTTGAAAAACATGTGGCAAATTTGATGTAAGAGTTTTCATTTCTACAAAAAAAATTATTATGGGATGTGCAACAACTATTGATTTGAACAATATCACTTATTTGCTTGAAGACATCAACACACTTTATCTATTTCAATTATTTATGGTTTATTTTAATGTGTTACATGATTCAATTCATGTTTGAGGTTTTGTTCAACTTTCATATCAAGTTACACTCAGTTACGCATAATTTATTAAACATTACAATGTTTTGTCCCACTTGATTGTTGAAGTGTAGAAATAATTGAATTTAATTATTTTAGCAAAAGTTTTGAAAAATTCAAATATATTTCAAGGGTTACCTAATCAAATTGAACATATTTTTCTCCCACATCTCAATTAAATATTCAAATGTTATCTAAGTGTTCAATATTTAAAATTTTGAAACTTTTACTAAACTCATTGATTTTGTTTTTCTTATATTTATCCATGCATATGGGACATACAAAATGAAATGAAGAATAGAAGGAGAAGAAAACAAAAAATGATTTCATGTATGTATCGTAAAATTTGGATCTTTACTTTGTGCAAATGACTGAGAGTTGGGTCACAATATTAGTCTTTACAAAAATATCTCAAGAAGTTCTTCAAAATTAAGAGGTTGTTTATTGAATTTGATTAATTATCTGAGCATATATAATCCTATAAATATTCAAGGTGTCTTTGCCCCATGAAATACATGACCTCCAACAAGAATAGAAATGTACTTTGCCAACAGAAAAATGACTTAGATGTGAAAAAATTGACCATTGCCTTCAAACAACTAACCTTGGGAACAAATCAAATAGTTTAATGTACATTTTCAATTATTTCTTATGGTAACAAAAAAAATGTTACAAGACTTGAAGATGAATATTCCATAGTCCTTAAGAGCATGCCCAACTATTCTTTGGAATGAACATGTCAAAGTTGTGTGATGAGGGTTTAAGGATCCAAGCTTGGATCTTTGTGCATTCTAGTGATGGGCTAGTGGGGGCAAAAACAGTCATAGTCTTGCTAGAAATTTGTCAAGACTTTGCAAAAGTTCTCAAATGCACAAGGCTTCAGATTTTGGTTTGTACATTGTGCAAAGATTTTGATTGAAGTTGGGAACACGATAGTGATGCATCTAATTGAAAACACGAGTTGGCACAAAACACAGAAGGGGAATAACTTATATGTGGAAAAGGAATGGTAACTTTGTGAAACTTTATAATGGTTTTTCATGATCTAGTTGTAAACAATGGCCAATGATCACCTACAATCTAGGAGCACATCCAAGTGCAATATAAACAGAAGGATGGAGGTTATCAATTTAAATGGAGTTTTAAAGTGAAGCAATGAATCTTTAAATGGGAGTTGAACACTTCACTTAGTTTTTCTATGAAAGTATTGAATACCATTTCCTTGCAATCATTGTTTTCAAGTTCCTTGGCATTTTAGTCATTGAAATGTTTTCCAAACTTCCATCTTCAAATAAACAAAAGTTCAAATGTTGTGTGTTGTGTATAATGACACCTACTATAAAAGTTCAAATGTTTGTGTGCTTTTTATGTTCATGTAGAATTGTTGTGTTGTTATGTGTTTGCATATGATCTGAAGTGTTTTTTGTGAATATACTATGAAGAGAAGATTGGTGACTCTTCCCAATTATGGGATGTGGTGTGAATATAATGAATCCATGTTTGCTTATGTTTTGTCTATGAACCATTTTGGTTCCAAATTACAATAATTAATTTTTTTTCTTAGTTTGTGCAATTTGACATGACCATGAAATTGATTTAAGAGCTTTTCTTCATTGCATCATGGAATTCCCAAACGTTTTTTTTCACATTGGGAGTTAAGGCATGTGTCTTAAGTTTGCATTTTGTTGTAAAACCAATAATTAGTAAGGGTACTTACTATGAATAACACTTGACAACTTTAAGTATGTGATTAGGAGGTGCTGATAGGAGCTACACCCTTCTTTGTAACATGTACATTAGGGCACAATGTTTATTACAATGACATTCTAATGGGAGGCCTCCAAGATGTGTTTCAAAAAAATCTTTATAGGGTAGGTTTAGAATGGACCATTGACCATGTTCTTAAATATTTCCACCATACATAAACAACTTCCTTTTTATTTCTATGTGTGTTTTGAGGGATCTCCCCCAACAAAAGAACCTTAGGGCATTATGGAAAAGGAGCTCCCCCATTTTTATATGTTCCCACATTCCCATGAAAATATTTCTTTTTTACTTCAAGGTTTTTTTTCTTTGTAAAATTTTACAATGTGGAACTTGTCTCACAATATTGTTCAAAAAAATCTTTACAAACTTGAATAAAAATTCACACTACTTAGAAAATCAAAGGTTCTAAAGGAGCTCATATGCTAACTATGTAAAATCAAACCAACCTTTTAAAGATTGAAAAAAATATGATTTGGAGGGTTGTAAAATGTTCTAAACTCAACTATAAGTTTTTTCACAAGTTAATTACAAAACTATTATCTAGCGTTGGAAATTTAGTTGGATCCATTATGTTACAAATTGTAATTTGGTAGTTTGTCATCACTATGAGAAAATCATGTCCGTTGCAACTAGTCTATCTAGTTCTAATCTAGTTCTATCAAACACTTTTTAGTTGCAATGGATGAGTTGTAATGGATACAATTTCCTCATAGTGTCTGTTTTCGAAAAATCCATAATTTTTTTCATCTACACCAAAAGTAGAAGGAAGATTCATTGATAAATCTCCAAGAACACAAGGGTTCATTGTTGTTAATTGAGAAACAATTGCATGCATGTTGGAAATTGCTATGGTTATGCTTGAAACTTGAAACGTTATTGGATTTGTAACAATAATGTTTGTTACTATTGAAACTTGAGGCATTATTGGATTTGTAACAATGTTTGCATTTTTTGTTGAGTCACATGCAATAATATGTTTACAATTCTCCTTTTCATTAGCATTTGCTAGCAGAAGAGTCAATGGCATTCCATTGAACTATTCATTAGAAATGATTTGTTGGCATGTTCGATCATAAAGAACTATAATAATTTGATTATAACTACACACACCATGATAACTAAGTCATTAAAACTTGCAAGGAATAATTGAACTTGAAAAAAAATAACTAATAAGCGACGAGCAAAAAACTTACTCATTTGAGGCTTTGGTAGGTCAATGACCCATGAGTTCTATGTCGTGTTCGATGGAACCAAACTTTCTTCCATCTTTATAATTGCAACACCTTGTCCTATCTTATTTGTAAACACTTTCCCATTTAAGCTAGGAACATCCCATGTCATCATATCATTATACTTTGCCAACGAGTTTTAACTTTTTACCAATAGGTTGTTTGGTATATTAGACCTTATCATTAAACTTACATTTTTGAAGTTTGTTAAAGAATAAAGGGTGAGGAGGCTTCTCTTCTAGTGTCCATTTAGGATGATGAGAAACAATCTTGAAATAATAGTCAATCATGTCCTCAATATGACAATCAATTAGTTTACGATGTTTTCTAAACACACAATGGTTGATGTTGATTTTCTTATCTTTGGAAGTTTGTTGTTAAAAACTAAAAAACCAACATTAGGCCCATTTTAATAGTGAAACCACAAAAAAAAAGTGGAAACACTAGAAATGATTACAAATCAACACAAATAAATTCAAAATTAAAATTATCAAAGAACCTTTTCGAAGGCATTAGTGACCATAGAGAAGTTTTCAACATTGACATTATAAAGTTCATTGCAAGCTATAATAAAGAAATTACATGTGCAATAATAAGCAAAATGCATGTTACAACCACCAAAAGAATCATTTTGACACATTAGTTGTATTAGTGTGAGAATCTTTTCACTATATATATATTTAGTATCTCTTCCAAATTCACCATCAACAACAGCTTTCATGACTTCATCACCGATAATCTTCATTAATATGTATTGTAATTTAGTCAAAATGTTAAAACTTAACAATAGGAGATCTTTCACTTGCAATACTCACTACCTCTTCCCTGGCCTTAATTAACCTCCCAAGTATTTTTACCATAGATTGTAGGTTGCATTCAATAACAAATTGTTAAAATCCACAATAAAAACCATTGATTAAAATCAATAAATACCTTCAAATAATGGAGATTTTTACTTATAATATTTTTTTTGTCAGATGGAACATGATATTTTTCAAAAGTTTTAAAAATTTAAGCACATTGATATCATTAGTAGAAATTGGCCAAAATGTAAACATTCTATTTGTGACTATATGCAACTATTAATCATTTACAGTTACCTTTGAATATTTTTTGGAACTATTTTTTGTGTTGGTCATATTTGTGACTACATTACAATTAACTTGTGACTATTTTGCTTTTCATCCTTCTAGGTGAGTAACATGTAATTTGTTTTTCATCCAAAAAAAGAACTTATGTCTCATTAATTGCAAATGTGACCAATTTAGTTATAATACTATGAATATATAAAGGTGTATTTTGTGTATTCGAATGGATATAGATGGGTATATTAGGGTTACAAATGTACTATTTTGAATGTATATAAATGACCATATAATGTATATTGAAAGATTATTATTAACATTAAATGGCCTTGATATTATGGTTATATTAAATGTATATTTTGAATATATTAAAGTTTTATGTAAGATATGTACTAAATATACATGGACCATATTACAAGTTTATCCAAACTTTCTTATTATACTTCCTAATATGATTACAAATGACATTTATTATTATCGTATAATATATTTATATTAATTTCCTTGTAATGGAAAAAAGAAATGATATTATTTTATTACATAATGATGATGATGATACTAGTATGATAGAAAAAATATAATATAATTACTAGAATTAAAACCATTATGCCTATTGAAATTATGATAATAATAATTAGATGTTGATATTTATAATTTTACAAGAGTTATAGAATTGACATAATAATAAAAATATGAATAAATTATAATTAACCTAAGTAAATTAATATTTCCAATAATAACAATTTTATAATATTTTAGTCTAAAATAATAATATTTAGGTTTAATAATAATAATAATAGTAGTAGCTAACCTAACTTAGTTACAAATATTAATAATATTACAATTATAAGTAATTAATTATTAGTTATTATTACACTATAATAACTAGTGTGAATTCATTTGAATTTTCAATGGTGAAAGTCAATTAAAAATCAATATCTCCCACATTTTGAGTGAAAAAATCTTTCAATATTCAAGAAATTTTACACTACAAGTTCAAATGCGATGAAACCAAGCTAATGCACCTGTCCTCCTTGAGAGCTTTCCAAAGAGACCAAGAACATGATTTGAAGCATCTTGGTTCAGTGGATTTCATTGATGCAAAACAAAACAAAACAAACAAACAACCTTGTTGCATAGATAGATTACTGAAATAATTAAAAAATATTTTAAAATGTTGTTATTTAAAAAATTAAACTATTAATTATTCACATTTTATAATCAATTACTGAAACATATGGCAAAGAAGTCTAGTAAATTCTTATATAAATGCAGAAATTATTTTCAAAGGACAAATATACTCATTAGAAATTATTTTTCATTAAAAATATATAATAATACTATGATAGGTCATAAATAACTATAACAAGTGAAATAATAATATGAATCATAAAAATAAAATAGCTAGCTTTGGGCACTAACTAGCTACAATAATAATTCAATTAAATATTATTATTATTGTTAAATATTTATTTTCACATTTATTCTTAGCTTTAAAAATATATAATGGGAATAATTATAATAAAGTAGTGAACCTAGGCTACCTACTGGTTACATTATTAGAGTTTTAAAATTAGTTATTAATTAAAAAATTTAATAGTTAATAATTATCAATTAATCAATGTTTCATTTAGTAATTCATTTGTTTATGAGCTATTAACAAATAAGTTATTAATTAAAGTCGCTGATAGATCATTATAGTTAATATTTAATTAAATATTTAATACTATTTATTTAGTTAATAAATTTACTAATAATAATAATGACAAATAATGCAAATAATTTGTTGATTATATAATTATGTAGTTAGAAATTATTGATGACTAGTTAATTTATTAATTTATAGTTAATTTTAAGTAATTAATAAATATTTTATTTGTTAATTAATTGGTAATCTTATTAGTTAATTAACCCTTTAATGAGTTAACTAGTCACTTACCTATGTAATTATATATTTACAAAAATTAAAATGATGTGGGATAAACTTTTTAATTGCAAGTAGTTTACAATTAAAAATGGTTAATCACAAACTATCTACAACTAAAAAAATTATTTGAAATTATTGAAAGTTGGGACATGTGGCAACACATCATTTGTTCCCATTGTACAGCCAAAAAATTGCATCTTAGTTGCAAGTAACAATACATATATGGTTAGTTAAAAAATGAAAGTGTATTTGATTAGCTATTTCTTTCATCCAAAATTCCTTATCATTTGCAATTAATGTCACATATGATTTGTTCAACATGACTATTAAGATTTTAATCATAAATGTCACTTGTAACTTCAAATTAAACGTAATGACTAAATGCAAAATGACATTTTTTTACTATTGTATTAGACACATCTTCTATAGTTTTATTCAAATCAAATTTTTGCATCTCATGATGGTTATCAAATGCATTGTGTGCTCAAAGTTTAACATGAACGTTTGCTTTATACAATCAACAAAAACACATGTTAATAATGTTCATGGATAAATGTTACGAAACCTAATTCCTTGAAGATGAAAAACTTGAAACTTTGGAAAGTTAGAAACATCATCATTGTCATTTGAATTGTTAGCATTAAAAATTACCAATAGTAGTAGGATCTTGAATCTCAAAAATAGGATCCTCAACTTCATTTCTAACAGAAACAACAAGATCACATGAAATTGAAGCAAAAACAACAAGATCAACTATAAATATGATGGGATCAAGAGGATCCGAAAAGAAACATCTTCATTAAAAGGTTGAGCAAAGTCCATTGATGCAAAATTAACACACACAACAACATAGTCCTCATGCCCAATCTAAGTGAAATCACTTGAAGAATAACATGTGTAGAAATAGAATGTGTTTGTGTCATATATTCAGCACACACTTTCAATTCCTCATTACTATAATCGTCAAACAAATTGCTAAAGGAAGGAAGCCCCAAGAGAAACCAATGTTGACATCACTTGTGAAAGATGCAAATTGAAAACATCATTATTTGCCACACATTTCCATGGTCATAACATTCACGTGTTCATTCAACCTCAAGCAAATTCTTTTAGGAGGATTAGACTTGTAGTACAAATTGAACTAACAAGATGGAACAAAGACAATTGCATGAAAATCCATCACCAAATACCAATTTGACCGATGTCAAGTAGAAATTAAAAGCAACATAAAAAACACAAAGATGGTGATAACAAACAAAATGTGCATGCACTCATAGTAGAAAACACGCTGAAATGTCGCAAGAAATCAAAGAAAGCTATTACAAAATGAGAAAGAAACGAGGATATAAAATGATAGTTGTTTACATAAAAGGAGATTCACATGCTCGTGTGTTCTCTTGAGGTTTGGGAACACCCAATGGGTTCACACCCTTCAATGCCCCTCCCAAGAACTGCTGGTAAAACCTCAAAAGAATGGTGGCTTTCATGAAAGAGACTTGATAAAAAGTAACCGGCGGTTATAAAGATGGTTATCTGATTTTTCAAGTCTTTGAGAACTATGTTATATATGTACATATAAACACTGGTTCTTTTGATTTTGGAGGATTATGGTTCCTAAGAACCGCCTTGATAACCTGGACTTGCCAAGGCTGCTTCCCAACCTCGATTTACACAAAAACTTATTTGGACTGAAAGAAAGTATGTATCCGTGGAATCCCATGCCCCCTGATCATATCCGGATGCAACCAGTCCCTGATAACCGTACCTGGCACAGTGTAAGTTCTGGTTTCTTCTCTCATGGAAATTAGGGTTAGGGTTTGTTTCGTCTCCTTTGCTGTTGTGCACAAGCAAAGTTGAGAAGCTGTGAATGTGCTTGTGTCTCTTTGTGTATGTCGTTGCCCTCTCTACTCCCGCGTATTCTCTTCTCTTCCGAGCTTTGGGTTTGCCAGTGACTAGTACACTGAAGCAGGAATAGGAGGGCGCAGTGACGAGAACTCTTATTGTGAAGTTCTTGTAGGAATTTCTGAGCTTTCTTGCTTCTGTTTTTTGTTTTTTTTGGGGGGTTAGAAAACCTGATTGCGCGCGTCTTCCTTGTGTCTTCCCTCTTTCTCTCTAATTTTCTCCGGGAGGAAATTCACATTTTTTGCTCCGAGAAGTTAAGTTTCCGTGTTGTAGTGTTTGGTGTTGGTACTCCTGGGAGGTCGATGGCTAGAAAACATGATTCGGAGGAGGAGGAGGATGAGGAGGAGGAGGAGAAGGAAAGAGCCAGGAATCGGCACAGGTCTAGTAGTAAGAAACATCGCAGTAGTCATCAGTCGGAAAAGAAACGGAGGCATAAGCGAAGAGATCGAGAGAGCAGCCCAGAGGATTCGGAAAGCGATGTATCGCGGGAGGCGAGTAGAAGTCCAAGCCCTCCTAGAGTTTCAGAGGAAGATCTTCGAGAGTATCAAGCAAGGAAAGCGCAAAGGAAAGCTCTGAAAGTTGCCAAGAGACTGAAGACATCGACTGTCTCTGGCTACTCGAACGATAGCAACCCTTTCGGAGACTCCAACCTGACAGAGAGGTTCGTGTGGAGGAAGAAAATCGAGCGCGACCTCACACAAGGTCTGGAGCCTGCGGAACTTTCTTTGAAAGCCGAGAGAAGAAGGCAGAAGGAACGGATGGCAGAGATTGAGAAAGTCAAGAAACGGAGGGAAGAACGAGCTATCGAAAAGGCGCAACACGAAGAAGAGATGGCTATGCTTGCTCGAGAGAGAGCCAGAGCTGAGTTCCAGGATTGGGAGAAGAAGGAAGAGGAGTTCCATTTTGAACAAAGCAAAGTGCGGTCAGAGATTCGCCTTCGTGATGGCAGAGCCAAGCCGATTGACGTTCTGTCTAAGA
Organism: Sphagnum tenellum; assembly: GCA_963921925.1. NCBI lineage: Eukaryota > Viridiplantae > Streptophyta > Sphagnopsida > Sphagnales > Sphagnaceae > Sphagnum > Sphagnum tenellum. The sequence continues at coordinate 11,777,316 of OY998150.1, forward strand.
ATCTGAATCTGTCTCATGACTTTGATATAGAGATCAGTGAGCCTTACAAGATATACAAGGGTTTGACTGTGAAGGAGATGGAGGAGCTCCGTGTTGACATCAAAATGCACTTGGAGCTTGACCGGGCAACACCCACACACATTGAATTCTGGGAAGCTATGATGGTTGTATGTGATTGGGAGATAGCAGAAGCTCGAAAGCGAGATGCTCTTGACAGGGCACGAGTGCGCGGAGAGGAACCTCCTAATGAATTGCTTGCTGATGACATAGGGTTGCATGGTGTGGATGATGAAGTACAAGCTATGCTGCAGGGGCAGAGTGTAGCGGAGCTGGAGAGTTTGCAAGAGCAAATGGAGGCAAAGATGCGTAGTGGCACGGCTCAGGTTGTGGAATACTGGGAAGCAGTACTGAAGCGTCTGCACATATACAAAGCGAAAGCGCGTCTGAGGGAGATCCATGCTGATTTGCTGCGCCAGCACCTGCAATATCAAAGGGACTCTGATGAAGATGAAGACCGAATCTTGAAAGAGGAGGTTCATACCCCTGAGCATGATGTTGAGAAGGCTTCTGGTGACTGGGAAGAAGAGAATGGATTTATCCCTGAGCCTGTTGAGGAAAGGCTGAAAGAAGCAGCAGAGGAAGAAGATGCAGGATCATTTTCTCCAGAGCCAGTGCAGGAAGTTGAAGGAGCTGAAGTGTTGGACCCTGAAGCTGACAGAGCTGACTTGGAGCGAAGGCGGGCTGAGGTTTTGGAGGAGCAGCAGCGTAGGCTGCAGGAGGCAGCTGCAAGGCCGCATCCAGTAGATGATGATGGCTTGGAACTTAGTGGACCAGAGTCGCTGGTGCTCAAGGCTATGGGGGGTATGGAAGAAGGAGATGCTATTCTTGGTGCAGGTGCAGAGGTGAATGTTGAATCACAAGTTTATTGGTGGCATGATAAGTACAGGCCAAGGAAGCCTAAATACTTCAATAGAGTCCACACAGGATATGAGTGGAACAAGTACAATCAGACTCATTATGACCATGACAATCCACCTCCAAAGATTGTGCAAGGCTACAAATTCAATATCTTCTACCCAGATCTTGTGGATAAGGCAAAGGCACCAACATATGCCATTGAGCGAGATGGTAGTAATGGAGAAACATGCTTGATCTGCTTCCATGCTGGTCCTCCTTATGAAGACATTGCCTTCCGCATAGTGAACAAGGAATGGGAATACTCGCACAAGAAAGGGTTTAAGTGCACATTTGAGAGAGGCATCTTGCATGTGTATTTCAATTTCAAGCGCCATAGGTATCGTCGGTAGGGTTACCATGGTTTGGCAAGTAAGCAATACTGCAGATCTATGGGGAGGCTTCAAGTGGTCATATGATTGTGAGGAGATCAGAATGCCATCCGATGAATTGGTATCTGCTGTTGGAAGATCCAAAACATCAGTATGTGAACGCTTTCCTCTAAGTGTAGCTGTTGTGAATCTCTGGATCCAACCAATTTGATGCCATATTGCAGGAATTATGGAACAATTGTGATACTTTTTCTGTAAGATTTCAAAACATTTCAAAGCTTTTGGAGATGCCATGCATGCTCTTGCTCAATATATTTCTTTGTGTTTCTTGTCTGAAGGATTTGAGAGAAGTTTTTCTTTGAGCAATCCAAATGGAGAGAGATGCCTGTCTCTTTTGACTTAACAGGGCTCATATTTTTATATCATCTAGTGTGTTGGATCCTTTTTGTATCTGTGCACTTGGGACAAAATTTTGCCTCTTGGGATTGTTTTATTTGCAATGTACGCAGCAAAATTCTTGAAAGATGTCCTTCACCAAAATGTTAAGTACTTTGTTGCTTGTTCGCAATTTGTAACCCCCTTGCATTGCGGTAGGTTTTTAGGCCCATTTTGGGGCTCTCATTATGTGTAGGGTAAGGCACCTATGCAAGTGGCTCATTCACAGGTTCAAGCCCTGTGAGTGAGGTTAGTAGCCTGAGGTTATGACTGCACTCATTGTCATGTTACCTTTAATTGTTGTTGTGGAGATTTCTCTGCAACTTCATCGATCTTTTTTCTAGTGGCTTTAGCGGATGTTCTGCATCCAAGTAGTCACCAGTGGTGTGCTTAAAGGATATGTTCAGGGTGCAGGAGGCCCCAACGACTACCCTATATATAGGCCTCTATGTCTTTTAGGCATAGATGCTTGCATATACAGGGACATGCTAAAATGAAATAAAAGCTCTTTCCTTCAGAAGCTTGTTGCAGCTTGAATGAGGATACTGTTGACTTTTTTGATTAGCAATGTCTCTTGAGTGCTAGCCAACATCACGTCTGAGTCTTCCCATTGCTTCCGGAAAGGTAACAGAAACTCAGGACGCAGATTGTGTATAATAGTTTGCCCAAGTTTTTGGGAAGATTATTATATGCTTATCTACACCCACTGTTGGGAGCTGATGAACTCAGTGGGTAGTCATGGCAGCTCGTCACTGCCGTTCGTGATGAAGGTGATGGTCTGTCACTTTGTGAGCGACTCTCATGAGGTTATGACTGCACTCATTGTCATGTTACCTTTAATTGTTGTTGTGGAGATTTCTCTGCAACTTCATCGATCTTAGTAGCCTGAGTGACTGGAGGTGAGAACCTGTGAAGCCCTGTGTGAGGGGACCCTTAATGGTCATTAAGGTTCAGTTCTTCCCAGATGTTATATCCACTTTCTCTCACAATTTGACAACCAAGACAGCCAGATAATCCATCATTCCATTCTAGGTGAAGGTTGCATAAACATCAGAAGTCTTCTCAAGGACTGCTGTTGCAATATGTAAAACTTAAGCAAACTACATGGGAATCCTCCAACAGCAGAGGGACTACAGTAAGATTGAACCAAAATGAGAACATTTCACAACACAAAGCAGTTTGTAAATATCAATGGAGGGTTTGCTAGTCCCAGCCAAATGTCCTCCCAACTTCTTGTGAGCTTAATCAATGGCTAAGGCTCTTTCACATGTAATTGGTGCATTTTGATTTTCAGGTGAGAGATGTGGAGGCTGAAAAGATGGCATTGCAGGTTCAGAAAGCAAAACTTGAGGTTACCTCCGACAAACAGATTAGCTATAGAGTAAGTATACATGTTGCATGCTTACCAATGTGGCAGAATATGTGCAAACTTACCCAACATAATGGAAAATATACTCAGGTCCAATTATGTTGTCAATTTTGGCCAAAAGATGCACAATAGGAGGGCATAACATTGTGGTCATGAGTCATGGCCACATGGTGCTCTTTCAAAAAGATATACAGGCACATGTTCTATACTTTTGTGTGTACATCTTTGAAACTAGGCATATCATGCTGGAAGTCTGGGATGTTTTGAAACTCTTTTGCAATCAAAGCAGAAATGCAAATAGAACACTGGAAGCTGGTTACAAGAGATTGAAGTTCATTCTTGGGGAAATTCCTTTTTCTGGGTTCCAGCCTGATCTTCTTGTAACACTTAATTGGATGCCAACAAGAAGTGCCAACAACTGATATGCGAAAACTTGGTGTGCAGAACACAAAATTGAAGGAGAAAGAAAAAACCCTGAAAATCTCTGCATCGACCAAGAGTGAAGACTGAAGGGGATGAACAGAGTCGTTCGTTGGAAAGGGGTCCCGTCCCTCTGTTTCATCTGGCTCTCGTCTGGGAGAGAGACAGAAGAGAGTTCTTGAGAAGAGAGATGCACATAGAGACACGGCGGCGCGCGCGATCGCGATGGCGATGGCGGCAGTAGTGTGTTCCAAGTGCGTTAGCGCCTGCTTCTTTCGCGCATTTCGTCGGAGAACATCGTCGGAAATGGTGTCTCTCACTAGCTTGTGTGCAAGCTTCTTTCACACTGGAGTGGTGCGGACTGCGGCGTCGGTGGAGGGCGGTAGTGCGCAACCAGCAACAGCTCCAGGTGTGGCGTTGGTTCAGGGAGCGTCGCGCGGATTAGGACTGGAATTTGTAAGCATTTTTTGTTTTTCGGACTCTTCGCGTTTTTTTTTTCCTGCCTGAATTTGAGATCCGATCTGGTGCATGTTTTCTGGTGAATTTCGTCGTGAGATTGTGTGTTCTGTTGTCTTTTGTTTTTTTTTGGTTTTTGTAGTTGGAGCGTCTTTTTATGCGCGTAGTGTCTTTGCGTCCAAAGTTTCGGTTCTCTGCCGAAAGTATTGAGACTTTGCAGTGCGCTACATTGAAAATTGACGAGTGATCTGAACGACAAATCTGAGAGCCTGAATCGAAGGAAACACTGACAGACAAAAATTCCTTTGTCTGTTCTGCGTTGTCCCAGAATTTCATCTCGTTGCCTTAACTGCATTTGATCATGAATATTTTGAAACTTTTTTGCAAACCAGTTCGAGTTCTCCGTTATCTTTAATCAAGCCGCTTACGCCGAGCTACAGTCACGGGCATATGACAGTTATGTAGAAAGAAGTCTTTAAAAAAAGGAAAAAATTAAAGGACTAAGAAGAAAGCATTCATTCACGTGTCAAGAAGGTTGTTTGAAGAGGTCATGGAAGATGAAGAGAAGGATGTGAGCTTGACAGGTAAAGCAGCTGCTGGAGAGATCAGCAGAGGGGCGAGTCATTGCAACTTGTCGAGATCCTGCTGGAGCAAATTCTTTGTCACTGCTAAAAGAGCAACATGGAGAGCGTCTGACAGTGTTACCCTTGGATGTTACTAAGGAAAGCACCATTGAAGTGAGACATAAATTCTTTCGTTTCCTTCTTTTACCTCTCTGCAAGAAAATTTAATCTATAAGACCTTTATTGGCTTGAATACCATCTCCAATTGAACACTGTTGCTGGTAGATATAGTTGACTAGAAAAATCCCATTTTGCTGAAACAGAATTTAAACAGTTGTGTTTAGAGATCGTCCCAACTTTTTTTTTCCCTCTCTTAAGATGAAGGATTTTTCATTTTCTTCATCTAAGTTCCAGATTCTGAGTGTAGGCAGCAGCAAAGGCTGTATCTGAACAGCATGCAAGGCTCGACATGTTGATCAACACAGCTGGCATCCTTCATGTTGACCACCTCAATGTGCAACCTGGTGTGTGATGCTTGCTTGCTTGCTCTTGCAGACTTTTTGCACTCACTATCAAAGCAGCTGTGGTTCAAAAAATTTGGACATTGTATTTTCAGCATTTTACTAGCTTGAAGCTTATTTCCTATATGTTCTGGCCATTTAACAGGAGCCCAAAATTAACTTCCTTGCTAGCACTTCAGATAAAGCAAAATTCATGTAGGTGCCAGGAAATCCTACTGAGTTTCTCAGTGAAATGCAAGTAGATCATGCACATATAGCTGGTGAACACTGACACAGTTGTTTGTTGTGGTGGGATAAGCGGTGCAGAAACTTCACTGGGTAAATTAGATCCACATGCTATGATCCTCACATATCAGATCAATGCAATGGGCCCCCTTCTTGTGATTAAGGTACCCACAGCAAATAAGAAGATTAATTTTGGAATGTTTTATAGGTTTCAAATCCCTCCAGCTTGTTACTTTCATTGCACTAAATTTTACACTGTGGTGGTTAGCACATGGCAGCTTTATTGAAAGCAGGAGGTGGAAAGGGCACAGGTGCATCTGCAGCGATTGTTGCAAACTTGAGTGCACGGGTTGGCTCTATTGGTGACAACCAAGTTGGTGGCTGGTATTCCTACCGGGCCTCCAAGTCTGCTCTCAATCAGTGTAAGCTGCTGCTGCCCACTGTTTTACATTAGTATGTCACACTTGATTGTAGTCTGAAATTGCAAAGGAATAATGCTCAGTTCTCCTCTCTCAGTATACAGGGTAAGTCAAATTGCAGAATCTGATTTTCCTTGGATCAAACCTGGTTCCATAGCTGTGCTAACCACCATTGCATGCAAGATGGAATTTGTTACTTACAAAAAAAGTTATGCTGTGTTTATGAAGGTAGTAACAAAGACAGTCTCACTTGAATTTGCAAGAAGGAAAGATCCTGTTGTCTGCATATTACTCCATCCAGGAACAGTTGACACTGACCTGTCCAAGCCGTTTCAGCGCAATGTGCCCAAGGGCAAGCTCTTTACCTCTGAGTATTCTGTCCAAAAACTCCTGGGTATCATTGATGGTGTTGGCTTTAAGGAAAATGGAAAGTTTTTTGCTTGGGATGGGCAAGAGATACCTTGGTAAACAGGCATAAATCAAGTCAAATCACGTGGTAACACCTTCCTTGAGAGTTTGCAATTCCACTCATTCATGGGATTTCCTCAGACATGAATCTTGTTCTTGACCTTCCCTACATTCTTTTCTAGGAAAATTACATAGGCTCATGTGATTGCTTTAGATGCTCAGAAAATGTGAGTATGAGATGGGGAAATGCAAGGGCTCTGTCTACAACTCATCCACTGTCACAATCTGAGTTGTGGTTGTAGATATATTCATACAGTACTCCACTTGTTCTGATGCTATGCTTCAATCAAAGAAGTATTGAAGGCTTACCTGGTCTGAAACCAGGTACTTAAAAAATCCTGATTGTGGCACACAAAAGCAACACCATCTTCTCTCTGCCAAAATATTACATCATTGTGTTCTGGACCACTCCATTATTTTGGAAGTCGATTTTTCTGGAGTTCATCTATTGTACTCAGATTTGTTGTTCACCTGAACATGTCTCCATTTTTTGATGTTTGCGGTGTCATTTGCAGTGTATAATGCAATAGACAACAGTTTGAACATGTTGCTACAATGTTTCATCCATGCAGTGCAGTTGAATTCTAATGCAAGAAAACACCTCATCAGTGAGATGATGCTGGGTGTTTATCAACTTTTTGCGTGTACCTGATAGTTTCAATGATAGGTGTATCTGCCTTTGTTACTCTGGAGATATAAAAGCCATCTGTTTACTTATGCATTCTTATTTGAATTCAAAAAGTTGAACTGCTCTGCCTGCACTTCAGTTTGGGAGATTGTAATAGGATGAAGGCAACAGGTAGATCTGCTTTGGAGAAGTGGTTGCCAACCAGGCAAATCTGATGGGACTTTGAAGGGCTTTGCTACCTTTGCCATCTATATAAATACATGGTGACAATTGAAGAGTTTGCCCATCACCTCTGAAGAAACTCACATTTGTGAAGGTGTGTCAGAATCTCCTCTTAGCCTGAACGGGTGCTGGGACTTCTTCCCAATAATCTGCAATGCTCCAGAACATGACCATGATGACCCATCGATAAGCAATACCTTGAAACTAAGTATCAGGAAATTTTCCTTGGCTCCAATCATTCCAAAGTTCTGAAGTAGCCAATGTGCTGTTTCCAAGTGACTGTAAACAGCAAGAGGAAACATTTCGTCCTTCTTTTTGACTAGAAGCTGATTCAATGTGTATTCTTGTGCTGAATATTCAAGACTTGTTTTTCTGACTCATATGGACATAATCTGAGCAGAAGGTAAAATTCCTGAGCAGTCTCAACCCTGTGGTTGAGCCCAGGATCATGTTTTAGAAGTGAACGTTAAATGGACCAATAGGAATTTCCATCACTTGCCATATCCATACTTGACAATCAAGATTTACCATGCTATTTTTTGAGAGCAGGTGTCAGAGTTGTATATACCAGGTATCAGAGTGCCAATGAGACCCCTGGGTCTTTCAAGCTGTGCCCCATGGTGAACCAGGGAGGGTGCCACCTGCTTCACCCACTGCCTTACAGTGAACTTTGTGACAAAGGTTGATTTCATTTGCAACCAGACCAAGAACCAGATGAGCCAAAGTTGGATCAGACAAGTATCTCTGCTGGAAGTTGATAAAAGTTAAACCTGAATGTGGCACCAAGGTGACCCAATTGTGTTCACTGGCTTGACACCTTGTCAAGGCCAAGGATGTTTCAATGTGGGTGAGCTTCGCATATGATAACTCCAAAACTGAAAACATCATGTTTGTGAGTGAGTAGCTCATTGTGCAACAGTTCAGGCACTGTGCACTTGGGTGTACCAACTGGTGTAGGGTTGCAGACAGCAGAGTTGGTAAAAATCATTGACAAGCCAAAGTCACAAACCTTGCCTATAGTATTTGTCCAGCAAGCAATTGGCACTACTAAGAATGATCTTCATATCTTCATGCACTGTGCACTGTGCACACTTCATTCCCCTGTGCACTCAACCCAGCAAATATCAACTCCAGTTCAAATGCAGTAGCAACATGAAATTGTAGCAGGTCATTCATGGTAGGAAAAGTGGATATCTTTTGAGGATGGTTAATTCGTTTGGTTTACTTCAAATCTTCTGTAGATGGTTAATTGAAGTTAACTACGAATGTGAGAATGGGAATCACAAAGTTCCCCCCACATTGTGAACAGTCTGCTCTCCTGATTTTGAACCTCTTCAAAGAGTTCAGGTCTTGTTGTCACTGAAGAGATCATGGATGGGAAAATTGCAATAGCACAATAACTGCAAATATCATGGAGCACCTTTGAGCGCTGGTGCAAGCTATGTCCCTTTCCCTTCCCACTAAAGTGGACAAGGTGGTAGAGTGAACCAATATGCCTGTATGTACTCAGTGACCATGGACAAATGTGGTAGCATAGTGCAAGTGCCCAGAAACAATATTACTGCAGCCCACAGGTTTCACCCAATGCACTTTTAGAAAACAAAAGGGTGTTTCATCTGTTAAGCCCTCAAGACTTATCAAGTCAATGAAGTTTTTTGACTCACTCATAAGTAGTCACAATTTCCTAAGCATCTTGACATGACAACATGTATTTATTAACCTTTGCTATGGTCAGTTGCAGACTGTTTGAGAGGTTTTGTCTACATAGTGTAAAGTTGATCTAGGGTCAATGCTATAAGGCATCCATTTCTTAAGAAGAGCAATAATAGGTAGTTGAGGCTCCATTTCTTCAAGAAGGCTTGTATGCATATTTAATGCAATTAGTCGAACGACCTGTGTAAGAGTTGGTAAGCAGACCAACACTGGTAACCACCTCTTGTCCATTCAGAGCCCTTAGGTGGCCCTCTTAGTGTTAGCCAAAACCTATGCTCAATCATTGATTGAGGATAGGGACATTCAACAAGGTACAGTGCAGAGAAAGTTACAAGCTATTTATTGGAATAACTTTAAAACAAACGGTGGGAAAACACAAAAGATGCAATTGCCTTGACTACCAAGAAAATGAATATGAGTTGAATGCTTCAATCATAAAACTATGACTTGCAACAAACTAACACCAAACCAACGCTTCTATGTGCATCCAAAAACTTGGTGGATGAGAATGAAAAACTAATCAAAACACACCCTATATATACTCTTCCAAACTATGTCATAACCCTAACCTAGCTGCACCTTGGTTGTCACATTGAATCACTGTTGCCTTCTTCCCAAATTCATCATGAGTTTCACCATCCATATGGCCTCTTTGGTGGCTTGCATGTTCGCCATGTACTCAGCTGAATATTTAAGAAGGCCAATAACCATATTAATACACCGATATTAAAATATTGCTAAACAGCTTCATTTGCACCATACTCTCAAAAGATTCATTCCTACTTGAGTTGTCAATCAAATACTGCTGGAAACAAGACTATTTTATCTCATCATATAGACCCGTAATAAGAACCCCTTTTGCCATGGTTTTGATGATGAGAGAGAGGTGAGGGTGTAAAAGCTTCCGTTACACATTGAATTGATTTAGAAGTCTCCATAATCCCATCTTTCAATCACATGCCTTCCTTGTGATTTTATTCAACCCATCAATTCAAAAGGGTATCTTTTTGTTGAGGTGCACCTCATGATAGCAGATGTAGTAGGACATATGACATAGTGTGTGATGTTTTTGCATCCATTGCTTTGTGAAGTCCATTCCCACATGTTACAAATATTTACAAATGCTCCTTCGTCTACACTTCAACCTCTTGTCAGCATGTTGACATTGTCTTCTTTGAAAATTACATCTTTATTATTAGTGACATTCATCTTAATCTATATTCAATGGATGCAATGTTGGCTTTCCTATAATGGCCACATCTAGTTGTCATTAGCTTCTAAATCTTAGTAGAATTTTGGATACAAACCTTGGAATTGCACCTGTCAAATATGGTAGGCTATCTTCACAATTTGACACTTCCAAAGACGAGACATAAGTTCCATACCTCAAGCTTCGTTTTTTTGTGATAGACCACAAACTAGACGAAATAGATGGACAAACCTTGAAGTAAAGGGCAAAATCAATGTGTGAAAGTAAACTTGCATGGTGGAGTAAATTGCAATAGTAGATAATTGACCAACATGGGTCTTTCTATAACATGGCTCTTATAGTATGGATTGGTTGCAACAACAAATTCCAAGATCATTTCATGGGCAAGTCATGGTTTGTTGTAGGAGGAAGGAAACCCCTTGAATACGTTTCTATAGAAAAAGTATGATTAATTGAATGTTTGCATCTTTGCACCATTTGTGCTTCCCAAAACATGCATTTGAGTTTTAAGTGGGTTCATCCATATATGAGATGAATGTCAATATCTACCCCAGTATACAGTAAAATCTGACAGTTGATAAAAACATGTAGTTTCATCTACAAATGAAAACTTCTAATTTGAACCATATTTTCAAACGCCTTTCTTTTTCATAACATTTTCAAGATTTTTTCTGGGCCAAATTTGCATTTTCAATGTCTAAATTTTACCTCAAAGAAAAAAACAAATACCTAAACTTGAACTGATATTATCTTTTTAGAAATGTAAGTGTGGTACATGATAACTTTTGTCATGGTAGTTTTCATGTCAGTGACATCACTTTGGTTAATCATTTTAGGGTTTAGGGTTTCACCTGAGAGGTTTGATATGCTATTACAAACCATCCGCCACCCCAACAATCAACAAATCTCAAAGAGAGTCTATCTTTCACACTTTCATTCGCTAACATCAAAATAATCTCCATCAATAATCAACAAGATGCATTTTACTGAAAAGAAAATGTTGCATTTCATCAAGATTTTTCTTGGATATCCAAATTGTGGAGTTCCGTGTTCAAGCTTCAACCCAATCTCATAACCCAAACTAGTAGAATATATATATATATATATATATATATATATCTTTCATAAGAATAGAGAAATCTCCATTCTCACAATGAAGAAGAAAACAGCAAGGCAAACACTTCCTCAGGAAGCCACAGAAAGAACCAAACAAGGGTAGACAAAAAACAAAAGAAAAAACGAAAAACACACACCCGTATGAACAAAAGTGCCACTCTCACACCTGTTCAGGGACCATCAACAGTAGTATGTATGATAGTGACTTAACTATCACAACTTCCCCACTGACTTCATCAGCTCCCTACAGTGGGTAAAGGCCGGTGACAAGCACCATCCTGCGAACTGAGTTTCTGCTGCAATTCCAGAAGCAATGGGAAGACTCGGCCATACTACTGGCTAGCAACAGACCCCACAACAAAGACCAGACAAAGGAACCAAGAAAGACAGAAAGGGAAAAGAACAGGGAAAGACTAAGAACAGTAGAAGAACAGAACTCCAGTCTCTTATTGAACTCACTTCAGTTGCTGTTTAGAATCTTGGCACCTACAAAACATAAACATCACATGTGGTAAAGAAATTGGTTTCTCAAACTAGGAGCAGTGCATCACCTAACACCCATTCCCAAAAACTAATAACACTTGTGCAAATTACAGGTGATTTAGTAGTGCAGATTTGAAAGGTGTGAACAACATTTGTCTCGTGATGATCCCTTCAGGTCTTAACAATTCTATTTCCATGCAACAGAAACTTTGAAGGTTCATTGTCATGAACTTACAGTGCTTCCCTGTTTATCATTCACAACAAAAATAGCTGCCTCAATTTGACTGCACCACTTGTGTAGACGACTGCTGCCATCTTAGTCAGACAGCTTTTCTGAGTGCCTAAGATTCACTCACTCAGTGGAGCTCAATAATCTGTTACTTGAGCTAGTTTCAAGAAGCTCAACCATTCATGTAGTCAATTGCAAGTCACTATTGAGAGAGAGGAACCCACTCTAGAGAAAGTACTAACTCCCCCTTCTCCACATTCTGGAGTTTCAAGTGGATATCCTGTTTAATCAAACCATCAATCACCTCAATGTTGCTGTCTTTCACAAGTGCGTTATCACTGGTGGCCAGCCATCTCCCTATCTGTTCACAGCCATACTCCTCAAACATCCCTTCATGCATCTGTGCAGCCAATATTAGTGGATTCAAGTCCACCTCTGCATCTCCCATAATATCATCGGCTGAGAATACATCCTTATCAAACACTTGCTGCACACATGCATACAACACAGGAGTATTCACCCACTGACTGAGTGAAATGCTCGTAAATGCTATGGCAGTATGTGATCATTAGGAAACCAGAATCACATCTTTATGTTGACCATGAAGGCAACTGAGCCAAAGCTAAAGGTTTTGTAGTAAACTAAAAGGAAGTGGGAAGGAGCCAGATGTTCAACAGGCATTATGCACTTCTTATATGACGGCGCAAGCATATATGACCTGAAATCACAACCCATCGTGTGAGATATGGAAATCCATGTTAGGGAATGTACCAACTTAAGTGGCTGAGGAGGGCTTGGTACTGAAAGTATGATCTCTTCATTCCAGACAGGATTTAAACTTCTGTTAATCACTCGAGTCTTCAGTACCTGCATAATGCAACATGACAAAAGCACCCCAATTCATCATTACTTTGGTCCCAAAGACAAATAGATCGATGAAGTTGCAGAGAAATCTCCACAACAACAATTAAAGGTAACATGACAATGAGTGCAGTCATAACCTCATGAGAGTCGCTCACAAAGTGACAGACCATCACCTTCATCACAAACGGCAGTGACGAGCTCCCAAAGACAAATACAATACTAGTCAGTCATATTGCACAATTAACTGCTCTATACTCAGAACGCAATGCAAACTGATTCAACAAACAAAGTAGTGTATGCCCTGTTTCAATCAGCATCCATAAATACTCAACTGTCCTTCAATGGGATGAATATTTTGATCATTGGACAGACTAGTCATGACAATTTCACAGCAAAGTATGATATAATCGCTTGGAGACAAATAAGAGCATAATGAGAGTACCTGTTGTCCCAGAGTTACCACAACATATGGATCACTAGAAAGAAGATCCCGGACTGCAAGACCTATTCCTCGTACAATTCGGACTTTCAGCATACCCAAGAATTCCACCATTCCTGCCTGCAGTCAGAAGTAAAATTAGCAATGTTGAGTCAGGGGGTTTCACGATTCCACAGTCTGCTCAATTGACTTCAGCTTCAATTTGTGAAGTAGAATGCCACAAATGGCAGTCAAAGGCTCTGGATGCACACCATGCTCTTGTTGGGACTGCTTGTGGAGTTGTCTGACAGGGAAGTCCACCCACTACGACTTGCAGCCTGTGAGGAACCCTCATGAAGACTACGTCCAGCTGAAGCAGTGCTATGTTGACTCCTTCCCAGAGAAGCATCAACCTTATTATTGCGAACCAGTGAAGGACTGCTGCTGATGTTATGCCTTGACGAAGTGTTGTGCACTGATGTCCGAGCTGATGAGTTTGATTGCAATGCTGTCTTGATCCGCAATGCTGGTTTTAAAAACTCCTGATCTTTGTACTTTCGTCTGGACAAGTCAATTCAGCAGATGACGTGTACCATTACCCCAACCTGAAGATAGATGTCTTCCTCTCTCCTTGGCAATGCCATGCCCTTTCTAGTTCTTCAACTAGCACAAATGTTGCTTCAGAATACAATCATAATCCATTCCTCTGCTAATAGACTTATATCAGAAGCTTTGTAAGAGAAACATTCTTCATTTTGTCCATTAGTATCAAACATCATCCTCTAAAGATTATCCTTATCTTGACCTTACAGCACAATCAGGAAAGACCTCAAATATGTCAAATACCTGGCTAAGAGTTGCATACTGCATAATCTTTCTTTGCAATTATATAACAGAAAGCAAATAGGCAACTGAAACAAAGAGCCTGACTTGTGCCCAACTCTTTTGAATCAAGCAGTACAGCTTACATTATCCAATCAGTGCGTTCTTCAACTGAAGCATCAGCTGTAGGCTTCTGTACATCTGGTGGTAAGCATGCCTCATAGACCGAATTTGCTGCTGCATTGCCACCAACAGCCTCCATGATTGCAATATCATCTTCTGACCAGGAATCCAATGTCACGGATACCACCTGGGACACAGCCCTTGTGAATACAGGACCAGCAGTGACAAAAATTGGTTGGTCTTCCACAGTAATCATGTTAGGTTATTGAGCAAGCATGTAGTGATAAACATATAAACTGTGCTCCCAAAAGCAAGACCGTGACCAGAAACAATGAAACATCTGCATCTGTACCTTGGAAATTTGGACTCCAAGACTGCGGTGCACACCACAGCACTTGATACATATGAAGACTCCAATACTTGTTGACCTGCAAAGACAACAAAAAGAAAAGCAGTCATTCTCTTACCTCACTAACAAGCAAAAATCACGACCAACATCAAGGAGAAAGATGAACAAGATTCAACTATATGCTTGATGCAGCAGAGAAGCAAGCCCAGAGAGTGTCTCCTGATTCTGGACTCATCATCATCTAACATAATTCATGTTACAAAAGATGAATTGAAACAGAAATCACCAGGCAAGGGATTTCCTGGCATACAGTACACCCACAAAACAGATGATCATGCATCCTGGAAAACAAAAGCCTTCTATAATTGTGAATGTCACAATGTCAAACTTTGGTTTGGAGATGTTTTGTGATGATGGCAAAAAGAGAGAGAGAGAGACATACGCCCATTTGGGATCAGGGGCTCCACAGTCTGCACAGATTCGATTGTCTGGTTGAGCCAACAGCTGCTTCAACTTGCTCATTGTGGTTGTCTGGAATCTCCCAAGAGCATAATAGATTTCACTCCCTTTTGCACTCACCTAGTCACCTGCAATGTCCTCCTGTCTTGCCTACAGCAATTTCACCTCACTCATCTCTGGCTCTACTTTGAAACAGATCCTTCCAAAAACACTTTCTAATCTCTAGTCTAATGGATACATACTGCAGCCCCAGTAGAACTAGGGTTTCTTGCACTCCACCAACATGCAAGAATCTTCCAAATCTGGAGCTGATGGATGCCACACACTGATGAATTAGAGATCCGGCTCAAATCAGGATAAAGCTGTTGGAAGAACAAGATGCAGAAGATGCAACAAAGGATTTGACAATGATGTGGTCACTGACTGCACATGCACACACACACACACAACAAACCAAAGAAATTGTGAGTGAACAGAGAAGAAGACAATCCTCTGAACTGCAACACAACACAAAAGCAAACAGAACACAACTGGAAACAAAAAAAATCGAAATCACAAAAAAATCTGAACAACATCATCTCCTCTTGCTGCTAAAATGAAACAGAAACAATTCAAGCAGAAGGAGAAAAAGCTGCTGCTGCAACAGATTGTCGTGGTAAGCAGAAACAGGACAACAGAAGCGAGAGAGAGATTCCCCTGAAGTCTCCTGCTCATGATCATGATCATCTTCTTCTTCTTCCTGTCTCAAAGAGCTACTTGCTTTTGGCTTGCTGAAAGACATATATATTCTCAACACAAAATGGTGCCACATGACTCTTGCTCCAAAACCACAACCAAAATCATCTTTCTTGCAAGAAGAAAGCTGTAGCCACAACAGAGAGCATCGTCTTCGTCATCGTCATCATCAACATCACGGCAAGAAGGAACACAAAAGAAAGAAGCGGAAGAGAGAGAACTTACATGGAGGGATTCTCAAAGGTAAATAGTACATAGCTTGTAAACTCCACTTGAGAGCGCATTACAACAACAGCAACCAAGGAAGAGAAAATCTTTGCCAGATTACTAGTAGTTCTGTCGGAAGCAGCAGGAAGAAGATTAGGCATCTGCAACAAATCATCCGCTTGCAGCAGCAGCAACGAAGACAGAAAAAACTAAAAAAAAGAAAGCGGGGGGGGGGGGGCTCGATCCCTCAACTCTCTAGCGAGCCCTTCATCGCTTGCTCAAGACACCGACCGCGGTGGTCCCCTTTCGCGGATGGATGCGCGAATCTCTCCCTTCTCTTTCATCCTCTCTCTCTCTCTCTCTCTCTCCCCCAAACGTTCAAACGTTCAAACGTTCAAATGTTGTGCGTTCTTGCGTGAACTGGTCATGCGTGGGGGACTCGGGAGCTAGCGTTCCGGGGTCTGAATTCCAGAAGCAGCCTGGATGATGAAGCTGCTCTAGCTTGTGGACTTTGGATACAAACGGCACTCCGGACTTTCCTCTGGCGTGGCTTCTCAGCATTCAATACTAATGCTGGATTAGGGTTTTTCTGGGTTGACAGTTTCAGGTCAGTACATGACAAACTTAATATTAAAAAATGAAAATCTATGTGAAATTTATTTATTTATTTATTTATAGATTAAATTTTTTTTCCATACAAATATTGTGCATTGAAAACATATTTGATATATAAATAAATAAAAAATAAAAAAAGTGCAAAGTTCATTCATTTATAAATTTGAATATTATTCATTAACACATTTTTTATATATTAAATATAT
Organism: Sphagnum tenellum; assembly: GCA_963921925.1. Lineage (NCBI taxonomy): Eukaryota > Viridiplantae > Streptophyta > Sphagnopsida > Sphagnales > Sphagnaceae > Sphagnum > Sphagnum tenellum. The sequence continues at coordinate 11,793,877 of OY998150.1, forward strand.
TTCCACCATACAATAATATGTGTGTGAAATATATGAAATTTTAAATGAATAAACTTCACATAATTTCAATTACTAAATCATTGGATATTAAAGTTGTTATGGTGTGATATTGCAACCTATACATAATTGTAATACCTTGCTCTCCATGAAAGATAAATTTTTGGATAGAAACTATAAATAACACTTCATTATCACATTTGATTACCAAAAACACATTGCTAGATTTCATTATTGAAAATCACTATCAAATTTCATAACTGAAACTCATTACTGAAAATATATTATTGAAAACTATATTTTATTTCTAGAATCAAAATTTTAGTGATAATCTATTAATTGTTAATTAAGATTTCCTAGTGGTAGATGAGATTAGCTACCATTAGTTTTGGAGTAAGTTTAAAAAATCAAATATTTTCAGGGTAGTCATCATTTTCAGACATTTTATATTTTGATTGTTGTCTTGAGATATTTGGGTGTAGATTTTTTTGTGTGAAGAAAAGGCAAATTTTATCATTCTAATTTGATGTGAAAAATTTGAACTTTTTGTATTTTGAAGTTGTTTTTTTCATTATAATTTTGTAGTTTTATTTTTGAAATTATATTTACATCACAAGTTGGGATGTTCAAACTTTGCAATTTATTACCAAGTTTGTTATAGATTTTGTCACATTGCAAAATTGATAATCTATTCGTACTACCATAGTCAAAACTTTTTGTCATTCATTATTTGTCATTTCAACATTGCAAGGAGTGTATTTCACTCCATTATTTCTAATTTTTAAAATTTTGAAACCTAAGTCTTACAAGGTGGTCTTAACAATCTAGTTATGAATCTTGTATTGAATTATCACTTACATATTGCGACATAATATGATATTTGTAATTTTAACTAACATATTGTATAGGAATTCCTTTTGCATGTTGTTGTTGGTAAACCTTTGAGTTCTTCCTACTGAAGACATAATTATAATAGTGTGCATGGGAAACATAAACAATTTTCAAAGGAAGGTAAGACATTTATCTATGAAGGAAGGTTGTTTGTTTTGTTTTGTTTTGTAATATGAATCCACCGAACTGGGATGCTTTAGATTATGTTCTTGGTGTCTTTGGAAAGCTCTCAATGAGAAGGGGTGCAGGGGCTTGGTTTTATGATGTTTGGACTTGCGATGCAAAAGTTTTAGAATATTGAATGATTTCTTCACTGAAAATTAAATCGTAGCTAAAAATTTCGGAGGAATTGGAATGTGCCTTTGATGTTGTTTGAAAGATCTTGATGAGCAAGATTTAAGGGAATTTATTTGGTAAGATTTGGATTCAGAATGTGAGGGATATTGATTTTGAAGTGATTTCTAGCGTTGAAAATTCAGATAAATTCCAAAAAAACAAGGTTTTTGGAAGGGAAAAACTCAGTTGAGGACATGGTAACACAGGCCACAGGAGTTCATGTTATGATCACATTTAACACCTTTTTGAGGTCCTTCAAAGTTACAAGACTTTCCAGCAGAGTTCTGAAAACATTTTAGGTTGAGACATTTGTGTTATGATTTCACACTTATGTTTTTTTATTATTGAACTTTAAAGATGGAATAATTTCTTGCTTCATGAACCCATTATTGTTGGAACACGATCACATCTTAAAAAAATGTAGTTTTATTGAAGGATTTGTCAAAAGAGAGAGAAGCATATGAATTTGTGCAAGATGAGATGTTTAGTCAAGTTTAGTTATGCATTTTTTAGAATTGTCCTTTTCACTCATGTCCTTCATAAAGAGGTGAATCTTAGATTATGTAAATTAATTTTTTTGAGCTACAACATCATGATCATGATCATGATCATGTTGTCTTGGGTATATTTTAAAGCTAGCATTAAACCACAATTTACACCACATGCCTCTTGAACTATATGGATGTAAAAATGTGCATACATCCAACCACCTGTGATTTGTATGAATGTCAAGTGTGCAGAGAAACTGGTACTGCTACTCGCTCAGGCTCTTGCCAACTTCGTCTGCATGGGCCGATCGTGATTTCCTCAATTCCGCGATGCTTGCCAGCAGATTGCAACTTCGGTTCTAATTGTGTCCAGCTCTAGCTTGATCTGCCGTCTTCTCCGAGAAAAATCTGTGTGGCGCAGACGTCAGATGTGTGCTTTCCAACCTTCGCTCCCTGCGTACGCATCATATTCGTATTTGTAGTAGGCTTGTACTCGAGTCTTTTGTCGTGCAGGAGGAAGATCTCGAGTCTTTTGCACATCAATCTCTTCCCAAATCAGTTCACCGCTGGAGCGAGCATCGACCTAAACTTCGCTTCTTGCTCGCGGGTTCAAGCTGCACCCAAGAAAGATTTGAACAACAATCGATCCGACTTCGCAGCTTCGAGTTTCATCAGATTACAGGTAACGTCTTGTCAACTTCCTTCTTCGACTCTCTCGCTCTTTCTTGTGTCCTTTGATTCTTCTTGCAGCGGCTGTTTCGAGACTGAGGTTGTGATGTTTTTAGAAGAACCAGAGCTTGAAACTCTTTCTTCGTGAAGAAGGAAGGGACCTCCTAACTTATATGTCTGCTTGTGTTCTTTGATGTGCAGGATTATAAATCCAGAAGAAAAAAGTGATCTCCAAAGTGACTGGGACCATCAGCAGTAGCAATCAGCTCTCCACAACTTCTAATTTACACATATCTCAGTATGTCTTCCAGCAAAGGGAGGACGACTATGAAGAACCACCAGGCGGTGAAGACCCATGTATGGAAGAAGAGCACGACAGGTGTGTCTGGAAGTGCAAGTCCAAAAGAAAACTTCAATTCTTTCGGTGATATTCGACCATCACACTACAAATCACCTCAACCTATCAACCCAGAAGTCAACAATTCTTTTGGTGATATTGGACCATCATGCTACAAACCACCTCCTACCAATCCGGCTTCTCAAGGAGCCCAGAAAAGTGTCAGGAGCAAGGAAGGAGCTTGGCAGAATTCTTGTGCAGTTTAGAGATTGAGATTGTCGATGATGCCTGGAACGAATCCTTCCTAGTTTAGCCATGTATATAGTCTGTACATATATCATGAACTATGTCTCTTCAGTTGTTGCTTCATGTTAGCTGAGCTTGATCTGCAATCCTTCTTGTAGTAGAACAGGTTTTGCTGTAGAGCAAGCTCTGGACACAGGGGACACATTTTTTTGATGGGCACATTTCACTGACCTGGACTGCAGACTAGTTTTGTGTTTTACCTTCGTCATTGAACATTCATGTGGGACACACAATGAATTCCAAGTTAGCAACATATGTGCATCCTCTGGACATGCAATAAAGTTCCATTCACTTCCAAACTTGCAGTCTAATGTCATCTGGTTGTCCAGGCTCCTGGTGGTGACGGCCTCAAAGACTGGCTATTGGAAAACCTTGAATCCCATAAAGACTATACTAGTAGAACATTGAAACTTGGGTTGCAGCCCCTTGAATCTTACCCAACTGAAGCCAGGTAAAAGAAGGGGGGGTTCCTGCTTGGCATTTTGTGCTGGTCAACAAACAAACCTCCATACACTTGCAAATGCAGAGAAAGTGAGAAAGAAATAGCACAATGATCCAAATAAAGCGGGCTCAAAGATCAGCAGGAATTACAGATACCATGTTCAATATGCCTCTCACGCTTGGAAAACCAAGACAGTGCAAGACCCTGACCGTTTACATTCCAACAACATGTTTCTTCTCCAGTTGAAATCCTCAAACCTGTGACAAGCAGCTTCCACCTTCACATAATTTCGAAGTGGGCGAGGGCATCAGTTGACATCTCAGATGTTAGTATGCAGGGCTCTGCACCTTTCAACTAAAAGCTTTCATAATCTTCAACTACTTTCCATCTACCCTTCCACTACTCCAGGCTTTCAATAAAGCTGGAACTTTGGAGTTGGGAAGAAAGCAAACTCCATGCATGCATTAGCCTACAAGATTTAACACATCATTTGCATATAAGAGATATATATGAAATTGCAGAGAAATCTACAGAACAAAGGATTTGAAGGGTTTAGGGTTGCTTTCATGCAACTATGTTAGTCCTCGATGAATTCCCTTGATGATTGTCTGGGTGAATCCAAAAACAGTTGAGGTTTGTTACTAAATAGTAGCCATTCGTGAAGAGATGAGTTTGACATGTATTCATAAGCTGGCATGTGTTTTGATGAGATCCTTCAATATGCAAATTGACCCCAAAGGCAGACAATTACTGTAGATCATACGTTTCTGTTGCATTTCTGGAAGCAATGGAAAGACTCAGTCATGAGGTTGGCTAGCAGTCAAGAGATATCTAGCAAATAAAAAAAATCCTCTGTATCCTCTGCACCAAGCTGTGAGGGTAAGCCTCATTTCATGTCAGTTTGTCCTTGTAAAAGCAAGCATCTTCAACCCTGACTTGGCCTTGAGAGGCCTACATAGACGTTAATCATTGGTGTGAAATTTGGTGTGAAATTTAGAAGTCATGGCCTTGATGGAATGCCTGGACCTGCAGTAACCCCTTGAATGCTTCTATCTCTGAAGATAGGGTTCCCACTGACGTTGAACTACCAGATCTGAAACCAACAAAAGCAGTGGTAGTCAAATAATATACTATTGCCTCCATGTACAGGGATAGAAGCAGTTTGAAGAATGTTGATAAAACCAACACAGAAAGAACTGCCGAGATGAATATTGCAAGAAACACCCTTTCACAAACTGTAATGTCTTCAACCCACCCACTTTGAAATGCATGACAAAACTACCTGTATAGGTATGCATAGAAACTGAGGTTGCTGTGAGACAGGGTCTCTATTTGTTTCTTCAAGGTGCAGATTTGATGGAACATGGCTATATAGCAGTCATGGAATCACATCAAAAGGATATGAGAGAGAACCTTGCACATGCACATTTACAGAGCCAGAGACAAATCTCATTTCACTCTAACAATGATTGGGCTTGTCAAACATCAATGCACAAGCTTGCTTCAGTTGCCATCCCTTTGAGCTTGCAAGCCCTGTCACATCATTCCAACCAATCAAATTATTCAACAGCGCCCATCAAAATTTCCAAACCATGGCATATGATGAACTGCAGGAAACACCTTAAACTTCTTGCTTTCAAGACCTGAATTTCTGTTGCTAATTATAATATGCTCTTGCAAATCTGTTGCGGCTTTGCAAACGTCAATTGAGTAGTACACTACAAAGGAAAAAAATTGGAAAGAAAGTCTTGCTTTGATTATACATGTGATTGTGTTTCACTTTCTGTGGCCATCCATCTACATCTTGGCCAATAAAAAAGAACCAAGTCAATGAACATGGGGAAAGTCCCCGGACACAAACTTGCAGCAAGAGTGCACACATCAAAGAGATGCAAAGTCAATATACATACAGACGGGATACTACTATATACACATCTGAATCAACGTTCTGCGTGTTGATAGAGGCTCAAGGGAGTTAGGTTAAACTCTTTGTGAAATTGGCACCATTCGTTCTTAGAAAGATTGCCTGCAGGTGGAGAATTACTGTTTCAGCATCTCTTGCCCATGATCTAAAAAAGACAGTGGCCCATGGCTAATCCAACCACATTCTTAGAAGAAAATTTTGTGAATATTTGCTGAAACCACTGAGAGGACTTATAGATCAAGGGCTTCCAATATTGATTACTGAGAGCTTGTGCATGCACTATGCCGATATTCAATGGCAGTTGAACAAACACAAGCTCCATTAATGGCTAGTCTGGCAGCTTGCTCCATACAACAGCATAGTACCTAGATAGCTTGTCTCTGGTCCATTGAACTCAACGGGGCAGACTGCCCTGTTGGCTTGCGTAATTAGCTCATCTATCGAATCCAGCTGCTCTTGCAGAGATGATCAGCCTGAGTCAAAAGCATCTACAAAAAACTCCCCCCCCCACCCCTGGATGTGATGACCTACATACCATTGCACCTGCCATCCATCTTGCTTCCAACGGCTTGGTTACAAATTTTGCTGCTCGCTCCCGGAGACCCGCTGCAGCACTTGATAACTCCTGTCAAAATTCCATTAATCTCTCTTGCACATATTAATATCAGATGATGCGGAAGAGACTCAAATAAACCCTTCCCCCAACAACTTCTCTCTCAAAAAATTCAATCCGCTCTAGATTATTATGTCTTTCACCAGAAATTTCGTATGCCACATCAAAGCGTCCTCGCTTCAGAACATCTCGACCCTGGCTTGTCCTCAGGCCTCGAGAACAAGCTAGAACCCTCCTCCTCCATCTCCTCCACAGAAAGAAATCCTTCTACAGAGCTGATGAATCCAGGTGGAGAAGGCACGCATCCCACGAGCACCGGAACCATGCACGATGGATGGATGGATGGATGGATGGATGGTGAATATATATATATCTGGACAGAAAAGTATTTCTCGTTGGTATTCCTGTCCCATAACTCTAACCACGGGTGGCGATTAGTCACCCACACTACCTTCCAGTGGGTTGGGCGGTTATTAGATTCGTGCGGTACCAAATACCCGGAGGTTCTCAGGGCAGTTCTTAAATATTGAATAAAAATGCAAAATTTTGGAATTTTTTGGTAAGTTTCTAGTGTAAGTTTGACAAATTATTTTGCGATTGCTTTTTTGGGGGGGAGGGGGGGAAAGTTCACCAACTTTTGAACATCACAATATTGAAAACAAAAACCCTCCCATCTCACTAGATTCCAAAAAAGATTTAGCACTAAATGGTGTTAGTTTTGGATGCCTTTGCATGAACCAACAACCAATACCCATGTTGTTACTTACCATAGTAAAAATTAGAAAATTCAATCTAAATTATTTCTAAATAGTACAAGTAAAAAGCCACGCTTAGATTAAATTAGGGTTTCTAAGCTCAAATTTAACATTCTTGGGCATAATATGGTCATTAAGACGCCTCACTCAAAAGGGTGAAAGTACTAATGTGGGTGCTCAAAAACACACATTCTCAAGAAATGGTATTTGCAACAACATTGTAGTTAGGTTTGGAATTTAGAAATTGAAAGAGCAAACCCAAGTCACATTCTCACTTCTGATCTGTTTTTTGGCTTGTCTCTAGTCTAAGGGCCTACTTAGATGCACTTGTTGAGCTCAAGAGAGTGTGGTGGGTGAAATCTGATTCCTGGAAGGGAAACCCCACAAACATACTAGGAAAATTTTGGTCAATACCCAATTCATCATCATGAGCACTTGTATCGAAAGATACATTAGGGGGATTGGGCACCTCTAGTGGTCATTGGGATCAAAAGGCTTCAAATGGATTGCTAAGGGGTTGGGTTTGATTGACCATGGAATGATGTGTAATTTTTTTGGTTTGCTTTGTGCAAGTGAGTTCATTGGTATTGTTGATTAATCCATATTGACACCTAGAATCACCTTGGCCTAAACCAACCATTAGGGCCATGTACAATGGCACACATTATGTTTGAAATCTCATGTTTCATAATACCTAGATTGATGTTATTGAATCATGATTTCATACACTAATTCATATATGTACTAAAATGGACCATATTGTTTTTTACATGAGTGTCATGCTTATGTGCTAACTAAAATTCATCAAAGAGACACCAGTTGACATCCTACCTTGTCACATAATGTGACCAAAAGTTGGGTACATTCTACCATCCATTGCATGCCAATTGATTAGGATTTTTCAAAATGTCCCTAGGATAATCAAAATTCAACATGAGTGTCAATTGCCATTGAGGAGAGAAGAGAATGTGGGACATTATAAAGGTGTCATTCTCATCCATAATTTTCACTCCTTTTTTCAATGTGTGTGAAGATTATGCTTGTGTGAACAATTATCGCATTACATTTGAAAGAAAGTGGTGAGTTCTTGGGGGTTAATGAAGTTCACATTCTTCAATCGGTTTACAATTGTTGCTAGATTTCATTGGTTCGGCCTCCTTGATGCTTGTCATGTACCAGTGAAATATTAATTTTACTTAAATTATTTAAAATCAACCACATGTCACAAACATGTCCCTTTAAAAGTATAATTATAAACCTTATGATAAATAAAAAGATATAGCAATTTAACTTTAAAGGATAGTAGGGTAGATTTGAAGATTGAACAAATGGACCAAATATCATTACTGATTTTAAGTTAGGTCCTCGTTTAAAGAAACCACTAAAGAGCAAGAGACATGATGAACCATTTAAATTGTAATTATAATTTTGTTTGTGATTTAGACGGTTGGCAATGTTTCCCTTGTTTAGGTAAAAACAACCTATTGTCAATCATGATTTGACTCATTGACCACAAGCTATTAGGAAAAAAATTCATCCACCCAACTTTTTGTTTGCCACATTAGGTTTACCTTATTGCAACTTGCATAGGTGAACCATGATTCAGCTTATGATTGAAATACAATTTCTGTCCTAAACTACATAGTAGCAAACAACATAGTTTGTTTATATGTACTTATTATTATACATCAAATTCAAGATATTGACAAGTCATCATATCCTAATGCATGATTCCCTTCAAAACATTAGATGGAAACACGTATGATTTCAATCACATCCAAGCTACCATGAATCTATCATATTTTCACCCAACCAAACTCCATTTGTCTATTAAAGCACATGGAACAAACAAAGACATTTTTTTCCATTGGGAAAATTAAATAAGACTGTTTTGGAGGCTTGCTACATGATGAACTATTTGTGAAGAATTTTGTGGGTTGTGAATGCACAACAAACTTTCTAATGTTGAAATGTTAAAAGCCTATCTAAGATAAATATCATTAAGGATGGCTTTTAAATATTTATAAAGCCATGTTATCAAAATAAAAATATAATATATATGTGAATGTGTTTGTCTACCAAAGTGCATTTGTTGAATAACACATGTTTCAAAGCTTATTGTGTTGGGTGTTAAAAAGATAAAAGGTCAACTTAGACCCACATTGAGAATTTATTTGTGTTGTGTGCCACCATGTCAATACCTACAATTATTGATATTTACACACGTCACAAATGACAAAAATCATCCTAATGGCACATGAACTTCTTTTTAGGTAAAGCCATGGGTAAAATATTAAAAAGAAGTGAGTGTTTTGAATTTTACCTTGTATCATGCATATAAAATGAAATAAGTAGCATAGAAATGGTTGGAAATATAATTGTAAATCATTCCACTTCTCTATTATTATTATAAGAATTCATTTCTGAAATTATTGGGACCAAACAAATTTTAAAAGTAGACAAAATGTATCCCATTTGCCAAGTGGTAAATTTGTAAATGGGGATACTTTTATTTCACTTTTAAAACTTAGTTATTTTATTATTTTTGAGGATATAAATATTATTATAGTTTTGAAGTGTAACCATAATAGAAAGTAGAAAACCTATGTACCAGGTATTTTACAAAAGTACCCATTGCAAAAGAAAATGAAAATTTATTTTCAACCTACTTTTACAATGTGAAGTTTGAAGAGTAAAAGCACAATATTGAAGAACTATTTTGTTTTTGGTCATTCAAGTAAAAGTATTCCTCTTACAAATGGTTTATGATGGATTTTGTTGTTATTTTATTTTTACTTGTTAAGTAGATTGCCAAATAGATTTAGTTGTTTATTTTGTCAATTACTAGTTATGAATTTTATGTTTGTGAGTTGAAATCATTGTTGTGTCCAAAATCGCCTAAAGTTCATAGAAACAAAAAATTTCAAAAATGAATTTTGAACAATTGAAAATCAAATATTGAAGTTTTAGTTTTTACTAGTTGCAATTAATTTTATCTAGGAATTTACAATTATGGGGAATTAAGAAAAAAACTGATTATTATTCCAACCTTAATGAACTGAAAAGTTATATTTTCAATTGTTAATATCCTTTGTTATAATTAAATGTGTTTCTTGTTTGATGGAAATAAGGACGCAAAATCCATAAACTTGTAATTACGAAAAAGTTATCAACAAGCTTTACAAGGAAGTTGAAAGGAAAATAAAGGTCATGACAAAATAACAAGGGGTGTGTTACATTGTGCCCTTGCCATTTACATTAAAAGTATCTTAAGGCAAAAGAAGAATTATGGAAATTCAAATATTTCACCATGCGAAAATGTAATATTCAAAAAAATCCTCTGAAGAAACCAAAATCCTTCAAGATATCATACCTCAATAACTAATCTCAAGTTTCAACACAAGCCAAAATATCATCTTTCAAAAATCCTCATATAAAAAATAGACCTACTACCTTGGGCGTCAAAATCCATTTAGCTACTATACTGTATAATGAATCTAAACACAATATCCTTGCCCTGGTAGGCAAGGTCAACAAAAGGATCATAGCTACATGTGTAGGGTTTAGGGTTTAGGTATCAAAAGCCCCAAGTCTGAACTAAGTGTATAAATTTGCCAGTTTAAATGTCACAATAAAATATGTCAAGTATGAAATTCATGGAACTTCATGGAACATTTGCATGTTGCTGGTTTGAAGTTTGAACTTGCCAAAAAGGGGCAATCTGCAAGCATTTTTTGGGGGGTAGGGTTAGGGTTAGCATTCTTGGTGTTGGGTTCTTGAGATAAAATTCCTAGTGTTCAGAAATGGGATGTCTCAATAATTCTCACACTTGCTTTTCAAAATGTGATTTGCATTACAAATGAGTAAATAAGAAGGCTTTGTATTTTGCTCGTATTACAGAATTCCTTACATTAGTGCTGGTGATTTTATCTTCTTATGATCTTGAGAATTCTGAATGTTACTAGTCTCTGCAGATGAAAACCTGTTTGAGGCAGCAGCAGTATGTCATATTATGTGCTTTGGAGAATCAAGGATCCAATGAATGTTCAGGAGGAGGCCATGTGCAGGAGTGATGCTGGGTGACGATGATGAGACTTGCACAATTTTACAAAAGGAATGTGGACTTCTTGGTCAGAGCTGTAGGTGTTGCAAGCTGTGGCTCAGCGTGAGGTTCTGGATCTTCAAATGTCAAAATCCAATACTTGCAACTCAGCAAAAATGCAGGTTTTTCTTTACACAAAATCTTGCTCTATGCTTAACAAGAAATTGAAAGGAAGATTGGTGGAGATTTTTGAATTTCAAATGGGAATTCACATCTTGTCAAAACTAAAGTCTACTCCAACTCTGAGCATGACATGTTTGAGGTTTCAATCCTGCAATGTAGAGTGTGAGGTTTTTATAATTTCATATTTAGTCTACTGGATGTGTGGGTGGTTTTGATACTGTGATTAGTATTTTGGTGCATACTAGTCTATGAACACAGAAACTTGGTATGTTTGTGTCAACCCTAAACCCTAAACCCTCATTCTCCCTCAGTCACTCAATGTGCCTTTCAAACTTATCGGTACATAGTTTGGAAATTCTTTGGAGAATGAGAATTTTAGCAGGAGTGCAATCTATGGATCTTATTTGAATGTGATGTCCTTTGTGCAATTTCCCATTTTGATACAGCACATTTGCTTGCTCCTTATGAACTGGGTTGCTTGGTACAAAGAGTCTTTCAGAGTCTTTGGGTTTCCGTTGTACCAGATTGAGACAGATAGGTAGGTGCACCTCATTTATACTCTTCAAATTGCTGATATCTGCAATGGTGGTTTCTCTGCAGCAAGCAACAGTGGGACTTTTCAGGGTCCGTCTAGGTGTTGAGAGAGAGCAATCAAAACAATTCTGGGGATCTACCCAGAAATTTTCTTTTGCTATAATGATTCTATAATACCTGAATTGCTGCAATGCTATAACTGTTGTTGAGATCATCAGTTTAGAATGCACTGAAATATGACGTTTGTTTGTTGTGGTATATAGCAGAAGCAACATTGCAAGGGATAATATACAGCTATTATCATATAATGCAACCAAAGCAACTTTCAGCTTCAATTGAAAATCACAGATTTGCAAACCTCTTCCCCAACATGCACATTACTAGAATGCAGATGCGGCAAGTGGGTCTTCCATTCCTGATACATATAATGTGTTAACCCGGATTGGTTGAATGGGTTACATTCAAATGGGGCGTGAAGGTACATGCCAGTGCTGGGTGAGTATTGACTTTTGAACATACGAGCCCAAATCTATCTATGAAGGAAGTTTGTTTGTTTGTTTTTTTTGTTTGTCACTTTGAGATCTCCCAAACCACAGCACCTCTTGCCATGCTCTTGGTATCATTGGAGAGCTCTCAATGAGTGGGGGTGCACTGATTTGGTTTCACAATGTTTCAACCTACTACAATGGAGATTCAGTTATTGAACATTGAACATTGAACATTTCTTCACTGCAAGTTCATTTAAATGAAAACTAAAAATTATAGCGAAGTTGGGGCATGCTCTTGACATTGTTGGAAAGCCCTTGATGAGCAAGATATAATGAAGGCCATTTGGAAATTTTTAGACCAAAAGGTAGGTGCAAGAGATATTGAATTTTGAGTAGTCTTTATCATTGAAAGCCAAGAAAGTTTCATATGGTGTTTTTCATTTCCACAATACTTTGGTAAAATGACACATAAAAAGGAACCCATTAAAGAAAAAAGGGTCTACAATTGAATGGGTTGGCACCAATGTTGTGTGGCTCTTGGGATTTTATTAATAACCTCTAGTTCTAGTTGTTTTTTTAATAAAAAAATCATATAATTTGATTTATATAATTTAATTGTAACCCATTAAATAAGAAGTAGGTCTAACATATAGACAGGTAGGTTAAAAAAAATAGGGGACTACTAAGTAAGTAGATAGTTTATACATAGTAAGTAGGGCTTGTTTTTACTACCTACCTAGTTGGTAGGTAGGTAGTAAAGTAACTGAGCTAACCACCATGGTTAGCTAGGGAACTGGAACCCAACACAAAACTGTTTCCTGATCACTTATCATCCATCCTTGATGGTGCACTGGTGGGTGCTGGCCAGAGTGAACCAGCCCCCATGACTGCACCAGTTGGCCGTTCTGTCCATAGGATGGGTTGGATGATTTGTCTCTTTTTCATCCATCTCTTTACATTATGTTAACCAACATTCTACCATAATCAATCTTTTTTGGTTGCTGACCTTAGACCAATTTTTTCCCAACCCTGACCTTCATACTACCCACCCACCTAGCTACCCTACTAACCTAAATCTTAGCCCCGCCTACAAACTAACAAATAACCCCTTACTTACTTTAGCAAGACTCTTATCTCCTCTTGGCTAAACTTCTAATTCTTGGCTAAACCTATATTTTTTCTTGGTTAAACTTTTATTTCTAGACAAAACCTATATATTTTACTTGCACTTCTATCTCTTCACTAAACCTATATTTCTTTTTGGCTAAACCTATATATATATATGGTTAAATTTATATTTCTTGGCTAAACTTATATTCTTCCTTGGTTAAACTTCTATCTTTTGACTAAACCTATATTTCTTCTTGGTTAAACTTATATTCTTCCTTGGTTAAACTTCTATCTTTTGACTAAACCTATATTTCTTCTTGGTTAAACTTATATTCTTCCTTGGTTAAACTTCTATCTTTTGACTAAACCTATATTTCTTCTTGGTTAAACTTATATCGCTTGGTTAAACCTATATTTCTTCTTGGCGAAACTTCTATCTCTTGGTTAAACCTATATTTCTTTTTGGCTAAATTTTTCTTTCTTGGCAAAACATGTATATATTATTGGTTAAATTTTTACCTAATTCCTACTTTAAAAATTAACTAAGAGTATATAACACATAGATTTTTTAGACAAAAAAGAATCCAATACATAAGTATGACAAAACTCTATGTAATATTCATATATTCTACATCCCCCTTTTATGTCATACTTCTTAGAGATTAAATTTCCACCAAATTATGGAGGAAGGCATTGCATACCCATGGCCAATCATGATGTGGTAGATTTGAATGGCAATGGACCAAGTTTTTGTGATACCTTCATATTGAAATGGGTATTATTTGAAACATAAGAAATTTAGTTGGCATTTTATGCTTTAGATGCAAGTATTACGTAGTTTAATTTTACTTTTGTTCTATTTAAGTATTTTTCGCATTAATGGGAAAATGATGGATGAAGGCATTGCATACCTAGGACCAATCATGATGTGGTTACAATTGAATTGCAATGGATTAAATTTCTACAATACCCTCATGTTGAGCTAGGGTACTACCTTAAACTTAAAAAATCCAATTGGCATTTTATGCTTTAGATACAAGTATTGCATAGTTTTATTCTACTTTTTGTTTTTAAAAAATATTTATTGTTACAACAATGAAAGGATGGATGAGGGTATTTCATATTCAGGACCAATCATGATATGATGAAATTTGAATGACAATGGACCAAGTTTTTGCAATACCTTCATGTCGAGATGGGGCACCTATTGGAGATATGAATTTGCAAATAACTTAAGTCCTTCCTAGAAAGGTGGTTAGATTGCACCCTAAACATGGGTTGGTTAATGATGTGGACATTGCAATTTCAAGGGCTTTATGAAGAACCTAACAATTGACAATAAAAGATTAAGAGTTTATAATACCTACATAGAGATATTAATTTATGCACAAAGGGGTTATTTCATGAAGGTGAGCAATTTAATTATATGTAAGTATTTAAACATAATATCTCCTTAATGTTATTGTGTAACTATTTCATGATAAGGATAATGAAAGTATTGCATAGTCAACCTACATTCATGAAAGTATTGTTCAAATGTTTTATCATGTTCACAAAATGTGTTAACCTTATTAGATGAAGGTGTTGTTCGTTTGCTTATGGTAAATGTAATCCATTTGTGGTGGATGGGGATGGGTTCAAATTATTTAAGATTTATTAAAATTTTGTCACAACATCATAGTTTTCTATCTTATTTACCTAGTCTTTTTTTACCATGTAAAGATCGATTTATGGATGATTATGATGGAATCTAAAATTGTATTAAACTAAAATATAATCCTTTTGAAAAATTTGATAACTTTTGATTCATTATTTTTTATGAGGATCAAAATATATGGTAAAAAAAAAGGTAATAAAAACTAGGCCCTTTTCGTCTTGTGTGGTACATCTTAAAGGATTTTCACTTGGATAGTATGTGTAATATGCCATAAAAGGATCCCAAAATCTACAAATTTGAGAATTAAATTTCAAAATTAAATCAAGTGGATTAATACAAAAATGTCATGACACCCTAATTTACAATGCATAAGTACAAAAAAGTGGTGTATACATGTATTAAAGCCTCACTATGGGTTCAACTATAATGATATTTTTCTATGATTAGTCATGCAAGGAGGATGAAGTAAATGCAATGCCCAAAGTGGTACAATAGTTTGTTGTAATTATTACAACTTTGGCACATTATGATGAATGAACACTTGACGATGCTCAAGCATAAATCAAATTACATCTACGATAAAAGCTTCCTTTATTGTTCCCAAAACGTAACAAAAAAAAAAGAATTTAGATTTTAATTAAAAAATGCAAACAATGTTATAAAAAAAAATTCAAGTATGAAAACATATTGTCCATGAATGATTTTGGATTCATGATACTTGGATATTGCATCCATTTCTTTGGCTTGGTTGCACTTATTGGACTCTATTTTAAATCCTAAATGCCCCATGCAACTTCAAAAGGTTTTACGTAGGCAATTTTATTTGCTTGAATTGCTTCAACAAAGTTTTCATCCTTTTCAAGGCACGCCCATGCACTTTGTGAAATGAACCCCAGCCCCCATGCCGAAATCCCAATGATGCCAAACAAGATCTTGGAGGCTAAACGTACCAACAAGGGCCATCTAACCTGTTCCATTTGTTGCGCTTGGGCTTGAAATTCATCCCACTTTAATTTTTTAATTTTTTTCATTCAATCAAAGGCCTTTTATCATTCCATTTTTACCTTACATCTAGGTTGCTCAAAATACGAACATCCATAAAACTATGGTCTTGTTGCTTAGGCCCCCTAAGATGAGTATATGGATGCCCTAATCTCTCAATTTGCATTCAAAGGGAATGTATTCACTCTAAGTGCTTACAAAAAAACCATTTGGCCACATAAGAACTAGTGCATGCATCCACCTTGCAAGACCATTTTGAGCCTTTATGAGTTGATTCATTGTCTTCCATTGCATCTCCATGCTCATCTTGAATTGAAGGAGGAATCTCTTGAGGTACAAGATTTGGTACAACTAATGAGGGTATTGCATTTGGGCTAGTCACCACACATGTAATAAGATGAGGGTATTGCATTAAATCATAACACTAAATAAAAAATAGTGAAAGTATTGTGAACCAAAAACCAAGGTAATATTATATTATGTGAAAGAAACTTGATTCAAAATGTTCAAGTATTGCTTTTAAAAAATTGATTAAAAACATACCCATTTTTACTTTCACATGGAAAGTAAGGATGGGTTTTGATGTGACCATATGCAAATTCAAAATGCACCTTTCATGACATACCTTGAAAAGACAAGGCCGAATTACTGCAATTGCTTCCTCTATTGTATTTGACACCTTTCATGCTTTTCATGCATGTTTCCTCCAAGGAGCCATCCTAAAACAAAATTCCAAATTTTGTTTTAGAAAAACTAAAAGACCTTGAAAGGAAAAAAATTCATTAATATACCTTTTTTATTTATTAAAATCAATTAATATTATATTATTATATTATTATACTTCATTTTTATGATAACCATTTGAAAATTAATTCTTATATTAGTTAATTATTTAAATTATCTATATTGATTTTTAATTGATTTTTAAAATTAAGAATAATTAAAATTTATATTAATTATTAGATTCACATGTGTCGCTTACTTGTTCAACAATGAAAAAAAAAAAGGTTTGTCATCTTCTGTTTCAACACAACTAAAAAAGAGATGACAACAAACCTAGTTGGCTCATTGTTGTTTACAATTAAGAACACAAAGGAAAATGATGATGAGTTGATTGGCTCGTTGTCATCTTCTACCACAGTCCAACAAAAAAAAAACTCCAAAAGATGACAACGAGCCAAGTTCTTGGCTTGTCATCATCTTCTATGACACAAAAAAACCATGGGCAACGACAAGCTTGGGCTAACTTGACATCATCTGTAGCCTATCTCAAAAAAACATAAACAATGACAAGCCAATGGCTTGTGGTCATCTAAAGCCCATTTCAAAAAAAACACAAACAATGATGAACTTCACTAACTTGTTGTCCTTTGTAGCCCATCAAAAGAAGAGAAGATGACAATGAACTTGGCCAGTTCCTCATCGTTTTCTATGACAATACAATAGAACAAAAAGACAACAAGGAGCCTAACCAACTCGTCGTCATTTTGTAGCCCATCAACGGGACCCAAAAGATGATGACAAGCTTGGTTCGCTCGTTGTTATTTTCTATGGAATCTACAAGAATGAACACAATACAAACTTGGTTTGTCATCATCTTTTGAGTGCATGAACAAAAAAGGAAAATAACCATGAATCAGGTTGGTTCATTGTCATCTACACGACAACAACAACACAACAAATAACAACAACGAGTAGCTTGCATGGGTTTGTCGTCACCTACATGACATGAACAACACAACAAAAGAAGACGATGAGTAGTTTGCATGGGTTCATCGTCATCTATACAACATGAACAACATAACAAAAGTTGACGACAAATAGCTTGCATGGGTTCATTGTTGTCTTTTGTTTATAAAAGCTTAGAAAGAAGATGACAAGTGTAGGTTCATCATCATTTTCTATAGGTGCACATAAACAAAAAATGAAGATGATGACGAGTAGCTTACATGGGCTCATCGTCATCTACACGACATGAACAACACAACAAAAGATGACAACTAGTAGTTTACATGGCTTCATCGTTCTCATCTGTCTGTAAAAGTTTTAAAAAAATGATGAACCGCTAGAAGAAATCTTGTCCTTTGCAACCATGAAATCAATGATTAAATGTCCTAAACGATTAAAATTGACTATAATAATAGGATATTATTTCAAATCCTATGTGTAAAAAGTTGTAGTCATATATTAATGGGGCATTTGTCTAATAAATGATGACATGATAATATGAAGGTTGATGTCATTTTTTCATTAAAAGTTTTCATCTATATGGCATCTTTGATTGATGACAAAATGACATGGATATCCAAAATATCATATGAAAATGTGATTACAATAAAATCATTTCAAATATAACTAAAACATGATTATGCAAATGATGTGGACAAAATGATATGTCATTACATACATAATGTGATCATAAAATTACTTTACAATGATTCAAAAATGATTATCATTATAAGTTCACCCATAAAAAATTATGACATGTAGGGAATTGATTTCAACTAATATTATACATATAAGTAATATAAAATAATTAATTATATATTTTAAAAATATACTTGATATATGATCCATTTAAAATTATTATATATGAATTAATTAATAATCATACATTGAAATAAATTTTATTGATAAAAACTGATATATTAAAAAAATATATATATTATAATTTAAAACCAGATAGAAATGTAAGATGTGGTAAACATATAATTTATTTTTACATTAAATTTTTATCATCAATTTAAGTAAAAATTTATAAACTATATGTATATAAATAAAGATTACACAATTATATTAAATTTTATGTGTGAAATTGAATATAATTTATAATTTAAAAAAATTGTTCAATATTAAATTAATATTATTTTAAATTATAATTAAAATATTTAAATTGAATTTGTAAATCAATTTAATATTTTTAATATAATTTTTTTAATTATATGTAGAAAATTAAATATTATAATTGATTTATGATCCATTTATAAGTATTTTATGTGAATAAATTTTATGGACTCATTTTTTCAAATTAAAAAGTTATTAATAAAATTATGATATATTGGGAGAATTTTTGTATATATAAATTCATAAATCAAATGAATATTGAAGAAATGAAGAATATATTTTATTTATTCTTGTACTACCCACAAAGGTTTTTCCATTTACAAACCATGTGTTTGAATTTTTTTTCCAAAGAATGGCCATTGAAATATTATTCAATAAAAAAATTCAAATATTTTTCTTTTGAAATGAATTCACACATAAACATGTGTGTACATTATTGAAAGGAATTTATGAATAAAATATGAATCATCAAATTTGAGGTTGTGTGTAATGTTTAAATGAAGTATGGTCTAAATAAAATAAACATTAGATCATTTACACAACAAGTGGGGCGACTTGGGGGTAAAGGAGTTCAATTCCATCTTTGGGGTTGAAGGATCAAACTTCACAAATGACATTGTTGAAATCAATGATGGAATATTGATTGAAGATTCCATACTTAATTAAACTACCTAAATTAGGTGCCTACCTAGGTAGATTAGGTGGTGACACCTATCAACAATTGATAAGATGAAAATAATGAAAATAAAAAAAATGAAAATGAAAATATATCTTATTATTTACATTATAATAATATCAATTATTATAATTTGTAATAATAAAAAATAATTACACAATGATTAAACTATGACTAATGATTTCACATATGTTTTTTATGACTAATGAATGAAATGTGCCACATCATTGACACATCATGTCCTAAATAACTATTTTCTTCAACAACTCATTTGTAATGACTTTAGGGCTATTAGTCATTTTTTTCTTTTATAACTAGAATACCAGTCATAAACTTAATCATATATTTGAAGATTTCTTCTAGTGAATGTAGGTTTGTCATCATCTTTTATAAGTGCACAAAAACAAACTTATTGTTATCTTCTATAGATGCACATAAACAAAAACATCAAAATGATGATGAGCATAGGTTCATCATTGTCTTATGTCTATAGAAGCTAATAAAAAAGACAATGATGAACTTGCACTTATTGTCATCTTCTATAGATGCATAGAAACAAAAAAGAAAATGACAATGAACTTTAATTTGTAATTGTATTATGTAGATGCACAAAAACAAAAAAAGGACATTGATGAGTGTAGGCTTGTTGTTGTTTTTTGTTTATAAAAGCTTAGAAGGAAAGAAAGAAAACAACAATGCCCTCATTGTTGTCTTTTGTAAATGCCCAAAAAAAAGATGACAACAATTCATCATCTTTTATAAATGCACAGAAAGAAAAAAAGAAGATGAGTTGTTATCTTCTATAGATGCACAAAAAGAAACATAACAATAACAAACTTAAACACAAAAGAAAGAACCCTCACACTTTTATGCAACAACAATGTTTGCACGTAGAAACACACTTGCATGCAATAGCAATGATTGATGGCAACAACAATGCTCACAAACAACCCCAAACTCTCAAATTGTTTCCATTAGAAGAAATTTGAAAATCAACGACTAAATTTGCAATTCATTTATAATTGTAAAGGACACATGTGATTAAAAATAACCTATTTGCCTTGGACAAGTGCCATAAGATAGTCAGTCGCAAAAGACATGACATGGTCATGGAGTTGAAAATGTAATGTCAAACCTTGCAATTAGGCTAGAATTTCTAATCCATTGCCATGGATGATCTTTAATATGATGTGGAACCCTAATTTGCGATTACATTTGGGATAGTTGCATGGTACCAAATGTGCCATAGATGGGTGGGTAGGATATAACCATGTGGTAATTTAAAGAGCCAATGGCCATAAAACACATGACAATTTTTCCATTTATTCAGAAAAGATATATTATAATATAGTAGTTAAATATTATAAATATATAAATAAAAATTGTAATTACAATAATTAATTATTTTAACTAACTAATTATAATCTATCCTAGGCTAAACTATAATAGGCAACCTATTTTAGGCTAGGCTAAGCTAAAATAGGCTAGCTAGCATAGACTAAGTAAGTAGGTAAGATTTTATTTATTTTGTTGCGGACAAGCCTTTTGATTGGATCATCCCAAATAGCACATGTGCTATGTTTATAGTGCATCCCATGAATTTAATCCATTCTTTCACTTAGTAATATACTTTACAAGTTTGAAGTTGTAGACAAAAGATACAAGACAATTTTAATGAAAAGGAAACACTACAACAGTATCACGTCCTTTGTTTCACACAAAAACATTATCGTATATCCACACAATAAAATACTTACTACTTAACAATTATTTGCTACCTATCCTATTTACTACATATTACCTTGGCTACATACTTACTATCTATTACATAACCTACATTTAAGATATTAATTACCTAACCTACATATTTTATTGATATTATATAAATCACATATCCACATAATAAAATATTTACAATTTAACCTACCTATTACTTCCTACTACCTATCCTACTTATCACATACTATTTAGGTTACATATTTACTATCTACTACCTAGCCTACCCAATAAATTAATATCCTAACCTACATTTAGTAAATTAATTATTTAACATAACTAATTAATTAATCAATTAATAAAAAAACATTATGACATATCCACAAAATAAAATACCTCTTGCTTAACTTATAACCTACCTACCTACTACATATTAATAGTTATCCTATTTATTACATACTACTTAGGTTACATACTTACTATCTACTATTTAGCCTACTCAATAAATTAATTACCTACCTTACATTTAGTACATTAATTGATTAACATAATTAATCATTTTATCAATTAATACAAAAACATTATGACATATCCACAAAATGAAATACCTTTTGCTTAATTGACCTACCTACTTACTTCCTAGTAGTACCTATCCTATTTATTACGTACTACCTAGCTTAATTACTTAATTGATTAAGTACCTTAATTAATTAATTAATTAATGTGAAAACATGATCACATATTCACAAAATATATTAATAAACCTACCTACTACCTATATTCCTATTTATTACCTACTACTTAGTTTACCAATTAATTAATGATTTAGACTACCAACTACCTACCTAGCTTACCTAGCCTAACCAGGTCTAACCTTCATAGCCTAACCTATTAGCTACATTTAATAAGCTAGCTTACTATTACCTATAGATAACTTAAGCCAGTTAATTAAGTATGCAAGCTAACTAGGCTATCAATGTACATAGGCCTATTTAGTTTAACATAACCTATTAAGATTAGTTAGTTTAGTTTACCAATTAGGTTATAATAGCCTTTTTTAACAAACTATTAACTATTAGGTGTTATATCATGGAAACCCATGGATAATTGCAAAGAAGACCCATGGATGGGTACATTGAAGGGGTAGTAGTCCAATTGACATAACAAAATGTGTCATATGTGGTTTATGTTTCTTTCTTCATGTGATAGAATATATTATTACATTTGAAAAACCTTTCATTTTTAATTGCAAAAACAACTACATTATGATCCATCGATGAATGCAATCAAAATTGGATGACATTATTCATTTTTCATTTTAATTTTCAATGAAAATCATATTAGTCATAAATTGAAGTCACATCTACAATTAGAATTAAGTTCAACCTTTCCTATAGTTGCAACTACATGGACACGTAGGACTAACACACTGCTAGTCATAAAATTAGTTGCTTTGGACATTAGTCGTATATTAGTTGCAAAAATAGAATGGACAACATTTCTTCTAGTGTTTGTAGCTCAACATGTCACTAAAAGAGCTTGGAGAAATTTATGGAGGTAGCGATGGTAAAAGTTGTTTCATCAAACATAAACTTAAATGAAAACTTAAATGAAAACATGGACATAGAAAATAACTCACAACTTTATGCAACATGCGTTCATGTAACAATGATGCCCCCATGAAACAACAATGCTTTTGAGTTTTTGTTTAACTCCCATGCAACAACACCTCCTAGTTTTGGCCTTGAGTTTGAAGAGACTTGCAATGGTAGTGATGTAGAAGCCCATGTCTTTGTGGGAGTAGCGACAACAATGGTGGGAAAAAAAAATGTTTGAAAAACAATTAATGATATGTCTATGAATAAGGGGGGTAGGTGGACAAAGCATGTGAACTAGATAGTTGGGTGAACAAGGTAAGGTAGGTATGTGGGTGAAAAAAAAGGACTATTTTTTGGGTAGGCAAATGTTTTTTTGACTAAACCCTATTTGATGATGAGAGGTTCAAATGGAATTGGTGCAATCATGGGGGTTGGGTTATTCTGGCCACTAATTGGGGTTGGCAATTGGCATTACATACTATCATATAAACTATTCTAGTGTGGCTTGTGTTGTTGGCCAAAGTGTTACCACATCTTCAACCTCATATTTTGGAATTTATTTGAATTTTTAGCAGTAGAAATCATTTAAAAATCAATATCCCCCACATTTTGAATCCAAATCTTACCAAATAAATTTCATTAAATCTTATTCATCAAGATTTTCCAACAACACCAAAGGCACATTCCAATTCCTCTAAAGTTTTCAGCTATTAATTTAACCTTAGAATTAAAAAAAATTAATAGTTCAACTTTGTATCCTTTTGTACTAGAACAAAACTCATAACAAATTCAATTTTGATCGACCCAAACCTTTCCAAAACACTCTTTTCAAAAATAAATTATTTCTATTTTGTCCTTGATTTTGAATCTTTCTAAAATTTAAGAGGATGGACAATTTCTTTGGTTACATTTCATTGTAAAGGTTCTCCATTGTACAAATCAATTATGAAATCCATGACAATAAGCTTTAAAAACATGACATAAGAAATGATAGACAACATGGGTGGGCTAGTCCTTTAGGTTAGCTTTGCAAGTGTGAACAAAAACCTTGAAAAATTAATATCAAAATAGTGCATGATGGGTATAGTAGCCCGTCATATGTTGGTTGAGTGATTATTAGCAATAGGAATACATAACCTTCCAAAACAATGGTTGGAGCTTTTGTGCCTTTCAAGTTATTTTTCCTATTTAGATTTGAGGGGACAAAATGAGAGTTGGCTTTTGACTAGTCAGACAAAAAGAGTGGTGGACATTGATTAGATTTAAGCCACATGATTGCTCAACTTTTATACTCTAGAATTGTTAGAAATTCATCCCATCACCAAGCCTTGGTGAACTCATTTGCAATTGATGTTTGTGGTATTGATGCTTTTTAATTGTTGATTCAAGTGCAATTTGCTTGCTAGTGGAACCCTCTTATTTGCTTTTGAGTGATATTAGGGTTGGACACTCCAAACATTACAAGAAAGGAAAGTAAAGTAAAGAATTAGAAAATGAAACTTGACATGAAGGTTTGCTGGCATTGTTAGAGTTTGACCCCCAATAAAACCCCTATTAAGATGGACTCCTACAAGTCTATTAGTGGGTGTTGCAGTTCTGTTTAGGGTTCTGCCTCTAAAATTGAGAAAAGTCTTCTCTCCCCACTCCCAAGAAGGGTTGCCATAACTAATGAACCACTGCATCAAGTTATCATTCTTATGGTGCATTCACACTTGATGTTAAGTCAGAGTGTTAAATGAAAATCTAGGTGGCATCCTAGGTGGCATGCAACGTTAAATAAGTGATAGCTCAATGTTAAAGTGAATGTGAGCTTAACCTAAAATCTTCATGGTTGAAATCCTAAATGACTAACATGATGTTAAGAGGACTCAACACTCATCTCCCTAACACGAATTGTGAACACACTTCAAAAGCCTAACAAGTCTGTTGAGAGTTTTGAATTAAAGCACCTTCAAAGATTGTAATGGAATGGCATGTACAACAAATTTTGGATGAAGTTAACACCCGTGTAAAAATGAGCTCAACTTGTGTAAAAGCATGCAGAAGAATGTTGTGAGAATGTCCAAGAAAGACTTTGATTCTAGTTACCTACCCATATATTCATTAGTTGGTCATTGATTGCCGGATTGGTCAGTCATTGAATGTAATTCAAGCACCGACTATTGAATGCTATTGATCGACTGATCAAAAGATTGGCTTACATGTGATTATTATATTAGTGTGTTGTCTTGATGTAAGAAGACGATACCAAAATCTATTGTTGAATAATCAATTGGGGACAAAGTAAACATTCAACACTAAGTTTAAATGGTGTGAGACATGCAAACATTTAACACTAAGTGTTTAAGGGAATACTATCACAAATACAATGAGCAACTGGAGCTGCTCTTAGCCTATATGTAGTGACAAGATGAGGCACAATTCGTTGAATTCTAGATTTAATGGAAACATCAATACAATTGGTCATTATATATCTCCTAGCACATGAAATCTCTTGCAGTGAGGTAGGTACTAGGGGGTCACAACACATAATAGCTAGTTACAAAAGGGAGGTTTTGTCATATAAAGGTCGTGTGGGTGCGGCGGCTTGGGCGGCGTCCAACGGCAGAGGTAATTTGTAAAGTTTCTCCCTTGTAAAGCCTGTCAAGCTTGCTGGAAAGGGCTGTGGATGCAGTGATGAGCTTCACAGCTTTTCACGAGTATAAAAAAGTACCAAAAGACAATAAATTTATCTGTGGATCCTTATTACAGGCCGTATAAAAGTACTGCCTGCTTCCTTTCTTCTCTTGCTTACTGCCCATTTGCCCATCCAAGATGTGTCTGCAGGTGTCGAGAGACATTGTGGTGAACCCCAATTACACATGACTTTGGGTCCTGCTATGCACCACTTTGGGCCTGTAATGCCCATAGTGTGTAATTGGAGCACCAAAATGTGTCTGGGCCACATCATCCATCCTTTCCAGAGAAAAAGATCAATTTGGCAGAGGGCAGATGGTGAAAAAAAGAATGAGGCAGTAATATTGCCTGCAATGAAGACCCATAGCTTATCTAATCTCTTCTGTAAAAACCAGTGTTGTTTGGTTCCAGGTTTTGAAGATTTGAAGATAACCTCTGGTCTCCATTTTGGCTATATCCTGAATTTGATGGAACCATTTGGTTGTGTGTTCTTTTCATGAATTTTGTGATGCAGATAAAGTGGCAATCATCTACAGGAAGATGAAGTGAAAGTGGCAATCATCCGCAAGAAGATTTAGCCAAATTCTGGCTCTAAATCAGATACAATGTGCAAATCTTTAACCATCCTTTTTAAATTTTTTGGCTACTTATTGAAAACCAAATATATAAATTTGGTGATTAAATTTCTTTTTTTCGACTTCTGATGATTACAACTTTCAAAAATCAGTTATTTTTTTTATTTTGAAGTTCACTTTTTGGCGAAATTTCACTAGTAGAAAAAAAAATGCCGATCTGGTATTTTTAATTCGATGTCATTTCTGGTCAGGTATTAGAGTTATCCGTAAAGTCAGGCGATTAGGGGGCGAGAGCGGCCAGTTTCGGCATAATAGGGCATCAAACGCATTACTGGGAATGAAAATTTTACAAAATGAAATAACTGGGACCCAAACTAGTTTTTCCACCAATTTTGGTGGTAAACTGAGTTTCATCCTGAGTTTCCTTTTTTCTGAGCGCCTGCATTGCTGCTACATATATTTTCACTTCTCATACCTGTACAATTACTATAATTACTCGCGAGCCTTGTGCATTAAATGCTGAGTTTCAGCATTTCATATCCAGATTTAATAAATTTTCCTTACTTTGCGGATACCACTGAAAAAGGAGATAGCGGGTGAAACAGAGGGTGACTGTAGAGATAACTCTATTAAGAATTTTTCCTCCCGTTCCAGAATCTCTTGTTCGTGATTTTTCATAAAAAACATTCCAACTGGGTCTCATTCCACTTAATCACACACATTTCCAGATTGGAGATTGTGTAAGTATCAGTGTTGTACAACTGATTAGAAATGGCGACCTACCTAAAACCTACAATGTATTTGCAACCTTGTTCCCAGAAAAAAAATGTGCTTCTCTAAAGTTCTTGCTAGAAGAAATACTCGCTTGCTTAGGAATTGGAACAATTGTTGGGAAAGAGGAACAGAGCCCTGGTGATTATCAACATGGTTCTTAGCATTTATAACCATGGTTCTAAAAACTCAAAGACCCAATTCTCAATAAACTGGAAAAGTCAGATATCTGGCCACAAAAGTGCCAGTTCAGTGCTGGTTCTTTCATGAAAATGGTTGGTTCTTTAAGGGGGTTTGAAGTAACCAGGGCTGGCAGTTCTTTGATTCTGACTTTTTTTTTCCAAAGAATCGGAACCAGCAGTTCTCTGAGTCTGAAATGATATAAGAACCCAAAACTGCAGTTCTTTGTAAATTCAAATACGTGCACAAATTTGAATGGAACATGGATAAAAGATTGAGTTGTTGCCATATTCTGGTTTCAAAATGGGTTTCAACAAGAGGCTAGTTCAGGGGTTGGATCCAGGTCCGTTTGCAATTTGAAGGTAGTAAGAGGGTCTCATTCTCCTTTCCCCAATGTGTAGAATCCAAGTCCCTGGGAACTGGACCTCGAACCAAAACAAAAACCAGCTAAGAACATGTAACTGGCCCAGACCTGTTACTACTAGTGTTAGTGGGATCTGCGAAGTGTTCATTTTAGGAATTTTGGTCTGTAGCCAAAGTGGTCATCTATAGGAAGATGTTAGAAGATGTGCTATATTAGCTTCTGCTAGAATCAGACCTAGAACTGGATTTAGTTCCGAAGGGAACTTCTTTTCTTGAAAAAGCTCTGGAACTGCAGGGTTTCCTACAGGCTTATAAACCCTAAACCTTGACAGTTTCTTTCTTTTGCTGTCAGACTTCTCTGATTGCTCCATTGCTCAAAACATAAAAACCCCCTCCTGACACACTGTCACACTCCTAATATAGAAATTGTACACAAAGCCACTAATTAGTACAGATTGAAGTGAAAAAACCTTAAACTTTTTTCATAAATCTCTAAGCAAAAGACAAGTTCTATTTCACACTAAGCATGCAACTTTCTCGTCTCTCCGTAGCACAAAGAAAGAAAAGAAAAGAAAAGAAAAGAAAAGAATTCAAGAAGAACAAAATGACATGAAAGGAAAGCAATGAATTCATGAAAGAGTTGATAAAATTAGAAAACAAAAGAAACCTCTAGTTTTCTGTACATGTGATGCACCCATATAAATGAAAAGAATAGAACCGATGTTCTTTGCTTCTTTGATTTTTCAAAGAACCATCAGTATTGGGTATTTCGAACAAAATGAAAAATCTGACAGTTCTCTCAAAAACATCAGAATCTGTTTACTGTTTACAATTCTACTTTCGTTTGGGACCAAAGAGTCCATCAGAATCAAAGAACCAGCCAGTTCCAAGTATTTCAAAAACAGCAAAATCCAACAACTGCCAGTTCTGGGTATTTCAAACCCCTCAATGAAACCATTGGTTATATATGAAAAAAATCACCAATTGGTTATTTTCATATATAACCAGTCTGATAACTGCAAAGAATAGATTTTGTTTGAAAGAACCGGCCTACAGGCCACAATGAACCACCACCCACCTGCGCACCATAAAGGATGAATGATAAGTAGTCAGGAAACAGTTCTCTGTTGAGTTTCAGTTGCCCAGCTAACCATGGTGATTAGCTCAGTTGTTTTTTTTTCTCTACATCTTATATATTAATTGCGTTGTTTGTTTGTGACGTGACAATTCTGGCTTTGCATTCATTCTATGGTAGAACCGGCCTTTGTAAATGGCGCTGCCCAGGGTTAATACTAGGGTTTTTTTTTTCCCGCCCTTTTCCGACAGGCTGCTCAGGGTTAATATCAGGGTTTTTTTTTTTTTTTTTTTCGCTCTTTTCCGGCGGGCTGCCCAGGGTTAATA
Organism: Sphagnum tenellum; assembly: GCA_963921925.1. Lineage (NCBI taxonomy): Eukaryota > Viridiplantae > Streptophyta > Sphagnopsida > Sphagnales > Sphagnaceae > Sphagnum > Sphagnum tenellum. The sequence continues at coordinate 11,822,451 of OY998150.1, forward strand.
CCAGGGTTTTTTTTTTTTTTTTTTTTTTTTCCGCCCTTTTCCGACGGGTTTGCAATGTAGACAGGTATGTTCTTCCATACCCATATTTGATTCTGCTAATTATACCCGGAACTGATGGTTCTGAATTTTTCAAATACCCTCCACCGCCCTTTTCCCCACATTGGTTAATACCACGATTTTTTAAAAAAAAATTTTGAGACAAAAATTCTCAAGTAGGTCTATTGGCGAGGATCTCGAGCATTAATTAGCATTAACTGATGACGGTCCTACTCAGGCTATAGCATTTAAAAAAATAAAAAATATGACGAAAACAATGCAGGGGCGTCGCACAGTGATCGAAGGTTGCGAGTACCCACTAGTACTTTGTAACAACTCACAGGCAGGTTGTTAGTAGGTAGGTAGTAAAACCAGCCCTTGGCTATGTATGAACCATCTACTTTTATACTAGTTACCTATTTTCTTACCTAACTACCTATATGTGAGACCTATTTCCTACAGAATTAATTACCAAGGTGAAACCAAATATTAACTCAGTTGAGGTTCATCCACAACTGAGTAATAACAGGCATCCAGTGGATGGTGTGCTGGTCTGTGCTGGTTCAATGTGGCCCACCCAACATTGCCTTGGACCTCCACAATCACTTTGCAAACTAATTCAAAACAAAAGAAAAGTTCACTTCTAGTGTTTTGTCCATGTAACTAACCCATGCAAGCAAAATAATTACTCTGTTTTTGGACCTCCTCAACCAGCTTGCAAACTAAAACAAAACAAAAGTTTGCCCTTAGTGTTCATTCCATGTGGCTCACCTATGGTAAGTGAAGAATAGAACTACTTTTGGACCTTTGCAACCACCTTGCAAAGGAAACCAAAACAAAAGTTTGCCTTTAGTGTTCACTACATGTGGCTCACCTATGTAAGTGAAGAATAGAACGACTTCTGGACCTTCACAACCACCATGCAAACTCAACCAAACAAAAGAAAAGTTTGTCATGACACAAAAAAACCACCCATGACACCAAAATAGAAGAAAGACACCCACAACCCTCCAAACCTAAAATAGGAAAGAAAAAAATCACATCCCCCACCCCCCTCTTTCAAAAGCAAAAAAACCCTAAGCCTCTAGGGTGAAATCTGCAGCTCCTCATCAGTTGTGCAAGATTTCGATTCTTAAATTTGTTGGCAATCAATTTTGCCCCATACTAATGCCAGAGGCACTAATTGGGGTACATAGTTTCAGAACTAAACCTGAAACCAAACCACACCATACATTCCCTAAAGTTTTTAAAAATAGCTAGGACTAAAACCACAAAGTATGGCGAGAAATTGTCTCATGTATTTGGAAGGTATCTTATATCAGTTAACATCTCTCGTAACAAAAAAGGGTGGGTTATGAGGCCTACTCCACGAAGAGAACTAGAGAGATTATGTTTATTTTATAGGTGTAAGATCCTTCGCACTCTTAAGGAGTAGGTGTAAGAACCATTCGTGATGGGTGGATTATAGAATGATGGATAAATATTTATTGATTATCAACTTGGATTATCCACTTACTTGTCAGTTCACAAAATTTTCAAATAAGTAGTTTTGGCATATAATCACAGTTTTCAAAAACATTCAGAAAGTCAAAGAATGGGCTAAAGAACAGTCGATTCTTTGTCAGTTCTTTCATGAAAATTGTCAGTTTTTGAAGTTTTGAAACAACCAGAACTGACAGTCCTTTGATTCTGAAGCTTTTTCAAAGAACTATAATTGACAGTTCTTTGATTCTGAAATATTTAAGGAACTAGAACTCATGATTATTTTTGAATTCAAAGGACCACCCAACACTGGTAAGAACCTTGCCCCGCAGCCTTGCCTCATGATAGAACTAAGTTTAGGTTCATGGAAATTTGCCTTGTGCTTATGTGTAGGGTAATGCCTGATGCTGCAAGCTATACTAAGCATAAATCACTGGATGGATTTTGTAAACAAAACGTCTTGTAATATCCAATGGGAATCAAAAAATACCCTAGCTATCACAGGAAAAAGAAATGAAAACTATGAAATGCTCACAAGAGTAAACATTATATTTTTTGAAATGCCTGCCCCTCACAAAGGAGAAATTTCATACAGTAAGGTGCCCTCCAACTACACTACAAAAATTCACCTGGTGCATAATGATAGTAAAAGGTGAGAATCCCAACTGTGGAGCTGGTCTTGGCCTTCTCCTAGGCCTCTTATTTAGAGAATGTCTTTCTCTTTGGTTTTATTTTATGCTAACATCACAACACCATATCAATGATTGGATCAACATTTTATTAACACTTAATTTTGAATACATTGTTAAAATGTTATAAAATCACACAGGTACATGAAGGGAGCAAAGTTTGTGATGAAAGGTTCCTTTCAAGATTAGCCGAGTACTCAAGAAAGACCAAAACTCAAGATTCCTGGTAATGCCAACAACCAGACAATAGTACTAATAACCTAAGGTTGACCATCCAGTCTTTCTACCTCCTAGTATGGATACAGTATCCTTTCTTTTGCTGGATTCAATTGAACTGCCTGCCTACTCTAATCACAGAACTTGCACATTGCAGATCTTTCAATTAGATGGAGGCATCCTGTCTTCGACCTATTTGTCTAGACTATGGAACCACCCACCTCTGCAGAGAGATTTCATTGGGTAAATAATGTGGGAAGAGGGTGGGAGGAAGCGAACTTGGATTATGTGACCCAGCACCTACCAGTTCACCTATGTAACTGGATAATGGTGCATTCACACTTGATATTAAATCACCGTTAAATGAAAATCTAGGTAGCATCTTAGGTGGCACCAAATGTTAAATGGCCGGTATTTAGCTTAATCTTAAGTGAATGTTAACTTGACATAAAATGTTCATGGTAAGTAGGTGTAAGTCCTAAAGACTAGCATGGTGTTAAGGGACTTAACACTAGAGTCCCTAACACCAAGTGTGACTGCACCTCTAAAGTATCATAGATAAATAGGTAGGTAATAGAAGTGGTCACTATGTATGCAGGTAAGCAACTTGATGGCTGCAAGGTTCGAAGATGCATGTCAATGGTTAGAACATAACCAGTTGTTGATGGGTATCTTGCAGCGGGATTGGCTGACTGCATGTAGGTTATAACTCATAACCCATGTCCAGTTTGCCAGGAGTGTGCCCAATTCGTGGGGCTTCCATAACTCGTACACACATACATTCATAGGAATGCACACCATTCACTTGATTTCTTTTGCATCCAGTGGGAGAGGAGAGCACACACAGTGCATCATGGTGGGTGCTGGTTCACTCTGGCCCACAAACAGGGGATTCAAAGCTAGACCACTTTTAAAAAATAGAAACATTCAATAGATTCCCTTTGCGTGAAGAATGGAGATAAATTGACAATAGAGAGCATTCAGGGCTTCAATGACACCTGCATGTGATCACTTTGCACAGAAGAGTTTGCTCCAGAGAAGAGTCCCAGACATTGCAGGGCAACAGACCTTTTGGCCTTTTCCTAGCAAGGTGTGATTGATAATAGCATTGAGTCTGTCTCCCTGACGCCACCATCCTCACTTATTTCTTGGCAGAGCAAGGGTACTTGAGAGTGTCTGGACTCTGGAGCCCTTTATGAATTTTGTGTCTGTTGAAGCAGTCTAATAATACCCAGAAACACACAAATTATCCATTTTGGAGTCAACCATCTATATTTTGGAGTCTACACTAGGGGCCAAGAGAGGGTGTAGGGTTTATACTCTTTCCTAGTCCAGACTCTCTTCTTGACTCTCTAGTACAGAGTCCAGACGACTCCTGATTCCTCCTCACCAGATGAAACAAGTTTAATGACCTAAAAGTCAAGCATATGCATTTCAGAGCAATTTCTAGAGGAGATTTCGTGTAGGATGGAGAATACTGAATGCTAGGTGGGATCTGAAGGATCAGTTCTTACTGGGTTTCACGAAAGAACCAGCAAAGACCCGACAGCTTTCTAGGCAGTTATTTGACTTTTAAAAACAATTGAGAACTACAGTTACATGTAATAACCAATGTTGGCTGGTTCTCACAGGGACCCTCAGTTCTCACAAGAAGAATTGTTTGGTATCACCAAAGATGATAATTGGTTTGAAATTCAGTTGACGGTCCTCACTTGGGCGAGAACCGAATCCAATGAGAATCGGTTATCATATAAAAGTTTTGGAGAACCAAGTCAATTCTATGACAGAATCAAAACCCAGTTACCATGTAGTAGGTAAATTAGGTCAGTTTAGGGTTTATGTTAGTACTTAGATTAGGTTAGTTTGTAGGCACTGGCATCCATTGTATAAAAACCCTTGTGGAGTTAGCCGTTTAAATCAAAGTTGTTTTGTGTTGTTCCTTGTGTTGATCCTTTGAGTTGTTTTTTGTGTTAATCCTTTACATTGTTCCTGGTTTTGTTCCTTTGCATCGTTTCTTTGTGTTTCTTTTTGCGTTCATTTGCGTTCTTGATGCTATCAATTATTTGCATTGCTTCTAATGTTGTTGGTTAGTCGTGTTACTAGTTCATCATGTTGTTCGTTTATTGTGTTGTTTTTGTTATTGATAGTTCATCATATTGTTACATGTTCATCACATTACTTTTCCTATTGCTAGTTTGTCATTTTGTTACAAGTTTGTTGCACTGTTATTACTACTATTGGTTCATTATGTTGCTAGTTCATCATGTTGTTGGTGTTGTTTCTGGTTTGTTGTGTTATTCCTAAATATCTATTTGAACCCCTTATTGTTAATCCTTTGCATTGTTCTTTGTTATTCTCGTGAAGTACTACCTCCATTGTCATCACTTTGTATGTGGCAAATTGGTGGTTCTTCACGTTGTTATATGCCTCCTACTACTAGGTACCCACCATATCATCATTTAACCTTTTGGGTGCTATTGTTGGTTTGTCATGTTGTCAGTGTTGTTATTAATTCATTGTGTTGTTTGTGCCATGGTGAGGTACTACTCCCTCTTGTTGTGTAAGTGGTGGAGCTCCTTTGCAATTGGAAAGAAAGGAATTTTTTTTGCATATGCTTGTTAGAAAAATTGAAGAAAATTTTGAATCATTTGTAATTCTTTTTGTAAATGCTTGTATTTTAGGTTGCAATGTAGGTTTTGGTCTTTTGATTTATCATACATTTATTTGGTTTTTTTTTCTCCATCTCAAATCTTAAGTTGAAAATGGTTCAATCTTCTGAAAATGAAAAGCAAAACCTGTTACACTTGGTCTTTTTGAAATTGCATATACTTTTGCAAAAACTTTGGCAAAAAAATTGATTGAGGTACTAAAATAATGTAATATGAGAAAAAAATTATTGCTGGTGTAAAAGATGAAGGCTTTAATTTGAACATAATGACTTCAACATTAATAACAATTGTAAGTTGTGACAATTTAGGTTTGGAAAAAAATTATCAAGGCATTTGATTTGGGTTTACATTTTTTAAGGTTATCAATATGTTACAATAGATGATTTTTTTTTGTAAAGACTCGACATATGTTTCTATTAAGAGAGCACAAGGAGATTTACAAAAATGCATAATTTGGCCAAAAACATCTTGGAAATGTTGACAAAAATGGAACAAAACATGTGTTGAATTGGGTTTGGCCCCAAGGAAATTGAATACACTAATGAAGACAAGGTGAATTTTCTATCTAATGTATTATTGCAATGAAAAATATATATGAAAAATATACACAAGTAGATTTTTAAGCAAATTATCCTTTTTCAAGAGGCATTGCAATTTCAAAAAACAATTATTCTCTTTATAGTAAACATATTACTATTAGGATGATTGCATTAGTGTTTCCTCCTTTGACATGACACATCTTTCAAATCATTGTTGATGCCCTTTTCCTTGTCATGTTTATTTGTGTTTATAATCAATCCAAAGGTCATTGGGTGTTAAATGATGCTTTAAATTCTACCATTTCCACTTGTTTGAAATTTATAAAAAAAATTGAAATTTGAAGTTATTTTGATATTTTATGAAAAAGGAGTCCATTATTACTCTTGAGATAGGTTTTTTGGCCTTTATCATCCAAAAAAAAAAGTTTGTGTTGTTTTTAGATTTTAGATTTTTTTGAAAAAGTATGAAGAAAAAAAAATTCATAACATGTTTTTTTTAATGTTGAATCTTAGGTTCAAAAACTTACATTTGGTGTCCTCATTTATTGGCTTTGAGCAAAAGAAAGCTATTGTTGAAAAATATGATATCCCATGTTATTTGAAAATGCCACTATTGACCAAGATGTTGATGAAGATTACAATTTGAACATTTTTGAAATGATAGCAAGCACAAATGAACCAACAAAGGAGTTTGTTAATAAAGAACTTCTAACTTTTAAAAGGTTTGAAGTGGACATAAAAAATATCAAATGTCCTCTTTAATGTTGAGAGAAGCATGAATCTATGTTTACTACATGTGGATTCCTTGCTTGTTAGATCTTAAGCATTGTTAGTTCACAAATTGAGATTAAAAGGGTTTTTTCTTTGGTGGGAATATTTACTAATTTAAAAAAGTTAATTTATTTTTGTGAGCAAAATTTGGCCCAATGACCTCAGGATGTAGATTAGTTGTGAACCTTTTTTTGATTCAATAAAGTTAATTGAAGCTAATGCAAAGGTAGAGAAGGAGTTCGAAGAAGAGTTTAAAAAATTTGAAAAAGATGAGATCTTGAGAATATAATTTATTTTTAAAAATGTTACATTTTAATCATTCTTCAAACAAGTTTTTTTTATTTTCAATTATTTATAAAATTTAAATTTTCTTAAAAGAATGAATATAAATTTGAGATCCAGATTCTGAAAACTAGATATGAAAACCCATTGTTATCACATTTGTGAGAATTGCTTTGTTTAATTAAATTTATAAAAAAATTGATACATTGATCAATTATCGTAAATCTAAATTAAAAAAGAAAAACCGGGTCAGTTCTCTGAAGTGTTGGGAAGAACCAAAACCGGTGGTTCTCATAAAAAGGACGAGAACCACCCAACACTGGTAATAACCTGGGCATTTGATGTTTTGAATGACAGTGATGATCAATGCTGATACTCAGATTGATACCCAGTATGGGTTTGGTGCAATTTCTAATACCCCCACCCACTCTGTATATATCCTGAAATTCTTCAGTAAAGAAGATAACTCAGAGGACAAGGTGGCATTCAATTACAGTAGAAAAATATAGTGGAAACTAGGGTGGAAGCTCAAATTCCTTGGGCCTAACAGAAACAGAGGAACTCTCTCTACCCTTGCCTTGCCCCTACATAAAACATTGACCTAATTTAGAAGGGACACCCATGGGTAGGACCTTAATGAAAGGAAGGTCCTACCCATGATGCCTAAATGTACTCCAAACTGGGGATGAAATCAAAAGCCAAGGTGAAAGCAGTACACAAGGAAAAAAGAGGAGACGAAAATATGGATTTTCTCACCTTAATTGGGCCTCCCAGGAGATTCACCCCCAATTCTGGAGTTGCCTTTCTTGCATCTCATATTCTTCCCTTTTTTCTCATGTCCTTCATTGAATCAAGTCTTGTCAGGATAAAATCTTGCAAATCTTGTGAATTGATACACAATTTCATGAAAGGGCTGGTGTAAGTTTGAGTGAGAATCAAAATGCATGTCATGGGTATGTACAATTTGAATGTGCAAATGTATTCCAAAAATTGAAAGTATCAATGTGGGAACTATCAATTTATAAACACTAAAAAAATAATTAAGCCCTTTATTGCATCAAGAAATTATTATTTCCAAAGTAGAAATTAGATACCTTATTTTGATTTGATGCCATTTTTGTAAAAATATAAGTGACTCCTTTGTTGTTTTAAGAATATTCCTACTAACTAGTGGTTAGAGTTTCGAGAATTCTCTTCCTAACTTGTTATTATCTTCCTTGCAACCCAAGACTATTGGGCTAGTAATGTGGAATAGTTTCAAAACCCTGGACAACTTAACCCATGGTGATAGAATATCCTTATTACCATGGGTCAAGGTTGCCCTAAAGCTTTTGACAATATGATTTCTTGGCCCCCCAAGATGATTGGGGGAAAGAAAAGAAAAGAAATTCCCTTTCAGACTGAAAACAAAATGAAAAGAAACCTTTTCAAAACATCATTTTATGGAAGGTAAAGTCTGGCTTGGGCAGTACCAACCTGCTTAGAAAGCTGGGGTTCTACTCCACAGTTGCCTCTGGGAGTGAAGTAACTAGCCTACTTGCTTCTAATAGCAACAGGAAAAATGGTTGTCAGTTATTATTCTTGCTCCTTGGATCAAACTTTCTAAGGGTGTCAAAGGTTTGCAGTTTTGCTAATAAATTTGGTTCCCCCATAGAATTTCCAAAAAACAAGTTGTGCTTGGGTTACAGGCACAAAGAATTTATTTTTCAAGCACATATATAGAGTGTGGAACAATAAAAATGTGATTCCAAAATGATGAAGCTAAAGCATGACCAGAAAGAAAGAAAGAAAGAGGGTAGTGAGGAAAATTACAATGGTTATTGATTCATAACCCCAAAAAATTATGGAGCATTTTATGAGTTAATAATAATGGCAAAAATGAACTGTCTAAAAGAACTCTGAACTGGACCATGTTATTATTATGATGCCAGGTTATATAGCATAAAACCAACCAATGAGTGAGTCTCTTCTACTTACTTAACACATTGCTAATATCAATTTTGACATCACACATGGAGTTACATGTCCATCTCTAATAGGTATACTGATCTTTTTCGGGGTAGCTAAATTTCAGACCCAGTTGGTGAGAAAAAAAGAAAAAAATTCTTAAAATTACAAAGCTGTCAAACTCGGATATAAATGGGTGGGTTGGTTTTAAGTAAACCTATTTCATCAATCAAATGCAAATGGGCAAAACTGCATTTTAAAGTGTGCAGGCCCATTAGCTTAGCTGCTGATGATGCACAATGGGTTTTGTTTTTGCCTTAAAAGCTTGAGACAGCAAAATTAGCTGGATGAGGAAAATTTCATAATTTCTCACCCAAAACCCTAACAAAGATCTTTTGATGCACACCAACCTGAGTCACCCCCGGGGATAACCTGGGCATATAATCCAGGCAGTCTAAAAACATGTCTAGTATAGTTTTTATTTGAGACTATTTTGTGATAAAGTTCAGTGGCAAACTGTAATTAGGCAACGACTATTGGGAAGGAAGAACCGGCGGGTATCATCTCACCGTGACCTGGTTGGATCGTCGCCAGTACTCTCCCCCTGAGCTTGTCGTTGCTGCTGCGGCCCTGCTGCGGCGGAGCTCTGCTGCTGCTGCTGCTGCAGCAGCATGGACGACCTTTGCTGATCCAAATTATGTTGCAAATTACGACTGTATGCTTGCAGTGCTGCCAACAGGCCTGAAGAATTGGATTGTCCTGCTGCTTGATCCCTGGCTGCTGCTCCTAGGCCCAAAAATGTGGGTGGATGTAGCTGCTGTTGAATTCCTTGTTGTTGCTGCTGTTGTTGCAGTAATTGCATTGTGGAACCTGCGGCTAACGACATTTGATGTCCCTGTTGTTGTTGCTGCATATGGCTGATGCTACGTCCCTGCAATTCTAGCCCCATTGATCCGGCCCCAGCAGCTTGTATGTTACTGGGAGCTGGTAGAAGTGTTATCATTGAAGTAGATGATACATTACTTGATCCAGCTCCCTGTGCAGCAGTAAGCATCCGATATTGACCGGCAGTTGAAGGAAATGACCAAATGTGTTGTTGTTGTTGTTGTTGTTGTTGTTGTAGCTCATAAGATACAGTAGTAGGGCCGCCTGTGCAGGTCTCCGGCATTACTTGCTGCATCCCGGCGGATGTTGCAGATGAGCTGCTGCTCGTGGTTAATGGTAGCATCCACACTGTTCCTGCAGTTGCCTGTATCCCTGCACTATTACTACTACTCATGGGTGTTACATTAGCAGCTGGTACTCCTGAAGCTGCTGCTGCTGCTGCTGCTGCTACAGCCCACATTGCTGCTGCTGCTGCTGGCTGCATCAAGCTTGCCGACGATATTCCTGCAGCACCAGTTGCAACTTGTTGTGAAGATAATTGTCTAGTTGATGACGATGTCTGCTGTATAGACCTTGAAGACTGATCTATTTCTTCCTTGAGACGAGAAAGTTGACCAGCTGCTGCAGCAGCTCCTCGAGGCCTTTTCGACCGGCTCGATGTATCCTGCAAACTATCTAACCCATGAGTTTCTGACGGGCTCCGGCGGCCCGCGACCATATTTGCAGCTTCGTGATCATGGAAGCCTGATATTGTTTCACGGATGCAGCTCATGCCCTCCTGCATACCTGCTGATCGTGAAATGTCCAGCGCTCTTTCCTCCGGCGCACTTGACATGGAGCCCCATCCAGTGTTGGATCTACTACTCTGCATTTGCTCAGCTTGCATGCGTGCGCTAGAAATCTCTAGAAGCTGATGTGAGGGTGTCCTTGAAGTTAATGCTGTGAAGCCTAAGTTAATGCCTTGCAATGAAGGTGCTCTGCCTGCAGCTGCAACAGCCTGCATGCTCGCTGAGCCTCGTAAGGGTCCGACTATAGATGAATAAAGAGCTGGAACGGTGCCTGTTCCTGTTGCTGCAATAATTGCAGCCTCCGCATGCCGCAGCAACCACTCAATAGTCTCTCCATCTGACTTATGTTTCAACTCGCGGGTTAGCTGGAAAATGCGCGCTGCACATGTAGCTGGCATCCGTATGCGTCGACCCCGTCCATCAACTTTCGTATGACGATCCTTTGTTGGCGGACGCTTGGTCGCCGGGGCTGCAGCTTGTTTTTTCGCTTCTTTTGCAGCTTCTACAGATTTCACCGCAGCAGCTGCCATCGTTGTTTCCTGCTGTTTTCTGCGAGACAACGCAGATATTCCACAAGTCACGCCAGGGCTTAAATTAGACCGACCAGATTGTCCCTCGCAGCCGTACTGATCTCCGCGACCCATCCCACCAGCTGCCATAGCCGAAGTGGTTACATCCACCTGCGATGCAGACCGTGCTGCAGGCCCTCCTCGCATACCATGGCCGGCCATTGCTGCCATAGCGGCTTGTGCGTAATGTTGCTGTCGCTGCTGCTGCTCCTGCTCCTGCTCTAAACGCAAGATGGAACTAGAGCCATAACCCACCAAGCCCCTCGAGTCTGATTGCTGATATTGTTGAATTAGTCGTGGGGGCAACCCCGTATCTGAGCTTCCCCCACCTTGACCTGAGTCTCGCTGAGACTCTGATTTATAAGATTTCCCATGACCAGCTCCTGACTCCATGTAAAATTCAATAGAGCTTTTATTGGACCTTTCTCAATCCCGCGTCTGATCACACCAGCTAATAGCCCACCTCTTCGACTTATGCATCGCGTACATGATTGTCAATCTTTCTACTTGCAAGATGCAACCTGCAATCTGGTACTTGAGAGTTGCGCTTTTTGCTTTTCTCTACGCACACTACAACTCGGGCGCCGTTAACGTCCCTACAGCTCTGCAGGTCGTCCGTGCCGTCGTGCCAGCTTGATCCATCCTGATGTCTTCAACTCTTCTCCACAATATGCAGCTAGTCTAGGGGTCATCCTAGTCCTGCCCAATGAATCAGTTGCCGTCATGGAGCTCAAGTATTCCCAGAATAGCTGAATCGCGTTGTCTCCGGACTTTGCCTCACCAAACGCGACAGACGACACTTCTCGAAAAGAGTTAGGTGGGGACTTTGCAAGGTGATCGGCGAGTTGGCAGCCCGGCTGCTGCATCCAGCGCCACCTCTGACTAAGGGCGTATACAGCTGCAATCGATTAGGAACGACATCTTGCAACTCATATTCACTTATACTTGTAACAGCAACAGCTTCAAAGTCCTTACTAGTCAGAAGCTGGAGACGTTGCACCATCTCGAGTAGATAGATCGCTTACAATCAGAGTCTTGCGGAGCTTCTGCAGTAAATTTGCCTCTGTTCCATATTTTCTAAAATGCCTCTGAATTTTGGATATATACGTACCTGCAAAAACAAACAACCGCCTCAGATTCAAAACTCAAAGCTAACTCAACCCGGCCCACAAGGAGCTCTTCGATGATTCCCTTGTGGGAAATTTGTCTATGGTACCTCCAAGAATAGACTAAAATCGCAAGTAACAAGGGATTATGCAACACAGGGAGTTTTGCAACATTCCCGATGAGCCTCAACTCAAAGGGAAAGTTCAATTATGCCGCCTAGAAGGGTACTGTGAACAAACGTCAAAGGGAAGTCCGTAAGTTTCCTTGGTTGGAAAGCACCTTTGGGGAAGCCGAATGAAGTTTCCCTTCGTTGTTGGCTCTAAGAGGGATTTCTAACAGGGATAACTGAGAGATTTTCCAGATTGCACACAGAAAGTTGTACGGAAACTCCTTCTTGAGGCAGACCTTCGTCGTGAACCCTCCGTCCCTCCGTCCCTCCGTCCCTCCCTCCGCCTACAGACCGAAGACACAAGCTTTGATTAGGACAAGAGCAGAAAAGTTGCTAAACGCCATCCCCCGTCAGCTAGACCAGTTTCTTCCTGTTCGTTTTCGTGTGTTTTTTTTTCGTTTCTAGTTGCCAATACTACTTCGCAGCACCCAACCCTCTCCCAAGGAATTAGAGGAGGCCGACGTTGGTTAGCGGGGCTCTGTTTGTACCAAGCTGCCGTCGAGTCTCCTTTTTTCTTTGCGAAGATCAGTACTCTTCTGCAGCTCGAGTGGAGCTAGCCATGAGCATCATAGTTCGACACTAACATTTATGTGAGTTGGAAAACTCAAAGGGAGCAGCCACTGAGCCTGCAGTACCTCGCAGGGCGCAGAGGACAAAATAAAGATCAGTACTAGGTCTACTCGAGAGGACCTCGCCGTCGAGCTCGCGCGCGGCTTTGATTCTTCGCCTTGTTGGATAGAACTTTCATAGTCTTCTGCAACAGCCACAAACAGAGACACCATTCTTTTCAGTAAAGGCACGACGACGTGCAAGCTTAAGATCTCCTGATCAGTTTGCATCCAACGCTTTATTCAGCTTCCTATGCGTCGACCAGTCTTACACTGAGCTTTTTGATGCTTGCGTGAAATCCGGGAAGCTTGCCGGAATGATGAAATCAGGATTCGACATAGAATTACTAGACAAACGGATATTACAAGCAGGTACTTGCAGCAGCAGCAGCTGTCCAAATGCCGACGTGACTTGCAGTCCGGTGCAACTCATATTAGAGCAAGAATGGAGCAGGAGCAGCAGCAGGTTCATCGAGGATCCACACATACAAGTGCTGCTGCAGCATCGGTTCGAGGCATTGCAGTCATTCCAATCCATGGTTTGTGTCCTATAGCTGCCGTTGTCGGAATTTCGATCAGGAATTGCAAAAGAGAAACACACCTGATCGCTGCAGCTGACGTCTTATAATTCGACCAAGGTCTACAAAGCTAACGACCCAACATTAAACTAGCTACGTAGCACTAGACTAGCAGTGTACTAATTTCTCATAGCTTATTCACATAGAATGGAAGTGCAGATCTAGTATCGATTTGATCGACAGTTTGCAAGTAGGTACATACACACTCTTGTTGGTATCTGCAATCTCTAGCTGCGGGATCTGGATTAGTGGCTGCATTGCAGCAGATGAGGAGCTGCAGCCTGCAGGTATGCAGGTAGCAACTAGTATGTTGGAAGTAAAGCTCGATCTCCCTGCTTTTTTTGCGGGTTAGTATGTGCATTCGTCGGGATCCGACAATGAACACAAGATCTGACGCAAAAACGTGGACGGCGTTGAGTTCTTCGAGCCCTGGTAGCTGATCATGCTGTTTTTTGTGGCCACTATTTGCCTGACAATCGTGGTCGGACCGCGTGTCCTTCCTGCTTTTTCTCTCGATTGCAGGAACCCCGGCCTAGTCGCTCTTGCATTGAGCCCACTAGTCTCATGAACAGTGCTGCAATATTATGCGGCACAGGGAAGGATATGTTAAATTTTCCGCCTACACATGACTAACTAGCTAGCTAGCTGCATGATTACATTATTATTTGAATTTGATGCCCATGACGGACCAATGCTTTTCCAACTCTGGATAAGATTAAAAACTACCTGTAGATGCAACTGCAGTAGTCAAGTACTGTGATGATGAGATAAGCAATGAAGACGTACGTTGGTTGAATTAGCAGCTCGGGATCTATCCAAGCTCCACTAGTGAAATCAACAACTTGCAGCAGCACTAAGAGCTGGGTATCACCAGTTCCGTCGGTGCTCTTGCTAGCTAGGCTGCTCTTGAATTCAACCTTCTGTATAATTATTATGCAGTCATTATGTATAATTGACTCCACAATTACCCTTTCTTTGTTTCAGTTTTCTCAATAACAAACAAAGCTAGCTTGAATCACATTGATTCGCTGCAGTGATTATGTCTCCACATGCTCGACTATGGTGTCAATGATTTGCTCATGTCGAGACTTTGCTGAAACTGCAGGGATGTTCGACGACAAGGCCACATATATATATATACACATATATATAACCTATATCCAGGTAAATAAGAAGCACCAGTGCTGCAACTAGAACCCAGGGGGCCGTGGAAGAAATTTTAATTTAAGCTTCACTTTGAAAATGTGAGAAAGAGATAAGAATAATGGTAAAGGAGATGAATTGTTTATTGGCCTTGCCTACCAAGACAAGGTGTCTAGATTCATTATAGAGTATAGTAATTAAAGGGATTTTGGCCCCTAGGTAATAGGTCTATTTTTATATGAGGATTTTTGAAAGATGATATATTGGCTTGTGTTGAAACTCAAGATTAGTTATAGAGTTATAACATCTTGAAGGATTTTTGGTTTCTTATAGAGGATTTTTTGAAGCTTATATTTTAGTGTGCATGGTGAAATACTTGAGCTTCCATAATTCTCATTTTGCCTGAAGATACTTTTTAATGTAAATGGCAAGGGCACAGTGTGACACAACCTTTGATTATTGATTTAGTAATAACATTATAACCCCTCCCCTTTTAATTTCTCTCATAGGGGAAATTTTCAGTAGTTCATCACTATTTATGTCAATCTCAATTTTTGATTTTACTGTATAGTAACATGGACCTGAAAAGGCATTACAATAATAATTGTTTTGAATTATATGTATATAGAGAGAGAGAGACATAGACCACTTGATGCCATAAACTCTGGATAAATCCAAAGAGCATGCTGCTAGGCTAGGCTAGGCTAGGCTAGGCTGGCTAGCTAGCTAGCTGGGACCTGCAGCAGGACTACACTAGCTATCTACTAGAATTACCATTGCTTTTAAACGCCAGTAAATTCCAGTACTTGTATGATTGTATGAGCTTTGGGAAATTAGAAGCAGCTGCGAGAATAAATTAAGTACTTATACACAAACTATATTGCAGCTACTTCAAAGATGATCACTTTATAGGCCTGCATGCCAATAGCAGCTACTAGAGTAGTGGTGTTTGATGAGTCTATTATATACATTGTCCGCGGAGTGGTTGGACCCCACTGCAACGATCTTATAATTCGTCTATCATTGCACCCTCCGTTCATGTACGCATGAGTGCAAAAACTTGTGATCATGATATGATCAATCAAGCAACAACTTCTATATATAAGAAGATGTCTAGACAAAAGTTCCAGCATACATCACAACAAATGTTAGTTTTTGGCATTCCCTGTAGGGGAAAGAGTGGAAACCTCTGACAAATAGAAGATGAATTATGAAAACACAGGAAAACTCTCCAAGGGAATCCTAGGATCAATATTTCAATATTTTATTCTAATTTTCCCATTGTAAAATAGGAGGATCATTGTATTTTCCCATTGTCAAACAAACCATTCTCTGTTTGATCAGGGGAAATTCAAGGTTTTCTTGATGGTCCCACAGGGAATCCTAGAAACAAAATCATTGCACATGTATATAATATTAAATAACTTCCCAATGTGAAAAACAAATTTGGTTCTTCAGCTAGATGCTGATCTGCCATGCAAACAATGAATAATTCATTCATTCTTCAATTGCCCAGAGAAGTCTTAAGGAGCTCTTGGATGATTCACTTCTGAGAAAATTGTCTAAAGTTTACCTCCAAGAATAGACTAACAATCCAAGTACTACGGAATTGTGCAACACAGGGAGTTTTGCATTTCGTAGGGGGGAAGGGGAGGGGGGGGGGGGGGGGGGTTTGCTAGTAAGAAAAGGGTTGGACACATGGAGTGTTACCGCCCCCATGGATCCCTTTTTGACCTCATTTCAACGGATTCCAATTGCAAGTATGTATATGATACACTTTCTGGACAAGCTGTGTTATTTGCAAAGAAAATAAGCTCAAAAGTGGAGCTGTTGTTGCAGCATTGTTTTGCTCTTTCATGGATGATTTTATTTGTGGGAAAAATTAGTGCTCTAGCCCCCTGCCGCAAGCTTTACATATCAGAAAGGGCGAATTAGGGGGGTTACAATGTTCAAACAGCGGATGAAAAAAAAAACAAAAAAACCAAAAGAGCTTACAAGATCTAGATAGAAGCTGCTCGTCAAACCAACATAGATGAAGCTGCTGCAGGTTCCAACATTCAGCAAAATTGTTTCGAAATGTCATAGTTTATCCTAGGACATGAACGAGAGCATAGAGATCCCTCAAGGCACACACACTATGATATCCAGAATCAAGTTGGAATAGATCTAATTCCAACGAGGTGCAGCTCATTCGAATTAGAGAGCATAATAAGATCAGTATTCGTCCTATGGTATGGATTAGATCTGTAATTAGCTGGTAATTAGAGATGCAACGAGCTGGGGTTCCAGGTGCCAGCAATATGTATGATCCTGGCAGCTGCTGCATGCGCGAAGAATTCCTCCAGCCTGAATGGCACATGAAGCTGCCACAGCTGATTCCTATCCTACAACAAAAACTATGATACCGCCATTTGCGATGAATTCTCAAGGCAAGGGTAATAATGTGTTTAGAATTCACTATAGGGTATAGTAGCTTAAGGGATTTTGGCCCCTACTAGGTAATAATAATAATAGGTCTATTTTTCATATGAGGATTTTCGAAAACATGATATTTTGGATTGTGTTGAAACTTGAGATTAGTTATAGAGTTATATATCTTGAAGGAATTTGGTTTCTTTTAGTGGATTTTTTGAAGATTATATTTTGGCACATTGTGAAATATGTGAATTTCCATAATTCTTCTTTTGCCTTAAAAGATTCTCTTTAATGTAAATGGCAAGGTCATAGTGTGACACACCCCTTGTTTATGAACACTTCAAACCTTCTAAATTAGCTTCCAATTAGGAAATTGGAGGGGAAGGTGGGTATTATTTTTCTACTTGATTATAATGGGATAAACGTTACTTTCTCCCATTGTTTATAAATATACGAGTGTAAGTTTGCTCCAAACTAAGCATCCCCACCACACCCCCCCCCACACCAACCTCTTTTTCTTTTCCTCTTATGTTTCCGTATGGTTCCCAATAGTTCATCATTATTTATAGCTGATTTCAAAATTCTGCCTTTTCATGTTCAAGTACAGTTGCACAGGAAATGATATAAATATGCTTGAAAAAAGTATTTTATAGATGAAAGTGTTTTAAGATGTACTCAAGGATTGTCACACCATCATCTTCTTGGGGTGAAAGCACACTATGGAAGGAGTCAAGATTATTATCACATTTTATTATTTTTCAGGGATATCCTGTTGGAACTTTAACAATGTCATTATTATGAAAAAATTTCACAATATTTCTGCTTAATATTATAATAAGTACTATTAAGTCAAAATCTAAAAACATTAAATGTAAAAAAAATGTGACATACAATGTGATGCTTAAATATATTTGCATCAAAAAAATGTATGTCACAAAATAATTAAAAACTCAAATATTTTCATTTAATTTTTATGATTTTTTTTGTATTTACTAAACATTATGATTCCATATGATTGGAATAAGTTTGAGAGACATGTCATTTGATAATTATCATGTCACAAATGGGTGTTTTCAAAGCAAAAAACATAAAATATGTCTTAAATTAAAATTTTGATAAACAATCATTTTCAAATGGACGATGATAAGATTTATATGTGATGAGCCAATTTTTTTAATTATATTTCAAAAAACATTGGTTGACTAATTCAAATTCCAAAACTTAGTGCAATCTAAAACAAAAAATGGGTTCTAGCATATTGCATATACCATAAATATACACATTATTCCTTGAATTTAAATTTTTTATTTAATTTTCTTTTCCAAATAATATCAAATATCATTAAATTTGCAAAATCAGAATATAAAACATAAATACCAAAAGTGAAACTCAAAATTAAATGCAACACATTTTGGATATATATATATATATTATATGCCTATGTTGTGAAAATGCCCAAGTTGTGCCTCGCCCTTATAGTGTGTTTTCACCTTTTGGTGGTCCTACAAATTAAGTTAGATTTTTTTATTCACCATGCATGAGCTTATTGAGTGTTGTGGTTCCAAAAAAAAAGTACTCTAGGATTTTGACAGCACTACTTTTTGCAAATATCATTTATTTGAAACAAATTTATGTGAAAAAAAATGAATGCATGTGATGGTGGTGCTTTTTCACATGCATCCAAAGCAAGGTTGTTAAAACCAACATGAAATACCATTTTTATATTGATTATCATGTTAACATCAATCATGATGCATTAATTTGTTGGGTCAACACCGTCATTAACTAGACATTCCCATAATAAAAATAAACTTACAATTTTTTTATTGTGCAAGTAAGTTTGATTATTATTTATAAAAATTAATATTTCATCAAATAAATCATTTTGCAACCAAATTTTGATCATTGGACACCATCCAAGGTATGGATTGGTTGCAATTGAACATTTTGGTTGTTGAAATGGCAACAAAAATTTGGTCACCATTTTTTAATAGTGCAAATTTATTTTCAATTTATTTTTTCGCATTGGCAACTAGAGTTAGAAAGCTAGACTACGATCGAAGTGTGGATAGGTCGACCAAAAAACCTTGGCCATTGAAATGGTAACCAAAATTTGGTCACCATTTTTCAATAGTCTAGAATTTTATTTTATTTTTGTCTTTCTTTCCTTTCTTACACTGGCAACCAAATTTAAGTTGCCAAACTATGATCGGGATGTGGATAGGTTGATCAAAACATTCTAGCCACTGAAAGGGCAACATTAGATTTAAATTGCTAAATTTAACAGTTTAATTTTTTATTTATTTACAATTATAATTTTCTATCACCATTGGAGCAGTGTCCAAATTTTTTAAAGGTAATCCTTGACATAGTTTTCAATTTTGCCTTATATTTTTTAGTTCCTATACACATTACTAAATTTTTAAAAATCATATCTTGATGTTACAACCTTAGCATTGGGCTTACGACCAAGGCAAGGGCTTGCAAAGGTGCGGGCTAAAAATGAAGCTTAGGAATGACATTTCATGCTCCTAGGAGTGTGGGAGAATGTGAGGGAATGAACTTTCACACTCCCAAGTGAGCTCCCACTTTGGGAGTTGAAATCCCGATTGATTCCCAAATCTTCAAAAAGAGATTACAAGGGTCAAAACCCATTAGATTGAAACGTTCCTTATAACATTGAAAATCTTTTAGAATGTCTAAAATGGGCTTATATCACACATTTGGATACTTAAACCAAAAGTTATGGCCAAAAGAAAGGCCAAAAATCAAATTGTCAATTTGACTCCCAACCATTAAAAGTCAAGAATTGCTTTGATTTCCTTCTGTGTAAGTGGCATGCCACATACCATTGAAAAGGTATCAATTAAGACTATAACTTTTTTTTTAAACCTCACCTCAATCGGAGGTATGCACACAAAGTTATAGACCCTCAAAGTCACAAGAATCCCAATTTTAAGAATTTCAAGACTCCCACTTCAAAATCCTAGGACAAAATGACATTTAAATGTTGACCCCATGGCTAGGCACAGATAATATTATAAGGGAGGTGGTGGCTTCCCCCAAGTTTGGGCCATGGTGAATTTTATGAGTCCGTGTTTGCCCGTGGCTTATCCGTGCACCAAAAGTGCTCCAACTATACACTAACAAACTTGTTGTTTGGTTTGTGCAAGTCTGTGTGAGTAATTAACTTGCTTGTCACTCTTCTTAGTCCCTATCCTAGAGCTTCAACACACGCCTTTACCCGTGAAATGTTACAAACCAAAAGGTGTACCCCAATTCCTCATTATTCCATTGTGTTCACCTTAGATTCACATTAATGTTTGTTAAAGAGCTTGGGAGTGCGTCACTTGAAGTATGATATTTTAGACCATCATTTTTTTTTAAAAATTACTATCACGCACTTTGTGTCCATGTACATCATGAAAGAAAAACAAATAAAAAACATGGAAAATGAATACAAAAAGGTGACATTGTGACAAGGTTTTTGGTACACTTAAAAAAATTTGGACCTAGTAAACATTTTACCCTTACATGAAAAATTATTGTTTTGACCTAAGTTGACCTTAAATCAACAAGACATAAAGATGTGTAAGTGTTTAAACTCACATGACATGATAAGGCCAATGTTAATAACTTTAATCTGGGGTGAAAACACATTACAATGACACCTTTTTTAGCATTTTTGGGTTTAATATTATAATACATATAGTATAATTGTTTCAAAAGTATGTATGTGAATTTAGTCTTAGGTATCAATTTTTATTTATGGGCTTTACAATTATTATTTTACAAAATTAATGTTACATAATATTATTTTAAAAATAATAATAAAGTTCAAATTTATCTATATTGATGTATATTTATAATATACATTGGTACAATATTTAATGCCATTATTTCACGTTGATTGCATGGTTTAACTTTAAGGCTTCCTTAATCATTAAAATAATTAATTTTAATTGAATTTAAAATGTGGCCCATATAGTTATGCTTGTCATCTTCAATATGAATGTGATTATTTGTAAATTTCAATATATCACACATTTGTTTCATCTTTGTTGGAAAAACTCGTTTTTTGAAATGAAAAATTTCAAATGAATCAATGGTATTTAAATATGGTTCAAGTTATGTGAATTGACTTGGTTCAATATACCTTTAACTTTCATAAATATTAAAAATAATTTAAATTAATTGGAACATATTTGTGTTTTGGAATACACATGTACACTACATTTATTCACAAATATATTCCAATCTCCCACTTTATAACTTGAAATGAAATGATTTCTTTTTTAATATCTGGTTTATGTTCTATTTAACATAATATGCAAAAACATTGTGAAAATCTTCCAAAAATCTGAGGTGGGATACATTCAAACATGCACAGTCACTATAATTTGCTTTCATTTTACATCATTATGTATCAATATTTTGGTTTATAAACAAAAACATAGAAAATCCCATAAAATTTCAAATTGGATTTCAATGGACAACCAAACATGTTTTTTGGCAAGATTATTTCCTACACATGTGATCTACACCTAAAGCTAAACATTTTGAACCCATTGAACATAATGTTTATGCCATATGTTTAAAAAGTGAGCCATTTGTGTTGTAGCCCTTTTTTTTTAATTCAAGAATTTGAAATTGTTGAATGATTTGATTTTTCATCAAGTTCATCCAATGAACATGTACTTTCATAGAAGGGGATATGTTTTTGTTATACAAAAAGTTTTAAAACAATTATATGGCTTTATGCATTCCTTTTCGTTATGTTTTTTTTTTTAATGCAATTTAAACACTTTATATAGTTAGTTTTTAAAATTCAAAATGACATTTACATAATATCCAAATTATTTTTTAATATTATTATTAATTTAATTAAATCTTGTTTTAGTTTATTGGCATACAACAATCCACTACAACTATAATAATGTAAAATAAACAAAAAAATCCAAAGTTGTCTTTTATAGTCTTTTACAGAAAGGTCATTTCTTTTTTGTAATCCAATTGTGAAATCACCTACACATGGAATAAAAATGGATGATATTGATGGTTTTATATATATGTTGGTTTAACATATTTTTAAATGTTGAAATGACATTTTTTATTCATTAAGATTGATGGGAATCAAAATATAAAATATGTCAATATTGAGGATGATGGTTGCAAGATTAGGTGACTTAATTCTAATGGATAAATAATCCATAAAAATACATTTAATAATGTTAAAATGATAATCTATTAGATATCATTGTTTAAGTGGGGGATTCCAAGATGCTTAATAAGTTAATAAAGATTATGTTAATTTGAGATCCAAATAGAATTTTTTTTTGCATGTTAAAAGAAAAATCCATCGAAAATGATTACGATATGAACGTTTGAAACTAAGGTCCATTAATATAGGACATTCAAAAATCCATAACTTTTTTGAATTAAAATTTTCTACCAATTTCTTTTTTTTGCTTTAATATATCATATAATGAATCCTTATAAGATATCCCAAATTAAATCCATAAACAAAAATGTACTTATATAAAGCCACAAACATAAGTGCAATCCATATAGATTTTTAATTTCAAAAGTTCATTATTTTATATATGTATATTTGTTGTAATTTTTAATATAGATTTCCTCTTGTTAAAGTTGAAAATTTTCTTAATCCCATAAAACATATGGCATAAGGGTCAAAATAAGATAAAATATACAAAATCATTTAACTTTGTAATCTATTTGTTACTTGTTGACAAAATATAGTAATGAAACATACCATAAAGATATTATGCATTCAATGTTTTTACATGAATGATAAACAACAAGGTATTTTTTCATTATTGTGCATTAATTTTCAAACTTTGCATTGTAAAAACAGGTTGAAATCAGATTTTTCTAAATGCAAATAACTTTTGAAGTTGATAGTTCACAATGTGTCAAGTATGTTTTAACATGGTGAAAATATAATTTTTAAAAATTCCTTGGTTGAATACACAATGATCTTTATATCTTTAAATTGATACATATTTAATTCATTAATTTTTTTAATGAAAAATATTTTTGAACACCATTCTAACCAATCAATTTCAAAAGTAATTGTTTTCTACTTCTTATATTCAAAAGCTTTTCCAATTTTATAATCAATGTATATTAAGGTCAATGTATAGAAAAATGATTTCATAATCAAGTTTCAATATATTTTGAATTTCATTTCTTGTACTTATGTCAAAAATTATTTTCATTTTCAAACTTGTCTTTAAATCATGAACTTTTTATGTATACTTTATCATTTTTTCATTCATAATGATGATTTTTTGGCATGTTCATGCACAACACTTTGCAAAAAAAAAAAAATGTGACACAAAATGTGAACTACCTAATTTTCAATTTACCCAACATTAAAAAAGAGTATATTACTTTGTCACGTTTAATACACCAAATAAAACATTTGGACTTAAATTGTAAAATTTGACATGTTACTAGTAATAACATGTTCATGAAAAAGCACACTTTAATTTGCCTTTTCATTTAGGTGGGTTGTAGAAAAGAGTAAAGTATTTAGGCTTCAAAAATGGTTGGTATGAACAACATAGACAAATACCAATTTTTAATTATATAGATGGTTTTCTTTAATTGATAAACATTTAAAATTATTTATGAATGAACTAAAAATATTTAATTACATTTTCAAATGCCATCTTTATTTTGTAATAAAAAATTTGAAGCCAAAGTTTTTTGAAAATTTATAAATTTACCTCCAAATCAATTTAATAATGGCTTATTTTGAACAAACATCATAATATTTGTAAAAACATAAATGACTCCACATTGCACCCTCTTTAATTATCTACAATTTATATAAGTTCTGTTTTTAAAAAATCCATTACATAAACATCCATGTGATAAAATTTAGTACATGCAATTGAATATAAATGTCAACCTAAAATTTGTGACCAAAAGGAAAATGAAGATTTAGTATATGAAATTGAATATAAATGTCTGACCAAAAAATTCAAATGTGTGATTGGAAATAGAATGAATAGAAATCTCCAAAGACATTTCAAGAATTATTTTCCATGTTGTGCACTTTGATTTGATTTCCAAGATGACTAAATGTAATTTGATCTCAAAGCCTAGCCCTTGGGGTTTGAATCGTGACAAGTATCTTACATTTGACTAAAAAACTTTCATTGATACATAAATTGAATATAAATTATCGATTCTCAAATTTTACCATATTTATGAATATTTACAAGGATAGATGTTGGCACTCATACCATTTATGTAATTAGGTATCAAATTCATACCCTCTAAATGCAAATTGTGCCCAATAAAGATTCAAAGAATGACCACCCCACAAGACATTACATTCTACTATTTCCAATGTATTTATTAATAAGCATAAATACAATATTGAATAGAAAATGACTTTGGACCACTTACTGAAGAAATTTCAAGGCTAAATTTATCACCAAAAAAAATCAAAATTTGGTAATAAAAACCCCTCTAAATCAATATTGATAACATTTTTTAATTAGAAATTTATGCAATATTTTTCCAAGAAATGAACTTACTTTTTCCATGCTTTTACATACATCTTTTTCAATTATTAAACCATTAAACCTAAGACCTAATTTCTTTTCTTTTCTTTTTTATTTTGAAAGTTTAAACTATTTTTTTTCAAACAATGATTGTGGGATGATTGTAGGAAGTGTGATTCTTGACTTGTGAACTCATAAAATAACAAAAGGAGGTCCCAAAATGGTATAATGCAATGTTGTGTGGGTATATCTTTTACCCAAACTTATCCTTTCATGTACAAATAGGGTATAGTTTTTATCTTAACCTATTTTCCCAAATTTAATATACCTTACTAACAGGTGTACCCAAGGGCATGTAAATTTGGAAAAAATGTTCTATTTATAACATTGTATATATTTCAGAAATACCCAAAGCCAAAATCAAATATAATTGCAAGTTATTTAAAAATAGTAAGTATGACCTAAACCTTAAACTTTGTTAGTTTTATTAATTAGATTGGTTGCTTTAAAGAATAATAAAAACAAAGTTAGTTTAAGAAAAATGTAAAATATATGTTAGTAACAATGTTTATGTTTAATACACATATGATTTATTATTTACATGTAAATCATTATAACATATCAATTGTTAATACATAATAAATATATTGTGAAACTCTACTGTTTATTCATTTTTATACACATGATATATCTTAATATTTGTTTAAAATAATGATAAAAACTCATTAAACACTAATGTACCCTATGTCATTGGCCCAAGTTTGAATGCATTAAATTGAATTTTCCTTCCAAACTTTTTTTTACAATTTTTTTGATTTTTAATAGTAATATTCAATAAAATTTCAATAATATTGTTCAAATTTTAGGTCTCAAAATTACAAAATCAACTTTATTAAATCAAACTTGGTGAAGGTTTTCCAACGATAATAAAAACACCCCCAAATTTGAATATGATTTTCAATCTTAATTTTTTTTTTTAAAATTCAATGAAAAATGATTCAATAGTCAATAAATTCCATAACATAGTTCCAAACATTTTAAACCAGGTCATTGCAACCCTACTCATTGAGAACTTTCTAATGATAAATTCCATAGCATAACATAAAACACCGTGGTTTGGGGAATATCATTATACCAAAACAAAACAAATTATCAAGTTCTTCATGGATAAATAACATGACATGTATTGTTGACCCCAAGGGTGAGCACACTCAACCTATTTTGTCGCAACCCTAACCTTGGGCTCGTGACCAAAGCAAGGGCTTGCAAGGTTGAAGGCCAAGAGAGGAAGCCCGGGAGTGAAAGAAAGTGTGAAGGAATGAACTTTCACACTCCCAAAGGAGTTTCCACCTTGGAAGTTTGAATATCGGTGGACTCCCAAATGTTTTCAAAGTAATTACAAGGGTCAAAACCCAATGGATTGAGGAGTTCTTTATACCATTGAAAATCTATTGAAATGTAGATGTCTAAAATGGGTTCGCATCACCCATTTGGACATCTAAAACACAAGTTATGGCCAAAAGAAGAGGCGGGAATCAAATTGACGATTTGACTCCCGACCACTAAAAGTTGAGAATTGAGCCGATTTCCTTATGTGCAGGTGGCGTACGATATATCATTGAAAATCTCTTGACAAGGGCTACAACTTTGCTTTAGATCTCAACTCAATCGGAGGTCTGCACACAAAGTTATAAGGCTCCAAAGTCGTAGGAGTCCTAACTTTGGGAATTTCGAAACTCCTATTTGGGAGTCCCATGACAAAATGTTATTGGATGTGGGCCTCGTGAACAAGCACAGAATATACTATAAGGGGAAAGGTGATGACTTCCCCCAAATTCGGGCCATGGTGAATCTTGTGAATCCAAATTGCCCGTGGCTTGTCTTAGCACCAAAAGTGTTTCAACTATGCACTAGCCACCTTGTGTTGGTTTTGTGCAAGTCCATTTGAGTAGTTGATGCTTATCATTTTTCTTAGTCCCATCCTGAAGCTCTACCTCTCGTTCTACCCCGCCCCCCCCCCACCCCCCCCCGCAACCTAAAGTGTTGCGAACCAGGGAACGTGCCTTGACTCCCTGCTCTTCCTCTATTTTTAGTTTAGACTCACATTTGAATCCATTAAGGTGTTTGGGAGCGCATCACATTTTCTCTTCTAAACACAATTTCTTATAATTTGTTTGAATTTTCAACAACAAAATTCATTAAACATTCAATATCCTCCACATCTTAAATATGAAAATTATGAAATAAACTTCATTAAATCTAACTCAACAACTATTTTTTAACAACATCAATTACACCTGTGGATTTGAATGTAATTTTCACTTATGATTTTATTTATGTTTATGAAAAAATATGGTTCAATAATCAATAACCTTTCCATCATAGCTCCAAAAACTTTCGACCCAAGTCAGTGCACCCACTCATTGTTAGGTTTTCAAATATATCAATAACATTACATGAAGCAATTTGGTTTGGGAAATTTCAACTTGATAGAACAAAACAAAACAAATTTTTTACCTTCATAAATACATTAAATTACATGTAAATTATATATATAAAATGAATGGTTATTTATGATGCAAATATTTTTTTGTGGATATAAATAATAAACTTTGATTTCAAAATAAAATTTAAAAAGTTTTTGAAATATAAGTTTGTAATAATGTGCATAGTCAATACACCTAATTATTATTTATATGTAAATTGAACTTTAATTTGCAACATATCAAATAATGATACATTATTAATACAATTGTCAAACTCTGATGTTTATTCATTTTTATACACATGATATCTAAATAATTGCTTTAAATTGCAATAAAATTTCATTAAACATTAAATTACATGCAAATTTTAATTGTGTAAATTTATGGTTATGTATGATCCAAATATTTTTTGTGCACATAAATATTTTTAAAATAATTTCAAATTTTTATTTAAGGAATTTTTGAAATATGAATTTTGTAATAATGTATATTCAATATATGTAACTTATTATTTCTTTGTAAATCAAATGTTAGTTTACAAAAAATCAAGTTATGAAACATAATAATATTATTTTTAATTTTAATTTTTTTCTAATTCTCTCTATTAGACCCCCCCCCCCCCCCCCGCGCAAATCATTTTTTATATTATCAACAATATTTTTATTATTTATTTAATTATTTATGATTAAATTATAATAATGATTAGAATAATTAGTAAAAATGTTTAATAAATTATTAAATTATGAATAATATACTTAAATAACTAGCTTAACATAACTACTAGTTACAATATTATTACTATTAAATTTTTTGTAATTATAGCCAATTATTAATTATCATTACATTATAATAATAATTTATCTATGAAGGAAAATTGTTTGTTTGTACCGATGAAATCCACCAAATCAGGATGCTTCAAATCACGTCCTTGGTGTTTTTGGAAAGCTTTCAATGAGGGTGGGTACATTGTTTGGTTTGATGATGTTTACATTTCCAATGCAAAAGGTTTTCGATATCAAATGATTTTTTCATTGAAAAATAAATTAAATTAAATCATGATTGAAAATTCAGGAGGAATGAGAATGTGCCTTTGGTGTTGTTGGAAAAATCTTGATGAGCAAAATTTAATAGAATTTATTTGGTAAGAATTGGATTTAGATTGTGGAAGATATTGATTTAAAAGTCATTTCTATTGTTGAAAATTCAAATAAATTCCAAAAAACCAAGTTTTGGAAAGAAAAATTAGTTGACAATGTGGTGACACGTGGGCCAATAGCACATGCCACATTAATTGTAATTAAGATAGAATTTAAAATTATAACTGAATATTTATATTATAATTAGTTCTTTGTTTTATGAATGTTAATAAAAATTTATAATGAATTTGGGAATTTTAAATTATTCAGTAAATAATAATTTTTAAATATAAATATTTACACTTAAGTGCTATTTTTAATAATAATAATAATTAACCACCATATTATTTAATAAACAATGATAATATGTTTAATTGTTTAATTATATAACTATATAATTAAAAATAATTAATGAATAATTACTACAAGTAACTAAGGTAAGTAGCTAGACCTAGGCTAAATGATTAGTTTAGGTTTAAAACTAACTAAGTTGAAACTAGCTTGTACAACTAAATTACAACTATTTGAATTACAATTAGGTTACAATTAAGTTATAACTAAAATATTTTTCCCATATTGTTTGGTTTCCATTCCATGAATCCAAATTATATAAGGGAATTTTTTTAAATTGTTGGAAAGCATAATAAACATGAAAATGTAATTTGGGATGAACCAATCAAACTTTAAGTTCAACCCTAAAGGCAACTGAAATAGGATTTCATTTATTAATCGTCATGTGACCTAGGTCGAGGCCTAACATAGGTGCTTAAGTTTAACCCTAATTCAAGCCTAAATTAAATGGCTTATGTTTAGGTTTAGCTTAGGTGTCTAGGTTGAGACTTAACCTATGCTTATGCACCATGTGGCCTAACCTATAAATGTAGATGTGCCACATGTCATTTAATTATTTGTTGACCCCAAATTGTATGAATGCACCACATGTCAACATTATGAATGTGCTACATGTCACCAAGCCATTGGCCAAATGTTCAATTTACATTTGCAACCTAATCAAAATGTTCAATTATATAATTGCAACTTAGTCGAAATTGTAATTATAGTTTTGGTTGACATCATGTCTAATCAATGATGAAGTTCATCCACTAGTCAAAAGTAGTTAACAATTTTCAACTACATTGGTATGTGATTTGCAATTGAGATGGTAAGTAATGACTATTGTTGTGGTGTTGACACATGGTTGACACTTTCAACTAGAATGTTATTTTTGACTTGTAATTTTTAACCTTTCTTGGTTTGTAATTGAAAAAAATATTTCCTAATTGCAAAAAAAATTTGCAACTACAGTTTGCAACATAATTATAGATGCGGGGCTTTTCTACTAATAACATGTTATGTCCAGCCCCCCTTTCAACCTAGATCTCACAACCTCATGCCACATTCATAACTTTGGAAGTGGAAAGAGAGGTCAACAATGACTTCCCTTCCTTTCAATTTCATGAAAAAACTACTATTATTGTCCTACCCTAACCCTGATTGCTGGAAGCTTTTGAAAAACACTTACCACCTTGTGCACACCTTTTTATCCAACAAGTTAGCCAATCTAGGGCAAGGACAGGTAACCTTGTTTTATCCTAATTTGGCTAGCCTACCACCCCCTTATCCTAATTAGGCTACTCACCCCCAAATCCAACTAGGATAAGGACACACCTTAACATGTTCCCCTGGACCTAAACTTACCCCAAAACTTCATTAGTCATTTTACATTCTCTTAATCAAAATTGAATTAAGTTAATATAGGTTCAACACTAGGTAGATATATTGGGTGTATTAATGTACGTATGTATTAGTTTAGACCATGATTGGTATGACATGTGTCCAAGTTTTACACCACTTGTTGCATGTTAGTTGCGCACACAACTTTATGGCCAAAAATTACATAATACCCATTTGTAATTGCAAGCATAACCAATCAATTAAACTTAGACAATTTGTTTGCTTTAGACATGTTAAACCCACTATTTGATATTGCAATCTTCCTACACAATGGATGATTACACTATCACAAACTTATATTCCACTAATTGACGATGCAACACAATTTTAAAATGAAGAAAAATTCTACTTAGTTTGACCGGGGTTATGATATTATGAAGAATTAAAAGAACAACTTTAATGAGACTATAATCGAGGATTAAATTTCAACAATCCCTTAATCATGATTCACTAGATTTATACACATTACATTTTGGAAATCAAATAAAAATCAGCTACAATCATGTTAGTATTTGTTTATTCTACTGAACTACGGTTAATAAAGATTTGCAATGTTAAAGTTGTGATTAGTGCTAAAATCAATAGTTTTTAAATCTAAGTTTCATACTTGCTTTCATGCATTTCACTTATGTACTGTTGGGTGGGAATTAACTTGTACATGCAATTGCGTGTGTTTCATATTGTACACAGCTCCCAATTTCTAAGTTTTTTTTTTTGGTTGCAAATGAGCCAATTTGATTGGTCCATTGCAAAAGAAGTTTTAGTAAATTTGGGTATGAAAAGTACATTAGCCTTCAAAGGGGGGGGGTCAAACTAAAAAATGCATCAATTTTTTGTGCCAAATTGAGTTTCATCCTGTTTTGACCAGTGTTGGGTGGATGTCTATGATGACGGATATCCGGTCATACTGAAATCTGGCATTAGATTTTTATTTTTTTATGATATGCTTAAAGGATATTACAATTTATTTTTAAGATAATAATAATAATATAATAATAATAACCAGAACCAGTGGATAACAAATAGGCAGATAACAACGGGAACTGGCGGATCTAAAAAAATGTTATATCCACCCAACACTGGTTTTGACCCCCATCTTTCGTTTTTCCTGAGCGCCTCCACTGCTGCTACATATATTTTCACTGCTCCTACATGTACAACTACTATAATTACTTTGAACCTTGTGCATTAAATGCTAAGTTTCAGCATTTCATACTCAGATTTATTAAAACTGCCTTCCTTTGCAGACCTCAGACAAAGAGGGGATAGGGGGTGTAAAAAGAGGCCCAAAGACAGGGTGAAGACACGATGACTTTAAGAAAAAACTCTATTCGGTAGAAAACATAAAGTATGAGTGATGATGCCATAATGGAGAAGCAAAGCAACTTATATGCTTAAATGTCCTTTCTTGCTGCATGGTTTGTGAAATACGGGGGATTGAATATGTGGTACTTTGCCATGGGGGCAACACTTGGCATCTTGTTTTTTTTTTCTCTCTCTCTCTAATGGGTTACTGGTGTATATGTATCTTTGATTGTGTCAGTACTTCCCACCCCTCCCCCCCCCCGCCCACTTCTCCCAAGCCTCCCCCTCAAATACTCTTCTCTCATAAGAATCCAAAAGAAGTGCTTGAAGAAGTGCAAGAAAGCATTTTTTGCATGCTTCGATGAATTTGTCTTTCAGGCTTTACCTCGAACCAACAACCTGAAAGATGTCCAGAGCACAACAGACACATACATTCAGTCTATGGAAAGTGAGTGCTAAACTGCCAAAAATCAAGCTAGAGTTTGACATGGTCAGGTGGACGACTTCTGCACTGTAATTTTTGGTAATGTCCTCTGTACGAGCAAAAGAGTGAGTAAGTATATATAAAGATATATGGTGCTGTTTTGAGCTTGGCCCACAACAATGGTCATAACATAAGTTAGAAGGGATGCACATTCAGAAATGTCCGTAGTAGTGGTACCCCCCCCCCCCCCGCCCTTCAGGCTGCTGGATAATGCAATGCTAATCAACCCACCTGTCCCTGCACTCCCTTACAAACAAACTGGCCCACAAACATGAAGATGACTATATCATGGCAGATGATGGGTGTACGATAGAATCAACAACGTATATATATATATCCATGTATATTGGCTACCCAATTGCCCGGCTAAAGTAGTAGCATAATAGAGTTATACATAAAGTAATAAAAACACAGCACCAGAACACTGAGTTCGGTCATACACAGGGTGAGATTTTTTTTTAAAACCTGCAAAAAAGTACATTAGCATTCCGCAGGGGATGTAACTCAGAAAACCATCAATTTTGGTGATAAATTAAGTTTCATCCTGTCTTTCCGAGCGCCTCCACTGCTACTACACATACTTTCCACAGCTCCAAACTGTACAACTACTATAATGAGTCACTGCTACTACATATATTTTCACCAGCTCCAAACTAGACAACTACTATAATTAGTCTCAAACCTTGTGCATGAAATGCTGAGTTTCAACATTTTTCATATTGAGTTGCAGCATTTTATACTGAGATTTAATCAAATGTCTTTACTTCATAGATACCACTAAAAGAGAGGATAAGAAGGGGTGAAAGACAAGGTGAAGACGGGGTTACTTTATGGATAACTCTAATGTGCATCTATCTAACTCATTTAACCTGGGAAATGTTAGATTTGGACTCTGCAATCCCCCTGGTTTGGACAAAAAGGAAGAGATATTTTGGGATCTTTAGCTGGTCCATGTATCAGAGTGAGCCAGCACCCACCAAGGTTTTACATGCAGTTCGGTTGATATGTGGACCAGAAACAGTTTTTCATTGGATTATCCAACACCTAGCCATCATGGTCTTTAGCTATATGTGCTAATCATCCACATGCATGTACCTACTTAGTAGTCACTAAGTGTCCTACCTACTCCTTACCTTCATACATGGTAACCATTTATATTATCTATACTAACTTATCTACAATATTTACTCGCTTGCCAGTGTTTTTCTGGGCAATTTTTTGTCATAGCCAAGGTGACAATGACCCACAAGAAAATCTAGCCAAAATTGGCTACAAGCTCCATATGATAGGAATTTTCTTAAAAACATCCTTCCATATTTGTAATACCTATTTGAACTGTGTATAGAAATTTGATGGTTTTTCTCAATTTTTGGTCAAAACAATTTCGGCTATTGAAAGTCTCAAAAGCATTTGATTTTATTGTTTAAAAATTGTAATATAGCATTTTGGTTATATATAGCCAAAAAAAGAAGTTTTTTCCCCATTCAGGTAGAAATTTTTTTATAAAAGTTTCAGGTAGATATAGTTTCACCCCAGCTTCATCCTAGTTATGTGGCCAAATATGATTTCTTTTTCTTCATAATGACTTTTTTTATTTGAACCGCTTGAGCTGATCCTTCTAAAGAAACTTCTACAAATAGCTATATAGATGAAACTGCCTATTATCATACTTACTTCATATCACACCGCAAAAATTTTGCCAAAAGAATTTGATTCCATTATTGATTATTCATATCATGCACATTCTTCAACCCTATGTAAACAAATTGGGAAATCTTTTAGAAGAGTTGCATATTCAAGCCTAAATTTCAGGCACTATAATTCCAAAGAAAACCCATTTATTGTATTCCATTTTCTTTCAGGGATGATGATTCACAACAGCTTTTTATTCTGGAATTTACACAAGCAAGGTGGCACACTATAGTCGGTCTAAACACTTACATTTGAAGGTTATTAATTCAGAGCCAGTCCAGTTTAATACAAGATTCAGTTCCATCTCCATCACCCACAAATGAAATACACTAACAACACCCCCCCTCCTGCCCCCCTCCAAAAGTGTGTGTAATTTAGTTTCTTCAACTATCATACACACTTCAAAATTAAAGTTATGTAATAATATTATGTACATGACTTAAAATTTACTTATCATGAAAATTTTATGTTAAGATAACATTCACTTAACATTATGTTATCGCCTATTTAACATTGAGTGTCACTTAGATTTTCATTTAACATTGACTTAGCATCAAGTGTAAATGCATAATAAGACACATATATGTATCACCCACTAGCTCCTCCTTGACACTTCATCAACACTTCCCATTTTGGTGACCAAAGTGCCTATTGCCACCCATCAAATGCATGACCCCTAATTAGTGTACATGATACTAATCACTATGTTGCTCACTACCCATGTTTTCACTACTTATAGTGCATACAGAATTCATTGATGTTAAATCAATGTTAAATGAAAATTTAGGTTGCATCCTAGGTGGCACCCAATGTTAAATGGGCAATAGCTTAATGTTAAATGAATGTGAGTTTAACATAAAATCTTCACAATAAGTAAGTTTAAGCCTTAAATGACTAGTATGGTGTTAAGGGACTCAACATTAGAGTCTCTAACAACAAATGTGAATGCACCTTTAGAACCCATGGCAGCATCGCCTTTTAAACCTACAACAATCATTCATCGTCATTGTTTAACAACCACACTGACCTACTATCCCAAGACTTTCAAACATTTAGATATTTTCTTTTGGATCATACACCTTCTAAAAGACACGAGCAAGATATTTGCCAAAAGATACAGTGCAAAGCTTCAAAGCAATGGGCCAAATGATTAAAAAGTGAAAACATGATAAAATAGACACAACAAGTTGTCATTAAATCTAGTAGCCTTCAAACTCATGGCTATTTTTCCAAGTGAGGATATATTCAATTCTCACTACTTTGTATTACCTCTTACTTATTATAAACTACCAAATATTGTTGTAGTTAAGGTCATTGCATTCTTGAGTCATCAAATACCATGTAGTTACTTCAAGTGAAACATTGAAAGGAAAGGTCAAGCAATTGCATTTCCCCGCCCTCCCACCCCACCTCAAATTACAATGGTGACAAAAGGATCACCTTTGAAATGGAAACAATTTAAACCATAAACCATAAATCATGTTGAGAGCCATTTAATCATGCACAAAGTGTCACCTTTTTTCAACTTTTTGTTGTTGTTTAATATTCATTTTTATCTCACCATTCTCCTTTTTCACATATATTGAAATTGCAGAAATCTTTAGAAATTTGACTTATACAAGTTGGACTGATTATTAAAATGTAAATTTTCATCCATGAATAAAAACACTAATGTTTACAATTACATTAAAAAACTATTAATCAATGAGAAAAAAATGCATGTTTGCTATTTGTGATATTTTAAACTAATATTTTAACAACTACCATTGGTGAAATGATGTACACATAGTTATTTTTAAATTTAAAAAAAAGATAATTTGTTTGGCCTTCTTTAACACATGCAAATTGTATTAAAGTTGAACCTCATTTCTTCTAATTTAATATTTAGATAGATGAATTACATATTGACTAGTGTGAACCCGGTGCATAATGCACCCCGTCGATGCCACAATTGATGAATTTTTTATACAATTACAAATAGATGAAATTATTTATTTACTTCCATTACAATGTACATTATGTAAGCTGACATTATTTTTGTGCACCTCATTAGTGGTTTAGGACATTTTTCCTTATATGTTCATTTATGTTGATATATTTTTGTTTTATGAAATTTTTGGCAAAATAGTTTGATAATTGTTAAATATTTATCAACAAAATTTTTCCTTCATTCATAAAAATTCCAAATTGAAGCACATCTTTTACCCATATCAGCTCATGATTATGTGTTAAACCTTCAAGTTGGAAGTTTTTTTTTGTTTGTTATGTGGTATGAAAAATTATGGCTACTTCTAGATCTACTGAGTGCCATACTCCATATTGAACACAAGTAAATTACCAGGGGGTGCTTCACAATGTGCATCCAGTTTACAATGCCAAAATCTTCTTATATGTTGTTGATTTTCAATATGATGAATCTGAAAAGTTTAGTCAAAGTTCATAACCAAAAACAAGTCATAATTGTACAATACATGTTGCTTGTGTCAATTTGATTTTTTTTTGTCATATTTCAGATATTTGGATTTCAAATTTTGATTTTCAAATTTCAAGTTTTGTTTTTAAGACTTTATAGTTTAAATCTCAGATTTCATACTATCAAATTTCATATTTCAGACTATAGATTTTCAAATTTCAGATTACATATTTTCAAATTTTAGACTTCAGATTTTTAATTTCCAATTTTCAGAATTTCAGTTTTTTCAATTTATTTAGTTTTTTATTCTTCAGTTTTTTCAGTTTTTCAGTATCTTAATATTGAATAGTTCAGGTTTCGAAATTTCAAGTTCAAACATTTTTGGTACAGAGAACAAATTTTCAAGTTCAAACTCTTTGTTTTCAATTTACACATTCAATTTTCAAATTTAACTATGTCAAGTTCAATTATGTCAATTTGAATTTTTTTTCGTCATATTTCAAATTTTTGGATTTCAAATTTTGATTTTCAAATTTCAAATTTTTTTTTTTAGACTTTATAGTTTAAATCTCAGATTTCATACTATCAAATTTCAGATTTCAGGTTAAAGATTTTCAGATTTCAGACTACATATTTTCAATTTTCAAACTTCAGATTTTTAATTTCCAATTTTCAGAATTTCAGTTTTTCAGTGATTTTAATTGGTATATTACACAAATTTAAAGTACAATTTTTAAAACACAAATATAACAATATACCAATTATTCATACACTTGGAGCAGTAATTAACCATTTTATCTTGAAGATTCCAAGATGCCTACACATTCACGTGTCGTGAAACTTGATGTTAATGGCTTTGCAGAGTAGTTGAGTATACACTTGATGTTTCAGGAACAGCCAGGTGAAACATACTGAACTATGTTAAGATACATCAATATGCAGAAATATTCAACTGTGTCAACATCTTCGAGACCAACAAAAGTTTTCTAGAAATGTAACTCTTCATGTTGATTACACTGCTGATTTCTAGATTGTAATGCTTAATGTGAATACTGCAAATGCTTTGTGTGATGTTACAAAACAAGTGCTAACCTATGCTCAATAATCAAGGGAAAAAGCCAACTATGAGCAAGCAGCACTTGCAAATCGAATGTAGGAATACCGGCAACAGATGGAGCAAGAAAATCAACGTTCATTCAGTGATGTGGACAGCTTGGCAACTGGACATGGAATTCAAGTTGTTGGTCGCAGTTCCCACAAATTGATAGAGGCTGTCATGCAATCTACACTAAGAGGGAAGGTGTGTTCTACAAGTTTTTTGTTTTTTTCTGGTTGTTGTTTGAGACCACTTCCAAAGTTCATTTGTCTGCTTGATTGTCAATTATCCCCTGTTGTCACTCCTCTCAGAAGCGGTCATCAAATTTACGAGGTGATTGGAAAGCTGCAGATACAAAAAGAAAGCAGAGGGAGCTTAGAGATTGCGAGGTGATTGGAAAGCTGTAGATCCAAAAAGAAAGCAGAGGGAGCTTGGAGATTGCGAGGTGATTGGAAAGCTGTAGATCCAAAAAGAAAGTAGAGGGAGCTTGGAGATTGTAGCATCGACGACGTCCGTTTTCGGCAGTTGCTGCGCGGACACGGATGTAAGAACTCGAAATCCTGAATAGTTTTTGGGATCTCGAGTTCGAGGGGACAATTTTCAGGACCTCGACAGACGGATGGACAGACAAGTGAAATTATATATAGGATATGATGCATCAAGATCTGAATGATGAACCATTGGTACTTTGGAACATATTTTCTTATATAATTTCAATTTTTTAATGTGAAAATAACTCTATAAAGAGTTATTCTATTATGCAATTTTTTTTTGCTCCTCCTCTTTTGTTCTTAAGTACTTTGTCTCTTTCCTTTTGATTGTTGGTTCATGTATCAAACCTTCACCTATTTCCTAAAGAATGTAATCTTTGTTCATTGAAATTTCTTGAGATTTTGATACTACAATTAATAGGGTTCATGTTGTTGCCTATTGGTCTATTAGTTCATGTTACTTTAGTAATTGTGCACAACTCATGTAGGCATTATTTTATTTTATTAGTGCATGGAATTTTCCATCATTTTGTCCCCTAAAAATCAAAGATATCCCAACTAACACATCTATGAAACTTACCTCCAAAATATTGAAAAAGTTGTGTTGGAAACAATAGTCTTCCCATATATTAAACAATTGGTTTGTTTCAACTTTATCAAGTTTTCCTTAGTTTGAAATGCTTCAAACAAGTTTCAAACCATATCCCATGTTTCTAAGAGCTTCAAATGCCCTTTATTTTACATCCTTCTCCATGTTTTGGAAGGTTCAAATAGTTTGAAACATTGATTTCCATCCACCATTAATATAGAATCTTTTGTGTTACAACTATAAAGATAGATGATTGCACATAATTTAGACATTTCAACTGTTGAAGTATTTTGTTTGTTTCAAATATATCATACTTTCTTGAGTTTGAGATTTTTCAAACATGTTTTGGACCATGTCCCATGGTTTTAGAAGTTTCAATTGCCTTTCACTTTACTTCCTTCCAAAATTTGAAAAGTTCAAATAGTTTGAAAATTTTCCATCTACCATTTGTATAGAAATTGTTATATCACAACTAGCTATATATGATTGCACATGTTTTAGACATTTCAATTTCAATTAGAACTGTATGATAGAACTAGGAAGAATTCAAGGTCAAATCAACTTGTAAAAACCAAGAAAGCATTGGTTAGTGCAAGTTGGATCCAAAATGTTGCACAAACAAACCATGGGTGAGTACATAACTACCCAAAATTGGTCTAGAACATTTACTCTAGATCAATTTCTTTAACTTCAAACTAAATGTTAAGTTGAAATTTTGTAAGATTAAAATATAGTAAATATCATGTACACAATTTGATAAAGAAAACGAAGATGTGTCTGAATGGGAAGGATGAGATTAATCATATTATGGTTGAAATTGGCAATG
Organism: Sphagnum tenellum; assembly: GCA_963921925.1. Classification (NCBI taxonomy): domain Eukaryota; kingdom Viridiplantae; phylum Streptophyta; class Sphagnopsida; order Sphagnales; family Sphagnaceae; genus Sphagnum; species Sphagnum tenellum. The sequence goes on from OY998150.1 coordinate 11,861,134, forward strand.
TACATATAAAGGACTAAAATGTGTATCTATCAATTATTGTTGAGTAGAGTGAAGGATTTAAGGGCTTATGGCTTACATGTATGTGATGTTTCAAGAAATCTATTAGCATTTAATTAATGGGTTGCTATTTTTTTTAAACCATCAAATGAAAAATTACAATTAATTAAGATTTTTTAGATTCCCCAAAACGCATTAGGTGTTAAGGCATAATCATAATCATAGGAGCCAAAAAGGCAATTATGTGTCAATTCCTAATGAAATTTATAAAATCTGTAAATACATTTATGTATTGCAATTTAAAAATCATATTAATCATTGCAAGTTGTGTTAAACGATTAAATTCAAAATGTTTTTAGTCCCACTTTACACTCAAGTCAATCCCAAAATTAAACTCAAATCAAGCAATCGTATTGGTGCAATCATTGAAATCAGCCTCAAGAGCTATGCACTAGGAGTTACGGCTAGGAAAAAAAACCATTTTTTGAATTTATCACTTTATGGTCTTGACTTGACCCAAAGGCAGAAAAAATATACTTATCAAGTTGGGAGGCCAAATTGCAACCCTTGGGGCCAATGTTATTATAATTACATATTGTTGTTTTGATGAACTCCACACTGAAAGATCAAAGTAAACCGTAAACCAAACCTTATATCTTCTACTTCTTTAGTTTCCTCTCCTCTTATTGAGCTTTTATGTTTATTTGTGAATGATGGAAGGAGCTTCTATAGTTTTTATTTTGGATATGCCGATGAGAAACACAAGAGTTACAAGAGTCTTATCTCTATTGTATATGTGCTCAACCGCAGTGGTCTGACTTTTGAAGTTTAGTTTTAGAAAGGAAGCAAAGATGAGGAAAAAAATGATACCAAGAAAGAAAGAATGAATGAAACCTTGGTTCCTACTTTTTGATCTGAATGGCTTTTACACATGAACTCATTGGACACTAAACAAATAAAAATTTATTATTAACTTGCAACCATACAACAAGCCAAGAAATGCTCAAATTTCCCATTATTGGCGCCAAGATTTTTTAGCCCCTTCTCATTTTCTAAAGCAGGACTCACTATGATCTTCAGTTTTGGTTCGAAATAAAGACTTTTCAAATTCATGAACTATTGTGTTAAATAATGTCCATTTTATAAAGGGCCTCTTAATTCCCTAATACGAATTTGCAATAAATTGGAGCTTTCTCTATAATTCGATAGTGCAATCCTTACCATTCTTGTGTTCCTCCTGCAACATCGGCAAAATGCTCATATCACATCTTTAAAAAACATGTTTATATGTGCTCATATAAAAAACATCACACCTCAAAAGATGCTCACTCTCATATCACATTTAAAGTATGTTCTGCAACGTCCTTATTGATAATTTGGCAAGAAATTTCAACCCAGCATCCATCTCAAGGGGCATCAAGTACAATTGCTAACCACTTCAATTGTTTACGATCAATACTTTAAGATAAAAAGGTTTCAGCAATTGGTTAGTAAAAAGGGTATCACAAATGCATAATGCACCAGATCAACAGATAACACTCACCTTGCATGGGCTGAAAGTTTTGTTGAGCTCTTTAGACAAGCCTACATTAGCATATACACACTACCACAACCTCCCATAATCTATTCTCCTTCTAACATAATACTACCTTCACACCTTTTTACTAACCAATCCACATCAAGAACTATAGACATTTTCATTAAATCTGAACGAACTCACATTGAAGTAGACATAAACATTGGAGCTTCAATTCCCAGGTTAGGAGCGTATTTGATTTTCTTAATAACAGCACATCTGGTCTTTTATGCATTCCAAAATCAGAGATCCACATGTTCTGGGTTATTTAGAAGAATCAGAATCAAAGAACTGTTAGCTTGAGTTATTTGAAACACCTCAAAGAACTGACAGTTTCATAATGAACTGGTGGTTATAATGGAGGTTGTTTGAATTTTTCAAAAGTTTTGGAGAACTACAGTTTATATATGAGGAACCCGTTCTTTGATTCATTTTTTGAGGACCACTGTTACGAACCCTGAGAACCACTGGGGGTCTGTTCCTGTTTCTGATAACAGCCTAACACTGTTCAATACCTCAAATGTTGCCTAGAAATTGATGTGATTGCAATACACCTTGTTTGCATTCAGTCAAGAGAGAAAGTAAACCAAATCTAAGACTGTTTTAGCTTGCAATAGGGCTTGAGGCCTTACATGGCAGTGTGCAATTCATGTACTCCTGCATGGAGAGGAATGAGCATATCGGAAATGCCTTGAGAACCCCACAAAAGAAGTAAGATGAAGTTACTTGCAGTATCTTGATGAAGAAAATTCAACCAAGGAACTTCTTGCTTCTGAGATCAGGTACTCAACCAATGAATCCTTAATCATCCTCCCAAGGCAAAAATATGCTGCATAATATTTCTCCATTCCTGAATGTCAGTGAGGAGTTTCAGCAGGTATATCCCATAAGACTAGCCGTGCAGCTGTTTCCGGTCTTAAAAGCCAACGAATAAGTGCTTCACTTTTTGCTGTCCATCTACCAGCATCATATGATGCTCTTAAAGGGACCCCTAATTTCATAATCTCCCTCTCTACTCCATCTCTAACCTGTGAACTACCTTCTTCCTTGCTCAGTTTCCCCCATCCAGTGACTACTGTTACAAGGCTTGGAAAGAGCAGCTTCTGTTTATCCTCACTATCTTTTGTGAGTGACACAACTCCTCGATTTTCCAATTCGTGTAGATTCAACGGAAAGAGTGGCACTAAGACCTCAACCTGGAATAAGCTGTCAATTTCAGTTCTATCTATCTGAGTAGATTCACTATTTAAGTCACTGTTTTGTGGTAATCGTCCTGCATGATGACTGTACACTATGAGATCAACCTGATGGACAACCTGAAGAAGGTGTGCCAACCATTGGTAAAAGGTGACCAGAGCGCCTCCAGTAGAAAGCCGGCGCACGTCCAGCTTCCATTCACTCTGTGCTAGAACAGTAAGGCCATCAAATAAGTTCCTTTGATATACCCATGCAAGAACCAAGGCAGCTCTACGATACCAGCCAAGTGCCCATAAAGCATCCATTAGGGAGGAGCTCAGCACTGTCCATGTTTTCACATCTTCTTTTTTTATTGTCCTAAAGATGTCTCCCATGAGCTCTGACACCTGTTAACATTCAACCCAAAATTAATACAAGAAGGCATAGTTGATTACATCAACATAAACTGTAGAAGTATTTGAAAAGTCTTTGCAGGTACCCACCTCATTGTCACTCTTTGGCAACACCAACAAGTTACGACAGCAGTGCACAAGAATGGAGTCAAATCCTTGTAAACATGTGAGAAGAAGGTGTGCCTCATCAACATTGCTGCACTTGGAACCCAACGCCGCAAGAACAACACTACAAGTAACAGCATTTGGAGAGCAACCTGCCATTCTCATGTCTTCCATAATTCTTGTCACCCCAGCAAGGTTTTTGGATTTCACACATGCATCCAGAGCCTCAGTGTAAGTCTGGACACTGCATAGTAAGCTTGATTGCTTCACACTTTCATAAATGTGTAATACCTGCACAGAAAACCAGAGATGCTGACATGAATAATCTTTGGAAAATAGAGATTCAATGCAAAGTTCAATGTCACACAAAAGCTGCCTATAGGGACAAGGATACATCTTGTAAGTTGAATCTAAGAGGTCTCCACACAACACCAAGAAAAACTCAGGTCTGGACACAACACCAACAAAAATGAGTGAACTTTTCTTGAGCAACCTGCCAGAGGAGAGACAAAAAATCCCAGAAACTTTTACATGAGATCCACATTTGTGACACATACCTCATCATAAGCACCAGCAGCCTTAAAGCTAGACATGAGACATGTAAAGGAGACGTTGGTTGGCTGCAGTCCTGCTTGTATCATTTCTTGAAATGTAAGTTGAGCAAGCTTGTGTTCACCATGCTTGCGATATACATCAATCATTGCATTATAGGTCATAACATTTGGTTTTACCCCAAACTCCTTCATTGCCTCAAATATGGTTTGTGCTTCCTCAACATTCCCACCTCGTCCACAAGCATTGATAATCGCAGTAAAGGTTACAACATTTGGATTGCACTTTGCTGTCAACATCTCATTGAAGACTTGCAAAGCTGCTCTACAATCTCCTACAGATGAACCAAGGGAAGACATGTAACTTGGCATCAGAATAGGTAAATAGGGAGGGGTTCTAGTTTTAAAGCTGCTGCAGAAGAGTGCTGAAGATGTGACCAGAAAATGTGAAATTTATGAAAATTGTGACTCACCAGTATTTGCATACACAGCGATCAGAGATGTGTAGGTGATTACTGTTGGCTTCACACCTCTTTTCTTCATAGCTTCATAAAGATGCTGCGCTTCTTTTACATGATCTCCAGTGGCACATGCAGCTAAGAGAATATCATATGACACAACATCTGGCTGCACACCTTGTTTGCACATCTGCTTAAAAACTGATATTACTTTTGCCAAACCTACACCCTCCTTCACAAACATGTCCATTACAGTATTGAATGTGATGAGGTTGGGCCGACAGGATTCCTCTTTCATGGCATCAAAGAGGTCCAAAACTGCCTGTACCTGACCAGCTTTACTTCTTGCATGCAACAGCGCATTGTATAGTACTGTATCCTTCTTGACTTTAGTGCCTTCCAAATCTGCAAAAATTTGTTCTGCCAAATGCAGGCAACCTGAATTTCCCAATGTGTATATCACAGTCGTATAGAGATGCGGATCAAGTTTACACCATCCTTGAAGCTGCATCCATTCAAAAACTTCCAGTGCAGCTTTCGAATATCCTCTTTGCCCTAAATCTTTCATTACAGCGTTCACAGTGCGTGCAACTTCGTTATATGGTACATATTTAGCCACCCTTGAATTTGCTGGATACTCTTCTTGCAGTGGGCAAGATCTGATGTGTCTTGAGCCCATTTTCCGCACCCAACTGCTTAGCAAATCCTTGACTGAAACCTCTTCGGATTCAAGAACCTCCCTGACGAGATTTTCTTTATCATTCTCTCGGAGTTTGAGCTTCTCTTTCGAGATTCTGTAAGGCTGGTGGAAAAGAAACGACGACTTACCGTTGCCTTGCTCATCTCGAGCTCTCCAAGCAAGGGTTTGGGGCGAGTTTGTGGGAGCTGCTTCAGCTACTACATGCGCTAATCTTCGTAGACAAGGTCCCATCCCCATGCACCATTGCCGCTGATGGGATCTGAGTTTGGACATACTACACTGACATCCAACAAGATGCTCCAAAAAGGTAAGGAGCAGTGACCCCATACACAGGGCTCTCCACCCTTTTCCGATTGTTCCTGCATAGCACTGGTTCCCCTCTTCTCGACGTCAAATCTCTCTCTCTCTCTCTCTCTCTCTCTCTCTCTCTCCTTCGCACCCTAAAAGAAACTTCAATAAACCAAGCTTTCAAATTCACTAAAACACAACCTGCTCCAATGCATATAAACCCCTTCCCTCTCAACAAACTACACCATCAACTTCCCACGTGGAAACTCCTCCTCCACCTCCACCTCGCCAAAAATTCCTGACCCAAAATCATCATCATCATCATCAACCCAACTCCACCAAACTCTTGCAATTCAACCAACCAAAAGCTCTGTACTCGCCCATACACAATCAATCAATAACCCCACATTCGTCGCCTCTCTCCTCCCAGAACCCAAATCTCTGACCTAAATAAACTTCGGTGCAACCAAATTCCGAAGACGATGCAACAACACACGAAGGAACATGCTCCGTGCCCTAAACCCTAAACCGCCGTGCGGTGCAGTAGTGGGTTTAGTGGGTTTTTTTTTTTGCCTTTTCTGAATCCACCTGTTTTTTGTTGGGAGATAAGGACACGAGTTTTTGGCCTTGGCAACCAAGGCAAGGATATTGTCTTCACATTCAATACCTTAAACCCTAAACCCTAAAGCTTGGCTTGGCTAGTTCCCACACTAATTATTATATTATTTTCAGAATGTTGAAATTTTCAAAAATTATTTTCTTCCAAATCACAAAACTATTGTGAAGGAAAAATAGGTGAATATTTAAGACTATTCCATTTGTTGAGATGAATGTTTCAAAATTAATTAATTATTAATTAGTTATTCGACCGACATGTGTTGAAATGGCCAAAGTACTACAATATACGGTATACGATAGCCTAGGGTTAGTACCCCACATCAACAAAATGAATGAATATTTTTTTTCAAAAAATGAATTCTTTCTTTTAGTTTTGAATTTGTAATTTTTTAATTTTTTTCCATCGTCTACTATAATATTGTGATATGAGTAGTGAAATTATTCAAAATGTAGCCTACGATAATTATGACGATTTTCAACATGTTAACTTCATATTTTTCCCAAATTTTCATTTCACTATTTTGTAAGATTATTTAATGACAAAATTGAGCTTAGGGTAATATGTAGTAAAACTTAATGGATTTTGGCCCCGTAGGTAATAGGTCTAGTTTTATATGAGGATTTTTGAAAAGATGAAATTTTTGGCTTTTGTTGACACTTGGGGATTACTTATAGAGTTATAATAATATTTTGAAGGATTTTGGTTTCTTTCAGAGGATTTTTCTTTTTTTTGAAGATTATATTTTGGCATGGTGAAATATTTTTTGAGTTTTCATAATTCTTTCTTTTTCCTTAAAAAAAAAAGAATTATGGAAACTTTTTAATGTAAATGGCAAGGCCACAATATGACACACCCCTTGTTTTTTTTTTGGAAGTTTTGAGGTGGAGGGGGGTAAATTTTGTTTTGTTCCAATTGTGTTCCCATCAAGAATTTACCAGGTTCCCAAAATGTTTCCCAAGTTCCCATTGTGTTCATTAAGACATCCCAATAGACTTTTATGTTGGGGGAGTGCATGAGGCTTGTTGTCTTAGAGGGTGAAAAAAAGCCTATATGGCCAATGAGATTGTTAGAATGCAAATCATTAAAATATTCAAAATTTGGAGCTTAATTTTAACACATAATTTTCTCATTTTACCCAAAGATGTTACCACCATAAATTGCTAGATTTCAACAAGAAAAATGGGGCCAATGAAATGTCCTTTAGGATATAAGCAATTTATTTTCTTCAAACCACCAAAACCCCCCTTGACCCTATTATAAATTCCTTTTTTAATTTGTCAAAATTTTGAAAAAGTCGTTTAAGATGTAAAAGTTTGATATATGGTCATTTTGAAGGGAGGGTATTAAATAGAGGTCCACTTAACCACTGAAATGGTTCAAATTGTTAGAATCAAAGGTACCTCAAAATAAATTTATTTTTATTGTCAAAATTTTAGAATAAAAAACCCAAGTGTTGAACCAAGAAACTAAGGTTAAATTAATTATTTGGCATTCATGTGCTAAATCCACCAATGTATTATGGTACACGCACATTCTTATTTGTTTTGTGTGTAGCACAAGCAATTTTGCAATTTCCATTTCATCAATTGGAGGCAAATTTCTATGATGTGGGAACCTAATGTTTGAGTTTATTTTTACTTCAATGGTGTTTGGCACTACCCCTCGTGATGGGCCAACTAGGCACAAGGAAACTTGGACCCAATTTAGGCATTTTTTAGCAAATAATTGGGAAAACTTGTAAAAACAATATTCATTATGGGTTTAAAGCTTCGAAACAAGAACCAATTTGGCACCTCTTCCCAACATGATTTTCTAAGTTTAAAATATTTTCATCATAGTTTAAGTGAGAAGTGTGTGGAGGAATGTTTTTGAGTTATGCATACCTTGGCACCATTATCCTTTACCTCCAAACCTTCATATATTGTTTTAGTTTCCATGACTTGCCAACTTAATTCAAGTGATTTCCTCCTCTCTTTTTTTCCTTGGAAAAGTACAAACCTTACCTAAGCTTTCATATGAATTTTTGAATCTAACATTCCAATGGATGCCTCAATTGTCTACATGTACGTTTTTCGAGATGGTGTTTGAACACCTCCAAGTCTATTTTAATTTTAAAATTATGCAAGTCAATTTTCTCCAACTATTTCAATTGTGCTTTCAATCACTCATAATTTTCTTCCTTTTTAATGATTGACAAGAGCTGGAAAGACTAGCAAATTGATTATTAATAATATTAACATGTTGGTATGATTGAAACTTAAAAACAAAAGTTAGCCTTGTCTCCCACAAGGGAAAACATTATTTGTAATATAACCTCTTTGTTGAAGTAGCTCAGGACCCACTACAAGATCTTCTATTGTATTATAAATATTAATATAACATGTGTCATTAGCCTAAATTTGAATTGGTTACCAAATTAAATTTAATGAAGGTGAATAAATTTATCACCTTCATCCTATATATAAATTCAGTAAGTTTGTCAATTTGTCCGCGACGGTTATTTTGAATATGTGTGAACAAGGTGTGGTTTTCGTGTTCAACGTGCTTTCTTGGACATGTCTGTCTGTCTGTGTGGACAAAAATTGAGCAGTGCCTGGAAGATTCTTCCAATCACTGTCAGTTCCCTATGGAGCATCTAGTCATGATTTTTATTTTTTTCATGGAGGGGGGAGGGGGTGGGGGTGGGGTTCTAGGGGTCTTAATAGGTGGAAGTGAAAAAGAACACATTGTAATATTACGTTGGGGAACACATTGGGTACCAAAGAAAAATGAAAAGAAACATTCCCCCCACCCCCCCCCCCTTGGCCCCTCCTCCCAAAATTTAAAAGGAATAAAAGCAAGGCACCTTGAGTGCACCCTTGGGCCTTCCATTGGCTGCATGAAATTTCTATTCCCAAAAGAGTTCGTCACCGTTTAGAATCGGAGTGAGAAATGCGAAGGACTGGGTGGGGGGCATCGACAAGGTGCATTATGCACCGGGTTCACACTAGTTAAATCCTATTCATTAAGGTCTTTCCAAAAATATCAAAAGTGTAACCAAATTCTTTTGTAATTTTCAATTTTGATTTAAATGAATTTTTAATGAAAATTTTGTTGAACATTCAATAACTTTTCCATTGTAGGTCAAAACATTATGAAATCAATTTGGTGCACCCTTATTCACCAAGGGCTTTCCAATAGTATCAAAAATGTGGCAAAAGGTGTTGTGGTTTGGGAAATTTCAATGGGAAAAACAAATAAACAAACTATTGTCCTTCATAAATAGATTAAAACATATAACCAAGTGAGAAAAATCATGTGAGACTTGCCAATGATGCAACCAACATGGACTGGATTATCATCATCCACAATTATAACTTTGCAAATTCCATGGCACCAATAAATGACCAACATGTATTTCAAATTAGATGGCCTTCTAATTTGTTGTTTATTTTTTAATGTGTAATTTACATTGGAATCCACATAATGGGCTTCACAATTTTGAAGGATTACATGACCTAGCATTCACAATTGCACCATTTGATGTAATCAATTATCATTTGGTTGCCAATGTTTGAGTTAACTTGAGTTTTTATAAACACATGTTGTTAGAGCTCCAAGTAGGCTCCAATGAATAATCACATTAAATATACAAAAGAAGAATTTACAAATTTTTAATGAGGATTTTACAAATGTTAATGTAAATAACATCATGGTCATATCATTTCCAAAACTACTATTATATTTCAAGTCCTATTTGATAAATTGACAAATTATAAATCTATTCATTAGATTTTCTAGGGGATGTCCCATCATTTGAAAATTGATTTTTTTTTTTTAATGATTGGAATTGTATGTCATTAATCATTGGTAAATGACCAAATGGGGGTTTAGTGAATTAAAATATATATTGATGGGAGTTAAGTTTTGTGTTGATAAACATTTTTAAAAGGTTGCCCATGATCAAATATTTGGCCATAATTTTTAGGTTCAAAATTTTTTGGCTACAAATCACATTTGGCACATTAAGTGTTTGGGAATCGGTGTAAGACATTTGATTACAAAATAAAGTGTTTTAGAACCCACCCATTTGTAATCAATGAAATGTATTTTCTTATAGTAATGCAAAGATGACATCAAACAAAAATGAGACAATTACAAATTTGAAGTCTTGGGCACATAAAATTGTAAATAATTGATTGAAAATGTAAAAACACACTAAGGTGTGCTAGAAAGGCCATTATAGAATCCATTTAAAGAGTTTTCTAATGTATTTTTAAATGCAAATATTTGGAAAGAAACACAAAAACATTGAAATGATGTTAAATTTGACATGTTTCTCCATGTTCAAATTAATGGTGCCTTACTTTCAACACAAACACATTTATTTGGTATTGGTCATGAAAAACATCCTTTTGGATATGTGATGGACTTTGAAATTTAAGAAAATATATGCATAGTAAGGAATTATAAAGTCCATCACATAGTTCATATTTTCCAAATTTTTTACTTCTAAATGTCATAACCTTTCAAATTATAACATGTCCCAAAATTGTGGAATTTTTTTTACCATTATAAATAATGAATCTGTAACATTTTTAATATGGATTATGACTTTGAAATTGTTTAAATTGAAAAAGTTGGTATTTCATTGAAAAATCATTTTTATAGGGTAATTATTTGAAAATAAGAAGGTTAAAGAAATTAATTTCACTTATTTGAGTCCATTTTGTTAAAGCTTCCAAATCAAACATGCATGTTTCATATAATTGTCATGGATGTTAATTTCATAGAATTCATTTATCTGATTGTTCATCTATGACTTGTAATGAACTTGTATTTAAACTTTTAATTTAATTTCAATTCACTTTCAATTAAGTTTTTATTCATTTTCAATTTACTTTTAATTAATTAATAGTTCACTCTTAGTTAAGTTTTAATTCATTTTCAGTTCATTTATAATTAATTCTTAATTCACTTTCAGTTCATTTAAGGTTAATTATTAATTCATTTTTATTTAAATCTTCAGTTCATTTTTAAATAACTTTTAGTTCATTTCCAAATCACTCTTAATTAATTCTCAATTCACTCTTAATTGAGTTTTAATTTAATTCTAATTAACTCATAATTTATACATGGATGCACATGGGCCACATGTAGGTTGAACGTTTTTTTAATTTGAGCTAAATGCCCAATATGTATAAATAGAAGTAGAATTTTCAATCATTTTTAGTTTTTTGAACACCAATTTTGGGTACATTTCTTATTATAACCTTGTTTTATTTTCGTTTTTTTTTAGCAATAAAATCTTGTTGGATTTTTTTAGTTGCACAAGTTGTGTTTTTGTTTGAAATAGACATGCCTTTGTTCTCATTTGAATTTTAAACGTCCTATAAATTTGGTTGTTTTCGTGCCCATAACAATAATAATATGTGTCCAACTTGGAAAATTCTACCTTTCGACATGTTGAAAAAGTTCATGTAATGGGTGAAATCATAGTCAAAGAGCCAAGGGTGCCAAGGTAAAAATCTTTTTCCAAGGATGGCACATGACACATGTCATTTTTCAATTGGTTTATAAATTTAATATTTAGTATTTCAAATGCCCCATTTAGTATTACATTTTAAATATAAATAAATTCTGATTACAAATTGATTTTATATCATGTATATTATGCATTCATGCCTTCTATCATATGTATATGCATAACTTTTGTTGAAGTCACATTTTCAAAATCCACGATTTTCAGGGTCATAAACATTTTTGAGCCAAATGTTTTCAAATAGACCTTATAAAAACAATTTTCATTAGTTCAATTCCTTTCACTTGTTTAATTATCAATGTTAAAATCCTCTTCAATTTTCAAAAAGGATGGTGCACATTTGGTGAAAAAAAGAATGTTTAAAAAAAACAAAAATTGTCCAATCTTGAAGTTTGAGTGCTTTGAACATGTAAAAACTTCTTTGATTTGTATCAAACTTTGAGCATGTAATTTTTACAATGAATGAAAAATAAACCAATAGTTTATGATAATCTAAACTATTATGTTTTTTTTTGTGATATTTCAAACATACAAAAATGTAATTTTAAAGAGTGTCTACTCACTTGTGTAGCTCCTTTGACTATGATTTTACCCTAATATATTTTGACTTGAAAAGTAGCCCTTTCGTGTACAAAAAAAATCGAAACTTTTGAAATATATAAATAAATAAACTAACTAGTTTTGGGTTAAACACCAAAACAACAAACCATTCAATTAATACACTAAGAAATAACTTTGGATACCATGAACACTAGAACCAAGGAAATTCATTAAGGATTCTTTCATCATAAATCATATCAATGTATTTTTCCTACCAAAAATCTTGGCAACAAGGTAAGGGTTTGCTTTATGAAACTTGTGGAAGATTAAAAATTCTAATTTTTTTAACCATGTCATATTTACTAGATTTAATGGAGAAGCTTCAATCTTGTTTAAAGATTTTTAGCATTGGCTTAAGAAAGGGAGCAAAAGTAATCTCTACTACTAGTGGGATCAAGAAGGAAAAAAAAAAAGTTCTTGATGTATTTGGGATCAAACAAAAAGTAAATTAAAAAAGAAAGAAAGAATAATGCATAGTAAGAAAAGTATGAATGGTATACCAAAATTAATGTAAGAATACATGGTAAAACATTTGAAATATATCTGTTATCATTAGGTCGATCAAATAATAATATTCTTACAACTGCCACCAAGTTCTATGAGAAATAAGGGTCACATATTTCCCTTTCTTTCATCACATCACACTAAATGAAATATATTCTCATTGCTTGCACATCAACAACCAATGTTAACTTAAATTGGAAGAAATTTATTCATTTTTATGAACTAATTATTTTTTCTTAAGAAAATAAAATCATTTGCAATTGAACAATACCCATATTTAACACATTTTTTATTCTTTTGGTTTTCATATAGGAAACATTGGTAAGTGTCAATTGTAAGACCTAAACAAATGCCCTTTAATGCTTGAAAATTGGAATCAACAATAATAGGTTAATATGAATTCACTAATGTAAAAAAAGGCCCTACATGTTGTACCACAATGTTTTTGGGGTGGACTACTATTAGATTACCCTAAAACATGTTTTAGTAATTGAATGGGGTTTTAGTTCAAAGTTATGAATATTAAGAAAATAAATAATCTTAACCTACCATTCCAACAAGATGAAAAAAAGGGTAGCCTGAAATTGCAATGGCCATAACACAAGAGGAACAACAACTCCATCTTGCCATCATAACAACACAAAATTTAATGAGGATTAATATAAAGCTTTCTACAATTGGACATGGTAAATGGATATATCAACAATTAAAATATATATCATGGACATATTGCAAAGGGGACACACATCTTTGAAGATGGATAACAAATATTGGAACATCCTTTTAACTTTTTTCTAAAATCACATAAATGGTAGAACTAAAACGATGAAAGTGAGCTTGTAAGGTGAGCTAACATAAGCAAAAGATGGAACAATAATCATTTGGATTTTGAAGTAAAAGGTGACCTTATCCATCACTTTTCAAAAACTAAAATTGAAGATAACTAAAGTTATCTAAACCAAACTCACACTATTCCATAATTGTGTTATAATAGGTAGTGAATGGTATTGGTTCAAATGATGACATCCATAAAACAACATACATCTTATATAAGGGTTGAAAGTTTCAAGCAAAAAATGCCTAACCAACTAAATATGCCATACCTTCTACTTCAACTTGGAAAAATATGCACACAACACATATATTCAAACACCAAATCTCTTTATTTAGAATTTAGATGAGATTGGAGTTCAAGTGGGTTAACAATTCAATGCATGGGATTTGGCTAGGTAGGGTTCACCTGATGTTTTACAACATAGTGTCGAAGTCTTGAGAGAAGTTGCATGTCAATTGTGCTATTAATGTAATAGGAACAACTTTGTTTGCCTTTCACATTTTGAAAGGTGAAAGGATGTGCCAAGACTACATAAAATTATGTACATTAGAAACATATATGGCAATGTAGAAGAAAACTTGGATAACAACATACCTCTTATTCATCCAATGGTTATCTTCTTTTAACATATTTGTACATTGAAATAGTTGTTAAGAAAATCATCATTTCTCGATTATAGATGGACATGGGTCACAAGTCACAATAAAAACATTTGAATAAGTAACTAAATTCAAGTTGAACATGATGACCTTACCTTCGCATACTTCACATGCACTTCAGCTATTTAGCCATGACTTGCTTCAACCCATTCAAGAAGGATTTAAAAAAGGAATGCTATTTTGTAATGACAAAAATTACAAAATAAAACAAAATCAGACAAGGTTGCGCCGATAGAATGGGTGGACAAGGCTTTGCAATAGTTCCTAAGAAAACTTGGAGAATTGAGGTTTAAAGTATGTGAAATCTAGCCATTGAATCTTGTTGTCATGGTTGGAAAGTTTGGTTCAAGCAAGGTGTTCACTTCTACAACATAAGAGGAGAATCATGAAAATTCATACTAAAATGCAATAGATCAAGCCAACAACAGTGAGGATGAAATTGCCGCTGCCATAGACTTATTGAATATTGCAAGGACTTTTCAAGCAATGCTTACAATATCTCCTACCTTAGTTGAATGCCCCTCTTCACCCACACCTCAGTCCTGCATAGATGTGCCATGCAACACAACCATTGTAACAAGAAACTATGAATAACATCAACTAGTGGTGAAGTTAGAGGATCTTGGCTAGGGATATTTTTCTTTGCAACATTTGCTAGTAGTTCTTCCCGTGGTGTCTCTTCTTTTCTTGATTCCGTATCTCCTTCTTGCCATTGGCTTTAAACATCCATGGACCATGTCACTAGCTCAACAACTATGTTCGGATCTCTAGTGGGGTCCATCACAGCTACGCCTCCACCTACTTTGCTTCCTATGTAACAAAATTTTCCGAAATCCTAGTTGCGTACAAGAACTGATGTGCATCCATCATCAAGAAACAAACTTAAAAACCCTCACTAAGTCGTGTTGGTGCTGCCTGTGTGGGAAAGAGACTATGGAATAAGTCTCAAGATCTTGATCTCAAATACGAATGAAGCCAAATGATCTCAACCATTTCCGATACTTACCCACCCTCGTAAGGCTCATCCTCAAGCAACCCAAAACGCAGAACTGACCAACGCTGGATCGTATGGAATCCTGATGCCGTGGAAACAGTCACTAGTCAAAAGGGATATTCTTGTCACCTCGAATGAATCCAATGGGAGAAAAGAGCCCCAAACCCTAATTTGTCTACACTTCAGGAAATTGTGTGTCCGTCGGTTTTGGTGGTGGGAGCTTTCGTTGTTGCAGTTAAATTTTTTTTTCTTTCCTTTTCTGAACCCAGTTTTTTTTTGGGTTCCTGCGGCGAAAAAATTCTAACGAGGAAGGAGAACCTGAGTTTGGTGTTCGCACAGTCACTACTACTGCCGTCTTGTGTTGGCGTGACTACCAGCAACATTGTTTCTTTGGAATCAGATTTTTTTTGAGGAGTTGTACTTTTCGGGAGGTAGGTTAACGTTGACGTTTTCTTTCCGGTTGCTTCAATTTGGTCAACAGAAAGACGATCAGGTTCTTCGGTACAGGAGTGAAGGAAGGAATGTAGAAGTGTTGGCTGCTATTCATTTCAGTTTTTAAATTTCCAGGTAAGGAAAGGCTTTGCCATGGTAATTGTTTGTTGTTTGGTTGGAATTAGATTTCTCTTCTGTACGTAGCCATAGAGTGTTCGATTGTGGAATGTGGGGTACTTCGGTTGCGGCAGCAGCACTCGTAGAAGGTTTGTTTGCTGTGTGTATATGTCCGTGTGGGGGTGTGCGCTCGAGCGCGATTTTGTCGATGCGCCTCCTATTTCCAAGTCTGTTAAAGGTCTTGTTGCGATTAACCCCTGTTGAGGTCAAGGAAACTTGTTAACCAGATGGCTGTTTGCAAACCCTAATTAGGGTTTGGTGCTCAGTTTTGATAAGTAATGAGAGGAATGGTTTATGATTGTTCGATTTTTATTTTTTCCTATTCTGAGGGCGTTTTGGCTGCTGTAGTTGTGGAACTGCAGGAGGTGGTCTGGAAAAAGAATCTTGAGATGTCAAATAGGAACCGCATGCCTGTCCCCCATGTGCTCAATGCACGATCTGTGACTCAGAATGGTCCCAACAATCTGCGTCCCTTAGCATATGGGCATCAAGTGCGACCACAGCTGGTTGGGGCACCTCCAGTGCTGTCAGGGCCTCCACCTGGAATGCTTGAACAGAAAATCTCAACCCAACACAGCGAGATTCAGAGGTTGTTGACAGAGAATCAGCGGCTTGCAGCCACTCATGTTGCACTCAGGCAAGAGCTTGCTGCTGCACAGCAAGAAGTGCAGCGGTTGCAGGCATTGGTTGCAGGCATTCAGGCTGAGAAGGATGGCCAGATGAGAGCACTGTTGGAGAAGTCAGGAAAGCTGGAAGCAGACTTGCGAGCAGCTGAACCACTCAAAGCAGAGCTCCACCAAGCTCAGACTGATTGCCAGAAGCTGCACGTACATTCGCAAGAGCTTGCACAGCAGGTGCGCACTGTCTCACAGGAGCTGCAGCGGGCTCATGTGGAGGCCCAGCAGGTTCCTTCCATGCGTGCAGAACTTGATACTCTTCGACAGGAGCTGCAGCGAGCCAGGTCAGATTTCATTCTTGTGCTGGTCATTGATTTACAAAATTGCTCTGCTGTATCAATCTAATCACAAAGAGTTGTTTCTAAAATACCTTTGTTTGTCACCCTGTTTTGCTGCCTGGAGACTATGTCTCATGTCCTTGTGTAAAAAAGATTGGTCCTTCCAATACATTGCTATCCAAGTTCAGGGAATTAGAAACTAGAGAAACATTCACTGTTACAGCTCTATCTAAGATTTTCTTGTTTGTTTATCCTGGATTGTGGGCAGAGCGGCCTTTGAGCTGGAGAAGAAGGCAAATTCTGAGCAGTTGGAGCAGAGGCAGGCAATGGAGAAGAATTTGGTCAGCATGGCTAGAGATCTGGAGAAACTCCGTGCAGAACATACAAATGCTGAAAATAGAGCACATCACAATTCAGGTACTTGTGTAGATGCAACTAATGTAGCAAACGATAGTACATAACAGGCAGTAATCTAAATGGAGATTTGATGTCAATGGCTGGTGTTTGATGCATCATTTGTTAGGTAGAATCTGGACTCTAGGTCTGTGATTTAACCAAGAGTAGGGAGAGTATTTTACAGTGGTGTTACTCATTTGTGAATAGTGTACTGGTTATGAATGCCAGGCGTTGCATCATACAATGGAGGATATCCTGTCCAGGATGGAACTTATGGTACCATGTCACAGCAAGGTTATGGTGATGGCTATAGCATGCATTCCCAGGTATATTTATCCTATCTATCATTTGATTGTGTTTTGATCCAATAGCTGTTTCTTATTCTTTTAGCTTGGTGGTTTGGGAAGTGCCAACAAACTGGAGACATGGGTCTAGAACCGCTCTGAGGTTCCCATTGAGAGTGGCAGTAAGGCATTTGCTTGCTTGATTCTTGAACATGACGCTCATCCTGCTGCTTGATATGCAAGTGTCATTATGGGCTTGTGTCTGCTGAGTCAGGTGTGTAATGTCTATGGTCTACTTGTGTACATATCCTTGCGATTGTGTAGATGTAGCAGCATGACTATGGGGATTTTGTATTAATACTTCATGGATCAATGAGCTTAAAGCCACAAGAAAGATACCCATCAGTATCAGGAGAAGGGTATGTGTCCATAGCCCCCATAACTGAATGCTGTAGAGATTCTTCAGTAGGAGGTCAGCTTATCAGTATTAAGAAACAGCTTTGACAGATGAATTGGCCTTATGGATGAGTAAACATGGCAAGGTAAACATTGCTGAAGACCTCAAAAAGCCCTGAGGTCTTTAGGGGGGGTTCTTGGCTGCCCCAAATCGAGAGTTTATCCAAGCATGAAGCTTTTGATTAGCTATGCCTCTTTAGTGCTAGCTGACATCATGACTGAGTGCTTCCAGTTTCTCCATAAAATTGGCATGAATCAATTGTCTGCCCTAAGTTATGATCAGATTTATCATAAACAGATCAATGCCCAGAGTGAAGGAAGTCTGGGGGGATTTATGGCAGCTGTTCACTGCCATTCATGATGAAGGTAAAAGGTTTGATAACTTTGTGCGTGACACTCACAAGGTTATGACGCCTGTTTGGCCAGAACTGACACAATGGTGACCTTCATTTTGTGGAGTTTTCTCTGCAATCTCATTTAATGGGTTTTGGGCTGCTCCAAATGGAGGCCTGCCCAAGTGCCAATCCATTGACAGTCCACATGCCAATTGGATATGAATATATTGGTTCCCATATCTTTATGAGCTGCTGAGCATCCAGTTAGTTATTCTAACTAAATGGGTAACTATTGTGGACATACTGTGGTATAAAGGGCATGTATCATAACTTGCCTTGAAACTCCTACCCTACCCTAAAATGTCTGTCAAGCAATTGCTTAGCTTTTATCAGGCTGTATCATTCTCTATTCTCTAAAAGGAGGATGGCTTGAAGGTTTGATCTATGTATGGATTTTCTTTTGTATGAAATCTCATGAAAGCGAGGTGGGTTGGATGTAATCTGTCTTGAGGACAAACAATGTTAGGAAGCAGGTCAGTGTCCTGCTTTGTCCTGTGCTGAAAGATAATGTTGAATTTTTTGGACTTATCATAAACAACTTGTGATTTTGTTACCAGGAAGCAGTTCCTACAGGCAACAACCTCCAGCAGGGTGCAAGTCCAGGTGAATCAGATTTAAATAAATCACATGCAGAAGCCAACAAGTATATGACGGTGCAAGATGGGAATAGCACTTATCATTCTACCAATGGAAACTTAGTGCAAGATGCAAATCTATACAGACCACCTGACTGGAAACCTGCACAGGAGTGGGAAATGCACAAGGCACCAGATGGTAAACCCTTCTATCACAACCAGTTAACAGGAGCAACACAATGGGAAAAGCCAACATCCTTGGATTCTCAACATTATGTACAGGTGGCTCTTACATCTCTTATGCTGTTTCTTGAGATGAATTGATTTACTGTGCCTAAATCCTTCTAGACACTATTGAAATTTCTGCTATCCTTGATTCTGTGGGTGGTCCTCAGACTTCACCATCCATTAGCTCTCTGCTTGGTCTCTGTCTTTCTGATAAATTTCCATATCTTTATGTGTTCTGAATTTGTAGATTTAAGATTTCCAAGAAAATTCTGAATGTAAGATTTGGGGTGCTTCAGTGGGCAATTGGACAAGTGAGATACTGTCACTATTGTTCATATTATGAACTTTTAATCTTCTAGTTCATGACAAACAGGTTCTTTATTTTTTGTTGCCCAGTCTCTTGTGTTTTGTTCTCACACAGTCCAGTGCAAGGTCATCTTACTGTTTGAATTTGAGTTAGCTAGTGGTTGTATGGAGAGTTTTCAATATATATAAGGATATATGTGGATCCTGATGATTTTATCTTTATCGTGTTGAACCAGCAAGAACAAACTTTGTCATTGTCCACCCTCGCAATTTGGGATCCTGATAATATGGGTTGTGAAGATTTTGTGCTTTGTTTATGATTATTGGTTTTTTTCGCAAATTGATTGGCACATCTGTTTAACCTTCCCCCTAATACCATATACCTTGTCCATAATCCATACTGTCCTTACAATAGCAAATATATAATAGGACTGTCCGTAGTATCAGCAAACAGGATAGAGGTCCCTTTCAAGAATGATGAAGCTTGGATGTTCATGGTTGCAGGCTGCACAGGTCCCAGGGCAAGTGCTGGAGGGGGGTCATTTTCCTAGTGTTCAACCTAACAATCAGACCCAACAGGAGGTTTCTGTTGCACAGATGCAGCAAGGAGGAACACCAGCCCAGCAACAGCAGTTGACACAATATGCTCAACCTGTGCAAAATGCTGCACAGCATGCAGCAAGCTATACAGCTCATCCAGGACCTCAGATGCAGCAGGCTGGGCTATATGTTCAGCATCCTGGAGTATACATGCCTCATCCAGGAATGTACATGCAGTCTGGGTCACACCTGCAGCAACCTGGAGTCTACATGCAGCAACAATTGACACAAACACCACCAGTTGCTGGTCAGATTCAGCAGCCTGGAGTCCCTCTTGTAGCACCAATTCCAGCTCCACTTGGTACTCAAATGCAACCACCCATCCTTCCATTGCAAGGGCAAGCTCTGCAATCCACACCTTCCACCCAGTTGCCCCAAGTTATTCACTCCCCCTTGAATTATGGAATGCCAGGGGTGATGGCACATCAGGTTCCAACACAGGCAAGAGGTCAGGTGCAGCATATCACACAGCCATCACAATTGCCTCCATTAATGCCAACTCCTGTTGGGCAGCAACCAATGCAGCAGTCTTCCTTATCTCAACCTAATCAAATCTCTTCATCTAGACCTGGAGCTTACTCCTCTCAATCTCCACAACGACAGCAGCCAAACTTGCAGCAATCACAGGCCCACCCCCGTACACCAGCACAGGCTGCAACATCACAACCACAGTCACTACCTCAAGGACCCTCTCAGCCCTCGCACACTCCACATGGTACAAGCTCTACACCTTCAGTTCTCACCCATCCTGTATTTCATCCTGTTCTGGTTGCTTCTTGGGCCATGCTTGGACATTACAAATCTGTTTTTCTGCTATGTTTATCTTCATTTCTGGAAGCAGTGCAGTATCTCAACTCCACATTACACAAAAGCAGTGCAGATTCTGCTTCTACCCAGTCTTTCTCTGTACTGCATTCTATGTTGCATTATTTTAGAAATTGAATGTCAGTCATTTACCAGTTCTCTTGTGTGGGTCTAAAGCCTGAAGGTTCACATCATGGGATCAGATTGTGCTGGTTTTGAAATGTTATGCTTGGGGTTGCTTTACTGGTGGGGGCAGTTTCTGCACCCCCTCTGATCCATCCAAGACCACAGATTTCTGAGACTCCTACTCCTGTTAAATCGGCTCCCCTACTTCCTCTCACTGCAACCAGTGGGCCTCAAGGTGACTGCCAATACCTGTTATGAGATCTACTCAAGATTAGTAAGATTGGTTTGGTTTCTTTGCAGACTGTTGAATTCACCAAATTAATTGTTTCAGTTCTTCTTTCAAGTTTGTGAGGATTTACTGTCCTCATCGCTCTGCAAGTAGGACCTGCTAAGGACGCTTACTGTGTTCTTATTATTGTCCCATAGTAGCTGCTAATGAATTGGCTGGACTGTTGAACAGGGGCCAATTTGTTTGTATTTGGCATTCCGGAAGACATGGGTGACAAGAAACTCGCAGATTTATTTTCTCCTTATGGTTCAGTTGTTTATGCCAAGGTTGGGGTGGAGAAGGATACAGGAAGGAATCGTACTTATGGTAAGTCTTCTGATATCTGGTTATCTTTTTGCTTTACTCTTGTCCACTTACTACTGTGATCAAACTCTTTCCAGAGGCTGTAGTTTTTTTTTCTGCTCATGTGTCATTCATGACTTTGCTCAGCTAAAGGTTATTTTCAGAGTGTCTGATGACTTTGTAGTCCAGTCACTGGTCACTATGTGGTTTGGTCAATGGCAAAGCCTTGAGTGTGACATACTGTAGGCACAACCTTTGGTCAGCAGATAGTATCAAGAAGTGGAGAAGCAGAAAGCTGATAAAGTGTGAGAGTTTCAGTCCTGTATAGAGAAGTTGAAGATGTCCTGCAGGAGACATCTTAACTGCATGAGTTCATTTTTTAATTTTGTGAGGTTGAATTTGGGGGTATGAGAGTTTTGCTCGCTTAGTACTTTCTACCCAGCTCAAAGAAACTTTTACCATTACTTCTTAAGTAATGGGTGGTGGCATTGGCTTCTTGTTGTTGATGGGAAGAGTGCTTGGATATTTGTGGATTGTGGTGGTGATATGGGATATTGTTACTCCAACGAGTAATTGGGTCAATGGTGATGTGTTCCCATCTTTTTCCTGGCATTGGTTATTTTGACCCTGGCCAAATTTGAGCTATCTACATTAAGCATGGCAATGGCAAGTTATGTTATGGAACCTTTTAAAAGTCATCCCTGCAGTATTCTATAGCTCTCCATCATAGGGCCACATTTTACCTTTTGGCTCACTTCTGCCTGATAGAAGTTTGATGGATGGCACAGCATCTTTGGATAATACCAGTAGTTTTTGTGCCCATATGAACAGTAAACAGTTGTCCTTACATCTTAAAGATAGTGTCCCCCGAGATCTGCTGCTTTGCAATTTCCATTTGCTTTTAAGTTGATATTGTCTGTTCAGATGTCCAATTCAAATCTTATCCCTGATACCAGAATTGTACACATCATCAAGGTATTGCAACATGAGTACTGACTTCTTAGTTCTCAGATTCTGTAAGTGGGGAGCTTTTAAGACCCATTTTCTTCTTTTGTCTGCTATATTCTGTTCTTTCTTCCCTATATGCCTCCTCTTGTGTTTTCAGTTTTTTCCCTCCGTGTTCCCCTTCTTTGCTGTAGGGTGCTAGCCAATATCATGGCTTAGTCTTCCCATTGCTTCCAGACTAGCAACAGAAGCTGGGTATGCAGTCTAGGCCTGTACCTGCTGCCGGGAGCTAATGAAGTTGATTGGTAAGTTTGTGATAGAAAGGTTGCAATAGAACCAAAATAAGAGAGTGAGAACATCCCCATGTCTTGATATAGGAAAAGACTGTAGATGCTGTCAGGTTCACATGAGAGTGGGAAAACATCATGTCCTGTCTGGCAGTCACTTTAAGTCCTATTTATTTTCTGTATCTTTTCTAGGTGCTCTACTTCTCATGATTGCTTGTGATTTGAGGACTTGGCTGTTGCAGATCAGTTGAACAGTGGTACTTGTCATACACTCTTGGTCCTAATTTGTTTGTTTCCCTAACATTTAGTGATTTTGATTACTGAACAAACTAGATCACACAATGGTCATGTCAGGTTCCATATTCAGCATGATTCTTGTAATTGGCACATAAGAAGGAAGAGTCAGGATTGTGGCCCTGCTTTCATCTCAATCTATCTTCATGCTAATTTCAAGGAGCACTTTGAATCATTCAGCTTATTCCTTCACCTGCTGTAGAAAAGTTCATGCAGTTTGCTCTTGCATTTGAGGTTCAAACTTATTTTGGGAACACAGCAAGGATACAGTAGGTTGCTTGAAATTTCTGTATTTAACCTGCATGTTTATGTATTACCATTTGGGTACAGCCTCCAAGTTTTGCATGCACCATTCCCCTCTTTTGCCTTCTCCTGTTCTCATAAGTCCCTTGTCTCTTTTCTGCTCTCTTTATGTCATTGGTCCTCTTATGCTTCCTCAAGATGTGAAGCATATGAAGATGTTGACCTCACTCACCACTCTGGATATGCAATTGTACAAAAGTGCATGTCTCCATTCCTTACTGCTCATTCTTGGCTCTTTCACCAAAACCATTCTAGACCACTGCTTTACAGACCTGTAGGTGTTGCTGTTTTTGCCTCACTGCTATTTTAACGTTTATAGGTTTTGATGCATCATATTCTGTTTAATGACAGAAGTTGTTTTTGCCTCACTGCTATTTTAACATTTATAGGTTTTGATGCATCATATTCTGTTTAGTGACAGAAGTTTTTATGAAGAATGAGATTGGTGAAGTCGTATGCATTCTTTGTCTGATTATCTCACCATTTTGAAGGCATACCTTGAGGTACTTGGTTTTCAAGTGTAGCATCAGTAGGCATGTTCAAGTTTGAGATCGGAATTGTGGCTGTCCTTAAGATTCCTGCTCTGCAGGGTTAGAGTTAAATTTTTCCAATGTGAAGGGTCACTTTGCTAGGATAGCTTCTGAAGGTATTTGAGATCCGCAGGGTGTAAACCCTTCAGACTGCAGGGTTTACACTCTTCGGAACTCCAGTGCAAAGAGTTGGTTGATCTTTCTATCCTTTGAAATTGACTATATTATCAGGTACATAGTCAACCAGTTCTATAGTAGGGGGAGTGATGCAGTTCAAATGTCTCAAAATAGGTCTGCAGCTGAATTTGGCTTTGCTACAGGGAAGATGCAACCTGTTCTTGCTGCAATGTATGTAAAAATTAACCTACACATAAGATATGAGCAGTTGGGGTGATTTTGAGCAAGTTAAGAGTCTGGGTTGATAGGAGTATGATAATGCAGTGTGGTGCATTGGGAGACCTCAGAGTCATCCTGGAAGAGTAATGAACAGACAGCTTGAGGTAGATCTTGTTTCATTCCTTACTTTTTTCATAAGCAACCCATTAATTGTTAAGATGTGTGCAATCGGTAAACTGGTGTGCATCTGGGTTCGGGACACTGCATTGTCCTCAAGCAGGTTTTGTGTCCATGGACTCCTCACAAGCTGCAGAAGCAGCTATTCTTCAAGTGAATGGTATGTCCATCTCTGGCAAACGCATTAAAGTGGAGTTGAAGAGGGGAGAATCGGATGGCCACAGTCAGCACCAGCAACCACAGCAACAGCAACAACACTCCCAGCATCAAAATCCGTCTGGTGGGGTTGGTCCTACCAGATGGCATCATGGTCATAATGGAAATTCAGGCTACCGGCCTTACTAGAGGCAGTTGGCATAGGCTGCTCTCTTCTGTGACCACAAACTTGTTGGCTGAGAAATATTCATGTTTCTCTTGCTTGAACTGTACTGGCATCCAACAAGGTGCAGTGTATATGATCCTTGTTAGCAATACAGCAATGCAAATATCCTGGTGATTATTTGCACTGTTTGTATCTGTGAAAGTTATGGCTTGCAGGTCTTATCTGATTTTTCTTGCCATCAATGTTTTAGTGGTGCTTTCTTACTTTTCATGGAGTGCTTTAGAGTTGATTAACAATGACCAGCTTTTTGTTGTACTTTGTAAATCACCTTTTTTGCCCTTCAGTTATGTCTGGCCTTATGTCATGAGATCACACTGGAAGTCCACTTCATGAGGAGGAAGACCAATTTCTTTGGTCCCTTCCAGCTCTTTGTGGTAAACTCTAGATTCTGGAAGTACCCAAATTAGAGCTCTTGTTGAACCTCACTTGACAGTAACAGATCTCATGTGACACAACTTGTCTAGTCAGATTCTCAGGTGTTTTCGTAGAAGTAGCAAAGTAATGAGCTAGTAAGGAGGTTGCACCAAATTGATATCTCTCTTTCTGGTCCAGGGTTGATACATTTTTTCTTCTCCTCTTGCAATTTTGAAGCTTGAAAACCATCCATTTGCTCCTGCATGTCCACTTTATTCGATGATGATAATTTTGCTACAGTACTGTATACATCTAGTCTTGCATGATGAAGGACTCCACATTGTGCCACTAAATCCTCTTGCTTCTCTCACTCACATCTCCCCTGCATGTGAGAGAATGTCATGGAAACTGCGCACTGACGGTGTCATTTGATTAGAATGTGTAGAGGGCACTTAATGTGGTTCCCCTTCACTGACCTGAAATCGATTTATCCTGTGAATGCCATTTATCCTGTTTTGTTTATTGTGCTACTCATGCATGTAACTCCTGACTTACCCAGCAGCTCCTCATATGTTATATGCTAGGAGTGCAGCACAGGTTCAGCTGTTACCAGGGACATAGTGAACCTATTGATTTGAATCACATATGACTGGCATGTTCACAATTCCAGTAATTCATGCACAAGTGCAATAGAAATGCTTGGGTAACTTTGTAGATTCTCAAGTTGCTGTAGATATGTTAGTCATTGTCCAATACAATGGAGGTTTTTCTCTTGATCTTCTCCAAAAATTGACTTGAGAGGTATTTATAAAGGATCCATATTCAGATTAGGGGGCCATATGAGTTTTTTGTGACTGCTTTAATTGTTTCTTGTTTCCTATCATTGTGTGTGTCATCTTCACCTCTGTCAAACTTTCTTGAGTCTATTTAATTTTTAATTTTCACCTATTCCAGCATTTTCCTCATGATAATCTTCAATTCTGTTTGGCAGCCAATATCATGGCAACTCTTCCTATTATTGCTTTGTAACATTATACTTGGTATGTAGATTGTGGTTTGTCCTCCAACCTATACCCACTGTTGGAAATTGATAAGGGGGTTTTTGTTGAGTCATTGTGGTTAGTCTCTAGTCTCTACCATGTAAGATGCTGACCTTTTAAAGCTCAACATTTCTGTTCTTCAAAGAAATTTTCTTAGAGCTGTCAAGAAAATGTCCGCACTCACTAGTGAGGTAACTGGCATGTGTAGTTGAGGTCATTTAATGCTGGAGTTTGAAAATTTGTAGAGAAGAGAAAGCTGGGCAGAAGATAATTGGATCTGAAAGAGTGTGAAGAATCAGTCTGATCATGAAATGATAGATCAAAGGTACAGTTTGAACAAAGTGATGATCTCTTGGTTCTCAAGGGAATTTGAGGATCCAATCAAACTGTTTGCTCTTATATAGTTACACTCTATTGTGGGAAGACCAGGCCACCTGGCAGATTAGGATTAACAAAGGTGATTGAGAAGTAAGTCAAATAACCTATATATGTACTAACCATGTCAGATTCCTGGTCTTCAGTTGGACTACGAGTGAAAGTGTGACTTGCAATTTTGGACATGAAATCTTGCAGTGAAGTTATATGTATGGAAGCTTTCTGATGGGTAGGTCAGATTTCGCCCGCCCTTACAACTGCCTGAACCTCTGTGGACATGTTTCCTTTGTTAGTTTTAGTTTGGTGGCATGGCCCAGTTATGAAAGTCCTATTCTGGCGGCGATATTCCATTGCCTGATTTAATGCATTCACCCAATAATTAGTGTAATTCTGGAGAGCAGTCTTGTCCTGTGTTTTTCATTCCTTTTTAGTGTATGTAGTGTTCAAAAATTCTGTTGAGATGATTGTGAAAGTCTTTGGTAGGAATTGGCAAAAGCAAGCCATAAATATAGCAGGGTTTATATTTTTCAGGTAAATTGGGAGACTGTATTGAGAACTACTTCAATGCGGTGTTTGTAGTTTTTGTGGGATGACATCCTTGAGTATGGACACTTTATGCTTCAATTATGTATACATGTGCATGCACAGAAGTCAAATATGTGCTACATTGGTTGCAACCATACTTGGATACTAACTGCAGATCATTTTGACCAGAAGCTTGTATACTGCATAAAAGTTTCATGTCTACACAACCTCGGCAATCAAGTCTTCAGTCTCATCATGGTTGTGTAGAGATGTTCCCACCTATTGATGTTGGGCCAGCCTGTGAATCCTCAAGGTGCCTTTCTATTGACAAGTCCTTTTGCATTCTGTGAACTGGAAATAAGTATAGTACAATGACAGATTTTCTTTGTCTAAGATGTTCTGCAGAAGCAATAGTGTCTCAATGAACAGGTATTTTATATTGATTGTGCTGACATTAGTACTCCCTCTTGCTGAATTTCATTCTGAATTACAGGTTCTTAGCAGAGACTTTTTTGGTTGCAGGGATCACTCAGTTGGCTTCAGGAAAAGGCCAGGTAGGAACCTTCCATGTGGGCAGTGGTATTTTGGGATCCTTTACAAGGATTGATGCTTAACAAGAAGTTAGATCCAAGCATGATTCCTGGTATGTTGCAATCTTCACCCATTGATATTTTTTGTAAGATTCTTGGTAGTAAAATTTCACACCAATAGTAAAATTTCATACAACTACAAATATTTGTTAGAGCTTTCCTGCTTCATTTTTATTCTAAATTAGGTTGTGCATATGTAGACTTCATGATAAGATGTCCAAATTATTGTGTTTTGTCTTTCCCACAGCTCTGCAATTTTCCAAGAAGGGGTATGATGTTCAGTTGTTTGTTCTGCACATGAAGATTTGTAGGATCATCAGTTACTGCATGCATCTACCCAGTCTGATTTTTGGTCAGAATGTTCAATTGCTTTTGGTAGAAATTATTCCAAGCATTTGGATTCAACAATGTATTGGAAGTGATGTGGCACCTCAAGTCTTCTCTGCGACACAGATTTTCTCTGGTGAGCTACTGTTTTCCACCTATCTTTTTTGATTGAGCAAGCAGGAATGCAACCAGAAGACAGGTCAAAACTCACTGCAGGGTTGTTTTTGTTTACTCTTATTTCAATTCCCTCATTTTTGCTGGATGAGAGATTCTTTACACAGCTGTGGTGATCAGAACCTCTAACTACAGTACATAGTAGGGTTGAACTGCTAGTGAAGTCATTTGTTCTTACTGACTTGACGAGTGTGCATCTGTATTGAAGTCACTGGAAGTTAGTTGGAGGGCCCAAACTAGCTAATAAGTCACTGTGGGTACCTTGTATTTCATGGGAGTGATAGAACTGTGGAAATCAAGTGCTGCTTAGACCAATGCTTGGCATCATGTTTTAGCTTTTTGTACTTATCATTGGGGATTTTCTCAGTTGGTCTCATGGGAGGTCTCGCAGATGAGTAAAAGACTTCGTTCAACTCTCAGTGAGTCCCAGCTCAAAGGTCTTAGTCTGGGGCTCTAGTTGGAGGGATAATAGTTGGGAGTTCATGATGATAGACAGAAGGTAATGCTATGACTAAGCTTTCCTTGGAATAGGGTGAAAAGCAATGGTAGTTGGTTGGTTTCTAGGCTGTGGTTCATTCTAGTGTTGTGTGGGTATTTGAATTTATAAAGAACTGCTGGTCCCAGTTATTTCAAAACCTTAAAGAACCGGCAGGTTTTTGAAGAGAATCAACAAATGAGCTAGTGGTTTTCTGGCCAGTTATTTGATTTTTTTCAAAAAGGTTGAGAACCATGGTTCTGTCCAGGAGCAGGTCTTTGATTTTTTCAAAAAAGTTGAGAACTGTGGTTTTATACCAGGAGCAGGTCTTGATTGTTTGAGTACTGTGGCTATGAATCCTTAGAGCTGCCATGATAGCTGCCAGGGGTCTGTTCATGTTTCTAATAACCACCAAAGATGGTTCATTCCAAATTTGCCACAGGTGATTCCAGGCAAATGAAATGACAATTGAGAATATGACAATTGTTTCAGTGGTTTCAGCCTTTGAAATCCTTACAATTATTATTTGAAGGGCCTCTTAATCCTGAGTGGGGAGCTTTTTAAAGCTCAATTTGCCCTCAAAACATCTTACTCTTACTGTTCTGTGTGTCGTTTCTCTCTTCTCTTCCACTTTCCTTGTTTGGATCTTTTTCGGTTTTCTTTTCTTTTGTGCCTTTCCCTCTAATCTTGGTTTTGTGGGTATCCTTCTGTCGTATGTTTGGTTGAGCTAGCCAGTATCATGGTTGTCTTCATCAGGGCCTGTCAATTGTGTTTCTGGGCTCTAATGGATCTGTGATAGAGGAAGCAGAGTACCAAGCAGGGACTCTGGAGAGGAAAAGCTGACAACTGATTCTGGCAAAAGTTGTGCAAAGTTAGTTATCCTGGTGACAGGACATCTGATGCAGATCAAGCACTTTGTCCTCTTGGATGGTTTTCTCCCTACCTTCATCTAAGTGGGTGTTGAGTTCTTAGGGTTCTAGTTCTCCAGTGCACAATTGGGCATCATCTAAGGTGGTACTTGTCAATCTTATAGTACCAACAAGGTAGACGATTTTGTTTCCTAGTTTTTAAATGCAAACAATCACTGAGTCATGTAATTACATTTCAAATAATCTCAAAGCACCGATTGAGGTAGTCATCACCAATCAAGGTACTCATCAATTTTTCTAGTTTTTATACACAAGCAAAGACTATTTTAATGTACATAGCCTGTGCCGTAGGTCCAAGTGTGAACTGGTTAGCCAATTAATATGCCCTTCCAAAACCACTTTTTTGTAAATTTAATTGAATCTCTAAGGTAGAGATGTTCATTATTGAACACTTTCAAGTTTTTTCAATTTAGAACCAAATTGGTTTTTTTAATGTCACTGGAAGCGCAACACATAAAGATGCAAATGTTCCTTGAACTTCAAAAGCAAAGGCACAAAGCAAAAAATGCAAGAAGAGGAAGAGAGATGTTTTGTTTCAAATTTTGTCCCTAGACAACTAACAATTATGTCTTAATTCATTTTTCACTTATTTTGAACAATTTCAAAAACTAGAGATGTGCTATCTCAAGATCTATAAAGCTTGTTCAAAATGAAAAGACCAAAAAAAACAACAGTTCAAAAGGCTTAAGTTTCAAAATCATTCCAAACATTTATGAAAAAAATCAAAACAGAACCCTCTTCACTTTGAAAGGGCATATCTTGCTCATTTATTGTTAGATTGGAGCATTTTTTACAAATATGGATGTGCCAAATGGAGGATTATAAAATTGTTTGAAAATTTTAAAGCAATAAACCATGGACAACAAAAGTTATAATGATCCATTATTAAATATTCAACGATAGTTGTGTCTATGTTAAAAATTTAAAATACTACCCCAAACTCAAATTCTCTTGCACCCTTAGATCTTGAAATTTCAAAATCACCTTTATTAAATCCTACTCATCGAGAGCTTTCTCACAATATCAAGAATGTACCCACATTTCTCTATAATGTTTAATTTTGATTTAAATAAATTTCTAGTGAAAAAACACTGAATATTCAATAACTTGTTCACTGTAAGTTGAAACATTATGAAACAAACTCAATGCGCTCGTACTCATCGAGGTCTTCATCGAGGTCTTTCCAATGATACCAAGAGTGTGTCCAAAGGTGCCATGGTTTGCGAGATCTCAATGTGACAAACATAACAAATAAAGTATGTTCCTTGTAACACCAAAGAAGGTTACTCAGATGATTGATTTCCTAGTTGTTAGGTGACTATGTTACTATAGTTAGTTTCAGCCTTTGGGGAGGTTGTAGCAGGCCATTCACCTAACAACTAGGTTTAGGGTTTAGGGTTACCCTTAGCCTTAGCCTGGGTTTTCTTTTTTGTGGCAGATTTTTTTCATGTGGTGAATATTTTTTCAAAATAAATAAATAATTAAATATTCCTGTCAAGTATTCCCATTTTATTTTCTAAATGTCAGAAATCAAAAGACATTTCTAAAAAATTGCCATGTTTTTTTCTACACATTGTTCCCAGCAAGTAGTCAGGATATAATTTTTTAAAAATAAGTATTATTTTTATAAAAGTGTGGGTAAATCTCCTTGTGGGATGATGGCCAGTGCAATTCTTTTTTCCTCAAAATATGATGACTTTTGCATTTTTTTTCCCCCAAAAAAAAGCCTTTGTCCAATTTGCACTGGGTTTTTTTGGTCATAAAATTCAGCCAAAAAACAAACACTGGTGATGAAGAAGGACTCATAGTGGTTTTTGTTTTTTTAAAGGAATTTTGGTTTGTAGCCAAAGTGACTATCATCCATAAGAAGATGCAGAAAAATTGATGATGATCCGAAAGAAGATTTAGCCAAATCTAGTTTTAAATCAAATTTGAAGTTTAAAATCTTTAATCATTCTTCTATATTTTACCAAGTGTAAAAATCTGGTGATTTTTTCCCTCTCAATTATGAAATTGAAAACCTCCAAAATCACTATATTTTTGAATTTCTTTATTTGGTGTAATATTTTTCACCAATAAAAAAAAAGACCCTGGAAGAGCTTTATATATACCTCATCATTCATTAAATCCAAAAGCTACAAAAACTTGTGAAGGGTGAACAATGACTCGTTGTATGCCACATGTAGCCTATCTGCTTTAGATACAAACTTATGATAAAAAAGTAAAAAAAATAAAAATAGAAAAAAAAATTATATATATATATATATATATATATATATATATATATATATATAACTAGCGTGTACCCGTTGCGTTCGCTGCAGAGATAGGCATTGATCTGAAGGTTAATGTAATCATTTTATTACACCAAATATATATCCATTACATATACATGCACACACTACAATCTACCAAATACTTCCTTGGTTCATGTTTTTGGTTTTTAAAAAAAACTTTTCTTTTCAAACAACCGTGGGTCCCCCCTCCCTCGCTGCCCCGGTCTTTTGCATTTTCCATTCCGGTTCTTTACCTCGTCGACCCCCCCCCCACCCCCCCCACGCCCGGTCCTTTGCATTTCCCACTCTGGTTCCATTGAACCCCCTCCCCGCCCGGAACTTCGCATTTCCCACTTCGGTTCTTTAACTAGTTGAGCCCCCTCGCCCAATCCTTCACATTTCTCACTCTGGTTCTTTAACCCGTCGATCCCCCCGGCCGATCCTTCACATTTCTCACTCCAGTTCTTTAACCTTTCGATTCCGGTTCTTGAGAACCCAATAGGAACAAAAGAATCATCGATTCCCTTCATTTCAACAACCTTGTCAAGCTGATGGTTTTCGTGGATGAACTGCCACTTCATTGACTGGTTCTTTGACTTTGTCATTACTTTGAGGCTCATAACTACGTACCAAGACTACCTTTGTTTAGCTACTGTCCATGGCCTCTGTCCGTCCGGTGTCAG
The DNA here is from genome assembly GCA_963921925.1 of Sphagnum tenellum. NCBI lineage: Eukaryota > Viridiplantae > Streptophyta > Sphagnopsida > Sphagnales > Sphagnaceae > Sphagnum > Sphagnum tenellum. Next base: position 11,893,437 of record OY998150.1, read on the forward strand.
AGGAAGCTTCATCCATGGATGGATGATGGGACGAATTTAGAGGTTGCTTCACCCGGCCGGCCCAAAAGTTTTCATATATAGATTTAAATAAAGGAAGAAGAAGAGGAAGAACACCGTGACTTTTGAGCACCAACAAGAGTCAAGACTCCACAGCAGCATCTCCAACCCCAACAGACCAGTGTTGGCAGGTTATTGAGTTTTGACCCAGTTATAATCCCGGTTATCAACTTGAGTATTAATAACCTACCTGAATGACCTAATTATCATCCAGGTAAGTCATCAATCTTTACATGCTAAGCATGTTTATGATATATTAAAATTACATATATAATTCAAATGCCTTACATTTGCTTAATAATCAATAAGATAATTAATTAGCAGTTATCAATTAGTTATTTGAATAACCTACTTTTATGCATAACTAATGATTTTGTTATTTAAAAAAATATTGATAAACTTAATTTTTTTTTGATAATGATATCTTAATTGGCACCCAATTTTTCTTTAAAAAACAACCTACTCGATGGTTATGAAAAAAACTAAGAACCAACCAACACTGGTACAGACAAGAGTATAAATCTGATACTACATCATGTATGAAAGGGAAGGCCTGTATATATGAAGGCCTGTATATATGAAGACGGGGTGCGAACCCATCACAAGAAATACAAGGCAAATAAAAGCTCAAGAAGACATGTTACTTTAGAACACAACAATGAGGACATCACTAGGGGTGGGAACCCATCACAAGAAATACAAGGCAAATAAAAGCTCGAGAACACATGTTAACTTTAGAACATAACAATGAGGACAACACTAGTACACTAATAAAATAAAAGAATGCAAACAATGTCTGCTACAAATCGACCAGGACATCATTAATAAACGAATAAAATAAAATAAGAGACCGAAAACTAGTGAAAGGGGGAGGGGGGTTTGTTGTTCCACTGTTCTTTTTCTCCAAGAACTTTTGTTTGTATGTTTGTTTTTTTCTTTGGGTAGAGGAGAAGAGAGAAATAAGACAACCCCAAAATTTATACTTATATATATGTATGTATATTTGGTTGAAAAGGTGTGTAAATGGTTGTGGGCTTTCTTCCATGTGTTGAATGAAGAGGAGGACATATGGCTGAGACCCCCCACACGCTGCAACTTTCCACACGTTATTCGCTCACAAGACCTCCATTCAAGCATTGCAATTTGAAGCCTGGGATTGGAACAGAGACTCTTGTTTCCTTCCACCTGTTATTTGCTCACAAGACCCCATTCAAGCATTGCATTTGAAGCCTGGGATTGGAACAGAAACTCATGTTTCATCATCACTTGGGGGTTGCATGCTATTTGCAATATCATCATCTCTAGCCTAGCATTAACAACACCATAGTGCTCTGTGGGCTTTCTCTGCTCTAGACTTTCTTCTCAGTAATAATTTTGGGAAGTTACCAGACTCTAGATGCCTCCTAAGCATGGGTTTTTTTGAGGGTGGATATTTGTGATGTAGCAAGCTGAACTGGTTATCATCCCTAATACAGTTTAGCCAAAGTTGGCAATAAACAGGATATGAAAGTAAGTAGAAAAAATTAAGATTTCTCCACATTTTGAGCTACATAAAAATTTTAAAAATTTTAAAAAAAGAAAAGAAAAAGATTTCTAGCCATTTCTGGTCACATGCTAGAATCGGATGGAAAAATCTGTCGATATTTAATTTAAAAAACTGTGGAAATTTGGCAACTAGAAACCCCCCAAAAAAACAGATTTGTAGCCATTTCGGGTCACAGCTTGTTGATTTCTGGCTAGAAATAAAGAGAAAAAAAACAATTGTGTGGGATGATGATGATGATGATGATGAGAATTCAATAAGAAATCCCCAAGGAAATTTTGCAAACTTGCTGTTGTCAGTACTGGCAAATTCTTTACAACTCCCACCAAGTCTGATCTTTTTTTTGCTAATTATGAGTGTTTTTGGACTCCTATAGCTTCTTCTTTTTGTGATCTTTCATATTGTAGTAGGCTAGCTCTTAATACAAACCTTAACCTCCTCAGCTCCAGCCTTTCATCTCTGATCAGCCAACCCAGATCTTCTTATCATCTCTCTCTCTCTCTCTCTCTCTCCTTCTTCCCCTTCTTGGAATCCAAAACCCAAACACACCCCAATTGATGATGAGCTATTTTTCTCTGTGACTCAACAGTAGGGTGAAGAAGAAGAGGTTGTTGCAAGCTAGAGGCAGCAGCATAAGAGTGAAGCCAGAAGTGTAGTACAAAATCTCTTAGTGTAGAGGAGACCTCGGAAGTGGAGAAGAAAGATTTCTTCTTAGTAGAAAAGGAAGAAGAAGTAGAAGGGGCGGAATCGACTACAGGGTGATGAACAAGGAGATTTCAGGCTACGTATAAAGAATCTTGGCATCCAGATATTGTCGCTGGGGAAGAACATCTGAAGACATGAGTGATGGGTTTTGTGTAATTTGGAGGGAAAGGGGTGGTGATTTCAGAGTTTGTGAAAATCTGAAGATGAAGAAGTTTGCAGGCATGAGAAGCTTGAAAGAAAGCAGGCAGATTTTATGAGGAAGGAAGGGAGGAAGGAAGGAAATAATAGACTTGAGTCATGCGTTTGAAGAAGAAGGGAAGAAGGGAAGAAGAAGCTGGCTGGTTTTGTTCAGAATACAGAAAAAAGTGAAGAGCTTTGAGGAACTTTGATGGGTGGTTAGTAGTACTTAGTAGCAGAGATTCAGTAAAGCAGCAGCTGTGTGATCGAAACAAAGCTTTTTGTTTCTGCAATGATGAACTGCAAAGTGGGTAGCAGTGCTTCGGGGATGGCGGTGGCGGCTAAAGCAGCAAGAGCATGTGATGTTTGTGGTGTGCACAGAGCTAGATGGTATTGTGCAGCTGATGAAGCTTATATCTGTCACCCTTGTGACGCAAAAGTGCATGAAGCTAATTCCTTAGCTTCCCGCCATAACCGAGTCCTACTGTCGCCACACAACCCCCCAAAACACAAGCAGCAGCAGCAGCAACATCGTCACCGCCATGAGCACCAAGCTGCTGGAGATTCTCAAGGTATGATGATGAATTCAGCCCAAAAGATCAGCAGGAGATCGAATCCTGGTATGAGGATTTCCTCCCCGAATCTGAATCTGTTTGCTACAACAGGAAAAATCCCTGCTGAGAGAGCCAGCTTCACTAAAACTTCTGGCAGGAAGCAAGAGCTTTATGCAAAAGTCAAGGTGGAGCCTGCTGGGGGAGGAGATGAATATATGGGAGGAAAGGGGAGTAATTGGCAAGCAGGGGTTCATGAAGTGCCAGCATTTGTTTCAATTTTCCAGGACCCACTGCCAGAGTTTTCCACCAGCAAAGTAGTTGATGACACTCAAAATCATCATGTCCACCATGATGAACTCGGCAAAGAAGAAGAGCAGGAAGAAGTTGTACCTGACCTTTTCCCCCGTCACTTCTATTTTGATGCCACACTGGGACCACTGAAGGAAGACTCCCCTGGAGGTTGTACCTTCTTGGGGGAAGAAATTCCAGGAATGGATGGTTATGAAAACAGCTACAAGTACATGGAGCCTGATCCTTCTTCTTTGGATTCAAAAGCTCATCACGCTCCTTATGCTGAGGGAAGTTTGAGTTGTGCATTCAGGCCACCAGAACCAGATAATTTTATGGGTGGTGCAGGTGCTGGTGGTTGTAGACAGAAGAAGAAACAGGATGCAGTGGAGGATCTAGTAGGAGCAACATATCCTCTGGAAGAAGGACTGACTGCTACAGAAACAGCAGCTGCTGCTAGAGCATGCCATGTGCCATCACTGAAGCTGAACTACAAGGAGGTGCTGTCAGCTTGCTCAGACCAAAGCCTCTGGACTGCACATGACAAACACCCTCAGACTGTTCCTGATGGTCCCATTGCTGATGCTGCAGTAAGTATTCATATGTTCTTTATTGCTGTTTGCAACTTCTTCTCATTGCTGCAAGACACAACTTGGTATTCTGGTTTGAACATAGTCTCAGCAGCTGGTTCATGGGGGTGTGAATTACCAATCCTGCAATTAACATGGGTTCTATCTATCCACATACTTAGCTGAATATCCACATCCTTCTCTCTTTCTTTCTCTCTCTGCAGGTTGTCTGTGAGCAAGGTTTGAGTGTCGCATGCATAATAACCTTGACCAACGATTTTCTAGCTGGCCTTGAAATGGAGCTTGTCATCTATTTTCACTGTCTACTCCATCTTCATTTCATACTCCAGAAGACAAGATTGTAAGTTTTAGTTCAAGAGCAGATGCTACTGCAGACGAAACCTTTAATTTAGGAAACACAGAGGATCCTTTTTTTTTTGCTATGAGAAATGGAAGCTGCAAGTTGGTACAGATGCTGCTGCTGCTGCAGAAGAAACCTTTATTTTGGGAAGCACAGAAGGGTCCTGTCTTCTGCTAATAGAACAGGACGCTGTAAGTTGGAAGAGGTTTTATCATATTATCAAGCAGGAGGAGAAAGACTTGCCAAGTTCCTGATCATAGAATTTGGCAAAGCTTCAATTCTGTCTGACCTAATGTGAAATTGGAAACCTCAAGACTCTAATCTTCAAGCATCAAACAAGCCTGATTGAAATGTGCTAGAAACTCAAAGGGCAGATATTGTATAATGGGTTGTTTGGATTTTGGGCTGGTTATTGTATATACTATTGTGCACCCCCTGTTGGGAGCTCATGAAATCATTGGGTAGTCATGGCAGCTTGTCATTGCATTTTGTGATGAAGGTGATGATGGTCTGACACTTTTACAAGTGACTCTCATAAGGTTATGACTGCACTCATTGTTATGTTGCTGCCAAATTGTTATTGTGGAGATTTCTCTGCAATTCTATATGTATATACAGAGGGAGAGGGAGTCACAAACAGTAAGGTTATTTTACTACTACTATCTCCTATTGGAGAGGTAGGTGGTGTGTCAACAAACAAGTCTGGTATGGTGACTAAAGTTGATGCCAAAAAATTGTTGCTCCTCCATGTATGTCTGCAGGGAAACATGGACCTTGGTTTTGTTCCAGACCTAAATTTTGGGCCACAGGAGATGGCAGTGACCAGGGATGATTGTTACAGTGGAAGAGGAAGAAGGGAGGCTTCTTTGTTGAGATATAAGGAGAAGCGGCGTGCACGCCTTTTTTCTAAGAAGATTAGGTATGAGGTGCGCAAGTTGAATGCAGAACAGCGGCCCCGCATGAAGGTTAGTTTCAATCTCCATTTGTTTAATTTGAGCTTCTTTCTGAGCCTTCTTTCTTCTTGGATAATATATTCCCTTGAAACATGTGCTCTTGGATTAATCCGCAGGAAACTCAATTGTTCTTCCATCTCCTTACCAGAGAGAGTGAATGCATTGACTGTCTTACAACTTTCTTGCTAAAAAGTTGCAAGAATGAATTCTTGTCCATAGTAGTGCAATAATTCCTTGGTAAAATCGACAAACCTGAAACTCAATTATTGAGATAGAGCTTAGCTTTGACATGACATGGTTTGGTATTGTTTTCCAGGGTAGGTTTGTGAAGAAAACTCAGTGGAGTACACCTGAAGATGGGTTTGGTAGCTACTGATTGACAGCCCCCAAAATACTCAAGTCAGTTATCATTTCGTCTGGAGTATGACATGAAGATTAGCACTAGTTTGTCTTTGTGCAACAGAGAGGAAGAAAAAGACAACCACAAACATGAATCAAGAACATGGGTTTTTTCATTTAAGTGTGGGATTGACAATTAATTCTACCCTAAGAGGATTTGTAAAATATTCATGGTGTTTAGACACACTGTATGTGCACTAATATCTTTCTTCTCCTGGGGATATGTAAAGTTCTCAAAATTCCTTGGCTTTGTTCCAAAATGAGCTGTCTTCAGAGGTTAGGGTACAAACTGTGTTTTATGATTTGCAATTGCTTGTGGCAACTTTCCCTGAAGTGAATCATTGAAGCAGCAGCCAACCTGAGCAAACATACCATTTGTCCACCACAATTTGTCACTTGGGTACAACAAGTTGATCAAAACCATCATGACATAACACTTTGGACCCCATTTGTGACTTCAAGACTTGTGTTTCATGGTTCAAATGGTTTATAGAATTTGAAAATCCATACCTCTCACATTTACCTTCACAAACTCCAAAAATCTATAGAAGAGAAAAATTACCTATCTGTCCAAAGCCAAAACAGAACTTAGACCTCCCTCACCCTTACAGATATCTACCTTCCATATGATCCCCCTACTATAGTCCTATCCCTACCTTGGTTTAGAGAATTAGCAACCTGCTGCCATTGATAAGGTGTGCTGAAAACCTACCAAATCATTTGTCACCTTGCTGTTTCTTCCCTGCATGTACGTGGTAGCAGTTCAACAATTTGGAAGCTTCCTCAGAACATTCTTCTGTTGCAGAGAAACATAATTCTTTTGACCAATGTTATATACAGCAAGAATGGTAGAATTTACATCCAGCTTTTTAGTAATACAACATGAATACATGATGAAATAAGTCTTACCTTTTCAACAAATTCTGCTCTCATAGTTGATCCTTTAGAAGAAAAGCACCCGTATGCTTCCTGTACTTATTACACCATTTAAGGCAACAGCATCATTGATTAGGCCACAACACACTATATGCATGGTTATATGGCTCAAATAACAGGTATCTGCATTTGAATCCAGGCTGAACAAGTTTTCAAATAGTAATTGAATCCATAGAATTGACATTGATCTAATGCAAACTGCTTACAGAGATTACATTGCAAAAGATTCAGACATGGAGCCAAGAGGTCCTGTTCTTACTGCCCATGGTCGCCATCTTTTGTGAGATTTATGTTCAATCACTAGTGTCCTTAAAATTTTCACAATTTTTTCAGGTCTGTAACAAAACAAATCCACAACACAAACAGTTATTAGAAGACACAAGTATGAGATTGCAGAGAAATCTCCACAACAAACCTGCCCTCCCAAAATCAAAGAAGCTGACAGAAAGATAGTGTTTTTTTTGGCAGTGAGATCTCCCCACTTACAAGCTTCCTTCCAGTACTATGGTTGAGGTTGCAGAGGACAGGTGGTGATTAGGATGGGTGAAGTGACCTATCATTCTTGTCTACTGGAAGAATGTTCATGCACTTGAGTATGCTCATGCCTTTGGTTACCCTTGCAAAGATTGAATGCTTTCCTGAAAACACCCCACCATATGCACACACCCACCCACAAATGAATCCACCACAATGTGAAGAAATTGGTTATTACAGATCTGAACAAAACTGTGATTGAAAAAGCTGTAACAGACAGTGATTCTTCCCCCATTGACTTGAAGTCCCCAGGTTGAGACTCTTTAATGACTGAGCGACTTGCTAGAATCCCATTGTAACCAGCTTGAGAAACACCCAGCAAGAAAGAATGCATCAACATTGTTAGAAAAAGCTATTGGAGCATGGGATTGCCAACCATCAAGCCAAGGGCAGGCGCCAAGAGTGATGAAAAACTGGCTGCCATTTGTGTCAGGCTGGCCTGAATTGCACATGGATACTAGTCCAGCCCTCTTATGCTTCAGGTACGGTGTAACCTCATCTTCAAATGGTTTCCTGTACAAATATTTTATCTCTATAAAATTGCAAAGGTATCTCCACAACAACAATTTGAAGGTAACATGACAATGAGTGCAGTCATATCCTTATGAGAGTCACTCACAAAGTGTCAGACCATCACCTCCTTCATTGTGAGTAGCAATGACAAACTATTCCAGAAGGTTCCCTGTACAACTAAAACAAGCAAGGGCCTTGAAGCAAATTCGAACTTGAGGTAGCAGTAGGGATGTTTTCACCAACAATACTACTGAATTCCAGCTGACATAGCAGGATTATGCAATTGGCTTTCTCAAGGGGCTCTGCCAGAATATCCAGCTAGACAGTTAAGGTTGATGAAAAAACTCAAGAATGGTGATACTTGAGCTGAACAGATCCAAACCCTAACAGAAGGATTAATCACATATGTACATACATACCCCCATATAGATTCACCACCTCTGCTGGTTGAGGTTGGATCCCCAGTTTGCACCCACATGTTCTGCATCCAAAATTACACATGCAACATAATATACATCATCATCAGAGGTACATTCCGACTGTAGATATGCTAAGAGCCCATGAGAGGGTGGGTTTCAACTCTGCATTGGTTGAAGACTAGAAAGGACAAGAGAGAAAAACATTCATCCCACTTTCTCTGTCACTGTAAGTTTGGAGACTTTTGTTGCTCCATGTAATCAATGCTTAGAACCTTGGGCAGGTTGTGAGATGTTGAGATTCAAATTTGGGGGCTAGGTTTTGCCTCTCTTCAATTTTGTGTATTTTCTGTACGTTGACAAACATACCTTTTGAATGCGGTGGAAGATCACTGGTTCATAGTAAGAACTGCGGCAGTGCTCAATGAAATTCTTGCATGTCTTTGGAGCATGTGTGAAATAAAACTGCCCCCATCATCACCCACATTGTACATAATCTCTAATCAAACTCTGAGCTGATCTCTCTCTCTCTCAATCCTGTTTCAATGGCATTTCCTTTATGTCGTTTTTTTCCCAGTAGATCTTGTTCTAGTATGAGGTTGCAATTTCAGAATGGCTGAAGAAAGTTTCCCATGCTGCAAATTGTATTGCTTGCTAGCTACTACAAAGACTGCAAAGGCAAGTTTTGTGATTCCAAGTTTAACGTGAAGGTGACTGAAATTCACTCCAAATTTTGCAGAAAGCAAAGAGAAGATAAGCAGATTTGATCTAGGAAAAGACCAAAGAGAAGATTGATGATCCAAGGAGGAAACAAGGAGGAGATGAGAAGTTTGATCTAGCAAGAAACCAAAGAGAAGATTGAATCTAGGAAGAAGACGAAGAGAACATTGATGGAGGAAGAAAACAAAGAGAAGACGAAGGAAAAAGAGCAATAGAATCACTTCGAGCTTCATATTGCCCATTGTGGTGTCAAGAATGACGGAGGGCACAAGCTTTGAATGTTCAGGGTAAGGATACAGAGTCTGCGACTCAGGTCCTCGGATCATCTTCTCCTCCTCAATCTCCTCCAGTGTCGTCATGTTCTTCCCTCAATGTTGTTGCTGCAGCACATAACCCCAAAGAATACAACACTCTTAGATGTTGTTGTGCATCTCTCAGATCTGTTGTGTTGCGAATCTCCTCATGAGACAAATCCTTTTGTTGGGACTGACTACATGTCACAGTAGTAGTGCTTGTTGTGATTCATGTTGTAGCTTCTCTTATGTCTGCAGCAGATGAAGAAGCTGGCAATCCATATGCTGGTGGTGAATCTTTTTGGAAGCGGGATCTCGGAAGCGACAAGAGAGACTTGGAGATTCTGAAAGGTGCTGTTGTGGAGCACACGGTGCAGCAGCTCAGAGTAGCCCCTTGGGTGCTCAGCTCAGCCCCTTTTTACACTAGAGCCTGAAAGCCCATGACTGTCTAAATAGAAAGTCTATGATTGGAGGAAAAGTGTTTTAAGCGATTTAAGTTTACTTGCTTTACTTAAAGTTGAGAGATCGATGAGGTACCAAGGATGGATGAAATTGGGTTAATGGATGAAAAATTAACATGAAATCCATTATGAATAATGTTTCATGGTCTAATGGGCTTTTTCTATTGCTAGGCTAACTAACAACCTAATTAAGCTTGCTAATTAACCAACATATTTTTAACTTTTCTAACAACCTCATTGGTACACCGGAAGCTCAAAATATTATGATTGGTTAGATTTTGATAATTCAAACTTATATATGTTTTATACCTTCTTTTATTAAGAAATGGGTTGAACATTTATTACATCATGAGCCCCCAAAAAAGCCATGATTGGTCTACAAATATTTTGTCACAGTTTTTTTAAAATTTTTTTTAAAAAAATAATTTTTCCTTTGAAGGTGAGAGTAAAGTTTGTTTAGCCTATTGGTACAAAACAAATTATGATTTAATCAAATTTTTTCACATAATTTTTTATCAAATTTTTTCAAATTTTAAAATAAATTTTTGCCCAATATCTCAGGTCTGCATGTTCTGCAAAACAAACATTATTAATTATGTTTTTGCTTGTTTTACAAAACGAACATCATCCATTATGTTCTGCAAAACGAGCATCATTTATTATGTTCTGCTGCGCCAGGCCGAATTCGAACCAAGCACCTCTCCTCTCCCAAGTAAAACTACCAGCAGTCTTCTCCGCTCCAGCGGTGCTCCTTATGTGACCCTACACAGTAAATTGGATGAACGAAAGTTAAAATATGGCGGTTTAGCTCAGGAAAATTGTTTTGGCTTAGAACCTTTGCGGTGGCTGTTGAAAGGCGCAGCAATGCTGTGCAAGGTGAAAGGCGCAGCAACGCTGTGCACTTGCACAAAAGAGCGTAATAAATATGACCTGACTGCTGCTCAGTATTTCTAATTGGCATATCATAATGATTGGCCCAAGTGGTTTGCTATTAGTAGTTTCCCACCTATTTGCTATCCCAGTTTCAGTTTAATGGGTGGGGTTGAAAAACATTAAATAACGAAAGTTGAATGTGAGAAATAATTTTTGCAGGGTTGCGTGCTGAGCACCGTTGGAAGATGGTGTACGGAAGACCGCGATGGTGAGGAACGCTGCAACGAGGACTGGGCAGCAAAAACAGAGACTTGAATATCATAGCGGATAGCGGAAGAGAAGAAGCGGCGGCGGCGGTAAATACACGACTGATAGTAGTGTGAGCAGCGGCCGTGTGGACAGTGAGGCTTGTCGTCATGGGAGTGGCAAATGCATTGGAAGCTCTGTACCGACACTTCAAGCTCCTGCTTCTCACTCTCTCGCCTTCCCACGAGTTTGAGCTTGAGTCAGACAGGGCGGGAAGAGCCGCGGAGCTCAGAGTCTTCTCACTGTATGTCTCAGTTCTTCTGTCCTTCTTCCCTCGTGCTATTTCCTCAATCTCTCAGTTTTTTTTTCAAATCCCCTTCTTATTCTACTTCCCTGTTTCTCCTTTCCTTTCCTCCTTGGGGAGAAAGCTCCAGCTTTTGTCTATTGTAAGGTTTTGCTGGCATATGGTGCAGATTTGAAGGGATTCCAGGAGTGCAAGTGTACCAGTGTCTTCGCATACCCACTGGCCAAAAGGGCCGCCGCGAAATTGATATTGTTCTTGTCACCGAAAGGTTAGTACGTTTTCTTACATCTTCTTCTTCTTCTTCTTCTTCTTCGTCTTCATTGAAGTGATGTGCAGGAATTGCAGAACTTAGGTGAGTGTGTTTTCTTACATCTTCTTTTTCTTCATCGAAGTGATCTGCAAGATTTGCAAGGATTGCAGAACTTCTTGGAAGAGAAAACCATTGGAATCCAATCCAATTTTTTGACGTAGCCAAAATCTCTGCAAACCTGCAAACAATGTGTGAACATCTGAATTGCTGTTCTGCAACTAGGATGGCTTTGGTGCAACTGTAATGATGAGCATGACACAGAATTGTTGCTGCCACAACATGGAAACGATGTCAAAACCTAATTGCAGATCTGCAATTATCTATATTGCCTTGGCAATTGTGATGATGAGCATGGCACAGAAAATAGATGCTGCAACCAGCTGCAAGCAATGTCTGCAAATCTACTTGAAGATCTGTATGCAATTTAGATTGCCTTGGCAACTGTGACGAGCATGCCACAGAAACTTCTGCTACAAACCTGCGAACAATGTTGAATTCTCAGTGCAACAACCAGCAACGACAATGCAAGTTTATGTGGCAACAATTTCAGTCCCTTGCATACCCCCAACAGAAAAGTTTCCTTAAAACATCTTGATTTGTACTCTTATCAACAACAATTTGTTAACTTGTTTGTATGTGTGGAGAGAGAAGAGTGGGAGAAGGACCAGAATTATCGTACATATGCATATGGTGATCTGTTTGTTTTAATGCAAAAGTTGGATTTTGATACAGGGAATTGTTTGTTATCGAGGTGAAGAACTGGTCTGGCATTATAGAATTGAAAGCTGATGGTGTCTGGTCTCAAGTTCGAAGAAATGGCACAATACAGAACCACCGGGATGTTGTAATCTTCCTCCACTCCTATAGCAAAGCTTTCAAGAATACAATATTGATGCTTTTCTTTCAGAGACACAACAACAAAAGTGATTCCAATGGTGGCAATAAAGCCATCAAGGTGGTTGTCTCTGTGAGGATTTGAATCTGATCATTGAGGGTAACTTATCGTTTTTGTCTTTTTTTGGGAACTGAACAGGTGGAGGAAACAAAGAATCGTGCAAATTTGTTGAAATTCTATATTGAGAAAAGAGGGGTGACATTGCCCCCTAGCTTTGTTCAACCCAAAGTCTTCCTTGTCAATCCTGACTGCAGGTACATTGTATTCTCCACCACCTACTTGCCCCTATTTTTCCAACAGGATTTTGTACTGGACTTTCTTCCACTAGTGTTGGTGCTGACGTGTGGGGGATTTGGTAAAAACCAGGCCTGAGCAGGCAATACTCATGCAGCCAGAAGTGCTATCAGCTGACCTATGTGAGCATTTCTTGGAGCAGAGCTTGGGGAGGAGCAGTGGATCAGGCTGGATGAAGAGCTTGCTCACTGCAAGAAAATCAGAGTCTGCTCTATCAGATAGTGCTCGCAAACAATTGCACTACATTTTGAGCAGTGCTCCCACGTGGGACAGGTCCATCATCATCCCAAACAAAAAGTGTTGTGAAGTCTAGTTTTCTGTACTTTCGTAGGAAAGCAAGATTTGCTAGTCAAAACCAAACTGTAATAGCATTCATTTCCTCTCTCTCAAAGCTATATGTATCATCAAAAGTTGGTTACAGGCATGCATGGACTGATGGACCACAATATTGTGTGAGCCCAGTTTTCAGATTTCTCACCCTCCCTTTCTATAACAGGCTGGAGCTTGAAGGAGGCAAAATAGTTGTAGGTGATTTTCAGGATTTTCAAGGGCCATCTGAGGATCTTGCAGCTTTAAAGTTTGTAAAGCGCTCTGCTGTGAGTCACTTAACCATGGTTCACTGCAGAGGCTGGGTGAGAAATATAATTGGTAAGTAAACTAGAACCCTGTGTCTCTTGTTTCCTACCTGTTATTTTTTTTCATTCCAGCTCTCTATTTGCAGTTCATGACTCTGTCAAATTGCCTTGATATTACTGTCAAGGCATATACATACATATGAACATACATATGCATGTGAGAAAATTGAGATTTGAAATAGGGATTCTGTTGATCTTCCAAAGAAATCATCCAGTTTCTTTTGACAGGGTCTGTGATTGGGCGCACACCAAATGTTCAAATTACTGTGACTGAACGTGACTATCGGGACAGTAATCCAGGCAAGCCCCCAAGAAAACAGCAATCTGAATTACCTTCTCAGGTTTGTGTACGACCAGACTCAAGAGTTTTGTTTCAGCCAGTTGGAAGTCCAGTGCCGCAACTGTATAACCTCAATAACATCCTTGCCTTATCCCTAAGTGCCTGATGAGTTGTTTTTTCGTCATCTTGAGGTACTTGACAAAAGACGTATACTGTCTTTTTCTGGATCACTCTAGAAATGTCTGTATCAACTCTCAAAATTAGCACTTTCTGAAGTTGGGGTGGTTCCTTGAGTGTATACCCAGGCTAATTTGTGGTAGTCATGTGGTAAAAATTGTATGATGCCAAGGTGGTAGTGATGTGTTAGCTTCCTGAACTCCAAGATCAGCTCTTAACCAGCAGGACCCAGAACTACTATCTATCCTACTTACTACCTATTACTTAAATTACCAGTTAATTAAAGATCTTGTCTACCATCTACCTATTTAGCTTATGTAGCCTAACTAGGTCTAACATTCATAGTTTGGCCTCATAGCTATGCCTGTTAATCTAGCCTACTAAAACTTATAAATATGTTAGGGCAATTAAATAAGTATGTAAGTTAAGCTAGGCTACCAATTATGTATCAATGCCTACTTAGCTTAAGTTAACTTATTAAACTTAACTAGCTTAATTTACCTAGTAGGTTATAATAGTCCTTTCTAGCAAACTATTAGCCAATATATTAATTTGTACATTTTGAATTTCAATAGTGAAAATGCCATGTGTCATTTAGTCATTTATGTATAGTTGCAAATATGGTTGTAAAAATAACTCATTTGTTAACCATCAATGGATGCCACCCACAATGGATGATATATATATATTTTTTTAACAATATTTTCATTGAAACTTATGGTAGTCACACATCGTAATTGCATGTGTGACTAAAATTTGGATTTGTTAAAGTTTAGTAGTATATGCAACTATGAACATTTGCAACTAAGTTGTCACATAGGACTCATTCAAGTGTGTTCGCAAATTGAGTTGCTTTGGACACTAATTGCACAATAGGGACAAACATATGATTGGAATGAACAAGATTTTTTCTAATGAATGATAATAGATGATAATATAAGTACACCCAAAAAAACATTCTCTAGTTAACCTAAGATTTGGTTGCTAAATATGGGAGGACATTAGTTGGGGGGCCAATGACATTTGTCTTGTGTGAAAACTTTGTCAAGTTTTCTTGGGTGAATGACATATAATGACCGAAGCTTGAGTTTTGAATTGTCAAGTTTTAGTTTTTTTTGAGAAAGGCATGGAGGTGACAAAGGCAAGGGGAGGAGTAAGCTACTAGCTTTCTTCTTTGATGTGCTCTTCATTTTTAGTATGTAGTCTTGACTTTTTGTTTGAACTTATGCTTGAAAAATATCCAAACTTGGCATCTTTTATATTTTGAATGTATTAAAGTTTTGAAACTTTTAATTTTTTTTGGTGAGTGGCCAAGGAAAGAAACCTATCATTAAAAAAAAACCTTTGAACATGTGATGCACCGACAACTAATTGATAGAAACAACAATAAACCCCCATTTTTATGGGTATCAAAGGTTTTAAGATTTCAATTGGTGATTTCCTTTACTGGAGTTCTTTTTTGACAACATGTACGGTAAGACTGTCCTCAACACCTAACAATTTACAACCTATTCCACAAACTTGTTAAACCATGTTGTTAGTTCATGCAATTTTCACTAACAAGTACAAATAACATTCATTAATTAAACATCCCATGTAGCATAATGTTGTTGAATGTAAAGAAAATCTTGCATCCCAATTACTTGGAAGTTGGTGTTTACCAATAATTAAATAAAATTCAAATTGTAATATGCAATTTCTTCTTACATTTTTTTCTTTTCTCCATGTGAGGCTCTAAAGCATAAAAAATTCTCTATGTGCCACATTTGACTTACAAACGGTCCCAATACATTGCTTGGATGGTGGACAAGGTTAGAACTTAAAATTTTGGTGTGAAGTTCATGGACTTGTCCACCAAGTGGTTGATGATCAACCAAAAGCACAAACAAGAGTACATTGTATCAACTAGTTGACAAAGATTCTGGATGATAATATACATTTTTTTGGGTACAACGAATTATCTTGCTATTAAGTTTTGCAACTTTGGTTTGTAATTTTATTATGCAACTTTCAACCAAGTAACTCAAATAAACCTCTAGTTTCATGGCACATATTCAAAGTTATGATAGTTCTTGATTTTATATTTGTTATTAGAGTTTTTTTTAAAGTACCTTATACATGGAATGGAATTGTTCATTAGAAGTCCAAAACGTATCAAAATGGTTGGGTGAACACTACACTACTTAATTAATTTGCATTGGGTGGCAAGTCATAATCAAATTATTTTTGGCACTTTCATAAGTGATAAAAGGAGTTTGGTTTTGAATGTGATTCTCAATGCAAATTTTGAGATAGGCAACCAAAGGATGACTACCAATATAATTATATTAAATGTAAATCATAGCAAAATTCAACAATTTCATGTTCAATTTTGTTTTGATCATTTTTATTTATTTTAATGGATAACATTAAAAATAAACTAACAAAATGAAAAGGATAAAAAAATGGGTTGGACTTGGTAAGACTTTAAGGAAAATCCTAATTCCCAATGGGTGCATTCACAGTAAAAGGAATTAATGGGCCTTAGGTGCAAGACCTCCTTTCTGAGGATTATGTTGTTTCAAGTTTGAAACATGGCTTCCATGTTTTGGATAAGGCCCATTGTTAAAGGATAGTGCCAATTTCAAAAGTTTAATTGACATGTG
This sequence comes from Sphagnum tenellum, assembly GCA_963921925.1. Classification (NCBI taxonomy): domain Eukaryota; kingdom Viridiplantae; phylum Streptophyta; class Sphagnopsida; order Sphagnales; family Sphagnaceae; genus Sphagnum; species Sphagnum tenellum. Next base: position 11,909,575 of record OY998150.1, read on the forward strand.
TTTGCATGAATCTTTTAACGATATGTAATTAAATCTATTTTTTTGATGATAAAATTTCAAGCAAATCAAATGTGTAAATTCCAACAAATTTAAACATGTCAATAATTTTTTAAATAATATGTGTTTCAAACCTTCAATGATACATTATACATTAAGTTCATCAAACATACCTTTCTTTAACATCATTCCAAATGGAACATAACATATTCACCAAAAAAAAGTAATGTTATATAACACATTTAGTATTCATGAAAATGCAACCTTGCTTTTGCTTATACCAAAATATATGTTTTTTTTGTTTGAGGAAGTTTTTCAAATTATGTAATTTAATGATCAAAAGCACATTTAAACACTAATGTGGATAGTTAAAATAAAATAGATATTCAAAATTTTAATGATACCATGCATTCATAATCATTATGGTCATTCACAATTTTTCAAAATTAATGGTTTGATTTTACATAAGATAAAGGCACCCTTTACACATTGAACTTTCACTCCTTACTATACACTTCATGACCCAATGAAACATATCAAAATTGCACAAAATTCATTTTGATGAAAATTCATAAAATATAAACATTTTGAAAATGATTTAATTAAATTGTAATCTTTACAACTCATGTAATCATTTTTCAAAGTCATGGGAATGCGAGATTTTATGTGTGTACACTCAATCCTTGACTCCTTTTTATTGTGAACGCACCCCAAATAAAAATGCTGAAATCAAAATCATTAGCATTCTTTGTTTCAACACAATTTTGATTATGTGGGTTTTTGGTGCAACATTTAAATGAAATTTGATGTTGCTTTTGAAAATTGAAAAAAAGAAAACACACCAATTAACTGAAACAACTAGGTTATAAAGTTTTTGAAAAATAACATATATCAAGTGAAAAACATTTGTTTATGCTAAAGGTAATCACCTTGTGTCATTAGTGATTAGCCTTACATAAATGTCAGATAGTGGAATGAATCTCAATCTCATGAGCTCCAAAGTTTTCGCAAGTATGAAAACTAAATCGGACTTCCAACACACGATGTATCATAAGTTAAGAACCATGGTGAACTTCAACACAATGTTAAGCTTTAGGTTGAATCATTACTTCTACACTGCTAGTTGCATAAATATATGGATGTAAAATACAAGCTAGAAAATCTAAATCTTGTTTAGCGAGCTTGTGATATTTTAGGGTTAGGGTTAGGGCAAGTTCCTGATCTTGTATCGATTTTGTGCGCGCGCTCTGTTGTGTGTGCTGGGTTTTGCGAGTGGGTGGATTCTAGGATCCGGCGCTTTGGTGTTAGCTGGACTGGTGCGGCGATGGCGACCTTCGCGGAGGCGCCCAAGGGGAACGAGAAGGCCGGAGAGAAGATTTTCAAGACCAAGTGTGCGCAGTGTCATGCCGTGGAGCAGTCCGCCGGTCACAAGCAAGGTTTGTTTCGCCTTCTTCTTTGATTCTCCTTGTTTGTTGACACATTTTCTGTGGGGAAGGGATGATGATGCTGATGATGATGATGATGATGGTGATTGCGGCGGAGAATGTGTGGGACTCTGATCTCCGTCCGGAAGGTAGAGTGACAGAATTGATAGAGAATTGTTTTGAATTTTTGGTGGAGTGCTTAGGGGCGGAAGAAAGAGAGGAAAGAGAGTGACATAGGGAGGAACATTTTTGTGGCTGCGGGAGCGAAGCTACTGATCTTAGGTTTTTTCTAATTCTGCGGGGCCAGGACCTAATCTGCATGGTTTGTTCGGGAGGACGTCGGGGACCACTCCCGGCTACACTTACTCCGCGGCCAACAAGAACAAGGCCGTTGTGTGGAGTGAAGAGCACATCTACGAGTATTTGCTGAACCCAAAGAAGGTATGAAAATTTTGGTTTTGGATAGCAGCACTTGTTAGGCTGATCAGAGCTAGGAGGAGATGCATTTCTTGCTGGCATTAGCGTTTATGCTCGATTACTTTTTTGGGAGGTGAGAATCAGATCAAGATCGAAATAGATTTCTTTGAGGTAGGGAAGCAGCAGAATAAATCCTAGAATTCTAGCTTGAATTACATTCTGAAAACATATCCAACAACTGCAAATGAAGGAGAGTCTGTTCACAATGCTAACTTGGATACAATTTGTACATCATAACATCTTAGTTTGTAGCTGTAATCTTATCTCTCTGCACTGCTTTTGGTTTAGCTTAATCTCAGAGCCCTGCCTGGTTACATGTTTTGTCTTCTGATTTGTGAACTATGGAATTTGTGGTGATTACTTCAGTATATCCCAGGGACAAAGATGGTGTTTCCTGGATTGAAAAAGCCACAAGAGCGAGCTGATCTTATTGCCTATCTGAAGAATTCTACAGCTTAAGAAAAACCATGCACTGAGGAATGCAATTGTTTTGACCTGGGCAGACTTGCCTAGGCTGCTTATTGACCTGGCATCCATAAGGGGTACCTGCAGGGGGCGCTGCTCTTTCCAGTGAGGAGGGAAGTGTAGTGGAGGGGGCCTCAATAAATGTGGATATTGGCCCATGATTTCTGGGTTGCATATCATCCATGGAATAAAAGTCATACCTCTGTTGACATCTCTATCTCTTTTGTTAGTAGTTTCCTCACTTGATCAAGTTTCTGGAGCTCTAGTCTCTCATGTTTGGAGCTCAGTTCGGCTGCAATACATTGAAAATTTAACATCTTGGTTACAGAAATCCTGGACCTGAGAAGTTTCCAGATTTTGGGAATTGATTCTAGGAGCGTCTCCAGGGCAAATTGTATGGATTGTATGATTGAATGTGGGAATTACCTGCCAGTATTTCCAGGTCTGTTTGTCTGTCTGTGTCCCTCAAGTTTGCAACTGACTATGTTGAATAGGATGGAACAAGGCCTATCAAATCTCATGTTTTGATTTATATGGCTCTACACAGCATGCTAGGATTCCAGAGCCTGGAAGTATTGCAACAAATGAATGCAACCGAAAGAGCAACCTAAAGGTATGTGCCAATCCTGTGTGATCCACTGCTCAATGCAAATATATAGCAGAGCAACCTGTGTGACCCATTGGTGACCAAACAGTGGAGAATACCAGTGATCCACTGGTATTCACACCTGTGAAGAATATGCTATGCTTGACTCATCAATGTTATCACATCTTCATGCGAATGTTTATGTTGATAGATTCCTTGTATGAAATATGGCATGAAAGCTTGATACAAAGTGATATGTGCTTTGTTTGATCCAGGTGTGAATGAATTGCAGGCAAGGTGTCTCAGATCACCCTGTATAAGTTTTATGCCTGGTTCAAGTACTCATTATATACCAAGAGTTTCATGACTTGGTGTTAGTTTGTTTAAATTTTTCTTTTTGTAAACCTTCATACCTCTAGGCTCTCTTGCACATTCCATGATACAGTTCTCATCATTGCAGATCCAGTACTTCAGTTGATCTCATCACTGACAATGCAGTACTCATTGTTGAGAGACTCGTGCAAGACTTTCACATGCAGAATTAACAATTCAAGGTTCAGAACTATGTAGAATAATCAATGGCGGAGTACTCCAGTTTGCATGGCTGACCATGGAGGACACTCATTGTTAAGAAACTCTTGTGATGCTTTCACACACACAATCAACAATGGAAGGTTCAGAACTAAGTAGAATCAAAATCTGGTGCAGCTGTTTACAGGAGAAGATCAATTGAAGCAAATCGAGCATGCATTGCAGGTAGAAGTGACAGATACTAGATCTGCAAGTTCTAGATTTAAGCTTATATGATTGACTGCTCATATTGCAGTGCACGCACATCAGCTTATACTAGAGACATTAGATGTACAAGCCATGAAGGAGTCTAGTTTAAGGTGATGTGCGAGCAATCTTGGTTCAAAATAGAGCTGATCGTTGATCTCTGCAGTACTAGCTCATCATAAAAAGAGATCAGAGATCACGGGCTCGCCAAATCGTTGAGTTCTCGAATCGTTCGAGACTCGAATCGTAGGTAGATAACTGCAAAACCGGCAAGCATCTAGCAAGACTACGTGCAACCGTCAGCAATCGACGGGTCTTTAAAGTTATTCATACATGCGAAGTCATAACCGCAACGTGATCATCACCTTTACAAACTTGATCTACAGAGCCATGGACCAGTATTATAAGAATCTATGATAACCTGTGAGGAGGAGTTCTAGGGATGAGTACTTTGCAGGACGTCGACGACGTTGAAGAATATCATAAGATCCATGGATCGACCTGCCGAAATTGGTTCTATGCACTGAGCCCTTGTCGATATATGAAGCTTAGTATTGTTCATTACTATTAGATCAGGAAGGTACGTCGACGAAGCTGTGGAAGAAGCTGGATCGGAAGAAGACGCTGTTCAACGTGATCCACGAAGCTAATTTAGCATTGAACTACGTACGATATGACCTTGCTTCTAATTAATCTGATGGTATTGGGTTTGGAGGAATCGGCTTCCATGATGATGCGAAAATGGTAACCTGACCCTTCCACGTTAGAAACAGTCCGCTTTCGTTGCTTGTCAGTCCCCAGCCCTGTTTGTACCTGCAGTCGCCATGACAACATTTCATTAAGTTACACAAGGAGCTCTTGGATCATTCCTTTGTGAGAAAATTGTCTAAGTTCACCTCCTAGCATAGACTAAAAATGCAAATGGCCGGGAATCGTGCAACCCGGGGAGTTTTGCAACATTCCCAGGGAGCCTCACAGTGAAAGTTCAATTATGCCATCTAGAAGGGTGAACCACTGTCAAAAGGGAAGTTGGTAAAATTTTCCCTGGTTGGAAAGCACCTATTAGGGGAAATGAAATTTCCCTTTGACATTGGTTCTAAGAGGGATTTCTAGCAGGGATAGCTGAGAGCTTTCCCATATTGAACACTGGGAGTTGTATGAAAACTAGTTGTGTAAAGAGCTGCCCATTTCTGGAGCTTTCCTTGTAAATTTCAGACCATTTCTAGTAAGGTTTGGATCTGCATTGAGATCATTTGGATCAAGCACACAAGACAATTCTATCCCCATTCCATCACGCAGTGATCAGAGGGTAAACTTCTTTCTGATTTGGCGCTATCGAGACTATATTCGAGCGATAGTGTGCATGTCGGATCCCTCTCCTGGGAATTGTTGAAGCCTTTGATCGTTTGAAAAGTGAGGAGGCTGCTTGTTATAACGGGGTCGCGGGTTTAACTCCTACCTTTTGAGAAGTGCACGGACGTCGTCGACAACGTCGTCGCTGAAGGGAGCTGGAAGCAATCCCACTCTTTGGAGGCGAATGGCCCACTGTGATCCCAGCTGTTGCCGTTCCTCGTTTTGGGATGTGTCGCAGGCGAGAAGATTGACCAATCTCCGCGCGCATGCTCGCTCTAGCATCAGGCGCTCGTTGCTGGCTCTCGGAAAGCTCTCATCGAGGCTCTCGAACAGGAGGGAGTAGTAGCGGATTGCCTCGCAGAAGCACGTCATGAAATCTGGCGACACCAGGTCGACCTCGTCCTCGGCTATCGTTATGATCTAGTGAAAGAGAGGGGGAAAAAATTGTGATATTCAAAATATAAGCGCGCTTCAAAGATCCACGTACAAAAACAGAAACGATATTTCAATGAAGCTGCTTCCAGTACTAGTTGCACTGTAGGAAATGGTAGACAATACTGTGATCATGTAATGGCCGAAACTAGTAATATGTGAATGGCAGGTCCACAGGGTATTCTGTTGTTTGAGGGCATGGGAACCGCCCTCGTTCCCAAGCGCAAAAACAACATAATACCCCATATGACCTGTCATTCACCGACTTAAAAACCTGACCTAATTTGAAATTGTGCAATAAGGTTATGCTTGGTAATGTGTGCCTCGTTATCTACGACTGAAGTTCCGCTTGGTAATGAGTCGTGAACCTCCAAATACAAAGGAAAAAATTAGTTCAGGATTTTAAGGCAGCATAATGCCATTATCCAACCGTTCGTGCCATCGAATGTCTCAATTGTTACACTAAACTTGAGACGAGCTCCGTTTGGTTGGAGTCAAAAACATGTACCTTGGGGTTGGCATTTTTGAAGGTGTAAAGAACGAGATCGCGAGGACTGTAATGCGCATCGCCTGTGACGGCTTCGGGAACATGGTGAAGGGTATGAATGCAGTTAATAGCGAGAGCCTCATCTTCTTTCAGATTCAGCTCTCCGAGCTCCAGATTCTCGAGTTGTGGCTTTTGCATCAACGTAGAATCGAAGGGTACGCCCATAAGTCGCGCGAACCTCTCGAGCCTCGTCATGATCTGCCTCATCACCTTCATTACCGATTCCTCTTTGGAGAGCACAATGGTCGTCAGGCGCAGGTGCGGAGTTCCCTCAGCCCTTGTCGCAAGCGCTTCAAGGAGCGTCGGCCATTGCGTGCAGAATGTGCTGTTTATGTCCACTATGTGTATATTCATCTCGCCCTCAAACGCCTCCATCAATGCCCCATTGCTGGCAACGTGACCAAAGGTTGTCCAAGGGCTTGCGTCCTGCTACCCACCCATATTCACTTATCTGCCATGGTCTAGACAATGCAGTTCGACAATACTGGAGCTACAAACTCGAACAAACCAAACACGAACGCGTCAAAATAATGAGTTAAGACTGTTCCAGAAGATCATGAGACTGGACTTAGTGCACCGGATTTAGGACGTGTGCCGTATGTCTACATACACCTAATTGTTGGAAGACTCTAGTTTCTTTGTTGTACCTGGAACGTGAGGATCATTTTGCGCAAGGATTCGAAGGAATAGGTCTTCTCGGCAGCTGCACAGAGAATGCTATGGCACCGGGCTCCGGTACCCGTGACCCTGCAGAAAAGGGCCTGCAGAAAGTAGGACGCCAGTCTCTGGTCACAATCCCCATAAGGAGAAGCGAGCTCATTCAGACCCCACATCAAACTTTGAATGCGAGGAGTATCGTTAGCTGCGATAGCCCTTGCACACTCCAGCAACAGATTCGGGGCCCAATGGCCACCATCACCGCTCGAGGTTGATGCTGCAGGCTGCGAGCTACTAGCTTCGCCAGCTACTGGGTTTTGAAAGTTAGTGAAATCTTGAAGCATAGTGGTGCTAAGCTCTGGTTTTGGGGGAGCGACTTCGTGCGCACTGAAATCCAGCTCCCATTGCTGCCGATAAGCTTGCTGTTCATGCCAAGGATCGTGCAGCTGCGGGGCTCCTGCAGCTGGCAGGTCGAACGACTCTTCAATCTTGAACAGCGGATTCATGTTTCTAGCAGGGTCACCCGATGTCAAGTTGGAAAATTGTGGTCTGGCTGAGGATGTTGATGCAGACCCGAAACTCTGTCCAGCTGTATGCTGCTCCAAACCCAATGCAAACCCGTGCTGTTGTATATATTGACTCGTTGGCGCAGTAACTGTGCGTCTGGTGGTGTCGAAGGTATTACGCCGCTCCTCAGGGGGCTCGGAGCTCGAGGCGGTGCCACTCGTGCTGACTTGCTCAATTTGAGGATACTCCACCAGTTTTGACAAGAACTTGTCCATGACATCATACGCGCAGCCAAAACCAGCTTGAAAAACCCTCCTCAGTTATACAGCTAACTAAAAGCCTGACCTTGACAATCCTCCAGAGTCTTTCCATAGAACGAGCTGGATCGCAGACGAACGGAAGATCAGGACTACTAAGGGCCCTCCGTCTTGCGCTCATTTTCAATGTCGAATTGATCCGCGACACGGTTTGTTACGCTCTATATGGCGCGGGAGTGTTAATCTTGAATGTAATGATGTTTATTTCATAACCAACTACTTGAATCAACGACATTAGAGAGGCATGTGGAGAGTACAGCTGCTGCATCATACAAGGAGTTTTGGCTGCAGGTTAACGTTCTTTAAAAATGTTGAACCGTCTTTAAACTCTCACTCAACTGTAGAGTTTTAGTATGTGGCTTTTACGAAACAAGCGCTAACAAGCTGCAGCTAACCTCCAGCTCTAACCAGGCTTTCACACACAAGACAAGCATACGACTAAACGCTCAATATTCTCTAAAACAATACATCTCTCTTCCAACAATCGACTTCAACATCACTTGAGCTGGCATAGTAATTCAATCACCAGTTTCAAAGTCAACTAATGATCACGCTGGGCGCACAGCAGCTGCAGCTCCATACGAGTAATACTCTTTTGAAGTTCTACTCGGTCATCCAAGCTGCAGCTGAACATGAATCATAATATAATAACTTGTGCAGCAGCAGCACCTACAGCACACCCCCAATGACGTCCTCAGCAGAAAGTATATATGAATCATTTTAGATCTATCTAATCCTGGGAATCATGATCACTATATAATATAACAAACTGCCTCTCAGGGTCGATTAATGATGATGCAACGGCGCCGGAGGCCAGCGCAATAGATATATAATATAGATATGATATCGAGTCTCGACATCCTGCAGCAAGCAAGCAACAAGCTGCTGCGCGTGGCTACTACAACTGATCCTGATTATATCAGGTCTTAAGAATATATAATATTGGGTCAAGGACTGCACGTGCAGCTCCTACGAATTTACAAATATACTCATGAAATCAGTTGCAATGATTTTCGAGCCTTGAACTGGGTTCATACTAGTTTACAGCAGTAGTAACGTGACAAATAGTATTGTCCTCATGAATATCCAGCGACCCGCCCCCGCTCTCTGTATGCATGACCAAACTCTTCTAGCTCTCTTCCCTCGACTCCGGCGGGCGCTCCGATCGAGACATACTCATGAGTTGCAGCCTCGAGGAGGTATAAGCTGCATTTCTTTCTGCAGCAAGCCTGTAAGTAAGACTGCAATTCTTACTAGTGCTGCATGTGTCAGTCAGGGTACTACCGAGCTTATAACTAGTGCGATAACATGAACTCGCGAGAAAAGCGCCGAACTCTCTCTCAGTGTAACAGCCACAAGCGTTATTACTTTACAGACAATGCACAAATTACTACAGAGTTACACCTCGCGGCCATAGGGGCGACTAGACTACTGCTGCTGCTACCGCGCACACAGTTGAGACGAGTCAAACAGTCATTGAGGCGGCTACGAGATCCGTATAAATACATACATACACACACACGTACGTACTGTATGGGAGGGAGGGAATGACGAAGTTGTGCTAAATTTCATTCACTTTCTCGGACTCTTTTTGTCCCTTTAAAATTCACTACACACGTACGGTCGTGTTGGAGCGACCGAGCGAGCGACGGAGTTTTGCTAAATTTTTCGCTGTGTCACTTTCTCGCTTGAAATAAAGATCTAAACACGTGTGAGGTCCTTGCGGTTACTCAAAATCAGCAACAGACTTCTGGCGGTTATCAAAAACGGTTATTTCTGGCCATAAACCGCACATTTATTTTTATTGTGGAATGTTCTTTCTTAAAAAACTGCTGGTTCTTTCAGGGTTTTGAAATGACGTGGATTGACGGTTCTTTGACTCTGATTTTCTTTTTAAAGCACCCCAACCTGTGGTTCTCTGTCTCCGAAGAATTATAAATTCAAAGAACCACTCAACAACACTGGTGTTCAGTCTTAAGCCCTAATTAGAGCCTAGTCCTTTCAAAATCCCATTTAGCAATCATTTTATCTTTATTCAGAAATTTTACTTATAATCTGATCAAATCTACTGATTCGTATAAGGGATTACAAATCCAACCAGTACTAGTTCAAAGTACACACACTAGGAAATCTTTGGTAAAAGTATTTTCAGCCAAAAATATTCAAGGAATGAAATCATGAGATAGCATAGTTTACTTACAAACTCTTCCGTTCCTCCTCCTCCTCTTCATTCAGTCCTGTAAGTACTACCTCCTAATCTTCAGATTACCCATAGGTGCTGGGTGATCACCAAAGTCATCATGGTTCTTTGATATTGCTATAAGCAGTGCTCGACTGCTTTGTCCCTTTTCACATATCAGTTCGGTACTGGTATTGAGTACTAATTTCATACCAACATGGTATTGGGTCAATATTAACACTTTCATATTGGCCTGGTCCTGGTATTGGGCCCAAGCCTAATCTTTCCCAGGTGATATGAGGTACATAAATATTGAGATTGGTATATACCTACCAGTTTTGTACTGATATTAGGACGGTATTATGTCTGGTCCATACCAGTTTGAAACTTGTATAAGGTTGGTATTGCCTCAGGTTATACCAAACTGATATGTTCTTCCATATTAGTATTTCTAGCAATGCTAATACCTTGGATGTTCCCTATATATCAGTACAACACCGTTTATAACTAGTGTTGAGTGGGTAGCCAGTTTGGTGGATTTCAACTAGCAGCTTTCGTTAGTTGAAAACTGAATTGGAATCAAATCTGATTTTTGGAACTGAAATTAGAGTTGGATTAGTTTAATACCTGGACTCAAAACCAGGTTTTGGGTTCTATATATATATGCCTGTGTGGAACCAAATTTGAGATTTTTGAAAAAGAAAAAGTTTGAAAGAAAAAGACTAGAACCAAGGAGCTAACCAGTGTTGCCCAGATATGTCAAAAATTCTGGATATGAACCCAGATAGTACCCAGATATGCATGTAGTCATATTTGAAATTTGGTTTTTTTTCAAATATTCATCCTTATACATATCCGGCATAAAAGAGTCATGCAACAATCGCTGCTCATTCATATCTGGGTGGGAATTGCCCTTACCAATATGCACATCCAGGCACTCATGGATGGATATGCCCGGATATGCATAATATGAATATGCATATGCATATCTAATGCATAATTGGTGCATTTTGGCATATGATTGGTTAGGGATTAGGGATTAGGGTTAGGGTTAAATTAAGATGGAGCTTGTGGCAATTAAGATTTAGTGTTTTACATTTTGTGGAGTGCAAAGTGCAAAAGTATTGCTAGCAAAACTTTGAGTGAAACATGCAAAGTGCATGTCATCATTAGACCTTGGCTAGACTTGTGACTTGTGATTTTTTGCAGCAAAGTTTGAGTGTGAAGTGTTTTCTATGTTCTTGTCTTCTCTACGTGGTCTTCTTCTTTTCTATCCTCCTTGCTTCAAGTGCAACTCTTCAACAATGCATCATGATTGCAATGTTTTTGTGAGGTGAAAGTGTGAGCATGGTTTGAGGTATGAACTATGAACATTTTGCATCGACACCCTAGGCCATTGCAACCTTGCTTCTAAGTTAGTGTTGCATAATTTACAACACAACATAGTTCATTTACTTCCTATTTTGGTGTTTGGATTGTTGAGCTTCAAAGTTTGCATGAACAATTTGTACTCAAGCATCACAAGCACAAATGGGTGTTTTGATGCAAGATCATCTTGTGTGTTGTTTGCCCACTTTTGATGGCTCAAGGGGTATCCCGAGTCTTGAACAAATTGGAAAGCTTTGTTATTTTAGCAATGTTTTCTTTTTTTCCCTTGCACATTTATGTCATTCCATGCTTCTAATGAGAATTTAATTTTCTTTGAATTTTTAATTTCCTCACAAGGTGTAAGCTTGGGTTTTGTTATCAAACGTCCATGTTGTAGAACCCTCATTTTTTTCATTTGACTTTTTGGATGGATCTAAGGTGGATGGTTTGAGGGAGTTCTTTCATGGGATTGATCAAAACCATTCTATCAAGTTGTTAAAACAAGTCTTTTTTCTAATGGTTTTTCAAAACTTTGAGTAATTTCCCTTCATGGTTCCACCCCCTTTCTTTCCACACAAGAAACAAATCTCTTCCCCCACGTTTTTAGAAAACTACCAACCCAGAACAATTTTGTAGGTATTGGATTAAATGTTTGTTGAATGCTAGGCTTGTTATTACAATTTGCATTTGACCTATAATATAGGCTCTTAAAAGGATCAAACAATTGGTTGACAATCACACACCGATCATTAGAGGAGGATTTTCCACATGTTTTTTATACATAACCTACAATTGTAACCTTGTCTCCGTGTGTTTTAGTAGTCTTTAGTGTTCTAGGTTTTCACTTAAGTTCTAATTATGATTTTTTTGCACAATAAAATAGGGATGAGGCTGAGATCAAACAATTCAAGTTTTAATTATGATGTTTTCTACATATTAAGGAAGGATGATGTTGAGATTACATGGTACAAGGAATAGACAATACATCTAAGCAAAGAAGTTGCGAAGGTAGTAATTTTAACTTTTCAATCCTAATTGAAGTGGAATAATAAACCACCCATCAAGACCTTACTTTTTTCCATCTAAAGGAGAGCTAGCTCATTAAACTTTCTTTTTTTTTGCTTGAGAATCATGACTTGATCTCCATTAATGTGAATTTTTTCAACTTTTGATTGTTTCATAGTTATAATTACTGGTTGCAAAAAATTTATGGGTACTAAAAATCTTGTACAATTTGCATCTTTAATCATTTCTACTCTTCGTGTGCGCGGTTTCATCAATGTTGTTATTTAGTTGTACAAAAGAAGCCAAACATTGAATAGACATCTAGATTTGTATTTATTTGTTGGGTATTTTGACATGGTGAACATGTGAGGTCAAAGGTTCCTTGGCAATGGTTGCAATTGCAAAGTCCTTCTCTTTCATAAATTATATTGTCTCATATGTTTATCCTTAGTGTTTGCAATGTAAACCCATGCCTTTCCTTGGCAGCTCCTGCAGTTTTAAAGGCCTTCTCTTTTGTAGATCTTTATGTTTCCAATGTCTTATCTTTCACTATTTCGATAATAGATCATACCTTTTCCTTGGCAACTTTTGCAATCTTAAAAGCCTTCAATTTTATTTCATTTACAATTGAACCAACATTTTTTTTGCTTCTCCAACTTTCTCTTAAACATTTTCAGCAATTTTGCCATTTTTTTGCTACACAATTCCAAAGAATTTAGCAACCTTATGCTTCAATTGTTCCAAAATTGAACTAACACTAAAATCATATTCCTTTTAAGCAGCATCATATTGAACTTCATATTTTACAACTTCATCATCCTTGTGTGGCTTCTCATCTAATGCTTCCAAGGTGGAGGTAGCACGATCCTTGACTTGACCAACTTTTTTTTTGGTAGCTTGAAATGTTTTAAACACCCTCTAAGTAGTAACGTCCTTTGCTTCATTTGCCTGTCCTTTGTTGCTCTCTATGAGGTCAAAGGTCTCAAGTCGAAGGTGTGAGGTTGAGTCTTTAATCATTTTGTTAGGTTTAAAGTCATTGTGTCAAGTTTAAGGTTTGGTTTTTTGGTCATTCTGTTAGGTTTCTAATCATTACGTCAGGTCTAAGGTTTAAGGTCTGAGGTCAATGTGTGAGATCAAAGGTTGAAGGTATGAGCTCTAAGCATTTAAGTATTCTCTTTGTGAGATTTGAGGTTTATGGTCAAAACATTATTTTCTTTGGTTTTGTTGTCACCCAATTCTTGTCACCTAATTCACCGCGATTCTACTATTGACGGTTGATGCACTCATTGAAGTTATCTTCCAATTAGAGTGTTTATAGCTTTGGTGGAAATTCTAACAATTTGGTTTGCAACAACACCTTTACATCAACCATTGATAAGGTAAGTCCTTTAAATTTCATGTCATTGTAATTTGTTTGTCATACATATTTAGCTTCGTTTTGTACATGTGTCCATGAACATTTTCCAATTGAATTATGAGTTTCCATGCCTTGCTTTAAATTTTTTTTTGTTTTTTTACATTTTGTTAGTTTTTTGGGTTAAGTTGTAGTTTTGGTTTTATAATAATGAATGATGGCTGAAGATGATGATGTGTAATTGGTTGAATCCATTGGTGGTATTGATGGAACACCACCAACATCAGATGTTCAAAGTGTGCATATGCATGGTTCTATTTAGTGCTAGTTATATTGTTATTACTTCAAATCCTGTTGTTGCTATTGCTTCAAATTTTACTATTGTTGCTTCAGGTTTTATTGAAATTCAATTGTAGCAGCTAGCAACTACACAAGTGGAAGCTATAGCTTGGAAACCACATAGTCAAACCTCATTGTGTTGGGGTTTTTTGGCTGTAAATGGCAACTTACTTGTGGATCTTGAGAAGCCACAAATGTTGCAATGCATTATTCGTAGAACAAAGCAAGCTAGAGCTTTTGATTTATGCCAATGATCTACTTTACAAAAAGGCCTTATTAACTATGGTAAGATTAATGGGGTCACTCCCATGTAGACCCATTTTGAATCTACACATCCAAAATTGGTTGTTTGTAGAAAGTTGGCCAACACTAGGGAACTTGTTGTTGTTGCTACAAGTCATACTCAACAGTCTAGGAAGAAACAATTCGCACCATCTGGGTGTGCAATTACATCGTATTTTGGTGCTACAAACCCTTACAAATTTTTTGATGATGCATAAGAATAATTTTTTGAAGACCTAATTTTGTATATTTCCAATAGGTATATGCCCCTTTCCACTTGTGATAATATTTGGTTGAAGAGGTTGGTATTATGCTTCTACCCACATGTTGTTTTTCTTCTCAGGCTACGTTTGTAGAAAAAGTGTTGCCTACAATGGTAAAAACAACTATGCAATTATGTTTGTCAACATTCTCAACTAGTTTTGATCTTTGGATGTCTAGAGGTGGCATGGACACCTTTGCTTTGGTAATCAATTATTTAAATGAATCTTGGATGCCCCAACATTTTACCATTGGTTTATTTGAGGTTCATGAAACCATTGGGCTTTCCATGGCTAATCAATTGTGTTCATTACTTGAAAAGTATGATCTAATGCATCATATGATTGCTTTTGTGAAAGATGAAGGTAGTAACTTGATGTCTATGGCAATAACACTACGTTCCATTTTTTATTGTCGCCCTTTGAAACTTCAATGGGATTATGAAGGTACGTGTTTTGGTTACATTATGTCTAAAGCTTACCATTATGCTACTAATAATGAAAAGGTGACTATAGGTTGAAAACATGTTAGTGTGAAGGCTACCCAAAGGAACTTGCAAAATATAATCACATGGATAAAGAAATTGAAAAAAGGAAGGTAGGAATGGAAAAGGGCATGTGTTGACGGGGGGTTGTGGCTTTAGAAATGTAAGACCTAGTGAAAACATCAGTTGCTAATAAGGTAATCATGATTGAATACATACTAGAATTCAAAGAGGTCATTCTTTTGTGTTATGGGTGGCAAAAAATAATTGTTTTGCAACAAAAGGTTCCTAAGGTTAAGGTATGGGTAATTGCATAAGCACTTACATCTGTTTTGAATTATGTTGCCGTTGCTTTTGTGATGAATTAATCCCGAAGGCACTAGCAACTATCTAATGTTTTTAATACATGTATTAATTTGACACTGGTTTTGGAAGTTTAGGTTGGACAAGCTATTAATGTTTTTGATGTTTTGGATGCATTTCATGTTGAACTTGTCATCTTTCAAAACATGTAGGCAGAAGTTATTAAGGTCATCAAACCTTTTTTGCAATTTTTGCAAGCCTATGATTCACATCAAGTGCACAATATGTTTGCCCTTATGCTTGATCCTAGGTTCAAGTGTTTGAGGGTTGTGGAAAACTATGTGGGATGTAGGGCTTGTATTCGTCTTGTTACGGAATATGATGCTAATTCAGTATTCCTTCTTGTAATGACTATGTTTAAGGTGCTAAACCTTACTATCCAAGCATGTGCAGTAGAAGTTGTTGGATTGTTGTTAGATTTGGTGAAAAAGACAATAATATATTTGGTGTGGGCACATCTATGGAAGAGTCATCACGTGCACTCGTTGTTGGGGAGTTGTCCTTGTTCAGGAAGTTGTCTATATCCCCTGTTACATGTGTTGATCCCTTAACCAAGTGGTAGATTCATGAAACCCAATTCCCAAATGTTAGCTTCCTTATTAAACAAATATTGGGAATTCCAAGATCACAAATTGAAACTAAACATATGTTCAATCTTGTTGCAGTGTTGATATCCTTGAGATGTTATAAGTTGCAGGTGGATAATTTAGACCGTATCATCACCATGGTGAACAATTCGTTGATGATCCTTGTTTGAATTGTTCATGACCTATGGATTTGATAGATATTTTAAAAATTGAGTTTGTATTGGTTGAAACAATTATGATTTGATTAAGGAATCAAATTATTTTGAGCAATTGGAGCTAGATAATGATTAATTTAGCATTAGCAAGGTGAGCTAAAAACTTATTGTTGTTTTTGGGATAGCAAAACTTGAATGATAATTTGCACTTTGCACTTCATTTGAACCAACAATTTGGTCTCTTTATTCATGCAGAGGTTACTTGCATCGTTCATCATCAATAGGTATGGCTTCTATTGTGTTGGGTGTGTTTGTGGGTTAGGTGGGTGTATGTGGGGTGTGGTTGTGACAGGAAACTTGTGTTGCCTTGGGTAGGGTTCTTTAAAGAACAAGGGTTCAACTCCCCCACAAATTATTGGTTTTTTTAGATGTTTTCTAATGCTTTAGTGGGGTAGGTCTATGACCAGAAAATTAATTCCAAAAGTTGGGATGTATTGCTAACCTTTATACATATCATGTGGTTAATGTGAGTTTGAAAACTGAAATATGGATATCCGCCAAAATGAAAAATAAAAATAAAATACATATCCATCCAGTCAACTATATTCATAATTTTTTATTGTGCATATCCTTATGTAGTTTTTCTTGAAAAATATTTCATATAGATAACCTGATAAATGCGTCAAATCTTCATATCCGGGCAACCATGGAGCTAAGCAGAGGTTAACTATCAATTCCAATCCAGGTTACCTATGGTTATCACTCTATATTGTTAACAACCTAGCACCCACCAGTACACCATCAATTGGAAACCTGTTGTGTATAGGCAAGTCTAAGGGTATTCCTTTGTTTCTTTGAGAACATGTGAACGAGGATGGTAGACCAAGTTCTCTGTGACTGAAAACAAGGAATGCCTAAAGGTGAGCCCTGTCCTTCCCCTACTTTAAAGCTTGAGCTAAACTTGGAAGATTTCGGAAGCACCTCATAGATTTGTAAGCTATGTGACACATAAATTACAAGGAAGATTATGCATTGTAAGGTATGTGTAGTAACTATGAGAATAAGAATGTTTTGTAAGGCATGTGAGGTGAAAGATTGTGCTTTGTATGGAACTTACAAATACCAAAAGGAAAGAAATCTAGGTCACATTTGAAGACTCAGTTGTGGATGATGAGCCACTGTAACCAAAAAGTAGAATCTCCAAACCTACTTACCAGTTTGCAAGGAAAACCATGGCTTCATGATGCCAGGTACCCTTATTTCCAACCTTCATCACCTATCTTCAACCACAATGTTGCCTTGGTGCCCAAACTTGAATGTAATATCCCAACAACTATGTCCCTAAACCCACCTATTGCCTCCAAGTCATATGCAACAATGCTTATAGAAGCAAATCCCAGAGTAATGAATAGAATTAAGGTACTTAGAGCTAGCTCTATTTGGAAATGTTGTTTGACAAAAGTTTGTAACCTAATTGCATTTTTGAAGGCCAAAAAAGGTTTGAAATACCTATGAAAATTTATGGCTAATTCAAATGAAATAACAACAAGCTTTAATAAATGAAGATATGAATCTTGTATTAATTCAAAATATACTAATGATAAATATATTCCACCACCACACAATAGACATCTTCAAACCTGTTCAAAAATAGATGAAATGCCTAAAATTATTATATTACCAAATCTTGCATCACTATTGCAAATTGAACAAAATTATTTACCAATATACTTTTTTTCTTTTCATGATATGACATCAAGACTCAATGAATTATTAATTGGAAAGTAACCCCAAAAATCAACAAAGTTGATGAAATATCATTTCTCCACAACCAAAAATCGATTCCCAAATTAGCACCATGCATTGAACAGAATTCTCTATTCTTCTCTTTTAATCAAAATAATAAAAAACAAACTATGGATTAGATCTCTTTATTTTCAAATGTCTTCTTGAACTTCTAAACCCATACTCTAAAAACTTATTTTCAATAAATGTTTCCCATATCCCAATCAAACTGTGAATCCCCAAGCAAACGGGTGGTTGCAAAATAAGATGGATCAATTTTGGCAAATAAAAAGTCCATAAAAAGTCTATCCAATAATGTTAAAATGTTAATCTATATGATCTCATTACTTAAATGGGGAATAAGAAGGTGTTTTTATTAAGCAAATAAAAACTATATGAATAAAAACCCAATTAGATAACTTTTTTGCATACATATTAAAAGAAAAAAAACATTGAAATCCCTCAAAAAAATGATTATGATATGAACATTTGCCCTTGGTGGGGGCCACTTAATGTTATTTTTGTGACTTACATGTGTCAAACAATTATTTTGGGGTATTAGGTTTTGGATTTATATTTTCCCCCACCTTATTATTATTTGATTTCTTAATATGCACATCTTTTAGCCACCTATTTATTATTATTATTTTTTTGGCATTCAATTTCAAGAAACTATATCGAATAATAAATTTAAGTTTAGAAAATTTGGAGCTAGAGAAATTTGTTGCATGTTCCCTAAAATCTTAAATACAAAAATCCCACTGACCACTTTTACATATAAAGAAACGTAAAAGCTTGTGTTTGAACTTTAATAGAAAAAAATTAGGTTATTGTTGTGTGAAGACCACCACCTCCCTATAACCCTAAAATCTAAAACCCTAAATGTCATACTTAAATTTTTTTTTTCATGCTGACCTAAATGTTCTAAACCCAAATTTGAACTTATTGGCCTTATAATCACCTTATACAATTAATCAAAACATTATTTCACAATAATTGAACAGACTAATAACTAGTACTTTAAATATTTAATGCACATTTGTTTTATATGAAAAATTTCTAATATTAAATATTTACACAGACCTTATACTTTTTATATATTTTTTCAAAATATACATATGCATGTTTTTGAAGGAATTAAATTATAATGTTTGCTCAACAAGCGACATATTGCAGCCTATATTTTTATTCATGTATTTTCTATTTTTTTTTGAGTAGTGTCCAATTTTATATTAATGCATTCTTATTCAATTTGATAACTTTAATCCAATTAAAATTTTGACTTAGTGATGATTTTATGACGTGTTAATGCACAACACTTGCAAAACATTATAATGTGATGTAAAAAAAAGGATCTACCTTAAATCTTTGCAACAACACCAATTCCTCTACCTATGCACATATATGCTCAACTAAGGTACTTAATTCCTAGCCATATAAAACCAACACATTCATTTTTCACTCCACCCGTCAACTATTGGAGAAGGTGCCTTGACATTGTTTCTAAGTGGGTTAGAGATGTTAGCTTGAATTCCCCAAAATTGGGTTTGATGTTTGAAACCAGTTTTGGAACCAAAACTAGAATTGGATCATTTCTAAAACCCTAAATTAAACCAGGTTATATTTATGTGTGAAACCATAACTGGAACTGGAACCAAGATTGTTTTTCTTCAAAAAGAGAAAATTTGTAACTACCAAATGGCTGATGCATTAAAAAAATTAGAACAAAAAAGTTGATAACTACGTATGTAAGTGGGTTGGTATCGTATGTAAGTAGGTATGGCACTTGGTGGGTACTTGGTAGGAAAATGCTTGTGAATGGTTGGTACATAATTAACTACAGTGGTCAGTTATGGGATAAGAAATTAAAATTAATATTATTAATCTGATATTATTATGATTAGGAGAAGGAGTTTGGAGTTTGGATGGAGTTTGGATGGAAACCTGCCTACTAGGGTAAGGGGGGGGTGGGTATAACAATCCTTAGTTCTGACTTGTCAAGTACTCTAGTGCCATTAGATCTATAGTAGTAGTGGGGTAACATTCATTTGTTTTTTCGAAAAATTAAAATAATTTTAAATTTAATGTGGATTTCCCAATTATACTATCTTGTCTTTAAAGGCTAGATTTTCTAATTTATTACCAATTCTGGCAGCCCCAAGTACTTACTTTGTTTTATAATATGACACTCATTCATGTGGTGCTGCTGGCTAATAATAACTTCAAAGGTGCAAGGTACAACAAATGTGAAAGTTATCAAGCAATGGAGATCAGAAATGAGTACTAACCCACCCAATGGGGTGACCAAGCTACTACACTCCTGGTTTTGCAACCATAGCCTATAATTTCCACCTACAAGAGGGGGAGAGGGACATTATACCAGTGTTGGACAAGTACATTGGTTTTAATATATCAATTGAGTAAAACCAGGAGTAAAACTTATATAATTTGAAAAATAAATCAGTTGGTGTAAAAATTATATAAGTATATAATAAGCCCCAACAAAAAATTTCCAAATGGTGTAAGGGTAAATCATGTATTCTATATTTTATCATACGGGTGTAAGTGTGTTTGCAGAATGCAAGGTAAATGAAAATATTTGCTCAAGTATGGGACATAACTTGCCCAAGTGGAGAAAGATAATTAGTTGTGCAATTGACATTACAATTAATGAACATGTTAAATTTCAAACATCTGACCAAACCCAATCATGTTAAACACTTGGAGAAAATCTCTACTGTATTTGGAGGGCACCTTAAATCCATCAATTTCTCTCCTAGAAAATGGGAGGGATACTATGCTTACTCCTCAAGAGTGGGAGGAGAATTATGCCTACTACTTATAAGGCATAATTTTTCTCCCACTATTGAGGGAGGAGTAGGCATAATTTCCCTCCCACAACTATGCCTTGTGATGTGCGGAAGTTTGGTTCATGATAAAGTTGCCTTGTGCTTTATGATAGGTAAATCCCACGGGTGGGGAACATTCCCAAATTGCAGGGCTCGACGAGCCCTTGGCTATCGCCTTATCCAAGGGTCCTTATTTTGAGAATGCCCCCATCTTAAGGCTTTACCTTACACATAAATAGAATGAAACCAATCAAGATTCTTAAAACCATGTTCACACATTCTTATGATGACAAATGCCAATAAAATCTGAAGGGGTTCCGTGGACATAATATGATAAAAACTTTGTTCAAGGTATCTAGTGTAGTGAATAGAAATAAGATGGCAACCCAAGTACAATTCATAGATACCTTGTCATCATAAGTTGAACAAATCCATCACAACTACATGCGTTATGGAAATGCATGTGTAATATAATGACTTTGACATATGCCCTCTTTTCACCCTTTTGCAAATCAATTACCAATGTTGCTTAGTTCTTACTTTCTTTTCATAACCAAGCAAGACTTGACATTATGTTTCACGACACGTAAGGTATCCATTTGGATAAATGCACTATATGAGTTTGTGTCAATTTTTGCAAGGGACCTTTTCCTTGGACACCCATAATGAGTAATGAAATTAGGCAATTTGTCAATTAGCAAAATTATGAACACAATTATGTAATTATTTTAAAAATAAAAGTGCGTCCACTTCTAACAATGAACTCTTGAAGTCCAAAAACATCGAATGGAATGGTAATTAATTGAAAGTTTCGTACTGATATTCATTTCAAATTATTTATAACCATGATGTGATATAACATGAAATAATAACAATTTATGTGAATTATTTCTTTCAAAAATTGTAACCAAATTTTAGCTAGGGACTTTTGAATAATATTCATAAATGTGCCATACTTTCATAAGTTCTTAAAGTTGATTTTCTTCCATGTTCAAGTTATTATTTTTAGAGGTGCATACTTTGGATTTTTCTACTTAAAATATATGCAATTCATTTCATTTGATATATGGATTTTATTACAATTCAACTAATGATATCATATTAAATTACAACTTTAACTTTATAAAATGGAGTCGTGTGGACTCTTGATTTTCAAAAATTTGAACCAATATTATATATTGCATTTACCTATATCAAAAATTTCAAGAAATTAGACCCACCTATTATCAATTTCCTTATCAAAGAATACCCTCAATTCCCAATTCACCCAAATATCCATCTTGAGAATTGTTAGGTACATATTGAGATGAGCACATTTTAAGGTTTAGGATTTCTTTTTTCTGACCATAGTTACTCTCTTGATTGGAAGCTTTTGATCCATATGTGTGCATATTCATTTTCTAAATATGTTTGCAATAGTCTTTAAACAAAGCACATAATAACATCATTATAGTGGTTTTGAAAAAGATAAAGTGGGACAAAAGAAATTTGCAATTGAAAATTATGTGAGTAAAATATCTATGGTCATGTATATATTGGTTGTTTGGTAAAACCTATCATTTATTTATCTTAGTTTTCAAAATTCAATGACAACTAACAAAGGTTATGCATTAATAATATATATGTATTTGAAATTTTTGAAAAAATAGAACATTTATACAAGCCATTTTAGGTATTAAATTTTAATAGGTTTGATTAATGGGATGGAAAGTATAATTTACTTGTATTGATTATGAAACCATTGTGATAGACTAGTGTTTTTGATTGATTGCAATCTATATGCTATAAGTGCAAGGTTCAATCCTCCAAAAAATCAATATTGTGAATTGAAAAACAAAAAAGATCAATTTGCCTTCTTCAAAATTAAGTAACACCAAACCTTAGTTGCACATATGACAATTTCTAACCCAAGGAAACATACCAAAATTTGATGATAATTTATAATTCAACTTTGAACTTTCTAGGTGTTATGTATGGTTTTCATCATTTGAAATGTGATTTGGTATTGAAATGTTTGTTGATGTAATTTTAGAAATAAATTTGAGCATTTCATGCATGATATTCTTTTAATAATGCACAATCTTTTTCATTCCTTCATCATTCTTCACACTTTCAACTAAAATTTAAAATTCAAACAAATATATGATACCAAAAATTGATGCTTGAACATAGAATTTAACTTAATTTAAAGGTCATTTAAATATCTAAATATGAAAAATTTAGACAATAATAGTGGGAAATTTTAATGCTCCTTCACATAATTACCCCCCTCAAAAAATACCTTTTTAAAAAACACAATGAAAAAAATCAACATGTAGTGTCCCATGTAGGGGTGAATTTTTTTATAGTAGTACATGGAAAGTTCCAAAATGAAATGTCACAAATGGATTTGTGGTTAGAGAATTGAGAAATTACTTGGAAGAAAATTCCAAACATATAAGTAAGTTATTAGATTTTGAAAAATTAATATTTGCTTCATAAAAGATTTGATTGTTGTTAGTTTTTTTTTATGTACTATTTATCAAGTAGATAGGTCATGGGAGGTCCATATATGTTTTTTTTTCCTATGTCATGCATCATATATGGTATTGTTTGGGCGTATCATTTAAAGGAATTTTTTAAATGTCCCACCTTGTTATGATTTAAATTTATTATACACATCAAACTTAATTAAAAATTTATGTTTACATAAAATTTTGGCATGCCATATATTTGTTTGAACTTTTTATTTTTCATGCGCTCTTGATATGTTGACACCTACAACTATCATTGTCACCACACATGTACAAAACATAATGCAAAAATATCTTAAAATTTGATACATCATGTTCAACATAGTAATGACATTCTTCATTTTGCACTTTAAAATTTGCGAATTTACGTGGTAAAGCACCTTGTCAAAACATTCTTCGGCGCGAATTTTAACAAATTTTATGGAGATCTTTGGGCTTCCATAACATTCCCGCACCAAGAATGTCATAACTATGATGTTCAAACATATTTTGGTCATTCAAAACATGATTCACCAACAACCATATAGAAATCTAAATCCAAAAAACACAAAACAAAACCCATTAATATTTGCCAAAAAAATTTGCATGACATAGAAATATTGTAAGAAGAACAAACATGTGTTTTGGAATCTCAAACCATGAAAAATGATTTGAGATCAAAGAATTTGGGATTATATCCCATCCACAAAATATCCTGAACCTTGTTCACATTTAAACCAATTTGAAATGAAAAGTTACACCTTCTCCATCCTATTAATTGAACCTACTAAGTTATTATAAATTTTTTATACATATGTTATATTTTCTTAAAATTAAATAACTATTATCAATGCATACCATATATTAGTCATATTTGGAATTTGAGAATAAACATAGTTTTATTATAGAACTAATTGATTTTTTTTTTTAACCCCCACAACCAATATATGCGACCCTATATCTTTTCATATAATTTTTAATACAAAAAAATTGACTTTCACAAGACATAGCCTATTTCACTAGGTTTCAAAAATATTAAGAACCAATAGGTAGACTAATAATACTTCTATTTGGCGAAGTCATTTTTTTGTATATTTTATGGATTGTTTGAAATAAAGGGGTATTTTTTTGGTAGGGAATGAGATAATAGAATTTTTAAAAATATTTTTAAAAATATTTTAGGTATATTCTCATAATCAATATTAAACACGATATTTACATTTAAGTAACTTATAACACTTTTTTTTTTAAAAAGTTGCACCAAATTATTATTTTGCACACTATTTGGAAAAAATGGAAAAAACATTTCCTTGGTACCTCTATTCATACATTTTTCATAATTGGTTATTTTTTCGGCATATAACCTCCAACCTTGGTATATATTACTATTGTGCAATTAACTTTAATATTTAAAAAAATGCAATTCCAAATCTTAGAAAACCCACCATTCTAAAAGATCTTGATATCACCGTAATTGTTTCTTCAAAAATAATTTGCCTAGTCCCAATTTTTACATATTTCAGTTTTCAAGGTTCCTTTACATGGCCAATTATTTGGTGATCCTAAATATGTTCATGATCATATATATATGTGTGTGTGTGTGTGTGTGTGTGTTGGTTCTCTAGTTTAATCAAGAACCTTGTCATGAGTTGTTGCTCTTACTTACTTGATTATTTGGATTTATATACATGATTACTTTTACCTTTCCAAAATGCACAATGCATTGAAGTTCAATCACAAAGAATATGTACTATGAACAATTTTGTAAGCTAAAGTTTCACTCGACATCTACTTTTGAAGGCAATAAAGTCCGAGATGTTTACCAACCATGTAGGATGGTAAGCAAGAAAAGATTTACCAGCCTTAATATATACCTGCCCAACACTGCATTATACCCATGGCATATCTAAGAAGCAGAAGAAGAAGAAGTGCTTTGTCATGAGAACTGAGGCAAAATGATTTGTTTTCAGGACCTGCCTCTATCAGGTTTTTGTGTTTGGGTTTTGAGGGTAAGAGGTAAGTAAGGTTGTAAATGGTTACAAAAGTGCACGTGTTGCCTCTCTCTAAAGCTTTTCCACTCAATTTGGAGAACAGCCTCTGTCACATTCAGTTATAATACCTAGAAAAGAGAGAGAATTTAGAATCACTCGGCATGTATGGAGGGGGTCCTTGGATCAGATTAGTTGAAAAGTCCTGTTGGCCATGTGCAACATTAGTATCCTTAAATTTGGTTCCAACAGCACGCAGCAACGCAATCGGATACATCATGTCCCAAACATCATGATTGAACATGATGTTGTCTCTCTCTCTCTCTCTCTCTCCCAGTCTTAGGATTCAGGAATCACCATAGCTAGTTGAGTGTTGATCAGAGGATATATATATATATATATATATACTCAAACCCCCTTACTGGTGTGTCTACTGGCCAAGTGTTGGCTTCATAGTACATACCTAACATGAGAAATTAGGAACCCACAATCCTAGACTTATGATTGACGTAAGATCTCCCTCTCTTTCTCAGTCAGAGCAACAAAACCTAAGCTGGACTTTGTGATGAGAGCAGAATCCATCTCGGTTTTGCAACAACTGACAGGAAATCAACTCCTGGGCAATTTCCCCACATTCCTATCAGGCTCTTGAAAGAAATGGGACCTTTAGTTCAGTCCAAGCTTGTTTCATCAAAGTTTGTGGTACTAGTGGTGGTACTAGCTGATTGTAAAGCACTCAGAGAAAAGTTCATAGTGTATGTGGAGGGCACCATTATATCCATGGATTTCCCTCCTTGAAAGTGGGAGCGATGTTACACCTACTCCTCAAGCCTCCTGCGTGGGAGGGAAATTATGCCTACTTATAGGTGTAAGAACCTTCCAACTATGAGGGAGTAGGCATTAGAACCCTCCCATTCATACACCTCATGATCTACGTAGGTTTGGTTCATGATAAATTTTGACTTGTGCTGTTCTTATAGTTAAAGCCCATGGGTGGGGGACATTCCCGAAATGCAGCACGAGACTTGACTATTGCCTCATCCTAGGCCCCTTATTTTGATAATGCTCCCACCCTAGGGCTTTACGTTGCACATATACTTTCCATTTTCTTGCACACCCCCACCAAACTAGCATAACTTTTTGTTGAATGCTTGCCTGTTTTGACCTTACTCGTACAGTAATAATTTTTTAACAATGGGTACTTACTACTCGCTACTCAGAAACTAACTGGCTGAAATATTTCATAAACACACACACACACATGTTAAGAGCATCTCCACCATTGCGCTGCCCAGTATGTTTAGGATGAAAAATAGTCAAGTAAAATGGTGTTGGGTCAGTATTTGTGGACACGAGGATGCTGTGACTGCAAAACGCACTATACAATGTATTTGATCATCGATTGGGTTGGTGTTAGTTATTTATTACATCCACCATAAAAATTAAGCGTTGATCAAATGTTCTCACACCTCACCCATAAACATGAATTTTGCATAATATTTTACTTGACACACCATTTAAATTTTTACACTTGGGTCAAATCATTGTGACCCACTAATCAAAAAATAATCATTTTTTTATATGTCACCCCTACAAAATGTAAATTTTTAATGCAAAAATACAATATGAAAGTCAGTTTTCACATTACTATATTGCTATTCCTTGTCCATTTTAATGATACTTTCCAATCAATGGAGACACTGGGAAACATTAATTAGTGTTCAAATGTTGAACAGCGTCACACTTTTATTTTACTTCATATCAGCAGAACACACACCAGAATGGAAGTGAACTTTAAGTCTGTGGAGGGAGCAGACAACAGAGGGACGAAGGGGATAACATCAGCTGGTAAGACAAAAGGATATAAGCCTAACCCAGGCCCCCTGATGCACTCATTCATTCATTACCAATGCTTTTGACAGCACTCTCATAAATGTTTACAGTCAAAGCAGTTGTCCATTTCTAATTGACAAAGTCTTCATGTTTGGGGCGGGGAGGTGGGCAGGGGGAGCACTGCTTTCAGCTAGCTGGAGCCTGGTAGCCTGACCCTGGACTGTACAAAGTAGGAATTATACATGCAGAAGAATATGCCAGTGTACATATTATATACATGTATAGTCTGGAAGATGTTGTCTATTTCATATGGAGTTCTGTAAGAGAAAAAGATCAATCCCCAAAATTTTCCATAATTGAAATTTTTTTAACAAAAACATTAAGATTTGTGAAATTGTAAACAAACGCAGTTACCCATTTACATGAATACACATGCTCTCTGGAGTCCAGCAATATCAGACTCAAGTGGGGTAGTTTACAGAGATGTGTGATAAACCTCCCTTGGCTGTTGTCACTTAGCTTACAGATTTCTTTGTTCAGGACCTTCGAACCGTTTCAACAATTTTCACTACTGAAACAAACTTTGAGTAGTTGCTTGTATGAGACTCTTGTTGGCTCACCCAAACCCCTTCATTATTGAACTCACTCAGACAAAAATATGATTCTAGAAAGTCCTGTAAATTCCATGGATAACACTAATAAGCCTTTCAACCCCTGGTTGTTGACCCCTGCATGATTTTTTGATTCTAGACATACTCAAGTGCAAACACTTGATCAGTTTTTTCCATCTAGAAGCTGGAACAAACACCTTCTACCTCTTCATTTGTGCATCAGAAGTGGCTTATGAATTTGACTCTCTCTCTCTCTCTCTCTCTCTCTCTCTCTCTCTCCATGGCCATTGGCATGATAAGGGTCAGTTTTTAATTATTTCAGAAATTGTGGCTGAGAATGCCAAGCAATAATACAGTTGGCTAAACCAATTGCAAATCACTAATTTTTGAGAGGAAGTGAAATGTGCTATCAAGAAGTGTAGTAAAATAGTTCTATTGATTTCTAAGTGTGTGTAGATGAAACAAGGCAAAATGGTCATCTATTTTACTTGAAAACGCTACAAGGCTCTGTGGAGGGAATGATTTTTAAAAAATCCTCTGACCATCAACATTGATAAACTCTGAACTCCTCCAAAAAAATAATTCTAAAAGTCTAATTTTATACTTTTCTGGAACTGGAATATGTGACAGAGAACCTCTCTCCCCTATACTGTGTAATGTATACCAGTCTTCATTGATGTTGTTGATAACCTCTGGTCTTGGTTTTTTCTAATAATAAAAATCGAAGAACCTGAGTTGTGCTGTATTCTTTGGCCTCGCTGAATACACACCCATATATGCATCTCTTGCCAAACTGTTTTTGATGGGAGATCACCCATCAACCCAAGAAAATTTCCATCCTGAAGTCACACCCTTATAATCTCTTGAATTCAACAATGATTGCTGGAAACCTATTCCTATGATGAAGCACACACCCCAACCATGAGTTTATTAGTTCCTAAAACCTCTCCCACTTTAGTGAATAAGTGCTTCTCATATTGAACACCTGCTGACTTAAATGGAAACAACACACCTCACAACAAATAGGGTCATGGCCAATCTGAATGCTATTCCCTAGTAGTACCTGCGTCAGTTCGACAAGAATCATAGTGCTTTCAGAAATGTTTAATTTCAAAAGTAAAAAACAATATTTTTTTCCTGAAGGAAAATAAACAATCCGATGGAATAATTGGGAATATATGTCTTTTTTGAATTGGAATCCTCAAAATTATTTGACAAGCATGTGTCAAAGTGATCAAGGTACTACAATAATACTTTGCAGGTGATATGCTCTTCAGGCTAAAGTTCTAATATAGAATTGAGTGTGCGTGATTTGGCAAACCGTACACAACAGATGTACAAAATGTGGGTGCATTTCAGTTGTCCTTGTTCATTAGACCAGTGAATTCTCACTAGGTCCTGTTTACTAAGACCAGCAAATTCACTCAAAATTCAGCCAAATCATTTGACGTACAACATCTTTTGTTGTAAAAGGAGGGAAGGAACAGATGTTGTTCAAATACATATGTTTATGGCCAGGAAAAAACAAAATGTCCAGTCAACATGAGCCATTAAGGTTACTTGTTGACTCGTCAACATAGCCATTAAATCATCTGAAAGCTTTCTTACTTCTCACACATCAATAAGCTTGAGGTGAAACCATTCCAAAAATACATAAATACTCTGAAGCTGCAACAACCACAGGGGTGTAATGAATGTTATTAACTGGATTCTATCTCACAATAATACCTTACCTTGTACACATACACACACACACACACACATACACACACGACAATCTTCACAAAACTCGTACTGAAATTTGGCCTGGAATTTCATCATGACCAAATATATAGTGGAGATCCTACAGATGTCCTGAAGGCGGGGTCAGCAGGATGCAATGAACACGTTAAAGCAGGCCAAGATCCAGAAGGAAAAAGCCTTTTAATTTTTTCCTGACCTCTTTTGTTGCTTTCTACAAAGCGAAGAACATTTTTTTCAAAAAATATCCCCTATTAAAAAAAGTATTTGGCACCTGGCGGCAAGTAGAGATCACTTCAATGTAGATTTACACAGCTTGATCCTCGGGGCATAAGTTACCAGGAATAGATAGTCTAAAGCCTGTTGGGTGCCAGTTTTACAGCTTACAGCAAATGAAGAGGCTCAGATTTTTCCACTGTAGCTTCGACAAGCTGTGCAATGAACTCTGACCCAAGCTTGGGTATGGATCAACAGTGCTGGATGGGTATCTGATTTTGTTAACAACTGCTTGTTCCGGTTTTTACAAAACAATCAAAATCAAAAAACAATCAGAATCAAAGAGTTGCTAGAGCTTTTGGTTATTTGAAAAACCTCAAACTACTGGCAGTCTTGATGAAAGAACCAGTAAAGAACTGGCAGTTAAAAGGTCATTGATTATTCTAAAAAAAGATACAAAATTTTCAGAAACCTGATATGTATAGCCACACCAGTTCTGTGATTTTTTGAGAATCGCAATCATGAACCTTAAGAACCACCCTAATAACCTACTTGGGTCTGTTGCTGTTCTGATAACAACCCTGAAACCGGTGTGGAATAACATTTGCTTTTCTTATCATTGTTCAAGAGTAAACTCCACAAGTGCAAAATGTATCATAAGATTTTCAAGTCGTAGTAGTTGGAGGGAAGGAAGAATCTATTTTCAAGTTGGTTGAAGCAACTTTGTTCCCATTTCAATAGATGGTTGGTCACTGGTGCCACTTTGTACACATGACATTCCTCAATGAAAGTATATAATTTGTTTTGAAAGCAAGAAGTAAGTTTTCTGCAAGATTTCTTGAGCGTGATGTACTACATTCAAATCATAATTTTTCAGATGGGTGCTTATAGAAAATTGAGGCCCCAGGAGTTGGGAACTGCCAAACACATGTGTAAAAATACAAGATAGTAGTAACCCTAAATTATTCTTTTCATTCTTTCTAACAGTGTTTTCTCTGTAGATTTTGATGTATAAACTAAATGCCATGTGGGAGTAATTATGGCTAAAGAGACCTTTATTAAACTAGTTTTATTTTTCTACATATGATCAAGGATCATTATTCATGTGACTATACAACTTGACTTGTGTTGAACAAAATTTGGTTATATAATTTATATTTCATCGTCTTAACCTTGTGACAATATTCCAAGGGTTCATCACAAAATTGGGAATGAAACAACTAGCCAAAGACCTCTTAGGCGATACAAATTCAAAAGCAATTTAAAAAAAGCTTCAGCCCATATGCTCTAGCCTCTCTCAAACCTAGAGCAAGTTCACTATGTGTTCTTTCACCTTAAACATTTTCCCCTAAACTTCCATGTCATTTTAAAAGACAACACTATACTAAATTAACAAGGAATTAGCACACGTGTATAAATTCATAGGAACTCCAGGGAATAGAGGTTAGATATTACAAGAAGTTTGGGACACATGAGACACAAATATCCAAAGGATTCCTTGTGAATTTGCTTGGGATTGGTGGGAGTCTGCCATTAGATTAGATGGATTCTTAATGTTAGAAAAAGACCATGATAACCATAAGAGTGATGTATGGAGGGATCTGATCCAATAGATCACATGAAGTTCATGTTGTTGTTGTGAATCTTCTTAGATTAATTTAACATGATTATTGAACTTGTGTAATTGTTGTGGAAACAAAAACTCACAAGACTTGCCAACAGTCACCATCAACCGCCAAGATTTTGTCACCTTTAACTTCCAGTAGATGATGATACTATACATTATTCATTAGGGTTTCATCCTTTGATTTCTCATCACAATTACCTCTTTTTCTTTTTAGTAGAGGTTGCGAGTAATGTTGTTTGTCAATTGCAAGGATATGGAGAATTAGGAACCACTGGTCCTGGGTTGGGAGGTTCATTTATTAAAAAATTATAAACAAAAAAACGTCATGTATGTGGACAATTATAAGCATTTATTATAAAAATTTGAAAAAAAAATTGTTCAAAAACTCATTTGTATGAAAAAGTTATTTCTAAGCACATGGACATGCAATCCTTTTCCAAAGTAACACCATTGGCTGATTAGATCTCATTTGCACCCTTGCCTTAACTTGTAATGAAGTCACCAACATCGATAATGTGAATTGGATTATACCCCATTTATATGTGGTAAAGAACTTTTGAAGTTCTAAAATTTTGGATCAATTTTCAAAAGTTCTTTGAATTTTTAAAGTTTTAAAATTCCACATATTTTAGGGTATGAGTGTTTTTTTATTGTGTCTAGTTAGTTTTTATCTTTTCAATTTTTTTCCACCAATTTTTTTAATTTTATATGAGTCCTTTTGATAGTCATTTACAAAATTGATTTCTTCTTACACAATAGGTGTTCATTTTCAAACGTTTTTAATCAAAACTTAAACTTCAAATTTTATCAAATGGATTTTTGGTTTGAATTCCTTAACATTCATATGAATGAAAAAGAAACAACTTATCATGATTTCCATGGTTTTAAATGGTAAAACCAAAATATTTTTCCAAATTGATTTTTTTCTTTGACATCCAACGCCCTTTCTAACTTGTTTGATTATGACTACAATGCAAGATAATTTGATGCAACTAGCACATCTTTCAACTTCCTCACAACCTTGTTATACATAAATTCAACCATTATCCAACTAATTTTGTTTGTCCAATGGTTTTTTGGCATCAATGGCATTGTTGAAAACTTAGACAAAGGCTTTTGAACTTCATATTCTAGCATCGGTTCCCCTTGTTGGAGAAGATGAAAAATGGTAACAAATTGCTACCTCTTGTCATTTCTTTCTTTTCAATCCTCCTTGGATTTATTCAAGCATTGTGATTAGATTCTTGTAAAAAAAATGGGTTCATTTTGAAGATGTTGATATCGTTTATTGATATAACACTCTCCAATTTTAACTCCAAGCAAGTCTTGGCATGGTTGGGTGGACCAAAACCCAACAAAAAAAACATGGCCCAAAGTCCATTTTGCAAGTTTTACATTGTGCACAATGTTGACACATGATGACGACAAAATGATATCTATCCATTTTTATCAATTTTTTTCATATGTGATTTGTGCATTCTAGAAGCTAATGATTTATATAAGTTTAAATTATTTAAACTCAAAACACCTTTTTTAAAAAATGCTATGGACTTTTAAAAATAAGGTGTGTTTTTCAACAACCAAAAATCCATAGTGTAATACCTCCGATTCATATGATGCAAAAAAAAATTGTAATTTTTTTATTAATATATTTCCACCTTGAAACCAGTTCCCTAAACAAGTTCTAGATCCATCCTTGAACCAAATTTAAATTCATTAACATAATTGCAATTGGCGTTACACCGCAATTTTTTAATTTCAAAAGTCCATAGCTCTTGGGATTTTATGCTTTTTGCATTTAAAAAAATTGCAGGATGTAAACATTCAAATCTATTATTTGAAATGAGTCCATATTAACCAAATCCAACATACGTAATAAAATATAACACTTGCAATCACACCCACTGCAAAAAAAAAGTACCATTGTGATGCCAAAATTGGTCCACCCTACCATGCCAACACCCAAGCATGCAAAGTGGTTCTTGTGATAAAAAATGGGTTCATTTTGAAGATGGTGATATCACTTATTGATCACTCTCTAACTTTAACTCTAAACAATGAAATGTATTTGTTCAAATCCTTTGTCTTTTTAACGTGCTTTTCCAAGTTGTCATTTAACTTTGGTGCTAACAAAAAATCCTTTCGTCGAACTACTAAACAAACAAAACATTTTACATGGTGCAATTCGCCATTGTTACATTTTAGTATTTCAACCCATGGGAATTGACTCACCTAGTTATACTAACATTTGTGGCTAGGTTCATGTAATTTTTCTTTACTTTTTTTTACATCTACTCACTGTTATTTAACACATCTAAAATTATCTTAAAGGTTATTGGAATGGAAGGGGCTTAAATGGGTAGCTTGGACACACCAAAGTCACTACAACATTACCACAAGGTTTGCAAAAGATATCGTCCTTGTTATTTGAAATTAAACCTTCTAATAGTTGCACTTTAGTTTCATTGGCCTTTTGTGGGTGTGAAGGGTGACAAAAGGAGTCCTATCATCATTTTGAAAATGTTGAAAATATTGGAATAACATTGAATCTTTTTTTGGCTTTGACATCTTTTGCAGACAATTGATTACAACATATCCTACAATTTCCAGGGTTGCATTATCTCACAAAATTCACCATGCAACATCCACAAAATCAAAATTGGGCCACATTTGAAAACTACTACTTCATCCAAACAATACATGCCTTATAATGAATGGCATGAAATGCACACAAAATATTGCAAACTACACATAATTATTCTTATACCTATAACACAAGAAATGTTCATATCATAAATCATTTAAAAAATTAATCCAAAGATAAATTATGATGAAATTGCAACATTTCAAATACAATGAAATCAATTGAAACAATTTCATCATATATTTCTAGTAGTTTACATCAAGGATCTGAAATAGCCAACTAGAGAATATCAAGGTTTTCTTCCTTAGACATTTGTAAAACATTATTAATCAAAAACCACTTTATAGACATTTGTAAATTAAACAAAACAGGTAGAGCAAGAATATTTGTTGAAGATATACTCATTGTACTTGGTTACTTGAGTGTTTTGTTATTGACCATACATATATGAAGATCCTCCATTAGAGCAAAAAGAATAAGTAGTGAACAAACAAACTTTTGTTCACAATTCCATATTACATCTCCCAGTGCTAACAATTGGATTGCATTTCAATAGGAGGGCTAGCAAACACCATCACCAATAAATGCATTGAACCATTAAAAGCATGTTATGCAATTTAGATTTGTTGATGGTCCAACAATCATTCATGATTACAACACTTCTTAGACCTTTTTACTAGTGTGGCTTTTGACCTATATCCTTTAACCCTTAAATGTCCTAGAGGACCATTTTGGTTTGTTTTTCAATGTTAAAATGAATTGTTGGGATGTTTAAAGGTTAAATTAATGAACTTCACATGGTTCATACGATAACATCTTTGTGTCTATATTGTAGCCAAATATCATAGGCAATAATCATGATTAATATAAATATAATTATTTTGACCAACTCAAGAACAACTTTCCCTGCATCAAAACTTTGAAAGAATTCCACCTTTCACAACCATTGAAACTTAGAACTTGAAAAACACCAACATGAGCAATATTATAACATTATCTTTATATTGTTCAAGAAACACAAATTTTCTAAAATCAAGTACAATATTAAATACCTTTTAGATTTTGTGGTAGAAGATTTCCCAAATTTTTGACCCCACCTTTAAGCTTGAAAGCTCCACCTTCCCAAATGGCTAAGAAATCACAAAATATTCAATTTTCAATGCAAGTTTATACATAGTATATACATAACAAAATGTGAAGTGGAACTTCATGAGAATGCATATTTGATAGGAAAATTCAAGGGTGCAGTCATACTAACATGTACCAGTAATCGTAACCACTATTTAATTTTTGAATTTTGGATTGTAAAAAATAAAAAATATAAATATATATTTTTTAGACAATTTTATTGTGAATAAATTGTGTGCATATCATTAAAATTTGGGATCAATCTAATGAGTGAGAAATACGTAATTTACATTTTAGAAAACTTGTAACCATTGTTTGAAAATAGTTTTGTCATCAAAAGCACAATTTAAAAATAATTTTTAGTGACATATTTTTGGATATTTTTAAATATACACCTTAATATATTAAAAAGATGGTCTAAAAAGGCACATGTGACTCTTTATAGCATGATTGGACCTTCAAACCATAACCTAATTGCCCCCTCGACTTCACCTTTGGGTCCTTACATTTAACATCATGAATGAAAAAGCTTAACAACTTATACTAAATATTAAAATTCATCAAGACATAATAATCAAAATAGAAATTAGGTATTGCCAATTATATAATATGATAGAACTAAGTGGAAATGACCTCTTGGCATTGATTATTTTAATTGGTTACTCTAATAGTCTAACTAACGATGGGGATTATTTTCCCAATGAAAAATTCTAGCAATGAAAGTGTGTAGCTACCTAATAATGTTTGTTACAAAAGGAAGTGAGTTATAATGTTTAGGCTACAAAATTTAAAATATGTGTTTGGGATGTAACCATTTGGCAATGACAACATATATGGAATTGACAATTGTTGCCTAAAGGCACAATGATTTATGGTGCATAATTGTTATCTTCGTTGAAATGTTTAGAATTATCTAATTATTTTCAAATTTACTTTCCTTTTTTTTCTAGCTACTTTCTTTTTCTTACAACAAATAAGTTATATATATAGTCAGATATATATATATATATTAAATAGCTGCATCTTTGTTCTAAGACATAAATAGTTCTAGAATGAAAGTTAGGCACCTTTTGCAAATGTAATGGATTTTTTAATTCACAAAAAACAAGTTTCAACACCAACAATTCAAATCTTACTTTTGGAAGACATACTTTAAGCATCTTTTCTTGTTCTCCGCGATTTGTCATCTATTAGTGTTTAACACATCCAAGATAGAGTGTTAGGTAATCAATTCCCCACCCATAAAGACATAAAAAATGAACAATATAAAAATGTTTCCACCATGCAATTGACACTAGTGGGTACCTGTGACCTTCGGACACTGTGAAGTCCCCCGTTTTCTTTAAACCCGGTTCATGTTTTAGTTTTTTTAAAAAACTTTTATCTTTTTTATTTTTTATTTTGATGTGTTTTCTGTTTTTATTATTATTTTATATTATATATTTTATAAGTGTTTAAAAAAAGTTTCTAATTGTTAAAGTGTTTTTTTGTTTTTTTTCTAGTTTTTCCCCTTTTAAAAACATATATATTATATATATATATTTTTGTTCCAACTTTGTTTCATTTTATTTATTTATTTATTAATAATGCGATCGATGGCTGGTGCGGGGAGACGGAGGATCCAGCGAGCGTGTGTCTCTCCGCCACCACGACCCGCACCTGGCGCTGGAACATTTCAGGCCAGGTGCGACTCATTTCGGTACCTCGTTTCTGTCATTTGGGGGTTGCAGAATTGGCCTCGCAGAGATGGTTAACGGGTCGAAATGGACAGGTTCAGACAGACACACTGACAGACAGACAAGTGAATTAATATATAAGATGTGTGCAAACCATTATGTAGGCTATCAATATGTAACTAGCTTTAGCACCTTTTGTTTGTTTTATTGTTTAAGCTAACACCAAAGTTAATATGTCATCTTTAACAATTCTTTGTTTTGTTTCCTTCCAAAATTACACAATAGACATTTTCTAGATCAAGGTTTCCATTGTGCATCTCTCTTTATGTTTTGCTTGTAACTTTCTTTTTGGACTTCCACTTATAAATTTTTATTTTAAATTTATTTACAACTCTTTTTGAAATTTCATTTGTGCAACTCTTTATACATCTTGTAGGATGTTTTCTTTTTCTTGCACACCTCTATGAATTGGTGAATAACTTTGGCAACAATGATGAAAATGAATTTGAATGGAACATGAAGAGAATAGAAAGAGATGGAATTGGAAAGGCATTTTAGCCATGATCTATTCAATAAAAAATTACGTCTTGATGTAAGAATTCCCAATTTTGAAACTTTTTCAAGTTTTTATGTTGGCATCAATTATTTCTAGCAATTCTACATTCTTATCTTGAATGAATGTGTTGTTTATGTGAATGGTTGCAAGGATATTGGGTTTTAATTGAATTAAAATCAACGTCACCATGAGTTCAAGCTTATAATGGTTTTATAAAGTTGTATTAATCTACCTAGAATATTTGAATTTGTTTAAAATGAGGCAACGCCCTTAATTCATATTCTAATTCAACTTTGAAAAATGCTAAGTTGTTTGGTTAGGTTTCAATGGTAATTCCAACAAAACTTAGAAGCTTTGGTCCATAAACCCTAAAACCTAACCTATAATTTGAACTTAAACAGTTGGTTTATAAACCCTTGAACTTCACCTATAACTTGAACCTAACCTTGATTAAATCCCAAAACCTACCAACATTAATATAAACTTAGTTCAAAACTTTGTTTCACATCATTGAAAATTAATTCATCCAATATAATGTGTATAGATATACACGATTATAATGTTGATAGTGGAGATGCTCTTAAAATAACTTTTATGATTCTTAGTATGTGGCCCAACAAAATTGGATGAAATTTTTTAAAACATTTCAATTTGGGTCAACAAAATAGCTTTTCCCAACATTTTTCCATAGGCTACTACTAGGTAAAAGGCATATAAGAGCCTAACACTTGTTGATTAGCTAAATAGTTTGATTGGTTTAGGTGAGTTGGAAAAAATAAAATAAAAATTTGAATGTGAATACTTTTGCAAGGTCATATTGAGCGTTGATGGAATTACTCTCAAAGCATCCCTAAAAGTGTTTAATATGTGACCCTACACATTAAAATTAGATGAAGAAAAGTGAAAACATGTTTGGTTTGGTTCAAAAAAATGGATTTCCTCTTGCATATTTGCACAATTTGCTGAGGCTAGTAAAATGGATAGTAAAGTTGTACACCTACCATAGAAGAGTATAATAAATATGGTATGATTGTTCATTTCTAATTAGCCAATCATAATGATTGGCTTGGGTGGTTCGCTATTAGTAGTCTCCCACTTATTAATAATCTTGGTTTTATGGTGGGGTTGCAAGTAAATAAATAACTAAATTTGGATGTGAGAAATGTTTTATAGGGTCACACATTAAGCATTGTGGGGGATGCTTTAAGGTTCAAATAAGTTGCTCAAGATT
Source organism: Sphagnum tenellum (assembly GCA_963921925.1). Classification (NCBI taxonomy): domain Eukaryota; kingdom Viridiplantae; phylum Streptophyta; class Sphagnopsida; order Sphagnales; family Sphagnaceae; genus Sphagnum; species Sphagnum tenellum. The sequence goes on from OY998150.1 coordinate 11,947,867, forward strand.
TTGTAAGCCATATGATTTTCATTTGAAACATTTATATTGGGGGCCATATGAATTGACATGCACAAAGCACCATGAGAGATGGATGATGGGTGGATAGGAAACAATTTTCCATTGGGTTTCAATTATCTAGAAAACAAATGATGTTTATTTCAAGGCCCTGTAATTCCCACACAACTTGTTGAATTACAAATCTTAATCTATTCGTAGTATTGACTACACAATAATCGTGAGAGTGCACACATAATAGAAGGTAGAATGTGAAAACACTTCACTCAATGGCTTTGTATTGTCTTCTTTTTTTGCAAGTTATGAGCTTGTTGCAATCTTTATGAGTGGTGGTGTTTTAGTTGGTGTGGCTCTCCTTATGGTTGAGTTTTGTGTGGTGTGGAGTGATTGGGCCAATCTTCATTGTTGGGGGTCAATGAATTGCGAATGGTGGTTGATGTTTAAAAAGGTCACAAAATTTTTTGCAAGGAGGAGCAAAGTTAATTTTTTTGTTGTTATGGTTAGTTTTGGAACTTAGGTTTCTAAGTTTTAGGCAGAGAAGAAAGATGGGACGCATTGAAAAGAAAATGCCTGAATGTGTGGGAATCATCAATTTTGGGGGATAATAAATTTTTTGTTGCGCTATGCATCCTTTGGAATGTGACAATTTCACAATAGAATTAGGAGCTTGTGATTGGGGGGATGATGATGATCACTAGAGATCTTGAGAGTGACTAAGTTTGGCAAACAAATTTCTTTGGGTTTAAATGGGGATAAGGGAAGAGAGCACTTGAATATTTAAGGACCTCTGAATGCACATTGTGTATTTTGTTTTTGGTGGTGTTTCGTCTCTGGGTCTAGTAGGGGCAATAAGTTGCACATATCAAATTTGTGGGAAGCCTATTTACACCACGAATCACTGTTAGATCTTTTCTTGCAACATTTTCTATAGATCTCAAGACCTCTCTAGCCATTGGGCATATTAAGGTTTTCATATCGTGTTGAGTGATGGAAGTTTGTGAGGATAGATCCTTTTGATTTGACAAACATTGTCAATGGAAGCTCATGACAGAAAGATCAGAGCAATCTGAACCCCATAGGCTCTTAGGATTAAATTTCTATTAAAGTAGTGATTGTTTGAACTTGTGAAGGTGCCTTAATTATCAGATTTGATGATTCTATAGATTATTCAAGTTATATGGATTGTGTTCATGGATATGGATGTTTGATGTGAAGGGACTTTCTTGTGCCCTTGTTTTTCCATTACATCACCATCAACCATCTCTTCTTTTGTTTTTATCATATTCTGCCACACTACTCCTCTTCATTAGGTCTTCATCTGTCAAACAAATTCATTCAGACTTCTCTTCATCCTACACCTGCATATAAATCTGTTCCTTGAGGCTTTGCAATAACCAGAACCAGCGGTTTTTCAAAAGTTGGAGGTGGTGGTTCTCTGATTCTGAAATATGTAAAGAACCAGAACCAACAGTTATTGACAATATCCGACCCTACACTGGAGTATACCTCTGAAGAAAAAAAAAAACACACCATGCAACTTTTGCAAAACATATAAACTAATGAATTTGAACAACTTGAGCCTTGTTTCTGAGAGTTTTGTTTTTCCCCTTCATTGTTTTTTGGTGTTTCCTGTTTGTCTCCAGTGTGATGCCAAATAAAATAATTCATGTCCTGGTTCCAATCGAGTGCATGCCAAGTTCTACAGTGTGCTAGTGCATGCAAATAAATAGTCAACACAAACTGTGAAGAGGTTGAGTGGGTCAAGACCATCAAGACCATCCAGTTGCCAGTAAGTTAGTGCATCTGAATTTTTGAAGTTTGTCGTGCTCTTTATACTCTTTAGTGGTCCGTTAATTTGCAGCAACAAGTTCTCATGGCATAAATGCTTTCTCCAATGGAACCTGATTATGTGACCCCAACACCCACCAGTGTATCATCCATTGAGAACCCATTATGACTCAGTTGTGTGGATGAATGAGAACTGAGTTACAGAGGTAACTAGTAAACTACCAAAGTCCACCTTGGCAACCTATCCCCTAGACCGTCCTACTTGCACCTACACTAGACCTAAGGTAACTACTTTTGTAAGTGGGTAAAGGTGCATTCACACTTGGTGTTAGCGACTCTAGGGTAGAGTCCCCTAACGCCATGCTAGCCATTTAGGACTTAAACCTAGTTGTCATGAAAATTTTATGTTAAGCTAGCATTCACTTAACATTGAGCTATGGCCCATTTAACATTGGGTGCCACCTAGGATGCCACCTAGATTTTCATTTAACACTGACTTAACATCAAGTGTGAATGGACTATAAATGTCATTAGTAAGTAGCTAGGGAATATAAATGGTTACTATGTAAGTTGGTAAGAAGGTATTAAACCACTAGGTACATAGATGTGAGTAGAAGGTTGATACATAGCTATCCACTGTGGTTGGTTATAGGACAGGAATTCAATGAAAAAAGTGTTTCCTGTCCATACACCATCCATCCTGCACGGTGTGCTGGTGTGTGGTAGTTTACTTTTGCTAGTTGTGTATGAATTGACCAATTGCAACCTTGTTTGACATTTTAACTCAACATCTACAATAAGCCCTTCTTGCTTTCCATTGAACTTGCTTCCCGAGTTTGTAACCATCACAACCAGGGTATGGCTAAGTAAGATGGAAACCCAAAGGAGAAGTGCTTGCGTAGCTGACTTCATCTATCTGTATTAACAATTTACAATACCTGTCCACCATATTATGAAAGACCTTGGAAATCAGTTTTAGTTTTGAATTTGTATACAATGATTTGTGTGAGATTGGGTTCACATGCCAACGTCTTGAAATATATATTATGTAAAAATTGAATTGGGTTCCTTGGAGTAGCATGATTTGAAAGAGCTTGAATTGATCTGTGGATGTAGATAGTCATAAGTATCCAGTAATCGAGTTGGTGAGGAATCAGGATGTGTGGTTGCATGTGGAATGTGAGTGCACTGAAACATAATTCTAGAATATTACCTTAATAATTGTTCATTGCTGAAAATTCCACAATAATCTGTATTACATTTTGAATGGCTTGTGTTTTACAGTCCATTTCTATGTTTTCTCAAAAAAAATTCTTCCTTAGAACTTTTTGATTCACTTTCAATCTTTTATTCCATTTTTCAATGTGTTGTTCAACATATCTTTTTTTCTTTTTTTTCTTTTTTTTTTCATTTGTTAGTGCTCCTGATTTTCATTTCCAATGTTTCCAATTTGTTTTTCACCCTTCCATTTTATGCTCTCAATTGTGTTTTTTGCACACTTAGTTACTTGTGGTTAGTAGTTGCTTCTATTATGTGACTTTCAATCTCTTCATTTTGTATAATACTAGTTTCCTTGACATGTCTTCATCGACAAACCAACACTTCTAACCTATGTGTCTGATGTGACACCAACATGACAACAAACATTAAAAAACAACACCACAAAACATTAGTTCGAACAACCCTATATACTCTGCAAGCAATGTGATAAGTCAAATTAGCACCATTCAATTACATATCCTAGTCACATCCCATTCCCCTCATAAACTTCGTTAACATACCACCAAAAAACCTCATTGGTCTCTATTAGTGCCACAATTCATTCTTGGATGATTAGGATTAGTCCTAGAATGCTTACTTAAAATACTCTTATGTTAAAATTTAATGGTGGCAGTTTAAAAAGGCGTGCCTTGATTATTGACAATATGATGTTTTCATATAAAAACTGGGCTACTACATTAGAGATTTCTTCTGAAACTCCCACACACCAACTTGAAACAATTCATAGTGAAGTTCGGAAGGGTCCTCACCAGCGTTGTTGGTCTGCTATACAGGCCAGTGCCTGGTATTAATACTGGTATTAAGGACCCTACCAGGCTGGTATGACCTGAGAGCCTTCATAATATTAGTAGGGCAAATTGGTTTTCCAGAGACTCCTGCTTCACCTTCAATGCCTCAACACTTCTAAGTGAAACTATCAGACTCTGGTCTCTCCAATGTTTGCTTGGCTGCTCCATTCTTGTTCTGCTTCTGCAATATTATGTGTCTGTCATGGTGAACCTCCTCCTCTTTGTCATCACTGCATCCGCTTGTACCCACTTCACTCGTATGGTCCTGCAAATCCTCAAGAATGTCATCCAGGTCTTCATATATATCTTCTGTGTCTTTGTTGTTCTCCCTGGTGAACTGGTCATACAAGGGAATTCAAAGCATAATTGGCTGAGAATATAACCTCAGCATCAGCATCAGGTATGATCCGCAATTATTTGAGGACAGTTATCTATGAAATTGCAGATTAATCTCCACACCAACAATGAGTGTGGTCATAACCTTATGAGAGTCACTTACATAGTGTCAGACCATCACTGTCATCATGAATAGGATACTGTGATCTGTCCAAATCTGGTTAGACAACTCCCCACAGAATCAACTACTCATTCTGATGTAGGTCACTTTGAAGCACCCAAAAAAGTAGATTTTACTCATCTATACGTGCCATGGTCCACCAACAGGTGAGTTGTGGAGGACTGCTTACAGATTTATAGTGTGCTAAGAGCTTCTCTAATGTCATCTCTCTTTCACACTTCAACTCATCATTCTACATAAGACTGGACAACATAGAACTTGAAAATGCTTCTGAAGAAAGATGGTGCAAATTTTTGCAGATCAGTCACTTATCCCAAGCTGCAAAAGTGGACTATGCTCCATAACGTCCTTGTTATACAGTGGAATGGGACAGTGGAAAACCAACTGTGCTGGCCTCATATGCAATGCCAGTCGCCTCCTCTTTGAAATCTTGTTACACTTCCTCAAGAGTGCCTTCATCATCATCCTAGCAAACAGACTGTATATGTGAATTGTACTTCCCAGGTAGCCCTATGCAACTACTGCAGTCATCAATTACATTAGCACAGCAAACATGCAGCAGCAAACCAGTTGATACTTATCTGCAAAATGGATGATGCCACCATGACTTCAACCAGATGGAAGAACTTGAAGACACAGGGACAATTATATATTGTTTAGGTGGTCCCAAGCCCAATATCTGCAAGTCACCAATGATAAAAGTAACCCATGCCATAATACTGGATGCAAGTTGCTTGATCTGTAACTCATTGAGGAGAGAGAAGCTGGTGGCTGTCAGAGTGTCAGGAGCTTAGATCTTGATCACATCAGCAACAGCTGCAGGGATGCAGTCCTCACCATCCTGCAGAATACATGACTGACCTCAATTAAAATGCCTGCAAGAAGGCAATATCTGTCTTGCAGATGACACAATCTGAGGCTTCATCCCAATCGAACTGCCTGAAAGAGACAAGTTGACACACTTCATCTCTGATACCCTCACCACCAACACCAGAATTGATTACAATTTTCAACTTTGTGCCCTCCATTGTTGAGGAGGAGAGGCATGAAACTAAATTTCCACTTCCTCTATCCAGAAACCTAACTTAAAGCCAGCACAGTAAATTCTAAGAAACATAAATCCTGCACACCTCAGCTAGCAGGGAAAGAAAGTTTGAACAGAGAACTGATGAATGGGCCCCAAATTTACATATCATGCCCTCAAAACCCCACAGGGAAACCATGACACTTTTACAATCGGACCAATGTACATCCTGCCGAAACACAGGACACAATCCAGACCTGTATATCTGTCATCATGCCCAGATGCACTGGCTTGGAAGTGAAAAGACACCTTTTCCTTTCTAGTCTCAATACATTCAAGGTTATACAAACTTCTTCTCAAGTGTCAACCCCAAGATCAACAACACGTTTTGCTAGCTTGCCATCCCACTTAGATTGATCCACCTCTGGAAGGTGACCAGGGATTACCCTGTGTGCATGTGTCAACTTTTTCTGTTGCAGAGCTTGAGAGTTTGTCTTCATTTGCTGCATCATTGTAACCATGGCTTTCTCTTCAGCCATCCTTTCTGGTGCATCAACACCACATTGCTATCATCTGGAGCCTTGACAGTCCAAGGTTTTTAGAGTCCTCCATCTCTGACTTCAAATTCACTGTGTCCTTGATGTTCAGGGGTGATCCACTTAGCTTTTCAGCCTCATTTGGAGCATTTGGATCAAATCATGTACCTTGATGTGACTCCTCAGCAACAATAGCTCTGACTGTTATCATTGACACCTTGTTACCCAGCATCTCCTGACCTGTTCCTCTGCAGTGATAAACATTGCACCCTAACCTGGTCTTTGATATTTTGTTCTGTTGATCTTTTCAAGAATCTCATCTTTTGATGCTGGGGATCTCTTGTGCTTCCAAATCCAGCTTGCTTCTGCTAATAGGTAATGCAACTTTCTTTGGTTGGCCCAGCTTCCACTTTTTCTCCCAGTCAAAATCTTGTCATCAGTACAAAGATTTCCACTGACAACCAGAGCATCCATCAAAAGTAACAGACCACCAAAGTGATTCACATACAAATAGGAAAGCACTATTCAATTCACTAGTCACATCAGAGTTCCAAATCACAATGAGGAGAATGACACTGAATCTGACTGAAGTGGCTGCTACAATTCATTATGAATTTGAGCCTTTCATGCTGTTGTGTCAATGCACACAATTCCCCTTGTGAGAAGAAATCACACACTGCTTAACTGATTGAATCATTCACAAGTGCTTTTTAGGTGGAGCAATATGACATAAACTGAAACAATTTTCCCTGTGCTGCAATCTGATTGCAGCACCTTGCTCAAGGCACAAATGACCAATCTTTGTGGGTCTCCACAACCCCCCCCCAAAACCTCCAAATGCTTTACAGTTTCACAAAGACCAATTGACGCAGTGTGTTTCTTGAGTGCAAGTGAATTGATCACCTTGACCAAACATGACATCTCCTCTAGGATGCAGCCCAAATGCAGCTAACTTCAACAACCCGACTCCTTGCTCTTTTGTTGCAACTTCTTGTCTTTGTCTGCCTCAATGAACTGTGAAAAGAGTTGGAAGAACAAATGCATAAAAAAGCAAATATGTCATGCATCCAAGCAGCATTCAGCTTGCTTGGTAGACCAACCTCCAAAACTTCTCTGTGTCAGCTTTACAATATCCAAAATGATGTAGTATGTTTCTTCATTGCAAGCGAATTGTTTCACCTTGACCAGCCACGACAATCTCCTCCAGAATGAAGTGCCATTGCACATAGCTTACTTCCACCTGGCTCCTTACTCTTTGGTTCCAAATACTTGTCCTTGTTTGCCTCAATGAACTCAAATGCGTTCATCATCTTGCTCTTGTCTCTCTTGCTTCCTTCCACTATGCCACCATGATAAAACTGTAACAGATAGGAGCTCCTCGTGGTTCAATTTCTCTGAAGGATGGTGAGCAGATGAGGACTTAGAAGATATGCGCTACCTTTTGTAAATAGGACACCAAAAGTTTCCAGCGAACTGCCGCAAAGACCTTCTCTTCCAACCGCCTTTAAGACCAGAGATCCAATTAGGAAACATTCGTTATATGCGCTCCTGCGCAAAGCTCTGCACTCAACCTAGATAGAGACATCGGTGCGAGTATGTAGTGTCGAACAGGAGCAATTACAGAACATTTCTCTATGTTTCTCCATCTTATTAGTTTCAAGTTCACTGTGTGAAGCTCCTAAAATCTCGTCGTTGAGAAATAAGGAGTGAGTAGCAACAGTATCGTCGTTGCGATGGAGCACACACATCCCACTCCCATACTCTTACACAACGGAGTCCTTATGCCTCGTTTCGGTTGTATGAATTCGAAACCTGAAAACCTATAGAGTTGCTGTGTAAGACTAGTGCAGCTGTTCTTATTCTATTTTCTGTTTACTTTTAATGGGGTAATGCATTTCACAAGCACGGCTGGATGCTTCGGTCTCCTCCTTCACGAGTCTAAAATTTGAGAAGAGCAATGGGGGGCACTACTATTTGTTGTACTTTGCAATGATAATCCACACAACTTGCTTGCTTTCATGCATTTCTTCTGATAGCAGAATATGGTAGTGATAGTGTTTGTTGGTTTGTGGAGGAAGGATACTCGATTGTGCACACTTTCGGTAGATCAGACACTTTGGTAACTTTATTGATGCTCTTGCCCTTTGTATGCTTGCAATGCAGTGGGAACATTCAAAGCCAAAGGAAATGAGGTGAAGAAAGCTGTACAATGGGCACTGCAATGTGGCTACCGACTCATTGGTGTGTGTGTGTGTGTGTGTCTCTCTCTCTCTCTTTCTCTCTCTCTCTTGTTCCTTCTTTTAGGGTTTTCTGAGTTCTCATTTTGTCTGTTGATTCCCATTTTTGTTTCAGACAATTTTGCTCATAATAATGTGTAGGCTAAAGACCCAGAGTGGAGGTGTTCTGGGAATTAGGGACCCAACAGCAAGGCAGGAGCCAAGTGTGGCACCCAAATTCTTAGAACAGCCCTGTTCAAGGTCCTTACCTGGTGGCATAAAGAACCAGTAGAACTTTTGTTTTATAAACGAACAGCTGTGATTCATTTGAGAGGAGAGGAGGCACCTTACATATAAGGTTCTCAAAATGGAGAAACCTCCCATGTAAGGTGGCATCCTCCATTCAGACAGAAATTTCACTAAGAGTAAGGTATCCTCCAGATTCACTAGAAATTCTATCAATTCTTTACAGAATGAAACAAATAGTCAATAATGTGGGGTGGAACTTGTTCTTGTGGACGATCATGGAAAGGGAATTGGGAGGGAGGATTGAAAGAGACAATTGGTTTTGTTCACACATTCTAAAATTTGATGGTGTGGATTGGTGGGCTTTTTGGCCAAACCTGATGATTTTTGTGTTGGGCATTGGATTGATAGATACAGCATCCATCTACAAGAATGAAGTGGAGATTGGGGAGGCAGTGCGCGATGCAAACATTAAACGTGATGAATTGTTCATTTGCAGCAAAGTCTCCCCATTTGAACATGGGTAATTTTTGGTCATGTTTGATATGAGGGTGAACTCTAGCATATGCAAATGTGAGAATTTGGTCTGTAATATGGGAGGCCAAAGTTCAACTTGTAAGCAAGGCATAATTTCTAAATTTTCTACAATCCAATAATAGCTCCCACTCAGTGTGAAAGTCAATGGATGTAGGTTTGAGGAGGCGACTCAGGCGGTGAACAAGATATTAGATCGTCTTGGGTTTACCTACTTGGTAAGTTACCCATAACTCTCATGTGTTTTTCCTTCCATTTCAACAATAGAGTTGCTTGCAAAAGCAGTGCATGACCTATATTTGAACATCATTTGGTGCTCTCATATCATACTAAAATTATGTTTTGTGTGGTGACTTGATTACTTTCCATCCCAATTCGCCTTGGCATTTCAATGGTGGTTCCATCATCAGGATCTCTGTCTCATTCATTGGTATTGACCATTTCACCATGTCCAAAGGATGGTGTGTCCAAGTTTCAATCTCCATTTCATTTAATTTTTTAACACACGGTCATATTGCAGAGCTAGTCAAAGCCAAACTTTCTTTGTGATATGGATTGAGAATCAATACATTTGCATCCATCATACATATTATTTTGTGATTATTTAGGTGACTAAAGTGAACTGGCTGGGGTGTGGATGTTCACAAGACAGGCCAGGAGCTGCCAAAGTGGATGTGTAAGTTTGTTCATTTTCACCATATGAGCTGAATCAAGACAAAATCTGGTTGTGTCAGGTTTATTGAGTGCACTGTTCATCAAAGCTTTAGACTGCAGTATTTGGCTACATAATATTTAACTAAAATGCCAAGCAATGCCAGAGAAGGTCATCAAAGTCCACTCTTATCTCTCCGTATTCTTAAAGTCCTAGTTGGTCCAAATGAATGGTGGTAAGGGAAAACTCTCAAGTCTTATTTAGTTTTAAGTTGGATCTAGCAACAGTGAGAACCTCACTATGTTTTATCCAAATGCAGAAAGTCAAGGCAAAATTCTAAGCTAAGGGGTGAAACCTGGCATGCATTGGAGCAACTATACAAGCAAGGTGTGTCCTGAAGATATCCTCCATTATGGCCATTTTGCAAGTATAGTTGTTTTTATCCAAACAGTTGTAATTCATATGCAACTCTCCTATTGTTTGCACATATATCTGTATCAAAATATAGTCATGGTTATCAATGTTGAATGTAGGTAAGTGTCGAGCCATTGGAGTCAGCAACTACAATGAACAGCATTTGACTGAGCTTTTGTCATCTTGTGAGATTAAACCCATGGTTAACCAGGTACAACATGTCTCCAAGGATATTGTTGCTCTGCTTGATTTATCATATGGCCAATGAGATGAGTCCAACTCATTATCTCACACCAAGTAACACTACATGTAATCTTGCTATCAGTTTACATTCAATGACCTTATAGTCCACTAGTTGGATGATATACGGTTGACTAATCAGGCCTATTATGAACGGGTCATGGGAGTGGAACAGGTGGAAGTGCATCCATGGTTTGCACAAGTGAATCTTCGCCATATGTGTGCCTTGCATGATATTGTGATTCAAGCTTATTCCCCACTTGGTTGTGGTGCTGTATGTTACACATGCCTAAAACTACGAAAAGAGCACTAGAGAGCTTATGTTTGAATTAGGGTCAAGTTTCTTTAATAAGTCTACTTGGTTGGTTACATATTTGGGATACCTGAAAGCATTTTGGGTGAACAGCCACTTCTATACTACAGAAACTCTAACACTTGTTTTCAAAAAGCATATCAACTCTTGGTTCTAAGAAGTGTGGTCTGGTATGGCTATGTAACATTCAGCTGCTCAAGGATGAGTTGGTGCGTCAGATGGCTTGCAAGTATGAGTGTTCCCCAGCCCAACTCCTACTTCGATGGGGCATTCAAAATAACATGGGTGAGAACACTACCCATTTTGTCAAGTTGCATGTATTTCATAACTAGAAGTTGGTCAGGAGAGACGATGATTTGTTTGCAGTTTCTTAGTTGGAGTGGGCAATGGTTGTTTTTGTGATTGCAGTGGTTCTTCCCAAGTCTGTACATGCAGCATATATTGCAGAAAATGCAAATGTTTACAGCTTCAATTTGTCTGAGAATGACATGGCCTTGTTGACAAGCCTAGATCAAGGTCACAAGATCTGCTGGTCACCTGCAGATGTCTTGTGATGGACTGTTTGTTGCCAATTATCACTACCGCCTATCTATCCAGACGCCAACACATTCATTGAATTGGTGACCTAGAGGTGCCAACCATAAGTTCTTGTAGAGCTTGCTGGTGATGGTGTTTTTGTCAAGACAGACAAGTTCCAACTCTAGATTGGAATCAAAACATCCCAGGTCCTTTGATAAGGTAACTTTTGGTGGAAAAATTCTTGGCTTTCATGCACATCCTAAGCAATTTCCTCTTCTTTCAGGGGGATTATTTCTTCCAGCAATTTGAATTTGTGAATAACACCTAATATGATTAATCGACATCCAAATTGCAGTTGAACTTTTTATACATATGTCCTCAAGACTAACTACAATTTCAAGAGTTTGTTCACATTTTATGATCATATATATTTGTGGATTATACTAGTTCTAGTTCTTGAAATCAGAAATGGATCTGTGCAGAGTTTTCCACAATTGCTCTATGAATTCTAAAATTTTGGGATCCTGATGTTATGGTGTTCCCTCCTGCCCTCATCTTTTGAGGATATGTATATTCAGTCCTAGATTGCCCTCCCAGGTTGAGTTGAAGGTTTCTTTGTAGTGTTGTTTCTTAGATCCATGCACTGGATTGACTGTGCTGGAGGGTGGTATATATTTAGACACACATATGCAGAAGTTATGAAGTCCAGATGAATTGAACAATACACAGTGATTATATAGGTTGCATGGTGGCATTGGAAGCAGAACACTTCTTGCCGGAGCACAAAATTCAAGTGGGCAAATCTAAGCCACAGTCAAAAATGGCCAGCATTGTTTCACACAAGCATGAACCTGGAAAGGAAAAGCTTGTGAGTTGTGATTGTTATCCTAGGTGTACGTGTTGCTGATTGCAAAGAGTTTTCTTTTCTTTGCTCAATTGGGTTCTATTGAACTTAAAACCTCATGGACATTCTTAAAGCCAGTGGCTTCTACAAAGGTCTCATAACTGGGGTTCTTCATTTGCTTGGCCAGCTGAGCAAAAGCAGATGCAGTATTATCTTGTTCATGAATGCTATACATTGTGTTACTGGATTTCTTTTCTGTGAAAAAGATCAGGGCCAGTGGTTGTCATCACACAAACACTCAATTCCAACAATATTGTCCTTTGTTCAGAACCTAGTTGACATGGAACAATGTGGAGAAGGACTAGAGAACACAACAACCTCAACAATAAACTTGTTCAAATTCTTTTATGGAACGTATTTGCCATGGGACAATTGGGACAAGGTCAGAGGGTGTTGACAAAGTTTGAACACCTTGAACAGGGATTAAAAAGTTATTAGGTTGGGAGACTACGTTTGCATAGAGGGCAAGGGGGGGGGGATAATGCTAATCCGTGGTTTGCAAGAACTATAGTGATTTTAGGTAGAGAGGTTTGCATTAGGAGAGGGGGGGAAGAGGGTTGTATAACTATGTGCATGTGAGCAAATGGACAATGTTAAGTACGGGGCTTAAAACATGATGAACAAGGTGACGCAAACTGTTTTGTACCCATGAGAAAAATAAACTTAAGTACTTAGATTTATTCCAAGAACTGTATTTATGGTATAACTTCTTCATATTAGTGTATTCTTGATCTAACTTGGAACTGTAATATCAATATTTTTGGGTATAATCATTCAGACATACCAAATTCAAGCAAGATATATTTTGGATTAGAGTCAATCCAAACTTTAATAACATTTCTATGTCATTGATTAGGAACAACAAAAAGGATTGAAAACAAATAATTCATGTCATGTACAGGTTACATTATATGCATGGCATTTCATGCTTTGGTTAAATTCACAATCAATTTAGAGTCATTTCAATTCTGGTATGTTCAAAATAACCCATGGCAAAGAAACTTTCCTTGAAGGTAAAACACATGTGATAACAAGTCTTTTCCCTATATTATAAGTACGCCATTTTTCTGTCTTTTTTTCTATAAGGTGAACTCAATGCAATTTTGTGATACCCATCCCAAAATTCTGACTCTATAAAGATCATCAAGGTCATGTATCCTTTTAACAGATGAGCTCAATTTGGACATACCATAAGCTTTTCACTCCATTGATGACAACAAAGGTCTCTTGAGAAACATGGAGAGATCATTCACTCCTTTTCGCTACAACACTTTCAATGAGTTCATGAGAGGCCAGAAGGACAGAGAGAACGAGCTCACCTTGTACCTAGATCAGGTATTGATTGAATCTAGTTTCCAGTGACAGGTTTGGAAAGGACCCAAAAGTGACTTCAGTTGAGAATTGGTATCTGGAGTCAGAGTTAGAGACAAGAATCACTCCCTGTTCTCACTCAATCCATTGCTAGTGTTTCAACAGAGAGAAGTGCAAGCACATCACCATAGCCTGTCAAGATTGGCCCTTGAAAAAGTCAAGCAGCAAGTCAAAAACAGTGCTGAATATTTTAGGATTGAAGGATGAGTCCTTCCTGTATGAGGGGGAGGCAATGTGAAAATATAATTGCACAAATGAAGAAGGTCAGCTCCTACCTTGAATTTAGCAGTCACTGTTTCTGGCCCCGTCTCTGCACCCAAGCATTGAGTGCTTCCTTGGCAACTTTCAACCTCCCTGAATTCAATGGTTTGCGAGGCATAATGAGTTCTGCTACCTTGTTGCTACGTGTAGAACCTAATGACTCATCCTGCACCTCGGGCCTAACCCCACTTGATACAGCAGTTGACAGCAGATTATGTCCATCTAAAGGGGTAGATGTCACTGGGAGACCAAGCTCAGTTTCGAGAACTTGAAGAACAACGTCTCGAATGACTGGAGAACCTGGAATGTCACTCCGTCGGCCCACCCCAGTTATTATCACAAGGTCATCTTTGATTGGGTCTTCGAGGCTATGGCGCTCTTTAATTATTCGTAGAACAGCCAGCACTGCAGTCCGAGCCTCTGCCTTAGACAGCCCATGTAAATCTATTATCAGATCCAGTGTATTGTCTCCTTGTGCATGTACTGCCACTTTCTGCAGCAATGCCTCTGTGAATTCAGAAATTCCTCTCTCAGAGTCATTGTCCTTACTATTTTCAGGTTTAGTAATATCATGTGCTGAACTCCATCTGATACGATTCAGTTTGTCAAGCCCACCTTCAGCCCATTCTTTGAGTAGTCCCTGGAGGAGAAAATCATTGGGGACATAACCTGCCTCACGCATCTCCTCGTACAGAGCTAATCCACGTTGCACTTCACGAAACTGTCCACCACGCTGTGCTCGTAATAAGGTATTGTAAGTCACCACATTTGGCCGAACACCTTCTGCCTTCATTTGCTCAAAGAAGCTGAATGCCTTGTCAGTGTCACCTACGTGCACACATGCCTTCATGAGAGTAGTGTAAGTTACAACATCTGGTGTCAGCCCTGACTCCTTCATTCTACTGAGAGTCATCAGGCAGCCTGATATGTCACCACTGCTGCCATACGCATCCATAAGAATAGACCAACTCTTCACATCAGGTACAAAACCAAGAGACTCCATCTCCACCATGAGAGCTTGAGTTCTCTTCGGGTCTGACCCACAAGCCTTCATAAGAATATTGTAACTCACCAAATTTGGCTTACACCAGAAACCTTCAGCTTTACCCTGAAACCTTCTTCTTAGGCCAATTTTGGAACCCCATGAAGATTCCTGTCTACTTTGGTCTGCTAGATCAGACCCTACATCCATTGGTTCATTGGATTCATTTGGAGAAAGCCAAGCCAGCTGCTCAGAATTTCTTCCAAGTCGAATTCTTCCAGTTTGTTTCCACTTGTGAAAGAGTTGAAATGCCCGCTCATGCTGGCCAGCTATGACACATGCATGAATAAGCATATTGTAACAGTTCCCATTGGGGTTGCAGCCTGCATCCAACATTTCACCAAATTCCTGAAATGACTGCTCAACTAAGCCCACTTCAGCACATGCTCCAATTATTGATGTCCAAGTAAACACATTGGGTGTCACTCCTGCAAGTAGCATGTCTGCTTTCACCTTCAAAGCTTCTTCCCACATCTTGGCACCTCTGAACACCTGTTTAGATAAGGGTTAGGTCAGAAAACATATTAACACTTTTCCTTACATAGGATGGAGCAGGAAATGGTGTCAGCATGAGAAAGAAGAACTGAGCTTCAAGCTTGTTTTGATGAGGGTGCATCAAAAGTCCTATATTTCCTGAGCACACTAAATGTTTCAGAAGTAAAAGGATCCAGTGCCAAAAAACCCCAAAAATTATACTGGAGCACAATAATTACCTCAAACCTAATTAAAACAGGCTTAGTGAGAGTTATGTTGTTTTAAGAGACTTTACATTTATGAGTGTGCTGTACGTCACAACATCCATTGTCACCTCCCCTCTTTGTTTGATTTGCTGGTAATAGGTGGTTGCCAACTCAGCACGGCCACTGGCACCACAAGCTTTAAGCAGAATATTGAACGTGGTCAAGTCAGCTGCCACCCCTGCACCCTGTTCCACCTGTTAGATTACCTGTCTCTCCATCAAAATGCTTGATGCAGCTTAGTGAGATGCAAATCACAAAAATACTTGTAAGATGAGCATCCTGAAATCCTTTCAAGCTGGTACATTGTCACACTTGCTGCCAAAAGCTGTCTGAGAACATGAAGTGCAAGTGATTACCACCATGTGATCATAGAGCCGTTGGACCTCATCCATGTCACCAACATTGACATTCATCAAGCTGTTGTACACGAACACATTTGGTATGATTCCATCCTTGATCATTCCCTGTCCAAAAGACCAACCATCACCAAATTAACTGCAGGCAGTCATCAATGCACATACAAACACTGCAAACACATCAGTCAGCAGTACCATTGTTTCACACAGGAGAGTGTCAGACCTCAAATACAACTGCTGCTTTTGATGGCTCTCCACTTCGTCCACAGGCATCAATTAGAGCTCGATAGGTGTGGAGGTCTGGTGAAACTCCTTCTTTTTTCATGAGATCAAAGACTGTAAATGCAGACCCCAGTTCACAATGATAGCCAAATTCCCGTATCATTGCATTGTAGTGCCAAGCGTTCCGAGAGAGAAGTTGAACATAGCTGCAAATCTCACACACAATCTACTCAGCTTTACTGTCCCTCTTCTTCTTCCTTCTCCTTAAACAGGTCATATGACACATTTTGGTGAGAAGTGATGGTGGCATGGCATACTCTATAAATGAAAGACCACCACTTTGAGTGGACGACTGGAAGACTATTATGATTTCATACCTGTGGGAGAGTTCAACACTCCGTGTTCGAACACATGCCACAATCACCCTGCTGGGCTCCACCAATTTCTTGGCAAGAAATCCACAACCTGAATTTCATGAAAATAAGATCAATTCTGAGGGGATGTAAATAAATTCTCCACTCATCAGTATGATTGAATGTTTGGCATCACCATGCTCTATATCTTCAGTCACAGTCAGTCAAGAACCCTGAGAGTATTTACAAATAATTAAAAGCAACACCTGTGAGCTTTTGAATGATTTGGACGCAGTGCTGTGCCTTTGAGTTTGCCAGACACTTCCTCAACTCGGCTGACAACAGAGTTCGTGCACCCTCCCCCACAAATCTCCATGGAGCAAACCCCACATCATGGAGCTTCTGCATCAATGTCACAAAGAGATCAAGTTGGCCATCCACCAGGATCAAGCTGAGCCCTGCATCCACTTGGTCCAAATCCACTGCCTGTGTGAAGATTGTCGTATCAATGCCCGCCTTTGCCAGCATCTGAAATAAGGCATTCGATATCCAATTTCAGTGCTTGCAAAGCACAACCATAGCAAACCATCAGACCTCTGGCTTGATGATTCTGAACATCAAAAACAAGCAACAACCGGTATGAGGATTCGGAAAGAAGCCACACGAACGAACCTGGAGGAATTCAACGAACTCCAGTAACTTGCCCTCACTGGCAAGCTGCCCTGCCAATCGAGTGAAGTACTTGAGCCTCCTCTTCCTCTTTGATTGCAGTGACTCCTTGACCCCCGTAAGTTGCAACGCCTTAAATTGCACCAACACTGGATCTATTCCGCGCGGTTTGTGCGAAGGTCGCCCCTCGCGGCCTGAAACTGCTGCACTGGATTGGGGGTTCAATAAATTGGCTACAACAGATGATGATGATGCTGATGATGATGAGCAGGAGGGGGAGGAGGAGGAGGAGGAGGAGAGAACTGGATTCAAAACCGAATTTCGATCGAGCACGGGAATAGACCTAATCCGTTTGGCATTGCCTCCAGAGATCCTCCTCCTCCTCACGGGAGACAGAGGATACAACAGAATTGGTGTAGTCTTACAGGTCAACAAGAGACAAGTGATCGAATGGGTATTGTTTCTAGGAGTCGAATTGATTCCAGGTTGCTTCAGAGGGCATCTACCAATGCTAATGAATGGAGCCGGGCTTTTCAGATTTCTTGAACTGCGAGGAAAGTAGCAGCAAGTACATGGAATCGGAGGAAGAACTTGAAACCAGCCGGGCAATGCAGAGGGAGGAGGACCCAAACCATCTGCTAGCATCGAACCCACCATAACGATATGCTTCATGCTGCCAACAAAATTCCTTACCTCATCAGCAGCGGCCTATATACTTCACTACTACTACTACTGCAAAACATTCGAGCATCTCCTCCTCCTCCTCCTCGTCCTTACTGCAATCCGGAATTTTCCCGCAGACCTTAGCCTATATGGTAATCGTTTACAACGATACTTGCAAAACACTTCATGGGTAGGTATAATCTTCAACCCTAATCTATACTTAAATGCCCAGAGTTTGATGGTAGAAGATTACCACTAAGGACCATATCCGAATGGAAACTCTGTGAGAATCCCTTTTTATCTGTCTACGTAGTAGACCCACCATCCCTTGCCAACAAGTGCTGCTGCCTGCACCTCGTAGATGGATCCTTCTCAAGGTAAGCTTTTGACCTTATTCACTGAAGCAAGTAGCCTTTTGTGGGTCCTAATCTCATAGCAGAGCATCTGTCGCCTGTTTGCAATAATTGGAGCTCTAATCCATCCCAAGAACTATATGTATGTGACTTGGAGATTCCGGGACTTGGAGATATGGCACTGAGAGTAGCTCCTCCTTCACATATCTTAGTGCGAACTCTGTACCAGGATATAGCCAAGATTTATAGGAGCTTTTGCACGCGAATCTTCTAAATCTTCTCTATATCCTGGCTTAGGGTCTGAGCACTGGCTGGTTTGAGCTGCCGGGCGTATTGTTTTGCCACGATGATAATATGTCTTCGATGCATGTGTTGCGGCTCTCTCTCTCTCTTGTTGGGCGTTTTCCAAACTTTGTACTTGTGAGCTTTGCAGTTGGTATGTTTGTAGGACTCATAAGAGGCAGTCCTCTTGATGGCTTCAACTCAGCTCAACTCGTAGCACTACTGTTTGTTTGTTGGTGAAGAAAAAAGGAAAGCTTTCTGGTTGCTGTCGTAGAAAAGCAGGGGCAGGCTTTAAGTTCGAACAAAAGGCTCTGCACTTCAGCTTTGAGAAATACCCAAAGACTACGGAAAAAGAAGGAGAATTCCAACAATGCACAAGGTAGTGGCTTCAGAATGCTGTTCTAGAGGAACTAATTTCACTGATCGAATTGGCAAATTCAAGGATCAGCAGACATCCAGCTTGAAGCAAGAAATTGCTCTCCTCCAGAGAAGAACCCCTTATACAGGTACTCTTCTCGACCCACCCAAGGATTGTGGTCTTGGATGTTAGTTTTCCCTGGATCTCCATGCGATTGAACGTGCAGATTCTAAAATTATCTCTGAAGTCCGGGTAGAGTTTTGGAAGGGTTTATCATTTCCACACCGCAGTGTCAGCTAAATCATGGTAAGCATCAAGATGTACTATGAAGATTGAATGAAAAATGTTCCAAGGTGATATAGAGCAGAACTGCCACACACTGCACACTAGCTGTGGCAGGTGAAGAATCTGGCATAAAGTTGAGGCAGAAGGTTGTGAAGACATTGCACATGGAATGCAAGAAGCATTACCCCTGACTAGCAGCTTGAGACATAGGAAGCCACCAGAATGATGAAGATGCAACCCAAGGGACCAGAAGTGAGTGAGCTGGGGGATTTGCATGCTGCTGCTACCACCATTGCCTCTTTTACTGATATGCAACAGATCTTGTAAGCTAACACTCTGCTTTGCTTGCAGCAAACTGATCAAAAATGTCCTCAGTGCAATATGTGTAGAGATCCAATAGCAAAAAATTCAAGTTAAAACATTCAAAGCATGAAACCTAGCATTCTCTAGCTTTGCTGATCTAGGTTATGAAAGACACCACTATGATGACGGTGGCTCAATGACAGGTGGGTGCAGGAAGTGAAGTAGTTGGCTAAGAATGAGTGAACTAAAACCAGCAGGAAAGTTAGTACCACAGCTGTATAAGCTAGCAGTATCAAACCAAGGAGGACAGCAGCATCCAGACCATGAATATTGAGGAAGAGCAAGCATACACTGATGTAAGCCCCCAGTAAGCCCACAGTTGTGTGTTGTACATTAATTAGGTAAGGCATCAGTGGGCAGGAGTTTTATCACATACCAGCAAGTGTTTTCCATTATGAATTCGCCCTTGTTTCTACTCAGGAGGAAATAAACACATACTGGCACAAAAAGTAGTGTCAAAAGACAGGATTCTGGGAGAAGGAAGCTGATGGAGTATGGGAGGTGCAAAGTGCAGCACAGGTAACCACTCCAGATACAAACAATTAATACTCAACTTCTATTGGGAGAGCTTACATGGACCATTCTTGAATTTCTGCTGCCCCATGATGAATTGATCTACCTGGTGAATCTTGCCCTCAACTACAAGCTGCAAACTTGAAGAACCTAATTAGCAGCTCCAAGAAGTGTCGTAGTTTCAAAATGGTCGTCTTTTGGCAGTACCCTGCTGAACAGACAATATGGCTTAAGCACAAATTAGAAAGACAGAGGGAATGGGAGAAAATAGGTTAGAACTCACAGGGTATAGGTAACATTGTTTCAGAAGTACATTCTTATATGGTACCCTGAACTGAACAGATTCCTTTGGTGCTGTCTGTTCCTTGTTTGTTTAACAAATTGGGCTCACAAGTTGTAAAACTTAAGCTTGTAGAAGAACTTATGTTGTGGCTTTGCCTGTGAAGTGCTGCCTTTGTGTTCCATGTGAAGGAAATGAACCTGATTCTGCAATAAGAAGGAAAGAGTAATCTGCCAGGATTTCCAGGGACGTATCCACAAGGAAGGCTTTATTTGGCTCAAGATTCTGGGTTTGCAAGTTTCTCAGCAACAACAACGACTTGAGGGTTTATTTTGTGAACATGTAGTTTGGGGTGATCCCACAAAGCTGCACATTACCAAGGTGCAGTAATAATTGCCTCAGGCACATGCAGCAAATGCAGGGTGTATATGCCCCGAGAAAAGGCATATGTGCTCTCTTCTGCTGGCAGCACAGCGTCTGGAAGCAAACGCCCTGCCCCGCCAGCGTACACAGTGAAAGTAACTTTGTAAAAAGTAGCATTTGCAAGTAACCTTGTAAAAAAACTAAGAAGTTGCCACTAAACAAAAAGCCGCTGCCACAATCACAGGGAGCAGAGACTCCAGAGAGCAACAAAGCACACCAGAGAGTCTAGAAGACAGAGTTTGTTTTCCTTGTCTTTGTTGTTGTGTTTATAATTTTTATAATTTTGAATTTATTTGAATGAAAATGGATGAGAGGTTGCCAAGTTCATTCATGGGATATCATTTGGGGAGATCAAGTTCTCCTTTCTCCAAAGGTTTATGGTTAAGTGGCAATGTGGGGTTAGGGGTACTTCAACATCTTGAAAGACCTATGGACACATGCCAAACATGAGTTGATAGGAGGCTATGGACACGTGCCAAATTGGAGGCGATGTTTGACTTATAGGAGGATAAAGATTGGGAGTATCGTAGGCAACTCATGGTTGCAAAGGATTGGAAAGAGCTTGTAGACAAAATCAATGGAGCATTTGTGAGTGAGCTGTTGTGGACTTGGAGCAAAGTTGAGACAATACCATCAAAATATGAAAAAAATATCATGAAGAACATGAAGCTTGTAATCTCACAAGTGTTCCTCCTTCATGGTAATGGTATGAGTGTTCTTATAACATTTAGATGGCATAGCAAAAATGAATGGTGCAGTTAACATTGAATAGGGTGGTCAATAGCTTCAATCTCAAGTGGTAAAACTAGAGGATCTTTCTCAACCTTTTCTAAAAGCACATCATCAAAGTTCTAAATGTCAAACTCCAATTTTTGATGACATGAATGAACAAGTAACACTTGACCAAACCTTAAAATAGACATTTAATATAGTGTCACCTAGGACAAAGGCTTGTTCAAAAGATGCTACTATCACATGTTGGGTATTAGGGTCAACATGTCTAATAACTATTGTTCAAATAATTTTGGCCTCATCAATTTTCCTTCTTGGTTTGCTTCTTTTCCATTTCTCTAAGTTGGCAAATTATCATCTCTAAATCTACTTAGGTTATCTTTCCTTCTTGCATCATAAAATATATTCACATTTTTTTGAATAATAAATGGACCAACATTAAATTTATCTTACATATGTTTAAATTTAAACCCATGAGTAAACCTATACAACATAATTGCAATAATTGTCCTAATTCTTAATTGTGACCTCATTAGGTTAAGACACTCTCATTTCAAAAATGAAGATAGTTCTTCAACCTTTCTTGTGACAGTTTCAAAAAGGCTAACTTTTTTTGTGATGGTCTGAAAAATATTTAGAATGGTTATAGTCAATGTTGTTTGACTTTATATATAAACTGCATAAAAGTTGTTGCAAGCAACTAAAGCTTAACTATCTAATTAATGCAACTATGTTTGTAATTATGAGTGCAAATATGAAATCTGCATGGGATATACAAATGCATGTGACACATGGCAATAACTCTTAGTAGATCCTTAAATTTGAATGTTAGTAGATCCATAAAACATTTTTGATAACAAAACATTTGATACATTGAAACAACTAAAAGTACAGTTGGCAACAAGTTGTAAAAATATTCCTAGATCTGATCGAATGTAAACTCAGCAAATGATGAGAAGGAAATGTTTGTCACATATGATTATCTAGAAATCATTTAGTGGACTGTACTTAGCAGATTTTCACATAACACATCTTTCCAATCTCTGCGAGACTGCAGAGGAAACTCAACAAAAACACTTAATAGACAACATGACAATGAGTGAGGTTGTAAGAAGTGTCACCAAGTGTCAAGACCATCACCTCTATCATAAATAGCAGTGATGAGCAGGCATGACTATCCAGTGACTTCATCAGCACCTGATGGTGGGTGTAGACAGCATGTCATAATCTGCCCAAAATTGCAGGCAAACCAGTATACAAACATCTGCATCCTCAGCTTCTGTTACATTTCCAGATGGAACAGGAAGGACTCAGTCACGATGTTCGCCACTCAGTATTGTCCTCATTCAAACTGCATAAATCTCTAACCTGGCTGCCAACAGGGTTGTTCAACCCAGCCATAATGAGTCATCTAATGAAGATTCAAAATCCCAAAATCCCAAACCCTAGTTTAACCTCTTAGCAAGAAAAAGAAAAAATTGCAGCTACCAGAACCAGTAGCACCCAAATAATCAGTTAGAGAATTATATGGAATGAAATCTGAACTAATTCCCTGTCTGCACAAATTCAAAGCTTATATAAAACATCAGTTCCCTAATATGTAACAAGAGGCTCTGGAAGTCATGGAATAGGGATTCAAGAAGCATCTTCCATGTCATGATCATTATCATTATCTCCATCATAGAATTCATCATCCCTTTGAACATGCTTGTCTTGGGTATGTTCTGCAACCAAAATTCCACAGGTCAATAAATTGCCCATTTGCAGGAGAAAGGCTGCATAATTGACACTTTCAAGACTGCAAAATCATAAAAGCAGAGTTCCATGGAGGGAACTTACGGTCCATTCGCTCATCTGGGTTGGTCTCATCTTCATCAAATTCTGGAAAATAAGTGTCTGGAGGCACCTGCACAACAGTTCAGCAACTTCTTAACAGTTCTGTGGATGCTACTAAAGCATTTCTCTAGTAATATCAATGGCTGCTGACTTGCACAATATTACGAAAGCTAGTCAAGTTCTGGTGTACCCTCTGGAACCAAGAAAAGTTATCTAATAAGAGAGTCACATCTACGCTACAAGACACACCTCATGCATTTGGACACTTGGAGAGTGTGCAATTCTTCTCAAATTTTCCATGACCTGCATTTTGATCGTACTTAAATATGTTTTCCCATTCAGGTTTTCCTGTACCCCATATTACCCAGACATGACAAGGCACAATCCTTGTAAGAGAGTAATCACTGATAAGTTCATGGTTAAAATAACAAAGAATGCAGAGTCTTCTCTTCAGGTTGCATAGAAGACAAGACACCTGGGGGGGCCTTACCATGTGATTCCCTGTATTAATCTTCAAAGTACAGTCAGGCTTGAAATATTTGAGGTAATCATTGTCAGGAATCTCTGCAGGGATCACAAGAAACACATTGTCACTCAAAAAATGTTCAGCCTATTTGTGATAGCAACAAGAACTTCCAAGAACACAAGGTGGAGAACAAAAAAGCTATAATTTCTCACCAAAGTGCAAACATCTGCAACCCTTGCAAAATTTTACATTTATTGTGCTTAAGAAACCACAGACATGCAGGATCCTTGCTGACCAAATAGTTAGCAGAAACAAAACAGAAAAGCAATAATTGCATGTACCATTAGGTAGCTCAGTGTCAACAAGCACTCCTGTCTCAACTGTCCAACAACGTGCCACATTCTCCTTTGTATATCCTCCTCCCCCTGTTACCTGATAGCAAGGTGCATCTCTCTGTGTTAAAAAATAGACACATAATAGCACAAAGAATGCCTACACTACATCATCTCAGAAAGAACCTAAGATCCACAATTTAAATATATTTAAAATCTTATAATGTCTGAGGAATTGGCTTAACCAAACTTAATATCTGACACATGATATATCACCATGCTATAATTTTTGAAATAAATGAAACCAATCAGGAAGGGTGGAACAACTGGCTTCTACATTGAACTTGGTTGTGAGAAAAAGAAGGAAACAAAGGATGCCTAATGGCAGGAATAAATGTCAGGAGGACAAGCAAGGAACCTGGATATCTTATGCGCTAATGGGGAAGAGATTTACCAGCAATGGGATATTCAATTTCTTCACAAACTTGACACAATCTGCATGTCCTGTGAAAGTGACAGTGACCAAAAACAAAATGTCAGAATAGTTAGATCTCACAAAAAGAGCACAGCAAGCTCAACAAGATTTGTTTCTGGCAATGACTTCCTCCCATGCTGAAAAATTTGCCCCAGTTCACACACACTACAAGAATTTCCAATATCCTCATCTCTCAAGTTGGTGAGTAATAACTACAAGCCCTCTGAGACTTCTAGCATTGAGTTAAAAGGCAGTACCATCAACAGATAGATTGAAGCAGCCAAGACGATCTCCTGCAAGTGAATCTGCTCCACATTGCAACACAATGGCACCAGGTTGATAAAGCTCCACCACTTTCTGTATTATCTGTCACCAATGATGAAAATGCAGGTGCATCAGTTGTGACTGAGAAAACAAGAAATCAAGATTATCCACAAACGTGCCAGATACATTGACAAACTATTTTGGCTAGAAGAAACTTCTAAACTAGCTGTTGGCCAGAAATTCAAATGTATCCACACTTTTTGACAACCTGAACTCATGCTGGGGGTTCAAATATGCTAGTTCACTCACAACACGGAACATGCGTGTGAAGCTTGCATCATCAATGCCATCCTTGAGTGGAACATTTATAGCATAAAATTTCCCTTCTCTTTCACCTACATCCTGCAAATCAGCAATTCACAAAAGTTTGGCTCCAGTTCCTGCAGAACTCAGCTAAAACCAAGTACACAGGCCTTATAAAACAAAGTGCAACTAAGTACAGTCAAATAAGTTAATATCTTGCTTTCCAAGACTTCATACACAAGCCAGTATGTCACAGTTGTCATCAAGCTAACAACAAACAATAATTCAAGAATGAGTAGTAAATCACTTCCACAGTCTTGCTGAGGTTAAGAACCCCAGGTCAGACACCGCACCTTGACATCCCCTGTCCCTGGGAAGAAGTAATCACCAAACTTGTGAAAACTAACTGTCATGACTCTGCACCTCACAACAACACCAGAATCTGTGAGCTGGAAAGCATATAGCTGATCTGTATGACCGAAACATCTAAGATTTTCCCTCTTTTACCCACACTTAGCATATCAGCAAGAGACAAGAAAGAAAATCAGCAATGCAGAGGTTTCCTCAATGTTTATTTACCATATGTGTCAAATCTTCAACAGTAGACTTACGGTTGTGGGCGCATAGAAAACAGATACCTGTCTGTGAAGTAAAATGCTTCCTCCACACCATCTCCATGGTGAATATCAATATCTATGTACAGAACCCGTGCATGGTACTTAAGCAGCTCCAGAATCCCCAGAACCAAGTCATTCACATAGCAAAACCCTGAGGCTTCACATTTCTTGGCATGATGCAACCCCCCGGCCCAGTTGATGGCAATATCACACATCCTGTGATTTAAGCGATGTGCAGCATCTGCAATACCACTGTCCAATGTAAGTACATAATGGTGCACCTTCTATGATGACCTTTAGTCAAATCATTCCTCCAAAAATGTGAAATCCTTCAGAGACAGCTTTCAAATAATGAAAAGAACATTTTTCACAACATACGAGCTAATGGGAAGAGCCATTTTGACTGACCAATTGTGCCACCAGCATAAATTTGACAGAACTCAAACAGGTTGTCAAAAACAGGGCAGTCCTCTCCCATATTATCTGCATGACCACAATTCAGGCTCAAAACAGAGAATCCCATACACTGAATAATCCTTTTGAGAGAAAACAGTTACAGTAAACTAAATGACAACCACATCCACAACATTCTAAGGGCATCAACCAAATCCACAACCAAACTTGGAACCCTCTGTAAAGGGAAAAATATAAGTGGTAAAGGCAGAAGAAACGCACATCTCAGTAGTTCTGTTGCATACTTTTCTTGCAAGTCAGGAGTTATCCTGTGAAGAAACTCTACATAGTCTGATGAATGGAACTGTGCTAACTCCACAGGATAAGCCTTGTGCGGTCTCTGCTCCCAACCATAACTCATTAGCAGAGAGCTTCATTCAGACAACTAATCTCTCGACACATGGTGACAGAGGCTATCAGTTCAATGCTAAAGAGGAGGAAAATGGAGATAATCTCAATGATGTTACTCATTAAAGTGTGTTTTTTCTGCTGAAAATATCATAAGCTTATTGGATGTGTAGTATCAGACAAGATGGGGAGCAAAAAAGAATGATAAATGCAAAAGTAGGCTTACATAAATCTCCATCTTCTCATGGAGGCCATAAGCAAGCACAAGGCTGTGTGTCATGCAGAGCCGGTGGGGCTTCATTGGATGATTGGGCCCATAATAAACATTCCCCACATCGCCTGCACTGTCAAATGTTTCCTTGAACCAATTTGGAATGAAAATTTGCAAGCTTTCAAAGACATTTTTCACTGGAAGAGTTCTAGCAGCTACAAAGCACTTGAAATTAGAATCACAGTTAAGAACAGCACTAACCATCGTAAAAATACGAAACTCGGTCCTTGGCAGGCATGGTGTTGCGTGCAGGAATGCCGAGGCGTATCAATCTCAAGAGCTTCCTTCTTTCCTCATAGGTCAGGCAATCGCATCCGAACTCTGTTTCCTACGACATAGACTCCAGCTTCAGATCTTCCGAAGAGATGACGTGACATCGGCGAGCTCAACTCTGCTACTAGCTACTGCAGTTGCCAGTAACACGAGAAGTCCTTCAGACATCATTACTTGTACCACTTACTCCTCAAAACACTGATTCCTAAAAACCCTAATTCCTCATCACGTGGTTCCCAAAACTCCCCATTCATCAAAACCAAAGTCTTCAAACCCTAAATCTTTAGACCCTGATCTTCTTTAACAGATTATAGCACAAAAGCCCCCCGACTTCTTCACACCCTCTCACTTGAACGCCAATTCCCGCAACGTTCCATTGACAACTTAACATCTTACAATTCTAATCTTCCCCCTAATCCTCCCCCCGCCCCGAAAAAAAAAAAAAAAAAACTACAAACACCAACTCCTCATCTCAAAGTAGCACAACAGAGTGTAGAAGAGGTATTCATCCTGCTTCCTTCAACTCCACCAGGTGAAGTAGCGACCAGATAATCCTCCGTTCTTCCTCCGTATACGTTGGGCGTTTCGCTTTCTCTTTCTCTCCCTCGACAATCGATGCAAATCCCTCGGCAAGAGCACATTGAACTTCTGAAACCCTAAACCCTGTGTAACCCAAGTGACGGGGGCGAGAACTGGTCCAGCTTAGGAACAACAGTGAACCAGCACCGACCAGTGCACCATCCACTGGATGCCCGGTTATGACTCAGTTGTGGATGATTCTCAACTGAGTTACTACCTGGTTTCATCTTGGTAACCAAGTAGGTCTAACATAAAGACAGGTAGGTAAAAAATTAAAAAGGGAGACTGACTACTAAGTAAGTAGATAGTTTATACACAGTAGGTAGGGGCTATTTTTACTACCTACCTAGTTGGTAGGTAGTAAATAAAGCAACTGAGCTAACCGCCATGGTTAGCTAGGGAACTGGAACCCAACAGAAAACTGTTTCCTAATCACATATCATCCATCCGTGATGCTGCACTGGTGGGTGCTGGTTCATTGTGCATCTCATTACTAGTCCAGATGTAAAGACATAAATGGTCTCTGAGTGTTTAAAGGGAGTTTTACGATGTTTGTGTGGGTGGGGAACGTGATCATTAAACACTATTCTATTTTACAGTAAAGGACTTCTTTACGGTTTTGGGGTGGAGATATGCTCTTATTACCCTTCTAAAACAACATCCCGCTTGTTCGTTTTACCCGAAACGGTGAAAACCTGGACATTAAAATTCCCCAACGGTCCGTTTTTGTTTTTTTCAGTTTGAATAAATTCAATAGGTCTATATATATAGGTGCCTCGATATAGACTACCTATTCGTAGGTCCTAGAATGGACACGTGTAGGATGCTTACGAGTAGAGTTCGAAGAAGCGCGCGGGGGGAAGGTCGTCTTTCTTCCTCTCGGCGTCGTGAATCTGTTGTCTCAGATTTGCTGGTAAATTCTCGCGGTTTTTGCGATGACGATGATCGGCAGTTGGTGCAGGACGAATGTGGCAAAAAGTAGGTTTTGTTTGAGCGAAAATTTTCCAAGTTTGGAGCTATGTAGCGATTTCTGCGCGTGTTTGAAGGTGCTTGATGAAGGGCAGACGTCATGGAAGTCTCGTTGTTGTTGTTGTTGTTGCTGCTGCTGCTACTCTCGGGCCATTTCTTTCTCCGATTTGTAGGAATGCTTCTTCTATCATCTTGTTTGGTTTGTAAGGAAAACGGCGTTTGAATGTTTGTTTGTATTTCTGGTTTTTTTTACGAGATCGGCAGTAGAGCTGGACGCTCGGTAGGGGTCGATCTTTCTTTGAATGCTCACTGTGGGCGAGAGTAATTCCTGCTTTTTATCTCATTCAGACGATATAATGCAACTCGGACTAGCGTCTTTTGTTGCGGATTTCTTGATCCAGAAGTTTTGTACTAAATGTCGTTCAAATGTGCACCGTTTTCTAGGTAGAGATCTTGTGGCTTTGGGAGGCAGACGAAGTGGACGCTGTGGACGGTGCAGCTTATGGCTCCGTGAGAACGAGGACCAAACCAGAGGCTTGTCAAATTTTTAGGCCAAAGCTACATTGGTGGATTGTTTATTAGGCACCTTGTCTTCCAAGCACTCACTCCGGAGAAGAAGAGTTTTGTACTTTGTCGGAGAAGGCCTAATGGCGACCTTAACTCCTGGTGTTCTCTTGAAGCTTCTCCAGCACATAAACTCGGATGTGAAGGTCACGGGAGAGCATCGGTCTGCACTGTTGCAGGTGATCAGTATTGTGCCTGCTCTTGCCGGAAGTGAGCTATGGCCGAACCACGGTTTCTACCTCAAAGTCTCGGACTCTTCTCACGCCACGTATGTATCACTGGAGGAGGAACACGACGATCTCATATTCAGCGACAAGTTGCAGCTCGGGCAGTTTATCCATGTAGATAGGCTTGAAGCCGCCTCCCCAGTTCCTCTCCTCAGAGGTGTCAGGCCGCTTGCAGGTAGACATCAATGCGTTGGAACTCCTGAAGATCTCATTGCAACCGTCGTTACCGCTAAGAACTGTAGAGACGACTCCGCGGCAGCAATCCATCCTGATCTGATTCACCCGGATCTCTGCAACTCCGACACCATAACCAGAGCCGACCTTGAAGGTTTTTCTCGGAGCTTGTCGGGCAGGTTGACCCAATCCTCTACAGAAAATGCTGTAGTCAGGTCCGGAGAGTCAGGAGCTACTCGATTAAATCTCTCAAACGCGCCACAAGGCAACGCTAGTACTACTTTGCCTGCGCACGTCAATCAGAAGGTGAAGAACGATAAGATGTATGACCTACCAACAGAGAACACTCTCAAAAAATTGTCAGACGCCTTCGGAGTGCAGCAGCTTACAGGAAGGCTGTCTCGAAGTTCCAATTCCACTGTCGAGGAGAAGAAAAATGACGAAGAGAGATCGAACTCACGACCAAGGTCAAGACCTGTGAAGTCCAAGGTTTTTCCAGTTTGCTCCTCCCCTAAGAGAAGTATCTCTAAAGTCTCCACTCCACCACCCAAGTTGCAATCTCCTGCCAGTTCATTATTTCCAGGCAGAAGAACGCTTCCCGGAGACAGAGTATTATTATCAGGGGATGTGGTAGCAGCATGCCCTGAAGATAGAAAGACGCTCTACAAAGAAGCAGCTTCTCCTAGGGCTTTGGAAGTCCTTCCAACTTCAAAAAGATCTGTCAGTGCAGGAAAAGAGGTAGATTCAAGCAAAAGAAGGTCCATAGGTGGTGGTGGATGCCGATCAGGAGAGATCATCACTGGCACTACAAAGTGTTTAAGGAAAAGCTGGGAGGGAGGTAATGGTGCTAATGACAGGAAAGATCGCACCACTCCAAAGCAAGCCAAAGAACAAGTGAAGGCTTGTGTTTGGTCCACTGTAAGCACTTTACTCTCTGTCTTCTCCCTCACACTCCTTTATGTCTCCACAAGGTGCAAATCATTTGAATCACAGCTACAACAGTTCTCAGTTTGTATGTTTTGCCATTCAGCCTCCTTCGATGGGCAGGATATGGCAAAGCACACTCTTCAATTTCTTATCCCTTGTTGCACTCAGTTGCAAGGATGGTTGTAAGAGTTTGTGTAACCATAACTGTGATCCTAAGTTCGTTTAGATGAATGGGTAGGAAAGTTTCATCCTTTGGGATGTCAAATTAGGGTAGATCATGTTCTCTTTCTTGTCCTTTCTTTCATACTCTTGCATTTCTCCCCTCCCCTTCTATATGCCCCTTCTCTGCTTGGTTTTCTTTGAGTTCTCATTTCCTTTTAATGTTTGTGAGCTAGCCATTATCACAGCTCAGTCTTCCCATTACTCTTGTGTTCCAACACATTTTTGGTATGTTGGGTGGTTTATGAAATTGGCAAATGGTCACTGCCAGTACCTTAGGAAGTCGGTGGTGATGTTGTGATAGTCAATGCTCTATACGGTGTTAACAGCAACTCAACAAGCAAGAAACTGCAGTGCTTAGTTTCCACATGTGTTTGGTGTTTCTCCCTTCTCTTCCCCTGCAGTTTCATGGCATGGTCTCTTTGTCATTTGGTCTGAAACCTGAGACACTATTTGTATGTGCGCTTGCAGTTTCTTTTCAGGTTATGACATCTCCTTGATAATTTTTGAAAGATTTCAGTTGTACTTTGCTTGGCGGTGTATTTGATAGGCTTCCTCACCACTATTGTCTGCCTTGTTTAGGTTTCTTGTTCAAGGAGATTATATGACTTCAGCTCAAGAGAATCATTGGAAGAGGGGCCTTCATTACCAAAAACAGATCCCAGAAAACTTAGTAGCAAAGCTAATAATGGTGCCACTCAAAAGGGACTTCTGACACCTCCAGATTTTAGTCCAGCTCATACTGGGAACAAGGAGATGTGTTTGTTCTCAAAATTGACAGATATTGGTGTCCCCTGGAGTGCACTTCCAGGAATACTTGCATCATTGGGCAAGGTAATTGCACTGCAAAAAGCTTCAATTTACATGCCTAGTGGCTTGCTAGTTAGAGAAGGTTCAGTGAGTCTTTGGTTGAAGACAATGAACATGCATGGAGCATGGAAATGATTATGCATGTCACAATGTCATAGTGTTGCTAATGCATTAGTCTGCACATGATTCTCCACAACTGCTCTCACCTGTATGTATAATAAGGATCTGCTTTCCTCATCATAGCAATAGTCTTAGTATTGTTTATTTGTTCTTACTCTGTTCCATGACTGAATTCTCTATTGTTAGTCTGTGAATTAATGTTTCTACAGCGACCTTGTTTAGTGGGGTCTTTTCAACTTTGCTGCAGTAACTCCCATGTAATGGATTGGCATTTTTTGTGCAAATTTGCAGAAAGCTTTACAAACAAGAGATGCAGCTTCAGTTGCTGCTGCTGAGGCTCTACAAGAGGCTTCAGCAGCTGAGAGTGTACTTCAAAGCCTCAGGCAAGAAACAGGACTTAGGTTTTTTTCAATATTCTGTAGCTCAATCTGCCCAACTATCCTATCTCACCACAAGCTCAAATAATTAGCTTCTAATGACATTGACGTGAGATCAAGTTTAGTATTTATCGAATTTCATAAGACAAGGGGTAGGAGCTAATTGTTGCATTTAATGCACTCTTTTGAAGAAAGGGCCTGCAAGCTGGCCAGCTTCTTACATTATCCCTGATTAATAGCTGTAATTGTTTGTCAACAGTATGTTTGCAGAGCTGTGCTCATGTGCAAAGACAGAGTCTCCTCAGCAATCTGTAGAACAGTTTCTAAGCCTTCACCAGTCTCTCAAATATGCTAGAGCAGTGGCTGAGGCACTGGCCAGTGTAAGGCATAACCTGGATACTGCAGCAGAAGTTCCAAAAGAGAACTCCACTGGAAAGGTCCAAGATGTTACAGACAAGGCTCACTGTGCAGCTGGATGGGTACATGCAGCCTTGCTATCAGACTTG
Organism: Sphagnum tenellum; assembly: GCA_963921925.1. Classification (NCBI taxonomy): domain Eukaryota; kingdom Viridiplantae; phylum Streptophyta; class Sphagnopsida; order Sphagnales; family Sphagnaceae; genus Sphagnum; species Sphagnum tenellum. Next base: position 11,980,221 of record OY998150.1, read on the forward strand.
GCTTCCTTCTCACTACAGAGTAAGGAAGGTGGAGCTCACAATTTTGTTAAGAAGTCCAGCAACCAGCAACTCATGATTCCCATGGATGGGGCACAATGCTTGGCACCAAGGCTCTGTAGTGTGTCACCATCATTATCTACAAGGAGTTCATCAGCAACCCCATTTTCAACTGCATCCAGGGCAGCCTTGTCGTCTGTGACACAAATTGGAAATGAGAGGAGGCAAGATACTGCAGAGTTGAGACCACAATCTCCATTAAAGGTACCAGTGCAGACCCAGCGCAGTGGTAGCAGAGTGGGCCTTGTGAAGATGAGTGCAAAAGCTACAAATAAGATCACACCTGAAATGCAGGCAAAGGACGTAAAAGCACCTCTTAGCTACCCCTGGGTTAAGGGAAAGGGTATGACTGAGACAGCAGAGCTTGCAAAGCAACTTGAGGCTGAAGCACAATGTTGGTTTCTTGAATTTATGGAGGGGGCTCTTGATAATGGCTTCCAGGTTGTAACTAAAGGCTATGAGGAGAGGGCAGATAAAGTTATTCGTCAACAAGAAAACTGTCATGTTGCAGGCATATTATCGCAACTGAAAAGAGTCAATGACTGGCTAGATCAGTTGAGTGTGGTGGAGAATGCAGTGCTCAATACCAAATTAGTGGACACCAAAGCCAGATTAAAGAAGAAGATCTACAACTATTTATTGCAGCATGTTGAATCTGCTGCTTCTGCCTTGGGTAATGTATCCTCTGTTCTGGTGTTCTCAAGACCTCAACTAGTGAGTTGATCTGGCATGTCCAAGTGATCTCAATCCTCAAATCAAGAAAGAGGACCAAGATAGAAACAAGAATTCCATCCTTCATGGCAACAACCGAAGATGCCAGTTGTTCATCATCTTTTCATCCTTGGCAAACGATTGATCACTGTCACTAATGCATGTGTTCTGGATCTCCTCTTTTTTGACAGCTGATGAGGACATATCTAAATCAATTTGGATCCACAAGACAAGGATCATCAATGACCGGTGTGCCCTCCATTACCTTCAAATGTGTTTGATTTGCATTTGAATACACTTCAACAACTGGAAACTCAGTTTCTCATTGTAAAGTAATCCACTAATCATAGTGAATCCCATGAGACTGGCAATGATGCCATGTAGTTATCATCAAGGAAAGATTTTCAAAATCCATCACCTCCTTTCATTGAGGTTTTTTGTACTAATTCCAGTTTCTGGATTTAAAAGAAAGCCCATCATCACATCCTTCTGTTGAGATAGTACATCGAGGTTTTGACCAGTGTTGGGTGGTTCTTTGAAACAGCACAACATACCTGTTGGTTTTATATTTGAGTATATACTTATACTCACTTCACTTGTGGGTATGGTTAGAGCTGCTCTATGTATATATATTATAGTGTTTGTGTGTGGTCATATGTATTTTTAATTGCCTCTTGTTCTGTTCTTCATGTGAGTTCATCCACAATTTAATGAGATTTTAGCCTAAATCCAACAATTAGGTTTAATTTATAGAGCTAAGGCCCAAGGAGTGGCGCATTTCCAAAAGGAGGGATTCTGTGATCCTGCACCCAATTGTTCACCATCGATTGGAAACTGCTTAGAGCATTCCCCACCAGTGCATAGTATGTGACCCTGCGAAAATGTTTCTCACATTCAAGTTTAGTTATTTAATTCTTGCAAACCCAACTTCAAAACTGAAAGGGGGACTACAAATATGTGGTACGCGCTACTCATAGCAAACCACCTGGACCAATCATTATGTTTGACCAACCAAAAACAGGGAGCATCTATCAGATCATATTTATTGCACTCTTCTCTAGTATGTGCACAGCTTTGCTGCGCCTTTTACCAGCCTTAGCAAACTGTGCACATATGCGGGAACAAAACCGATTTGCTGAGCTAAACCAACACATTTTGGCTTTTCTTCATCTGATTCTAATGTGCAGGGTCACATATTGAGCCTGGGGGATGCTCTTATGAACCTTCTCCTTCCAGCTCACACTACTGGGTAGTTAACAATTACATAGCTAATCATCATAAGTAAGCAGGTAGTGAGGGTAAGTGGTTAATAATTAATATGTAGTTAAGTAATGCACTTTGTGACTACCAGGTAGGTAAGTAATAGCTACATGTGGATGATTTTTAAATAATTGATAGTTTTAATTTCCAGAATCAAAGAGTCACTGGTTCCATTTCTTGAGAAAAAAATAGATACAGAATCATTGGTCATTTCAGAAACATGAAATAACTGGCAGTTTTCATGAAAGAAACAGCAAAGAACTGGCGATTAGAAAGACAAGTTTTTGAATTTTTTCGAAAAATTGAGAACTAAGGGTCTGAGGTAAGCTTGCCGGTCACCAAACACTGATTGATGACCAAACACCCATATAGTTCAAAAGGGGGTTATTCTAGATCAAAATATATCTTACTTATGAACAAACACTTGGTTGCGAGCATTTATGCTCTGAAATTTTTCCAGATCTGATAAGGATATGTTTTTATGTTCAGCCATAGCAATAAATTGGGTGTATATGCACACTTTCTGGTTGCTTTAGAGTGTGATAGTGTTTGGTGATGGGTAATCAGATGATTTGAAAAATGAGAAAAACTGAATATCAATAGTCAAGGGAGCAATATGGAAGATACTTTTAATGTTTGGTTATGGAAATGGTATGGGCTGGTTTTACATAAATCCAAGTTAGGGGTGGCAAAGGAAAGGTTGGTGATGGGCATTCTCTTGAATTCACTTGAACAAAAATAAATGTGGAGAACAAAATATCCACAGGCAAGGGACAAAAGGTGGAGTGTTTGGTTTAGGGAATTAGTTAAAATGGTTTTTATAAAACCCTAAGTTTAGGTTGGAGAAACATAGTTTGGTGATTAGGTCTACGTCACATTAAACATCACACAATTATCATAAATGTAATTGTCTTAACTATGTTCTACTACATAGGAGGACATCACAAGAAAAAAACACCAAATTCAAGGGTTTTGAGCTTACCATGGATACAAGCAAAATATTTTCAACTTATTTCTCTCCATTTTGTTAACATGTTAGAGTTTCCAAGTAGTGTGAACCTCAAATTGTTCATCAAAACCTTGAAAGCATATGGGCTACAACAACAAACACAAAACATCAAAGTATAACTAAAAGATCATAAATTAAAATTTGAAGTAGTCAAAATATAACTATAACATCAGATTTCATAATTGTTGAAAAAAGGTCACAAAAGCTAAATGAACACAATCAAATTTTACAATAATTAAGAAAGAGTTGCAAAACCTAGATTAGGATAGATTAAACTTCATAATAGTTGAAAAAAAACACAAGAACTAGAACAATCACAAAATCAAGATTTAAGGGTGATCTTAGAAGGGCAAATAAGAAGAATTGCAATAGATGAACTTTACAATCACAATCTCAAAAAACATTTATACTATCATTAGGTGCAAAATTCTTTAGTTCATAGATATCATATAAAGAATCACAAGAAAAGTAGATTTCATCAAGTTCCAAAAAATCTCAATTTGTTTTACACACTTAAACTTGCATAAAAACAACAAACTAGACATTAATTTGGGATGACTTCAAACATTTTTGTGCTTTCATTATTCCTATTCAACAACTAAAAGCATAAGCATTTGATAAATTTATTCTAACCTTGCATTTCTTTTTGCTTCTTAGACAAATTTAGAAAATTCAAATGCTTACTTCTTACAGGTCTAGATAACAAGCATAATCAAAAAAACAAGGATGACCAATTTCCTTTTCAAAAAAAATTTGTCTTTTCTCAGGAGGTTGGTACAAGGTGGAATTTCCCTTACCAATAGGAATTTGGTAATCTTAGATGGGCATGGATTTCATGTCACCTTAAAAGCAAACACAAGCACTCGGGCTAAACATGATAACTTCACCTTCCCATACATCCCATGCACTTCAACTTTTACATGTGGCTTACTTCAAACCTTTCAAAACAACTTTACAAAAAACTAAAATGTTGTGATGGTTAACCATCGACAGTAAGCGTGATGAACTAGACATAATAACCTTGGTAAGGTGGGTAGACAAAACCCTATATCAATCATTGACCAAAACAAACATAATGCTAGGGTTTAGAGTTATAAGAATTTGACCACTTAACCTTAGGGCCATGGATAGAAAAACAAACCTTAACAACTTTTACATAGAATATGAAAATTTAAAAAAAAAGGATGCAAATTCCATATCCAATGAAGAAGAAAATGATGAAATGCAGTAGGGAAAACATTTTGTTACAATAGAACTCATCAATATTGCAACAACAATAAACATTATAGGGCATGAATCCTTAGTTGATGATGTAGCTAAAGGTGAAGTTAGGTACTATGTGGTTATGCCTACAAAATCTGCGATTGTAAACCAAGAACTTACAACAAATTTAAGCCCAACTTTGGTTGTGAACAAATACAAGTTTATAATGAAAATTGGGGTGGAAACCAAGACCTTTAAACACACAACATAACGAGCATTATTAATTGGTAATTTGTTATCCTTGTTGCATCTACTTATAAAAAAGACCCATGGCAAATAACCATTAATTGACTATTCCCAAAGCCATGTAGTTCTTGTAATACCCACCCCACCACATGAAAAAATTCAAAATCAACACAAAGATCAATGGAGAAGGGGGGCGGGGGGGGTGTTCAAATGTTTTAAAAACACAAAAAGACCAAATGTTTTAGAAACATAAAACGATAGAATCTGCATTGAACATAGGCACATCAAAGGTATAAATCATTAATAATGAACTTGAAACCAATACCTAATTGTACTTCAAGTTTTATACCATGCATGAAGATGACAAACACATTTGACACTAAAAACTTTGCTAGGATTTTTTGTAATAACATTAGGAGTTGAGAAAGCAATAGAATAGGACACCAACAACAGAAAAAAAAAGTGAGAAGGAAAGGAAACCACTATTTGGCGGAGGGGCGAGTGGGGTGTTTAGTGGTGCCATTCAGAAAAGGTTTAGTAACTAGATATTAGTGAAGCAAGAACCCACCTATCACCATAGATTTGTTCGCTCATTTCCATTTTATGATTTAGTTCTTTGAATAAAAGTGATTTTTTCTTTAGTTGTGTAAATGACTCCCATCCTAATTATCCGGAATCCAACACAAATGTTGGATTTCCAATTTTCAATCAATTGTTGGATAATTTTGATTTTTTTCCCCTTCAAAATGAAAGGATCTTCCTTATGGTTGGTGTATTGCCCACCCTAAGCTTGGGAGGTTAGCCCATCTTTCCTATGAACTTGAAATTCATGATAGACTTGGAGAATTGAAAGAGTTTTAAAGTTATACACAAGCCACTTTTATGACTTTCGTACACCACTTATTGGAATGTTGTAACCACATAATTAATCTATGGTCAAGTTAACATTAGGTGATTGTTATTGCATTACTACAATTCATGTTTTTTTCTTACTTGGTTTTCTAATTAATTTGGTCATTAATTTAAAAAATCATCCTATTAATTTGGACCAATTGATTTGAACTTGTCTAGCACAATTGGATAATGTTTTTGACCAAGCCTAATGTGACATCCTTGACCAGTCAAATTTGACACAATTTCAACTTGACTTTTAATGAAAACGACACATTTAGGTCTCAACTTTGTTTGCCATATCGCATAATTTTGATTAGCACCTAATTAGGCAACTTATCCCATTGTTGAATTGACTGTTAATCAATGTGACAATCAAAAATCTAATGACACATGGCATCATGCCATGGAAAGTTGCACTACATGTGTCACCCCTTATCAACGCCACGTGTCATCACATGATTGTGCCTTTTTGTGGTCAAATTGACAAAGTGTTGAATTGAAGAGTGGTCAAATTAACCATGTGATGTAGGTATATGATATTGCCACATGACAAAGTTTTATTGAAGTTTTAAAAATAACATCAAATTAATTAAAAACATTTATATCCCCCCAGAAAAAATTATTGAAATTTTAATTTATTTTAAAATTGAAGAGTTTTGTTTTAATAAATTTTTGCATAATCTTTCAAATCAATTGTTTAAGAATCTCATTTTACTAAAGAACTTGAAATTAGTTATTTGTATAATTATTAGACAAATTTCATTTAAAAAATTAGTCATATGACTTTTTTTTACATTTCAAAATGATATGAAATCTTGTGATATAAAAAGGCAAGTGACGATTAAAAATAAATAAAATGATATAAAAGCATGACTAAATCAGTTACCCAACATTCATATTTTGAAAAGAAACCCAACAAGTAGATGGTGGACTTCAAAACAACCCATCAATTCAATGGGTGCACCCAAAATTTACACATGTGTGTCCATCAGCTTTGGGCAATATAAATACATAATTAAAAGAATAAACACTTAACTTCAAGAAATGAGCAAAAACAAAAAATAAATAAATAAAAGAAAGAAAAAGAGGAAAAAAAGAACCTTATTTCAAATGTTGCAAGAGGGCATGGAAGGGGTGAGCAAGGTTTGAGAGTAGAACAAGGAAAAAATAAAGAAAGAAGAAGAAAAGGAAAATGAAAAATGAAAAAGACAGAAAAAAAAATGAAACAAAAATAGAAAGACCAATTGTGACATTTTATCTTTTCCCAGCAAAGAGTTAAGTTGTGAGGGTTTTAACCTTTTTTTTCCCCTAACCTAATCACTTACTAACTTAACAACCTAGCTTAATTATTAACCTAACCTAATTCTTAACTTGATATCTTGATCCAAACTGAATTTTTATATCCGTTCCACATATCAAGATCCTTGTATCTAAGATAACACCCCAATATCAGAAAGCGAAATATTAAATAAATAACATTTGACAAACCGAATATCAACCACGATGAACCATCCATTGGAAGTGGAGGCTTTTGTGATGACTACTTCCAAGGAATCTGGCATTGGTATGTAATTCACTACTCGTCTCTTACAGTTTTGAACAATGGAAGGGACCCTCCACCTCCCACCTTTCAATACTTGACCTTGGGGACAGCTGCTCCCATAATATTTGGGCTTGTGCCCTTGCGCTATTGATATGACCTTCAAATTAGGGGAAGCCCTCTGAAACAAGTCTCAGTTAATATAAAACTTACTATAAATATATTCATTGCTCTCATTTTTGCACCCATATTAGAAAACTAGACCAAACACCCTAGATCGAGTCTTCAAGGCCCCACCAAAAAACCCAGGCATGAAAAAAAATTTGTCTTTCAAACCAAGGAAGAAAATAACAATGGAACCCCAAGGAAAATTTCATCCAACCAATTATATATGTAATTATGTGGGTCTAAGCTTTAACATTTCAATTTTCAGAAAATATTCCTCAAGCTAGACACTGCTCCCCTAAATTTTGACTACAAACCATAAACATTGCATGCTGAAAATTAATCCAAAAACCTCAAAAGGCTCCACAAGTCAGCAGCGGGAAAATAATCCCAATTTGGAAGAATTCCACTGAGTGAAATTCCACCATACCAAACTCAGAAGATTTGTAAAAAACAATAGACTTTTATGAAAGCAGATTGTAAGAAATAACTACTTTAAAGGTCTCTAAGAATCTCTTAGGGGTTTAGGGGTTAAGTTAGCTTATGGGTTTAAACCACACAAAGAAATTTTAAGCAGCAGGAGCTAGATATAAGATGGAGGTTTTAAGTGACTTAAATGGCATCTACTTAACTTAATGGTGGATTAGTCATATTAATTAATGCACACTAATTTGAGCAGCAGCTAAAGCCTAGGTGTTGTGTGTACTTAATGTACAGGCAGACGTATGCCACGATCACCTTAACTGATATACTTAACTGCTGTAACTTGTGCTTGTGGTTGTCAAACTGATATTTAATCCTTTGGGTGTATTATTAAATTTATTTGATTTTTTATTTTATGTTTTTTTTTTTGTCTGATGGGTTGCGTGTTCGTTCTCCTTGCTTAAAAGGTCACAAGTTCACATGGTGGTTTAATTTTGTCAATTTTTTTTGATAAATTGGGATAAACAGTTTTTCACTCATGTGAAGTTTTCTTTGTTGTAACTTAGTAATTTAGTTTTTGTTTCAAGGTTAATAATAATGGGTGGGTTTTTTTAATCTTGGCTTTCTGTCTGTCTACATGATTGCCAAAAACTGAAGAAAGAGTTTTCATTCATTTGTGCACGAACCTTGTTTTTTTTGTTAAAAGCATTGTGGGATTTATTTATTTTCTTAAAAATTTCAAGGTTGGTGATTTGTGTAGAAATGCCAAATTGAGAGAAATAGTTTTCATTCATCAGTAGCGACCAAACTATCCAGGACTCTTAGTGACCAATCTATCTGACTCTGAGTAACCAATCTATCCGGGACTCTTAGTGACCAATGTATCCGACTCTGAGTGACCAATCTATCCGGGACTCTTAGTGACCAATGTATCCGACTCTGAGTGACAAATCTATCCAGGACTCTTAGTGACCAATCTATCCGGGACTCTTGTCAGGGAATCCCTTGTTTCTTTTGCTCTCCATTCTCATGTGACTTACTACTTAAATATATCTATTGCAAGAGCCATTTGATAGAAACGGCTTTCATTCATCTGTCGTGAATTAGTCTATCCAAGACTTTCATTTTGAAAGACAAATAGTTTTTATTCATCTATGGTGAATAATCTATGCAGGACTTCTTCCATCATGGAGACCCCTCTTGCTCTAGCTTTCAAATTGCCATGCTCTCAAACATACTGCTCTGCTTTTGCTTTCGCTTTCAAATTGTGACGCTCTCAAACATACATACTGCTCTGCACATACTGCGCTGCCCTTCTCTTGCTTTCGCTTTCAAATTGTGATGCTCTCAAACAAACATACTGTGTGCATCTATAGGCCTACTTCTGCAGGTGCCAAAGTGATAGAAACAGCTTCCACTAGTCCATGATCAATAATCTAGTGGGGACTTTCGTCAAGAAATCAATCCCCTGCACTTGCTTTCCCTTTCACCACAATTCTGACTCACAATTAGCTTTCATCCAATTGTCATCATGAACTTGCTTTCCCTTGAACCACAGTTCTGACTGACAATTAGCTTTCATCCAATTTTCATAATGAACTTGCTTTCCCTTTAACCACAATTCTGACTGACAATTAGCTTTCATCCAATTGTCATAATGAACTTGCTTTCCCTTTAACCACAATTCTGACTGACAATTAGCTTTCATCCAATTGTCATCATGAGCACGTACTGCTGCAGGAGCCAACTTAGTGATAGAGTTGTAGAGACAGTTTCCATTCATCCATAGTGAATCATCTACCCTCTAGGATACGTATACGTAGGCGCGGTATCTATATATACCTGCCGGCCGCGGGAAGGAGACGGGTGCTGTCGCTATAAACCACCTGGTGCAAGCTCTCTCTCTCTCTCTCTCTCTCTCTCTCTTCGGTGTTTTGTTTTTCTAGGTTATACACCCAACCTCGTCGCCATCCGACCTGCAGGCGGGTGTGGAAGGAAACGGAAATGAAGGGAAAGGAAAGAGGGAGTTGCGGAGCTGAAACCCAATAGACGTGTTCAGACCAGTGGAGGCCGAGCATTTCGTGAACGGGGAGAAAGAAAGCTGGTAGATCGAAGCTTTTGGTTTGCAGGGTATTCTGCAAATGAAGGAAGAAACAAAGAATTCATTGGCTTCTTAAGGTTTGATACGAGAGCTCTGCTTTTGCAGTTGCCGATATGACCCCTACTTCAATGCACGCATTGCTCTTCGCTGCTGCCGATCCTCATGCGCAACAGCTGTTGTCGTCCGATCTCCCGCCTTCTATTCATGGCTTGTAATTGGTTGTTTTCGCTGTTGCTCATGTATAGTGTTGTCCTTTCCGATCTGCCGTCTTCTATAACTGCCTTGTTGCAGTTCTAGTCATGAAGCTGACGCTGCTTCTTCCCGTGGGATGTGCAATACTGATGATGATCATCTGGGCCTGTCTTTCCCATGCAGCTTTTTGTGAAGGAGTACAGCTACAGTTGAACAGCAATAATGGCCGATGAGTGGGACTTTCAGCGCGTTCGGAGGTTTATGGACGAGCAGGCTGCTATGCCTGCTTCTTCAGTTTTATACATGAATGCCACCGATTTAATTCGGCAAATACCGGCAGCACCTCGAAGGACCTGCAGTACTATGGAGGCCGAAGCAGCTGGAACGAATTCTAGACTCAAGGCGCCTGTTGCTGCTGCAGTGGAGCTACAGCCGATTCAACAAAGTCCGTTGGGTACGTCTCATATGAACGCTCTGCAGGCCGCTTCTGGTATGCATCCGTCAAGGAACAGATCATTCGAGGAGCCTGCTGCAGATCAGTCGAAGTTAATCATTCAGCAAACTGTTCGCGCCCCGACCTTCACGGATCTGGTGGCTCAGGTGTCATCGTGTGTGGAGGAGATTCAACATGAGGTTCATAAACTGCAGCAGCAGGTTCATATTCTGCAGCAGCAGGACGGTGCTATAAATCCGGCAAACCATGGACTGAAAAGATACAAGATGTCTTCGTCTGCTGAGAAGCTGTTTAATCACCAAACTCTTGCCACAGCTGCTGTGAGGGAGGCTGATCAAGCTCATGCCATTCCTTCCGAAAGATCAGGGAAAGCAGTTTATAGAAAGCAGTTGCAGCAGCTGCAAACTGATCATGAAGAACCAAACTTAGAGTTACGCCTTGGGAACGGCCACCTGCATAATGTTGACGTGCAAGGGACCTTCCTACATTCTAGAGCCAAGGAACTGCAACGCCAACGAGCAGCTGCTGGAGCAGCATACCCTGCAAGCTGCCACATCCCCGTTCAAGTCCCGCGGCGAAGTTCCAATGAATTTCGATACCGGGTGGAGTCTCGCGGCGGCGTGCTGCAGCTGGTTGCATCAGCGTTTTCCAGACCAACACCAGCTGCGCGTCCTCCGATCATTGGATCAACAGGCACAGCCATGCTGCCGGTATCCTCTGGAGCTTCTCTGCAAGTACATCCCCGACTGGTCGAGCCGAATCACGGAACCGCGCAGCTGGAGGCTTTGAAGGCCGACGCAAGAGCAGCGGCTGAGCGATCATACAGACGGCAATTGATCATGGCCCGATCTGCATCATCATCAGAGATGCCCATCGTGTCGCCGCCAGTGCCCTACACTACTACTGAATCTTACAAGGGTCCACCTCATCAGAACTGTAGTCCAGCGACCACCACCATCAGCAACGCCACGATCATGGGTCATCCTGCTAGTGTAATCATGGGCAAGATGGGCCCTTCTCCTCCTCCTCCATCGATGTTGATGAGGTCGATGGGTCCTCTTCCTCTACCTGAGATCTTGGGTCCTACAATAGCTCAGGCACGGCAGTCAGTAATATCGACGCCCTTTCCTCCAGACCGACCATTACCATTTTCGCCGGGCGATGTGTCCTTATGTAAGTACTACGGTCACTTCCTTCTCCTAGAGCTCTTGCAGCTTTCCATGAGTCATCCGATTCCAACGGCTGCTCCTGGACTTTGTATTCCCCTATCTCTTCATGTAGTAATGATTCAGCCTCGGATGTATGTGCTCATGAATTCTGTACTTGTCTCGAATATGTGAATTTCCAGGATTTTCAATTGCACAATTTGGCAGATGGGAAATCATACATCACATACTGTGCATTTACATGCATGCATGCAGTCCATCCAGAGCTCTGTAAAATTTATATAAGAGATCATGAATATTGTTTTCAGCTTTGTATGTTGATAACTACACAACAATTCGCCTATTTTTTAAAGAAATGTGCTTTGATAATTATGTATAGGATTGATTTTTGTGTACATGATGATGATCTACTGCTGCTTGCAGCAGCTGCTCCTCCTCTTCACGCAGGTCAGGAGGAGGAAGTTGCAAATCGCACTGCACTAGGAGTGCAGATCCCTGGCCGGTCGAGGAATGCTCCAGCCCTAGCTGCTGCTGCTGCAGTAGTGGTAGGCAAAGTTCCTGATTTTTGGGTTACCCTAACCAAGTTTGATGTGGATCGAAAGTTTTCCGTGATTGTGGAAAATCATCAGCAGCAGGAGGAGGTGCAGCTTGTGAGTAGAACATTATATTTCCCTTCCTCATCATCATCACAGTTTTTTTGTTTGATGCAAATTGTATCACGTAATTTGCATGTTCAAAGAGATGATTCAACTCTGCAGTGCTTCATCATATATAATTGTCTTACCCTATTGTAAACACTAGATATGATGGACACATTCTGCAATTTTACTTATCAAACTCCAAGAGCTCAGCTTTGATCATCAGTCATTATAATCAATTTGTATAATGTCACTATTTTATTAAAACTGTATATTGATTTCAAGTAATTCAAAATTTATTCTACAACTTTATTGATTTCTTTCTGTTTTTTTTTTTCCTTCCTTTTTTTTTCCCTTCATTGTTTTATTGGAATGAATGTGTGTGTGTTTTTTCCAGGTGCTTCCTGAGGTCATTAGCAAGCACCTGCCAAAAGAAGCTGTTCCTTTGATTTTAAGAGCAAAACTGGCAGTTCACGGACATAAGTATTCAGCGTCTTCTTCACAGTCAGATGTTGCTGCTGGTGCTGTTGCACAGCATCATGAGCTGTTAGACTGGCCGGTGGTCTTGAGATCTACAGCATGCACATCAAGCATTTGTGACGGGTGGTCTCAGTTTGTGAAGGATGGTAAGTTGGAAGTTGGTGATTGCTGCAGGTTCCACCAGAATGCCCTTGACACGAGTCTGTTTGAAGTTGCAATCACTAGACCCATCAAACTGTGATCCAGATCAACAAGACTTGAAGAAGAAGAATGCTGCTACTGCTGTGCTGCTGCACAATATGAATCTTCTTAATTCAGTTATACATGTGATCCATCTATTGGAAGTGAAAATTGGTGTGCACAATTTCATGATCATGGGTAGAATTCTCTTAAACCTATGACAATATTGTTGTTGAGGCCTTATGAATTAGCACTGTAATTAACTACAAGTTTCATTTCAAATTAGTTATTACAGTTGGTTTTTCATAGGTATGAATCAAGTACATTTGCATAAAACATTGATATAGAGATTGCCATGTGGGGGGGGTTTTTCAGATTATATCCTCCAATTTTGAGACATTTTTCACATGTGACAATATATTATATCTGTTGTGTTCACATCTCTCATTCTTTTGGAGTTTTAAAAAAAGTAGTTTATCAAAGACCCATTTTGCAAATTTGGGTTATGCATGATTTTTTCTAGCTTAATTACTTGAGTTAATTTATAACAAGCTTCAGCTAAATTAAATATGAATTCTCACATTTGTATTGCTTTTGAACTGAAGCTTTTAGTTAGTATTCTGAATTGTATTAGATGGAGAAGATTTGAATTTGAATGTGAGGGTGAGTATTGCCCACACCAATTATACTAACATCATTATACATATTAAGGAAGGTGTTTTGTTTGTCACGTTGAGATTTCCCATCCAATAGGCGCCCCCCTCCCCCAAGTGTGCTTTTGGTACAATTGGGAAACTCTTGATGATTAGAGGTGCATCAAGGTGGTTTTGAAATGTTCATATCTTTAGAGATACCATCTAAGACTAATTGAATATTGAACAATTTTGTCAAGAGAAAATTCAATAAAATCAGAAAAAAAAAGAAACAGAAGTTGTGGCAAGTTCTTGGAACTGTTGGAAGTATGTGATGAGTGGGATATTTTGGAGGTGGTTTCATCAATTTTAGACCTAAGTTGAGGGAGATATTGAATTTTGAGTAATTCTAATTACTGAAAATTAATTTTAAAATTAAAATGTTTGTTTTCACAATTGAACTTTATCATCAAGATCTTGTTCACACTTGGGCCAGCACCACACTCCACACTCTCTAGTTGTATGTGATGGAAGAGGGTATTGGAAGAGGTAAATGGAAAAGGCCACCCTGAAAAAATATTTTGACCTGCAGTGACCCCATGAGTTTACAAGTTAACATGTAAACTTCCACTTATTGTTTCTTTAAATATCAATATAAATTAATGACATTGAAATCACATTGCCTGCATTTGAAAATAAATTACATATATTCAAATATTTTTGAAATTATCAAATTTGTGAACTTATAAATCCATAAATCACATGACATGAATTATCATATGATCATTTGCGTGCCATTTGTTTGACCTCAGGGGTTGTTCATAATTTATAACTTGTAACAACACAACAGGACAATTTTGATTGTGCCATAATTTGTTTGACCTTGGATGTCATTCATATATTATCTAACAACATGATATAGCCCACAACTTTTAATTTGTTCATGTGATGATGGATGGTGTGCTTGAAGGTATTTATTTTTTTAGAAATTATGCCAAATTTAATTAGGTACACAATAAATGTTCAGGAATTGATTCATTCTTTTGGACTGTTAAATGCAACAATCTAATGAATTGCCCACTCACTAAGCCATAATTTGTTATGGAGAGGAAGAAACCCAACATCAACAAGGAGATTGTTGATCTAGAGAAATTGTCCACCCACTCCATTGTTGTTCTATTGAACTAGAAGATAAGGAGGCTGGCATAAAATAATTGTCCACAGCTATTCCATTCTTATTCCACAATGTAACAGAAAAGGAAGTTGATAGGTCTAGACATTGTTTTGTATGCCTAGTCCAAAATTTATTCTCTAGATTTATCTAGAAAGTATATGATTTCAAAGAATTAATGATATTATGATATTACCTTTTGCACTTAGAAATGAATCTTCCAAGCCTACCTATCTCATTCCTTACTCCTACATACTTAAGTGAACTGGATATGAAAAGGCACATTAACTTTACAATTATTTTCATTTTTTCAACTATTTTTCAAATACCTTTTCAAAACCTCCATCTTATTTATTATTATTTTTATCTTTTTCGCAAATACTTTTCTAGAACTTCATTTTCAGAGTGAAGCTAAATATAATTTTTCACGTTTTAAAAAATAAAATATATAATTTCATTGATTTTTTTCTTTTTATGAAATTGATTGTTAAATTGATAAATCTTCACTTTTTTTACCATTGTTTTTGCATCTTTCTCACACACTTCAAAATTGCCCTTTCAATTGAAGCTCAATATACCATGTTACATTTTTAAAATGATCATAATTAAGAATTTAATTTTTTTTTTTTTGAAAATAGATTGATCATAAAAGTAAATTTTAAGAATTAATTAAACTTCACCTTTAGCTTTAAATGATTTTGAATTTTTTAATTGATTAAATATCAACTCACATTTTCATTTTTTCCACATTAAAAATGTTAATATCTTCACATTCATTGAACTTTTTCTCCTTAAACACTTTAATAGCATTACTATTTAATTACAAAACTTTCAAACACAACAATATATAACCTTGGACTAATTTAAAACCTTTTCCATGGCCAAAAAGTTTTAGTGGAATTTTTAATCCATCTTTCCTTGCCTAAAAGATGAAAACACACAAAAGGTTAACCCCTTTTCACCAAAAGAGGTGATGTATAACGAATATTATAGTAGGCACTAAACTAAAATTTTGATGGTATCCTTTAACTATCCTAAACACAAGCAAAAAACTTTAAAATTTGCATGACAACATTTTGGAATTCAAAGTTCACTTTGAGTCAAAATTAATTTTGATTCAACGGTTAGATGAAGAGGATTGAATAAAATTAGTGTACATATAATATTAATTTATAGTTTTTCAATAGCCATAAGGTTTCATGTTTGTGGTTCATGAAACATTACCAAACAAACAAAAATTTAAAAAATAATGTATTGCCCATCTATAAAATCTCCTCCTTTTGATATGGTAGTGGTTTTTTTTTTACAAAGAAGATATGATTATGCATTTATTGTTCAAAAATTCAAAAAAAGAATAAAAATAATGAATTTTCATCAAAAAACTTTAAATTTCTAAATGGTCCTAAATTTAATTCATGGATATCATTATCATACACCATAAAACAATTCACCTATGAATTCCACTCACAACCCTAGTTTTAAAACATATATGAAAATTTTTTAAAAATTGTGACATGTATTATTTATCACAAATATACTCCATACATTCAAGATTTTCAAATAAAAATAATTTATTAGATTAAATTTTAAGTGAATCAAATATACTTAAAACAAGAAAAAATAATCCAAGATGTGATGTCCATCTATTATGTAAAAAAATAATTGCAAAAAAAATACTTGTGATGAAAATTTGTGGGGGGCTTAATGTGCTTTCACCCTAAACACCTTTAGGTCTTCTTGTATTTCTACTTATTCCTATGGATTTATACAGTAGAATTTGAAAACTCATGATTAGTGATCAATATTTTAGATTATTCACACAATGGTTTGGTTGCACCCTGTGACTCCATGCTTGGACTATTTTCATCCTATTAACATAATTGTTGTTGATCATTATTTTGCAATTTTTTGTTGAAAATCTTTTCTAAATCATAATCATTATTATGGTTTGGGATCTTGTTCCATCCCAAAAAATTCATAATACCAAAATTATGCAACCAATGTTAGAAATCCTTGGCATAGGTGCATTACAAATTCTTGGTTGATAATGATGATTTATCAGTTTTTTCAAAACATATTCCCATTATTTAACATTAAGAAAATAATTCAATTTTTCTCAAATAGTTGCTTAATAAAATTAACATTGTTCAAAAATCAACTGATGTTCAGTACTTTATAGAATGTTTAAATCATAAGTACTTATAATTTTACTTCTGATATGAAATTTTATGTTCGTGTGTGTAAGAAGTTTGATCACAATTACATTTTCCAATCTTGCTTAATACAATATTTAATTCAAACTTGTCAACATCTGAAACAACCCAACACTTTGAAAGGGCATTTAATCCCTTCGTAAAGAAAAGGGTTGCCACAATGTCGATAAATTTGGCCATATTTACAAGGAGCTTTGGCAAAGATCTACCATGTACCCAAATGTTTTTGCAATTTTTTTAAAAAAAATATGGAAAACCCAACTTTCATAAGCACCAAATTTTGAAATTGCTTGGATTTTATTAAGAGATATCCTAAGGTTTAGGGTTTAAGCAAGGTGCAAACCAAAAATAATTGAGTTTGCGATGGTCAATAGGTAGTAAAACAATGGTCTATTAAAAACATATGTCATATTTTTGCACCCAATGAAATTGTTTGTGACATTCACCAAGTACACAAAATAATAGATATTTGTTGAACATTTGGGGTTTAGGATTTTGATGTGCCTCCTATATAATTGTGTGAACAATAATGCATCCCATGATCATTAAACTTGATCTTTACCTCTACTATGTATTAATCTTGGGTCTAAAACTTATAAGAACGTGATTATGTATTATTAGTGCCATGACATACTAAATGCTTAAAAGAATAAAAAGAAGAACAAAAACCCATCTTATCAAGTGGATATCAACTACCTAGGTTTTTGCCATACCATATAACTATGGCTAGATATATAAAGCTTTTAATGCCCTATGGACAAAACCCAATGTCCATCACCTAACCTCAGTATCAATTTTCCATCAATACATGTTGCATATATGCCATTATTCACATGTAGAATTTCAATACATGAAGGACTTCTGGATTTTAATTTGCTCACAACAAAAAATCAACACATTATTATTATGTCAAGTACAAAATGGCTAACAAACATATGCAATAACCACTAATTGAACATTCTACAAGTGTCTTCAAACTCAATGGTTATCAAATGTAAACTCCCTAGAAGTTGTTAATTAGCTTATCCTTATTACTATTGAAAATTACTAAATTGATACATTATAGTTTTATCCTTTTATAAGGTATTTAAAAATGATCAAACTCATGTGACGATTTACACAACAAAATGGCAATGTTTTCTTTCTTTGGCAAAATCCTAATTACTTTTTATAAACCCACTAAAGCACATGAACAATGGAAAGATTTGTTTAACCAAGGAATTACATTTCCACACATGCCAAAACTATCAAATTGCAAGGTTGAAAATGGAATTGTTTAATGGGGGAAAGGGAAAGATCCCATTACAAGTTCCAAAATTGCCTTCTTTCTGTCATCACCCCACTCAAAAAGATAGTCATAGAAGACACAAGGTTGGCTAGGGTGTGTAAGAATGTAAACATAGCCTTGGAGGAAAATCAAAGGTTGCTAAGAACAAGGTTAGGAAATTACACCATGGCACAACACCACATTGTTTTCTGTTCCCCCATGGAAATAATTTGAAAGGGATATCCAATACAGAACATGACTAACCACAAAAGAAAAATTCAAATGAAATTTGTAGAACCCTCAAAAATCATGAGAAGAGAAAAAATTACTTGTATAATATGTTCAACCACTTTTGAAGGCCACATACCAATCAACCTGGGAAAACTCCTTTAAGCATTTTGCAATTGCCACCACTCACCTTTTACATACACTTCTTGTCACACAAGTCCCCATATTGTCGCATAAATTTGACATTTGGAGGTCCATACTAGCAAAACAACCATCACACTTAATAACAAAACTTCCCAAGCACATCATTTTAACTGCATGTTTCTTCTAATTATGACAATTAAGCTAGATGATTAACAACACCAATCAACAAAAACTCTCTTCTTCCTTTTGGATTCCATCACCAAACAATGTAATTTAAACATTTAATATAACTAATGAAATTTTTGTTGTTTATTACCAAATAATAATGACAGTGACAAAATTTTGTGTCTCTAACAAATGGTATAAGCCCAATTGTTTTACTTGCAATATTGTTTTGGTGGTGAAATCAAAGGCACATGAAAAAGCTCAAATTCCATCAATCTAATCAACTATTCACTTCTAGTGCAAATCTATGTTGATGCCCAATCACTACACAACTCATTCATCAAACCACATACACAGACAAGAGAGTTTCCTATTTGTCACAAGTCAATACATTTTTTGCTCCATCTTAATTTTTCTTATTTGAGAAAAAGATGCAATGTTTGACAATGCACTGGAAAACTCCCACACAACTTTTTGTGTTTTTGAATTTTGCATAATTGTATCCTTCAAGTATCAAAAGCTATCAAATAAATCACGTCAATAACATTGGCCTTAATCAAAATTCAAAACATACATTGGGCCCACATAGTTACATGTGGACCAATACTCCCTAATCGCCAACCTAGGTTTTGATGCTTTTATATATGCCTTCACAAATTTGGCATTGTACCTTCAAGAAGGAAAAATAGAACATTGTGTATATATCATTAAATTTTGAAAGCTTTGTTGTAAGAAAGGCATTGTTTTACAACACAAGTTCTATGACCCAAAATGAAATGTGCACACACACAAGCACACCCACTTTTTAAAGCATAGATGCCCATTTCCTCACCCCAAGTTGCAAACTCAAAGCAAAAATGAGTGAAACCAACTTTAATGCGCACCCAAAGTAGCCAGTTTTTTAAATCATTTGCAACAATTTCATTTGTATGATCTATGTTGGGTACTCCTTCAAAAATAACTCTTGTACTTGCATGACCCTTTGACATGCTAAACCCACAACATCAATAAACAACAACTCAACATAATGTTGTGATCATTGTTGCCATTGAAAAAGTTCTTTGCATGTTTCTATTACATTTCTAGTAAGACAATTGACTCAATTAAATATTAGCACATGGTGAAACTTGTAATAAATTTGGGTAGACATTTCAATCTCAAGGGGAAAGGGGTGTGTGTGGGAAAAACATTTTACAAGGTCACCCATGTCACAAGTGATAGGTCATTCATCCCAAGGCATGGGCATTCCATCATAATGATTATAGACGTCACCAATGCCATGGGTGGTTCCAATGCAATGATCAATTACAATATTTACCATGGATCGACCCTTAGTTTTCTTTCATGTCTTTTAATAAGCTTTGTAACTCTCTTTCACTACCATAATTTGAGTTCAAGTTGTATAGATTCTTTGGAAGGTCCCTTGCTTAAGTAAAAGAACAAAAAGCTCTTCACTAAAGATGAAACACCCAAAAAAAAAGTTCCAATGAATTTGGAAGACAATTTAATGTTGTTCTTCTTTTCAAATTGCTTTCAAAAAAAAAATTATTTATTAGGGTGCACAAGGAAATTTACAAAAGAATGTTTGTGTAAGCAATTAAAAACATGTAAAATTCCTATGGTTGAAAACTCTAGGTTTAAGGTTGGCAACGAATGTTTTTATACATCAAGATCTAACCTTGTGGGGCCAATGATTCATAAAAAAGAGGGAGCCACATGATGGTGAAGCTCCATGCAACAACTTGTGGCACTTTCTCTTTCCATGTTTGCCACCATTGTTTTGTATATGACTCCTAATTAACCCCTAATTTATTTGGGTATCCCGAGTGATCACACTCAACTTTGCATGCAACCAAACTTTTGGTTTCTATCATTTGGTGTGTTCGCATCCCTTAAACAAGACCCAAATTTATTTATGAGAAAAATAAAACACAACCAACATGATATTTATCCTTCATTTGTTGTAGAGAAACATTCAAAGAATAACCTCAATTGTGAAATTAAAATGTGTTTTTCTTCATTAGAAAAAAGAACACATGATTATCTACTACTTTATGAATCCACACAAAAAGTTCATTGCAAATCTACACTTTGCAAGCTTTGATAATTTACCACACATTGTATCATGTTAAATTTCCAAGGGAGAACTCATTAAAAGGAATTATGTCCTTTGCAACCAAGAAATCAATGACTAGATATTTTAAAGGATTACCCAATTCGTCGTAGGATATTATTTTAAATCCTATGTGGAAACAGTTGTAATCATATATTAGTTGTGCATTTGATTTTTGTAAATGATGACATGCTAATAGGAGGATGACATCATGTTTTCATTGCAAATTTTCATCCACACAACATTTGTGATTAATGACAAAACTGACATGCATGTCCAAGATATCATTTCAAAATGTGACTAGGATAAAGTCATTTCAAATAGGACTACAAGATAACCATTAAAATGACATAGACAAAATGATGTGTTATTATAAATAAATAAAACCAATGTGGTCATATAATTATCTTACAATGATTTAAAAATGATTATTAATAATTTAATATGAATACAAATGGACAAAACAAATTACAACATGTAAGGAATTCATTTTGATTATTATTATACATATAGGTAATATAAAAACCTTTATTACATTTTTCCTAAATATACTTGATATATAATCCATTCTAAATATTCAATGTGATTAAAAATATTTTAATTATAAAAGTATGATATATTATAAATACTTTTATATTTTTATTTGAAAATAAATAGAAGTGTAAGATGTGAAAATTACATAATTTATTTCTACATTAAAATTTTATAATATATATTATATATGTATAGAAATAAATAAATTTATTTCACGGGCTTAAAAATATATTATTACAAAATATTAAATTATATGTGTAAAAATGAATAAATTTTATAATTTCAGAAAATTATTTTATATTTGAATATTAATTAATTAATATTCAAATTAAATTAAAATACTTAAATTAAATTTATAAATCATATTTAATAGGACTAATATTTTAATAAATTAATGTATCAATATGATATATTTATGATCCATTAATAAATATTTTATGTGGATAAATCATATGGATTCATATGTTTAAGTTAAAAATTATTAATAAAATTTTGATATATTGGAAGCAAAATTGTATAATTTAAATTCCAAAAAAAATGAAGGTTTAAAATATGAAAGATATATTCATTATACACGTATTAATCATAAAGGCATTTTCATTTACAAGTCATGTGTTTGAATTTAATTTTTCCAAAGTATGGTCATTGAAAGGTAATTCAATAATAATATTCAGATAATGTCTTTTTGAATTAAATCCACATTTAAATTTAAAATTTATGTAGTTGTGTAAATTGTTTTAAAAAATTTATGAATAAATTTTCAATTTTTTCATTTGAACAAATTATCAATAAGATATGAATTATTAAATTTCAAAATTTGTGAAATGTTTAAATGAAATATAGTTTTAATATATTAAACATTAAATTATTTACACAATAAGTGGGGTGGCTTGGTGGTAAAGGTGTTGGATTCCATCTTTGAAGTCAAACTTCATAAATAACATGCATTGTGCTCAACGTTGGAATATTGACCAAATATTTTATACCTACCTAAATTACTTAACTTAGATGGTTACCTAAGCAAGCCTAAGTAGGTAGATTAAATCATTACTACAAAAAGCATCCTAGTTCACTTTGGGTTTTGAACGAATTTGGACATTTTTATCTGATGAAATTATGTAACTCCCTAATGAACGGGGACCAGTTGCTAAGGATAATGAATTTTTTCACTAATACCTAGTGAAACAAGGTTACTCTCAAATGAAACACAAATATATCAAGTCATTCACTTGTTAGTTAAATAATTAGTCAGCATGAAAATCAATTAAATTTTAATTATTTAATATCTAATAATATTGATAAATTTCATGATTTTTAGCCTATGCTTTATTGACACATGTCATTACCTAGGTTAGGTTTAAAACCTAATCTATGTAGGTAGGCCACATAATCAACCTAGGCACTTATTTTACGATTACGATAAAAGAATATTCGATCAACATACCATTGTTGAGCACATAACATTATTCATGAAGTTTGATTCCTTGACCTTTAGATTAGAGGCAAGTACCCTTACCATCAAGGTGCCCTGCTTGTTATGATACTATGTTACATTACATTTTATTTATAAAATACTTCACTTTAAACATTATAAAAACATAAACTTTGAAAATTCATATTTTATTGAGATTTTGTTCAAATGAAATGATTCAAGTTTACTTTTTTTTAAAATTCAATAATCTACATAATTACATTCATTTCCTTTTGAAATTTTTAAAAAATTTCAACAAAAAAAAAATTGAATATCATTATTCAATAACATTTCAATGGCCATTCTTTTGAAAAAGAAATGTTGAATAAATGGATAAGATTTTTGGTAATATAATAATACTACCTATGCTAAACTACTTTCAATTATTATATCACTATTTTTCATTAATTTAAATTATTTCACCCTACATTATTTATGGTTATTTATGACTATTCTTAAATTTTTTGGTTATTTTTGGCTATTTCACCCTCAGTTACTTTTGGTTACTTAAAATTATTTTTAGCTATTTTAGTTTATTTCACCTTAAGCTATTTTCGGCTATTGTAAGGCTTTTTGGCTATCATAAATTATTTTAGTTTCGGCTACTTACAGTTATTATAAGTTATTTTTCACTATTCTAAGTTATTTCATCTTGAATCATTTTCGATTATGTGAGGTTTTTATTAATCATTTTTGGCTATTGAAGGTTATTTCACCTTATGTTATTATTAACAATTCTAAGTTATTATAAGTTATTTCACCTTAAGTTTTTTTTTTAATTATAAATTATTTCACCCTAAATCATTTTTGACAATCCTAAGCAATTATAATATATGGTGATTAGTTATGATTTTACCTAGGGCTTTTGGTGGTTATTAATGTCTATTGGTATGTTTTCTATTAATGGATATTAATGCACATTAGTTGTTATTTTATTAATGGTTATTTGGTGATTATTCTATTAATGGCCATTAATAGCTATTATATTAGTGGCTACTGATGATTAATCTATTAATGGTTATTGTGGTGATTTTATTGGTGGCTATTGGTACATATTCTATTAATGGTTACTGATGATTATTTTATTAATGGTTATTGATTGTTAGTATATAAATGACTATTGGTGGTTATTCAGTTAATGGTTATTAGTGGCTATTTTATTAATGGTTATTGATGAATATTTTATTGGTGGATATTGGTGTTTATTAATGGCTATTATATTAGTGAATATTTGTGGCTTTTCTATTAATGGATGTTGGTCGTTATTATGTTAGTGGCTAATGGTGGTTATTATGTTAAAGGCTATTGGTGGTTATTATATTAATGGCTATTGGTGGATATTTTGTTAGTGGATGTTGGTGGTTATTCCTTTGTAAACCATTGGTGATTATTTTATTGGTGGCTATTGATGGTTATTATTGATTATTTTATTAATGGTTATTAGTGGTTGTTGTATTATAAATTATTGTTGGTTATTATATGTTATGTTACGAGTATTGGTGATTATGGCATTAATAAATTATTGTTGGATATTCTATGTTATAGTATCATAGGCTATTGGTAGTTATTATATTCTAAAATATTTTTAATTATTGTCATAGGTTATTATTTTTTATTATAAGTTATTTTTCTTTAATTTATTCTGTTGTACTTTGTATTATTTTAAGTTATTATACTTGGGATAAAATAATTTATAATAACCTAAAGTAGAATGACCGTGAATAACTTAAAATAAAACTTGAAATAACATATATTATTTTAAATAAAATAACCTAAGGTATAGCCTAAAGTTAATTGAATAATTGAAATTAAAATAATTTAATAACTTATAATAAATTATTTTAAATACCTTAAAATAAAATAACGTATAATAATTGAAAGTAAAATAATTTGTAATAGCCTATAATAACATAAAATAGATTTTATAATAACTAAAGTAGTTTAACATAATATAGGGTATATCATAAAGTAGCATATACAGAATATTAATAAAAACATAAAAATAAACCTATTTACTATAGTAAATTATGATGGTGAATTATGTTAACAAGTAATGAAATATGATGTTTACATAATGATATTACAGTGAAATAACTTTCATCATGGTGAAATTAATAGAATGCAATGAAATTATTTCACTTTTAAGGTCCCATAATGATTTAGGCTAATAAATTACACCCCACTTTTTTAGTAGTGAATAGTCTACTTACCCACTTGAATTAAGTTTTTAGCTTAATTTAGGTGGTAACATGTGTCAACAATTGATAAGATGAAAAATTATGAAATTAAACATAATTGAAATATTACTATTTTATTATTATGTATTTTATAAATAATAAATCCATAATAATAAATATTTTAATTTAAAAATAAATTTCCCAAGCTTTTGGGTTCAATTTATATAAATAATTAATAATTAAACAATGACTAAATTATCATTAATGACTTCACATATGTCCTTGATGACTAATGGATGATATTTGCCACATCATATCTTAAATCACTATTGTTCCAAACAACTCGTCCATAATAACTTTAAAGTTCTTAGTCATTTTTGTCCTTTGTAACTAAAATACTATCATAAACTTAGTCATATATTTTAAGATTTTTACTAGTGATTAAAACTCAATCATTTATCTTAAGAAAATGTTAAGACCAAGTTGGGGTTATTCATGGATCATATACCTAAATGAATATTTCCTTACCTTTTCAAATAAAATCCTTATCTACCCATAAGAAAGAAACCCAATGCCCATTTTCCATGTCAAATTATATAATGTAACATGGACCAAAAAATGAAAACTAAATCCAAATTCAAAGGAGATAAAAAATAAAAACCTCATTTATTAACCTTGAGATTTATTACCAATTTATACATAAAATCCACATTCATCATTATGGGTTGTGTAGTGAATCTTGATTTCACTATGAAGGAAAAATATTATCATCTACAAAATCCCCTAATGTTGCCTTTCTTTTAAAAGCCAAAAATTCATGAAGAAGTAATAGCAAGTGTTTTTGTTCAAAATTTGGATAACAAGCCTCAATAAATGAGTAGAAAATTAGGTTCAAACATTTTGAAACCACCTTCCTCATTGTTGTTAGAGCTTTCTTCCTCATCACATACCTAAATGTCCCAAAGTGCAAAAAAACTTTGAAAAAATTCAAAGTGATTAACACACTAAGATAAAACCACCAAGAGAAAACCATCACCAAGAAAAGACCCATTCGTTGACTAGTAAAAAATGGATACAATTACATAAACTTGGGCTCCACATTCCTCAGCACTACTAGTGATGATTGACCATTTTATTTTTATAGTTTCTTTGAATGCAAGTATTTGGGGAATGGAGATATAATTTTATTTATGTTATTTTGTTAATGCAATTGCATTTGTGGCACATTGTAAATAGGTTGAGTCCAAATGCTGTATCAACTACACATGTTATTGTCAAAAGTCTACAAGATGAACTATTCATTTATTGCATGACATTTGCATATGAATATAGTAAATCCTTTATATTTGATGTAAGTTAGTAATTGGATGGTGTCATTTGGTAATTGTTTTTGTTGACATTGTGTTTGAATTATATATTGTGCATGTAGGTCTAGTGTGGATGTGTGTATTTGGACTAAGATCTAATAATTATTGTTTATTAAAACATGTTGAAAATAATTGATTAGGTACCTATGTATAGTTCTTATGATTGTGTATACATTGTGTTGTTGATATCCTAACAATTATAGTCTATAAACATACAATATTGTAGTTCCAAATGTTGGTTGTTTACCCATCCATTTGGATGGAAAAGAATGTTTTCATCGTTTATGATTAATTTTGGAATTTTCTTGCTAATAATTGATGATATTATTGTTAATATTGATATCATTTGAATCATCGATCGTATTTGAATTTTTTTTTTTTTGGTAGGATTTCAGTGGACAGTCATTTTGGATTTTTTTGTTGATTATATTTTGAAGTAGGTTCCAACATTTCTAACAATTAGTTTTGCATATGTCTTGGATAATAATATTTCATAGCATTTTGAATTCATCTATGGATCATAAGCATGATAAGGTTATGTACATGTTGTGCATGTTTAAACACATGTTGTCATGTGGTCGCTGAAGGTCTATAATTAAGTTGTCAAATGTTTTTCCTTGTGTTTTGAAGCCTGCGAAACAAAAAGCTGAGGCAAAAAGCAATTGATATCTATTGATTATGAATGTTTTGGAAGTGCTTGACTCCGATAGGTGAAGATGATATTGAAAACTCCTTGATATGGCTATTATTGATAAGACATTTTTAAAGAGACCTTTTAGTTTTATGTTGCTTTCATCACAATCCAAACTATTATGTTTTCCATGTGATCTTTCAAACATACAAAAATTAAGTTTTAAGGAATGTTCAAGAGGGGAGGGGGGAGGGGGGGATGGGGGGAAGCGGTGTGCACACATAGTAGTTTTTCCTTTTATTTTTCCGAAAGGAACAATTTGATTGGCCTATCACCAATACTTTTGAAACATAGGGAGCACTCCCCGACAAAGAAGCCCTCCTCCCCCATTTGACAAGTTATGTACATGAAAGTTCAACCATCGCCTAACAATATGGGATGAAAAATTAAATGTTAATCAGAACATCTTAATGAACACATTGGGAACAAACAAAAAACAAAAAATATCTACACCAACCTTACCCTCCTCCCCCTCCAAAATAAAACATTTCCAATCACACTTCAGTTGTATGCCTATCCATACCCATGAACATGAAAAAATGAAATAGAGTGACTAATTTTTTGATTCCCTTGTTCAACCTCAATTTCACATTTTTTTAATTTAAAAAAAAAAAGGCTTGAACTTCTTTCCCCCCACCTCACCCCTACCTACCTATAATTGTTTTTCTTTTGAAATGTTTTTTCCCCACCCATCACCTAGTCTCACATACCTAAATTTTTATTTCATTTTCTTTAAATTTTATTTTATTTTTGTCCCTATTTAGTCTCACCTACCTACATGCCCACTCATCTATTTATCTACTTACCCACCCATGTACCAATGAGCTCAACTGAGGATATTTCATTTTATCATGTAATTATTTCTCCCCACCCTTCCACCTTCTATTTAAAAGCCATTGAAATAGGTACTTACCAAACCCCACCTAAGTGATTGCACTTACCTCCTTAGTTGTTTTTCCAACTGACCTTGCAACTGCCAAAAACTACAATGAAGAAAACAAAATGAATATATTACAAGGAACTTGAAATTGTTTACTCAAGCAATATTTAAAATCACAAATAATTTTTTTGTCAACACTTGTATGAGAATATTGCATACAAAATTTGAAGTGTATGCAATATGCTCACATAGAGGCCTTGGGTTGGGAGGTGATTGTCATGAAGATATTAAATAAACCATGAACATATACAATAAATATCCATTATTTAAATGTGAATATTGAATTGGGGGCTACCATGTAAAATGGTGATTGTATGCAATGATGGTTTTGCACAAATGTAGGTGTCAATAATTCAAATTTTTAGTTTGATATTTGGAATGTGCAATTGTAGTTGATAGTACATATAATTTTGTTCGAAACAACTCAAGGGACTTCAACAAAGTCTTGGAATGAAAATATAACACCCCACCATTCATCAAATATTCATTAAACATGAGTTTCAACATTATCAACCTTGCATGTATGCTCAATATACTATGCAAACAAATTTAAAAATTATTGACAACAAAATTGCATACATTCAAACAAAATGCTACACAAAACCAAAATAATGTTGCATGAACAAATATGGGTGTTGCCTTGTGCACCATGCTACAAAAATATGCAAGTTCAAAAAAAAAACTAACCAAAATGGTGAATGTCTATAGCCTGTTAGTTTGAGTAAGGGAGGAGGAGGAGATTCCTTATTCAAGAGGTACTCCTCCTACTATTTACATTATTACCACCGCCACCATGAATCAATTTATGCCTTTCTCAGATTACAGAAAAAAGCAAAAAAAATAAAAAAGTGAAAAAAACACACCAAAAATAAGAAATATATAAATTCTCAAGAAGAAAAAAGAAAGAGCAAGAAAACAAGCTCTCCACAAAAAAGTAAAATAAATAAATAAGTAATTTTTCAAGGAAAAAAGAAAGAATGCAAGAAAACAAACTCCCAAGAAGAAAAAACAATAAAACAAGATCTCAAAAATACAAAAACAAGAAAAAAAACCATTAAAGTAGCTTGTGAAATTGTGGCTTGGCTTCTTGATGGGTTACCCTCCCCTACCACCTCAAGGCTCATTCCAATGTTAAAAATGGAAAATACTTTTTGAACAAAGGAATGTTACACCTATCAGCTTTTAGGAGCTTACCGATGTGTAAAATGCTTGGGATTGAAAATTATGGTGTGTGATGTTTTTTATAGAGGAGGTCCCACCCTCAAGGAATTTCACCTTGGGATTCTATGATGGAGTACAAGGGCTAGGGCAAAATGCCTTAACAAGAGAACCTCCCTAGCATAGCAACCAAGCTAAACAATAAAATTTACACCTAATTTCCATTTAATCAAGATTTTTACACCATTATTTCCTTTGACCAAGGTTCTTACACTATAATTCTCCTCTTACCTCATGAAAATGATTTTACACCATATAAATGCCTTCATTCATTGAATTAGAAAAAATGTCCAAATTTGTTATGTATGAGAGAGCAGGCTGGCTAGAGCTGACTCCTGCTCCTGTGTACCTTAGCCAATTCCTCCTAACAAGTCCGTGGCCGAGCCTATAGGCACACTAGGAGCCAGAATTGGCTCAAGCCAGCCCGCTCCACGGCCCTTAAGGCAGGGGATCCTTGTTTAAAGGCGGCAAATAGCATCACACTCAGCCAAATTCGACCTAATTTTAAGAGTCTACAAGAGCCACACAAGCAGATTTGGTCCCCATCTCATGACTTTATAGTTTGCAAATTTTGCAAAAGCATATGACCACAAGGAGTCCAAACCTAAACCCTAAACCTAATAAGACAGCCTTGCCTTTGTTATAAAGAGGTCATAATTAATTTTTCAATCCACCTACCTTAAAAGAAATAATGGAAAGATGGAATCTCTTGAAACCAGGCCATACCTCATACACCTCTTGTCAAGGAAGGTAGGAAAATTGACACAAAAGATTTATCAATCCTTACAGTGATTGTATAGAAATTGTACAGAAGAAGCTTACAACTGTCATTGTTCATACCCAAAGTTTCTGTATGTGACAACACAGGTACAATAAAGATATCCATAAAGTCAGGTGATTAGGGGACAAGAATGGCCAGCTTTGGCATAATAGGCCATCAAATGTGTAACTGAGAATGAAATTTTACAAAACGAAATAACTGGGACTCAAACTAGTTTTCCTTCTATTAGATCTCACAATTTGCTTACAGGTGACATTAGAGGGGCCGTGAGTGAGATAGCTTCCTACCACAAGAGGGACTAGCTTTCTCCCTTTTTTGGTTCCTGTGGTTGTGCGGCTTCTGACCTTTCTTTGGCCTTCCTTTTTTGTCTCTTTTATTGGATTTTTGTGGTTTTATCAGCAATTTTAGTGATAAACTGAGTTTCATCCCTCTTTCCTTTTTCCTGAGCGCCTCCACTGCTGCTACATTGTTTTCACCGCTCCTACCTGTACAACTACAATAGTTATTCTCGACCTTGTGCATTAAATGCTGAGCTTCAGCATTTCATACTGAGATTTAATAAAATTTCTTTGTTTTGCGGATATCCGTGAAAGAGGGAATAAGGGGTGAAAGTGAGGGTGACTTTACAGATAGCTTTAATGATCAGAGAGCTTGACCAAGGAGATTGCCCAGGAGCAACCAGATGAGGAAATTAGAGGGTCTGGAAGACTGTAACTTACTGGTACTGTACATCTCATGCATGCTCACAACTCCATGACTTGTGTCACAATGTGTGACTTCAAACATTTGTGATCAACTGAGAAGCCGGTGGGATCTATTGATCTTCTGAACAACAACCAGAAAGTGCAAGAATTGTCTAGTTGTACAAATAGAAGATTGACATTCACAGTGAAGACAATACACATGAGGCCAAAGATGGAAGACAAATCAAAATGTAACACAATGGCAACATCCTAGGTCATATACAAGCTGATGTGCAGTATGCCCAGATGGGCTTATTTTAGCCCTGTACCAGAAAGGAGCCCATGACAGGCACATAGGTGGTATCAAGAGAATCCAAATTTCATCCTTCCCATACCCATCATAGTATCTCCACCAGGTTTGCTGGGCTGCAGTACTGAAAATTGGTTGTGAATCTAACAATCAGAAGGTGCTTTGGAAAGAAACAAAATTCTGACCTTTCACCTTCATTCTGATGAAAACAGAGATGCAGGAGGTAACTTCATATTATATGGTCTTGCTCCTTAGTCAATGGTGGGCAGATACAAATGAGAGGCAGTCATATTGTAGATTTGATGCTCGTCCTTCTTCCTTCAACACTTGGTGCAATTCATTTTTCTGTCAAACAGGCATCCCTATAGTTAGTCAATTTCCTTCAAAACTACTTGACCTGCAAAGATGATTGAAAGATCAAAGAGCTTAAACAAAGGATGCAACATCAAAAGTTTGCCAATTTACAGGCCCCAAGAATGAGAGGTACCTGGCCAAAGGAGGCCAGAAAGATATGGGATGCAGGGTGCCAGCTTGGGATGATACTCTCCTCCTCAACATGTCCTTTTGCAGGTGGATACTGATGAAACAGATAATTCAATCTCAGTCCCCTGAATGATCAATTGACCACTAGCTCACCTAAAACAACAGAGAGGCTTTTTGACAACTATCAATCTCACATGAAGGGGAATCTAACAAAATCTTTCTATGATGAAACCCACTATATGCTTTAGAGCCTGAACTTTTGGAATACTTTGTGAAAGGTTCCATCACTACAGGCACCTATTACCCACAACCAAAAAAATAGCAAGGAGAATGCTGTCACCTGGACCTGCTGTCAAGAGAAACTTTACATATCCAAGGAAAGCACATCAGGTGAAAGAAGCCACACATTCATTCTATCATGGGTTTCAACAATAGAGATGAGTGTTACTCACTCAGTATCCATGTAATAGACCAGTGAATCCATGGCTAATGATTCCAATAGGTCACAATTTGACAAAGGACTAACTCCAAATTCTACTGTATTCCCAGTTTTTTTCTTTTCACTGTGCAACATGCTTACTCTCTCCACATCCCTTGGATGTATGCTATTGCATTTGGAAATTTCCACTTAAAACTTCTTTCTTATTGTCATTAACTTGGTTATGCACCCCACAGTATTGTGGCCCTTAATACATCACCACTTTATGTGTAGTCCTTCATGTATCTTTTACAATGTTTCACCTAACTCTACTCACACCCACCCATTTAACTTTGTCATTCCACCTCAGGATATGTGATGACGGCTTACATGGCATCTAGCCAATGCACTACTCTGATTTTGGTTCACATTAATTCTCCTTAATCTCATACACTTCAGTTTTGCACCCAGTTGTCTACTGTTATTATGTTTCCCCTTGCCAGCTTCTCAATGCAGACCCAGTTCCTACTTTTGTTATCTGCATTAGCGCTCTCCCTTACAGAAACTTTGTTCTTTACCAAACACAATTGTGTTTTAAAGAAGTTGCATAGCTCAAGCTTTCCAGCCTAAGTGCTCTGTTTCTTGTTTCTTCTAGGTTATTTTTCTGAGCTCATCAATATAAGGGCCCCTTTTGTGGGCTTTTCACTC
Organism: Sphagnum tenellum; assembly: GCA_963921925.1. Lineage (NCBI taxonomy): Eukaryota > Viridiplantae > Streptophyta > Sphagnopsida > Sphagnales > Sphagnaceae > Sphagnum > Sphagnum tenellum. The sequence continues at coordinate 12,012,654 of OY998150.1, forward strand.
CTCATGGAGGGGTGCCTGAGCAAGACAAGGGGCTGTTGGCTAATTTCAAGAGAGGATAAAAGGTGAGGGAAAAAGAACAGAAATTGTGCTATGCCTTTCTTGAATACAAGACCTATACAAAATTATGGTTCACTCCCTCTTGCAGGAGAGCATAAGAGAAAGAGCAATTTGTCACCTGAGATTTTTGTCCAAAAAGGCTCTTCAGTGAAATACTTTCGCCTGTGACGACACCCACAAAACCAAAAACACAGAATAAGTGACTTGTTGGTGAGAAAGCTCCACACTTTCAGATTTCTTACCAGTAAGCAAGTCAAGAGGTAGGTGAAAGAATTCCAAGTCATGGGGTGGGCGCATTCTTTGAAGTTTACCATTCAAAGGTCTTTGAGGCTGTGGGTGGCAGATGGAAGATGGCCACTTGTTTGTTTGCAGTGAAGCTGGCTGCACAGTTGCAGAAGGCTGTTTCTCAACAGGGGCTTTGTCCTGATGGATATGACCATCAAGACCACCCACTAAACTCAGACTCTCAACCTTGTGTGTGGAACAAAGCCTTTCAGTGACATCTTGCAATGATCCAATGACAGAACAGTTTGGCAAGAGAGAAGCAATTGGGAGCTTGCAGCAGGAAGAGGCATTAGGTTCATAAGCCCTATGCAATGCCACAGTCTGTTCTCGTGGTCCACAGCCTGAAGGTTTTGGGGTCTCAAAGCTCTCCATGTAAGAGTGGTTATGGAGATCATTTCTTTTCTCAAAGAATTTCTCAAGGAAAACTTGCTCTTGTGGGGACTCTTCAAGGGAATGATCAGTCCATTGATCTTGGCTGCTGTGAGGATTGATTGGCTTGTCATCAAGTTGTTTTCACGTGATTCGACTTTTCTTAGAATTCCAAACAATGACACGACATAGTAGGGATGGGTTCCCCATGTCGCCACCTCTGTCATTGCAGTCACCACAACTTCTATAACTTCTTCTTTGCTGCTTGTTGGAAGAAGAGAAATCTGATCTCTCATGATTGCAGAAGCTAAATTCTCTTGTATGCAAAGATTAATTTTATGAGCTTCTCAAGTTTCAACTGCCAAAAGCCACTGAAACATTATGACTGGCAAGAAGAACCAGACAATGAATATGAACATCTCCTTAGCTGCAACAATTAAACCCTAATTTGTGCAAACCCTATTATGTTGAACTTTCTTGAGCTTTCTTGAGCTCTCCCACCGGCCAGCCAAAGATTCTGAAGCATTGCATGGGGGTAAGAAAGAAGGAAAAATACTCATGTCTGCAAAGCGTAATCTGTGAAGAGCATTTCCAACTCCCATCCTGATCTCAAATGCAAGATAAATCAAAGATTAAAAGCGAGAGCAAGGAAGTGTCACCAGAACCACCCCCTCCTTTCTCATTCTTCCTCCTCTGCAGCTAGACGTTCTAATGCCTGCTTACGTGCCCAAGTTTCAATGCGAGTATCCGGCTTGGTAGACAAACCGACGGCCAACAGAACCACTGCTATAATCCCAGTAGCATAATACGGAAGCTCCAAATCCTCCCACTTCATTTTCTGTTTGGGAGGTGGAGGAGTCTCATTGAAGAGAACTCCATGGTGGCGTTCCTGTGTGTCGGGGCCAAACCACTCGAAACCAAGAAAAGAAATAAAGAGGGGGAGAAGCAATTTGCTTGCCACTCACAGCAATAATCAAAACTGCGTTCACAGACACAAGATTGACTGAAGACGAAATCTCCACATTCGGCTGCATGGGGATCGGGCTGGGACTGGTCCTGTTATTCCATAGCTCCACCAACGCCTCCTCTATTCTACCACCATCCATATTTCTTAAGAAAAACAGTACATCGCAACAACTCTCTCGCTCTGATCTCTCTCTCTCTCTCTCTCTCTTCTTCCAACAAGCCGCAAACAGTAATAAGAAAAGAGTGCGAGTGCAAACATCAAACAACAAGAAGAGAAGAGAAGACTGCAATTTGCTCTCAAATGAAACCGTCACAACTGCTTGAAAGTGTTGAATTCCAACTGGAATTGTCCAGACCATATGAAAAATTATAAATTTTGAAGTTTTACAAATAAAGAAGCCTACCAAAGATTACAGAAAACCAGTTATATATTCCAATTCCTCGAACATTCTCGTCACTGGAATTAATTAAGGGCGACTTTAGACGAGGGTCCAATGTCCAGGGACCAATGAATTCAAGCAATCTTATTGGTACCTGTCTTGGATACGAAGTCAATTGATAGGCACCAAACAAACAGTGCTAAAAGGAGAGCTCGTGATTTGGAAAACCAAGAATCAGGATAAGGACCAAGGTACAGTCCAACTCAAGAATTCAGTTTGCTTCAAATCAGTCCAAATTGGTTCCTAGGAATTCGCACCCTGGACCCTCGTCTGAAGTGGGGCTAATAAGTAGGATTCGTTTTGTCAACGACGAAAGTGAGCTAAGGCTATAGGATAGGTAGTGCCAGATGCATGAAAAGTAAATAAGCCAAGCTAGCCGCCTAGACATTTGGGCCATGGTGAGTGGGACTAAGTCAGTGCGTGCTGCCTCATAGCCAGGAACAGCCTAGCTTTTTCTGAAAGTTTTTAGTGAAAGTTGACAAAACGAACCCCAGCTTCCTTTTTATTGAAAACTGACAAAAGGAACCCCAGTTTCCTTTCATGTGTGTGGACCTCCGTGGAGCTTTGAAACGGATCTTTGACAAGCTCCAGCTGCATCTTCACAAGGAAAGGAGGAGAATCTCATCTTCTTCTTTATCATTAAGTATCACACTGCTGCTGTTGTTTTTGTTGTTGTTGTTGTTGTTGTTGTTGCTCCCTCCTCCTCATCATCATCATAGCACTCAACACAGAATCTTTGCTTGCTACTTTTCCTTCACACCCACCAAGCTCATAAGCTGAATTGAGCTTTTGCTTGTTTTGTTTTTTTTTTTTTTGTCTTTGGGTGTCTGTCAATTCAAGTGTAGAAGCTAGTGGGGCAGCAAGCAGTGGAGAGCCGAAGAAGAAGAGGAGGAGGAGGAGCGAGGAGGAAGGAGAAGAAGCAGAAGCTAGAGCAAGGAAGGAGAGGGAAAGCTTTTTCATTGTGTATTTAAGTCACGTTTCCAAAGAAGAAATTGTCAGGAAGCAAGCGACCTCGGAGCAAAAGCGCGGAGACAGACGGAGCAGCAGTAGCAGTAGATTTGGAAGAGGACCTCGGAGCAGCAGCACGTAGACAGACGGAGTGACAGCAATATTAGATTTGGAGGAGGAATAGCGCGAAGACTGATGTTCTGAGAAGAGAGATAGTAGGAACAACGAAGAAAAGAGGAGAGAAGAAGAAGAATCATCAGCAGCATCATCATCACAAGCTTAGCTTCAAACCCTAGTGAAATTTGACAAACAAAAGGAGAATTCTTAAGGAGGGAAAATAAAATCCGGGATGTCAACAAGCTTGAAACTGTGGAGAAGATGCAACACTCAACAATAGGAGGAGGAGGGACAGGGACAACAGCCAAAGAGAAACTGCACAACGACTCACAGCTGCAAATGGCATTTAAAAACAAGCAGGGCAATTTTGTGGCCACAGGAGGAGGAGGTGAATCTTCACCATTAGCAGCAAAGCTCCAACAAGCATGGCTGCAATCACGGCTGCCTAAGGTACAGGATAGTACTCCATACCCGTCATCTTTTGATGCTGAAACTCGAGCTTTTGGTGCTCAAGCTCAAGGTTTCAACCAGACAAGCAGAGAGCCTCTGACAACAATGACACCAACAACAACAACATCATCATCATCATCATCATCATCATCAAAGGCATCATCAAAGACCATGACAACAACATTTACAAAACCAAGACCACCAACAATAACATCAATGCAGACATCGTTGTTCTCACATCTTCATAAGAGTTCTTGTGGTGCCCCACCACCAATCCTCCATTCCTTCTCTACCCATGATGCCAACTTGAACAACCATCTGTCATTCTTTTGTGATGACACTAATTCTGTGGGAGATTCAAACTCTCCATCTGGAGGGCTGGAATCTCTAGCATTCCTTGATGAGATGCTCATGCAGGAGGAAGATATTGGCATGGAGCAATTATATGTGAATGAGGAAAGCATGGACTACAATGAGATGCAAGTAGCATTCCTTGATCAAATTCTCATGGAGGGAGATGATATGAATGGCAGCAATCCATCTATGTACCAAGAAAGCACTGCATACCAAGCAGTGGAGAAGGGATTTGCCGATCTCATCAATGAAGGTTCTCGATCAACTAGTACTACTGGATCAAGCTACTACAGCTCTGTGAACAGCAGGGAAGAGGGGGCAGCGGCATGGAGTGCACAAACAGAGTGTAATAACGTAGGGTGGAATCAATCTCTTGACTTTAACCAGTTGTCAGAAAAAATTTACGAAGATGATGTGCTAAATGATTACACACACATTCTATGTCGGCTTGTTGGAGAACTGGGCCTTGAGTCTTCTACAAACAGCTGTAGCAATACCAGCAACAGCCATGCAAACCACACTGATGTCCTTGTGCGTGAAGCTCATAACCCAAGAACCAATTACAAGAACCTGAGCCAAGAAAGTACAAGCACTGGAGTGAGCATGGATCTTCCACAAGGAAGTAACATTGGTGTGTTGCAACACAATGTCAAGTTTGCGTTTGACAGTGGCGATGAGCATGACTTGACAAATTTGCTTATCATGTAAGAGAACAACACTGGCCCATACAAGTATGATTTTCAATACTAGAATTGTTCACAGACAATGTCATGCATGGAATGCTGGATCTGAGGTGAGAGAAGTTGTATCCTCAACTTTCTTTTCTTTAAAATCTAACACATTGTAGGTCCACCCACAATTACAGGTGTGCAGAAGCGGTGAAGCAAAATGATGTGAGGAACGCTAGTAGAATCATTGCAGAGCTTCGTGCTCTTACATCACCATCTGGAAACGGTGCACAACGCATGGCTCATTACTTCACAGATGCGTTGGTAAGATATTTTCCTGGCTTATGCGCTTTGCCTTGCTTTTCTTGCAATCTCTAATGGAGATTGTCAGGTTGGGTATTCAGTGTTGCAGGTGCAATACATTCTAGCTTGTCATTTGTGTTCCAACCCATGTGTTTTTTTTCATCTCTTTTTGTTGAATGCCTTTTGGATGAATTGAATATTGTAGGTTGCTAAAATGTCTGGAACTGGTGCACAACTCTCAGCTGCACTTCGCAGCAATGCCCCTTCACCTGCTACAATGTTGCGAGCCTATAAGTCATTTGTGCTGCATGCTCCATACTTGACACTTGCCCATTTCCATATCAATGTTGCAATCCTGAATGCTTTCAAAGGAGCAACGCGAGTGCATTTGGTTGCCTATGGCCTCACTTATGGAGGCCCATATCTGACTCTCATTCAACAACTTGCAAGCAGACCAGGAGGGGCACCCAATCTTCGAATCACAGGTGCGTGGGTTGTCTCTTGTCAATTTCTCCTACCTCTTTTGGGTATATCTCTAGGGTACAAATCAAAATTCATGATCACAAGGCATTGTTCTGTTATTGTCAAATTGTTGGGTTGTTGTGATTTTCTTACAAACTTGTAAATCTTAGAAACAACTTTTAGAATGGTTTCTCTTGATGACTTTTGTGAGATTTCAGGAATAGAGCATGCACGTGACATAACATGCAAGCCATCAGAACTCCTAATACGATGTGGTCAAAGGCTCTCTGAGGTAGCAAAGACATATGAAGTGCCATTTCAATACACAGCAATTGCCAACAAGTGGGAGAATATAACAGCAACCCAACTCGCTCTAAGGCCTGATGAAGTGCTCGTAGTCACTGCAACTTACAAACTCTCCAACCTTTTGGATGAGTCTGTTATGGTAACAAATCCTCGCCAAATGTTCCTGAACAAGATCCGAAGCATGAATCCAAAGGTAAATGCCAATCACCAAAAGGTCAAATTTACATGGATCTTACTATGTTATGGTCGTCTAAGTTGAAACACTTGTTTAGATCATGTAGTTTTCTTTCGGAAATGGTTGTTGGTTTCTTTTGCTTGAGCACATCTTATACAATGTCCCACATTCTACATACATCTCATTAGTGTTTTATTTGAATTCTGCAGGTTTTTCTAACGTCACTGGGAAGTGCCAGTTTGAATGAGCCTTTTTTTATGTCTCGTGTTCGTGAAGCCATCAAGCATTATTCAATACAGTTCGATACACTTGATGTAGTAATGCCCCCTAATCTTAAGGAAAGATTCTTAATAGAGCAAGAGGTTTTCTTTCAAGAGATCCTAAACGTTATTGCCTGTGAGGGTCTTGAAAGAGTGGACCGACCTGAGTCCTATAAGCAATGGCATAGCCGCATTCAACGAGCTGGCTTTGTACAAAAGCCACTACAACTATCTGAGACCAATACGATCAAGTCCATACTTCGCTCGTATGACAAACGATTTGGCATTGGACGAGATGGTGGTTGGTTTCTTTCGGGATGGAGGAATCAAGTCATGTATGCATTCTCAATATGGGAGCCAATCTCTTGATGACTAATTGCTGATCAGGGTATGTTTCGTATTTTGTCTCTTTCTCTCTCTCAAGCTCATTTTTGAAGCTACCTACAAAATACTCAGATGTGAAGTATACCAAGTTGATCTTATTCTTATTATGTCATGCCAGTTTTCTTTTTAGGAATATAGCATGGATAAATATTGAGGAAGATGAAATGTCTTATGGTTCTTCTTCAAGACACAAAAGATAGTGTGCTTGCAAAGAGGAATACAGCATGGATAAATATTGAGGAAGATGAAATGTCTTATGGTTCTTCTTCAAGACACAACAGATTGTGTGCTTGCAAAGAGTGATATTTTTTGGTTTCCATCCAAGAAAGAAAAATGGATTAATGTAGTAAAGTACTTTTGATACTTTTTTCTTTCCATTTTAGAGGTTCTTAAATTTCCCATCTAAAGATTGGCATTTGAGCATTGGAATTGAGGAAGAAAAATATGGACATGAGTTGAGGAAGAAGTTTGGAGGAAAGATTGGCCTTTGAGAGTTGAGAGAAAGATAGTTCGCATTTTTGGTTGGGGCTGTGCAATTGGTTTGTGGACCAATTCCATGCCATTTGAAGATGATGCTTGAATAGCAAAAAGGCCATGCTTCTAGCAAGCCTTGGCCCATGATTTTTGTTCAATTCTAGCACTCTACCGGCAATAATTGTAAGGGGCTATAATTTGTGCCCCTTACCGATAAGCAATGATCCTCTTGAGTTCAAAAGATTCATGGTTACCCATACTCTTATCCAAAAGCCTGGGGACAATGTTTAGGCCTATGTTCAAGAAGTTTGTGTTTAAGAAGCTTGGGACCTCACCAAAAGACTCGGACAAACCCCTCCTCAATCTAAGAAGCCCAAGCCCACACCCAAGAAATCCAATCACATGCCTAAGAGGCATAAACCACCTACATCGTTAAAAAAACCCAATGCCCCAATAAGCTAAAAGGTCATGCTATGTTCAAAGGTTTTTGCTAAATGGGAAGCCTATGAATAGCCTAGGGGGCAAGAGCCCTAGCCTCCCACTAGCAAAATGTAGCCCAGGAACTCACCAAGCAAACTATGAAAATGCTCAGACAAAGGCCTATAAAAAACCTTAAGAACCTTAATATGATCCTACACAACTTTTTTAAAAACCCATGCATCCTATGAAAAAGGTCTAGGGCACCTCCAAAATAAGGAAGGTACCTTACCTAAAAAACTCAAACAACCTATGAAAAAGTTTAGGCATGTTAAAAAAAAGCCTAAACATCCTAGGAAAGAGCCTAGGCAACCTATGGAAAAACTTAAATAACCTTTGAAGAAGCTTAGACACCCTAGGAAAGAGCCCAAGTAACCTATGAAAATGCCTGAGCAACATGGGGAAAAGCCAAGACAACCTATAAAAAGTTGTAAAAAATTAAAAAAAGTCTGATCACCTTAAAAAAAAACCTGAACACCTTGTGAAAAGCCTTAACAACTAAGGAAAAAACTCAAACAACATGTTAAAAATTAGAGCAATGTACGAAAATGCCCAAAATGCTTATTTAAAAACATGGGCAACTTAGGAAAAAGCTTAAGCAACTTCAAAAAAACCCCAAGATGCTTATGAAAAAACCTAAGCCACTCCAAAGAAACCCCAAGATGTCTATGAACAAACATGGGCAACTTTGTTAAAAACCTCAAGATACCTATGAAAAAGCATTGTCAACTTCATAAAAACCCCAAGATGCCTATGAAAATGCATGGGCAACAGTCGTATCAAAGAACCCATGTAATTTATGAAATAGCCTAAGTAGTCTAGGACTTTAGCCTAGGCACCTTAGGGTGCTTAAGAAAGAACACATGTAAATTACAAAAACATCTAAACAACCTAGGAAAAAACTTTGACACCTTAAGAACCAGGCAACTTAGGAAAGAGCCTAGGCATCTTATAAAAAAGCCTAAACAACCTTTAAAAAATCTTTTTAGTTTAAAACCTATGTGAAGAAAATGTGTAGATAGCCTAGAAAAGAACCTTTGTAATAGCCTAGTCCACTTAAGAAAGAGCCCATGACCTGGCTTGGGAGACTGAGCATCCATGAACATGCTACCTACCTTGATTCTCCGATTTTTCACTCTCAAATCGAAGGAACCCCCAACTCCATATAAAGTACACTTCACATGGGTTATCCCCCTACCTACCTACATTGTATTCTATTTTGGCTAAACCTTTACCTTTTGAAGAAACCTTTATACTTCATTGTTAAATCTTTATCTATTGGCAAAACATCTCTACTTATTGGCAAAAATTTTACCTTTCCACAAAACCTTTTTATTTCTTGGCTAAATCTTCACATATTGGCGAAACCTCTCCAGTTTTTTATTAAATTTTTATTTCTTAGCAAAACCTTTCTATTTCATAATCAAAATTCTATCTATTGGCAAAACTTCTTTCCTTCATGGCTAAACCTCTACCTTTAAGCAAAACTTTTATGTCTTCATGGCTAAACCTCTACCTATTGGCAAAACCTTTCTACTTCATGGCTAAACCTCTACCTATTGGCAAAACCTTTCTACTGCATGGCTAAACCTCTACCTATTGGCAAAACCTTTTTACTCCATGGCTAAACATCTACCTCTTGGCAAAACCTTTCAACTTCATGGCTAAACCTCTACCTTTTGGCTAAACCTTTCAACTTCATGGTTAAACCTTTATCTCTTAACAAAACCTTTATATTTTATGGCTAAACTTTTACCTATTGGCAAAACCTTCTACTTCATGGTTAAACCTCTACCTCTTGGTAAAGCCCTTGTACTTCATGGCTAAACATTTACCTATTGGCAAAATCCTTGTACTTCATGCTTAATTCTCTACCTCTTGGCCAACCTTTCTACTTTAGTGCTCAACTTTTACCTCTTGGCAAAACCTCTTTCTTTCTTGGTTAAACCTTTACCTTTTAGCAAAACCTTTTTATTTCATGCTTAAACCTTTAACGTTTAACAAAACCTTTCTATTTCATGCATAAACCTCTACCTTTTGGCAAAACCTGTTTAATTCTTAATTAAATTTTTACCTGTTGGTAAAACCTTTATATTCCATGGGTAAATGTTTATCTTTTGGCAAGGGCCAACACTTTACCCATTGGCAAAACCTCTTTACTTATTAGCTAAACCTTCACCTTTTTACAAAACCTTTCAACTTCTTGTCTAAACCTTCATCTTTCAACAAAACCTTTCTAGTTTTTAAATAAACCACTACTTCTTGGCAAAATCTTTCAACTTCTTGGCAAAATTTTCACCTTTTGGCAAAGCTTTTGTATTTGTGCAGTTAAGTTTTTACCTCTCGGCAAACCTTTTTAGCTCATGGCTAGACCTTTATTGTTTGGCAATGTTTTTTTATTTCATTGGTAAAGCTCTACCTATTACCAAAACCTTTATATATTCCTAACTAAAATTCTACTGTTGATGAATCCTCTTTTCTTGATTGTTAAAGTTGAATCTCTTGAAAAAACCTTTATATTCACTAAGACAAAAAGGCAATTTTCTAACCAACCAATTTTTGACTACAGGTTGAATTCAACTTGTCTTTGACTGCATAATTATATTTATTTCAACAAATTCCATGTGGTCCACTTGACACCTCAACTTAATCAATTTTTTGACTAAGTTAGTAAGTGTATGGTGTTGACCATCACTATCAATTTACCATTAATTTTTATTTTTAATTAATAAATTCATAGTTGAACTATAGTGGAGAGACCCACTTTCAAAATTTATCGCATTCTATCATGTCAATTGTTTCATTGTCTTGGTTAACCTTGTTTATGGATGGATGAATGTTGGAAATTTTGATGCATGAAATAATGTCTATGTTGTCCACTATAATTCAACGTTGATTTGATTTTAAGTTCAACTTAATTATGACTTTTTTACAATTTTTGTGTGACTAGTTTCCAACTTTGGTACTTTCAAAACCCCTTAATCTTGAAGTCAATAACTTTCATTCCATTACACCTTGCCACTAAAAACCTTAAGTTTGTTGGAAATTTTTCTATTTAATGGAATCCAAATGTGATAGAACATTAGAAGTGGGAGAACACAAACATTTTTGTCTAAAGTCATTGGGCATGGTATTAGAATGGTTAAAAAGTGTGGAACATTAAGTTGACATGTCCTTGTTTATTGAAACAAACATCTACCTCTTAAAATTTCTTCCTTGGGATTGTTTTTCAACATTAAGTTACCTTGATTCATTGAGTAACAATGATTCCTCCCTAGAGAGGAGTATTGCACCAACATTACTTGGAGTGGTTGGTGCATTTAGCATTGCCCCTCATATTCAACACACTTCCATATTCATTTGTGTTAATGCACTCCCCATAGGTGTATAGGAACACATGATTGCTCCATGGCTCCTTATGCAATATAACCTTCCACCATGGTTTGAAAGAATCATCAGAATAAAAAACTTGTTGGACTTGTGATGGGAAGACAAATGGTTCATTGCCATTCACCAACATATGTCAAAAATTGGCCATTAAAAATTTGGCTTCATCTCGTTTATAAGTTGGATTACCCCAATTATATAATTATGGTTGATAATTAATAAATACTAGTTAATTAATATCTAATTATCAAAGTAATTAACTATTCATGAGTTGAATTATTTAGTTAATATTAATGATAAATTTAAATTAATTCAGTATTTATAAATTAATTTATTAATTTATAATTAATATTCAAGAATTGCTAGATAATCAACTTTGATCCTAATAATTTTTAATTTAAGATCACTAGAATTTTAAAAGGTTTTTTTCGTTTTTTTATTTTTTAATAAATGGATAATTATTACTTTATAAATAATTTCCAAATAATTAAATACATAAAGATACGAATTAACTTGATTTGAGAATTAATTAATTATTTATTTCTTGAAATACTATATTTTTGCACACATGGCATGCACCAAATGTTTAAGCATGGTTTAACCTAGGTGCTTCATGGCTTAACCTTAAGTGTACCTTAGGTGTCACATTAAACATTTAATTAACCTTACATGGTTAGCCTTATTTTAACTAAGCTTAGGCACCATGTACGTTAAATTAATTAATAGGAATTAACTACTAATTATTTGCCTAAATTAGGATCATATTATAATTAATATTACAATTTTATTTTCTATTAATCTCATTGTAATAAATTATATATTTTATAAAGATTATTCCCTATTAATTAATATTATCTACAATAATTAGTAGCCATACTTAAAATTTTAATTATTATAGGTAGTTATTATTTTAGTCTAATTAATAATTGGATATTAAGTACTTGGAACCATCCAAGATTGAAGACAAGGCTTTTAATATTTTCTTCATCATTTAACCAAATCAACAACAATCTTTATGTCATTAGAATGCAAATTGAAGGATTACAAATTTTCTCTAAACACCAAAAGAAAAGGAGCAAAAAACAAAACATGAAAAGGAGGAAGAGGACATTTGTGATATTTTGTCTCAATTGTTTTGAAAAAAAAGCCTTAACCCTCTTTATTTTCAAACCTCATATCTTTCTCATTTTTAGTCCATTTTAAGTGATTTAAAAACCTATAACTAGGGATATACAAAAAAAAATTGTCCTCCAAATGCAACAAAACAACAACAACAAAATGATCTCAACACTTGAAACTATGATATTTTGTTTCAAATGTTTTTTTAAAAATTGCAAGTAGACCTATGGTGCATCATAATTGCAATCTTGTTGATATTAAACACTTAGTTAACCTCAAATTATTAGTCTTAATTTAGTGAGACCTAAGCACCATGTAGTAAAAATTGTAGTTGCACTTTAATCAATATTTGTCTCAAATGTTTTGAAGAAAAAACTTAAAACCCTCTCTAGTCTCAAACCCCATATCTTTTTCATTTTTAATCTTTTTTGAATGATCTAAAAACCTATGGGTGTATCATCTAAATATTTACAAGTCCAAATGTAACAAAATAATGACAAGAAAACTTAATTTCAAAATCTAAAATTGCAACTTAATTTCAACCAAGGTAAATAGGCCTACCACCATACACTTGAGATTTCAAAGAAAATCGACTTCTTACACATTACTCCTTTTTTTTTTTAAATAAATTTTTTAACCCTCCATTTAACACTTCCAATGTTTTAAAACAAATTTAATTTGGTCAAGGAACGAGGAGTATATGAGTTGTTTTATGTAAAGGGGTTCATGTTTGGTGATAGATTTATTAAACTAGTTTCGGATTTTGAAATTAAATTTTTTTTGTCATTATTTTGTTGCATTTGCATTTCAAAGAAATCTTATAGATTGCTAGTTGGCACACCCATAGATTTTTAAATCACTCAAAACGAACTTATGATGAAAAAGATATGGGGTTTCATAGTAGAGAGGTTTTTTTTTAAAAATTCAAAACATTTCAAACAAAATATCACAATTTTGAATTTTTGATATTAAAATCTTTTCTCATTGTTTTGCTACATTTGAAGTTCAAAGAGGTATTGAAAATTGCTAGTTGGTGCACCTATAGCTTTTTAAATCACTCAAAACATACTTACAATGAAAAAGATATGGGGTTTCATACTAGAAAGGTTTTTTAAAAATTTCAAAATATCACAGTTTAGTGATTTGAGATTAAACTCTTTTCTCACTGATTTGTTACAATTGGAGTTCAAGAAATTCTTGTAAATCACTAGATGGTGCACCCATAGCTTTTTAAATTACTCAAAATGAACTTAAAATGAAAAAGATATGAGGTTTCAAACTAGAGAGGGTTTTAATTTTTTCTTCAAAACATTTGAGACAAAATATCAAATAAAGTGCAACTATAATTTTATCCCATATTATTTATCATAGCCTCCAAAACTATATAATGAAATCGGTGCACCAAGTGTTTTCAAAAGATGAAATTGGCACCTAAAACAAATTAATAAAAATGGTTTGACCTTAAAGGCCACATGATGAAAAAAAGGATTATCAAAAGCCTACTTATCTACCCTAAACCGAAGTAACATTATGATATACTTATCTAGGCCTACCTACCTACCTAGGTTTAGGTTAAGGAGGTCTATATAAATAAATAAGTTTAGTAGGTAGATACCTACCTACTTATTTCTAGGTGAACTTACATACCTAGACCTAAGCCTACACATAATTTTAGGTAGGGACACGTGTTAATAAACTATTATTTAGATTTTTTGCATAACTTTCAATAGGACAATTCATGAAATTGGAAAATAGTTGAAAGTTCAACTTTAAGATCTAGACGAAGGTGGATGAACTTCATTTAGAAATCAAAAATGTTCCATCAACTAAAATGGTTTGTCACTTTCAACTAAAATCTTGTCACCTCAATGTTGGTTGAAAATTAATGCATGTAGATAGGTTTTGACCATGTTGTGGGTTTGACTCAACATTGTCAACTATTTTGGTAAGCAGTTGAAAATATCATTTTGAGTTGAAAAAAACATTTTACACTTGAAAATGACGTTTAACTTCAAAATGTAGTTGAAACATAGTCAAAATGTAGTCAAACCATAGTTGAAAACCTTGGTTTTTCCCTTATTGATTTCACAACTAAGCCTCTACTTCTTGACAAAACTTTTTGTTTCATGCAAGGTTGACACTGTGTCCATGCAGTCATCACAATGCAACAAACACATTTGGATGGAAATGTAGCCTTGCGTCATGTCAATATAAGGTCAACCTAGGTCAACCAAGGGCCAACCTAGGTCAAAATGAAGTAAGGCTACCTAAAGTACAATTATGGGCAACTAAAAAATCTCATCATTCAATCACATTAAACCTGTGGCAATCGAAACAAATTTCAATTGCCACATTTTTGTGACGACTAGAAAAAAAAATTGGGTGGCAATTGAGTTTTTTTTTAACAATGATCAAAATGTTTTTGGGCAAAAAAATTAAAAACTCAATTATTAAATTAATGGTGGAAATTAAACCATGGTCCATCTAATGGCTAAAAGTTTTGGAAGGTGATTAAAAAACAATTAGGCATTGTTCAAAACATTGTGTAGCCAAATTTTGATCACCTAGTCTAGCGACCATAAGTGACCAAAATGTTTTGGTCACCCAAGTTGGTGACTAAAGGCAACCAAAAATTGGTAACCGTATTTTTCAAGCATTGCCCAAAATAATTTGGGCAATAATTGAATTTGTTTGGGAGCGATAACTTTTTTTTCAATCATTGGATCAATGGACATTATAGATCTAATGACTAAAACATTTTGGGCAGATCCAAAAAACATTGGCCCCCTAATTTGGTGACCAAAAGTTGGCAATTGAAAGTTTTTGGTTGCCCAATTCAATGACAAGAAAATTGGGTGACCAAAAATTTGTGGTCGCTTTCGTTCAATAGAATTGGTCTAACCAAAAAAAATTGGTCATTAAAAGAAATGGTCAACATCCAAATGCAGTCGTCCATCTAAACGCATATGGATGGACATACACAATTTTGGTGCATCACATCAGTTTTGACAACAATGACTTCATGGCTAAACCTCCACCACTTGGCAAAACTTTTTCATATCATAGTGAAACCTATTGTTCTTAATTAAACCTTTAGTTTACAAAACCTCTTTACTTCTTAACTGAACCTTTATCTCTTCACAAAACCTTTACATATTCCTAACTAAACTTTTAACTATTGGCAAAACATTTCGCTCTTTGCAAAACCTTTTCAATTTTTAGTTAAGCCTCCACTTTTTAACAAAACCTCTCTACTTCATGGGTACACCCCTACCTTTGGCAAAACTTTTGCAATTTTTCATTATTTACTTCTTTTGCAAAATGGTTATTTTCTCATGGATAAACCTTTATTTCTTAACAAAACCTTTCTACCTCATGGCTTAATCACATGTGTTGACAAAACCTTTAAATATATTAGCAAAACCTTTATTTCCTCTAACTAAACATCCACATATTAACTAAACTACATAAGAAAAGGAGGGAAAAGGTGATCATCATTGGGTTTGCAAAGCCCAAGTTTATTTAGGCCACCTAATATTCAATTAAATTGTTTTCGTTGTACTAAGTTGAATTACTTTATTTCATCTTAGATGGGCTAAATTAGAGGCCCCCTCATGTTTTTCCAAATCTTTTAAATTGGTCATAAGTAGTAAATTATGTAGTCAAATAAATAATTTTGATAAAATGACTATTAGTCATTTAATTGAAACCATGAATGTAGTTGTTAAAATGGTTATCACGTGTTAAATATGATTGCATGTTAGGCTTAAACAATAGTTGCATACTGTCTTAGTCATGTGAATGCCATATTTTGACATAATGATAGGTAGCTTTGGCTAGTATATTTATGTTATTCCATTTAATGTACCTAAGGTTAACTATGATAGTAGACTTCAAATTTAACTTTAGGTTAATGGTCGACAAGTTTAGGATCAACAATGTCCATTGATCCAATGACTACAATGTCCATTGATCCAAAAACATTTGTGGCATTTTCAAACAACTAAAATTTCTCAGCTAATCCAATTTTAACTGCCCAAAAATAAAAGTAATTAATGCCATTTCATCTTTCTATTAAAATGACATAATTAATGTGGTTTACATGTAGCATAATGTGTTGAAATTGTGAGATTCAAAATTGAAAGTTAGTTAGAGAAATTTATGGATAGTTTAATATTATCCCTAGTTTATCCACTCAAATTATATGCCATTCATGACCTTTTGCTTTCACATTGGGATGCAATGTCCTTATTATGGCATCACCTTCTCCTATATAACATAAAACCCATGGCTACGGAAAAAGGTCTAGATTGACCCAAGGTTATGTAAATAAGTTGCACTTGGGTTTTGTGTTCCTTTGCACTACCAATGATGATCAACTAACATAAGGTCCTAGTAATATGTTTAAATGATCAATGTATTGTGTAGTTAATAATATTTCCATTTCCATTTCCATTAGTTTCAATAGTTTAGTTTAAATCTATAATTATAAATCATGTGAATTTACATATTGAAGTATCAAAGATGCCAAAATATTACAATAGTTCAAATAAAATAAATAAATAAAATATCCATGTACAATCAATTATAAAAGAAACAAGAGAATTTTTTTAAAAAATTCTAATAGTCGGTAGGTCATATATTCATGAAGGAAGAATATTATCAAACTAAAAAGACATACAATCCATTTGATTTCATCAATTAATTGTGTTTGTTCTATCACATCTTCATCTTCTATTCTTTTCTACAATGTCAATAATAATTCTAAGAAGTTACATAAGCTACAAATATATTTGAATTCATACATACACCTTGCAAGACATTGGTTGCATTTACAACAATTTTTTAAATAATTTTTGGAGCCAGGATACACAAGTTATTGAATATTGAACAATTTTTCAATGATAATTCAATCAATCAAAATGAAAAAGTTTAGTAGAATATGGGTGCATAATTGGTATCATTGGAAAGATCTTGAATGACTAGGATTTAATAGAATTTGTTTTATAATTTTCAGACCTAAGGTCCTTGAGATGTTGAAGTTTCAATTATTTTTGTCACTAAATTTTCAAATAAATTAGAAAAATCTATTTCTGGAAGGAAAAATCAGCTCAATAATTTGTTCACACTTTAAGAAAGCATGTTTACCATGCAATTTTGGTAAGATTTCCTTTCATATTTTTCTCTTCAAAAATTGAATGTATACCTTGCACAACAATGTTCATATGTTGAATTCGCCCTATATCAATGTAATGGGTTCACATTTGGACCAATGGTGCATGCCACACTATATACCTTGCAAAACAATGTTTGTATGTTTTCACCCAATTTTGTAATGAGTTCACACCATGTTGGTCAAATATCACACTAAAAAAATATCCATTGAATTTAGTTTTCAAAATAGGTTCTAAGAATTGAACTAGTTCTTGCAAAAAACAATTAAGAATATATATTGTAATATACTGACATGACTTATTATTTATATACTATACTAGCATATAATAATATTTAATAATATATTTAGCAGTAACTATAACAAATGAGATAACAATATATTATTATTACTTATTACTTACTAACTTTTGTTACTCATAATAATTGATATAGTTAGTGGATAAACTAGTTTACTATACTAGGGTAGTAGTTGCAAATAATTTGCAAGCAAGTTGGTGACATTTGTAACTACAATGTTTAACCCATCTTCTTTGCTTTTCATTTTTTTCATGTGTAGTATATGATTAAGTGCACTAGAACTCTTTATAGTGCAAGTGTCATTCAAGGATGAGCCAATAAAAAAAAGCTCAATCCTAAAGGCTAAAACCTAAATTCTTAAACCTACTTCATAAACCTAAGCTTATCTACTTACTTCCTTAGGCCTAGACCATTACCTATCCACATGTTGACATCCTATTGACCTTAAATTAAACAATCCAAAATTAATTAGTTAATTGAAAATATTAAATATGAAATAGGGTTTAACATGCCACATGTCACCAAATAATTTGCCTTCTAAAGATAAATGGACACAATTTATATGCCACGTGGCACAAAATAATTCACCTTCAAAATAAATAGACACAATTAGTATGCCACATGGCAAAATTATATTTTCCCATGTGTCATACACAAATACCATACAAAATGGATAATGCGAATTCTTTCAAGATTAAATAAAAATAATTTTGAAATATTAAAATATATTGCCATGTGGCAACACATCATTTGTTGTTAGGGTGAGCAAATTAGTTGCATGGTAAGTCACAAATGACATTATGTATACAATAAGTCAAAGGATGAAACTGTATTTCTTTGATTTTATTTATACATTTACAATCCATGTTGTTTGTGACTATTATTTTATGCAACTTATCCAATGCAACTAAAAGGATTTTAGTTGTAAATGTCGCTTGTGATTACAAATTAATAACAAAAACCAGTATTAAAAAAACATTTTTCTACCAATGTATTGGCCTCTCATGTGCAAGGATCATGTTGAATATGTAAGGAAATGTTTTTTGGTCTTCATCTATTTTGGAGACCAACTCTTGGACATGAGTGACGAAGGAAGCCTTTAACTTGGATTATGTGAATAATAAAAATTTGACCATGCTATGTATTTTATAGGACATCTTGTTATGCTAGGTACTATGAATGTGCATCATAAAACACTCATTCTAATTGTTGAAATGACAAACCTTGAGTGAAGATGGGGAATTGATCAGAAATGGGTATTATGAAATTTGAATTAGTGGATTTTATTTTGTAATATATTAGATGTGCATTATATCATCCATCATGATTGGCTACTCATGATGCAAAAATTTGAGCAATGAATTATGGATGGTTTTAAGCTAACACTTGGACAAGTGGGACTTTTGCATAGAAGTTTTATGCTTATTTTTGCAAATGGGTGCAAATGGTTGGAATCTTCCAATATAACATTGGATATGGCAAATTAGTTCATGATCCTGTCAACTACAACAACAGGGTAAATGTTTGTGACATATTTCATTTATATAATAATTGTAATGAAAGGATATATTATTAAGTTGAAAATGACAATGATGATATCTTATCTAAACAATCATTGGAATCTATGTTATACATGAATGATTTATTGGCAAGACCAAAATTTCATATAAAATATCTTAGTGCCATAGCCAAATATCATGTAGGCCTTGTTGAAGCATGTGGACCTTACCATATTGGATGAATGTAGGTGCTAATAGGGTATTGGTAGTGATACATATTGGATCATATTGGTGATTTCAAGCAAGTTGGCTCAAAATGATGAAGAGGTTGGATGGAGATTATGCACTTGATTTGACAAGTCAAATGATTAAAGCTAATGAAAGTTACCAAATTCGTGAGATTTGAAAAAAAACATCATGGATGCAAAGTTGTGATGTATAATAAAAAAATTTATACATAAATGAATGAGAGGTTGGACTCAACCATCCAAACAATGCACAAAAAGATTCTGGTGATTTTGGCAGTGTCATGTTACAATTTACAACACAATAATAAAATAATTATATATATTCCAAAAATGTCAAGTCTTGATTTGGAATCTCTTGATAGAAAATTGGTCACTATGTATGTTTGTCACAAGTTTGATGTTTTAGCAATGAATCAAAAAATGAATGTTCATTCATGTTCCTCAATCAAATGTCATGGCACACATGTGCATTTACGAGATAATTCCTACCAATTTATTACCAAATATATGTCACATAATTGGAAGTTTGTTACCAAGGCCTATGCCACTAAGACTCGTGCCACCATGCCCTTTGTTAACAAGACTTATACCATTAAGGCTTTTGACTAGGGCTTGTGTCAATGAGGTTTATGCCACTTAGTGTCACATAGGTTTAATGTGACACTCAACCTATATCAGTAAGACCTAAGTGTATATCACTAAGGCCTATGACCTTCAACCTATGTTAGTAAGGTCTAATTGGGGCCTATGCCACCAAGACCTTTGACGTTCAAGTCTATGTTAGTTTAGGTTGGTGTAATATGAAACAAAGGCCTATGTCATTCAAATAAATGTTAATAGGTGTTTGGTCACTTGGCCTAGTGTAATATTATGTCATTAAGGCTATGACAGTAAGCTTTGTGTCATCTACTAGGCTATTTCATTGAGGTTTATATTGTTTATAAGTTTTGTGTCTATTGGGCTTGACGTAATTGTTATTACAATTCATGGTTTTTCAAAGGGTCCAAGTTCATTAACAAGTCCTTTTTTACTATTGGACATGTACATGCACTAGTAAAAAAATGTCGTTTACGACTAAATTTCAATCACAATTGACACTTGCAACTAAGAATTGGCCTAATAGCAAATGACAAGTTACAAATGACATTAGTTGCGAATGATGGATGAATTTTTTTTCATAAAATATGAATACGGCAATTTCATGCGTATCCAAGGATGAGTTCTTGCAACTACACTTGCAATTACACTTACGACTACAATGCACACCAATATGTCACATGTGGTAGCCTAAGAATTTGACACATGTATCATTTGGATTTTTCAAAATATTTTGCCTAACAAATCTTTTCTTTTTTTCTAAACCATTTTATCAAAGAAAGGAGATGTGATGGCCTAAGATTGTGCCACATGGCAACTTAAAATTTCCCTATAGTCATTTAGGGTTACTTTAAGGTTGGACCACTTATGATAGGCCACATGGCACCCAAACTAAGCTAAACCTAATTTAAGCCACCTAACCTAGCTAGGTGCCTAAGGTACTTAGCCTAGTTTTGGGCTAGGCCATGTGGTGACCTAGCCTTAGGTCTAGCCTAAGTAGATAGGTATTTAACTCTAAGTCTCAAACTTTTACAACAAAATACTATTTTTATTTAAGTTTAGCCTTATGGGTGGAATCTATGTGATTAGTTCATCCCATATGGCAATTGAAAAAATTGAATGTATTTACTACACCAAACCGACCTATTTCCTACTTCCCACCTACCATCCTACATCCTTGCATGTCTACCTATTTACCTACCTACCTACCTCCTACTTCCCCCCTACTTATTTAATTGCTTACCTCCTATTTCAACCTACCATCATGAAACCCTACCTACCTCTAACCTACCTATGTAGTATTTACCTACCTATTATTTCCCTCCTACCTACTTATTAGGTACCTACATACATATGTACCTACATACCCATTAGCTACCTAATAGGTTATATAAATAATCTATTAGAAGTTATCTAAATATGTATTTTAAATGAATAATTATCTAAAGGTTATTTGAATATGTATTTAAAATAAATATTATCTAAATAGGTACCTAGTGAGAACGTATATTACCTAGTAGGTAGGCTATGTAAATAGTATGTGCTAAGGAATAGTTGCAACTAAGCTATCACTGTGTGACTGGGCTACAACTAAATTTTTATCTCATATTGTTTGTTTTCCCTTTCAAGTTTACAAACTATATAAGTAGGTTGGTTTGGTGTAGTAAACACATTCAATTTTTTCAATTGTCATATGGGAGGAGTTAATCACATAGGCTCCACCCAAAAGTCCAAACTTAAATAAAAATAAGATTTTTTTGTAAAAGTTTTAGACCTAGAGCTAAGTACCTACCTACCTATGACTAGGTGGCCTAAGCTTAACCTAGGTGCTATATGGCCTATTGTAAATGGCCTAGCCCAAAAATTGCGCTAGGTACCTTAGGCACCTAACTAGGTTAGGTGACATAGCCAAGACCTAGCCTAGGTACCACATGGCCTATCACAAGTGGTCCAACCCTAAACTAACCCTAGATGATTATAGGGAAATATTAAATTGCCACATGGCACAATCTAGTTGCTTTAATTGGATGGTTGAAAAAAATAGAAATATTTGTTTGGCAAGATATTTCAAAAAATATAAATGATACCACATGTCGCATTTTTTAGGCAAACATGTGTGAACAAATTATTAGTGTGCATTGTAGTTGCAAATGTAGTTGCAAGTGTAGTCACATGAATTCATCCCTGGATACATGTATAAAATCGTCATACTCATATTCTACCAAAAAAAATTCATTTGTTGTTTGTGGCTAGCATCATTAGCACCTTATCGTTTGTTGGTAAGCTGATTTTAAGTCATAAATGTCATTTGTGACTAAAATCTAGTTGCAAAACAACAATCACAAATGATGTTTTTTCTACTAGTGATTGATGATCATTGTGTACAAAGTTAGGAGAAATGGGCTAGGATTTATTTTAAAACATGTAAAAATATGTAGGTTATAATTTATTGAAGAATAATAAATTGGGAAAATTTACTTAAATGTAAATTGGGTACGTCAAATTGGATTATTATAATATAATTTAAAGCTTGTTAAGATATTATCAATTTTAATTTTAAAATTCTAATAAATAATAAAAATAATGATTTCCACTAACAAAAGGGTTTTTTTAAACAATTTCCTTTTACAATGTAATGTCCCCATGGTGTGAACTTGTACTTGAAGTGTTTCCTCCTTTACCTTTGTAGTTCAATGCATTTCTTTCACATGTTTGTTGTTAATACGTTTTTACAAAGCATATCCTCACTGAATTTGATTGTAATGATGTCATTGATATTCATAATTTCGTCCATTATGGGTGCATCATTCAAGGTGATACTCTTCACCTCTAATTGAATATATAAACCTTGAGGAACTTTTTATTTGAATATGAATCAACAATAAATGCATATTTTTTTCCTTGCTATGTTATATACAAATCCAATGATTTTTGTATTGTGCTTCTTGCGATTTTTTCAATTATTTCATGATAACTAGAAGTGCATAAACTCCAATAAATTTCAACACATTTGAATTTGGCACCATTTGTTCTTTAATCTTTAAGTTGGCATGTCACCACCACCCACATGCAAGTGTTTGATGCAAAGCAAGTAGACACATCATCCCAACATGTTGACAATTTTTGGCCATTACAAGCATGAGTGTCTTGTGATACGTGAATAACCAAGTTTACAAGTTACCATCTACAACAAAAAATTCTTTGCTCCTTTTCTTGCTTGTGAGTATTGTGGTCTAAGGCTTGTAGAAGGGCATGGTTGCAATTGATTCCACAAGGGACACTTGGGTGAGATGAAAGATTTTTCTCAAGGCTAAGGTTAGAGCTTTAATAACATTAACATGGTTGTAATTGAGGTGAAATCAAAGACATGAAATCAACTTTAACAAAGTGTTAACAGAATATGGGCCAAGCCCCAATGGAGCTCCTCTAAATACCTAATGCAGTTATTGTGAGTGGCCTATTAAGACACATGCATTAATGTCATGTTATAACACTTTTGTTGGCTGGTGAAATTTTGGATCCAACATGACACAAGACCTTGTTAATCCCACATGAGATCCATGCAACTTTGTTATATCATTGTCCCTCGCTTGATGTTGCCTAAAATATCTACCAAAGATTTCTGAATTTATAAACTTTGAATCCAATGGTTGGTTTTGTAACCCCATTCATGGGTTAATATATTGAACCAGATTTCTAGAGAGAAAATAAGTGTAAGAAGGTCCAAGGCCATTGAGGGATAAGCCAACTTAGGGTAGCATATAAAAAGGAATTCTAGGGAATGGAGATGAAAGGGGTGGAGTATTGAAGCATTGGGACAAAGTATGGTTGGCCTTTGTGTAGAGCTAGTTATAATGAAATAGTATACTATACTTCATCTGTTCACTGACATGTCAGTTCTGAAACACCTAGAACCCAATTTGATCAAATCATATTTCAACTCCATTAGCACTAAACTAAATTATGAATGTGATAAGTTTTCAATTTTTATATTAAGATAGGTGGTTGTTTTCTTTTACTGTAGTACCTTCACCACTTTGACACATGCTTGTCAAATAATTAATTAATTAAGAGGTTTTCTAGAACGTTGGATCTATCGGTGCCTTCAAGATGGTCACACTTGGCCAACAACACAAGCACAAGAGCCCACTAGTCCTTGCAAATCATACTTAATAAGCCTATCTTGTGTTGCTTTATTCCAATGCAGGCTTCATGAAATATTCTTGAAGCTGCTGAAGGGAGGAGCAATAATCCAACAACATAAAAACCAGTGCAGTGAATTCAATGTAAACGCTGAACAGAACACATACAAGAACTTGAAACATGAAGATCTGAACAAAACAGTACCATCAAACAGCTTCAGCCAACAATTGTAAGTTGAGCGAGAAACATCAGAAGATTCTACTATCAAGAAACAAGACCTGACACATTCTTGCCAATCTATAAGACATTTAGTTTCCATTTTCTTGAAATTCTTGCAGCCCTGCAGAAAAATATTTTCGCAAATCCATCGCTAGCTCAACCATGTCCAATGATCGTTTCTGACCTCGACTAATCAACCTATTCATCACAGTAAATGACAGTCTAATGCTTTCCTCATTAACTGTCAGCAAGTTCAAAACTTTGGAAGAGTGCAAAGAGTTTGATAACAGTGTACAAAGCAAGGTGAGCACCTCCTGGAGCAAACATTCCCTGCACATCACAAAAAAGGAGCAAAACCCTGAAGGTGGTCAGAGAATCTATGGATCCGCCATATATCCTGCATCTGGAAGTTATTGCATTCTGACTTCTGTGGATCACTGGGGCAGACAATCACAGAAACTTCACAAGCTCCTTAGGAACTACTAAGTTGTTGTCCTTATCAACTAGAGCCAATGAGACAATCAGAATTTCCCCAAAACTATACCTCTCTTCTGCACAACCAGCCCTCTCCCCTTCACCTGTCTTCTGATCATCATCTTCTGCATTAAGTTCCATCCCCAAAAGCCTCACTAGACCTTCAGGTATATTACAGTGATTTTCTCTTTCCTTTACCACCATCCCTTGCCTGGCTTTTGGAATAGTCACCACGTCTGTTCCATCTCCACATGACAGAGTTCCAGGAACTCTTGTCTCACTGTTCCCTCCTCTTGCCTGTAATCTACCAGAATCATCAAAAAGAATTTCACTTTGAGGGTTAGCCATCCCATCCCCAGTTTGATACTTGTCTTGAGGGACTCCTGGAGTGTCCAATTCAGTTTGGTTTGAATAGTCTTCCATCAATATTGCAGTGCCTGTGTCCCCTGTTGCTGCGAGGAAGGCTAGCACACGTACTACATTCCTTCGCAAGGCATAATCCTGTGGGACAGACTATATGTTTCAGAAATCACAGATTAGTGCTTAGAAACAGACACAAGAAAAGGGATTTTGAGTAAAGATTTCAGGACGCTGATGATGTCCAGCTAAAAATAGAGGAAAGAATTCTAGAAAAATGAGCAAGAAAAACAAAAAGAAACAGCCATGCCATCTACACAAAGTAAATGATCCCTAAATGGAGTGTTGAATGATGAAGCTCTACAGAAAATAGCTGTTATTGAACTTTGCCACACAGGTAAAAGGCTACCCCTTAACTGCAAATTCTTCTGCCCATATCTCATGACATAACAAAGGATCACCTGGAGGCTGTTGCCAGAATAGTGTAAGCAGGCAACCAATCCTTGTAGAACCTGCCTTCGTATTCTCCCCAATTTCCATGCCTCCTCACAACGTTTTTCAACTGTCAACTTTCTCATCACTTTCCCCTCATCCACCCCAAAGTTGGGGTTCAATTTGCAAGTAAGATTGTCACCCACTGAGAATGTCTCATCTTTGGCACTGCAAAAAGTTTGCAAGATGAGAGGGCCTGCATCATGACAAATGATATTCATCATTTTCTGGGTGAGGGCAGATGTCAACAAGACAAATCAGTCAAATGATAAGCAAGCCACAAGAAAGCCTGCTTTGTGAGGATAACAAGCTTGACATTGAACATATTCTTGGCCAATAGCATGTACAGACCCGGGCCAGCCACATGGAGGTGACAACATAAGGTCTCTGGTAATTGAGTTTGAACATGTATCATGCAAGAATCTACACAGTGACACTTCTTCTGGACAAGAGTGTGCAGAGGTAGAAGACAACAAAAGTGCTTTCAGCTCACAGCAGTCATGAGTAACTGTTTATCTGGTAAATTGTGTGTCAAAGACCAGCTTTCACTGTGTTGTGGACCTACAATATAGGAGAAGGTGCACAAGACAGACAGCCTGTAGTTGGACACCCACACCCACCCTTTCTGTCAACAATGAAGCCACACCACCCCTCCATAGCAATGCCCCAAACCTGCCCATGATTTGTAATGCCCAGTAGACCATCATATTAGTCAACCAGAGGGATTGAAATTCTCATTCAGCATCTTCCACCCCAATATCACCTGACAACTGTTCCTGACTTTGAAACAAATTTCACTTGTAGAAGAACTATGTAAAGTGCATAAGGCCAAGACTTGTCAAGAAAGAACTAAAAGCTCAAGAGTATCACTGTGAAAAGAGAGCATGAGATAGAGGCTTACTGCACTCTTTCTACCAATGGCTTGCTGTGAACAACAAGGAGGCCAATGATAGCTGTTGCTTCAAATTTTACACCCAAACTCAGAGACCCCATGGCTATGTCCAGCAGCCATTCTGTGAAGGGGCTTAAACTCCAATCCCTTTCCCCCATATTCCCCTTTACTTCAGCTGTGTCCTTCTGTTGCTCTGCATGACCTGGGGATAAACCGTCTATTGAGATATCCTTGGGCAGAGTTACAGGGTGGCAGAGTATTCTTGGACAAGAGAAAATAGGTGCAGAGGCCTTCTCCTTGCCATGGAAGGGAGTATTGGGTATAAACCATCCATTCCCCTCAAATTTCACTTCTGTTTTCGGTAAATTGGCAAAGCTGGCTTTGCCCAGTTGCAATCTAAAACCTGTGTCCACTACCCTGTCTCTGTGATAGACCATGTTCAGACTTCTGTCAGTGAATAATAGCATACAAACACACACCTCTAGTCATAACTGCACTCAACTCTTCTGTCAGCAAGATCATAGCATACAGAATGCTATAAAGTGGATACAAACCTTTCAAGCAATTTTTGCCTTGCAGCAGAATCTTGACGGAGTACACAGCGCAGAACATGAAGTGCACTTCGTACAATGTCCACCTGCACAATTCCCTCAGTGCACACTTGAGAGGTCGTGTGACATAGCAGAACTGCAAAGGTTATATTTCATAGTATCAACTTCTAAATTCAAAAATCAAGCACGAAATTAAACATATTCACTCAACACTACTGAAATCATCTAACCATAGATCTGATATGTGGCCTACAAAGCCAAACAATCCTGACACTGACTTCAAACTCACAAAAGCAACTCAGCTCCACCACAATCCCCATGCAATAAAATAACAGAGACTCACTTCAAGTTAGCCAAGAAAAAAAGAGCTGAGAAGTTCTCTCAAATCCTAGAACAGAGTTCAAACGTTCAAACCTGAAGTCCATTGAAGAAGGCAGACCAAAACTAAAAAGAGAAATAATCAACAAAGAATGCTTGAAGGATCCGTGGGACAAGGAGGAGAATGCCGAAGTAAAACTTCAACCTTTGCAAAGTTGCAAGACAAATTCAAAACTGCCATCAAATATGCAGAGCAGACATATGATTGAAACATAAGACTCAACTTCACTAATAGATAGCACCCATCATTTAAACCCACATGAGAAATGCATACAACCAGTATGCACCATGTTAAAACTGAGAACGACCCAGTTTCACTTACATTTTGAAACTTGCAGTACTCCAGAAGTGGGCCAATGAGTGTTGCTGCTACTGCAAGCTTATTCATTACCTGCAATTGGGCAAAGAAAAAGTCAGAAGCTTTAGGGGCCTAGAAAGCATATACAAGCTCAAAGATCAAGGGCAATCAACAAACTAGAAACATGTATTAGCAAAAGCAAACTCACATTTGCGACTGCATTGTGAAACTTGAATGCAATTGCTTCTCCAGCCTCTTTGTTTGACTGTGCATTAGGAGCTTCCTTTTGCTTGAATGCAGCCTTGTGATTTGAGCATGATGAATTGGCACATAATCCATTGATGCTACTAGGCTCCTTGGGACATCTCTCATGTGTTGATAACAAAGTGTAAAAGTCTTGGCGGCAATCTGCAAATATTGCAGACATGAGGGAGATACTGTCATTCCTTGTGCCTTTTGAGAACCATATTTGTTGAAGGGTGTGTGCAGGTTCACCCATCCCACTTGCATTCCTGAAACCCAGAAAGCTCCCTGGTCTTACTGTATGCATTCCTGAATGTGGATTCTCATTCATTGCAGTTCCAGGTTCCCTTTTAGGAAATTCTGATTCCTGCAATCAAAAATAGGAAAACAATCTAAGCATTCAAATTATCAGTGACATACTCCATGTTGACATGTTCTGAAAAAGCATATTGCCTATTCATCAACACCACCCAAGCTCATGAAGCTCTTACCCATAACTCATATCTATGTTGTTACAAAGAGAACTTGAAAACAACACTTGGATGGTAACCATTCTATCAGTTCCAGCAAAACCAGAACTAACAAAACGAGTGCAGTCATAACCTTGTGAGTCACTCACAAAGTGTCAGACCATAACCTTTATCCTGATAGCAGTGACAGGCTGCTGTGACATTAGATTATAGTAATCTGCCCAAAATTTCAGGCAAACCATTATACAACATCTGCATCCTGAGTTTCTGTTGCATTTTTGCAAGTGATGGGAAGACTTGGTCATGATGTTGGCTAACCCTCAAGAGACATACCTAATAACAAAGTCAATAAGTATCCTCAATCAAGCTGCAATAAGCTTGTGAGATTAAGCTTCATTTCAATTTAGATAATCCCTATACAAAGCAAGCATCTAAGCTTTAAGTCATAGAGAGGCCTATACAGAGGATAGTGGTTGGGGCCTATGGCACCCTCAACATATCCTAAGCACACCACTGGTAACTACTTGGATGCCTGTGAGAAAGCACCTTGCAACCTGATTGGAAGATTTGGAACTTAGCTCACTGTGATGAGATTTTGATGTTTGAACGTAACATCAATTTGATTGCAGAAAGAAAATCCACAAAAACTTGTTTGCATATGATATATAGCAGCCATAAAATTCTACCCACTTTTAAGGACTTCTGCATAAGTGTGAACTTTATCTGATGCTACACTAAACACTAAATGATAGGTGAATTACCTGGGGTCCTTCTGACCCTGCCCTATCTTTTTCACAAAAAGCTCCATAACCTGCAAGTTTAGCACCAATAATTGTATGAGCTTCATACAAGCAGAAGCTACTTAACATTGCAAGAAGTGGATTCACATACCATCAGTTGAAGCTGGGGCTCGAAGTGGCACTGCATCAGAAGCCTTTAGGATGAGCTTATCAGGAGGGACAACTGTTGAGGGCTTGTCCTCATACCAAGGAGGAGACACAGCTTCCTGATCAAACTCAATCTGTATTGCCTGGTTCTGTGGAGGCATCCCATTCCCATCCTGCACTTGATTCTGGCATTCTCCATTATCATCTCTACAATGAAAGCCCACAGGCTGCACAAAACTGACTTCATTCACAGCCACCTCAGGTTCAGCTGCTTCCTGACTCCTCTGGCTCCGTGAAGTGTCTGGTTGCCTGACAAACATCCCTGACTTCCATTTGAATCTCAAATTAAGCACCCTTAACCATATGAGCACAATGAGAAAACCTGTATGAAACTCAATGTTACTGAAAAGGATAGACTTCCAGAACTGGAAAAGCCCTTGGAAATCCCAGTATAGTCCTGAAGACTTCTAAAGCATGAATCAAATTTCGGGGGCTTAAGTGAGGGATGCACCGCACATGACTCTCTTCAGACTTTCGAGCTCTTCTTTCAGCAATGCAGCTGTGTCAAGAGCCACTTTGAGATGGTCATCCTTTTCATCTCGTGCTCTTTTTGCCTCTAGCACCTCCTGGTCCTGCACTTTGGTGAAAACGCTCAATACTGGAACTCTATGACACAAATTATCTATCCATGAGATTGCAGAGCTAAATCCATAATAAAACAGGTAACCATTGTGTCACTTCCCAAAAAACTAAAACTAACATGACCAGAATAAGAGGGGTAATAACCTTAAGAGTGTCACTCAGAATTTATCAGACCATCATGCTAACCTTGAATACCAGTGTTTAGCTGCCACGAAGCCCACCTTACCTTATCAACTCATGACACTGGGTGAAGATAAGTAATAGAAAGCTGCCCAGAATTGATCAGGCAAACCATTATACAGAAATCCTTGTCCTAAGTCTCTGTTGAATTTCCAGAAGAAATGGAAAGACCCAATTATAATGTTGGCTATAACTCAAGAGACAGCCAATCAAAAAAGTCAATAATATCATCATTCAAGCTGCAGAAAGCTTGCAAGGATAGGCTCCATTTCATGTTAGCTTCACCCTGTACAAGTAAGCATCTATGTGTAAGACATAGAGAGGCCTGCAGAAAGCGTAGTGGTTGGGACCTTAACATCTCCTTAAGCACACCACTTAGACCACATGGTACAGTACATCCAGTGATGTGCAATATGTACAAATGTTTCAATGGTTATGAGGATCCAGATCTGAATCATCTTGACAAGTTGTTGAATCAGTGTAAACTCTCGCAGGGTTGAAACCTTATGAGTGGACACAGAAGTTTGCACTAGTGCTGGGCAGCACAAAGAGATATTCCTTCCAGATATATCTGTAGAACTGGCATATAAAGGAACAAACAAAGTTCTACAGAGCTTGTTCACCTCAAAAAGCTTGTTCACTAGTACAGTATTGCACTACTACAGACTCAAAAACTGTCAGAGCCTATGTGCCTGAAACACCTTCACAAAAGAGTTGTCAAGCAGAAATTGAATCAACCTTGAGCTTTTAAGGAAAAACCAAAAAGAAACATTCGCCTAGAGTTCATAATCTCAATCAATCCTACTTGGCTACAAATTTCACTAGATCAATTTGGGATGCAAAGAGTATGCAGCACCTTGAAGGCTAACTCTGAGGCAAGGCGCTTGAGTTCTCGTTGCTGCAAGTTCATGAAAAGAAGATGAAGTTAGATTTCCAGGATAGCATTAATTCTACCCAAAGGAAACCATATTGGAGCTTGCTTCATTACATTGAGTAGAACAACCCATCATGAACAACCTCCAGAACTCCATCATGGATAAGGTGTATGGACATGTAAACCCTAAACCCTAAGCCCCCTCCACAATTTCACCCCAGATTCACAAACACTGAAACTGGCAACTGTATGCTGCAACAATCCTGTATGGAGACAATGGGATGCAGAGATATAACAATGGAGGTCAGGCACAACCTGATTAAGTGGGGCTTGTTGTGACAAATTGTGGGTCCCAGTCCCTTTGTGGAGTTCATAAAGCTCTGACTCTGCCTGACAACACATCTCTGGCTCCTTAGTATCATGACAAGAGAAACATACTTTTACTCTTCACTTGAAAACTATTACCATTTGCTCTCAATTGTGAACTGTATACTCTGAAGCCATCAATTTCTTAAGTGATGCTGAGAATGCTACAGCCTCTCGCCAAGAATTCTTTGCCGAAATTTAAGGAAAGCAAGCATCAAGTATCAACCTGCTGCTAATTAAAAAGGTTCCAATGCATGCTACCCCTCAATCAGCAGCTGCTACTTTAGGCAAAGACTTTACACTAGACCCTAAACCCTAAACTCAAAACATCGCTATAGCATACTTAGCTCCAAAGCAACAATGTATCGGCAGTCAAAACCTGAAAAGAAAATTTTAATCTTCACCTTTTGGAGGCGTGCCCGGAGAAGAGAAATTGCGCCATTTTTCTCGGAAAGAATCTGCTCAAAATTTTGTCCTCCGTCATTCTGTATGTTCAAGGCACTTGCGTCCCATACTCCACCGGCACCACGCGTAACCAAAGCCTTTGAATTTGGAGTTCCAGTATACGGCAATCCAGACTGTACTGGATTTTGCACACCCAAACTTTGGGAGGACTTGAGAAAAACATGTGGTCGTGATTTCGTATTCACAGCCTCTTTTGCGTCAAACCGAAGTGGAGGTTTCGGTGAAGGGGGTAGAGGGAGAGGCCGCAACGAGATGAGCGACGAATTTTCCCCAGCAAGAAGGGACGATCGATTTTGGAAAAACTGTGTTTTCTGGAAGTTTGAAGATGCAGCTAGATCAGTAGTAGCAAAAGAAGAAGACTGGATGATTGAGGGTTCTGTGCTGAGTGCCACACTTTGTTGCGGTGGCACCTTCGTTGTCGAAGACGAATCAAAAGAAGGGGGTTGCAAATGTGAAGGTGTGACGGACTGTACCGCTTGGCTTTCGCGCTTGGCGGCATTTTCTTGCTCTGCTTCCTTGACCAGCTGATCAAAGAGCAGCAACAATTCCTCGTCGTCGTCGTCCGGTATCCCACTAGAATCGCTCAGCATTTCTAAACCCTAAATCCAACTCTCCTATCCGCTGCTTACCCTCCTCCGAGCGGTTCGTTTACAAGCTCGTGAATTCTCTTCAAAGAAACTGCAACCTGCTCTCTCCCTCGTCCAATTCCTTTGGGTTTCAGACATTCAAGGCACTCCTGCTTCAAAGAGTTATTCTTTTGTGACGACCATATAAAAGGGGTTGCAAATACAGAAGATCAGATTCTCGCAATCACCACGAAATCCTAAACCCTAAACCCTTAAAACACATCTCTGGCAACACAGTTTACGCACTCCTCAAAGTGACTTTATTAGATCTCAGCAAGTTAGTGCCCACATAAACCCTAAATCCCACTCTAATAGATTAAAAAAAGTCATCTGGGCATTTTTCATTATATATTTTTGGCATTTTGAATTTAATTGAGTCTTGGACCTTTTTGAGTTTTCGTTGTTTGAATTTAATTTAATACCTCCTGAATTTAGTTTAATTTTAGACATCCTAATTTAAGAGAAGCACAAGGTGGTAATCACAAAAGAAAGAGTTGTTTATTCCTTTTTCTTTCTTTTTGGGTTTTGGTTTGTGCATATTAAAGTTACCTCTAACAGTCTTTGTGGTTTTGCTATTAATAGTTCCCACGTGTATGCAGTTCCGTTACAGTTTTTATTCTTGGGGTTGCCAAAAAAAAAAAACAGCTAAACTTAGATATTTAATATACTATCCAAAGTGATGTGACATATTGAGCACCAGTGGAGATGCTCTTAGGGGGTGAGAAGGCCCAGTTTTTGCAACTTTGGGGATGAAACCAATAATTGGGGGCGAGATTTTAGCCCCCAAAAAAAAAAAAAAAAAAAAAACTTGGGTCCAAATTAGTTTTTTCCACCCAAATTGGTGGTAAAACTAGCTTGGTCCCATGTTTCTTTTTCGGGAAGGAGCATGTATGATTTTTATATTTTTCCTTCAATTAAGTATTTGCCCAAGGTGCATGATGAACCAGTTATAGAGTGTGAGAGCCTTCAGCTGAGTTCTCTTCTAAGCTTTTATTTTGTCTAGCCAAGTTGTTTGCAATAAACTAGATTTGCACAAATGTTTGTAGAAATTATAATGCCACAACCCCAAAAAAGTGTGAAAAGTTTTGAACCTTTTTCAATAAGAGTTCGTCGTAGCCAAGGTTTTAAGGTAGCCTTGCATTTTTGTGAGTCTACATTGAAGTGCGAGGGTGAGGTAACTTCGCAAAACTAACAACAGATGCAAAGGATGTGTGAAATGGACATATCAATTAATTTAATTAGTTGCGATGCATCCTAAAGTGTTTTCATGATTTTTTTTTTTGGGTAATGGGCCATTTGGTTGGTCTATTACCAAAAACACTACTAAATCTCCCCTCCCCAAATAGAAACCACATTTTTATGTTGTTTTACACTTCTAACCATAAAAGTGTATTTATTTTTACATTACATTATTTTACATAACATAAAATAGATTTACAAGGTTTTTCATTTACATGTTTCGTGTTTTACATTTACATTTACACGAGTATAGATAGATAATAGACATTTACACATTATAAATAAATTTAACTATGAGATTTACACTTACAAAGATTGTAAGTTCTAAACTATTTAGATGCACAACACTAGTTTTTATTAGTGTTGTGTGATTATTCGTTTTTTAAAAACCCTCCATTCTTAATTTCAACATTGTAGAATTATTTTCAAGTTTTCCAGGTGGGAATTTGAGCTAAATTCTTCAAAAAACAATTTAATTAGTTCTATTTGTAACACATTTTTTCAAATTGAAAAATCTCAAGACCTGGTTCAAAAATCAAGCCTCATTTTATGCACACATTACACATCCCCCAATGCTAGAGATTGTATGAGCACAAAATTTTACAACAAAATAAAACAAGGGTCTACATTAGATGGAGTTTAACAACTAGCGCCCACATTGGTACCACGGTAAAAATCCCAGATTTCATTTAAATTATTCCCAATTATTACAAATATCCCATGCTAAGACCCAATCGAGTTCCTTGAGTTCAAATCTAACATTTTTGGGGCTTAATATGGGCACTAAAGGTGCATTCACACTTGGTGTCAAGGACTCTAGTATCAATTCCCCTAACACCATGCTAGTCATTTAAGACTTGCACCTACTTACCATGAACATTTTATGTTAAGCTACCATTCACTTAACATTAAGCTATCACCCATTTAACATTAATGGGTGCCACCTAGGATGCCATCTAGATTTTCATTTAACACTAACATAACATCAAGTGTGAATGCACCACAAGAGGCCTCACTCAAAAAGGTAAAAAGTACATGTGGGCGCCAATTCACCTTGGCCCCCTTGAGGAGCGAGGGGATGTAGCATAGAATGGTTGGCAAAGACACGGGTGGAAATCACTAATATAAAAGGATAAAATGGCATAACTTGGTAATGCCCGAGGATGAGGGCATTACCAGAAGTAGGGTACACGAGAGGCAATAGCCAACAAGCATTGGCACTATTCAGTTAAAATGCTCTAGTTCGTTAAGAAGTTACCTCATGTAAAGATACACACAATTCCTTTTTCTTTCTATTGGGCAAGATCTGGAAAGGCTCCCTTATTTCTGGTGTCCAAACAAAACTTGAACCCCTTCCCTTTGACACATCTGACATCCTAACAATTGTCAAAAATGAATTGAAATTGAGAAAGTTATTGCCTCCCAAAGTAAACGGGATCAAGAACTTTAAAAAAAAGCAAACCACCGAACATTACAAAGGCTGGTTTCCAAACACTCCAAAAATTCCTTGTACAGTATGTTGCTCTGTTGCTATTAGAGTACAAAGATTACCGATAGAACTTCAGGTCGCTCTCTTGACATTTTAAATCACTCAAAATGAAGCACATATGATGAAGATATAAATAAGTGTTAAATCGCTCAAAATGAAGCACATATGATGAAAATATAAATAAGTGTTAAATGAAAATATAAATAAGTGTTAAATCGCTCAAAATGAAGCACATATGATGAAGATATAAATAAGTGTTAAATCACTCAAATCCAAGGAGGTCTTTACCTGTGTTGGCCGGTTATTACTTTCTTAATACTGTCAAGAAGGTTTGTTTTTGTTTTTTGGAAATTTTTGAAAACAACAGGTTATCAATATCAAATTATTTTTTATGATTTAGCCAAGTAGGTTATATGAAATTTTGGGTAATAAGTGTGTCAATTATGCACAAGGGCAGATTACCAATTAACCAATTAATAACCGCTTGTCATCCTGCCTACTTATTAGTCGGTTTATAATGGTTTTTCCCAAAAAAATTCCTTTTCAAAAATTTGGATTAGTGTTTAAAGATTGATAACCTACCTGGATGATAATCAGGTCATCCAAATAAGTTATTCATTAGAGGTTTCAAATGTCAACATCAAGCGGTTATCAATGTAGCTGGTTAATCAATAACCAACAAAGTCATCCAGGCGGTTATCAATTTATCTGGTTATCAAAATCAGTGACCCACAACAACAACAGGTCATCGAGGTAGGTTATCAGAGTTTTTTTTTTGAAATTCCCATACCAGGCGGTTATCAAGAACAAACAACCGTCTGATAGAGGTTTTTAATAACCGGATCGAGAACCGGGTCGAAAGTCAATAACCGGCCAACACTGGTCGTTACGTGGGGCGGAAGACCAGTGGGGAAGTTATTTCGGCATTTCCTCCCTGGGGTTCCCAAATTGTGCTAGGTGAGGGGAACTCGGAGCGGGTTGTTCCCCACTGTATGAGGTGAGGAGAACTCGGAGGCGTTCCCTAAGGGGGGAACTCGGAGCGGTTCCCCACTATAGTACTAGGTGAGGAGAACTGGGAGGCGTTCCCCATTGTTTTCAGTGAGGAGAACTGGGATTCTGTAGCCGGTGTTCCCCTCATGGAGCACTTTCGAACGCGGGCTGGGGGAAAAATGCTTCCACTTATACAACACAGCTGTGATCGCTTGCTTGCATCGCACCTTCTCTCGTCTCCGTCTTTCTTCGTCCTCTTCCCTCGAAGAAGGAAAAAAAAAAAAAGAAGGAGCTTTCGCACACGGTTTTTCTTCTTCTTCTTCGGCTTCGATTGGAGAAAAAGATTTGGAAGACGATTAAGCTACTGTAGTCTTGAGGTTTGGCCTTAGATCCAGGGTAAAGAGCATGAGATGCAGGTTGGTATGAAGCCGGAGCAGCAGCAGGAGCAGCAGCAGGCAGAGGAGGAGGTGGAATGTAAGGAGGCGGCAAGTGGTGGTGGTAGGGAATGGTAGAGATTGCCAGTTTATAAGGAAGTTAGAGAAAGGGTGAAAAATATGTGCTCGTGTTGGAGTGCCCTGGAGCGGGCGTTGGGTGGTGTGTTTGGGTCCAAACCTGATAGCCCTTCGACTATCAGCATCAACAGTTCCGGTAGGTGTTCTAGTCGTCTGATTCCCTTGTTGCTTCTCTCTCAGACCCTCCGTCCTTAATGCAGCTGTCGGATGCCCATGCCCATTTTTTATTTTTCTTCTGTGAGCAGGAGCGGGTAGAATGGTCAGGGAGTATACATTTTAGTAGTAAGTGTGGCGACAACTGCAGCAGTGAGGAGGCGGCTCTGGAAAGAGGGGGACATGAATAGCTTGCTACTTTATGTTTGCATACCCATTGCACAGCTCGATTTTCCCCTCTGGAACTTGATAATCCAGCTTCGGATTTGACCTCTGTTTTTTTATTGGTCTGATTTGCGGGAAAAAATTCTCGTGACGACCTACATACCTAACCTGCCGAAGAAGATTTACGCCCCAACTGATCCGCTTGAGATGGCCTTGTAGTTCAGTATGGTGATAGTTTTGTGGGTTTGTTTGAGCAGGTCAAGAGCAATCGCGTGGAGAGGTGAACTGTCAAGATGCACCTGTCCTATCAGAGATATCATCGTCAGGTGAGATAGGGTCAGGGACTCCAATAGTGTCAGATGAGATACGTCGAGGAGGGAACTTGCGCATCTTCTCATACCTAGACCTTAAGTCTGCCACTCGCAACTTCAGACCAGATAGCCTGCTGGGCGAAGGAGGTTTCGGTAGTGTTTATAAGGGTTGGGTGGATGAGACTGGAACTGCTGCTGCCAGGGCAGGCACAGGCATTACTGTGGCTGTCAAGCAACTTAATCACGAAGGTCTACAAGGGCACAAGGAATGGCTGGTGAGCTCTTCTTTCCTTGCAAGCCAGTGCTTCAGATGATTCTGACCAGTTGTTATCAGCTTCACTTAGTTTTTGGAACTGCAGACTGTTGTAAGAGTCATGTAGAGGGTTTACTGGTGCATTGGAAGGTAGGAGGGGGAGTTTGGTTGCAGGTAGCAGGGGAATCATGAATGCATTCTCTTGTGCTTGCAGTCTCATGGGTATTCCTTTGTTTCAGGCAGAGGTGAACTTTCTTGGTCAGCTTCATCACCCAAATCTGGTGAAATTAATAGGCTACTGCTGTGAGGATGATCAGCGTCTGCTGGTCTATGAATTTATGCCTCGTGGGAGCTTAGAGAATCATTTATTCCGGAGTAAGTAAGCTCTTGGTTGTTGATTCTTTCAACCATAAGAGGGACCATGTCTAGGTTACTGTGGCAATTGACCAGCCTAGCATCTGATGATGCCTATGTTGAATTAAGCATAGTATGCACTGTTTTGCCTCTGTGAGATTTCTGTTGATTGCATCAGCTGCATCTTTTGAGGGCTCCAGAGTGGATTGCAGAGGCCAGTCTTCTCTCTTGCATGTCTGCAAATTGAAGTTGGAGTTGATGATAGTGGCAATTGTCAGTAATTTCATAGTCTGCTTAATGATGTGAAATGTTTCGGAATGGCAGAAGGGGCTATGCCTTTACCTTGGGCAACCCGGATGAAGATTGCATTGGGAGCTGCACAAGGGCTTGCTTTTCTCCATGAAGCAGTCAAGCCTGTCATATACCGTGATTTCAAAACCTCCAACATTCTGCTTGATTCTGTATGTTGTTTTTGCTCTTGTACTTTGTCATGGAATTTTGCAATTCTGGGCTAGCTCAAGTTTTCTGTCAGTTGGTCATGAAACCAGCAGTGACTTTATAATCAGATACTGGGATAGCTGCTTCAGAGTTCACAGCTTTTTGCAAGCAAGGGATGCAGGGAACTGGAGATTGATACCAAACAGAACTGATGAGAGAAGTTGAATCTCCCTCTTGTTGATTTAGAAGATTCCATGCGTGGCTTAGTAATCCTTGCTGTCATTTGCCATTTCTAGGAATATACAGCAAAGTTATCAGACTTTGGGCTAGCCAAGGATGGACCTGAAGGAGATAAGACGCATGTTTCCACTCGGGTGATGGGAACATATGGCTATGCAGCCCCTGAATATGTGATGACTGGTGAGCTTTTGTCCCTTTCCTGTTAGATGGGCCTTTGGAATAGGATAAAATCCAATACATAAACAGTTCTTCAGTCCCCCATGACGAGTTGTTGGATGTGACATCTAATCTTTTTTCTTGTCCAGTAACTACAAATATATGGCAACAATATTTATTCGTGCCTTTAGGAAGGCCTTCAACAAATCCTTTGCAAGGAAAAATCTGCAACAGTGATGCTGCTGCTTGAATGTATTTTCTACAGCTACAAGAGCCCTGCTTGGTTCAAGTTTTGGCACTGAGAGACATGTACAGTTTCTAAGCACATAGAAATGGTAGTTTCAGTGCACACTTCTTTCTTCTTGTTCACGCATATCTGAGAATATGCTTTTGATGTGACTGAAAACAGCTCCTGGACAATAGTGTGTTTGTTCAGCATTTAGAAGATGCTGTTCATGAGCATGTTAAAACAAATGCCATTGGGGAGGGAATGCAGGGCATTTAACATCGAGAAGTGATGTGTATAGCTTTGGAGTTGTTTTGCTTGAGATGCTGACAGGCCGAAGGTCCATGGACAAGAATAGGCCAAGTGGAGAACAGAACCTGGTAGAATGGGCCCGACCATATCTCAATGACAGGAGGAAACTTTTCCGTCTTATTGACCAACGTCTAGAAGGCCACTACTCTATGAAAGGAGCTCAAAAGGCAGCTATTCTTTCACACCACTGCCTGAGTCGAGACCCAAAGTCTCGACCTCTGATGGGTGATGTTGTCGACACATTAGCCCCACTTCAAGACCTGAAAGACATGGCGAATAGCTCACATCAGTCAACATCAAACTCATTATCAGATCGCAGTCGGTATTCTAATGGCAACGGATCAAGCCACCACACACACAGCTACCACAATGGATATTTGTCTCCTCACAATGGACCTGTCCGAGGCAGCAGCAATGCAACTCAGCTACCTTCATACCATCAGTCACCAAGGCAGTACAGCAGAGGACCATAGATGAAGTCCCTCTGCACTTCTTTCTCATCTTCTTTCTCTTGCTAGATTTGTTTCTTACTCCATGTTACATAATATATGCTTCCATGCTCTTTAGGTGCCACCTCAGCTGGATGGAATGCATATAGGCTTTGGTGTCTGAAGCCATGTGATCCTGGGAATCCTAGAAAATGTCATAAAGGACCACTTCAAGCCTTACAGACCAAGTTCACTGGTCTACATGTGGTGATTTGTTCCATTTGCTGTTTTTGCTTGAGGTGGCAAGACTCTGCAAAAGCTGTGTCATCGTAGTATTTGGTGATAGATGATGTTCTTTCCCGACTCCTTCCAGAGCCAAGTGTATAAGCCTTTGTGAATTCAGGGTGACTTGTTCCACCCGCATGAAAGAAATTGGACATTTACTCCCATGTGCCTGATAACAAAAACTGGCAACAATGATTGAACACCCAAATGCTTCCTCAATAAAACTTGCTTTTCCAGTACATTTCCTCTCTGACTACTGTCTGATTTTCATGTACTTTCCCAGGTTCTATGACATGAATCAAAGATAGCATATGCTACAAGTAGGGTGAAACTGTAGGAGAAGGAATACTGTCAAGAGTTGGAGGTTGGAGCTATAAATGCTTCTCAGTTAACAGTACTTATGGCTAATGTATTTTCTTCAGCTTTAGGGTGTGGTATATGGATTCTAATTCACAGACATGCCAGTTACTAGATGGTGCAATTCTGCACCACCCTTGTCTCATTGCTACAATCATGAGAACAGCAATGCCACTATCAAGGTTGCAGATTAAATCCTGGCTACCATTGTTGATGCCATGCACAGCCCTATCTCAGACCGACACTGGTGTCCACCTAGACCACACCTTATAGCTTTGGACTATAGTATGAAACCACACCACTTGAATATCCTAAGGTCTCAAGCCTCACTCCCATGTAGGAACCATTGTTGGGGAGTTCTCTCTTGTTGTTTTGGAGAACCTCCAGGGTTGGTTCCCTTTTATTAATTTTTTTGGGAAGGTTTTGGATTTTATTTTTGAAACTGCAAAACCTCCAATTAAGATTAATGTTTATTTTTCAAACATGGGGGGCTTCTCGAGTATTAGGGTTTAAGTTTTTTTTTTACATGGGGCCAATCCAAGTAGCGTCTAGGGTTTAGGGATTAGATTGTCAAAACCAAAAAAATATGGTCATTGCAATTATATGGCAAGTACTTGCAAAAAATTGCATATGTTTCTATTTGAAAACAATGAACTACATCTAACTTGCAACAATTATGTCCCTAATGCCTACTCACACTCACATATACAACAATTTGCTTCCTCATAAATGAGCTTTTGGGCATTTGACATCAAACAAACCATCATTTTAACTAAACAAACATATGACTTCAATATTACACATTGCAAATGACAATAATTCATAATAATGCATGTGACAAATGATAAGAACATGGACTTGAGAGACCTACAAAATTACAAAATTCTAGCAACAAATCCAACCAGAAATCTAACCACCCAAAATTAATGACTTACCTCAAAATTCAAGTACAAATTTAGCCACAAATCAACATGTGATTGGCCCACAAAAAAAGAAAAATGGCTCCATGATATGACTCTAAAACACAAGCAGTTAACATATGAATCTAACCTTTGTTACAACATATGACTCCAACAGCATATGGCTTGCAAAAAAAAACTACATTGACCTCCTAAAGCCCTACACATGACAAAAAATTTACAAAGGATAACACCTCCAACATATGAATAACAAAATTTATAACGGATTTTAACAAAGCACATATGATTCCAAAACAATACCAATAGAATTAAGAAAGGACCGCACAACCCCCAACCATAATTGAACCCACATTGAAGACCATAAGTCATTCTTAGGTTTAGCCCATTTCATCATAAGAAATTGTAGCCAATGTGAAATAAGAAAATACCAAGTGAGTTTTTAATCTTTAGTTCCAACACTATGAACACACCAACGTTCAAATAGATGTAACTTGGGAGATAATAATCCCAAAGTTGCTCACCAGCTGAAATATATGGTTTCTTGGTCATTGATCATCGACCTATTGGGTTTAGATTGAAACATAAATTAATTTGTGCCTTTTGTGATCCAAGCTCAACTTTAGATTGAAACATAAATTAATGTCAACTTTTTCATCACATGAAATTATTGTTCTAGGTTGTGTGACATTTATGGATGCCATTGTAAACATTTATATTTATTTATTTATTTATTTATTAGTTGATTTTTTTTGTAAAAGGGATAAAAACATACACCCATGGGAATTCAATGTCAAATTCTTCATTACAAAGTGTTAGAAGCAATTATTAATGTGGCATTTATGGTTGCCATAATTGAAAACATATAACATGTATAAGCCTTCTTCTTTCAACTATTGTCTACAAACAAAGGGTTGAGGGTTGAAAAGAAAGGCACAAAAAGTA
This sequence comes from Sphagnum tenellum, assembly GCA_963921925.1. Lineage (NCBI taxonomy): Eukaryota > Viridiplantae > Streptophyta > Sphagnopsida > Sphagnales > Sphagnaceae > Sphagnum > Sphagnum tenellum. The sequence continues at coordinate 12,054,798 of OY998150.1, forward strand.
GAAGAAAGGTTTTTTAAATAGCAAAGAAAAAATGAAAACCTTACCAATGCAAAAAACTAACCAAAAAAAAGGTGGAAAAAAAACACACACACACACAATTCTAATACATGACAACCACTGCAATGACTACCATGTATATGATATATTGTAAATTTTTACAATAATAAATTTGACCATGTAATAAAAAGTTCAACTTGAAACAAGAAAAAAATGATTTGTGAAAAAAAACTTACTTGTGTTGATCAACAATTATGGTAGTGACCACCACAATGAACAAAACAAAAAGTTTAACAACCACCACAATGAACATAACAAAAGTTCGACAACGTGAGAAAAACCTCGATAAGAAGCAACAAAAAAACTGACAAAACCTAAAAGTAACTTACCTATGACCAAAAATGATGGTGATGGCAATACAACAAAAACTTTACAATGAAATACAATAAAGGCAATAACGATGCAACAAAACTTCGACAATGCAAAAAAACCATAATGACGTAGCAAAAACATAAAAACCTCAATAATGTTTCACTTTTCATTCACAGTAACCATCACAACAAAAATAAAACAAGCAAATTAGAAGGAGAATTGAAAGAAAAAAAGTAGGAAGGAGAAGGAAATGCCATTTGAAAATATGAAACAAAGTGTCACACATGAAATAAAAGCTCATCATGAAGGGAATACTGGAATGCAATGTGTAGCAAAAAGGACCAAAATCTAAAACCCTAGTTTTTTTTAAAACACCCATTGCTGCAAGGTTTTGTAATTTTTTTAGAATTGTTGGTCATTAGGTTATGAAGTTGAACCCAAATCCTAGAATAGGGTGGGTCTTAAGGTAAGGTCTTTGTTTGGGTATTTAAATATGGGCTCTAATTGGGATAGGGTATGGAATTGGGATAGCAATTAAGTGTGACATATTTAAATATGGGCTCTAATTGGGGGTCCATAATTGTGTTTGAACCATGCTTATCTTCCAAATGGAAAATAAAATAATTAACACATCCCTAGGTTTATCAAATGGTAATCCATGATAATCTGTTCATTAAATTTGAAACATGATTCCTAGTTCTTCTTAATTCAAGGAGGTCACATCTTTAAGATATTAGGATGAAATGACATGTTTCATGGATGCTCCTTGATCATGTCAATTAAATAAAATGAACAAAAAAGGTGTTTAATATAATTTGAATCAAAATTGAATTTGCAACTATCACAAATTCAAATGAATTCATCATTTCTTAAACCTTTGTAAGTAGAAATATTACCCTACAATTATATGCTACAACTTTTCATGAACTCTTAATTCAATTTCCAAACTCCTAAAATCCTCAAAAATTTCCAAATTAAAACCATGTATGTTTTGCAACTTTGGAACCCCATAACTTTTAGGAATTGAAGTAATTAATTAGTTATGTGAACACATTTTATCAACACCTTTGTAAAAATAAGTGTGCTAACACAAATACAATTTTCTTTTTCAAATTGTATTCCTTAATGATTGGAACATTTTTTGGCAATTTTTATTTTGACTTTTCAAAAGTTCAAAATTATTGTGACCTTACCTTGGGCTTGTAACCAATGCTAAAGGATGAGAATGGAAGTAGGTTAACAAATTCTCCCAAAATTCAAACACATTTCCATAAGTGTGAAAGAGTGCAAAAAAAAGACTCCCAACACTCATAATTTGGGTGTTGAAATCCCATGGATGTCTAAATTTTTTAAAAGAAAAGTGTAGATAACAAACATTATTCAAATTAGTTATTCTTTATATTGTTGGAAATGTCTTTTCAATAATCACAACTCTTCTTTGAAAAGTTCTTCAATTAAAGCTTATATGTAAATGATATAAGCCTATAAAGTTATATGATTCATAATTTGGCGATATCGAAATTTTTTAAGGCTCCCATTTGAAAATCTAGGAAATTTTTCATGTCTCGATGTAATCCTTTTCACTAATCTTATAATACATTATAAAAAGAATAGTGGTGACTCCTCTTAAGTTTGGGTCATGATGAGCCTTATGGGAATTCAATGTTTGTGGTTTGTCAATACACCACTTTAGTTTTAATTTGCAATATCCACCTTTGAAAAAAATTTGTGCAAGTTGTTTTCACCTTGAACTCACATTTATGAGCTTGTTTTAGTCTCATCCCTTCTTTTTTCTTAAGAGTTAAAGTTTATACTCTAATGCAAAATCACAAATCAATTAATTCTTTACTTTTTATACCACTAGACAAATTAAAGGTTGTATCAAATGGGTGATACCATTAAAAAGCATTCAAATAATGGCAAGACTAACTCATAACTATTTGTTTGACCCCTTTCTTTATGTTTCACAGTTTGATTTTTTTTTTTTTCGTTTTTATCATTGCATGCCAAAGTATATTGCCCAAAATGTTATTTGGAATCAATAAATGGTGATAATTAACTCCCAAAATTCATTATTGCATTCTTGAACTTCAAAAATTCATGATTAGGTTATACCTACTCAATTAATTACTTAATTAAATGATCAATTTCAACAACATTATTTAATTCCATGCATTGCAATAAAAAGGTTTGTGAGACCTCCTATATGGGATTAGGATGAAGTGACAACTTATGTGTTTACAAACACCTCATGGTCAACTTAGTTGTACAAACTAAATACTTCATATTGTTAATATTAATGGAGCCAAATTGGGCTATGGACTAGTTTTGGATTCAACTAAATTCAAACAACCTAAGCTTGGGAATATCCACCATTATCCTCCCCATAATTTGTCCACAAAAGTTGCATGAAAGTCCAAAATGCATTCCCAAAATTAGGGGATTAACGCACTCCCAACTCCTTGAAGGACTCAAATGTGAGTCCAAGTGAAAGACAGCGGAAAAGGAAAGAGTCGGGGCACGCTCCCTAGCTCACAACACTTTGAGGGGCAGAGGGGCGTTTGGAGCTTCGGGATGGGACTACGAAGAGTTGACAAGCTTCACTCACTCACACAGGCCTGCACACAACCCACACAAAGTGGTTAGTGCATAGTTGGAACACATTTGGTGCTAAGACGAACCACGAGCAACATGGACACAAAAGACTCACCATGGCCCGGAATTGGGGGAAGCCACCACCTTCCCCCTTATAGTATACTCTGCACCCCTCCACGGGGCCCACATCTAAATGGCTTTTCTCTCTCAGGACTCCCGCGTGGGAGTCCCGAAATCGCGCCAACGGGGATTCTTGCAATTTTGGAACCCCATAACTTTGCAAGCAGACCTCGGATTGAGGCGCGGTCTAAAGCAAAGTTGTAGCTCTTATCAAGAGCTTTTCAACAGTATATGGCACGTTGTCTGCAGCCAAGTAAATCGGGTCAATTCCCAACTTTTTTTGGTCGGGAGTCAAACTTTTAGCCCTTCTTTTGGCCATAACTTGTCTTTCAAATGTCCAAATGAGCAATGCAAACCCATTTTAATCATTTAAGTTCTAAGAGCTTTCTAATGATATAAAAAACGCCACAAGCCATTGAGTTTTGAGCCCTCAAATCGCTCTCTGAAGTTTTCGGAGTCCACCGGGATTCCATCTCCCAAAGTGGGAGTAGCCTTGGGGGTGTGAGGGTTCACTCCCTCACACTTTCCTACACTCCCAAGAGTATGTGATGTGACTCCCAGGCTTCTTTTTGGCCCAGGCCCTTGCAACCCCTTCGCCTTGGTCGCGAGCCCAAAATTAGGGTTGCGACAGGGACATTGTGTCCCAAATCTTTGATGTTTTGTAATTTTTCCAAAAAATGTTTTTGTCCAACATGCAACACATTTGTAACTATTGTTGAAATATTTTCAATGCCATATTGCATAATCCAATCACAAGTCATTTGACCCTTGTTTCTTGAATTTTAATGGTTAAGAATTAAATTATCAATTTGATTCCCAACCACCCTTTTGATTTAGAATTTCAAATGGAAAATTCATGAACCCATTTTCAATGTCAAGCCTTCAAGATCTTTCAATGGTATAAATAAAACCCAATTTGAACAAGGTTTTTTATATGCACTTTTGTTCCAAAAATCTGAAACACTTCAAAGCTCCAACTCCCAGAGTGATTCTTTCTTATGAGTGATTGGGACCTTCCTTCTTTGCACTCTCTCACACTTGTGAAAATGAATGTGAATCCCAAAACACTTACTTGAATTACATTTTCTTTCCTACCCCTAGCTTTGGTCATGAATCCAACATGAACGCCATGACAAATATCATCAAAGGTATTTTTGAAATTCAAGGTTTAAGACATATGAAATTCCACATGGGTTATAAATTATATAACCAAACCCTTCATGAATTAATACAATGTTGGAAAGGAAATGGGAATGAAAATGTGGATGTTGAATCATTTAAAAATGTAGGAAATCTTTAACAAGATTAATATGTATTTCATGTCATATCATCATTTTCTTTGGTATTGATTATGCATTTTGATCATTTTTATTAGTTACAATTAGATTTGCTTTTAAAAAGACACATTTTTCACAAGTATTAAAAGACTTCATAACAAATCAAGTGAACATGTGTTTCTTAATTTAAAATCATTACCATCATATACAATTGAAAAGTCCTATGAACTTTCATAATATACTTTGACAAATGTTGGCAAGTTTGAACTAAAAAAAACAATATAATTATAAACCTACATAATCAAAAGTTCCAAATAATAAAATGGATAATAAAATTGCCTTTCACACTACATGGAAAAATGGATGGGGAGTTTCCATTGGCCATTGTACTTGAACTTTCATATAAAAATGGTTTATTCATAATTTGGTTTCTTGGAAATTTGTGTCTTTTAAAGAAGCTCGAAAAGGTTTGTTTTAAAATTTGTTTCATGTTGCGTCTCTTCGTAGGGTTTTTCAAATTTAGGTTTTTGAGATCATCATATTTAACCGTAAAAAGGTTTTTAAAAAGTTGTATCCTTTAGGGCATGAAGGACACATGTTTTAAAAATATCTTTATATATATATATATATATCGGTGTTGTATCAAGAAAATGATTTTTTCATAAGGATTATGAAGTTAAACCATTAGAAGAAATCAAGTTTTTTTCAAATGGTTTTGCAATTAGCTTTTAGTCTCATACAACATTTGTAACTATATTCCTTTTAGTTGCATTGAACAAGTAATAAACAACAGGGTGCAGTCACAATTCAATGAACCAAAAAAAATGTTGGACCACAAAGAAAAACAATCAAAATTTGATAAGTATTTATGTTTTTTCGTTTAAAGCCATGGCAATCATGGCAAGTTAATGTTTTTTCATTCATATGAATGTTAAGGAATTCAAACCAAAAATCCATTTGATGAAATTTTAAGCTTTAAGTTTTGATTTAGGACCTTTAAAAATGAATAGGAAAGCGTCGAACATGAATCAATTTTGCAAAGGACTATAAAAAAAAGTCATATAATAAAACACATTTTATGGGGAAAAAATAAGAGAATAAAAACCTATTAATCACATTAAAAATACATCCATACCTTAAAATATGTGGAATTGTAAAACTCTAAAAATTCAAAGAACTTTCCAAATTTGATCCAAAATTTTAAACAAAAGTCTTTTGCCACCCATAAATGGGGTAAATTGTACATGATGTGTTTAAAAAAGTTGTAGTTTATCATAAAATAAAAATAAAATTTATTTTTAAAAATTGGATATGATTTGAAATTATTATCATTTTTAAAGACGAAATATTGAATTTATAAAAATTAGGACACTTTCAAAAAATCATATTTATTAAAAAATGATGAAAAAGGAAATATGTCATGTACTTGGACAACTATAAACATTTATTATAACAAGTTGCAAAAAAAATTGTTTCAAAATTCATTCATATGAAAAAGGTTTTTTAGCAAAAAGGACATGGAGTCCTTTTTTCTAGTAATCCCGTTGGCTCATTGTATCTTGTTTACACCTTGGAGGTGTGGGAATGGCCAATGGAGATGAAAGAAAAATTCCATTTAAGAGGACAAGGTTCATGGGAGTTGACATTTAAAAAATTACACACCTAAATATGCATGGAGAACCATGGTACTTGAATGCCAACCATACCAAATTATCTTCATTTAGTTGTTCCTTCCATACATTGTTTTCCTTGTGGAGTTCTTTCAGCTTTGGACAAGCTTCTTACATGTTATCATAAAGTTATGGGTGCATATGCATATGAAAGTGGAGGGCCTAAGAAAATGACAAATACAATTGGAGTCATGGGATAACCTATTAGTTTACCTATCTTTGGAAGAATCATAACCTTGTCTTCAAAACCTTTCCATAAAATGTGTTCCCACATATTAGAGATGGTTGTTGGGTTTTAGGTACATTTTTGGCATACTATCAAACCATATGGTGGAAATGCATCCTTTTAAAAACTTACCATTGATGTTAGGATTATTTTTATGTTCTTAAACCATCAACTTGTAAGAATGTAGTAAATTATATTATCAATTTTTAGTTTTCAATGCTACATTGTACCATAAATTGAACTCCTATAAAGAAGTTTAGTTGGTGTTGTTATCATTTTTGTGCACATTTACAAGGTTAGGAACTTTTTTGACCATCAATTTAATGGTGTAGATATGCTAAGTAGCTAAAACATGGTATGGCAAATTTGTGGGTTTCATGATTTTTGGAGCAACTAAGATGAATGGGAATGTAGATTTAGGTGATGAAACCAAGACTATGGTAGTAGATGTTTAAGAAGGTGCACTTGGCTCTTAATAGAAGGGGAACCCATAACATTTCATCACCTACCACATGAATATAGTCTTTATGTTTTCTAATTTGGTTCATCTATATAAATACCTATAGATTAGCACTTGGTCCATTGCCCTATTGGCACATTACAAACCATTCCCTTCATTGTGCTACTAAGAAAATGATCACAAGTTGCCTTCACCTTTGTATAAGTTAATGTTGCTGAGAAGCTACAAAGTTCAATGGAATTACTTGCCATAATTAAGGCAAAGTCAAAAGAACCAAAACCAGAAGATGACAACTTGATATATGGACTTGAAACAACACCAAAGAAGAATGCAACTATTTTTTGGTTGCAGATATGGAGCACTACCAATTACAAGTTGTTCTATAATAATGGGAAATCTTTTGTTCCTTGCAACTTATGCAATTGGTGACAATACTTGCAATTTTGTGCCCACTCAAATTCTCCCTTTTGGATTCTTTGCTAGAAACATATCATGGAATTTTTTCCACATTTTTTTAGGACATAACATCCACACTTTCATTAATGTTATGCAAGCTTTTGGTTTTGGTAGTCTAGTTACATATTAAAGAACAAGTTTTTTTTTGGTATGATTATGTAATGCCTTGATGAATGGTAGACCCAATTGAAAGAACATGGGCTATGTAAGATGTTTCCTTAGATTTATTTGTTTTCTTTGTTGAAACTTATAATTTCTTGCCATTGGTAGGAAAACATCGGTTTGAATTGAAATAAGTTGCAAGATTAGGAAACCTTGAAAAATTGTAATTTAGGTGATGAACTTACATGGTTAGTGCATTCAATATTGACTTTTGATGTTAATGGATTAGTTGTGCCCATTTTTATCATTGTGCATCCAATAGCATGGTAAATGAAATGTTGGCCTTTCAAGAATATCTTTTATTCATGCCCATTCAAAGCTCTAAGTGTGCTTCCATGTTAGAAGCCATTGTGGGAGCTATAAAACCATGGTTAAATAAAAGATGTTGGAGCCATGTGAACTTTAAAGTTGGCATGTTTCCAATGGTTAATGTTGTTGTTTCACTTTGGCCATGTTTATGGTGGAAAATGTTGAGAGTTATGAAATTTATGCATGCATGGCTATAAGTCATGGTTCATCCCCACACCTATTTCCTTAAATTAGATATTCAACTTGCGGGTGCATGAATAGCCCCTTCCCCATCGAGGCCTACACTTGCTAGTACTTCAACCTCTAGTATTATAAAAAAACAAATAAATTATACAAGGTTCAAGCATATGTAAGAGACTCATCTTTTTTCAACTACCAAAACTTTGATGTTGAAAACTTTAAGATTACCATATCCAAGTGTGTTGGACACCATGACACCTATAGAGGTTTTTTAAAAAATCATTCAAACACATAATGGGCATGAATAAAAGACATTTTCCCATATTTTTGTTTTTAAATATCATTTTGTGATGTAGTGACATAGTCATCCACAAGAAGATTTAACCAAACTTGGCTACATATCAAAGAGGTAAAAAATTTAAAACATGTTGGAATGGGTGAAAACACATGGTAAAATATGCCAACAAGGGTTACTTGATTTTTTTTGAAAAGTATTTGTAAATTAAGCCTTAATACATTGAATTCATGATTTTTAAAATTTTAATGTTCAATAAGAGGAAGTTATTTTACTCCATTAAATAATATTAAAAGTTTGCATGTTTTAATGCACATTTGAGTATAATTCTAGACATACAAGTACGTGAAAGTATGTTTTAAATCTAAAACCTTGACATGAAATTATGTTCTTCAAATAGCGGGGAGTAGTTTAACAATACATTCTTTAAAAATCATAGATTTATAGTTGAATGATTATGTGTTATAAATTGTATTTCAATTAATGTGTAGGGTAAAGTCCCAAGGTTGGAACATTCCCAAAATAAGGGGCCTAAGATGAGCTAGTAGTTGAATCTGGTCAATCTACGACATTTCATCAAGGTGGGTACTATCAAACCAAAAATCTACCTATGCCATAAAACCCACCAATTTTATCCAGTGACATTTTAACTCATGTGACCTAGGATGGGGTGGTCATTTACTAGAAAAATGTGCCTATGGGACATGTTCTTTGGCATAAAGGATTTCATTTTCCCTTTTTGTGTTTTCACATGCACAGATTTGGCCTTTGCAAATTGCAAAATTGGCACTTGGCAAGAAAGTGCATTAAATTTTCCATTCAAATAGGCAAAAAAAGACAACTAAAATGTTTTTCTACATGTTCAAAAAACTTGGGCATTCTTAAAAAACAATAGTGTAGGTTGTCTGCACATAATGATTCCTTCCTCATGTTTATAAGTTATTGCTTATCTATTTGGACCTTGTTCATTCATAAGGTTAGATTTAATTATAAGCAATGTTCATTTATTGTATGTTTTTGGGACATTTCATATTTGATGGTGCATGATCAAGGCATTGGCAGTTTGGTTACAAGTGACAACCACTTGTGCCAAACATCATCCACACAACCATAGGAATCATAAAAGTAAACTTGAGGCAAAAGATTTGAAATAAAACATTAAAGTTGAGTTGCTAGATTTCAAGAATATTGACAATGTTTAATTATATTGGCTAGACTCATGACATCATTTGAAAAAAGAAAAGGTTTCTAACCTTTTAACCTCTTAGTCAAAATTTGACCACAATCTAAAACCGTGAAGGCCATGTTATTTTATTTTCTTGTGCCTATTGCAAGAAATTGTAATATGTATGTGGAAACTTTAAATGTCATCTAAATTTGTGATGCATTTCAATCCATCTTGTTGTCTTTACCTATTTATTACACAATCTAACTTTTCTTTGATTCTCAACAGTACAATAATCAACAATATATTATTTTACATAGGCAAATGTGCCCACATGTCAAACTTGTATACCTATATTCTATACACAACCATTATTCCTTCCATGGTTGTATTACCATCATCCAACTCATCCACATGGCCAAGCGACATGATACAAGTGCATTGAAAACTTGAATATCACAAAATTATATTTAACCTTTGCTAGGTGCAAAAGCTTTATTTTGATTTTGAACATAAAATTGAAAGAACTTCCTCCCAATTATAGGCATGTGATCAATATTTTATCTCAATAATGGAAATATTTTGACCCATAAGTAGTTTTTAGTAGTTGAAACAAGTGTTGTGGTTTAAAAAATATAAAATTCATTGATTATGATTCATTGTAGTTGGCACAAGTAGAGTAATTTTAAGTTTCATAAGTTGTATTTTTGGTTGAAAATTTCGAATTAAAACATGTTTAGTTGATTCCCAAGTAAAGAGGAATGGAAAGGTGCCTTTTCATATGTCTATTTTCAAAAAAAAATTGAAACACTATAGTCACGAGCAAATTTTCAATGTTTTTTACATGACTAATTTGCATCTCATTTTTTTTCAAATTCAATTTGAATTAATTTTAAAAATTCAATTTAGTTCAATTCAAGTTCAAAACACTACCATTTAATATTTTCATTCAAATGGAACTTATTTTTCACGAAACCAATCCATTTTCTCCATCATGTGATTATCACTAATAGTGTGTAACAATTTGAAACCAAAGTGAAAACGTTTCTTTAAATATTTTATATTTTTCTAAAATCTAATGGGTTTACTAAAATGAAGTTGTGATGTTCTTAATAGTACCATTGAAGAATACTTCTATTTGAAAATTCAAGTTGAAGGTGTGAAAAAAGGTTTCCTTTTATTTGCACACATTGTTCATTTTGTAAGGTGCTTCATTTTCATTGATTCATGTTATGCTTTAGATTTGTTTCCTTTATCTTTCCCTAGCTCTAATTGGAAGCCAAAAATTTTGGTCACAACAATCACACTAATAAGTTGAATATAAGGTGTTATTTATATTCATCACAAAACCTTCAAACTAATTAATTCAAACAATAAATGGGTTGGAAGGTTGAAATTGAAAAATTAACAACCAATATGTGGATTGAAAAAGATGGAAAACTTGACAATGTTGAATATGAGAAAGACCTATAATTGAATCAAAAATTGTAAACAATCTCCCACTTTGAAACAATGATCCATCCATTGCACGATACCATGAAATAGAGGCATGTCAATATGGATATTTTTTAAGAGTTCACATCTTGGTAAGAAAATGTTGGAAATGATGGGGAAGGAGAGATGCAAAGTCAAATAAAGACAATGGATGAAATGGAAGCCAAACCACATGCATACAAAAAGGTTCAATTATGGTGATGTGAAATTGATGTCTAAAAAGTGAAAATTTTGATAAAATTGACAACTCAAGAAAAGAATGATAGAAATCAAAGGTGAGAAAGATGTACTCGGAGTGGACAAAACGAAGGCAAAGGAAAGATGGATCTATAAATTTGAAATCCAACCAATGTGATAGATATGTAGATGGTAAATGATGAGAAATACCTTATATGCAATAAAAAATTTCTTTAATGACTAGATACTTATGTGAATATACAATGTATTGCATCAAATGAAAAATCAAAAGTATTTGCCATGACTAGCAAGCATGCCCAAGGTTGCATTGGAGATTGAGCTGCATTTAATTGAACTCACTTTTTTAGAGTTTCTGAATATTTTTACTAACTAAGAATGGATGTTATCAAAGTGTTATGTGTTGTTGTCCATTTTTATCTCTAGTTGAAAGTAGTTTCAAAGTAGTTGTCAATCTAAAAGAAGCATCATAATAATGTTTGTCGATAGACAAATGCATGTGATAATCAGCACATGATATCAATTTCTGAAACATTTCTTCAACAATAAGGAAGTTGACATTCTATTAATTGTTGGGAGAAATGAACTAGTTTTAAAGTGTTTTCCATCAAATTTGAATCATTATTCCTTCCACTCAAAAAATCTATCCTAAACCACTTCATTAAATGTTCTTCATTCACCTACATATTCAATAGGCACAATCTCAGGAGCTAACGGTAGAATTGGCTACACAAAAAAATATCGAAAAATACTTTTCTTGTTGGGCCACTCTCTTCTGAAAAAATGTTGAGCTCAGAATAGTGCACACACCTGTGTAGTGTCTACTTAAAGAATCTCAAGCAGCGCTGAGTATGTGATCCTGGGCGGTAAAATTGGATGGAAAAAACATTCAAAACATGCTGGTTTGGCTCAGGAAAATGGTTTTGGCTCAGTACAATTTCACAGCTTGCCGTGGCTGGTAAAGTGTGCAGCAACATTGTACACCTGCAGAAAAGAGTGTAATAAATATGATATGACTACGGCGCAGTATTTCTGATTGGCCCATCATAATGATTGATCCAGGTGGTTTGCTATTAGTAGTCCCCTCATATATTTGCTGTCCCACTTTCAGTTTTATGGGTGGGGTTGCAGAAAATTGAACAACCAAACTTGGATGTGAAAAATATTTTTGCAGGGTTCGCATACTCATCACACACAGCAGGAGATGCTCTTAAACCCATGAAAGTCTTGGCTTTCACATGGACAACATTCGTGTGTCAAGTAGCATTGCATAGTAGATTAGATAGATTTGGAAGCTTCTCATAAATAAAGCTGTGACAAGAAGAATCCAATTTTTTTTTTTTGCATAGGAAAAGGGGTCTAAGCCTACATATCTTGGAAACCATTCCAAATATTCTGAACCCTTGACTCTCACTCCCACTTGCACCAGCCTTGTGAGGGGTTGGTTGTACCTCAGATAATCCTGTTATGCTCTCCTAGGTATAATGGTGCATTCACACTTGATGTGAAGTGAGTGTTATATGAAAATCTAGGTGGCATCCTAGGTGGCACACAATGTTAAATAGGTGATAGCTTAATGCTAAGTGAATGTTATAGCTTCACATAAAATTTTCATGCTAAATATGTATTAAGTCCTAAAAGGACTAGCATGATGTTAGGGGACTTAAACACTAGAGTCCCTAACACCCAAGTGTGAACGCACCTTAACTCCTATAAATAAGTCTAGTTGTTTTGGTCTTCACTTATGCCATTTTATGTAGAGGGTGGCAATGCTGACTAGTTTGGGTGAAGGCATTACCAAAATAAGGGCCTGCATGAGGCAGCATAATGCCCTTGAGCTTTTTCTTGACCTATCTCTTTAGTGTAGGGTTTAGGGTTTAGACTCTAAACCCTAAACCTCTTGTGCAAGGGTGAGGGCTATTACCAAGTACTTGTTGTGACAAGATTAGGTTCGGGAACTTGATGTGTTCCCCCCTTGTGGTTTGCTCTCTTAGGTGCTTCTTTTTGTCTTCTTGGACCTCTTGGGTCCTTCCCCATTTTACCCTCCAAAGACACTATGCAAATTTGTACTAAGGTGTTTCCTCTATTTTAATCAATGTTATGAGGCCAATAAGAATAGCATGTGGGAGGAGTACCCACCCCCGCCCTTGCATCTGAGAACCAATAATTGAATCCCATGTCAACTAAATTTGGGACCATGGAACTAAATATTCATTATTTTGAACCTGACTAGATGTTGCAATAATAATAATAAGTAATAACCCATGTACCTACCTACCTACCTACCTACCTAGTTGAGGCACAAGAGCAAAATGTGAAGATCCATGCTAGTCTAGGTTTCTACCTACCTACCTACTCACCTACCTAGTTGAGGCACAAGAGTAAAATGTGAAGATCCATGCTAGTCTAGGTTTCTACCTACCTACCTACCAACCACTTTAGTTACTATTTTGAGCTACTACTGATCTAGCTGCCTAACTCTGTCAGAAGGTTACTAGAAAGCCAAGAGCTCTACAGGGTGTAAAGCCCAACTGAGGGCCAATAAGGTAATGCCATGTCAGCAAAAATTTCTCCAAACTAGGACTAGTTAGGTATATGATAATTTACTAACTTTGAAATGAAATTTGAAGCTGATGAAAATACAAAATAATTTTTATTTATTTAGTTGTAATCATATAGGTAGGTGGGTAAGTAGGTAAGTAGGTAGGTAGGTAGGTAGGCATGTAAGGTAACTCTGACCTCCTCCTTGTAAATAGAAATAGGCAGTAGTACCTAGTGGCCTAGCCTAGCCTAGCCTAGCAAGTTACACATGAAGAGATGCGTGAAATGCCTGCCTGCCAACCCACGGGCGAGGTAAGTGGTAAGTACGCTCAAAGAGAGAGAGAGAGATGGCGGCACTTCCCCCACAGCAAACGACAAGAAGCGGCGGCAGTAAACAGTAAATGCGGAAGAAGGAAAACATTCCAAAGGGAAAGCAACGAAGACGACGACCACCACCACCACCACCACGACGGCGGGGGTGGTGCTCAAACGCACGCGTAAGCACCAGGCGGGCAGCAGTCAGGGGAGCTAAACGATATGGAGACCAGACCAGGGTGATGAGGCGACGTCGGCGTTTTGTTGTGTGTCAAGACTGTTTCCACTAACTCTTGGGGTCTGTGGTGGGTTGGTATGTGGGGACGCCGATGTTTAGATGTGTTCTTTCCAAAATGAAGTCAGGAATGTCGGTGTTCTGAGGTAGTCACTTGTTTGTTTGTGTGTTTTTTTTTGGGGGGGTGTTTTTTGTCGTGATTCTGTCGCTCGCGCGAAGTTCGTGTGTGTGTCCTCCTCTAGACTCTATATATCTACCCGTCGGTATGTCTCCACCCCCTCGTGTTGTGTCACCGTTTTCCCTCACGAACTCCGCTTCATTACCCCCTCAGCAGCAGTGATTATATGTAGCCGTTGTTTGAAAACTGCTATTGCTGCAACTCCTCTCTCTCTTTCTCTCTCTCTCTCTCAGGTTTGTTATACTTTCCTTTGCTCTTCTTGCAGCTCGACGACAGCCCGAGGCTTAGTAGCATTTGGTAGTCTGTAAATTGACGAAACTTAAAACCTCTTTCGCAAGACCGGTCAGATTTCTCCCGTTGACAGTTTATCTCGTGCAGTAGCAGGCCCCCATTAGCTATTGTGTTTGGAAGCTTTATCGGGGTTTTTTAAAATCTTAGAGCTGGTGTTAATCATCTTGGGATTAATTCTCTCCAGCTTGTGGCCATTGGGGTCCTATTCTACGACATCTTGTGGCCATATTCCGCATTCATTTTTTGTTCCCCAATGATCTTGTTTTCTTTTTTTCTTCCTTTTCTAGTGTGGTTGCATCTTGCGGCCAGTCAGTGTGTGTTCCATATGGGTCTTGGGTGCGTCTTCTCTAGTTTGTAGTCATTTATCTTTATGTACGTCTTGTGTCCATTTGTTGTTATCCAGGTTGTGTCCATCTTGTTGTTACAGTCTCCAGCGGTTTCTGTACATGTCATGTGCATTACATTTTAAAGTTTTTTCAAGCCATGGCGAGCACTCCATATTTCTTATACCTGTACCCGCCATGCAGCACATAGCTAAATGTTGTTGTTACCGATCGATGATGAGCAGAAAAAGAAAAATTTGAAATTTCTTGATGTCGTCTTTCTTTAGCATGATCTGAGCTCAGGAGGCTGGCTGTTTGGGTGCAGCTGGGTTGTGTTCAGGACGACTCCGTAGAGACTGGAGTATCGGAGTTGTGAGAAGGAAGAGAGGAGATAGGACACTTGTAGCAAAGTAAGCCAAAGAAAAGAGAGGAAGCGTGCTAGCGATAGGAGGGCCCTAAGGAAAGGAGGTGGAAGAGATATTGTCCTCATTTAGTGCCGTTGTTGGTTGGCTGGGAAGGAGGGCCCTAAGGAAAGGAGGTGGAAGAGATATTGTCCTCATTTAGTGCCGTTGTTGGTTGGCTGGGAAGGAGGGCCTTGCACTGCGGATTTCTTAAGTTTCAGAAAAGACATTCAGCTCCCATGCTTTCGCGTCAGCTGTGTTCGAATCCTCATTGCAAGCGGACGTCTCCAGGAGATGGACCGTGAGTCTCCCTGTCCTTCACTTTGTCCACCCCGTTTGGCCCGTTTGGGATGCCTCTCTCTCTCGCCGCATATGTGGCTTAGCCAAGTGCTGCCATTCCCCAAAGAAACCTGCAGGGCTGTAAGTCAGTGTGTTTCCAAGGTTGGTGGTAGTTTCTTGTCAAAATCAATAAAATGCAACATGCATGCATTGAGGGAGAATCATCCTTCACAGTTCACTCTCCTCTTGAGAAGCAGTGATGCACTGATGTGTCTGCACAATGCGCAAGGAGGAAGATGCAGTGACAATGCTCCAATCTCTGTTATGAAAAAAGATGCACCACTGAAGTTGCAGTGTAATCCTGACTTTAATTGTGGTGCTTGACACTTGGTCTTCTCTTGCAGGACTTGCCGGTGGCATGTGCGCAATTATGGAAGTGACAAGGAGCCTAAGCATGTCACACTTTGCAATGCATGTAAAATCAACTTTGATCAGGTGAGCCATTTACTCAGAGTGCTGAAGACTTGAAGTCACTCCTGGTGCCATTGACATTAACTTATGGAAGGAACACAGTGCACACAAGAATCACGTAAAAGGTAGTATTATTCATGTGCATTGAGTAGTTGGAGCTCAAGCACATGTCAAAAATTAAATACAAGTCTGTGGCTTGGCCTGCAGGGAAAATACTGCCCATTCTGTGTTCAAATATACCGGGAGAAAGATCCTGACAGCTTTGATGGAAAAGAGGTACTGAAGAATGGTGGTCAGTGGGAGTTTTGACAGTCTATTGCAGTCTTTTTCACAATAGTCATCTATTGTCCTCCTTCCAGTTTTTTCAAAACCTGATCTTTCATCTGTGATCACTATTGTCTTTATTTTGAAATTTTGAAATTCCATTTGACTAGACTTTTCCTGTTTGCAGTGGGTTGGCTGCGACAATCGCACATGCCGGAGATGGGTACATGTGGATTGTGAAGTCAGTGCAGGAAACAAAGTTGATTCAACTGCTTTCTACCTATGTCCCAGCTGCCGAGAGGTAGCCATTTTTCTGTAGACCTGCATCTGTTGTAAGTCTTTTTTATATAGTGACTAGTCTTTGTTATCTCTTTTCCTGTCACTGCTCCACAATATATTGTATCACCAGTCTTTCCCAACTCTGCTCAACTTTTCCTCTGTACTTCAGTTTTAGCATATCAGACTGTGGTGTGGTATCACTCTTACTGACTGCTTCAACAAGTAGTCCAAACCAACATGAAACAGCTGATTAAAACCTTTATCTATCCTGCTCCTCATCCACTGTAGTTGTCACATCTAAACTTCGGAGAGTTGTGGCATTAGGACCCTTGCTGACTTGTGACAAACCAGTGCAAGAATTCAGTGAGGAAAAAGGGCTCAGTCATCCTCCTTCTCAGGAGCAGTCAGTTGAATTTAATAACCAGACTTATGTTAACATACCTTGGTGAGCATGTGGAAAGCAGCTCAGATTTTGTTTTCCAGAAACTGTACATTCAGATTATTAGAAGGTTATCTGCATACATCTGTATTTGTGGTGATAGAAGTTGTCATATCATGCAGGAGTTCAACCAGAAATTGAAGGGGCCATTGTCACTGAAGAGTTCCAGTTCAAGACGGCCTCTACATGTAGATCTCTCCAAACTTGAGGTGAGCAGTATTCTTGTGCTTTATTAAACATTTGGTTTTAAGTCCTGCCCCACTTTGCCAATTAGCGTAGAAGTGGAAGAACATTGGTTATTTACTGGAACATATAGGGCTGGAATCATTTTGTTGTCTTTTCCAGACATCCTCCCTAAAGCGATACAGTCGTGTGTACAACTTACGAGAGGTGGCGAGCAGTTGCAAGGTAATGAGACCTAAGCAGTGCCAACCAACTGTAAGATTGAGCAAACTGAGTGCTTATTTGTGTGCTGTGCAAAGTATTTCTGAGTTTGGTGCTTGGAATGTCACTAACTGCCAGGTTACATTATTCCGAGTAAGTGCAATGCTTCCAATAGGACTTCAGTAACATGTTTTGTTACTTTTCACAGGAGGAGCTTATACCAGCTGTAGCTCAGCATTTTGCTGCTCAGGTTTGGCCTCTACAACCAATTTAACTTGCTTGTGCCTTTTATGTGTGGTGGGAAGTTAAATACTGGCTTACTATACTTCTGGTTACTATACCGCAGCTAACTGGTCATATGTCAGGTCGTGGAGGAAAATGAGACACTGCTGTCTTTCGAATTCTTTCTGAAGAAGCAGCATTTGCAAGCTCCACAATATCCCAGCATCAGGTAGCTGCCCGCACTGTAGCCAAATGATAAACCACATGCCATGATAATAACCAGTTTAGGACTATAGGATTCTAGAAACTTACTTGCCTCCCCAAAATCTCATCTCCGTTTTCCTAGATGTTGACATGCTCATTTTGTGTATATTGGCTGGTTGCATTTGTGGGTACTGCGGTGTGCTAGCATGTGAGGTAGGTATATTGTACCATAATTGCACTTGGGTAGTAACAGAAAACTTCAGAAGGTTGACAATGTACCTGGATCAGACTCTCAACATTGCCTTTAGGTATATCTCAGCACTTTCAGTACTTCCCTTCTATGCTAGCTGTCGTAACATGCATGGAATACATTTATTTCCAGATGATACATCTGTGTACCATTGTGAGTGTAGTTTTTTTGTTCAGGTTACAAGTTACAAGGACTTGTATGCTTTATTGTGAATTAGAATTGCTTATGTAGTAGTAGAAATGTATTTGCCCTTAACCCATAAACGGCACAGCAGGCTATACAGAGAGGACCATATTGGGCACGTTTGGGCAGATCTAATAACTCCAACTTCCAATGTTTTTCTAATCTACCCATGTTACTACTTAATAGTGGGAATGTGGGAGGGGCTGGGTCAAAAAAACAGTTTCTCAAAAAATTGTCTTTGCTCCATTATTATTTGTGGATGCACTCTCTATGCATCTTTGACCATGCATTTCTTCCTCATCTTAAAGCTCTTTGTTGTGCAGTTTCATTTCATTCAATTCATATGGATGCCTTGGATGCCTTTATCTACACATGAAATTTTTCTTTCTATCATTGAAGAGTGATAGTAAGGTGAAAATCTCCAAAAACTTGGAATTGTCAAGGCTACCCAAAATCAAAAAGATTTCACTTTCAATGGTGGGGGTTTTCCATATTTCCATCAAAACTTACTCTTTTTCACATGGAAAGATCCAGATTGAAGAGTCACCTACAACTCTATGGAGTCGGATCTCTCAAATTCTGACATTTTACATGGCTTTTAGGAAGGTTTGTATGTGATAAACCCTTTTTCAAATGGGACTGTTTTTGGTCAAATGTCGTATAAGGGTTAAGTCACTCAATCCACGGACTAATTTCAATGTATTTTATATTGCTTCATCTTTATCCAAAATTTCCATAGGAGGTTAGGGCAAGGGTTCTTGAAAACTTTCTGATTGTCATGGATTAGGGTAAAGAGTTTTTTCCATCATATCTCCATGTCTATGTCTAGGGGTTGGCTTTTTAATTCATAGAAAGGTTTTGTAGTCCTATCTAATGGTGGAGGTCAGCACCAATGTTGGTCGGATATCACCTTGTTGGGATATTTGCTAGATAAGGATATCTACCTTCCTTTTATCCCTTGGATAAGGATATTACATTTTTTATAATTTAGATTTTCTAGCTGGATATCAGATTTTTCACATTTTTCACATTGACCCAAATATCAATGTTCCTAGATGTTCATCATTTATTTATTAGTCGGATATTAGCAACCAATAATGTTTAGTGCCACCCTTATTTTTGGGTGAAAAATCTTCAAAAGGCAACATCCTTTTTTAAAAGGGAATATTTTGCCACAAATATTTTTTTTTCTAAAAACAATTTGCAAAATTAATAATAATTATAAAAAAAAGAAAAATGAGTATAACCATAGTAATAACTCTACTAACTACAACTTTGAAGATACCTCTAAAATGTGTCCCTAGACCAACCTAAAATTGTTTAGAGACTTTCACCAACCTAGCTACATTAGAAAAGTGAAAAATAACATAGCTAGATGTGTGAGATTACAAACTAACCTAGATTATTTAATAATTATTAACCTTGATATCTGGCTTTGGATTTTATATCCAGGCTGAATATTAACATTTTTGATATTTGGCACAGTTTTTTGGATATCAAGGTGATATTCGATGATAAATTAATGATATCCACAAAATGTCATTTTTTATATTTAGGGTGATTGAGACGGATATTTGGAAAATTTGGATACATGCCCAACATTGGGCAACACAATATATATTGATTAGGAATTTTTTCAAGGAATTTTTTTATTATTTCTTCGATGTTCCTATATTAGATATACAAAAAAGGCTATGACCTTATTGCTCATGGGAATACCATTCAAATTTCTTGACCCTGGGAATTTGGAATAAAATAAAATGTCATAAGGTATGTGTTTTGAAAGACAATGATAATATACATGTAAATGGACAATGATATTGGCTATAGGTTCATGGACAATTGCTCTTTGTGGTATAAAATAATAGAATGGCCATGATTTTTGGCCATGGGATTATTGGTAATATAAACTTGGGGGTAGTACAAAAGAACAATAGGGTAGGGTAGCATATTATATATTGGTCCATGTAGAAATACATGCTTATTGTCTCATAAAAAAATTGTACAAAAGATGGTATGTTTGCTATAAAAATTATTGGATATATATACAAGAGGTAGAGTGGTGCATCGTCTAATCCATCGTTTATTTTAGATAACCGATTAATTTTAATTTTGACTATGGCATTTTTTTACAGTGTTGCAATGCCTTTAGATATAGTTATGCAAGTCATCATAATATGTTCCTGAAAAATCAAAGTTGCAAATCAATTATGCCCAACACCTTACCTCACATTTGATTATTTTCTAAACCAAAAAAATTGTTTGTTGAAATATGTGGATTGGTATGATGCAAATTGAGTATGATTATTATTGATGGGAATGATTTTCTATCTCAATTCTATTGCCAATATTGGAATTTAATCCCTCCAAGCATTTACCCTTTGAGCATTTTTGTCAACAAATTGACTTTCTATTGATTCATTAGTATATATTCCACTCCCAATTCTAATCTTTCTCTCTTATATAGTGGTGTTGTAGCTCAATATGTTTAATACACACATGGTGTCCCCAAATTTAATACTTCACAAGTTGTCACAAGAAAATATTGTCGAACCTTCCAAGTAATTTAGTTCTAAAAATGAACTCTTAAACATGAAATTTCCTTTTATGTGTTTCATGAAGAACAATAATATACTTTTAATACAATGAACACAAGAATGGGCAACAACTCATTATTTTAGCTTATCAAACATGAACCAAATTTGAACATGCTTGTAGTTGATCTTTTCTTTTCAAGCTATCTTGCCCAATCAAAGTCAACAAAATTCACAAATCATGCATCAATCAGCTTCAATTTCAAAAAAGGATTGCAAAAGACATTGTCCCATCACACAATGTTAAAATCCTCATAGTTGCATCCAAATGAGATTGTTGCATTGCATCCATGTACATGCTCACACAAGCTTACAACAAATGACAATTTTAATATAATGTGTTAAAAAAAAATTAGGCTCCAAACCAAATATTGGGAGTGATTATGGTTTATCAACTTTATCCCCATGCCAATACACAAATGTATTGATTCTTGCATGGGTATTGTAATCAAATTAATTTTTTCCACTCCAAACCTCTTGAAGATGATTTCTGCATAATAACCTTTGTACTAACATGACACTTTATCAACAAGTAAACAATTTGTACTCTTATGCAAAGTTTCATCAAACTTAGTTTAAACATTTCAAATCTTCTTTCAAGTTGTTTTTCAATGTGCGCTAATTTGGCCAAAATTGTTTCCTATTTATAGTAAATCTTTAACATAAATAATTATTATGGCATACATCTTTCCTTCTATCAATGTATATAAATTATGATCAAAATTGTTTTAACCATGTTTTATTTTTTAATGAATTAATGTGGGTGACACACTCCCAAGTTCCTAGTTAGACCCAATATGGGTTTAAGTTACTCAAACAACGAAATTGTGAGGAACTTGGGGCACGTTCCCAATTCTGAGCACTAAAAGGGGGTAGACGGGCGTGCTGGGGCTCCAAAATAGGACTAGGAAAAGTGACAAGCTTTAGTTACTTATTCGAACCTACACCAAACCAACCAACAAGTTGGTCAATACCATTTTTAGAACAACTTTAGTGTTAGGATAAGCCATGGGTGATTATGGACTCATAAGACTCACCATGGCCCGAACTTGCGAGAAGCCACCACCTTCCCCCATATAGTAGTCTCTATGCCTTCCCACGGCACCCACATCTGAATGGCTTTTTGTCCTAGGATTCCCAAGGAGGAGTCCCGAAATTATCACAGTTTAGACTCTTGCAATTTTGTGGGACTATAACTCTTTGCTTAGACCTCCAATTGGGACGAGGTCTAAAGCAAAGTAGTAGCTCTCATTGAGAACTTTCCAATGGTGTGTTGCACTCCTCCTGCGCACATCGATTCGGGTCGATTCTTGACTTTTGGTGGTCGGGAGTCAAATTGTTAATTTGACTCGCGACTTTTCTTTTTGCCATAACTTGTGCTGTAGATGTCCGAATGGCTCATGCGAGCCCATTTTCGACATTTAAACTTTGATAATTTTCCAATGATACAAGGAACGCCCCAATGCAAGGTGTTTTGACCCTTATAATCAAACTCAGAAGTTTTGGGAATCCCCATTTTGAGAATGTGAATCTCATCTTCATACTCTCTCAAAGTAGGGTCGCGATAGTGGTACATATTATTTCACATATGACTACATTTGTGTTAATATATGGCATTAAACACTATGACTACGTGTAAAATCAAACTCATGGTTTTTGCCATTAATAAATTTTTGGTCATAATATTTTGTGTTATTTATCATGTGATTTCTATGTTATGTAGTTGGGAAAAACAATGATTTTTATTAATACAATTAAATAATAAATATTTATTAACATATGAAATGTAACATGTATTTAACCATAGTAAACCCACATAAGACAATCTAGTTAAAGTTATTTATTAACTTAGGATTAGGTAGCCTATAAGCTAAAAGTTGAAGTAGGTAAGTAATCTTAGACACAAACCTTTTTTATTGGCTCATATCCCAAGTGGTATTTGCACATTGAATATTTTTAATGCATGTGTTATGTGTAGGTTGTTTTTTCATCTACTTATATACTTCACAAATTTGAATTTATTGACAAAACATATAGAATAAATTTTATGAAAGGGAAACACTACAACATTATTTCACATCGTTTGTCTCATACAAAAATAACCTATATTTTTACCCAATTTCCTACTACCTATTATTCAACCTACCTAACATAATTTAAGTTTAAGGTTTTAAAAAATCACATAGATAAATATAAATTTCTAGCCTACCTTATCCTATAACTACATACTTACATAACTTAATTAGCTACCTATTTAGAATAGATTACATAAATGTGTTATATTTAATTATTATCTATATAACCTACCTACCTAGATTACCTACTTAAGTAGATAGGCAAGTTGAATAGGTGATAAAATTAAATAGACACAAAGGTACATAGGTATGTTAAATAGGTAGGTGGGTACATAAACATAGGTAAATAATTTAGGCTAGATAAATATATATGTTAAATAAGTAAGTAAGTAGGTAGGTAGGTAAGGGTATGGAGGTAAGCATAGGTAGGTACGTAAGTTTAACATAAGTATGTAAATTTGTAGTTTAAACAAGGTAGGTAAATACACATAAGTAGGTAGGTTGGTACATTAGGCGAATAAATAAATAGGTGGGTAAATAGGTGGGTAGTTAAGGGTAGGTAGGTGGGTAGGTAAGCATAGGTAGGTAAGTTAGGTATGTGGGTAGGTTAACATAGGTAGGTAAGTTAAGTAGGTGGGTAGGTAAGCATAGGAAAGTGGGTTAGGTAAGTGATTAGGTAAGCATAGGAAAGTGGGTTAGGCAAGTGATTTGTCACAACCCTACTTTGGCCAAGTGTGGGGGTGAAGCCTAACACTTGGAAAAAGTGGGGATTTGGAGTCCTCCGGGACTCCCGAATGTTCAGAGCTCAACAGCAAAGGGGCAAAACACCTTGCAGTAAAGTGTTCTTGGTGTCGTTGAAAAGGTCTTGAAGCGTAGATATCGAAAATGCCTTCGAATTCTCAATTTAGACGTTTGTAGCCCAAGTTATGGGCAAAAGAAGGGCCGGGAGTCAAACTGGCAGTTTGACTCTCGACCACTAAAAGTCAGGAATCGACCAGCTCTTTATGTTTGATTTGAGAGTGCAATACGTCGTTGAAAAGATCTTGACGAGGGCTACAACTTTAATTTAGACCTTGTTGCAATCAGAGGTCAAAGCGAGGAGCTATGACCTCTCAAAGTCCCTAGAGTCCAGAACCGGGACACTTGGGTGGATTTCGGGACTCCAACTTGGGAGTCCCGGGAAAAAGAGCCATTTGGATGTAGCCTCGGTGGATCGTCGCAGAGTATACTATATGGGGGATGGTGGTGGCATCCCCCGAGTCCGGGCCGTGGTGAGTCTTGTGGTTCAAAGTGCCCGTGGTTTGTCCCAACACCAAAGGGTGTCCCGGAAAGTGAACTAACCATTTGGGTGGTTTGTTTTGGTGCAGATTCAAGTTTGATCAACTAATACCTCGTCCTAGTCTAATCCCTGGGCTCCCAACTCGACCCTCTACCCCTTTCTAGAGTTGGAAGCCGGGAGCGTGCCTCCAAGTCTCAACTTCCGCAACTTGACTTTGTGAAGCCCTCGAGTTGGTTTCACCCCGTGACTTCGGAGTGCGTCATGATTAGGTAAGCATAGGAAAGTAGGTTAGGCAAGTGATTAGGTAAGCATATGTGGGTAAGGAAACATAGGTAGGTAGGTTAGGTAGGTGCGTAGGTAAACATATGTGGGTAGGTAAGTAGAAAGGTTAAGTATGTAGGTAGGTTAAGTAGGTTGTTAAAGTATGGAAGTAAATAAATAGGTGGATAAATAAGCATAGTAGACAGGTAGGTAGAGTAGGTAAAATAATAAGACTCCTTACTTATGTATGTATTTGAGGCCTTTGTTAATTTTGTACAAATAAAAATTAATTGTTTGAATTAGAATGACTAATTTAGATTAGTAATTAATGATTACTTATAATTAAAATTTCCATAATTATTAAATATTGAAATATTTAATTATTAAAGACTAAATTATTAACTCAATTATTAAACTCTTCGATACATATTAATTAGTTTATGAATTTATTATTGATTATTTAATTATTTAATTAAAAATTCGAAGTAATTGATTTAACAACATTGATTAGTTCTTAGTTGATATTAGTTAAAATTTAATTGATAATAATATCAATTCATCAATAATTAATATTCAGTTGATAAAATGATTATATCATATTAATATGACTTTGTGAGCAATATAATTTAATCATACCTTAAAATATATATGGTATATTTTTAAACAAACCACATAAAATCAAAATGATTTTAAAACTTTTAGCATCACCATATATGAACAGATGTATGTTCAATATACCTTGAATACAAACTATATGTCTTTAGATACCATGAATACAAATTGAATACGTTTAATATATAGTGAATATGAGCCAAATATATTTTGAATGTAATCCATAATACTTTCATGTATATTAAATGTATAAGCACACCATAAAAATTAATTAATTAATAATTACTTTTGCAATTAAATGAACATAAGGCATGTTATTGGATAAAAAATGCAAGAAATTAATCAATATGAAAGGATGTGCAATTTAGTATTTACACCATAGTTGCAAAAATAATAATTCAAAAAATGGTGAATAATGGTAATGAAGATAAAACATAATTGCAAATGCTAGATAATTGATAAAGGATAAAACATATTTGCAAATGAGAAATAATCACATGTACTTGCAAATTGAATGGTTACATAATGTAAGATTTTTGGGAATGAAAGTTTGTTAAAGTCTAAGGTTTATTAAAATGACTTTAAGTGTATTGGGGTTTATATAAGGTTTGTTACAATTTAAAGTTTATTAAAGTTTAAAGCTTTTAAGGTATAGGGCTTGTTAATGTTTTCAAATTTTGAGTACGTTTAAGGTTTGTCAGAAAAAAAACTTAGACCATGTTCAAAAGTTGAAAGGAAAAATTATAAAGAAAATTGAGAAGGCTGAGGTTGGATTATGATAGGTAATTTGTTAGATTTCAAAATGATTGAAAAATAGGGTCAAGCCTTTAGAGGAATGACAAATTGAAAGGATTTAAAGATTAAGGGATTGAAAGGGTTTGTTTATTAAGAAAGGAATTTACTTCTGATGAAGGGTTGTTAGATTTGGAAGACATGAAAAAATGTTTATCTAGGGTTAACATGAATTAAAGATGTTTAAAAGAGGTGTCAAGGGTTCATTAGATTTGAAAGAGGGGTTCAAGAGGTCAAAGAAGATCAATCTAGGTTTGAGAGAAGTGAAATGTGGTTCCTTAAGGTGGTTTAAGGGTCTTTTAGACTTGAAAGACATGAGCAAGGATTTGTCAAAATGAAAAAAGGTTTGTCTTCAATGGAAGAGGGGTCTAAAAGGTGAAAGAGGATCCTATGAAGGTTTGTTGGACTTAAAAGATGTGAGAGATGGATTTGTTTAGGTGAGAAAAGGACATGAATGGTGAGAAAAAAAGGAAAGATAAAGTCTATCAATTCAAGCATAACATTTGCAATTCAATTCATAACATGCATATTAATTAAAATATTTTGCAAAGTTTTTTTTTCATAAAATCAATTTAATTGCAAGGTCATTTGCAAGTGAAGATAAACATTGCAAAATTACAACTTGCACCTTCCTTGAGATTTTTGAATCACTACAACAATATTGATAAATTCAAACTTTGATTTGTAAAAGCTAGGGTGTAGGTCAATTGAATGCAGCATTCCTTCAAACACTCAAGCTTAAATTTGGAATGTTTTTGGAAAGATGACTTTAGGACAACCATTTTTTACAATTGATTGAAGGTAAGATTTATGGTGAAATCTCATTATCTACTATAGATTCCAAAGGACACTTTGGCTTATAAAAGCAAACCATGTTTTGTTCATTTGTCTTACATGCCCAAACATGGAAGCCATCATGGGTAAATATGGGAAAATTTGTGCAACAATAATGTAATCCTCAATAGGAAGCAATATGCACTCAAATTAAGATCCCATTTATGGTTTAGGGTTGTGGGAACATGTGATTATAATGGACTCAAATTGATAACTTTTTTTTATAAGGCATGAATGGAGTTTTGTGTCAAGATTGAACTAATGACGTGTTAATTGATGTTTGCACTAACTTAGTTGGTTTTTCGTAAATTGTAGAAAGATATCACACACATTCAAGGAATGTTTCCCAAATTTTGAAATTTCTTGGACAATTGTAAAATTGTCTTCACCTTCACAAGTTGTAATTAAGGTTGACCATGTTTAAATAATGTTTTGTTCCTTATCAACTAATATTTGAAAGGCATTTTGAAAAGTTTTTGAAAAATTTGACTTGCATTCCATGCTATATCTCTGCTTCTTTGTTACGATTTGCTTATGCACTTTTGGCTAGATGCACACAAGAAAAATTTGTGCTTGTGCATTTGATTAAAACCAAACCTTCATAAAGCCTTTGAAAACCTCTTTGTCATTCACTAACTTATTGTCTTTCCACAATCCTCGAACTTGAGAGTTTGAAACTGACAAAATCTAAACCTAAACTTCTTAGCACCTCTTTCCAAAAACCTCTAAAAACAAGTTTAAAAAAAAAAGTTGAGATTCAAAATCCTTCCATTATTTTTGAAGCCAAAATCAAAAGTTCGAAACCTCTATGTCTCTCACCGCGTTAACTTCCTTCACAAGTGTGAGCTTCAATGCAAATTTTATTTTATGTTCACAATTTCATGCACCTCACACAAGAAAACATCACGCACGTTGTCAAACTAAACTCAAGGTGAAACTTGATTTTCATTGAAATTGAAACATTTCCAAATTTCAGCTAACATGTTTTTCCTTTCTACCTCTCTCTCTCTCCTTAAGTTTGATGAGTCAACTTTGCCTTTTGCACAAAAGATCTTGAGTTTGGTGGACTTTGCAGAGTTTTGTGGACTTTGCAGATATCTCTAATATTATAAATAATACGGAAATTTCTTTATGAAGATTAGTGATTAATAAAAACCAGAGATCCCTCAAGAAAAAGGGTAAATATTTCCAAAAAAAAATCGGAGCTAATGTTTCTTTGATTCTTAATTTTGTTAAAGAACTGAAAACCACCGGTTATTAACGAAAATTCAAATAACCGCACCACAATTGTTCTTGTGAAGCTGGTTCTTCCACGAAAACCGTTGACGCTTTTCTTTGATGTTTCGGAAATACCCGTAACTGGCGGTTTTTGTCTACCTAATTCCGATTTCCGCCCTCTAAAGTAAAACCAAAACCGGTGGTTCTTTGATTCTGAAAATTGAAAAAGAACCAAAACAAACGACCGGTTATTAAAAAAAAAGTCAAGTAGGTAACCAGAACCGAGAACGCCGGTTATTAAAAAAATCCATTCTCAAATAACCGCACGGCAACTGATAGTTTCGACTAAGTCTGCTGCGTTGGGAACCCAAAAAATTCCTCAAATTTTCGACAATTTTCGACAAAAAATGAAAAAGCAGAGCGAGAGAGAAAGAGAGAGATGCTGCTGTCGTTGAGAAGACGCTGCTGTTGCTGAAGAAGAAGAAGAAGAAGAAGAAGAAGACGAGGAAGGAGCTGCTGGTACAGGTGAGGCGGTGACGTGAAAAGGGAAGGGGGTGCCGAACGAAGGAGTGAAGGAAGTCGGTTTACAGGAGCTGTGTGCGTTTACCAGTTTTGGGACACACAGATGGACGCGTGTATCCATGGCTCCGAGTTTGCGGACTACCCTTTGCCTCAATTCTTCATCATGCTCCTCCTCTTCCACCTCCCCACTCTCTAGAGCCGGACCCCCAGGGGAGAGAGACAGAAGAGAGGGGAGAGAGATTGTCGAGGAGTAAAAAACGAAGCTGAAGTCCGAGTGTTGATCCTCACGATCTGCCCGCTGGTACTGCAAGATTGTGGGGTACTTGTAAAACTAGGGTGACTCAGACCCTTCTTCCACATATGAAGCGCTAGAGAACAACGAGGTGGAATGCCGGGAAAGCGAGGGTGCAGCGTGGGTGTCTGAAATGCTGCTCTGTGCCAGTGCTTCTTGTTGGTGAATGTTTTGCATCTGGATATGCTTTTTGAACATGCTTTGGGCGTTTTTCATATGGTGGAAGCAGCCGGGAAGGCGTGAGGAGGACTACTACTACTACTACTACTATTACTTTGGAACATAAGTCACCATGTTTGAGGCTCATGTAAACATGCCTCCTCTTCTTCCCAGCTTATTCGATGTCCAATCTGTTTTCTTTCCCTCTCGATTTTGCAGGATCTATTGGATCTTGCATCTTTTCAGCACTCCTTGGATCCGCCAAGGTAGTTAGAGATTGTGGAGAGTGGGATCAATGTTCGATTATACATAGTTGAGAGGGTCGGAGGAAGAAGGGTAGTAGTTTGGGATGTTATTCTTTCAAAAATAGGATTTTAGGTTTCAAGATTTGGGGAGCAAGCGGAGGGTGTGAAATTGGCAGTGGTAGCCACACAAATTGTGGGTTTTGGAAGCCAGCAGGCCCTGCAAATTCTATCCAAATTATTGATTGAATCAGATGGATATTGAGCAAGTAGCTTAATATGATGCAATGGTCTTGTGTGACAGGTGCTCCATCTTCTCCGCCTTTACCTGGGTGAATATGTGCGGGGACTGTCTGTGGAAGCCTTGAAGATCAGTGTTTGGAAAGGTGCTCAATGACCTTTGAATATGCCTATTGGTTGTCACGCATGTCATAGCATTTAGATAGCTCAGATGGCCTTCTGGTCATAATAGTGTTGGAACCTATCACGGAGTGAATGATGACTATCTTTGAAAGGGAGATTTTATCTGTTGATTAAAGTATGTGCAGGCATTGCTCAATTGCTGCCCATGGAAGAGGGTTTAGAAAATGAAGGGTTCATCATTCCAAAGTGCATGATAATTAAGTGTCTAAACTTTTGGTTATGGGGATTCTATCATCTGCTACTAATGCAGTTGGCTGCTTTGTTGCAATTGGCTGGGGTACAAACAGGGGATGTTGTTCTCAAAGATCTGCAGCTCAAGGCAGAGGCGCTAAATGCCTTGAAGCTTCCTATCACTGTGAAAGCTGGCTTCTTAGGTTCTGTTACATTAAAGGTACAGTGTGTGTTTGTGGCTCAGTTCAAAGCTGAGACATTATGTGCTGGGAACTGTTATATCCTCAGTTTGTGTCATATATTCCAACCTTGATATTTCTTCCAAGGTTCTCAGTTACTCCTTAGTACTGGCTGGCTTGTAGTATTGAGCAATTGTGGCAGTGTGCAGGTTCCCTGGAATCGATTAGGGAAAGATCCTGTAATTGTGCTGTTAGACCGTATATTTGTGCTAGCTGAGCCGTTGCGAGATGAACGGTCATTTACGGTATGTGCTGGCATACGTTCTACGTTCTTGTTTTGAGTTGCTTCAGTATTAAGTGTGCTTTTAATGTTGCTTGCATGTGAACTAAATGCTTCCAATCTATAAGAGAAGAAGAAGTGACAGCTGGTTTTGACGGGCTGTATCTGCAAGATGTTAATTGATGTGAAAAGGTCGAGTAAATGTTTCTTGTCAGCTTGGAAGGAAAATTGTACAAATGACAAAAGTTGCGTCATGCAAGCTGGAGACTTGTGTTGAGGCCAGTCTGTTAAATGATGTGCTAGTATGTGGTTGTCTTCCTGATATGAACAAGGGATTGTGACTCTCCAGAAAGAAGACAAGGATAGGTGGTTTGAAGTCAAAAGACGGAAGTGTGAGGTAAGGGATGATGCAACTGGCAAGATGAAAGACCTGCTGTTCATTCATTTTGTGCATCTTTGTTACATTGGATGAGGCTGACTGAATCGGGCGAATCTTGTAGTATTTAGGATGATTGGAAGTATAGTAGCATAAATAGAATGACTGTTTGTGAGCTGTACAACAGTTTAGAAACAACTCTACATGAGCTCTGTCGTAATAAATGTCTGTTGCTGGCACAGGAGGCAGAACTTGCAAAGCTTGCAGCTACGGACGTGAGAACTGCTGGAGCAGAACCTGTATGTTCCTAAGCAATTTTTCTCCAGTTCTGCCTGTAGCAGTCTGGTTATGATACTAGGGGTCCATACAGAAGAAGAACTAATGCCCCATGGATATAGGGAAGATGGAGAGGTGAAGCAAGAGCCAATGAACCTGGTTAACTTCACCAGCTCAGAGAATAAATGTGATAAATTATTGAGTGGGAAAAACCTCCCAAACTACTCAGACTATACTAAGACTCTTGATAAGACATGTAATTGCCAAGACAGTGGTCGGATCCTTTGGTCATCATTCTGTTGTTTTTAATGAAGTGAGTTTCTGCTATGTATTTACAGGATTCACTTTAGATTCAGTTCTCAGACAGCACAAATATAATAGTGTACAACAAAACCTGGAAGATTAGCTGGAGTTGCATTTGATGTGATTAAACTGGGGTGAGCATTCTTAATGTAGATAATGGACTCCAAGTCGATCAATTTTAGTTGTTGGAGGTGGACTCGATGCATTCGATGTGATTACTTGTTTTCCTGATTTGTAGGCATCAAATTCGAACACCTGGTTTGGTTCTCTGATAGCGACGATTGTTGGTAACTTGAAGATCTCTATTACCAACTTGCACATACGATATGAAGATACTGTCAGGTAGGATTCCTGCTATGTCTTCATACACTCAGAGCTGAATTATGACTGGTCTGCAGGAGGCACATTTGTTCTTGGCTATAGATCCATTTCCCCTAGTTGGTGAATTCCATTGGGCTACTATCATGTACTAACATGGTAAGTGCAGCAACCCAGGGCACCCATTTTGCTCTGGAGTTACTTTGGGGAGACTTGCAGCTGTCACAATTGATGAAGTTGGGACAGAGACCTTTGTCACTAGTGGAGCTCTTGAAAGACTCCGCAAGGTGTGATTTGTCCTCTATTGCAAGTCTTTGTCTTTGGTATTGCATTCAACTTTGTGCATCTGTTGACTTGTCAAGGAGTGTTAAGGGAACTTCAAATAGCACTCTGTCTGGTGTGACTTGTTTTACCACATAGTCATGAAGAAGTAGTTTGATGTCTGTCTGAAGATTTTAGGGGTCAGCACAACTGGCTGATATGACCAAGTTTATTAATGGAGGTAGCTCTGTTCCTTGCAGTCTGTGCAACTGGAGCGGCTATCTGTGTACCATGACTCTGATAGCCTGCCTTGGAAACTTGACAAATCTTGGGTTGACATGTCACCACAGGATTGGAGTGAGGTACTTTTCCTTTTTCCTTTTATTTTGAGGTCAATGTTGACATGATGTCTTCAAGACTTTGCTCCTGTGATTCTAGGAAGCTGAAAAGGGTTTGGAATTGGGTAGATGCATTCCATTGCAACAAGGGAGTTTTCTCTGTAATCTCACACATTTGTCTGCTAGGATGAAAATTGGCGAGAATCATTGTTGTGAATGTACAAGTCACAGGATAATAATGTTACCTACATTTGGACCTAATTGAGATTGGACACCACTTGATCAAAATTGGGTTCTGTCATGTTTTTGCATTTGGGACTTTTCTTTTGTGACCCTTCATGGTGCATTGGCCCAGTAATTATTTTGTGACTTTTCACTTCCATGTCACTAGAATTAAATTATGTCTGGAGATGTGACCATGATTTTATCTTCACAATGGCTTTCA
Organism: Sphagnum tenellum; assembly: GCA_963921925.1. Classification (NCBI taxonomy): domain Eukaryota; kingdom Viridiplantae; phylum Streptophyta; class Sphagnopsida; order Sphagnales; family Sphagnaceae; genus Sphagnum; species Sphagnum tenellum. The sequence goes on from OY998150.1 coordinate 12,087,280, forward strand.
GATTTTTGAGGAAGGCATCGCGCAAGATGCATGCACAAACATGGTTCCGTCCAAGTGGGCAACCGGTCGCCAGTATTTGCTGCACCCTGTAGGCGGTTTGTTGACACATTTTCGCCGTGGCAAGCGTGAAAAGCGGAGTACTCATGTCCCATTTCAAGAGGCCTCACTTCTGTTGGAAGCTGTCACTGTGACTGTATCAGAGGTACTGCTTGTACTTCTTCTCTGCATGGTATATTTGGTACACTGTTATGCTCTTCTTGGTCAATTCACCTTATAATGGTGATTGACGTTGCTAAGTATTTCTGCAGTTGGTTAAACCTGTGCTCTGTATGTAAACTGTGTGGATGACGGTTCTCACAAGTTTCCATCTTATTTGAGTGTCCCTACCATATTCCTGCAGGCTCAATACTGTGATGGCATGAAGCTACTGGAGGGTATATCTAGTTACCGTAATCGCTTGCAGTATGTTCAGTTCCGTCCACAAGTATCTGTTTCAGAAGATCCAAGGGCTTGGTGGCTCTATGGTTGCCAAGCTGTACTGCAGCAACAGATGAGAGTGTGGTTGGTCATCCATCACCATTCTTCATGGACTTTCATCTGCTAAAGGGGTTCATTCAACCAATGCTCGAGAATTGCATGTTCTGTTTCTGGCATTTTGCAGATTGCTATGAAAGATGTAGTGAGGGGCTACCAGTGTTTTGTCTCCCTGATTGTTTTGCTGATGGCAGTAACAATGCTGCTTTCAGGTATCGTTTGAGCTGGAGCAAAATAATTCGCCTTTGTAGCTTGCGACGGAAGTATGTGCAATTGTATGCAAGTTGCTTGCAACAAAGCTTCAAAGTTGACAATCAGGAGATTAAGGATATGGAGAAGGAGCTTGACTTTGATGTAATCTTACTTTGGAGGTTTGCTTCATGCTTTCACATGAGTGGCTCTTTTGTAATTCTTGCAACTGAATTTGGACCTAATTAGTTTTATCCAGTTCTTGTCCTGGAGTCCTTGTACTTTCTTCTCTCTTTTTGCTTTCTTTTTCTTTTGGTGGGGTTCTCATTTCTGCCCTGTTTTCCTTTCTGTGTTCATTTTGTCCCTGGGTTTCTGGTCTTCTTTTTCTTGAGGGAGCCAGCATTATGGCTGAGTTTTCCTGTTACTGCGAGTCTTTTGACAGAAATTCAGACCGTTGGTTAATCTTTGACATTAACCTGCACCTCATCGGGGAACTGAGGAAGTCAGTGGGAATGTTATGGTAGGTGGACAATGCCTGCCATGCTGCTGTTGAAGGTCCCTGAACATTCATATGACTGTTGTCCTCATTCAAACTGCTCCTTAGTTCTTCCTTGTGGTCTTTTTTTCTCTTTTCTTTAGGGGTTTTGTTTTTTCCTTGTTTGCTGATGATTACTGGTCTTTTGTCAGATCTAAAATAGCCATTTCCTTATAATGGGGTCATCTGTCAATTCTTTTCAGGTTGAACTTAAATCATGAGTATTGGGAAATTCTCAGTGATTATGAGATATCATGCCTGGTGGTTCTGCTAGCGTTCATTTAGCTATAGTGTGATAGGTTTTCAGATTTGTAGTCAGTTTGTAAGTGCTTGTGAACTTTTTGGAAATATGTCCACATCTGCAGTTCCATGGGTACCTTCAGCCTGTTTGTTGGCAGGTTCACATTGTTGCATATTAAAGATTGGTTGTTTGTACAATAATATCCTGTTTCTGGAAGTGTTTTTGGGCTGCAGGCTGTTAGCTCATGCTAGGGTGGAAAGCGCTAAATCTAAAGAAGCAGCAATTGAGCGTGAGCGGCTCAGAAACAGTCCTTGGTGGACATTTGGGTGGTAGGCTGTCTTGTTACCTCTTTATCACTGGCAGCTTTTTCAATGCTATGGAGGTGCTTTCAGTTTAGAAATGGGCTTTTGTGTTGTGCATGCAAGAGTTGGGTTCTGACCTATTATTTCCAGTGTTTCATTGTTCTTTACAACATAGAAAATATGTTTTTAATCTCTTATGGATGGTTGTCATGCAGGGGTACATTGAACCCAGCTGCTGCAAACCATAAAGAAACAGAAGTGACCCCAATTGGACACTTGACCAATGAAGAGTGGAATAAAATCAACAGCCTACTAAGCTACCAACCAGAAGAGGATACATCAAAACAAGAAGCACCTGACATGATGCAGTTTGCCTTGGATGTCAGAATCCAACAGTGCACAGCCCGAGTGCTAGACAGGAAGAAAATGGAAATTTTGTGTGGAACTTTTGAGGACCTACAGGTTGGGCTGAAAGTGTACCCAAAAACTTTGGCATGTGAAGGGAAACTTCAGTTTTATGGCCTCTCTGCACCAGAAGGTGTCCTCATTGAGGTACTGTTAATTTGATGTTGTTGGGAAACTGTAAATGGTTTGGTGAATCTTTGCTGAAATTGTGTTAAGAATATCTGTAGGCAGACTATACAGGATAACCTAAACAAATTTGGATTTATTTCAGGGGATCTGAAGGGTTGGATCTTTTTTGATTGATTGGTCTCAATTGGTTGGATTAGCAATTACCTCTCTGTAAAGTCTTGTTCCCCTTCTCAATGTCATTAGAGACTGTGCATAATTTTTGCAAGTGTTGGCCTAGTAGACTATTGTGGAGGTCTACTGTGAGCATCAGGATGCATTGAATCTTTGCAGAGTGTGAGTCGAGAAGGACGAGACCATGCATTGGCCTCCACATTTGTTCACTTGCCATTTGAAGAGGATTTGGACTGGAAGTTGACTGCAACAATGTCACCCTGCCATGTCAAGGTATGGTTTAAAGTGGATAGTCAACATGCCTGGATGTGGTTTGATCTGCTGAGGAGTATGCAGTTTTGACACTTGAACATAGTGTTTATTGTGATTGGCAGATCTGGAGGGTGAGTTTTGAGAGGTTTCTGCAATTTTTGAAGAGCAGCCAAGCTCTAAGCCCTGGAGTGGCTCTGGAAACGGCTGCAGTCTTGCAGGTTCGTTCACAACTGTCTTGTGTCCGGACAAGTTGTGCTAGACCACTTGTGAATCATGTGCATCAAGTGCAGCATTGTGCTAAAAGGCATTTTGGGTAAGGGGGGACATTGTTATGTCTGGCCCTTATGCACAAGGATGGCAACCTTGTGTTTCAATTTGGCTCTCCTCTTCATATTCTATGGATTTTCTTGCTTAAACTATTCTTGTCCTTCTGACAATTACCTCTGAATTCAGTATCTTGAAACTTAGGGCTGTGTCTTGATACTTTGGTTGCTTCCCAGATGCCAGTATGTTCAGCAGCTTTGCCAAAGGAGGTTGATACTTATTCATTCACAGCATTCAGTGTGACTTGAGATGATAGCTAACAGGAATGTGATTGGTTGGGTGGTCTAGAGTAAGCTTGAGGAAGTCACTCGCCGTGCCCAGGAGCAGTTGCAGCTTGCTATTGAGAAGCAGAGCAGGTATGAAGCATGATTTTTAGATGTGGCATGATCGTTACAGTTGTGTGCCAGTATCTGATAAAGATGCCTGATCATGTTAGGTTCTCCGTTGATCTTGATTTGGACGCACCAAAAATCATGATTCCAGCCAAAATTGCAAGGACTGGTGGTGATGACACTCAGCTTCTGCTGGACTTAGGGCATTTCACACTTCACACTGCCCATGTAAGTGGTACTCCCTGTGGTGACGAGAAATACTGACATGGAATTTGAATCCTGGCTGGTTCAATTATGTGTATGCTGACCCAGAGTTGGATTGTGGTCAACAGGATGCTCTTCTGGATACTAATATGTCAAGAGCTGACATATATTCCCGTTTCTTTATAACTGGAAAAGAGATTTCTGCATTTTTGGTGGATGGAAAGTTACAATGGTCAGATATTCCATCCCTCTCCTCGCCATCATTCCGAGGTTGCATGGTTGGTCATGATTTGGCTGCTGATTCAGTGCAATTCAATCATGGGGGCACTGTTTTACCAGTTCTTGACCGTTGTGGAATGTCACTTGTGCTTGATCAGGTCAGTTCTGCAAGGGCTTGTCAATGAGTCCCTTCTCTCACCTGTGTAACATGGTTGCCTGTGGTCACTTTGTGCAAGACTCCTTGTTGGTGTGAACATATGCTGATAATGCTGTGAAACCATCAGTGTGCCAAGAATGACCCTTTTGATGAGGAAAAGTGAGACAAATGAAATTGCAATGATGACTACTAACAGAAATGTTATGGAGAAGTACTTTTTGTAGATGAGACCAGTTCAGAGGGTCCTGGAGCAGGACTAGCTGAATGTATTGAAAAGCTATCCTCCCAGTGGTAGAATTAGGACAGTGTTTCACCTGGTAATTCCTGCATTAGGAGAGAGGCATTTTTCTCTGTAGAGGATGCATTGTGGTATAAGGTAATGATTGCCCCCATTGGTAGACTGACAAGCATTCAAAAGTTTAGTGTGGTCCTGGACTACAAGACTATTGTAGTGGGATATTGCACTCAATTGCTGACCTAGTGGGATAACTGATAAAAACATTTGGAACCAGTTCCCTGCTGTATTTGACTAACATTGATTCTTGGAGATAGATGGCCACTACTTTCTGTTTTACAAGACAGTAGTTTCCAGGAGGATGCTCCATTTGGAACAGACATTATTGAAACCTCGACATCTGTCTGTGCCATTCTATCTGGGGCCTTTGAATGGATATTAACATAGGGTTATTTGTTGACACTTGTGCCCCAGATTCAGATGCAACATTCATGTTACCCTTCAACACGGCTTGCAATTAAAGTTCCACGACTTGGTTTACATTTCTCTCCTGCGAGATACAGTAGGCTTATGCTTATTCTCCATGCCCTTGGAGCTGTCAGCCAGCTTGAGGAGGGATTGGATGCTGAAAAAGATACAGCAATGCCAGTACAATGGCAGCATGGAGACTACTCTGGGGAGGCTCGGATTTTACTTTGGGGGGTATGTCTGTTCTTTTGAAGAGGTCTAGGTCTGGAACAAATCACTTTGTGCTGGCTCTTCTTGAGCTCGTTTGCATTTGACATGTTGCCTAGTTGTAGGTCCTTGAGGGCTCATATCGAGGTGCTGAACCTTTGCTCAACTGGTGGTTTCTGGTCTGCCATGTGGACTTGGTAGGGGATAGGTAGTACGATTGCAGAGTGGCAACCTTGTTGGGTTGTCTTGGTGGGGACTTACCTATATATTTTGGAGTCAGAAAATGCAAAGACTTACCAGCGTTGCTTAAGGTAATTTATTCTTGTCCTTGGATCCTAGTGTGGCCCTCAGTGCAGTTTCTGTGAGGCTTTTGTGAAATTCTCTGCTGGATATTGCCAATGTGTTGAACAATTTTTGGATTGAACGTTGAGTGATTTCCTTGTGAAATCATGAGCACGAATTCACACTGATGAGTAACATAGTCCAACAGAGGCTCCTGATCAGTATATAATATCTGCAGAAGAATGGTGTGTTCTGTGTTTGGCATATGGTGAATCTTCATGGGGTTGGTGATGTGAGACTTCAATTGACAGTGTGTTCTAACTCTGTATTGTTTCTGAGTTTTTAGATTGAGATTCTTCTGCGATGAGGATGTTTTGTGCCTTGATGTTGAATTGCAGCCTAGCTCACATAATTCTTTGTAGCTTTTCTGTTTTAGTCATTGCCGTCTGATGGGTAATTTTCTTATTCTTGGCTGGCCTCAGCATGAGTGGGAAGCAGGTGATGGAAGTGCCCTTGACAAATATTGGTGGCTTTGAATGTGTGATTGCTGTATGCCATCGAGGAGTTGACCATCTGAAGGTGAGAAAATTGGTTTGTGCATGGATGTCTATCTGAGTGCTCTCTTAAAGTATTGTTGGAGAACACAGGTCCGTCCTGTTATAGATTGCATGGGAGGTGCACTGAAGAGCAGGTATTCTTCACATCATGGTAGAGCAAAGCAGGCCCATTTCTAGATTCCTGCAGACACTAGAAGCAAACTTTCTACCAAAGACAACTGAAGCTTCTTGTACAGTCGTCTTGGTGGATATAAGCATCCTCACACGAGATGCACCACTGCTCTTGTTGTCCTTCTCTTGCAAAGTATGAGCTCAAATAGATCTTTCTTGAGATTCCATGTTGACATGTTCTTGTCCTTTGGGTATTTGCAGGTCGTAGAATCCTCTGGTTCTCTGGTGATGCAGTTAAAAAACGAGGAAGTCAAAACTGCGTGGATGTACTATATTGCATTAGCAGCATACAAAGCATCTGTAAGTTGAGGAATTTCGCATAAGTTCCATACTGTCTGTTGTTTTGCTTGAGGTGCCAGTTGCGTTGAGAGGGTCACATGCACCCTGTAGGGTAGGCAGCATTTCTATAAGGTTTGTTTCTGAATGTGGCTTATGTAGCATGACTACTGCTCATGCTTCAAGTCCATGTCACCACACATGACATAAAATTTCTTCTGGCTTGTTGTGTGAATGGATTGGTTATCTGTGAAGGTGTCCTGGGTCACTAATTTGCCTTGCCTTGTCTTCATGTATAGGGACCTGTGCCTTTGCCACTTCCTTCAGAATTGAGTGAGGATGATGACACAAAGAATGGTGAACCTGATGCACTTGAATCTGCAAAGCAACCCCAGTTGTTTGTTATGGGCCACTTACAGGAACTAAATGTTTCTATCGGCACGCTGGTATGTTACTCACTATTCTTTGGTGATCACACTAGCTTTTTCTCTCTTGTGTGAGGTCACAACAGACAGCTGGCAATATCAGGCCATAGATGACATTACGAGATTGGTAGAAGACACGTGGTATAAGGAGGAGAGAATGTTCTAGTGCATGTATTTTTTTTCATATAATATATGACACAATTCAAAAACAAGCATGTGAGTGGAATTTAATAGTGTATATAGTTGAATGTGTACCCGCATGTGCAGTGCTTGGTTAAGGAATGTTTGCACTGATCATTACATGAACAACACGGTAGCTGGAATATGAATCACAATACTGCATGGGGTCTAAATGTAGATTGTGATCATTCAAGTTTCTGTTTTCTCTTACAGAGATCAGTTGGTTTAAATAAACTATGACTGTCTTGGTGGACATTTGTGATGCAGATGGATGTTGGTGGGCATCCTTCAACTAGTGGAGAGAAACTCATTCTTGAGCTGCAGGCATATGGTGGTAAGGTAAGCTTAATCTCTTGCTTTGTAAAGTGGTCATGATTTCTTTGTGTTACTGTAGGATAATGCTTCAAAGAGCACACACTTGGGAAATAATATAATACTTTGGGATATAGATTAGCCACTTTGCAGTGCTCCATTTTTTGTGGAGAATTCTGTACCCTATCTCTGTTTTGTGTCTGTTGATTCTTGTAATGTTTTTCTTCACATTGCAATGGCATTGGCCTCATCTTTAGATCCTGATGATCGTTCCTCACATCTAACCCATGTCAGTTTCTATTTCTCTTTGAAGTGGAATTTAAATCCTGCTGAAAGTGTCATAGGTGGACTTGCTACAACGACAATATGATACATCTGTTTCACTAAAGTTGCACTCTTTAAGAATTGAAGACAAACTGCAAGGTCATGTGGCCCCATCATGCCAGTACCTTGCTCGCTCAGCACTGTCTTCTACTGGTAGAGTGGACATTGAAGAATCCAACTTACCTGATAGGCCTGCTCATGAGGACATAGGGACAGAAGAAGATGAAGATATATTTGATGATGCATTGATGGATTTGCCAGTGCCAGACTCTCCCTCTTCAAGCGACCATGGGTCCTTTCATCGTCTTTTCTCTTCAGGTAAGACTGATTTGACAGGAAACCAGGAGAAGGCTCTCCATCAATGGGAGGTGGAGTTGCTTAGCCTTTCAAAGGTAGGAACAATACAGGGACTCTGGGATGAATCTGAGGATGAAGAAGCATTTGATTTTGTGAACATGCGACTCATAATCAGACATACAGCATCACCAGATTATGATGGCTCAGATGTACAGGTAATACATCAAAACCAGTACTTCTGTATTTGGGGCCAAAGAAAGCATGCTTTATTAGTCAAGCAGGAATAGACAAAGAGAACACAAGGCTTCCTATTGACTTGTGAGGAAACCACTATTTCTGACAAAAAGACCAGGTGGTTGCATGTTCCACCCCACTTGATGACACTCAAATGCAATGCACAGCAAACAATTGTGGGTTCAAATTGTCTAGACCTTTATTCCTGAGGCAACTTGGGCTTTGAGCTTGGGACATGCCTATGGGGAGTAGTTTGCTGGATGCAGGATCAGTTACCCAATCCTGTACTCAGTGTTTATGCACAATGAAACTAAAAGCAAAGGAATCAATCTCCAGAGAGCATTGCACAAGCCATGGACAGGGTACAAAGAGAGGTAGATTACACTTGAAATTGATGACTAATTGCATGTGAAAGTTTGTACCTGTCACAAGAAGCCCAAGTACCTCTCCTTAACAGATGATGGAGCTCCATTGGAAGAGCAAGAGCTGATTTTTAGTTTTTCAAGTCCCATCTTCATACTTCCACACAACGGTTTGCTGAAGGAAATGTAGGAACAGTGTTTCTTTTTTGAAGCCAAAGTATGACTGCCATAGTCATGCCCATTAAATGATGCATGTGTAAGCAGATGAGTATACGAATGGCGACGTTGGAGTTTTTCTGCAACCGTCCGACTGTTGTGGCTTTAATAAAGTTTGGCATTGATGTGAGCGAGTCATATCCAGGGGAGACCCTCAATGCTGCACAGAGTGGAGAGGATAATGCAACCCAAAGGAGCCCTGTGCCACGGGATATAGTGAAGGGATTGCTGGGTGAAGGTAAATCCAGAGTGATGTTCAGATTGAAGCTAGATATGGAGAGTGCCCGTATTTTTGTGAACATGGAGGATGGTTCTCAAATTGCAATGCTTGCACAAGAAAAGTTTCGGCTGGACCTCAAGGTGGGTGGATGATCTGCTTCAAGTAGTCATTGTCTTTTTTTCTTAAGCTGTATATCTTCCTTGTTGGACTTGTAGGTGGTACCCACAGGTTGATGACCTGAGAGCTCATGCTAGATAGTACAACAACACAAATGAAAACTCATGACATTAACTGTGAGGCCAAATGCTTAACTTAAGGATTATGGTTTAGGAATGATTTTGTGGTTTTGACTATTCCTGCAGGTCTATCCGGGTTCACTTACCATATCAGGCACACTTGGAAATCTGCGTGTTTGTGACATGTTTCTTGGTGCCGATCATCAGTGGGGTTGGCTATGTGATATCCGTGATCCTGGTGCAGCATCACTTGTTGAGGTAATCCTTGCAGACATAGTTTGAGTTCCAAGAACTCTTCTCCTGTAGCTTCAGCTCTGGTTTGGTTGTGTTCTTTTCAGTTTTACTGTTCTGTTGTTTGTGTGAAATTGCCTTTTTCCACTGGTGTTTCTTGCTCTGAAGTATTTGTGTGACCAGCAGTTATGTTTTATATTGGAACTGTGATATCCCTGACAAAATATTAATAATTTGCCACTTGGGTTACTGTACACTAGTGTAGATAATGTTGATGTCTTGACATCAATGTTATATCAGCAGAACTCTGTAGGAAAGTACAGACCCAAATTTTGTCTAAAAGATTTTTAACTGAAGTTTGTGGTGAATGTTGCAGCTGGAATTCCAATCCTATAACAGGGATGAAGAAGGTTATCAGGGATTTGACTACTCTCTTTCTGGAAGACTTTCGGCTGTGAGACTTGTGTTCTTGTATCGGTTCATTCAAGAGGTATTGCTGTGACTGATATGTTCAGTATTTCTCCTTTCACCACCACTGTGCTGACTTTACCTGGATCTTGAACTTGCTTCATTTGATTTGTCCTTCATCAGTCTGATGGCCATGTATGTGTATCAACTGCTGATGGAACAGATTACCACATATTTTGTGGCTCTTGCAACTCCAGAAGCTCCACATGTTGTAACTGTTGTAGACAGAGTGGGAGGGATAGAGAAACTCATACAACAAGCCGACATAAGGGGTGCATCCCCTGTCAAACTGGATTTTTCCCTTGACACTCCAATCATTATAGTGCCGCGTTGTTCCAACAGCCGAGAGTAAGTTGCTTATATCCCAATAGATTATCCTGGGTGGAAGAGACATTGGAAGTCATTTGCATACATATTTACCAAGTTAAGTGCACATATTTGTGGAACCCTGTTAAGACAGATCAGTTCTCTGGTTGTTTGATTTGTAGTTTTGGCCAATTATTCTCTAAGTCCCATGAGGTTTTTAGTGTTCCAGTAGGTTGATTTCTACTTGTCTTGTTTTTGCTCATGTTCTCCAAGGCATTTATGGATCTTGCTAATGCTAAGTCAACGCAAACCCAGTTTCTTGCATGGTATGAACACCTTTTTTAAGTGTGGAAATCAGGTTTGATGTGTTAGTATTGTGTTACAGGTTCATGCAGTTGGACTTAGGCCACCTTGAGGTACATAACACTTTTGAGTGGCATGGTGGTGGAAAGGACGTCCCTTCTGCTGTCCACCTTGATGTGCTTCATGCTGAGGTATGTCACCACAGAAAGAACTGGGTACACATTCCAAGCTCAGATGAATTGATTTACTTTCTGGATGGATTTCATTCCTGAAGCCTGAGATGGATATATGCTTGTGTAGTATACTGTTTGGGTGCCTGGAATGGGTTTGGCACCCTTACCATCAGGAGTTTGTTGTCCATAGCATGTCATGGTGGTGCAGTTCTGTACTCTTATGTGATGGTCCTTGTTTGTTTCCTCCTCTTGTCTGCTATTCTATGTTTTCTTTTCTCATTGTGTGTGCGATTTGGTTCCCCCTCTTCTTATCTCTATGGCTTTTTGCCTTCTATGTTGTTATGTTGTTAGTTGTTAGCCAGTATCATAAGTCAGTCTTCCTGATGCTTCTGGACTTGCAACAGAAACTGAGTGGGCAGGGTAGTGGTTACACTGACCTATATGCACCATAGGGAACTGATGAAGGCAGTGGGGAAGTTGTGATAGATAAGTTGCTATCATATATGTTAACTGTTGACGGTCCCTGGACGAGCGAGGGACTGTCACTTTTGTTCATACTGCTCAGTTTTATTGTTTCTTCAATATAGTTTGTCCCTTCTGTGTTGTTCCTTGTTCTGAGTCCTGAAGGTCCTTATACGGAAGTCTTTCTTTGTCTTCAGGGAAACGTTTAAACCTTGTTTTGGCTCTTTTAATCATGAGTATTGAGATTTCTCAATCCTCATGAGAGTTATTGTTATCTTATGTAATACCCATGGGTGTGTGGTGCAGATGACAGGTATCAACATGGTTGTGGGTATTGATGGACAGCCTGGTAAATCCATGATTCAGGAAGCAAGGGGCCTACAAGTCAAAGTGCAACGACCACTAAGAGATGTGTTCAAGAAAGTGCCAGAAGTCATGGTGGATGTACAGGTAAATTATCCTTCCATGTTATCAGGATGTGGAAATTGGAACATTTTGTTAAGAACCACTGGTGTGCTTAAAGGATATGTTCATGGTGCAAGATGCTGCAACCACTACCCTTCATGTAGGCCTCTCTATACCTTAGGCTGAGATGCTTGCTTTTACAGGGCCATCCTAAAATAAAATAAAGCTTTTCAGAAGCTGTTGTAGCTTGAATGAGGACATTTTTCATAACTCTTGTGCTAGCCAACATCTTTTCTGAGTCTTCCCAATCCTTCCAGAAATGTGACAGAAACTCAGGATGCAGATGTTTTTGTAATAGTTTGCCTGAAATTTGGGCTAATTATTATGCGCTTATCTACATCCAGCATCAGGAGCTGGTGAAGTCAGTGGATAGTCATGGCAGGTTGTCTCTGCTATTAATGATGAAGGTGCTGGTCTGACACATTGTGAGTAACTCTCATAAGGTTATGACCACACTCATTATCATGTAACTTGAAAATTCTGATGAGGGAAATGTCCTGCAATCTGATGAATATGTTAAAGAATCAATTTAAGGGCTTGCACCCAAACAATGGATTGCATGTTTTGGAGGTAGGATATGGCTGTTCACCACAGGAACAGAAGCATAGAAAAGTTATCCTGTGTGCAGTATGAATTAGAGTGTCGAGAGACAGAATTAAGATCTATGTCCATCAGTTGAGTTGAGGTTGTTGATGTCATCAACACAGCAATTTACCTAACCACTTCATGGCTAGCAGGTAATGATGCTAAGAGGAGCCATGTCTCATCAGGAGTATCTGGTCATTATTGAGTGTGCTTCTACAAATGTATCAGAATTGCCGAATCTCCCCCCCACTTTCCGAGAGCCTGTGGAATTCAGTGAAATTTGCAATGAGGAAAGGATGTTACTTGAGTTGCCTGGCGAATCCAAGGAAGAAACATCGGCAATCATGAGTGACCTTGAGGCTTCCTCAGCAGCTCCATCCTGGACACGTGTTCGTGCAACTGTTGATGTTCAACATGTGGAGCTCAAGCTTTTTACTGGGGTGGATTTTGAGTCTGCTCTTGCCCGCATAGAGGTAAGAACTCCCACCGGTTCTATTTTATGTGTGCTGAAGTGTCCTGAAAGTGTTTTGCACTAGCAGTCTTCATGCTTACCTGGCTGGCTAGATTTATTGATCAGAGGGTGGAAGGAAGATAGGCATGATAGAACAGAGGCAAGTGACATACATTCATTGTAAAGCTCAAGAGCCAATGGTCACCATTGTGCAAGAGCTGACTTTGATCTCTGTAATCACTTGAACAATCAAATGATCTGCAAAGATGGATTAACAACCACCTTCAGCCTTCACATGTAAGCATCTTGCAAATTGATGAGCAAATTTTCAATCCTACCTGACATCAATGGAGAGGGGATAATGCTTTCTCCTAGCTCCTGAGGTTGCAGGCATCATGCTCTCAGGGGTGTGTTTGGCAAGCACTGTTCTGAACCTAAAGAGCAGCATTCTTGTATTTTGCAGCAGTCTTATGGTTGCCTTGCATCTGCATGGATGTACTAACAATGAGTCCCCCTATAACATATTGATGTCAGAGAGGTAGTTTTGCTATCTCTAACCTCGTGCCCGCATGGTTAATGAAATGCAGATCCAGAAGTTATGGCTCAATTACTGTAATTCAACCACTCTGAGCACAGATCTTCTGATCACCCTGTCTAAGATTTCTGTGCTAGATCAACGATGGGACACAAAGCCTGAAATGCGACTGATGCTAGGTTCAATGGCAGACGTGGAGAAGAATGGGCTGCCCTCGCATGTTCCCTATGTGGATTCAGAAAGTAGTTTGCCAGATGATTTGTCTCCACAGCTGACAATGCTGATTATGGACCTACATTTCAAACCCAACTCTCAAGCTGTTGTGATACGTGTGCAGCGTCCCCGGCTCCTTGTGGTTGTTGACTTTCTTCTTGCTGTAGCAGTGTATTTTGTTCCTTCCTTGGGGGATGTCACTGGCAGAAATGACTCTGAGAGTTCTGAAACTGATGAATTGTTTGTGGACAATCATCTCCGACTAAGTACGCGAATTTATGAGCAAGAAGATGAAATGGTCATTTTGTCCTCTGACCGGCAGCTGGTGGCAGATGCTTATGATATTGATGATTATATCTATGATGGTTGTGGAAAGACCCTTTGCCTAAATGTGAAGGATGATGGATATGATTCTTGGGAACCTCTTATCATAATAGGCTGGAGGAAGAGACTTCATTTCAAGAATGTGTATATTAAGGCAAGAAACTGTGAACAAATTTTTTCTCTTGTCTAGTGCTTCCATAATTATCATGTTTGGATGCAGCTTGAGTAATGTAGCTGCAGGAATGGGTTTGCATCTGGAAAAGTTTCTTAGATGCATCAATAACTGACTTAGTTTTTTCTCTTAAACATTATTCCAGACAGCAGAGGATTATGATTCCATCACAGAAGACCTAATCAACTTTGATGACTGTGCATGTGTGCAGAATGGTTTGTTATTGAGTAATTGCATCCACCTCAGCTTTGACAGCAGCTACAGTGCTTCTTTCGACGATGGAGTTGTTCTGGGGGGTATGGGTACAGATACCAGTGGGGGCTACTTGATGCAGAGTCTAGGCTATAATGATCTATTTTCATCCCCACTTGCAAGCCCAACTACAAAGAAACAGATGGCTGCTCTTGGAAACTGTGTCATTGATATTCAGGTGATATTTTTCTTCCAGCAAGCAGTAGAATGCAGTTGCATTGTGACACCTTATGCTGATGATTGTGTCAATCTCTTAATTTGTAGTCTTTGTCTGATTTTTGAATTGTGGGTGTCAATTACAGGCAGTTGCACCAGAATTCACCTTCTATGACAGCACAAATTGGCCATCTGGAAGTCCAGGACGAGAAAGGGTCCTTAGGGCAAACTTGGATTGCTATCTTATGTAAGTGCACTAAGCATGCTAGTTGTTGATAATGTCATCTTCACCCAGTTTCATCAGAGGGGGATGGCTGGAAAAGAGGCTGTAAAAGGCAACAAGATCTGGAATGAACCACTGTGATTTTATCATTGATGTAATTTCTGGAATTTTTGGTCCTTTTCTGATGCAGGGTGGCATTCAAAGGGAATGACAGATGGATCAGGGGCCAGGTGAAGGGTCTTACCATCGAGGGTGGGTCTGGCTTGGTTGTTGTTGACCCAGTAGATATTTCTGCTGAATATGCATGTGTACAAGACAGAATGACAATGATGGTTGCTGTCTCAGACATCTCCATGCGCCTGTCTTTTAGTGTGATTTCTCTTGTGCTCCGCTTTCATGATGATGCCCTCTCAACATTCCACTTGGCGGGGATGTCCCCTCTCTCACGCTGCACACATTTTGACAGGATATGGGCAAACATCTCTAGTAAGTGCATCTACTTGAGTCTAATCTTCCATCACATATGTTCTTCATGCAAAACAATGCCATATGCTCCTCATCAGATTATAATGTGTTTGAATCAAACACTCTTATTGACAATAAGGAGCTTTAGCTGGACATCTGTTTCTTTTCAATGATTGTAGATTCCAGATCATCAGAGGTCTGGCAGAAATATAATCAATGGCTGCATATCTTTGTTGGATATGATCTGAGTTCTGATCCTGCATTTGAGATGAGGTGTTGTGGCTATTTCTGCAGGTGAAAATCCCTCCCAGCAAGTTGCAATCTGGCGACCACGTGCACCACCAGGATACATGATTCTGGGTGATTGTGCAACATCTGGGTATGAGCATGACCCTTTTGATGGTCAGTGTGTTGTCTTGCACAGTGTCCTCACCTGATGGTTGTCCTGAAGTTGTCCTGCACAACCATCAGATGCAACCCTAAATTCATCACAATAGTATATAATGCATTGCCCAGGTTGAGGAGAATATTAGGGATGGATTGGAAAGCTTGTTTCAGCATGGGTAAAGGTCAACAACTGACATAATGCTTGTGTGTGGCAGAGTTGCACCTCCTGCACAGGCAGTCATGGCAATCAGCAATACATACCCATTTGCTAAGAAACCTCTTGCCTTTAAGCTCATCTGGTCCTCTCAGGGTGACACCTCTAAAGCAGACAACATGGACAAAGATGATGACCAATCTGAGCATTGTTGTGTGTGGATGCCAGTGGCACCCCCAGGCTACTTGGCACTGGGCTGTGTTGCAGAAAGGGGTCACATGCCACCATCCCCAAGTGTTTTCCGCTGCATACATTCTGATCTAGTCACTTCAGGGTCTCTCAGTGACTGCATCTTTTATATTCCGCCAGATGAGAGGTAATGCCTTACTTGCTGGAACAGGTGGTATCATTTTTAGGGTAACAACATTATCAGGTTTCCAAGTACACTGAGTGCTGAACAGTCAGTTCAGCTTAGTAAGGAAGGGATTTGTTGCAATAGAGAAAGGTGTGACTTCTGTCAATGGCTGGGGTGGATGCAGGGGAGAGCATGAAAATGGTTGCAGCATTTGGCGGATGGAAAATGTAGCTGGCTCTTTTTATGCACATTCATCCATTGACCCTCCAGCAAGGTCACTTGCAATTGACATTTGTGAAATGCTTCAAAGAACTACTAGCTCTACTATTGACACAGAGAGACGGGACCTAAGGCCTGATGTGGCCTCTCACAATGCATCACTGAGGAAAATGCCTAGTAGTTCACGCCTGGATTCTACATCAGCTGTTAAAGCTAGTTCAGGTAGATTCCTTATTACTACTTCACAGTTTGAACGCATGTGGTGGGATAAAGAAGCAGAAGCACGACGCACTGCATCAATCTGGCGACCTGTGGTGCCTGCAGGTTATGCCATCATAGGTGACTGTCTGGTTGAGGGGTATGTCTCTTTACATATTTTACTGTGTCACTGGTTATTGCTGCAATGCTTATCAGAAAGTTCCATAGTGGAAGTTACTAAAATTTCCACTCCTGGTTTTCAAGTTGTATGATGGAAGGGAATTTCACTTACATATCTTAAGATTCTGTAACAGATTGGAACCACCAGGTGTTGGTGTTGCATTGCGGGATGAAGACTCAGGTCGGCTCACTAAGCCTCTTCGATATCTGCAACGCATGCATACAATGGGAAAGACCCTTGAGGATGCAACATTCTGGTTTCCAGTGGCACCACCTGGTTATGTGGCATTGGGGTGTGTTGTCACAAAGACACCAGTGCCACCCCCTCTTGATCTAGTCCGTTGTGTTCGTGTTGATCAAGTTTGCCAATCCCAGCTGTCGAAGAATGCCACATGGTGGCTGTCGTCTGAGAAAAAGCCCAATTCAGTCTGGAGCATGCCAGGGAATCGTCCCGGCTACAACTGTGGATTGTGGAAAGTTGAAAACCAGGTAGTCTTCCTTACTCTTCTTGGCTGGACAGCTTATTTCTTTCCACATATGGGTCACAGCCTACCTTCATGAGGCAGTCAGTCCAGTTGGTCCAGGCACATTGTTTCACTCCTTTCTGAGTTTTTTTGCTTCTTCCTGAGGAGTGGCTTTCACCTTTCCTTGTTAAAGCTATTTCACAAGAGCAAGAGAACAGGGGCTTGAGCATATACTAATTCAGGTTTTACATTGAGTTACTCTATGTCCTGCTCAAGATTTGCAATACATAGGACACTATACAGCTTGTGTTCTTTTGTTGCTTAAGTGCTTGATGTTGGCTGTTCATGGTAGGCATGTACCTTCATTGCTCGAGCAGACTTAAGGAGGCCTCCAGGGAGAATGGCCTATGCATTGGCTGATGGGAAAAAGAAAGTACGAGACAAATTGAGTGTTGAAGTAAAAATTAGTCGTATTTCAACCACCATTTTTGATGATATGGCTGGGCTGGTAAGTGACTCCATCTGATGTGTTTTGTAGCAACTGCAATGGGCACAGTCAAAAGGGTGCCTGCATTGACATGCTCAATCTGGATCTTAGCGAATGGATATACACCTCTCATTTGGCGTGATATTTCTCAAATGATTCAGATGACTCCACTGGTAGATTGGACCATAACAAACATCAATCTTGCTGCCCATGGACGAATGGAGGCAATGAGTGCAGTTGTGGTCACAAGCATGGCTGCATCAACCTTTAACACCCAACTGGAATCTTGGGAGCCCTTAATTGAGCCTTTTGAGGGGATTTTTAAGTAAGTTATTTATTTGTTTGAGAGTTTGTGTTGGATGTGAAAGTACCTGGCAGTTTTGAGTGTCTCATGGAATGTAAGCTCTTTTGTTTATCAAGGGTAGGTGTTGGACATTAAAGTTCCTAGCAGATTTCTGCATATGTTTTGAGGGTTCCACGTCACAGTCACCAAGGAAACCTGATATTGGTGATGCACTCAACAATTGAGTTCAATGTGTTGATGAGATGTTATGTGCAGCCACATTGCCAACTTCCTTAGTCATGTAGTTGGTGTTTTGAGTTTCCATTCTTCACCGTAAGTCTTTACTGAAGACACATCTCATATTAAAGTTCTTATGCCTTTTGCAGGTATGAATCATTTGATGTGGATACAGAGGCAACATTGAGGGTGGGAAAGCGAATCCGAATAACTGCAGCCAACATTGTGAATGTCAATGTAACTTCAGCTGGCCTTGAGTCACTAGTGGAGGCTGTATTATCCTGGGGGAAGCAGATGGAACTGGAACAACAAGCTCGAATGTCTCTGGAAATGGTCTGTACTCCATATCTTGCAGAAAGATTATTTGTCTCATCCAGAAAATCAACACTTTTCACCCTCTAAGTTTGCCCTGGTTTGCTTCTTTGTTTCATGTAGGCTCTTTGTGTGCTGCAGGGGGAGAGTGACTACAAGGAACCCTCCATTGAAGGGTTGAGTTCTGCGCTTGAAGAAAATGAGTCACAGAAACTTGTGTTTGAAAACAGATTGGGTTGTGACTTGTACTTGCGAAAGTTGAAGGATAATTTTGAGCAGGTAGAGCTTGTGCATAAGGATCAGAGCAACCTGGTCCATTTGCCACCACCTCGCTTTCCTGACCGATTCATAAATGTTTCAGATGCTCGTCCACCCCGCCACTTTGTTGCCATCCATGTCTCCGAGGCCAAGGTAAGAGAAACACATGGCATGTATTTTGAAATCTTGCAGGGTATTCTGTTGTTCATCTGGACTGACCAATGTTTTTAGCAGAAAGAACAACCAAGTCAGCAAGTAGTGCAAATTTCTTGTTATCAATGTGACCTACGTATTGTGTTTTGTTGGGGTGTTCAGGGTCTCCCTGTGAATGATGATGGGAACAACCAGGATTATATGTGTGCTTTACGTCTGGTTAACACACATTCAACTGATGAGCAAAAGGCACTTCCTCAAACTGCAAGGTCACGGTGTGTTCGGCCAACCACCATTGCTCAGTGCTCAGGCTGTCTTCTTGCTGATGCAAAATGGAATGAGGTGTTTGTATTTGAGCTTCTGCAGCAGGTAAATGGAAGTCACTACAAAATTATTCCATGAAACTTCCCAATTGTCTCTGGTTTGTAATTATGGTGCATTATGAACATCAATTTGTTGGAGCTCTTTTTTCACATGGTTTCTTGAGATTTATATGTGGTCTTGTGCAGGCATCAGTGTTTTTGGAAGTTTTAGTATCTAATCAGGGTGCAAAAGGTGGCAAAGGTGATCATCTTGAAATATTCTCTTGTCCCTTGTCTGAAATGGTTTGTATTGTAACTGGAGGGAATGAGTTTGCTGTACAGCAGTTGCACCCTAACTGTGCCAAAACAGGGTAGTGATTCAAAAATTCCCCTTTTGATTTTATGCCCATTGACATCAGTTTTTCAAGCTGTTTACTTGTAGATGACAAATGCAATATCCCCAGAACCTGTTAGGATCAAATCAGAGTCAGCAGAGAATCTGGTTAGCTGACTCTGCTGGTTTGTGTGCCAGGACAAGCAATTGGTGTTGCTGCAGTCCCACTTAATAAACTAAATGGGGATCAGAACCTGCAACCATCTTCATTGTGGAATTTGGTTTGTCAGACCCTGAGGCAGGGTCCTGTGAGTTCATGGCCTGCAGTCAAGAGAAAAGCATTCTCTTTGGTGCCAGCTCACAAAATGGTAAAGTCCTAGCCTCATTAGTCTTTTAATGTGATGCTATGAGTGCCAGAGATGCTGTTATAGCATTACCCAGCATACAAGTAGTAAGATGTTACTTGATGTAACTATTCTCATTTCCATTTATCTTTCACCAGCAGAAAGCATTATGAATTTACACTTAGGCTAGTTCTATAGTTCCTTGATGTACTGAAAGTTGCCAGGAAATGCAGATGATAATAGATGACCTCACACCTTCCATGGTGTTGTCTTGTGTATCAGAACTTGCCAAGTGATGCTGAGTGCGGGAGCTTTGACTGTGGTCAAATTGTTGTAAGCATGTATTTCTTCTCAGCTAAGGGGAACACAGTGGATCAAAGATTGAGATCTGATACCAAGGACATACTCAAGGATGCTGATATTGGGCTCTCATTTAGCAGAAGTTCAAATGGTCCTTGGACAGGAATCCGTTCTGTCTTACCCCTTGCTACAGTTCCAATCGAGGTGGCCGGACAGCAGTTAGCTCTTGAAGTCACAATGCAGCAGGGACACAAGAGTGTGAAAGTGCGGAGCCTTGTTATGCTTCGGAACAACACAGATCTACCAGTTGATGTGTGCCTTTGTCCCTTCTCTCTTCTCAATGTTCCTGATAGATCTTCTAGCATCACTGACAATCAGCTCTCTTCTGTTGTTGAAGAGGTATTTGAGAACCAGCGCTATCAGCCCCTTGCTGGTGGGTGGGGCAGCAGGTGGCCTGGCCACTTGATGCCAAATGATCCCAGTCGTTGGAGCAATCAGGACTACTCTAGGACTTCCCAGGTAGGTCAATCATCCCTTGGCCCCTCCCCAGCAACATTCATATAATACCCAGCTGTATACAAAGATAATCTTTCATGTTGCCTCATTGATAAACATGTACTATTTGACTAATTTGACACATTATTTCTTGCAGGACTTCCTTGAGCCCACTCTACCACTGGGCTGGGTTTGGACATCAGATTGGTCAATTGATAAGACCAGTTATGTTGACGCTGATGGTTGGTTTTATGGAGCAGACTTTCAGAGCTTACGATACCCCCCTGCTTCCACGAAGACCTGCAGGAAATCAGCATTTGACTTTGCAAGGCGCCGTCGTTTAGTTCGCACTCGTCAATGTGTGCCTGAGACACAATACATGCACACAAGGCAAATGGTTGGAGTAGTTCAAGCAGGTGCATCTGTTGCCCTGCCATGGGCTGACAGTAATGCCAAGGCAGACATTTGTGTGCAAGTCCGTCCTCATTCTGACTCTTCAGAATACAGTTGGGGCCGGGCAATTGGTGATGTCATTGCACAGAGCAGTTCCCAGAATGCCAGTAATGGACCAGCCCTTTCAAAAAATGGTGTGCCGGTTTCATCACTACCATTGAGAGGACTGGAAAAGACTGAGGAGATATTGCTCACCAAGGCTCTCAGAAGTAGCAGCTTGCTTGGCATCTGCTGGTTGAACGTAGATGTTGATGGCACTGTGCTTTACAGTGAAAATAATGCTCCGATTCCTGATTGGACAATAACAGTGAATGCCCCTATAAAGCTTGAGAATCGGCTGCCTTGTACTGCAGAGTACTTGATTTATGAGAAACCAAGAAATGGAAACTTACTAAAGCAGCAGCATGGCATTGTTGTTGCTGGGGGTAGTGTGCACATATATTCTGTTGATGTGAGGAGACCAATATATCTTACATGGCTTGCTCAAGGGAGTTGGAAACCAGAGAAGGTACTCTGGCTTTATATTCTCCTTGGTGTGTGGCTGTGCACAAATCTCTCCTTATTATGTTAATGGATTGGCTGAAGAGCAGAAAGTAGTTTCATGACTCTCATTCCTTGTGGTAATCTTTGCTGTAGGAGGTGGTGGTCATCTCTGATCCAGCAATGGAGGAACTGCCTTCTGGCTTTTGGATGATCCACCAACAGAGTGGCAGGTATAGTTATCTTTGTCCCTGTGCCCTGCAGCTTTTCCTAGATTCTTCTAAAAATGTGTTAGATGTCTGGGACTGAATTGCCTGGCTGACTGTATAGTTCATTGTTATCTGGAAATCTGTTGATCAACTCCACAAAGGTGGAAAATTCTGAATTTTGTGATGCAATTTTTTACTATGAACTTGGGGAGGAATGGTGTAGGCGGTTGAGGGTGAGCTTAGAGCATGATTTTGGGGGCTCAAATGAAGCAGCAAAAATAATACGACTTTTTGTCCCTTATTGGCTCCTGAATGATGCATCCCTACCACTTGCCTACCGTTTGGTGGAGATTGAACCTGATCGAGGTTTAGGTGGGGATGCAACATGGCTGACTCGAGCAGCAAAAGCTGCCAAGCAAGCAGCACGTCGGCCTAACCATGCAGGGGCAAGAAAAGTGATGCAGATCAACAGAGTGGTTCAACATCTGGAATGTATTGAGGATCTCCAGGGCACACCAGTTATGCTTTCACTCCAGGCCTACTCTGACCGCATGAGTGGGCTCTCTCTTTCTTCTCGGTCAGAGGATGGCTTGCTCTCACCTCGCCTTGGCCTTTCTGTTGCCATTGCAAAAAGCAATGTGTTCAACCATGCCCTTTCTTTCCGAGACTTCGAAAACAGTGTAAGGCTTCATGTGAAGTTTCACATCACATGTTAAAGCTTGCCATCTTGAGTTTTAATTTCCTTCTGTGTGGAGCTACAATTTAGTCTCAAAAAGAGTTGGAATGATTCTGACATTCTCCTCTTGTCAGTTTTCAGGTGCACTTGACAGTGTTATATGCTTGTAGTAGAGGCTCATGGATAGGTTGCATATTTCGCATGGATCTAGTGTCTGTTAATGGAACCACCAAGTGTTCCTTATCAGTTTGTTTCCTCCCACAGATGGAGCGGGTCAATCTCAATGCTGTCAACTCAAGTGGAGCCTACTATAAACTATCAGTGTTTTTGGATATGTCATCTGATCGTACAAAGGTTGGTTAGAAAACTCTGTGATCTTCTTATTTTCTGGTAAGCATTGAACAGATATACAATAGCAGATATCAAGATAATAACACAATATATGTCCCAATTTCTGTATTGACGTGGATTTTTTTCTCAATTTGGTTCAATTCTCATCTATGTTTGCAGTCATCTTGACATCAATTCCTGTTACATGTGTCAGGTCATACATGTGCAACCACACACACTGTTTGTCAACAGGATAGGCCAAAGGCTTTCTCTACGCCAGGGTGACATTACTTATGAGGAAATGTTGTACCCTAATGATCCTCCCAAATCTTTCCTTTGGCAATCAACAAGAGAACTTGAGTTGTTGAAGGTGCTATGTGCTAACCACTCTCAGTGTTCAATGGTGAAGAAATCTTTTTGATAGATTCAATACTGAGTTTGATGTTTAAATTCCAGTCTATTGAATTTAATCACCTTACCACGTCCTCATAGATTGGATCAGTTGGGAAACTGCTGACTATAAGTGATGATTTGGTGGGCTAATGGTCAGTTCATATTGGGACTTGGCCAAGATATGAATCTGTTCATAAGTTGTGCATATGATACTAATCATCCCGGATACTTGCATCTACTATGAGTCGCCAGAATTTTATTGACAGTTGGTTTTCCCTGCAGATACGTGTGGAAGGCTACAAATGGAGCCATCCATTCAGTGTAGACAGTGAGGGGCTGATCCACATCATCCTCCGTAGAGAGCATGATGATGCTCAATTGGTAATTCGTGCTGAAGTCCGCAATGGTGTAAAGGGCTCTCGTTATCTTGTTGTCTTTCGTCTTGCTTCACGCCAGAGTCCTTACAGGTTGTCAACAATTCTGTGCTCATGATCTTCAACACTTCCCACTCACTGAATCAATTTGTCAGCAGTAGCTATTAGATGTCCAGTGCAAGATACAAGATACGCTGTTCCTGTTTTTTCTTTTTGTCAGTTCTATTTATGCTGTCTACAGTTTTGGTTTTCAAGAATTGTTTGCACAGAAATGCACTCTCTTTCTCCCTTTCTTATTGCCTTCTCTATGGATGTAGAGTGGAGAATCGCTCTGCAGTCTTGCCCATCAGGTTCCGCCAAGCAGACAGTGGCGATGATTCATGGCAGTTGTTAAGCCCTGGTTCAGCAGCTTCTTTCGCCTGGGAAAATGTTCTGCTAGACCACCTGCTGGAGATTCTTGTGGATGGACAAGACCCCCTGCGCTCTGTCAAATACAATATTGATGAACCAACTGATTACCGGCCAATGCCATCGTTCAAAGGTCCAGCTGTTGCACTTCAGACAATCATCTTCAAGGAGGGGATGTTTAATGTGTTCAGAGTGGTTGACTGGAAACCGAGCAATGACAACTTGTCTATTGTGTCCATTGGTGCTCCTAACACACCTCAAACTCCCACACCAGAATCTGGCAGTTTGGAGAACCAGTTTCACACGGTTATTGAACTGGATGAGTTTGGGTTGTCAATCATTGACCATACCCCTGAAGAACTACTCTATGTGTCCATCCAGAACCTTGTCTTTAACTATGCAACTGGTTTGGGATCAGGAACTAGCAGGTAATATTCATGGTAGTGTTGTACAAATTCCCTTCATCTTGTGAACCAGCTACGAATCCATAGATAGGGAAAGGAATCTGTTTACCAGAGTTTCTACTTGGTTTCTTTATATAATAAGAAATTTGATTCCTGTCATGAATGAAACAAAGGTTGAAAGAGAATCCAAGACAGTTTGAGTCTCTTACAATTGTTTCTGCGTGAAGGTTGAAGTTGCGGATGGACAATTTTCAAGTTGACTGTCAGATCCCTTTGACTCCTACACCTGTTTTATTCATAGCTCAAGAGTCTGAACATCGTGACTTCCTGCTGAAGTGCACTATTACAATGCAAGACAATGGAGTCCCGGATTACTTCTCCTATCCATACATCAGCATCCAGGTGCACATTGTTGTCTCAGCACCATTCCAGTTGGTAACCAGTAGATGTCTTGAACTGCATCCATTGTGTAGCCTTCTTATGGGAAAATCTTTGGATGCTGAATCTTCACCTCACCTGGAATGTCACATTCACAGGAGCATGTCTCTATGTAGGTAGTACAAATTTTAAAAGAAAGTTTGATTTCTGTGGTTGCCTGCAGGGTCCAAATGTCCCCAATGTCTCATTCCTTGTGAACATTCATGAGCCAATAATTTGGCGCCTGCATGAAATGTTTCACCGGCTGAGTCTTGGCCGCTTAAGAAGCAGTCAAACAACAGCTGTTGCCATTGATCCTATTATTCGTATTGGGTAAGACTCCAGGCACATCCATGTTTTAGCAGCTCAGTCATTTTTCATGGCCTTCATGTGACTTTGGTCAAGATTCTGATCTAATATTAGATTTCTCCTTTTGGTTTTCAAGGCTTCTTCACACATCAGAGATTCGGTTTAAGGTGACTCTCGCAATGGCTCCTGCACAGCGACCACGTGGCATCCTTGGGTTCTGGTCAACCCTAATCACATCTCTTGGGAATACAGATGAGATGCCGGTAGGTGCTTCAAAACTCAATGATCATGTAGTATACAAAAAATATGTAACATCATATAGGGTTTGCAACATACAGTCTGCCAGTAGATGATAGTTAAAAAACTTCCTGATAACTGCAATGTGATACAGACTAGAACAACCATAATTTGACATGTGCTTGTATCTTTACTGGTGTCAACTGTCACACAGATCCGCATCACTCCCCATGTCCATGAAGATGTGTCAATGCGGCAAAGTGCCCTCTGGGCTGCAACCTTTGCCAGTATACGGAATGATTTGCTTAGTCAACCATTCCAGCTTTTGACTGGTGTTGACATACTAGGGAATACAAGCAGTGCTCTGGGAAATATGAGCAAAGGCGTGGCTGCACTCTCAATGGACAAAAAGTTCATTCGAGGTCGTCAGAAACAGTTGCAAGTATGAAAGAAATCAGATAAATCCCTCTCTTTGTTGCCTGTTCTGATTGTAAGATGGCTAGTACATCAATGTTTCCTTTGTATTGTCAGACTCTGCATCAAAGATGTATGCCCCTGGATAGAATTGCAATATTTTGATGTCCTCCTTTTTCTGCAGTGCAGATGGTAGTTGATGAGACTAAAGAAAAATTGCAATATCAAATGCCAGAAATCACAAGATCCCAGTCCATGTTTTCTTATTTGATCATGATATTCCATAACCATATGCTTGTGTTTAAGATTTTGTGGCTTAACTCCAGAGTTATGAGCTTTATGGGAAGCAGGGAAATGTAGAGGACATTGGTGATGGAATCCGTGAGGGAGGAGAGGCCTTTGCCAAAGGTTTATTCCGAGGAGTGACAGGAATTGTGACCAAGCCATTTGAAGGTGCCCGGTCATCAGGCATGGAAGGTTTCCTACAAGGGGTGGGCAAGGGAGTCATTGGGGTTGCCATTCAGCCTGTTAGCGGAGTTCTGGACTTTCTATCCAAGACAACAGAGGGTGCTAATGCCATGCGCATGAAGCTTGCTGCAGCCATCACATTTGAGCAGCAGCTTTTGCGACATCGGTTGCCTCGTGTGATTGGTGGAGATAATGTGCTACGACCTTATAATGATTGCAAGGCCCGAGGCCAGGTACTGGTTTACTAAGGACTTGACAATTGCACGAAATTTATAGCAAATAAATGGATTGAAACAATTCTAGTTGGCTAACTGCAGCATGCTCCAATTCCTTGGTATGCAAGAAGGATGTGAATAGATTTGACAACCTCGACAGTCTTGTGCTCTTTCAGGTATTGATGCAATTAGCAGAGCGTGGAACAATATTTGGACCAGTTGACTTTTTCCGTGTGAGAGGAAAGTTTGCCATGACAGATGCATATGAAGATCATTTTAACCTTCCTAAAGGCCGCACCCTCATAATCACTCACCGTCGAGTCATCTTACTACAAGTAAGTTGTTTTATTTCATCATATGAGGTCCTCATTTGAGGCTTCTCTGGAGACATGATATGAAACTCCTAGACAACTCTATCAAAGCATTCAGTTGAGCAAAACTCATTTGCTTCAAGGGCTGGAGTGCCAAATGCAAATTGATTCCAATATAATTTTTTTAGTTTCAGAAAATGAAACTCAGAAAATGAATACTGTACGTTTTCAAATCTGGTCCAATTCAGTGCTTCTTGTATTGTTTACTCCACTGCCTGCAGCACCCAGCGAGTCTCATACAGCAAAAAAAGCCAGACTTGCTGAAGGAACCATGTACAGTGACATGGGATGTGACATGGAATGAGATGATGACAATGGAGCTTGTGCATGCAAAGGAGTCATCCATGCAATCACCACCCTCTCGCCTCATCATTCATCTTCGCAATTGGTCTCAGGACTCTCGCCTTTTTGACTCAAAGGAAATTACCAGGGTTGTAAAATGTCATCCAGGCACTCAACAGGCAGCTGAAATACGGAATGCAATTCAGCAAGCCTATGATTCTTATGGCAATGCAGCCCAGGTATACCTTTTAGGACAACAGTTGTTCTCATCATTTGTCAATTTGCTTGCGGAGAAATAGTGGATTTCCTCAGCATTTCTAGGCAAAATGAACCAACATGCCCATCTACTTGTGGTGAGACAGGGTGTGCGTGGGAGGTTCCCAGCACGGAAGCCATATGCAGGTGCCCAAGGAGAGGCAGCATCTGGTACACTTGCACTGACAGGAGGTCCAGCTACTCCAATATTGACATCTTTTGGTGCTTTAGAAGGTCCTGTAAGTCAAACAATGCTGGATATCATGAAGAACCCTCGACCACAAAAGGCAGATGGAGATCAACCTCATACCTCCAGTACAAATCACCACCAAAGAGCAGCTTCAGAGGGACCTGTACAGAGGGGCATATTTGTTTATAAATTTGAGCGTTTATGGTGGGACAAGGTATGTCCTTGATCATGCACATATGCTTGTCAGACGAAGTGCACAAATTGTACAAATGCTTCAATTGCATGTGGTGAGCTCTCTGGTTTTGGTGTAGAACATACAATCACACATGTATATCCAGCACTCAAATACCATGATATGACATTCCAGGGTGCCCCATGGAGCAAGAAGTTCCAAGTCTCCATTTGGCGCCCACAACTGCCTTCAGGGTATGCAAACATCACTTTACAAACTCAGGTTGCATACACTACCATAGAGGTCATGAATTTGGAGAGAGGAAATGTGATGAAACATAATGTGTGTCAATAACTCCTCAGTGGCCTCTTCATCAACTTTGGTGGTCTTGGTTCTTGTTTGTCTCAAGCTCAACATTTATGCACAAGAATATTTACTTGCATCAGTCCACTGGCACTACCCTGCAGCACTTATATCAGAATCTGAACTACTTGGTAATTTTGATGCAGGTACATCTCAGTGGGTGATGTTGTGCAATCTTGCTATGATCAACCAGAGCATGCTATGGTGTACCATGATGACCATAGTGGAAAGTTTTCACACCCTGAAGGCTTTGACCTGGTAAGTATTGACTTCACTCCTCGTGATACATCCACCTTACCTGAGCTTGGTGCTAATATTCTACACAGATTACAATAATTGTGTTCTTTTGTCGCAACCTACTGCTTTTGCTCCTTGTGATTCAATTCACATCAGCTATGGCATGATTAATAACTCATTTATAGCTGATTCCCGACAATCGATGTGCAGAAACTAACTGTATTGGTTAAACATGTGCTGAGAAAAGAAAGGGCAGGAGGCCAGTATGATCCAGGGATGTATTAAAGACTTTGGATAGGCTTATTTGTATAACATATGTGACCCCATGGAACAATTTGACTCTTCACAGACTACGTTAGTCTATGAAGAGTCAAATTGTTCCCCTCACTGCATTTTGAATGTATCTACAGACGCCTCCTTGGAATTGCACCGTTTTAACATAGAGATTTTGAGTGAACAGGTATGGCGAGATACAGAGAGTGGAGCTAGGGACCCTGTAACAATTTGGAGACCCCGACCCCAGCAGAGATATGTTGCAATTGGGTGTGTGGTGGTCCCTGAATACTATGAGCCAGACCGATCTGTTGTGAGCTGTGTACATGAGGACTGTGTAGAAAATGTTCCTCTTGGACAAGTTCCTTTGTGGAGAGACTATACTAGTACTGCACTGTGGCCATGCAGTTTGTGGAGAGTGCAAAATGATGCTGGCACATTTCTTGCCCGCCGAGATCACCAGGCTCCTGCACCACATCTGTCATACACTGTGCGAATCTGAAGTGCTCTTGCTCAATACCACTGGTAATTAGTCATCTACTGAACATTTGTTTTGCCAGATCCAGGAAGGTCAAATGGCACATGGTACAGGGGAAGATTTTAGGAATCCTTTTTCTGTACCTTACAGATCAATCACTAGATAGCTCCTTCACAACATGATTCTAGGTTTGATGAGTGCAGTCGGCATGGACTCTAGTCTAAAGGCAAAGCTCAGGGTTTTGTACTGCATGGTTAACATAGTTTCTATGATGTAACAAATGAATGAATAGCTAGATGAGAGGGCATGTAGAAAATAGTGTCGTGGCAATCAGATTTATCATAGGGTGTTCAAAAGGCAGTGCTTATTCTGCTTCCATTCATTTAGCATTGAACAAATGGCTGAACACCCAAAATTTGACTCAAATTTTGTGGTCCCCATACCTTAATATGTCAGCTTCCAATGAAGCTTTTGCAGTGAAGGGTACCTCTGGCTGTAATTTACCTCTAGACTTTAGACAGACCTGCAAAGATGGAGGTAAAGCTTCAGCTTTCCACTCATCCAGTTGATGTAGACTGGCGGGTTGGAATTCATGGACAGAAACTATTGGAGAAACCAGGCTTCATCAATGTTCTTTTTAAGTATGCACCACACCTCATCTTGAACCTTGGCAATTACACCATGTTTGTACCAGTGTTGGGTGGGTACCAAATTGTGGTACAGAAATGACCTGGTTCTCAACCAGTTCTTTTGCAAAGAACTGGTCAAGTATCACTCCAGGTGTTACCTGGGTTGAAACCAGTGTTGGGCAGTTCTCAGGAATTGGCTGAGAATCCGTTTTCAAGCTGGTTCTCACCCTGAATCCTGTCAGTTATCACTGAATCTCATACTCAGGTTGGACATTGGGCATCTCATTTAAGCTGAGAATGGAGCATTATGAGAACTTGGCTGGTTCTCTTTGTTAAAAAAAAGTGATACCTAGGTAAGGTAATGGGACCCTACCCATTTCTAGTTCTCAACCCTTATGCAGAGTGAAAAAAATAAAAATACAATCAAGTGACCATTTTATTTTGAAAATTGGAGGTGGGTATCCAAGGTCCTGTACCTTTTCAAAAGTTGCCTTAGGCAAAAAACTTCTTCAAGAAGTCGAGTGGTTTAAGGAGGCTAGGGTTTCAGTTTGAGGCGGTGCCTCTTTTTCTTTTCTCTCCCCCACCTCTCAACAAAAACATCAACTTCACTGAGATAAAAGCAACCCAAGCTCAATTTTGGACCCACTTTTTACTTTCTCCTTTACACATTGTGACATGTTAAATTTTGAGTGTGCATTATTAAGCTTTAGTTTTTTTAATCATTTTTTTGGCAAGTCTTGTTTTTTACTTCTTGTTGCTCATTGTGTTGTTGATTGCTGCTCACTCATGTACTTCTCTTGTTTGTTGCCTATTCCTACTTGATTTTGTTATTCTTGCCTACTTGTTGCCACCTTGTGGTGTTTGACATTTTCTTACATCAATCATTCTTTCCTACCCTTCATCTTCTTGGGCAGCTCTTGCTTGCTTGTTGCCTTTTCATGGTGTTTAGTGAATATTCATTGATGCCTTAAATACCCACTAAAGTTTTTAATTCCTACTCATCATTTGCTTGTTGCTTTTGTTACCTACTCAATGCCTCTCTCTATGTGGTACTCGCTTTTTCCTACTTGCATAGGTTCTGGAGCAAGGTCCATCATCAATGTTGCAAGTTTTTTTTTCTTTTGTTTTTTTGTTTGTGTGTACATATAGTGGTTCAAAGGAGGTTGAATCCCAAAGGAGGAATTATATTTTATGGTGTCCAAAGAAAAATGAAGTCGTCTCAGCACATGTGAGGCACTAAAACTTGTCAAAAACAAATAAGAAATGAGGAAATTATGATCCCTAAAAAGTAAATAGTGCAAAAAGGAAAATCTTACAAGACTTGGAAGTTGCAAACCAAACAACTAAACATTCCATGGAAGTTGTTTCATTGCCTTTGGCACTCCAGGATGATTTGTAAACCTTAAGTTTGCATTCCCATAACACTTAAAATTATGTAAAATGAATAAGAAATGAAGAAGCTATGAGTTCCAAAAGGAAGAGGGAAGCACATTATGTAACTTAGAAAAGTTTATTTTCCTTCATGTTCTTCTCATTATGTCCTTTCATTCTAATTAATTAATAATTGTTTGTCATGGTGACGAGAGGAGAGATAAGTTAATCATTTGTGTTTTAGCTTGCATACTATTAGTTTTGTAACCTTGTAAATGTTTCTTACTCCCTAATGGCCTTGATATTGTAAGGTTTTCTTCATTTTATTGTAATTGTTAGAAAAAAAATGGAATAATCATCTAGAATGAAAATAGGTCGTTAGAGGTTTTCATGAATGAAGTTGAAATAAACAATGAACCATTTGAAAAAATATCTTTAAATTTTTCAAATCCCCATATTGAATCCAACAAAACTTCACAAACTGGAGAAGAAAAAACCAAAAAAATTCCTTGAACAATTGCATGCCAAAGAAAAATATGAAACCCCAATAATCAAAATTCATTATGTTGGTCATTTAATATATAAACGACAATGCAAAAGTTAATAACAAAGTTTTTCAACTAATGAAATGTCACGGATATTACCATAATCTAATATTTGTTGTAAATTCCAAAACACAATTGAGAAATAGAATTATTCATATTTTAAAACCAATGGAATAACAACTTTTAAATCTTAATATATAAATTCACTACGTATGTCTGTCTATGAAGGAGGTTTTGGGGGGTGGGGGAAGGGAGTATGTTTGTCTACGAAGGAGGTTTTGGGGGGTGGGGGAAGGGAGTATGTCTGTCTATGAAGGAGGTTTTGGGGGGTGGGGGAAGGGAGAGACCGGTGAAGCAGTAGGCGACAAGAAAAGGTTAGGTTGCGTGATCTCATGTTTCAGGTTTTTTTGAATTTCGCCCACTGAGTTCTTGCTGGAATTGCTGCAGGTTAGGTTGCGTGATCTCCTGTTTCAAGTTTTTTTCTTGCTGTCTCATTGAATTTCGCTCACTGAGTTCTTGCTGGAATTGCTGCAAGTTTGGTTGCATGATCTCCTGTTTCAAGTTTTTTTCTTGCTGTCTCATTGAATTTCGCCCTAGGTGATTGCAGCTTCTGATTTATGGTTTGTTGGGTGTTAATTTGGATTATTGTTCTGCAGTACAAGTTTTCAGTGGGATGCTGTAGAATCTGAATTTGGAGAGCAAACAATTCATCTCATCTCTATGCTTTCTGCTTTCCGCAAACGGCGAAAGGAATTGCTTGCTTACTTGCTTGATGATGATGGCTTTGTATCATGTGTGGGGGTGATGGTCAATAGGCGCATCTATGATCCTCGCAGATGGCATAAACGCTCCAGTAGCAATGGTATACATGTGAGTGGACAGCCTCCAGCAGGTTGGGTTCTTATATGGGCTGGCAGATTCAAACGTTGGCGTCGCCGCTGGTTTGTGGCTCATCCTCCAGGTCTCCTTCTTCACTACAAAAACTCAGACCATATTGGTCGACCTGGATGCATTAACCTAATTGTGCTCTCTGAATGCTGCACACTAAAGGAGCTTACATTTGCAAGAATCAACACACTCAAAATACAAAGGAATTTTTTTGGAAATTCTTTATGTATTTTTGCAAATCTTGCTTGCTTTGCATCAATAGTCACCACAATGAGAGAAAAATATGCTGCCATTTCTGCAAGGAAGATTTTCTCTCACATCTTTCATTCCTTTTCACTTCTCTCACTGTTTTTGTTTGTTTGTGATAAATATTGTCACTTTGTCTCTCTGACTTGGTGCTTCTGCTTCCACAATACATTCATTCTTTCAAAGTCTGATGAGTTCAGTTTGAATTGTCTTTTCCATGATCTCCTTAACAATTTTCACAATTTGTCAAGTATTGCAGTGAACAAGGAAGACAAATTTGATATAGTTAGCAAAGACAATTAGCTTGCTTCCATGCCTGTCATAGGACTTGCCTCCAGATCAACAAACATTTGTTGTTTAGGTCTATGCAGTTTATTTTGCATGTGCCTATGTTTTCTGAAGATCACAGTATTTCTCCATGTCTTACCATCTGACTCTGGACAATGATCTGTGATTGATTTTGTGACAAAAGTCTCCAGGGATCACATATTGAGGGGTGAAGTCTGCTGATTTTTGTGGTGATTAAGGAAGTACAGCCAATGAACAATTTGCGAATTTCCATGATGTATATTTACATATTGCTGAAATGTCAAATGGAGTTTCTCAAATGAGAAACTATATTGTGAGCAATACTCCTTACTTTGCTTCCAGAAAATCAAGGAATTCAACTTTTTACTTCTAGAGTTGGATTTAACTACACTGCAAAATTCTTTGTAAATGCATAAAATCCTTACCATTACAAGTGTCTGAATTGTAGGCTTGAATTCCAAAGTTGTCTTACCCCAATAAAGTAAACCAAGAACCGATAATGTTACATACACACATCTTTAAATTCAGAATTTCATCAGGAGGGGAAAGAAACAACACTAAACCATCATGACAGCAAGGAGGCTTGAAAGAGTTGCAGGAGGCCAGAAGAACAAGGAAGATCATGGTGACCAGCTTTCTTTCTGAAGCCTCCAAGAAGAAACAACCAGCAGCTAGCGGGTTGTAAGAAAAAAACTGAGTGATGGCGAAGACCAGAGAGACGCCGTGAATCAACTTTGCTCAACTCCTGGTGAAGAAAGACAGAAAGAAAAGAGGAAGAAATAAGCAACTCCAATGTAAACCTGTGAGCATTATTCAAACCCGAACTTGCTTCTTCAACACCATAAATAAGTGCCAGAAGAGAGAGACACAGAGAGAGGGACACAATGACGACACTGCTACTATTGAAGAAAGGAAAAAAAAAGAAAAAACGTTTTGCTTCTTCTCGAGAAAATCCTGACGAAGAAGAAGAAAAAAAAAACAGAAGAAACACTACTGCAAAGAAGCTTACGGAAGTAAGGGTAGTACTTAATACTACTACGATTGCTGATTTGCTCACAAAAGAGAAAGCCAAGCAGAGAGGGGGGGGGACACAGAGAGAGAGAGAGAGAGAAAGAGGAGGCTGAAAAAAATGGCGAAGCTCGGAAGCACGTAAAGCAGCTGTTGTGAAAGACGGCAACAATTGAGAAAAAACAACAGAAGAGAATGCTGCTTCATTGAAAAAAAAAACAAACAGGGGATGCCAAGAGAGAAAGACAAAGAGACAAAGAATTTGTAACATACCTCTGCAGCTTTACTTGGACACTACATCTAGCACTAGGCACTGTGCCCATTCACTGAAATCCTTTAGGTAATGTGAGTCTCTGTCTTTCAGTGATCCATCTGATCTGCTTGCTTCTGCCAAATAAATTTCTACAGATGGAGTCCTTTAGAAAGGCTAATCTGCATCATATAATATCAGAGTTAGTAATTGGTTGAAACAATTAACGGGTACCCACTAGTACATGTAAATTTAAATCATGTTGTGCCTACAATGAAATTTGAGAAGGAAATGAATAGTTTTGTCAAAGAAGATTTTTTTTAACTAACCAACTAAAAGAAGACCTAACATATTTGAAACTTCAATTTGAAACTTTTTTGGTTCCACAATCCCTTTCAAAAACGATGAACCTCAACAAAAAAGAGTTTTTGGAAGATTTGACAATGTTAATTATCAAAAACTACCTTCCAATGTTGTTTGTTGAAAGCATATGGCTAAAATGAGTTGTAGTGTATTTATGTCCAAGATTGTTGTTTCCATACATAAAATAGTTTTCATAAGAAATCTTGCCTAAATTGGTAGAAATATATATGTGAAAATATGTTTTGGCATTGTTGGAAAGATTGTATATTTCACAATAGTTAGTTTCATTATGTGGATGCCTCATGGAGCACACAATGTTTTTGCTCTTCTCATTATCTTTTTAGGAAGTGATTGGAAACTATAAAAAATTACTCTTGGATTGTTTAAGTCATAAATACTACATGGCAAGCATTGGCAAGAAATTTGGCTAAGCTATTGGATCAATATGGCTTAAGGGAACAAATAATTGTTTATGTTAAAGATGAAGATTCAAACTTAAATGGCATGACCAATGCTCTTAAATTTGTTGTGTGTTGTGAAACTTCGAACTTGCAAGAAAGTTTTCAAGGCCCTTGCTTTGGCCATGATTTATTAAAAGCTTGTCAATATGTGACACTAAAGAAAAAAATGTGCAAATTTTTTAAAGAAGTGTTCATTAATTTTGCCCATTTAGATTTGTAGAAATTTATAACTTGGCCAATTTTTTTGGAAAGGGTAGACAACAATGGAGCAAAGCTTGTATTGTTTCTAGTCTTCAACAATATGAATCAGATGGAAAAATATCATCAAATGCAACATATTTAATCAGACCTATTAAATCACATCCTAGCCACATCATCCCTCCCATCATTTCTTCAACAAGTGGTCAAGAGTTTGTTCACCCAAGGAAACTAAACACTCTAGTGAAAACAAGGTAATTTATTCAAAAAAAATTGATTGATTTGTTTGTTTGTTTGTTTGTTTAATTTCTTTTATTCTTGGATGTTAACATGATGCATGGTGGTTTGCAAGCAAAGTGATAATATTCCAAAAAGCCTTGCAATATCGTGAAGTAAACATCTATTGTTACAACAAGTTGATTGTTGTAAGGATAAGTGTTTATGTCCCACCTCCTTTTACTTGACATGTTGACAAATAGTTGTTGACATTCTTCCTTGTAGTTGGTGCATGTGCATTGAACCAATCTTGTGGACATTGGCTTTTAAATGATGTACTTCATTTTGTGATAACCATGAAAACAAAAGTAATGGAAGTTTTGGAAAATCCCTTAGCTTTGACAACATAATTGATGAAGATTCTAGGATGGTTGATAAACCCTAACCTTATTGCCTTCAAATATCAAAAAGGAAGTTTGTGTTGTTCTTCATCCATTTCTCTCTCTTTTCTTTTTCTTAAATGAAAAAAGGAAAGCACATAACATGTTGTAATGTTAGATCCAAAATTCAAGGACCTTAGGTTAATTTCCCATACTTTTTATATGCCCTCAACATTCACATCCCATAGGAGAATATGAAATTGCATAACAAAACATTTATTTTGTTATGCATAAATAAACATTGATAAACATTTGATTGCAATGTCCATTTATGATTTTCAAATAACAAAATCCATCCTTGAATTTATAAAAAAAATTGTGATAATTTTCATTGTAACATCAGAATTTTAAATCAATTTTTTAATTAATTTATAAATATTTGGTTGTGGATAACCACCTTTGAATATTAATGGTTTTCATATTTGCAAGAACCATTTTCATGAAAACCAAATTGAAAGCCTAGCCATTCTTCTAAAATGGAAAATAATTGGGTCAATTCTTAAATTATATTTCCTAAGAAAAAAAGTGAAAACCACCCAACATTACTTGAAACCATATTTCAAGGCGAGTAATTTGAGATATCTAGTTCACTAAGTATTAGGCCTTCTTTTAATTTATTTTTGATACCCAAGTAGGTTATATGAATAACCCTTAGATTGATTCTTAAGGGTCTAGGAGGAGGGAATTTTGAATAATGTATCTTTTTTGTGCAATTTTTTGCCAAAAGGCTAAAGAAAAAAAGCTACAACTTGCAAATATGTTTTTAAAATGTGAAAATGTGGGTGTAGTTGCCAAATCCATTTGAGCTACATACATGTGGTCACAACATTAACGTTCCATCCTAGATATTTGGATGGAAGAGCTTCCTTTCTCCAAACAACAAAGGGGGTTCACATTGAAATTTGGTGGAACTAATACCAACAAATACATTCATAGGTCAAGATTAATATTAGGTAGTTACAAGGGAACAAATAACCTTGTATTCAAGGATGTTGTAAACAATATTGGGTAGTGGTTCTCCATCCTAAATATTATTCACTTAGGAAATAATGTCAACACATATTTTGCACTAGTTTTTTTGCCTCTTGAATTTACCTTTCAAAAAATGATAATAATAACCTTGGGTTATTTTGAAATATCTATGTTTGTCAAATGTGGAGTCAAGAAGTGACCAAGAAGTCACCTATTCCTCCATCAAAACTACATAAAAAACTACTTCCACATATTAAAAGGTCATCATGTTGTCAATTTGGCACATTTTATAGTTTATAAATTAAAAAACCATTGTCTAGAAGTTTAAGGGGTTAGTCAAACATCTTTGAAATGTGATCATGTATTTTTGTTCTAGATATTAGAGCTTTGTATGAACCTTGCAGGTTTGTTTTTGACATACGAAAACTTTGAAAATTTACAAATATTTTTAAATCTTAAAATGAAGTTTAAAAGCCATCTAAATATAACCAACTAATCTAAATGAGTTAAAAACCAATTGGGCATGAAAAAAAACTTTGTGAAGAACTAGGCAAGGTATTAATTTTTTTAATAAAAGGTGAAAATTGTCTCAATTTTTAAATTAAAAAAGTTTGAGAAATCAAAACAACTAGTTATGAAAGAAAAAATGAATAACCACCCAAGATTAATTTGTACCTTCTACTTTCATATAATGAATGAATTTGAACTCAAGTAGGTCATCTAGTGGCAATGATCCCCAACATTAATTAACATTAAATGGCAATTATCATAGGTGGGTTGTATCATTTTTACAAAAGTGTTGTTACAAGTGGTGACCTAAAAAGTGCTTGGGTTTAGATGTGGTTAATTCAATTATTTTTATTCTGAAAAATGGCTATAAATTATATATATATAAACATTCACTAAGTTTCAAATTTTCACACACAAAAAAAATTGCATTAGTCATGATGGGAACGAAACAAACATTAACAAGCTTCAAAGTTTTTCAAACAATTTTTATAGATAATTGAACACAAATAATTAAAACAACTTTAAAATATCCCAATTGTTTGGACATTTGGTGTTCATAATAGCTGACCATACAAGGTCGAACATCATAAATATGCATCAACAGTATTCTTGCATGATACAAGTCTTAAAATTAAAATATTTGTTATTGTTTAAAAACTCTTAGAGCTATTAAAAGCTAGTTACATTTAATAGCATCCAATAAAATATGAAAAAGATTTAATCTCTTAATACTAAAAGACCCAAAGAATTATTAGTGCCCTAGGAACTTTGCACCAAGGAATAGGTGATGTTGTGATATATGTTCATCACTTGGTGGAAGAAGCCTAAAATATGGGAAATCTTTATAGTCATGTGTAGGGTTATACATATTCATGAACACACGATTTTGAAGGCTTTTAAGCAAATTTACTAACAAGGTAGAATTTCAATCTTTGATTTTCTTTTAATATGTTCAAAACTTGTTGCATCCATGATATACTTGTCTTGTAGTGACCATACGAAACAATTTTTGTATTACAATTCATTTATGTCATAAACAGTGATGTTGAGTTATGAAACTATAAGTATTTTTTGGTTTATCCTATTTGGGCTCCATGCTACTTACACACTACCATTGAGGATCAATTGATCAATTTATGGAAAAAATTGAATTAATTTCATGGAAATTAAATTTTATTCAAATGAAATTAATTAATAACATTGCAAGAAACTTGAATTGAATTGAATTCAAGTACATTGAATAAAATTTGAATTTAATTCCAATCCAATTAAATTAATTCTTGAAATTCATCTAAGATTCAATGAAATTGCATTCAAATTCAATTGAAAAGAAATGGGATGGAAATTGGTGGAGAAGGCATTGAAAATTTACATATGAACATCGTGTTGAAGAAAAATAATTCAAAAGACACATTTCCATGCCTCTTTACTTGGGAATGGGTTGAACAAATTCCAATTTCGAATTGTCCAAGTGATGACTTATGGAGCTTAAAGTTGTCGTACCCAAACCAACATCAATTCATTGGAATTTATATGAATAAAAAATGATATATATTTATGTTGCAAAATGGTGCACTACCAAAACAACATTGAGTTTGAATTGCCCTAGGAGACTTAGCAATTGTTCTCAACTCCATTATATTGGAATGTTATAGACTTCATGTTTGCATAAATATCGCATAAATCATATAATTTTCATGATAAGTGATCATAACTTCACCAAAGCAATATGATGCATTATATGGCAGCAAGACTTGTACCATGATTGTTTGAAACCAAAAATATATATTCATGCATGTTTGTCACACCATGTAATCCATAGTTGAAGAGCCTTAGCATTAAGTCAACACCCCAAGTGGTTCAAAGGACTCAATAGGCATATTCCAAGTGGTTGTGGGTTCAATTCAACATGCACCACAATTGTTACTAAACTCACAAAAACAACAAGATCCATAGTAATATTTTTATAGTAAGTCTCAAAAAGTCACAACCATCTTCATAATACCAAAAATATGATCAATTACAAACATATCCACTAGCTATGAAACAAATTTAAATAATAATAATAACATTTAAATGGGTGCCAATGGTTTTTCTTCCAAGGTCCATTAGGAAACTACTAAACACAATGGTTTGGTAGTGGCAAACATTGGGGATGATTCAATGGAGGTGGATGTAGTTCCTTCAAATCAATTTGAGTGGAATTGTTATAGTGGAATAGGAGATGATTTGTTATAATGCAACTCTTATTATGCAATCATGTTGTACATGTGACAAATTCACAAGTGCATGAAATGTTGCCTTGTGGTATATCTATATTTGGTATCATAAGGTTTAGTTGACAAGTAACACACTTTATTTTGCAGCTTGACATATCTAACCCACATCATGTCATTAGTACCCAACACATCATAGAAATAAAAAAGATTAGTTTCAAACATGAAATGCATTGGAGATTTTTGAGCAAATATGTTGACGAAAAAACTTGTTTTCCTATCTACTAATGAGTGGAGACAAATTCATCGCTAAGCTTCCAAATTTTACTTGCCATAATTGGGTCTTTTGCCAATTTGCTGATGTGAGGGTCTTCATTGCAATTTGTGAAATATTTTCCTGTAACGTTGTTCAGCAAAGGGCTTGTGGCCACATAACATGTGGTTGCTGCACCCTATGAGATATCCACATTATTGGATAATGTAATAATCCCACTTATGGGTTGTGAATAATTAACATCTTTTAAAAAGCCTTATTTATCTTTTTAAAAAGAAAATGTAAACAATTGGGAGGTTAAATACTACAAGATAATGAAGCAAATGACCAAAAAAATGTAACAAAAAAATTGCAAAGCAAATGAAAATTTTAAAGTGGCAAAAAAGGTTAGGGAATTGCACCTGAGAAATTGTTTTCCAAAATGGACCAAGAAGCATAATCACCAAAACTATTTCAAATACAACAAAAAATCATCATTAGATACTTCCCATCATGATGCTCATCTTAAAACGTAGTGCATGCGCAGACACGCACACACACACATATGTGAATATTCGATTAATTATTGGACATTTTTCAAAGTTGGTTCTTTAAATCATTATCAACTTCCTAAATTGTCCTAAATGTTACAAATGCAATTTGTATTCTTTCCAAATTAAAAAAAAATCAATTAATGTTTTATCTTTAATTTGGCTAATGCAAAATTTGGAAAAATTGTATCCATATTTATGGTTATGCAAGCTTATGCAACAAATAACCTTAATTGAATTTTCACCAAATAAGAAGGGAAGCTTACATTTCATGAACAAATCCATGGATTGATTGACCATTTTGGTACGAATGGCTCCAGGGTGAAGAGCATTTGCAGTTACATTTGACCCGTTCTCCCAAAACAACATCCATCCACAAGTTTTGCATATTTAACAACTCATGTAACTCACCCACAAATTCAAAAATGTTGATTACCAACTTTTTTTTGTTTCATATTATAACCAAGTTGCATTTGAAATAATGAGCATTGCAACATGAAATCAAAGGGAAATCAATTTTGAAAATGAATGGGAAGGAAATAAGGTATGAAAAAAATTCCCAAATTATTATGCAAAAAGAAACAATCTTTGCTTTAATCAATTTCAATGCTCATTCAAGATCCACTAACAAGGGGGTGAACTAAAGAGAAAAATACATTTGATGAAATGATGGTTTGGTTTTTTCTCTTGCTAACCTTGTTTTTTCATTTAGCTTGTCAAAAGTTATTCCTTCCTTCGGGGCCCAAAAGTGAACATAAGATGAAACAATCACAATGCGTCCCTCCTTGTTGGTCTCCTTGGCAGTTATTTTCATTTTGTCCAGTAAAAGATTGGTAAGCAAAAATGGACCTACAAAATAAGGCAATAGAATGTGTGTATTTATCTTGTTAGGTTGGGTTTCATGGACATTTGGCATGACCTTCAATAGTTGGTTTCAAAGATGGATAAACAACAAATGTAAATGAAATGTTTCTACAAAACCAAAAAAAACCCAACAAGTGGTAATTGCTTCAAGGAAACTAACCAATGTGGCTTGTGGCAAAAATCTTTTCCATGCCATTTTCAGATAACTCAAACTTCCTTGCATATACACCTGCATTGTTTCTAAAAACCAATCCACAAAAACATTATCCTTCTAATGTTGGAAAATGAAGCATTTTGAATTTTTTAAAAATATGGCTATGTAATGGAGGAACTACTACCATTTGAAAGACTACATTTAAGAAGAATAATCTCTTAGCAATTCAATAATTTTGTTAGATCAAGTAGACACAAAAAAATTTAAAATGTCATTTAAAAAACAACTAAAATTATTGTAGGCATTTTGTAAATACATACATGAGTATGTTTAGAGGTAGATTTTGTGCATTGAAATCTTCCACAAATTTGCGGATAGATGCTAAGGAAGACAAGTCCAATGGCATGACATCTATGATTGCATTTGGTGTTTCTTCCAAAAATTTGTGCTTTGTTTCTTCTCCAAGTTTTGTGTTGCGAACTGCCATAATCACATGTGCTCCTTTCTTTGCAAATACCCTTGCTGTTTCTTTGCCTATACCACTTGTTGTTCTTACCATTTTTTTATTTGTCACATACAAAGATTAATTTTTTTGCAAATGTGTAACAAATGTCTAAAACATAAAATTCAACACAACACAACACAAAAACAAATATTCTTGATGAGATAAATAAGTTTTTGAACTCATATTAGCTAACAAGAATGAATGTGGCCATAACCTTAACATATTGATATTGGAAGGTGTAATTTTACACATGTGTGCACAATTCTTAACTATTGGAGTTTGTAGCCAATGATGTTGCAACAATTCATAATGAAACTTTAAAGTATTGTGTACATTAGAAAGCTTGGGTTTACATGAAAAGAAGACTACAACAAATTTTTTTTTTGTAATAATAATAATGCATTGCAAGGTGATGAAGAGGGCAAAGAAACAAAAGCACCAGTGATAATCACAGTCTTGGAATGTAGTTCCACATTTTCAATCACATCTTCCGCAGTTGATTTGGATCCAAAGCCACTAGGACCTGGTGTCCCTAATAGGTGACCCAATACTTGCCCCATTGATTTTTGCCTTTCCTCTTCCTACT
Source organism: Sphagnum tenellum (assembly GCA_963921925.1). Taxonomy (NCBI): domain Eukaryota; kingdom Viridiplantae; phylum Streptophyta; class Sphagnopsida; order Sphagnales; family Sphagnaceae; genus Sphagnum; species Sphagnum tenellum. The sequence goes on from OY998150.1 coordinate 12,129,465, forward strand.
ATTCCTCCTTTTTTTTGCACCCATGTATAAGGAATAAACCCATGCCTACACCATCAAGTTCTATTGTTAATCAATGGGAATCATGTTATGTTTGCTTTTGAAATACTTGCTAGTACAATCAACATAACTTTGTTTCTTTCCATTACAAATGCCTACCTAGATTCAATGTTCATTTTCCCACAAAAAGTTTTGTTTTCAATTTTTCAATTCTAGTCAAGTTCAAAGTGTTTGAAGTTGTGCACTTTAAAGCTTGTATCCAAACACAATTCCACATTTTATTTTACAATGCAAGCAAAAAAGTTGATGCTTTCCAAAACCAAGCAAATTAAAAAATTTATTTTGAATCTAGAGCTCTATCAAGTGTTGAAAGCAAGTGCAAGGTCTTCAACTCAAATTCTTTTTCAAACTCAAAACATATTCAAGTGCTAAAAACAAGTTCAAATTTGTTTTCAAATCAAGGAAAGATCACATGTTCTTCCTCAAATCTGACAAAGTTCAAGTTCATCTTCACATCAAATGAAACTCAAGGTCTTCAAATCAAACAAAGTTCAAGTGTTGAGAAAACACTCAAATTCTTCAAATCAAACAAAGCCAATGCAATTTGAAGTTGTTATTGTCAAGGAAATTGCAAGTATACAAATATGTAATAGCAATTTGGAGTTTTTTAGGGCAAGGATTGAACATAAAGAGAAGAATCAAAAAATTTCCAATTCTTCATTGCTCCATTCTAAAGCATATATTCCCCCCTTTTTAGCTTCCCACACCGAATAAAAAAAAACAAAGGAATAATTTTTTTATAAATCTATTTCCAAAATTCAAAACCCAAAAAAAGAAAAGAAAAGAAAAGAAAGCTTCAGGAGTCATGGGTTTTATAATTTTTGTAAAACCCATTTTCAAAATTCAAAACCCACCAAAAAAAATAAAACGAATCTTCACTATAGTGCTTACAACAATAACTCTATTATTATGTCTTTAAATTCCTCATACTTAAACATAACAAATCATGTGGTTAAACAAAACTCCGAAAATTCCATAATCATCAAATCCCAAATTCAGTACTTCATTGGTTTTTATAGACGTTTGTGAATCTCATTTTCGAAATTGAAAACAAAAAAGAAGCAACCCCCAAAATAACCTTGAGCAATGATCACAACAACCCCCTCATAACCTTAAAAAATTTATAATACCAAAGCATCACAATAGAATTTCTTATCACTAGTTTGAACAAAGCTTTGAAAACTCATAATCATCAAATCTCAAATTCAATGAGTTTAAAACACTAGCTCATACCTTATATGTACAACCTCGAAGATAAAATTGACGATGAATTGTAAAGGAAACTTTTGAAATCTAGAACTAGGAAACTCCACCAAGCTCAGCTCAATTTGCAATCTACAAAACTTATGTATGTATTTGGACCTCTTGCTAATACTTTTAGTTGGATGTAAAGGGCAAGCCTACATAATGTAGTTTTCATTTGGTCCCACATGATGAAGAATTTATTAATGAGGATAAGTATTTGTATTGTTTGGATGTGACCACGTCATAACCCTTCCAAATTGTGATCCCCTTCCTCTACTTTTGGTATGGCCACAAAGCTTAGCTCAATTTGCACACCACAAAACTTATGTGCTTGGGCATCTTTGGAATTAATGCCTTTATTTGCATGTAAAGGGCGAGAGACTATGGAATGTAGTTTTCATTTGCTCCCACATGTTGAGGAATCTATCTATTGCAACAATTAATTTACTTTTGAAAATGTTGAATTGTTTTAGAAATTGAATGTTTGAAAATTTTAAAATTCAAGGAGATTACAAGAAAAGAAAAAAAATACAAAAATTGGTGGAAAGACCTAAGTGCTTTTTCTTTGAAGCCAATGCATCCTTGCAAAGGAGGTATTCAATAATTGACAATATTTTTCTATCCTATAATTTGGTGGAACATTTTGTTTCCCTATTTTTGTATATATATATATATATATATTGTAAAAGGTCTCATTATGTTAAGGGTTCAAAGTCAAGAGAACTACCAAAGAACCTACCTATATTTATTGCCAGAATTTCATAAAATTATTAGTTTCTTTTCATGTCCATGTCCATGAAATGTATATTGATTTAAATTAAATTTGACATTGACATAGATAATGATAATGAGTTATTAAAAACCATCAAGAAGAAAATAAAGTAATTGATCATCACTGGGAGCGCACAGCAACACTCAAATAACTATGGCAATGATAGGCAATTAATTGATTTTAAGCACAAAAATGATGCAAATCTACCAAAGCATGAGTAAACGTAGACATGGGTGGAGGGAGGGGATAGGAGGGGGGGGGGGAGGTGATTGTGGTGGAGTCTGAGTACCAGTATTTTGTTTTGGGGAGAAAATTTCACCATTATTCGACAAAGAAATAGGGAATTTTATTTTTTTTCAAGTGCAAATTCGACTAATTTTTCTATTTTGTGGGTCAAACTCGCCAAAATCTCGATAGCCAGAATATTATAAATCTATAAATTTATTTATTTAAAAATTATTCAAAAATTATTTAAGATAATAATAATAATAATAATAGTTAAAAATAAAAATTAAAAAAAAAACTGTGAGACTCAGACCATGGCCAAAAGGCAGCACTAAAATGCTCGTGTACACTACTTTTGGGAATGAGGATTGGCAAAAAACACTGTGAAAACTGCTTACACTAGGTCTACACCAACTACAGGTTTTACCCCCTTTTATAATCACACTCATTTTAGTCATGTTCTTCTTGCTTGTGTCATTTTTTAAAAATTTCTTAAATATGTTTTTTTTGATAATCATCCGTTTTTTTAAAGTAAGGAAAACCACCTTTTAAAAAAAAAAGTCATTATAACACTCATTAGTAGCAAATTGTTTTTTGTAAATTTTTAAAAAAGAAAGTAAATGTGATTATAATGGGAAACTCTAGGACAACAAATAGGATTTTGTAAATTATAGTTCCCTTTGGCAATGTTGGTGTTGTTGCTTTGTGCTCCCGTTGTTGTGCTGCAAATTTGACGACAATGAATCTAGTTGAAGAAAAAAGAAAGTGACAACTTTTTTTTATTGTAGACAAGCAAAAGATATGTGAGCTCGAAAAGAAAGCCAAAAAAAACATTATTAAAATAATTTAATTGACAAGAGACTCAATGAGCTCAAACATAATGTAAATCATCACATTAAAACAAACAAACAGAAATCACGAGCTTCTTCAAGTCTAATAATACATAATAGAATTTAAAATAAACCACGTAAGAAAGGGTTTAAGGCAATTCTTTTCTGGTAGGAAGTTGTTAGATTGCCCCCATCTATGTATTTTGCCCCTTGACACAAGTGAGCATTTTGTTTTCTGACATGGTGGGTGATTTGTTTTGGTGGGGGGTAACAGCCTCAGAACAGAGGGTTTCCCAAAGGACCAAACCGCACACATGCCATCTCCCTCATGTAATATCATCATATAGAAATTTGTCAACATAATATTGACCCAAACGGGTACCAAAAGATTGTATCATTGGGTACTACTCATCAATCACAATTTCTGATGTCCCCATACAAATTGAGAGTTGTCCTCAAATGGACAAATGATGGTTGTGTTTTGTATTCGTCTTTCCTTCAACAAAACTGCAGCACACAATTGGACAAGAGCTCCCCTGTTATATCAAAAATATATTGGCCTTCTGACATTTTCATACTTCCCTAATTCCTTTTTCACGTTCCTGGTTGCTAGTTGGCTGAACCTCATAACTAACACTCTGGAATGATATTGTAACGTAGTAGTAGTGGTTTGCTTGATGAGTATGCGCACCGTAGAAAATGGCTGAAATTGTTTTCAAAGCTTCCTCCGTGTGACATGGTCAAATATTACAATCTGCTTATATTCCCCTGAGTTTATCTGCATAAGCATGCATGCAATTATCATGAGCTATTTCACCTTGTGTGTGGATCATGAGCTCGGTCTTATGGCTTAGAGTAGAGATATAGTAGATATGAAGAAATAAATAACTTCTCTGGGATAGAGAGCAACCGAGGTGCGGGTAGAGTTGTCTCCAGGAAGGCCAGCAGTTGGATTCACCTGCACAAAAGGAAAAGATGTTCCTCAAATCCTTTTTTTGTCTGCTGCATTCCAATCTTCCACTATTATTTTAATCCTTAGTTTATATGTGCAAACTTCAATGTTGAGCTATGTTATTCATCATTTGAAAGCTTGGAGATATTTTTATCCAAATCACAGGTTCACAAGTAGAGTCAAGAGTGCATAAATTACAAGAGACCACTTACATTCAATACTTTGCGGTCTTTCTTGTTTTTCAGAACAACTCCTGTTTCATTTTCAGCAATCACCTGCAAGGTTCAGATTGGGGAAACAGATGACTCACAAGCTGGCTACAAAGGACAATTTCTGTTGCACAACAAAACATTTGTTTGTCCTTGCCAGATTAACTATCATCCTCCTTTCAAGTTGTGTTAAGATGCACTCACGAATGCAGAACCAGAAGCAATGAACCCTACCTGCCAGTTAGCTGTTGTATTTGAGATTGCTATCTTGGTTTCCCTGCCCAATTGGTCCAAAGAGGAAAAGTAAGTTCTGAAATTTAAACACTTTCTCACATCTGCTAACAGCTGTAAAGTTTGGAGGGGCCACCAGAACTCGAGCTTTCTCCATCTCTGATTTTTATTAATTATTTGCATGCACAATGCCAATGCTTTTGGTAATACACAAGACCGAAAACCACCTTCATATGCCATACTTCGAGCTCTATGCAAGAAATCAAAGAGGATTGAGTTTTCAAGAGCTCATACTGAACATCAGAGTATCTACAAGTTGCCAAAATACCAGTTGTAGTAAGAGAGGTCAAACTCTTTGGGTAGGAACCGAGACTTGTGTAGAAATACAGGCTCCAAGTCATCAGTCCTCATGCGTTCAGCATAGTCAATGTATCCTGAAATCTGCTTCCCAAAGTGCCAGAGATCAACCACAGGGCAATGTCAACATATCATGCAAAATAACACGTATCCCAGTAAAAGATGGAGACACATGACCAATTTATAGGAAGATACAGGTCCATGTAAAAGGTACACCAAACGGGAACAAACTCAAATTTGTGTGTAAACCATGATTCCGAAAGTGACACAGTCTGTATTGAAGACCTTCTATGAAGTTGTTTTCTCCATATAATACTTGAGCTAATAATATTGTGAGCTTTCCTTCTAGGACCTTCTCAACTGCCACAAGAGATGATGTACCTCATGACCCTTACTGTTGAAGTCTCGAATGAAAATAACTGTCTGCAGCTTGAGTGTGAAAAAAATGTTTTCTTCCAAGATTGGATCATATAATGATCTAGCAAAATTTACAAATTAATTCATTGGGCATCCTCTTCAAAGAAGGGACAGTCAGTATTGCTTCCTCATGAGAATCAGATATATCTATCAGCATCTTTTTAGCCCTTCTACAAACCCAAAGAGTTTAATTGCAATATAGAACTTGAGAGCTAGCAGTTTTCAGCCATTGCATCCAATAACTTGTTAGAGTTCTTTGAGAATGCAGGAAATAGAGATAATTGGATACAGCCAGCTTTCCATCCCGCACTGGTTTTTCTCTCTCTTGCAATGCCTGTAATTTACCAATTATATCACTATTAGTTCCTCTTGTTGGGCAATCCTTCACGTCAATAACATTTACTTAACAGGAGTAAGGGGAAAATGGATTGTTGGACTGATATATACTGCCTGCCAAAGAGAGACAAATGTTCAAGATGGGAAGCCTTTTTCTGAGGAGAGATGCCTCAGAGGATTGCAAGATGATTTACAACATGATGATGTAGCACTAGCTACAAATGGACAAGTTGGTTGGGAATTGAGCCAATCTAGCTCATTCAGCAATCATCTGAGACAGAGCTAAGGGAATCACTAAGAGGAATGGATAGCCCGAGACATCCTTTCCAGAACTGAAATGCTTCTTAGGCACTTTCTGCATAGCCTGCGATGTTTCAAGACAACAACTTTCCAAATTAGACTGAAGTTTGGAGCTTACATTAGATCAAAAAATGTTTTAAGGGAAATAGACAATCTATTTCTCAGGCTATGAAGTTTTACAGTGACAATAAAACTCTTTTGTCAAGTCATAAAATTTGTATAATCATGCAATAGGTCAAATTCAACTACAACAGCTTCTTGACATGTGGTCTCATCTGCATACTCATTTGTTGTGTGCAAGAATCAAATCAGAAGACAAGGGGAGCTTGGTTTGTAAGAGAATTACAGCCATGCGAGCTGACTCAACAATTTCTTTGAATTGACCAAAGTCAAACCGGGACATTATTTCTGCATTGCTCCTGTACCTGTTTCCTGTCACATTCTTTAGGTCAAAATCTGTATGCTTTGTATATACAGCCCATGGAAACCTCACATTCACACAAGTCAGTCAAGATTGCTGTTGTGGAAATAGACACTATTTTTCAGAGGTCAATTACTTGCTCAACCAGCACATGTGAAACTATATGGGAAATCGATAGTGCATTGACACCAGCTTTCATTGGCAATCAACATGTGCAAGAGGATGGGGGATGGTGTGGAAGGGTGGAGAGGATTGAAGGTGCACCCCATCTCCACAAGCTGACGGGCAAGCTCCAGGTCCTCAAGGTAAAAGAGGTCTGTGGGAGTGATCTGGCTGTCTAGGTAGTCCTCATACCTGCGGCCTCCCTCATTGCAAACCCTAATTTTCCATTCTCTGCATGCATTTCATTCCTGTAGAGCAGTGTGCTGAATAGCAACACCTCATATCAAGTGAATCAACAAAGTAAACCCTAATTTTGCATTCTCTGCATGCATTTTATTCATGTAAAAGTGTGCTGAATTGCAACACCTCAGATCAAGTGCCCAAATTGAGCCATAGAGAATCGACATCATAAACCCTAATTTTCCATTCTCTGTATTTCATTCCCGTAGAAGTGTGCTGAATTGCAACATCTCATATCAAAGTGCCCGAATTGAGCCATAGAGAATCGATTACGATGTGCGTGCGTTTGACAAAGCCAGCAGCAGATTGAATGTGTATAAAGCACATAAAAATACAGAGGGGCCAGACAAGTAGTACGTGTCAAATTCGTTGACAATAGCGGCGCCTGCGGTGGCAGTGAAAGCCGGAAACTCCTGAGCTTTGGGACCACCGATTTTCTTCATCCTGGCTTGGCTGCTGAAGTTGCTACTGCTGCTTCTATGATGCCATGATTAACCTGGGTGGTTCAAAATGTTGGTAAACGAAGAAGGCGATGATGCTGTGTAGTGTTATAAATGGGGTGCCATGACCACCAGGGTGCAGAAGAAATCCTCCAAGCCTGCTGTGCTCTCCATCTTGACATGGGTGAAGAAGAAAGAAAAAAAAAACCCACAATTGGGTATGCTCACCCAAAATCCACAGTCTTGTATCCACAATTTTTGGTTTGCTTGCTTTGCTCATCCATCCACAACTTTCTTGTCTCCCTCCTTCTCATGTGCTTGCTTGCATATCCATCTTCTTCTTCTTGTCATTACTGTTGCCTGTTCAAATCATCAACTACTCAACAAGAACGTCCCATGCGCCTTAGTGAGCCCATACTGGTATCATGGTACAAACCCAGTGTTGGGTGGGTATTTGAATCCACTCCAAATACCCTCCTGGTATCAACCTGGGTATATAGGAATATAACAGTTGGGTTTTAGATTTTCAAATTCAAATTTACATTACCAAAACCTAACCTGGTGCATAAAGCCATCAAGGTTATACATCAAATACCCATTCTCATACCCATTATAAATAATCATCGGGTTTCGAACTTGGGTTTAGGGTTTTGTAAAAAAGCTCGGGCATCTTTCATTTTTGACTTTTAACTATTGACCTATTTTGGTTATTGTGATCTACACTTGCACTTTTGATTGTCAATGTTTATTTTGCTTGATTGCAATTGTGATAATGGGTGTTCCATGAAATTTGTGACCGTTTTTGCTTGATTGTAATTGTGATAATGGGTGTTCCAATGAAATTTGTGATCGTTTTTGTTTGATTGCAATTGTGATAATGGGTGTTCCAATGAAATTTGTGATTGTTTGTATCAATGATGCCTATCTTGTTGTTGGATTTAAGATCCTAGCAATGGAAAGGACCTTTGATTGCAATTTCTATTGTTTCTATGGCACATGTCAATGTGAAAGACCATCAAATGACAAAGGTAAGCATATGGCAATTGTATGTTACAATAATATTGTTATATGTTGTATTCTTGTCTAGATTAGAGCATGATTTAAAATATGCTTATGGTGCATTTAGGTTTTTTTTAATGATTATGGGGTTCCCATTTCAAAGTGTTTAAGGTTCAATGTAAGATTTTTTTCTCTCTATGAAGTTTCACACTTCTTGTGTTTTGAATGCATAAATGAATAGTCAATTCAAACATTTCATATTTCACCCATCGCATTTGAGAACAAGTTTAGGTTTCAAAATTGAAAGTCATGTTATATTTTTGTTTGTCACCTTTAAAGTTGTTCTCACATTTCAACTTTAAGAATAAAACTTTCACTTGCTTTCACCTCCTCAAACCTCGAACTACAAAAAGTTTTTTTCCTTTCATTTATATCATTTCACCCATTTTTTCAAACATTTATCTTGCATGAGTTCTACAACCCTACAAAAAACATGTGGTATGATCTAAGTTTTTACTAATGTTGGTCTTTCATAAAAATTTGTAGGTTGTGTTAGTAACATCAATTTTGATGGCAACGTGCAAATTGGCACATGGTGAAGGTCCATGAAAGAAAATTCCATTTGATTTTAGTGGTGGTAATGAATCATACATTTAAAAATCAGACATGGAAAACTTGAGGAAACAAGGCATTGCATTCCAAAAGCTTCATAATCGAAATTCAACAACATGGGCATTTTCCAAGGTGAAGTACAATAACCAACTTGTTAACCTTAAGCACAACCCAATCATGCATTGCATTGTATACCATAGTGAAGTGATTAATCACAAAAATTACAACCTTACAGACTAGGTGTTGCAAAGGCATTACTGCTTACCACAAATCAAATGGATAATGGCCATGAAAAAATACCTCGAGGTTGATCAAAGGCCATCAATAAGAAGTATGCAATAGAGGCAACCACTACCAACCATGTTAGTAGAGGTATGCTTACTTCAAAGTTGGGCATTAAAAGGTCACATGTGAACCCAAGTGCCATTCAAGTTTTTTTCCTCTATGAATCCCTTCAAAAAGGACCATGAAACACAAAAAGTCTTTTTGAAAGATGTGATGTTATTTATAATCAAAGGACTTTTACCGTGAAGACTATTGAATCAATTTCGTTGGATGGGTTGACATATAAATAATGTTCACAAATGATCTTTCCATCCTTTAATTTTTTTGTGGAAAAAAGGTTGTCTACATTGGTGCAGAAGACCTTGGTTGAACATGTGTAACTTACATTAACTACACGTTTGTTTGTAACATGCACCTTTGACCTCTAGATGTCAAAAGGTGTGCATGATATATTTGTTATTGTTGTGAATTTTCTCGATGATGACCAATAGCCAAAACACCTCACGATTGGCTTGTTTGAAACCATTTATACAAGTAGTGTAGCCATGGCTTTTAAGTTGCAACTATTCTTGGACAATTTTTTCCTTGCTCAAAAAGTCGTTGCCTATGTCAAGGATGAGGGGTCCATTTTACAAACATGTACAACTATTCTAAATTTAATGGTTTGCTACAACATGTTGGGCATGTTTGAATCATTTGATGGTTCCTATTTTGGGCATGTTTTGTCAAAAGTGGGCTAGTATGTTATGATGGACGAAAAAATATTTCATGGGTTGAGTTGTACATCCATTAATACTACTCAACTTGATATCGAAAATGGCATAACATGGCCAAAGAAGTTTGGCAAGGGGAGGGAGGGAGGGATGGATGGAGTGAGGCAAAGAACAAAGCCTCTATGGATTTTAGGTTAAGGCTTAGATGACACACTAGTGAAAACTAAATAACATTTAAATTTTGTTTCTTATTTTAAAAAATTCTCATTTTCCATTCATGGTGGTGTCATTTTCATATTCATTTGGGTGTTCATTGAATTTTTTTTGTTGACATTGTAAATTTCCTAGTGGAGTATTTTTGTCTCATGATGCTTCAACATTCCAATCAGCCATTGTTTTGTGCTATAATCAACAATTTGGGCTATAGCAAAATTGCATGCCATCTTTAGGAACTTGGGCAATCTATGGACTACTGGTCAAATGTTGTCACAAATTGTGACTACTATATCCTAAATCATTAGTTGCTTGGAAATGTGTTAAAATTTGATGTATTCACATGTTGTGATCTTTGTAATGATTTTACTATCAATTATTCTTAATAGTTTGGTTGACCCAAATGCAAATGTATTTGACAAAAAGTTGTTGGAATTATAAAGGTGCATGAAAAACCAAATTTTATAGTTTTTCAATTTTTCATATTTTTTGTGCATCAATTTGATGATAAAAGGGACATATGTAACATGCTAGGGTTAATGTTAAATCCCAAATTCAAGACCATGTGCTTGGTCATGAATTATGTGGGTCATGAAAATGTTTGTCCTAGTTGTTAGCTATGATTAACAACTATTGTTATCTTTGATAATGAACTATTAAAAATATTTAATGCCAAGTGTGGTTGAGGTTCCCCAAGTGATGGTTCATAATTGGTGGATTGTTGAAAATTTGTTTCAAACCTCAATGAAAAATGGACACAAAAAATTGCAAACATGTTATAACCTAGTGGTGCATAAAATAACACAAATTTCTAACCATTGTTGTTTTAACAAGAAAAATATTGGGCATTCCCACAAGAAAAATTGAAAGAAAGAAAATATTTTCCATTTATGGATCCTCATTGCCCTTTGCAAATCTCACCTTTAGATTAACCACTTGGACAAAATCATTTTTGTTATCAAGAATTGGCCTTCTAACCCATGTGTTGGCTTGGAACCCAAGGATATGGCAAGTGCATGTGAGGAGCAATCAAAGTTTGACGAAAAGCTCAATAAAAATGAAGTGGAATAAGAGGAATATCTAGATTTTATTTTTATTTTTTTGTGGGTCTATGATGTAAATAAATATTTAGAGGTTTTTTTTTTATAGTAGACACCTACAATTTGCAACTTTATGTGATGGTGATTTGGAATTGAAGATGGGCCTTTTGTTATTGCTTTCCTAGATGCCTCTATAGTGTTGATACTTTCTTATGGTTCAATGGTGTTGTTGTGTCATATAACTCTATGGTGTTGTTTTCATATTAATCTTTCATGGAAAAAGCTTTTATTCTTTGGTGATGGCAATCTTAAAACTCTAATCAAAATGTAATGTTGTGGCATTGTCTTTTTGGAATAAATATGGCAAATGCATGCATTATAGTTGTTGATGAAGTTTTAATTGCAATTCTTAACTACAATATACCAAATATGTGTTTAATGAAGTGACTTTTAAAAAATGATGATTTATGTAGGTGTTAAGATTCCAACATGCATGGAAGCCTTGTGGTATGAAAAATGAAGGGTTACGGGTAAGTTTGTTTGTGTTAATGACTTCACGTTGTTTAATTTTGAATGGGGATCCCATTTGAAAGGTGAGAAAACCTATTAATGTTTAACTATGGTGATTAATTTAATTGGAGGTTGAGGTTGAAAATTTAGATTCTAAAAGATCCATTAATCTCTTTCGAGGTTTTGCATTTTCAATGAAATTCAAAATGGAACTTGTTTTTAAAGGTAGAGCTTGTAAATTGTAAACCGTAAAAAGCTCACTAACCTCTTCTCTAGTGATGCAGTTTGATTGGAACTTTAAGAGCAAAGTTCATAGATAGTCAAACTTAGAAAGCTCATTGACATGTGAATGTCATTTTTTATTTTTGGTGGAATTGAAAGTTTAAAGTAAAAAAAAATTAAAATCCCCTTGGACATCTTGTTGTGTTTTTACATTTTGAGTAAAATTTAAATATTAAAAAGTTGAGAGTTTATAATTTAGATGCCCAATGACATTTGTGTCTTCTTCTTTTACTCAAAATATTGAAAAGTTGAGAGTTTATAATTTAGATGCATGTTGACATTTGTGTCTTCTTTTTTTAAATATAATATTGAGTGTTTAAATGAAGGTTGGGAATTGGTAGTTAAAAGCTTGGAATCATGGATTAAAGATAAAAATAATAATTGTATTCAGTTAGGGTACATGTCTATGTCTGATGCAAAGAGATGAACTATTGCAAGTTGGAACCACATGTAATAGAACCAACAAACAAATTGATTTTGGAGCACATGTTTGTTATTTTCTCCTTTTCTTGTTTTAGCTGATGTTTCTTGATTTATAATTTTTGTAGTTTTATTTGTTTCAATAAACAATAAACCAAATTGAACTTTCCTATGTCAATTGCTTTTGTGTACCATGTTGCATGTTTTGTATCTAAATATTAATGCATGGATATCTTTGCATTTTTTGTGAGTAGGTGATGTGCATGCATTATTTTGAAATTTTTGTTTGGTTATTGTGATATTCAATTTAAAAATTGACAAGAAGTAAAAGAATCAAATAAACTCAATTTAAGAACATGATATATGATTTTTTTTGACAAGGGTATTAAACAAGGTGTTTGTTAAAGACATGGGCATAATAGTTGCCCTCTGTGTCAATGAAATATCCACACCTAGTTTCTAACAACTTGAAATGAAAATTTTCAAGACTTGGAACTAGTTGTTTATTGGAAGTAAAAAAAATAAAGACCCAATTCCAACTAGTATTTCAAACCCACCCCAACACGATCAAAACTCCAAATTTTAGCTAAATTATCTCTACATATTATAAATATACATGCTTAGATTAAATGAAGGTCTTCGAATCCAAATCTAACATTTGTTGGGTTTTATTTGGCCACTAAAGAAGCTTCACTCAAGAAGGTGAAGGTATTGGTGCAAGTGTTGGTTCACTATGGCCACATGCATGCATCTACATTGTTAATAACCACCTATTATATTACTTACTCATATGACTTATCATTTTACACGATAGACTATTAATGTGAAACCATGTCAACTTAATTGGGGAACACCACAACCAAGTTGCAAAAAACTTCTTCTGCCATCTAAATACATTTACTAATTAGTAATCACTTATTATCGATCTTATTTATTAACACAAATTATCTTTTACATGATAGATTGTTAAGTTGAAACCATGTCAACTTAGTTGAGGAACACCACAACAAAGTTGGAAGAAACTTCACCTGCCATTTAAGTGCATATACTTGGGGGAATATGTTTAACATGTCAATTAAAATCCCTAATAAAAATTGTAGGCTAACAAGATTGATGTGCTTTGATGTACCCACAATTTTTCTATTAAAAAAAGGAATTAAAAAAATGAGTCACATTGATTGGCTCATTATTGATGTTTTTGGAACATTGGGCACTCCCCAACATAAAAGCTCGTATATGTTTCCCTCCCCAATATTTGGTTAGCTTGTGAAAACTAACATTTTGAAAATAATGTCTCACAACATCTATCCTTTTGCTTGGTACATTGAAGTTTTAAGCAAATTCTTTTTCAATCCACTAGGCACATCCAAAGGTTTAACTTGTTCCTTCAAACTTCTCCTTTTCTTTTCTTGAACACATCTTCTTTGTGCTTTGGCACTAACAATATAATGGATTTTAATTTTCAAATCCATAGTTTTTCTCAAGTTCCCTCTACCCAAAACACACAAGACACTTTAAAAACATTTAATTGGATCAAACTTGTTGCTACCAAGCTATTTATTCTATGCAAAAAACGCAAGCCAAAAACTTTGAACATGTTTACTACCATTAGAACAAAACCACTATAATTTTTCAAAGGCTTTTGAACTCATATTTCAAAACAAGTTTTATGGTGAACAAACCCATTAGTAGACCTTGACATCCTTGAAGTTGAAAAACCTTAATGGAGATGGAGGCAAACTCACTTTTGTTAATAGCTCCACTGAGTTGTAATGAAGGAACAACCTTAAACACTGTTGTGTTTAATTCTTCAAATTTCAAGTGTTAAGTTTTGTCATAGGTTTTCATATAACACAATGTTACCCCTCAAAGATCATATCCATTTCAAAAAGCCTCACCATGTTTACATTAATTAAGGCTCTTGATTTCATAGTTATCCTTGTACCTTACTACTACTAAGTTGTCACACATTTAAAAACCTTATGCCAAAACAACTTCAAAAACTTGTTGGGGGCCTACCAAGGTAAGTGAAGTATTCAACCCATCTGGCTACTAGGTAAAATGTGAGTAATTTTGTAGTGGTAATTTAACATCCGGAAAACAATGTAAAACCTTAACAATAATATTTGGACTTTAACATTTCTTGTTACTTATCATTGATACGATTTTGGAATCCACATAAGGTTTAATGTAAGTTACCAACTTAGGTTTGAATGCAATACTAATGCAATATTGTTTTTTAACAAATTGGGGTCACCAACCCAATTTTGTTTTACGGCCTTAGCATACCATGACTAGAAGCACATGGTAGCCATCCATCAAACTTGAATTAAAATTAAATAGAATAATAATAATAATAAATAAATAAATAAATAAATAAACCTTGGTCTCAATGTTTTAATTGTGTCATTTTATTATGATACCACTAACTTTTTCCATCAATTGATTGCCATGTACATCTTACTTATTATGTTTTCAAACAAAACATTACTTCAATAGCAATAGATTTGCAAACCTAATACAAAACAAATTTGGAACAATCTTTTTTAAAAATTTAACCTTGGGAAGAAATTTAATCTAACAATACAAAAAAAAAATAAAATTCCTTTTTGGTCGGTATTAGTAAATTTTTTCATAGTAGTGACCTTTTGAATAGTCACTAAAAGTTTGGTAGCTTCTCAAGATGGTTGACATTGTTTACTACAAGGGAAAAAATCTCCATCTTTTTTATGTTTAAAAAAATCTTTACAATTTATATAAATTACTTTGTAACATTACAGTAAAATTAAGTTTTCACTTTGTTGAATGATGTTATGTTTTGGGCAATACAATTAAATTATACCACCAATTTTTTTGTAACTGAAGTTTCATTCTTTCATGAATCAATTTTTGTCTATAATTTTGATTTGAGAGAACTAAAGAACTCAATATTAATTTGTTTACTAGGGCCCATAGAACTTTTGTGCTTGCTCATGGCACACCAAATGGCCATGCCCACTTCCATGGCACAACTCTAGGACCAATGGAAAATCTTGGAACTAAAATGCTACCCATCAAAATGGAAACGAAACCATTCAACATAAAATAAATTTGATGAAATTACACAAAATATCTAACAATTATTTAGGGTAAAAAAATCACCAACATGCAAATCATGTGTGAGAGGATCACGGAGGATAATAAAGTTCCAAGAAAGATTAATGTCTTTAAGAACCTCCCATCTGTTCCAAACTTTGAGGAAGGCAACCCACATAATGTTCACCATGACACATGTGTAAGAAGACCATGTTGGGGGTTTCAATGATTGAATCATGCCAAACTTCATAAATGGGGTTGATGCCCATGCAAAAAAACTAAGAACCAATGGTAGTCCCCCATTGAAATTGAACCAAATCAAGATAGCAATTTTCCTAAGCCTAGAACTATGCCACAACCTAGCAATAATATTTTGATTAGAGATTCCAAGCAATTCCAATTTTTGAATGAAAGAAATGAGTGCAAAAGAGGAGGTTTTGTGTGTAGAATTGAAGAGGTACCCCCTCTTGGAAGAATAGGCAAAAGAAGAGGGATCACTAAAGGAAAAATGGCCTTCCAATGCCATTATCCAAGACACCAGGGGAGGTGTTTGATGAAACCTACATTAAAAAATCCACATAAGAGTCTTCTTGGGCAACACAATGTTATTTTTTTACTTTGATGATAACTCCATGTTTTTCTTGGGTTAGCACCCATACAAATTTAAATATGCTCATCAAGAAGTTGAATTTCATGTTGGGTATTTTGCATGAATTTTATGGTGGTCATCAAGTTCATAAATACAATAGAAATTAGGTGTACCCACACAAGGTCAATAGGCATATCATGGATTACTTTCTTTACCCAATCCTTGAGTTCAAAAACCCCATCAAATGCCTTATGATCTCAAGGAATACTAGAAACCATAGAGTCCATGTTTTACACATTGGGGGGTGGGCAAGTGTGTAGAGAGGGCAAGTCCCTCCAACTTTGCATTTGGTGGTCCCATAGATATTTCATTTTAACACATCCAACAATAGCCAAGGCCCTCCTTTCACCAATCTTGCTAATTGCAAAATGGAATGCATATTTACGATACTTTGAGGTGACAAAAATCCAATTAATATCTATTAGCATTACAAAATGTTGCAAATCCAATTGAAAACTATCAAAGTTTTTTCCAACACCTAATAAAAAAAATATAGGTGGAAAACATCAAATTAGACCTATTGGGACATAAACCTTGTGAAAATAAAGGTTACAATAAATAGCTTACAGGATAAAAATTGAGATGAAAAAAAACTTACCAAATTTTGAACTATTGTCCAAGAAAAATTAAATGCCAAAATATTCAGTTGACTACATAACCACTAGATTTGCAAATAGAGGAAAAGAAAACTACTACATGTAAATCTTCAAAATAAATGGCTTACAATAATTAACTAACCTAGGTCAGAACCTACTAGAACAAATAACACTCAATTTGAACATAGATTGAGGGAGTTATGGCCTTGGGAAGTGACTACCATAATCTCTTTGAGAAAATCTTTCAAAATAACAACTACTCTTGTAGCAATGTTAAAAGTCTTTCTATTAAGGTTGAATACTACTAAATAAAATAATTTCAACACATATTTGCCCTAAGTAACACACCTTTTAATATAACAAAAAATACACATATAGATGAAAGGATAACCCATTGTTTTTGCATATTTATACATTATTTATTTTTGGAGTATTGTAGTAGCTTTGCACCACTACTCCCACCCTTTCAAGTATGATCTATTCATAGATATATTTGCATGCATCATAGAATTATTAGAAAATATGTTACATTAACTTAATATGACTATATTAACCTTATTTAAATATGACTTATTTTATCATAGCATATGAGCATGAAATATTTATCCAACTCGCTTCCTCCTCCACACAAAAAAAACCCCTTAAATAGTCAAAGATGTACCTTACTTACTTCTTACAAAACTTATTCACCTATTCACTTAAAAATCTTCCAAAGTGAACCATTTAATCCTATTTTAATGCTAAACTAAAGCCATCTAAGTCCACATAACTCCTTTTAGAACATAATTCAAATGGTGGAAACAAATCAATCTCCACTTAAACCAGAGGAAAGAATGGGTTTTCAAACATTCCTACCTACTACTAGTAACTTTGGATTACTAGATTATTGTAGGAAATAATAACTCAAACCCTAACCTTTGATTTGATAATTCAACCATTAACGTGAACATCTATGATTGTTTAGCCACATGATTGAATAGATCTTCCAATTTGTTCCTTTATAAGGGAGAAACCTTTAACTAACAATTTAGCTAGGAACATTTCAAATTGAATTTTTAAGTCAATAATGCAAGGTCCCCCTTAAACCATAGGTTAGGTTAGGGACTCCCATTTGATTTTAATTTTTGTCTTGTTGCCTCTTCCTCCCCAAACAAAATTCCTAACCAATCTTCGTAAGTGATCACTCATACGCGTGTTTGGGTTCCAACATGCAACTAAAATGCCACAATAAAGGCCAACAAACTACGATTTGCAACAAAAATCCTTCAAACTAAAAAAATCTTATTATTAGCCCAAGAGATCAACTTAGATTTAAGAAAGCTCACAAGTTTATTGAAATTGGCATTTTAGAAGAAAGTGAAAATGAACCAAAATTTTGAATTATCCCACCCTTTTTCCTTCTTGAATCTAGTTCTTGGTCATAATCCTAGTCTCCAAGGTGCCTTGCTACCCAACTAACAACAAATTTCTCCTCGTTGATATTGGCACCAAAAGTTAAATAGTGTCAAGGACTCTTCACATCTTATCCATGTTGTTCCCTTTGAGATATAGAGTGGTGTCATCAACAAAGGTTTGGTCCCTTAAAATTCATCTTTTTAGAAAAATTAGGCTTTCTATTTCATATTTAGGGTTATTCAACATGTGCTTAAAAACATTGGCAACCAAAATGAATAAATAGGGGCGCTAAGAGACAACCCTGTCTTAATTAACTTAGAGAGGATAAAAGAACTCCCCACAATTCCATTAACTTTGATTGCCAAAGTGGGTAGCCAATACATAGAGGGTACCCAATTGATCCATGGGGGGCAAAAGCCAAGCCTATCCAAAGCCTTGAAGAGGAGACTCATTTTATCATATTAAAGGTTTTTTCAAATTCTAGTAGCAAAAGAATGGAGCTTTGGTTGCTTTCATTAGCCCACTCCAAAGCTTTTCTTGGGGTAGGAAATTAGTATCTAGAATGCATTTGCCCATTACAAAGCTTGTTTGATTAGGCCTTATTACAAATGGGAGATGAACTTGAATTCTTTTAATAAGGAGTTTGGCAATAATTTCATGAATACTTTAAACAGAGTGATGAGAGGCGAATTCCTAATCTTGGAGTGGTGTCCAAATTTAAGAATTAGGGTGATCATCCCTTTACTAAAAAAAATCAAAGGTTTTTCATAAGTATAACATGGTTTTAAAAGCGTGGAGCAAGGATGGAATTGTGACTTCAATATTTTGTTGATTTTATTTGTGGGAAGCCCCTCGTAATGCTGGGCTTTCACTCGTGGTAGGGAGGTGATGGCCTCTTGAACCTCTTTCAATGTTATATTTGTTGTTAACTCCGTATATCTATTGCTTAATTGGTCCCCATGACACAATCTCTCACTCACTACTATTGATTGGCCATATTATTTAATTTAATCGCTTGTTTTTCAAACCCTCACTTTCAAATTTAGTGGGTGAAGCTCGGTACATTAAATAAGTAATAATGAATGTGAGAAATATTGATGCAAACCTAGATACCCCAATAACAAGGGTATGGATGCCCTTATTTTGATTTGGTTCAATTTGGTACTTAATCATTCATTGATAGAGGTCCAAATAAAGGGTGTGAGTATAAAACGCTTTCAAATAGCTATGATAAGTGATGCAAAACTAGCAAAAACAAGCCCAAAATAATCCAACAACCACCAACACACGATGAAACACTTTTTCATTTAAGGTTTCAATTCCTTAGCTAACCACAATGGTGAGCTCAATTGCTACCTACCTATTTGATGACCTCACTACAACCTAACCATGTGTACATGCATGTAGTTATCTAATACCTTACCCTAAGGTCAATAATCGTCAAAATGATGAAATGAATTTTTGTGAAAAATATGAAATTGACATGTTGAAAATCATCATAATAATTATCATAGGCTACACTGTGAATAATTTCACTACTACTCATGTGACAATATCATAATAATAGATCATGGAAAATTCAATAATTTTAAATTTTAAAAACGAATTAATTTTTTGAAAAAAAAAAACATAATTTCTCGTTTTGTCAATGTGGAAACTGACCCATTAGAAAAAAAAAAAAAAGTAAAAAAAAAGTAAAATTAAGTTAGTGCAAAAAATAATATTAAGAAAAAGCTGGCTGATGATGAACTAAGTAAGGTTGTCAGCAATAAGACATAAGACTAGGTTTCTGTGGTACTAAAACTTCCCCCTTTGTTTTTTGGCCTTGCCCACCAAGGCAAGGCAAGGATATTGTGTCTAGATTCATTATAGAGTATAGTAGCTTAAGGGATTTTTATAGGCCCCTACTAGGTAATAATAATAATAATAATAATAATAATAATAGGTCTATTTTTATATGAGGATTTTTTAAAGATGAAATTTTGGTTTGTGTTTGAAACTTGAGATTAGTTACTATAGAGTTTATAATAATATCTTGAAGGATTTTGGCTTCTTTTAGAGGATTTTGTGAAGAATATATTACTTGAATTGTGAGAACCAGTTCAATATTTTTGTAAAATGATTCTACCTCAATATATATATATATATAACCAGAACCTTTTGTAACTCATTTTTGTGAAAACCAGATCTGATGGGTATCAGAAAATTATGATACCCGCTCAACACTGGTTTGTACTTTGTACCCCAAAGAAAAGAGTGCATCACATTTGTGGGTTTTGAGCCGTGCCTCTGGACAAGGACAAAGCGTCCCCTTGGGTTTAGAACACCTTATTGTTAGACCTATTTCTGGTCTAAAACCCTAAACCCTACAATGAGAAATAGAGGTTTTTTGAGCTTTTCAACAAACAATATTTAGCCACTTAAAAATTGCTTTCAAGGCTAAAACTTCAAGCTGTAGAGAAGTAAATAAAAGGAGGCAAGTAAGTTTATAATTTCATTTATTTCAAAAGAGCTACACTAATTTATATATTACGTATCTCATATTGTTTTCTTCTTGTGCAATTTTTTTTTTTTGGGGCTTAGTTGTAATTTTAGTGTTTTGTTAAGCAAATACAAGTTCTCATGTAATTGTTATGAATAATGCAATCTGCAGTGTATTATATAAGTTTAAAACTAAATCAACTTGATGCAAGTATTGTGGCCGGCCCCTCATATATTTTACATCTTTACAATTTGTGATTGATTCCCATAATTACTTTAGCAACTTCCCATAAGAAAAAAGATGGCTTAACTTTTAGGGTTGCTAGCCCACTTGTTTACAAGCTTGAAATCCCAAATGCAACAACTAACATGTTGAAAAAGCTATTCTTAAACTATTCCAAAGTGAGGGCACTGAACCCCAAGTTTTGCCAACACTTGGGACGAAATCAAAAGTCATGATATTTGGGTGGGGGCAACTTGGAAAAGCATCAACTTTGGTGGTAAACTGAGTTTCATCCTGTGTTTCCTTTGGAAAAGCATCAACTTTGGTGGTAAACTGAGTTTCATCCTGTGTTTCCTTTGGAAAAGCATCAACTTTGGTGGTAAACTGAGTTTCATCCTGTGTTTCCTTTGGGAAAGCATCAACTTTGGTGGTAAACTAAGTTTCATCCTGTGTTTCCTTTGGAAAAGCATCAACTTTGGTGGAAAACTAAGTTTCATCCTGTGTTTCCTTTTTTCCTGAGGGCCTCCCTTGCTGCTGCTGCATATATTTTCACTGCTCCTACTTGTACAACTACTATAATTACTCCCCAACCTTGTGCACTAGCGCTGAGTTTCAGCATTTCATACTGAGATTTAATTAAATTTTCTTATTTTGCTGATACCCCACTGAAAGTGGGGATAGGGAGGTGAAAGTAGGCCCAAAGACAGGGTGACTTTTGCAAATAACTCTAATTATGTGCAAGGCTGAAACTTTTGGAACTTGTTTTCATATATAAGTGGAGTGAATTAACCCTAAACCCTAACTCAACAAAGTTACTAAGAATTCGACAAAAAAAAAAGCTTTGAGAAATGTGCATCTGGACAACCCTGACCCTTTCCCATGCTGCTATCAGTTGCACAAGGCTTGAGAATTATTTGCAAAATCTAAGATCCCAGATGAACTGTAAAATGGGTCCCTCCAAGAGTACGTAATAGAAATGCATTTAACTAGTCAATAGATACCCAAATTCATGTTACCTCACATTGGCCTTAATAACATTAGCTCTAATGCAATGGAACAAACAATGAACCTTGCAAAAGAAGGAAGGCATAACAATTTGTGTAGGCCATAATTTTTTGGAGCATCTTTCATAATAATATGTGTAGATGTAAACAAAAGAACTCCAAAATCCCGTATTATCATGACATGTAAATTATCCACCGAAATGAACAACCATTTAAGATACTGAACAAATTTTATGAGATTTTTAATTAGGGTCAAGTAAATAGCCCAAAATAATTCTATGATGGGTTTTTTTTTTTTTTTTCGTTTCATATCTCTTATATAGCCAAAATATAAATTTTCTAAATATTCTTATCAATGATCAACACTTAGCTTTTTTGTTCCCTACCTACTTACTAACAACCCACAACCATGTTGTTAATAGGTAGGTAGTAAAAACAGCCCTTACCTATGTATAAACCACTTACTCACCTAGTAGTTACCTATTTTCCTACCTATATACCTATATATGAGACCTATTTCTTACAGGATTGGTTACCAAGGTGAAAACCACATATTAACTCAGTTGAGGTTCATCTACGGGCATCCAGTGCACAATGCCCATTTGAACCAGAACCGACCATTGCACAACTCACAATTGGATGGTGTGTTGACAGAACATACTTTCTCATTATATTATTGTCCCATTGCTAACCAGTGCAATTAGCAATGTATTAACCAAGTATTGGTGGGTTTAGGGTTTAGGGTTTAGCATATGGGGGCAGGTTTTAGGTTTAGGTTTTGAAGTATCTCGACTAGTGGTTTAGATTTTTGCTGAAACCATACTTTGATCCAGACCATGCAATGGTTTCTTTGCTGAAGTTCAAATTGAAACTTGAAAAGAGTTGGCCTTTCTAAATTGGGTCTAGGTTCTCTAGTCATATAAGTACAAGGTTTTTAACAAGTGTTTACACTTAAGCTTTAATTGTTAGGTTGCGAGAATTCAACTTTGAGCAAACCTTATGAGATAAATTGTGATGATGTTGGGTGCATGCTATATTACCCTCAATAAAATGAAAGAGGTTATGTCATTGCCTTTGGGTTCATTCTTAAGATAATATAGAGCTCATTTATCTCATAGTTCCACCCTTTGTGAACTGACTACCAAGTCATTGGTTCCCCTCTTTTGAGGAGAAAAACCCAAAAAAATCGACTATCCTGAAAAGGGGGAAAAAAGGGGTCCTTTCATTGCTTGCTATTTTGTTTCATTGGTTATTAGAATTCATGTTTTCAAGCTATGTTCATCTCAAATTTCTTCATACATTAATATCCCATTCAATGAATGGAGAGGTATGGAATAGCAAAAATGCCAATCTTGTGTTAAAGCTTGGCCTAATCATGTTTGTCTTATAACAATATCCTTGGTAAGACTTGAGAATCTTGAATATTGATAAGAAAATGAGTGTAGGCTAAGAGGAATGTTAAGTAACAATAGATTTATTTGTATTTACACATGGGTGTTCACATAGATGGCAAGTTAGCAATCGTCCCAATTGACCCTAGGTAAAATTGTCCATGCATATCTAGTTGTAGATCATTGACAATTTTTATATTTTTTGTTTATTATTCAATAGCAATATATGTTTATACAATTTTGTCTTTATTTGTAGGTTTGTCATCTTCTCTTAGGGGTTGATTCTTGAATTTTGGCCTAGTTTAACTTCATGTTCAAGAAGCATGGGACCTAGTCCAAGAAGCCCATCACAAGCCTACCTATGTTCAAGAGGCTTAACCCCATGTCCCAAAGTATAGGTTAACTCAACCTTATGTACAAGAAGTCTAGGACCTCATTGAAGAGACCTAGATTAGTCCATATTTGTGTATAAGAAGTTTGAGTTGAAGCCCAAAAAACCTAAGCAAACCCACATGTGTTAAAAAAGCCTAAGCCCAACGAGAAAACACCCAAGTTGATATAACCTCTTATCAAAAAGCATGGGCCCAAGCTCAAGAAGCTCAAGGTGCACATCATTACAACAAAATGCATCTATGTTTATTATGTGATTTTGCTGGATTCGGAGTGAATCCATTGGTCCCTATTGAACAAGGACAATAAATTCACTAGTCCACTAAACAAGGATTAATGAAATGCACCCACATTTTATAGAATTGCATTGTAGTGTCCTAAAAGGTTCAAACCACTTTGTCCCCATGTCAAAAAAGGCTAACTCCAAGTTCAAAAGGACTAGTGCAATTCCATGTTCAACAATTCCAATCCAAATTCATTGTATATGTAAGAATTTAAGGCCCAAGTGCAATAGGCCTAGCATGGAGTGTTTGAATGCACAAAGAACATGGGCCCAACGTTATAAAATGAGTACCATGTCCATGTTAAAAATAATCCAAAGTATAATCCCAAAATTAATTTGATTTAAAATATGCGTCTATAGTTCTCTTTAACAAGTTGATAATAATAATTAAATAGGGTATTATAAATGTGTGCAACTAGATATTTGCTAAACATACATATCATCTATGAGTATTTCAACATCAAATAGATGTGATTCATATTATTGGGTTTATATAGAATTTTAGAATAATTATTTGGTAAAAATACCATTTTTGGTATGAGTTTAGATTGTTAGCTAACATCTGACACTATTAGGTAATGTATACTTCATTGTTGAATAATGTGGAATAATGTGTGGCATTATCCAATGTATGGACTTATCAATTGGTGTATGGCATTGTTGAATATTATTTAGTTCATTATTTATTGTGTGGCACTAGTGGGTATTGTATAAGCTCATTGGCTAGTATATGGCATTGTTGGCCATTTTATATTGCCAAAATGTGAATAGTAGATTGTTTACACCAACAAGAATGCCAACATGGATAAATATAACAAGGGGTTGTTGACATTTGGCAAGTGGAGAGGGGGAGGTCATATTAGAAGCTTCGTAAGAACGTTAATTAAAACTTTTCACTTTCTTCAACTTTTCGTGAAAGTGATTTTTGAAGGTGAAAAGAAGATAATGTGGAGATGGTGATGGGAAACTTTTGGAGGAAAATGGGAGCTATGGAAATATTGATGGGGAAAGGGAGCTCAAGATTTTGCAAGTAAAGGGGTTGATTATTCATGGCAACTCAAAGGAAAAACAACCAATCTTGGAAGAATGGGAAGGAAAAGTAAAGATGAAGAATAGGATATAGCAGCTTTGTCATAAGTTTGTGTTTTTTTTTTGGAGGATTATAAAAGGAGGAGAAAAACTTTAAATGTGCATATGTAGATCTAATTTTTTGGAGAGTTTTCAATTTTGATTTTTGTGTTGTAGAGCTTGAAACTAAGGTTTGGGGTTGGGGTTTGGGTGAAATATTCAACCAAAATATGTTGACCTCAATATGTTTTGGTTGGATTAACATATTGGTTGTCAAATTCAACAATGGTGAGATGGTGACATTATTTTTAAAATTTTGGAATAAAAAATAGTTGACATCATTTGGAATTGGCATGATTGAAAGCCTCTTCCTACATTATGGGATATGTGTTCTATTGGTTGCAACCTTTAAGTTCTTAAAGGATGATCACCCATCCAAAACTATTTTCAACTCAAGTCATTCCATTGTTCAAGTTATTCAACTTTAGATTGGGCTTTTGATTCATTGTTTCTTGTTCAAGTTGTTCAACTTTAGATCATGTTTAAGATTCATTGTCTCTGCATAAAAATACATATGTGCATAATCATAATGAATTTCTAACCATTGGTTTTTCATTACTATGTGCAATATTTCATGGTATTAATTTCTCAGCCTTTGTACCACACGAGCATTCTTCTTTAAAGTCAAAAGTGAATATAGACCTTGTCAAAAATTTTGATGAATAATTTCAACTTTTTCAATAAGTCCCCAAAGTTATGTTAAAATTTAAAAATAATATTAAGCTTTGGTTGAGTAAAGGAAAAAGGAGGCTTGGGCATATCCAATGAATATATAACTTATTCACTTTCATTATATTACATTCATAATTATTAATAATAGTCAATTTTCATCATAGGTTAAGATTTAGTGAAGGAATTTAATTTCTTCATTGTGAACAATAGATTTCCCCTTCAATATTCAATATTAACAATTTTTGGAAGCCTCAAAATATGTTCCATGTCAACATCTTGTTTAAAATTATGGATGTTTAATTTTTTGTTAAATACTTTCTTTTACTTACTTGATAAAAAACATTCCTCTCAACATTTTCCTATTATTTATCAACATTGCAACTTCTTTATTAAAATTCTATTTTATTTTCCCATGTAAACCTCAAAACTATGGTATGTAAAACATAGGATTGATAGATTTAAGTCATCTTACTTCTTTGAGGGTTAAGCACACAATATGTCATTTGAAAAGCACATATCTACATTCTAAAAAAGGCATATCAAAAGGTATGTCATCTTTGCCATATTATGTTAACACGATAAATTATTATTGCAATGTTTAATGCAAAGCAACTATATGAAAACGGATAAAATGGTTTCAAACCATCAATCCATAATGAAATTGTTTCAATTTATTGTAGAGGTTACAAAAAAATGGTTGAAAAGAATGGGAGTTATAATCAATTTCATTTTCCTTTCATGATGCACATAGATTACAAAACATTTGATTTGTTAGAGAGATATAAAAAATGACATGGGATAATGAAAAATTATGTGAACATGTAAAATGGGATGTGTTTTCCATTAACACACATCTCATGTTTCTAATACAATGCCCACAAAATTGCCCATTCACACATAGATTGACAATTCCATTTTTTCACATTATCTTTTAGCATGTTAATAAGATCAATATCAATCACAAAATAATATTTTTTCTTATTAATAAAGCTAGAAGGATAGTTCAAGTTCATTTCTCAAATAACAATTGTCAAAGGTTGAATTAGATTTTAACTTTTTAAAAATTCAACTAAAATATGCACAACAACTTATCAACCCATTCATAAAGTGGTGTTATTGGGTCACAATGACATGGTGTGATATAGGACCCATTTCCTAAAGCTTGAACATGAATGTGAAAACACTTGTAAACTTGAGCTTGATATTTTCTTGTTCAAAGACTTGTTTGTTTACTCTCGATGTCCATGTCTATTAATAACCTAATTTAGTATGATTTGGTTCAGATTTTCAAAACAAGTAATACATTTGTGGAATTCTTAGTGGGAAACACTCCAAACAATTATTTGTGGATAATCTTTATCTTTTGATAATTGACATCATTTTGATCTCATCCACACTAACATTTAATATCCATGCATAACCCATGTTAACTTGATCATGAGTATGCACATGTAACTTTAATGAGATTTGACACACAAAAGTTTTCAATTTGATGTACATTAGCAACACCCAAATGCAAAGCCATGTGATATTAAACTTAAGTCACTTAGTTTGTAATTTGGATATTTTCAAAATCATTTTTCTTGAAATCTATAAAGCATACAAATTGATGATTGATAGTTATCATTAAGAATTTAAAATGATCATGCACTTCTTCCTTGTTTCAAATACTTGATAACATTTGGAGAAGGAAAATGTTAACAAGTTCAAATAAATAAATAAAAACTTGACTACATCAAAGGAAATTTCAGAGAAGAAACTCAATATGTGTTCATATGGAGTTTCATTTTCTTAGTTTGGATATGAAAACCTTTGATTTTTTCATACAATATTGATGTGACATCTTGTTTTATTGCTTTTTGTAAATTTAGGTTTGGATTTTGGAAAAAAAAATTCAATAAGCTTTTACAAAAAAAAAAAAATCCAAAAAAAAAATCTTTGTACATAATTGGTTTATGTGTCATTCAATATTCATGTATTTTTTACATTTTCCTAAGTGGGATAGGCAATTGGCCTTCATTGGCTTCACTTTTTGTTGTGTTATTGTCCTTTAAATAATAATTTATGATTCCTAACACAATTGAAATGTGAATTAATGATTTAAAAACATGTATTGGTTTGGAACAAGCCTTAAAAAAAGCTCTTTGTGAGCTAATAAAACAACAATTCACCTTGTTAGGCTTGGGTGGAATGGCCCTAGTAGGCCTATTCCATAATACAAAAAAACCTTCCAAGTCTCTTAATGGTGTTAGAAAAACCATCAAAGCCCACACACATGGGTTTTGTGCCCTATATTTAAAGGTATCTTTGATACAATGTACACATGCCTTTCCATTGTTTGAAAATGGGATAAGCCCAAAAAAACACCAATTGTTTTAGAAATTGTGCTTCAAAAGGCATTAGAAATGCTAAACAATTCAATCCCAAAGGTTGGGTTAGCAAAATAGGGTGGTCCCAATGATCAAGGGATGGCACAATGTCTAATGCATTTCATTAGGCTTGGTGCATTGCTAAACAATTGAAGCCCAATGGTTTTGCCAAGGGTTGGCCAAATGTCTATAGCCTTTCAATAGGGTTGTTCCTTTTATGGACCCACCTTTCTTTTGTGGACCTTCCCCAACATAAAGTGCTAAAGGTTTTTTATTTGAATGTTGGGTGGTTTGCATGTGAATGACATAAGGTCCCTTCAATTGATGAAAGCATTATGTGGTCATCCATGTTGGGGAAGCTCTTTCAAATACAAAAGAAAAAAATGTCTTGGAGTATTTTACAACTACATCAAGGTGACATTGCAAATTTGAAAACATATATCTAAACATCCAATGTAGTTTTCATTTGATATTACATTATGAGGAATGTTGATCGAGTATTAAGTGTGAATGCGCCGTTCATTTTTGAAACATTTCCTATTTATTGGCCTTGCCTTGGTAGTAGGCAAGGATAATATTGTGTTTAAATTCATTATAGAGTTATAGTAGCTTAAGGGATTTTTATAGGCCCCTACTAGGTAATAATAATAATAATAATAATAATAATAATAAGAAAAGGTTTAATATTTCAATATGAGCATTTTTGAAAAGATGATAATTTTGGCTTGTGTTGAAAATTGAGATTAGTTATTGTAGAGTTATTATGATAATATCTTGAAGGATTTTTTTGGTTTGGTTTAGAGGAATTTCTTGGAAAATTTATATTTTTTGCATGGTAAAAAAAAAATTGGAGTTTTCATAATTCTTCTTTTTGCCTTGAAGATGATACCTTTTAATGTATATGGCAAGGCCAAAGTGTGTGACAAACCCCTTTGTTTAATTTTTTGAGCTTGTTGTTGAATGTTTGAACTTGTCAAGAGGGGGGGGTTTGGGGGGTGGAGGTGGAGCCATTACTTACATAATAATAATGATTTGGCATTTGGCCCACTTCTTGTCCTCATGAATAAGGTACATAGTAGAAGAAAGTGTTTGAATTTTAAAAAAAAACTCATGAAAATTGACCCCTTTTTAATTATTTCAAAATATGGGTTATGTACTAACAAGAATTTATTTATTTATTTATTTCTATTTATTTATTTATTAAAAATTAGAAATAGGAAAAAATATTTTAAAAAAAAAATCTGACTACTACCACCTCTCCTCAATGATTGTTTCCAAAAGAACACGTTCGAACTTCGAACACATGGTTTTCTGTTACGTTCCTTATTCCTGTTCTGCTATTAGAACTTGGCTATGGGAACGTGTTCTCACCTAGGGCGGTGGTACCTCGTTGTGTAAGAACCGGAGGGTATCGTCTCTCTTCTCTCCCTCTCTCTCTCTCTCCGCTCCCTTGAACAAGGCAGCTTTCTTTGCCGGCCTTCTTGGTGCGAGAAGCTCAGCTCTTCGCCAAGAGTGGTTTGTCTCCGCATTTGCGCAGTCGTTTTGTTTCCTATTCAAATGGGTAGTGCGCGAGCATGATTCTGACAATCTGTTGTTGTTCTGATTTTATTTTATTTGAAAAAAAATTCCATTAGATTTTTTTTTTGGTGTGCTTCTTTTTTTGGGGGAGTTCGACCTCCGTAGCTCCGATCCTTTCGGTTTTTTAGTTTCTGTTTTGTTGGTTTTTCCCTTGGGAGAATGGGGAGTTGATTTGTTTTAAGTTTCGCAGCTACTAGCATTGATCGATAGATCTTCCTGTGTTTTGAAGCCTGAGCTGGAGAATGTGAGGCAGATTTTGTTGTTGTTGTTGGTTTTTTCTTCCTTGCTTTTTGGGTTTGTGGGTGGGGTGCATTTTCAAAATGTGAGCTAAGCTTCACACCAGAGAAGTCGAATCGGAAGATGAACCATCAGAACGTGGGACTTGGGAGAAGGACGCTGGATCAACAACAACCGAAGAGTAGGTTTAGGATATGGAGCACCACCATGCTTCCTGCTCTCACACTTGCTTGGATGATCATGGTTGCTCCATCATGTGGAGACTATGCAATAGGTACATCATCCATCCATTTCTTCTCCCCTACCCTCACCCTTCTTCCTTTTGTGTGCATGTGGGGAGAGGAAGAGGGTGGGGCTTGCTTGCAAGTTCCTTCATTTAATGTACAAGGGTATGTCAGCATAGTTCTTAAGGTCTTTTGGAATAAGTTCCATTGCACATTGTTTTGGAAGAGTTTTGGAGCACCTTCATTTCCATTGTACATTGTTTCTCCCCCACCTCTTGTTGTTATGTTCTCATTCTTGGGTCTTTTTGGGTCTTTTCTTTATCTTCTTTCACAGCTCTTTTTGTACACTAGCCAGTATCATGGTTGAGTTTTTCCTGTTATGTCCAGTCTTCTGATCATAAACTCAGTACGTTGTTTAATGCTTGCCATTGATCTCTGCCCACTACAAATGAAGTCAGTCAAAGGGGGATGTTATCGAAGGTGGTCATTATCACATGTGCTGCTGTTAAAGGTCTCTGAACATCATGCGTACCTGCTGACACTGTGACACTCTAAACCCTAATTAGCCCACTCCTGACTTTTTTGGTTTAGTCTTTGTTTTCTCTCTTTTTTGGGGTTAGGCTTTTGCTGACTATGTTGTTCAGACCTGAATGTGTTTTGTTGTTGGATCTTTTGACTCTTTAACTTTGTTATCAGCTCATCTCAAAATTCTATTCATAAGTGTCTACAAAATGGGACCTTGTGCTATCTTTAGTGAACTGATCACAAAATGGGTGGGTTGATGGTGGGAACAGAGCTGCAGATGATGGGTGTAAATTATGGGCAAGTGGCTGATAATCTTCCGTCAAATGATGCTGCTGTAAATCTGATAAAGAGCTTGGGTGCAGGACGGGTGAAGATTTATAACTCTGATGCAGGGACCTTGACAGCCTTAGCAAAGACAGGACTAGAAGTAGTAATTGGTATGTCCAATGATGAAATTCCATCTCTAGCTGCAAGTTCAGCAGCAGCTGATGAATGGATTGTGGCCAATGTTGTTGCATACGTCCCAGCAACAAACATTACTGTCATCCTGGTTGGGAATGAACTGTTTGCTGATCCAACAAACTCTAATATCTGGCCCCAACTTGTCCCTGCAATCCAAAACCTTCAGACAAGCCTCACAAGCCATGGATTGTCATCTATCAAGCTGTCAACTGCTTGTGAGTTTAACATTCTCACCAGCTCATTTCCACCGTCAGCAGGTGTTTTCAATTCGCAGATTGCAGTACCTGTGCTCAAGCCTTTATTGGAATTTCTTGACAAAACTAGCTCATACCTTTACATCAACGTCTATCCATACTTTGCTTGGGCAGATGATCCTTCTAGTATTCCATTGAACTATGCAGTGTTTGCTTCACTAGCAGCAACTCTTACTGAAGGTCAATACAGCTATACAAGCTTACTGGAGGCACAGATTGATGCTGTTTATTATGCCATGGAGGCGCTTGGCTACAAAAACGTGAGAATAGCACTTAGTGAGTCTGGATGGCCAACGGCAGGAGGTACAGGTGCTAACATTCGCAATGCAGAAGCTTACAATAACAATCTAGTCACATACATCCTCAGTGGTAAAGGTACGCCTAAAAGGCCTCGGGTGTTCATCCCGACTTACATTTTTGCACTTTTCAATGAGGATTTAAAACCAGGTCCAGCAACAGAGCAGCATTGGGGCCTGTTATACCCAAATGGGTCTGCTGTGTACCCAATCAGTTTAGCAGGTGGCTCATCTCCGGGAGATTCCAGTTTTCCATTACCATCTCCAGACGGCACTGGAAGTAATTCAGACCTTCCTCCTGGTAGCCCTGATGCCTGTGGTGATAGAGAAAGTGTGCTTCCCCTTTCTGTGACTTTTCTAGGGATGTTGTTCGACCTCCGGATTTAGTGTTTTTGTACTAAAAATGTGATGTAGAAAATTTGAAATTATCAAGTGTTATAGACTGTTTAGTATCAACAGATTTTATGTTTTATCCAGTAGATTTCTATGCTGATGGGAAATTTGAGCACTTATACATAGGTTGGTGTCCTTAGCACTGACAATTTATATATAGTAAACTTCACATGTTCAAATCCAGTTCCAAACTCTTGGATCAATTAATGGAACAACAACCCACAAATGTGTTGATCCTGTGGCATCAGGTACTTTCAGAAAAAACTGAATCTCATGTGGTAGCTCTCTGACCTCTCAACCTCTTCTTGCTGGACACAATGATACTCAACACATTTCCACACATCACATCCATCGAGATGTGGTGGAATCCACATGGATCTAACATCACAATTTCAGACCGGAGGAAAGATGGGACTCATTCTTGAATCACATGAATGTTTCTGGAGTTATACGTTTTCAACAGAACATTTCCTCTTAAGATCTGGAACAAAACTTCAGAAGGTCAGAGAGCAACAGTAAAAAACTTAAGAATCCTGCTATGTTTTGGTGACCTGTAGGAACCTATCGTCTATACTTGGGCTTCACGTTGCTTTGGACTACTAGTGACAATCAAAAGCTGAAAATAAGATTTGCTTTTGTGAAAGTTCAGTTTTGTTCACTATGTCATCATTGTAACTAATCACTTGGAACATTTTGGGCAACACAATTGAGAAGTTGATATGAACAACATTTTCCACTAAGCTTAAAAGATCAAATCGAAGTTTCATTGCAATAAAAAATGTTATGACAGTGTTTGGAAACCACCACCATCACTCTTCTTTCAGGTGTGTTCTATACTAAACTCTTATACCCTAATTTCTGCAATCTTCTTATTTATGCTTTAGTTCTAGTTTCTCTCATTTTCTTCTTTCTATTCTCCACTTCTTCTCTACTTCTAGGTTCATCCATACTACAAAAATGGACTCACCAATCTTCTTCCATAAGCTTGCTGATGGAAGGTCAAGATGCTAAGGCAAGTTCACCTTCCTTTTCTAGACCTAATATAGTTGTTACTATACCTCAAAGAAAATGTAGGTAGATTGTGGAGCAACATACATTTTCAGTTTTTTCATTTAGAAACTTGCAAGGAGAAATATTGGGAATACAATCCAAAAGTTTTCCAAGAATTCATAAAACAATTGAATGAATGTAAATTTTTCAAATGATGTGTAGCAAAGTTGGAAGCAAGTGTGTGACAAGTGGAGCAAGATGAAAGACAAGTACAAGATTGAAAAGAATAAAAGTTAGGTAATTGGCACACACCTTTCTAATTGGCCATGGTAAAAAAGGTTTGATCAAATGTTTGGAGACATAGCTAGAATAAATGGTGCACTCAATGGAGTTGACCAAGACGTTCATTCCATGCATTCTAAGTTCAAATTGTGAAAATGAATGATGATGAAGCATAACAATCCAACAAGCAATTACAACAAGCACCATTTGATTTGTATTGTTGAATACACTCGCATGGTGGAAATTTTGTATTTAGTATGTGTTTTGTGGAAGTAGGTAATGGCCATGTGGCATTTTGTTACAATAATCACTTTGCTTGAAATTGTCCAAGCACGTTAGGTTTTGTGGATGAATATTTTAGGGTTTTGTTTCTTTGGGCAATGATTGGTTCTTGAAAGCCACTTGTTGGAATTGGTTTCAAGTTTTGTGTGAAAGAAAAATCAAAGGAAAGTTACCCAAAAAGAAGAAAAAAAAAAAAAAAAAGGAAAGAAGGAATAGGTGCTATAATGATAAATGTTTAGCTTATTTGGTGCAAAGTTAAAAACCAAGGTACGAGGATTTGGGGATTTTTACATTGGTTATATCAAGCCCAAGCAATGATGTATAAAATTTAGAAGCAAGGTACAAGGATTTTGGGACTTTCACAAATTGGTAATGTTGGATTTGGGTTTATAGACTTGGTTTAATTTTCATAATGTGAGGGTCTAAGTTTTAAAAGGATTCTCCATGGTACCAATGTGGGTGTTGGTTCATCCAACCCATTGGATTACATACTTTCAATTAAATACACATAGTTCAACACCATGGAATGTACATTTTGAATTGATTATGCATCAAAAAAGGTATGATTCAAAACACAACAAAAATAATAATTAGTTTCAATGTGCACCCTTATTGATCAATTGAGTGGTGAATCAACCATTATTTAAACAAAACATTTCTAAGTTTCTTTTGTTTTGTCAACTTGTATATTCTTCTTATTTAATTGTTGGTAGTCTATCCCCAAATCCTTGAAGGTTGTGTAGAGGAGGTTTCACATTTGGAGGCCCTAACTTTAGTGCACCCCAATCTATGCAATAATGATGTAAAATTCAATAAGCAACAACTCTCACACAACTCCATCAACTCTTGAATTAAAATGAGTTGATTTAAATGTTTCAATATACACCACTTGTTTTTCAAGGATCCAAAGGCATTTAAAATGACTATCCTCCATAAGTTCATAATATATTCATACCTTATTTTATTCACATCATTTGAATTATAGGTTTTCCAATTTTTTGCAAATATGGTTGAATTGGGTATGCAATGTCCTCAATTATATAAGGTGTGCATCTCACACCCTTGACACCACCATCAACTATTGTAGAATTTCGTGATTCTTCAATTGTCCATAAATATAGGATGTTTTGAATTGCCCACCGTTGTGGAATCCCCTAGATTGGTTGGCCCACACATTCTAATTTTTTTTGTTTACACCAAAAAGTGTTTGCATTACAATGTTATGAAAAATATATATTAAAAATTAGTCACTACAAGGGTCATTTTCTGTTGAAAATATCAACTAATGATAAGTGAATACCATCAATGGCAGCGCAAATATCATATACACCTATAAATTCATGGAATTGATCAATATTTTTTTGCAAATTGTTTAAACACTTGGATTAATGAAACAATGTCACCTTTAACACTAAATTGTTAAAGGCTTCATAATGCATCTTATAATACAACATGAATTTCCTATCCTTCATTTATGGTGTTGTATGAGAAATATTTTTTTCCACAAAACCCCATTGAACATGTTACTTGAACTATTTTCACCACATATGAGATGGACGTCTTTTCCTATTCAAAATAACATGCAAAATTGTTATGATGTGTTTTCTTATTGGAGGTTATTTGTTCAAAATGAAATTGAACATACCTTTGATTTAAAAACTGCAAAATTCCAAATTGTCATAGCAAAGGAGCATTTAAATAAAGATAACCTTCCCAACAAAATACGATCCATCATTAACACAAATTTTAAAAAGACAAAACTAGCTTGAAAATCATTTGAAATGGAGGAAGAAAGTTCAAAAATTGTGCCATAAAATGTAGAAAAAAAAACTTGAAAATGAATCACCCAAATTGGCCCAATTGCATTAAAAATAAAACAAAAATTCTAGGAAAAAAACAAACCAAAAAATTTTCTTTGGAAACAAAGGCTATCTTTTAGAAATTTTTAAAAAAAATTGTTTGGAAAGTGGTAGAACTAGGAGTTGGCTTTGTGAGAACCCTTTTATTCATATTTTAAAAACATTGAATTAAAAAGGAAAGGGAGGAATACAAAGAGAGGACCAATGGCCAAAACCAAAATAACATCAAAAAACAAAAGGGAGAAAAAGGCACCCACCCAAATCCAAATCCAAATTCCAAATTTTGGTCCTATATTCGACATTAATTGCATAAAGCAAATTGGACAAAGAGAATCACGAAAGAATACCAAGCTTGGAAGAGGTTTCATTGATGATGATGGCTTGATTTGAGATGGATGAAGTTTGGTCTTTTTGCAAGGTTGCCACCACCTTTTACCAATGATATGCTTGTAAAAATGAGGAAGGCTTTTAGTGCCTTTAGTTGATTGTGCCATATTAACACATGGGTTTTAAAAAAATCTATTTGTTGGTGCAAGTAGTCAAATAGCTCCATAATAAAAGGTAATGACATATTTTTTAGGTGTTGATCATGGTTAGGTGTATCCTTTGCATAGGTCATAATCGTCATAACAACCCCCTTAGAAATGGTAGTTTTCAATGTTAAATCTATTCAAATGGGATTATTAACGGCAACATTAGCTAAAATGTGGACCCCTCTTGTGGATAACACAATGTTAATATGTTGTTGCAAGGACTAAAGTGAAAACAAAGGTGTTGAAAGAACATGTGATTGCTCACATGAAATGTGAAACCTGACATTTATGGCAATAGAAACAAAAGTTTTTCAAATGCCATCATGAGAATGTATACATGCCCTTCCAAGGGAACATCATAAAAGGTGTATCCATTGAGTCTATGGGTTAACCACTTATGCAATGGGATAAACCTAGAGTCATTTGGTGGGGTTTAGGGTTTAAGGTGTGTAATGTTAAATTTTGATCATCTTCAATCCATTAATGGTAAATAATGAATTACCACCATTTTGTTATCATTTTGTTGTTTAAAAAAAAATTGCATTTGTAAGGGTGTGGGGGGTAGGTTAGTTAAAATGGATTTTAGTCTTTACTAATATTGTTAAACAATTATTTGCTTTAGTAATCAATTGATATCAAAATGCTTTAAGATTAAAATGACTGTGAAGGTTTAAGGTTTTAAGGTTTAATGTAAATGAATAGGTAATCCATGATTCATTGAATAAGATATCATTAATAGAAAACTCCATTTTGTGACTTGTTTTAGGTAGCTAAAAATGTTGTTTGCAACTATTTTAATCTTTGTATTATATAGGTACTTGGTTGAGGAAAATTTGAATTTTATATAGGTCCATTTGAATTATTAATTTTTCAGAATCTTAAGTAAAGCGGTGTGTAATATTGTAGCAAAGATGTCAAAGGCCATATGAAATAATAAAATGATTGGGCATGCATAAAACCATGCCCCTAAACTTGGGTTTGCACATGATTTTAAGCAAATTTGATGAGGTGAAAGCATGGTTAGGTGATTCAAAAGTGGTGTTTGAAAGTTCATAATTTTACATTAACAATTTTTTTGTAGTTTTAACAACTATCAAACCATAAATCCTATGCTTTTAATCATAAATATTAATAATCCAACTTATGAATAACTCTAAACATGTGATTAATAAAAAAATCCATGCAAAAGATTAAATTTTTAAATGTGAAATGGACTTTCAAGGATAAAAATTACAACAATTATATCATTTAAAACTTATACACACACACATTGGAAACTTTCTATGCACTTCACTAATAAATTCTTCATTTGATGATGCTTTATTTTGACATTACTTTGACATTTTTTTGACTCCACATTTTTTTATGTGATAGATGTTGTGTTTTCATTTTAAAAGTCCATTATAAATCCATATTCTTCTTAAAATTCATCCAAAAAAATTATGATGATTTCCATTAAAAATTTGATAATGTTAATTTTGAATATAATTTTAAATTTTACATTTGCATATAATCTAGAAAAATTACAAGTCTGATAGTCCAAATTGTCCACCTATTCAAGCTTTCACATGATGAGAGTCATGTCCAACATCAATGCTCAAAAAGTTATGTTCATGCAATATTTGTAATATGCTCTCGTGAAGGTGATTCAATCTTTTATTTGAGTACTATTTAAAAAAGGGGATGCAAGCTTTGGTTGTAGGAGGAAGAACATTTCATGGCATCCTCAAGCGTGTTGAGAATGAAAACATTCATGAACTACATGCTTTTGTAGCCTTCAATAAGAATGTGTGGCGATCTTACAATAATGACGAGGTAATGTTTGGGGCCATAAGAGGCCAACTCCTAAAACAAGCCATTAAAGCAATGGCCTAAGAGGAAATGAACCTTACACCCTTTGTAGAAATGGGGAGTGAGGTAATGTTTGGGGCCATAAGAGGCCAACTCCTAAAATAAGCCATTAAAGCAATGGCCTAAGATGAAATGAACCTTACACCCTTTGTAGAAATGGGGAGTGAGATTTGCCGACAAACCAAGGGGCCTTTAGCACATTCCAAATAGGCTTGGACTTAAATGTCTCCCAAAAATTTGGATGAGAGTTGAATCCAAGGATGAAAACTCATGTTAGAAGCTTGGAAAGGGTCAAAAGTTTCTAACATATGTGAAATTTTTTGGGGGAAAACACCGTGAAAAGATCCCAAAGGCCACCTAAACATCTTTTAACCTCGAGAATGCTTTTACATGCTCTCTTGGGGGGGGGGGGTGGGGAGGGTGGTTGGAATAATAGTTTTAAAAAATAAAAATATGTGAGTATAAATATAGAGTGCAATATATTGGTTGTTAGGTAAAAATTATAAGTTAATTAGTTTTAAAATTAGGGTGCATTTTATTCAAATAATCAGTTTAATTATAATTGATAAGATATGCAATAATATGAAATAATGGATGGATGGTTTTAACGTATATATAATAGAAAGTTAGATAATAATTGTGGGGGGCAGAATTTTGGCTAGGTTTAGCCAAAATTCTGACCCTTTTGACAGCTGGCCTTTTACTATTTTCAGTTTTAATCATTGGCCATTGGGGGGCGGGGCGCGGGGGGCGCGGGGGTGCATTACACACTCATAATGCCTTTTGACAGTTGAATTCTGAGCATTGCTGGTGGGGTATATTACACACCCATAATGCCCTTTTACAGCTGACTTTTTAAAACTAGCTTTTGTGCATTGCCCGTGGGGAGGAGCATTACACACAACTCGTACTAATCTTCGACACCTGTCTTTTACTATTTGAGCTAACAGGTGCATATTATGGTCCCAAAATTAACAGGCGCATATTACGGTGTAAATTAACAGGTGCATATTATGATATGAAAATTAAGGGGTGGCAGATAACGGTGCAGAAATTAACAGATGCATATTATGGTATGAAATTAAGAGGTGCATATTTATGGTGGCGCATATTATGGTGCGAAAATTAAGGGGTTGCTTGCAGATTATGGTGCAGAAATTAACAGGTGCATATTATGGAACGAAATTAACAGTGCGAAAATTAACAGGTGACTATTATGGTGCGGAAATTGAACGATTTTGTTCGCGCCTATTTGTTACGCTTTGCTTGCGACCCGCGAGAGTTGTTGGTTGCATCGCGGTTTCCCGTTTGGCGCCGAGGTCTCCCGTCGATAATAATAACAACTCCTCCCGGCGTGGCGCGCGGCGCGATCTAGGAAACAAATACCACCTCGTTAGTTGCATCTTCAATGGTACTCATTTTGCATTTATGGCATGAGAATTGAGTACCGAGTTGTACCATGTTTAGATCCATGAATCTCAAATTTAAAAAAAATAAAAATTTCTGTCAATTTTGTCACGTAGCCAAAGTGGCGATTATCCATTGAAATATTTAGCCAAATTTGGCTACAAACCATACATTAAACTAAACATTTAAAAACGTCCTTTCCTATCATTTTTGGGTATCCTACTTGAACCACGTACAAAAATCTGACATTTGTTAAATAAAACTTGGTCGAATTATGGCTATTGAAAATCTCCAAAAAAAAAAAAAAAAAAACCTTTGATTTTAAATACCATCCTTCTATGTTTTAGTTTATCCTACTTGAACAAAGTATATAGAAATCTGACGATTTTTCTTAAATTTTGGCCGAATTATGGCTCTACTGAAAGTCTCAAAAAAAACATTTCATTTTAGAGACATCCTTCTAAATTTTTGGGTATCCTACTTGAACCACGTACAGAAACTTGACGATTTTTCTTAAATTCTGGTCAGATTATGGCTATTGAAAATCTTTTTTTAAAAACACTTCATTTTAGAGACATCCTTGTATATTTTTGGGTATCCTACTTGATGAACCAATTACCGAAATTTGAGGATTTTTCCTAAAATTTGGTCGAATTATGGCTATTGAAAATCTTTTTTTTAAAAAAGATTGCTTTCAGAAGTTTTATTTTCTAATTTCGTTCTTTTTGGCTATATAGAGGCAGGGCAGCCCAAAAGAAAAAAAAGAAAGAAAACCAGATAGAGTTTTTGCACTTGTGACCTGGTATTTGTGTTTTTCTGTTTGCGCGTGGTTTTTTGCAGTTGTCGCTCGGTCGCTGATCAAGTGTGATAGTTTGTTGCTTCGAGCGTTTTTGAGTATCAATCCATCTTCTTTGCCGTCCTCTTGTTTTGTCGTTGATGTGAGGAGAACAACTTAGGCTCCTCCATTTCTCCTGCGTTGCTCTTGTCGCTCGCGGTTTCCTTCTCTTCTGATCTTGTAGTGTACCTAGTTACTTACAGACCACAGCAGGCGACAGGAAGGAAGACCAGACCTGAAGTCATCATTGGGAGAGAAGGACGCGATGGGGAAGGGTGGTAAAGGTGCAGTTTCTGGCCTTGTTATCGGCATCTCTTTTGTCTTCTACATCATCGCCTTTGGACTTGCCATCGGTGCCGAGACCCGGCGAAGCCAGGTTGCTGCTATGCCTGTCTCCCTCCCTCACTTCTTTTCCTCTGTCTCTGTGTGTGGTCTCTTTTGTATTCCAAGAGAGAGAGAGATCTTTCGCTTCCTTGCATTGTCTTGTACTGGTTTGCAGTTTGTCGTCTCTACCGGAGAAACAGACAGAAGCTTTGTGTTCTCTCTCTTTTGCTGCCTCGCATTTTTTTGTGCTGGGCGGTTGGTTGTCTATTCTGGAGGAAGAGACACAGAAACCGTGGGATCTGTGCGCGGGGGCAGAGTCAAGTAGAGATGATTAACTTTTTTCCCGCCTTTGTACATGTACAGTTCGTAGTCGCAAAGGTATGACGTGTGCTTTGAACTGATCTCATGGGGGACGGCCGGGCCTCTCTCTCCGTAGATACAGCGGAACACCGCAAATGTAGACCCAGATCTGGGAACAGCGAGCTCCAGCCCACTATGGATGGACCCTAAGTCTTGCTTGTCGCATTATAGATGATGGAGCCTAGAGGTGTTTTGTTTCGGCTGTCCGTTTGTTATCCATGTTCTATTTTTTTACTTCGCTTTCTGTTATGGTCAATCTTGAGTGATATGGAGATGTCGAAGGAAGAATGAGAATGTCACCGACTATCTTGCTCAAGCATTTCTTCGTCTGGCGGATCAGGAGGCAAAAGTTGACGCGTTTGGTGTAATGGTTTTCTGGCAGGGTTCAATAGTGACTGCAGATCCAGCTGGAGATCTCAGCTGCCAGTATACTGCAAGCACAGCAACTGGACTTGCTGTAGGGGCACTCCTCTTTCTGCTGATTGCCCAACTGTTCATCATGATTCTTACTCGCTGTTTGTGCTGTGGAAGTGGTTACAATCCTGGTGCTGCTCGCACATTCGCAGTAGTTGTGTTCATCTTTTCATGGTAATTGGATCTATCTAAACTTATTTTTTGGGTCTAAAGCTTCTGGGTTTACTTTTTTGGGTAATAGATGGATGGGAATTGATCATGTTCGGTACATACTAAAAGGGTGTATGTTTTTTTCCTGTGCTGTCTGCAGGTTGTTTTTCATTTTTTCTTTTGCAGTTCTTCTTGCAGGAGCAAGTGCAAATCAAATCCGTACAAAAGGTTTTGTCAATGGGACTCTAACATGTGAGGAAGTGAAGAAAAGCATATTTGCTGCAGGAGCTGCCTTGACTTTCATCACCATGTTGTTGACTGAGCTTTACTATGTACTTATATCTAAAGCTTCTTCTTCTGCTGCTGGGTCTTATGGTGGTACTAACCCTTCTGTTGGCATGGCCACTTATGCTTGAGATGAGGTATATATCTTACCAGAGGAAAACAGGACTCAATTTCTATGGAGCTTTTCTTTCCCTCCTCCAACCAAGGATGTCATTAGAGCAATGGGTATCTCCAGTTGTTTTGTATTTTAGGCCAAGTTTTTGAAACAAGACAATACATTTGTGTTTTGAGAAGACATCTGGTCTTCTTTGATGTGTGTAGGAGTTGAATTTTCAGAGTGGGCTACTTGCTATTTTGGGCCCTGAACTCCCTGGTTAGCAGTTTTGACAGAGGAAGTGAAAGTTTTCCCTATATACAAGCGGGTAACTCTGATCTTGCAGAGTATTGGGTAGGACAGATGTTATAGATTATTATACACATGTTGTGAGATAAGAGACCTAATGATTTGACATACCTTGGGAGTTTGGAGTGTGAGCATGTGCCTGATGTGGGTTACTTCTGTTCATAAAGCTCATAGCTTCTTTGGATTTTGTTTTGGCTGCCTATTTGTAATCTGTGTTCAAGGTTTATATGCTATTTGGGGGCTAGAATCAATCATTCATTAACTTATGTCTTAAGCACTCAATCTACCACGACAATTTCTTTCCTGATGTGGACACCCTCCCAGTTCAGCAGTGGTGGTTTGGTTTGAGGGTGGAGAGTATGATCACAAGAGTTCCATTAGCAAGTGTAATGATGAAATGAAGTTTATCACAAGACCTCTTTGTTATCTAATCCTAAGTGTTATGTGAAACCTTTGGATGCTGTGAGTTTTTGAACCTCTTGGTTTTTGTAGAGCAAGGTGTAGTGGTTTGCATGGAATTGTTTAAGGGTTGCGCACCAAGTTGGTAGTTCTTCAAGATGCTATTGCATTTTGGAATGGCCACCCTCAGGACCACCAGATTATGTTCAAGTACAGTTTGACTAATCTAAACATTGTCTCAAATCAAAACCATACGATCACCAATCTTATGCTAATCTATTTTCTGAGGTCAATCTCCTACTCACCCATACTTGGCGTTGTGTGATTTTGTTCCTGCTTGCCAGTAATGCATGTAATAATGACAAAGACAAGAAACCAAGAGGCACCCTTCCAAAGTGTGAAAAACAAAGCAATCAACACATACCAAAAGTGATAGGCAAGCACATGTAAGCAACAATAATTTTTCTGATCTGTGCATAAGGAAATGTAGCTGTAGAAGGAATGAAAAGTGGCATATCAAC
Organism: Sphagnum tenellum; assembly: GCA_963921925.1. Taxonomy (NCBI): domain Eukaryota; kingdom Viridiplantae; phylum Streptophyta; class Sphagnopsida; order Sphagnales; family Sphagnaceae; genus Sphagnum; species Sphagnum tenellum. Next base: position 12,172,253 of record OY998150.1, read on the forward strand.
TGGGTTCAAAATTACAACAAACAGTGCAAGTGGTGTGGGTAGTACAAAAGAACTCTACATGGACATTTTCCACCTCAAGTTTGGTGCACAAGGATGTTTCCACAGACAACTGCTGTTTACACTAAACGTGGATTGTCCTTCATTGAAGAATATACATTTACACCAATGCACAAAAGAAGTTTGGAACATTGTGTAACTAAGCTGTGCAGTGGAAGAAGATATGAGTTGCTCAAAAACTTGTTTTGTAATAGAAATGGACAAACAATCTTCCATCCTGCATAGTTGCAGATATGATGAAAAGGCTTTTTTCTGCACACTTTCAGCTTAAAAAATAAGCATCCTACGACTCAGCTGAATGCAATCTACATGTGTCCCTCCCTTTGTATATTTGTCTGGACGTTCAAACTTTGATACTCTTCTCTCTCCTCGTGCAAGATCTCTCCTAGTAGCCAGATTTTCCTGTTGACAACACAGAGATGCAGATCCAAATCAGACACTCTCTTGTGATCCGACGTGACCACATCCTGATTCCCCCGCCGACCTGTATCCTCCTTCATCGAATAAGCACAATTGTACTGTAATGCAGAGGGGCAGGAATACATAAATGAGGGAAAAGGGTCGGGGATACAAAACCCTAATCATCAAGGAAGTCTGCTGATCGTGAAACCCTAAGCATCGTGGCAGTCTGCGGATCGTGAGTTCTTCGTAACTAACGGATCCATCAGAGGAAGCAGTCCAACACGAATGGGAGATATTGAATATGGAGGACGTCACGAAATAGAGAAGAAGAGACACTCATCAAGGCTGCGCATCACCGCCACCGAGATCTTGAGCTCTGCTTTTGTGAGGACCTAGTTGCGAATTCGAATCGTAGAAAAGCCAGAGAACGACGATAAGAACCACCGGAATGATCATCACGGCCAACAGAAAGCCACGCTGCTTCGCTACCTCTGCACGGTACGCAACCCTGGCTTTGGAATCTCCTTTCCGCTTACTCACAAGCCCATCCTGCTCCTCCTCTCGCTCATTATTCCTCCTTTCTTCCATTTCCACTGCCGTACTCTCCTCCATCGCCCACACTCAAATCCGAGCAACAGCATACAACTTATTGCGCGACTGCCCCCCCCCCCCCAAAAACGCCAGAGCAACGGAAGACACGGCGATCGTGAGAGCGAGAAAGGACGAGGGAAACACAAAGCGAGAGAGAGGGGCGCGGGGGAGGAAGCAAAAAGAAAGAGAAGGTGAGTAGGTAAAAGATAAAGGGTACAGAAAGGAAAAAGAAACCCAACACTGAAAAGAAAAAGAAGATCAGTAGGTAAAAGCTAAAGGGTAGAGAAAGAAAAAAGAAACTCAACACTGATTTAACCCATGATTACCACATGGGTTAGATCATTGGTTTGGGTCTGATGGATGAGATCCCAAAACTTCGAGTCCCTTCCTGTTGATTTTTTAAGGAGGGAACAGACCAAGTGTAGTAACTTGGCAGCTTGGGCAGCAAATATTATTGTTTATAGAAATAAATGTTCAAATTTTCAACTTTTTTTTTTCAAAGAACAAAATTTTGTGAGGGAAAAAATGAAGACTCTTATGAACTATTGGGGAATAGCTACTATTTTTTCAACCATGGAATTTTCAAAATTAATTAATTGCTAGACATGAAATGGTTGATTCATAAGGGTCTTATTGGGGGTAAAGTTGATATATTGGGTTAGACTAGTTAGGTGGTTGAAAATTGGGCTCTTGCAGAACCACCCATACAGCTCATCCCTATAGCATTCTCTATTTAAGAAAGAAAGAAAGACAGAAAGAAAGAAAGAAGAATTTAGGCGAAAATTTTAGTTTGTTTTCAAAAACTTTGGAAAAATGGCTATGAAAACTCAGAAACACCATTTATCACATTTTGACCAAAAATCCCAGGATGTGAAAAATTGGCCCCCCCAATAAAATTGGGTGTAGGTGTTGTATGAACTGTAATTTCATTGCTTGGGAAATTCATGGAAAGTTTTCCTTATATGATAATAAATATTGCTGGTTTGATGTTTGAACTTGTCCGATACCTCCTAACTTGTTGGAGAACATGGTCTCTCTCCTTGGCATTCACCATGTTTGGCACCATATTGGTCCATAAAAACTCCAACACCAATGTATCATCATGAACATCATGGTGACTGGTGCTACCATCCCCAACCTTAGGATTTGAAGATTGCCCATCTACCCTTTGATTAGAGTAAAATGTCACATGGCCCTCCATGCTATAATCCACACCCAACAAGCACAAAAAGGCCGATGCATGCCAACCTGGCACCATCTCCTCATCAACCTCACCATGCCATCTAGCTCCAGTATTATCCTCTTCGCTAGTGCATGGGTTCCGATTCAACCCATCGGCATCAAGGTTTGCAACTCCAGGTTTATGCACCACTTGGAAGTCATATTTTTAAAAGATAAGAGCCCACCATGCAAACTTTCCTGTAAGTTTATCAGACTCCATCAAACATTTGAGCGGTTGGTGATCAGTGACAACGGTAAACTGTGTGCTAAACGAATAACACTTAAAGTGTGCAATAACCGTTGCCAAACACTCTCTTTTGTACGAACTATAACATGATTCGATTACATTGTTTGAACGATTCGCATAGGCCACCACAAACTCCTTCCCTTCATCATCACATTGTGTCAACATTGCTCCAAGTCCCAACATATTCCAATCAGTGTGTAACTAGAATGGCCGGCCCCTAATGGGTCTCCTCAAGATGGGAGCCGCAACCAACCTGGCCTTGAGTTCCACAAAAGCTCGCTCTTATTCATCGCCCCATTGTCATTCTTGATCCAACTTCAACAACATGTTCAAAGGCTTTGCCATCACATTAAAGCCTTTTACATGCTTGCGGTAAGAGTTTGCCAATCCATGAAAGCGCGAACCCTACTCATATCCGTGGGACGTGGAATATGTGCAATAGCCTTCACCTTGGCTTGTTGCACTCCCAAACCACCTGGGTAGATCACATGACCCATATACTCCACATTTTCTTAGAAGAACTTACATTTCCCAAGATGTAAATGCAGACCATGAGCTTTTAATTATTCAAACATGATATGTAGATGAATTTGGTGTTCCTCCACGATATCATTGTACACCACAATATCATTGATATAACACTGGATATAACCCTAATTCTTTAGGAAGCACCACCATATGCACTTGTAAGTCCCAGAGCTTTTTGTGGAAAAGCGGGTTTCATTTCCATTGTTGAAATCCATTCAAAATCTAGAAATGTATTTTAGGATTCTGTTGCTTGGTTTTTTTTTTTTTTTTTTTTTCTTGTTGCCTCCCAGCTTCATCATGATGGTGGTGGTGGTGGTGGTGGTCATTGTATAGATCATACTGAAGGCATGTAGGAACTCTAATTGCCACTACTGCTTTGGGCAGCTACCAGCCAATCCAATGGCATGCAACGCATTTGCTATTCCACTTTACTTTAAAGAGAGACCTACAGAAACAACGTATGGGGCTATGGTTCTGACAGAGCCAATGGAAGAAGTTTGCTCATTTTAATTTATCATCAGGAACTAGTGATGTCAACAATGAGTGTGACCTTCATCTACCCAGACAAGACCTCCAAAACTATCTACACTAATTCAGTGATCAAGCATGGTCTAGATCATGAATGATAAACAATACAACCCATTGTTCACTTCACTCCCAGGTTCAACTTGACTATTTTCTAACACCCCTTTGGTTTCTGTGCTCTTTTACAATTGCCAAAAGCGCAGTTGTCTAGGGACTCTATTGTGATGATGGACACTGAAGAAGGAAGAAGGAAGAAAGGAGAAAGCTCGGTTGCACATCACACAAGGTAAGATCCCTTTGGTAATGTTGTCTGATGTTTTTTGGCATGCATAGTTGGTAGTCACTTTGTCAATGTATGCCTGGATTGTGCAAAGGATATGGCAACCTTGGGAAGAATGCTGAGGAAATTGTGGTCTCAAAGGTCCAGGTGATTCTAGGGTTTTGTCTGTAGGGTTCAAGGTGATGCATGATAATTAATGAAATTTGGAGAGTAACATCAATCATTTACAATATTAAAAATGCAACTTCGAAAATGTATATAAATTTTACTTTGTTTTATATTAAAATTGAAATATATAAGATGCATGGATTTAATTTTTTATACAAGTTTTTATCATTTCTTGAGCATAAAAATGAAATACGGCCTTTTGCTAAGGCATTTGAAAAAAATCATTACAGAATGAACATTAAATTAAAATGAACAAAACAAAAAGTGATGATAATCATATATATTAATATGATCTTCAACAAGGTATGTATTGAAATATATTGCAAATGATCAAATGGATTTAATTATTCACATGAGTCTTCCAATATGATTTCAAAATAAAAATGATTTTTAGACAATCTAAAGGAAAAAAATCAATAAAAGGAAAAGGAAAAAAGGAAGATGTGTTTAAAATAGTCATGATCACATCCTCCATGGGACAAAAACGAAAAATAATTAGGATATGAAAAAAATAGAAGGGAAAAAACAAAAACAAGAAGGAAGATTTTTTTTAATTCAAATAAAACAAAGAAAACAACATCATCAAAATCTATAATAATGGATGGATCTGAATTTCCAGGATTATTATAATTATATAATAAAGACCTATCATCAAACTTAACAAAAATAAAAGTTTTATACATGACATCTACAAATAAAACTACATTTAATATTGACAATAAGACATTTGACTTTGAACATACCTATCCAATAAACATTAATGAACATATTGAATCTATCATCAAATCCGTTGAATGGACTCAGATGTCAATATGAATATTACAACTAACTTTTATAATTGAAATATCTTTTGTAAGTGTTAGAATGTTTATTGTTATAGATGAATGATTAAAAGCAAGAAAACATATTCAAAATCAAAATATTGGTGATCTAAATGTTACCATGTTGGGTGACTTTTATCGAAAACCTCCCGTAAAATATTTTTGAATCCCTTAATGACAATACTAATGTATTAACATAAATTTTGGGAATTAAAAAAAAATGTTATGAATTGACTATAGTTATGTGACAAGTTGATATACAATTTATAAAAACTTAAAACAAAAAAATCATACATGCATGCAAATTTTAAAAAGACATTCAATATCATAATTCAAATTATTGATGATTAAATGCATTAATTATATCACACTTATGTGATACAAATGTTTTAATGCAAAAAAATAGTAAAATTGTATTCAACAAAACAATTGACCCAACATTCAATTTTGAGGTTACAAATGTTCACCACCATTCATGCTTAACATCATATAAATTTTTAGATGACCCAAACAAAACTATGTGTTTGCATATTACAATTCATATCACATATGTTAGTTGAATTATGTGTTGAAAATTATGCAACATCTAATGGCCTTGTTAATGGCGTTGATGATATATTCAAAACATTAACATCATATCATAATAAAATCATAATTTGGATATCTCTCCTAAATCCAAAAACATGAATGTTCACTAGAAAAAAATCTATTCACCTTTATACAAAATTATTCAACTAAACTGAACTTTAATTGAACAAATGATCAAAAACATAAGAATTGGCAAAAGTCAATCTCATATTTGATTTCCAATTCAATTACTAGTAGCAAGAACTATTCATTGATCGCAAGGACTCCCACTACACGAATTAGCTTTTGATTTTACTAGTGTCAAAAAACATGGACTATCATACACAACTTTTTTTCACATTAAAAAAAAATTAAAAAAAATTCCTTAACTCCATTCTAACATCACAACTTTCACATTGATCAATATATAGTTGAAGAAATGAAAATTAGACACTTTTTGTTCCTTAATTGAAAACCTTTTTTCATTCACATGTTTTGTACAAGCTTCCAATACAAATTATTTACAACAACGTTATCAAGATATGAATCATGGTCACAACCTATCGTCAAGTGACATGCAAAAATTCATAAATACATCAAAATATTCTTATATTTCGATTTATGATGGCCATGGTTTGATGGTGATGTACAACATGCAAATGTTCTTACATTCTTATGACAAAAGACTTTGTAATGGATTGAAAATATAATACTTACGTTTAACATAAAAAATTGAATTTTTTTAATATCATATATGTTTATAAAAATCATTTTTATTTTATTTTTGAATTTCTCAACACACTAAAGGGCATGATTTAAAATCCCCCAAACAATTGCCCACTCATTATTTAAAGAGCTTTTAATATCAAAATATTGAATGACACCAATCATAAGAACAATAAACAACACATTTTTTAAAATTATTAAATTCAAATTGAAATCTCAATACAAAAACAACACAACAACAATTATATCACAATTTAATCAAATATGACTAAATACACTTGAGAATGAATACAACTTAGGTGTATTAGAAGCATACTGGTTAAATTTTCACAAATCAATTTATATAACATTCAAACTACCAAACACACTTCCAATCGATAGCAATAAATCAATATCATCTCCATTCATCTAATGCCATCTTTAAAATCAAATATAGTTCATGAAAGACAGAACCTCTCTTGTGAGAGAACTACTTGTATTGTCACGTTGGAATGTACCAAACCACCAACCATGCCTCATTGCCTTTCTTTGGTGCCCTTGGAAAGCCTTTGATGATTAAGGGTGCAATCAAGTGGTTTCACAATCATGTTTAGATTTACAACACAAAACTTAAATAGAGTATCTAAGTTTTTTCATTAAAAATTCAATAAAATCAAAATTATAAATTTATCAAGGGCCCACTCTTGATAAATTTATAATTTATACTCTTAGTACTATTGGGAAGCCCTTGATGAGTGAGGTTTTATGGAGGCAATTTCTTAAGTTTGGACTAGTATTGGTTGGTTTTTAGCTGAGTCTGGGTCCATAAGTTTATAGTAGGTTTAAGGTTACAAGGTTTAGGGACTAGGGTACTAGGTTTATATTGGGTTTAATGTTAAATGGTTTAGGGACTAGGGTACTAGGTTTATATTGGGTTTAAGGTTACATGGTTTAGGGACTAGGGTACTAGGTTTATATTGGGTTTAAGGTTACATGGTTTAGGGACTAGGGTACTAGGTTTATATTGGGTTTAAGGTTACATGGTTTAGGGACTAGGGTACTAGGTTTATATTGGGTTTAAGGTTACGTGGTCTAGGGACTAGTGTACTAGGTTTATATTAGGTTTAAGGTTACATGGTCTAGGGACTAGGGTACTGGGTTTATATAGGGTTTAAGGTTACATGGTCCGGTTCATAGGGTTAGGTAGGGACTAGGATAGTAAGTTCTAGGGTCTTAAACTAAATGTACTAATTTTTTTCGTTTTTCAAGTTTTGGGTCCTTTTCGAACTCGGGCACAAACGAACGGGCAGCTCTGCTAGCGGATGTGGCCATCCACACAAACTGTGGATAGGCAACGGAGAAGAAAGCGGGCAGCTCCGGCCGCGTCAGACTCCAAGCTCTGGACCAACGAGCGCCTGCAAAGGCTGTTTTTGTTGTTGTTGTTGTTGTTGCGGAGTGCACGTAATCACAGAAGAGAGTAACGGCAGTTGCTGCAGCTATTTACCTTCGCTTGTATTGTCGCCACAACCGTGCTTTCGTGAGGAGACTTTGTGCGAATGTTTTCTACAGTTGCATAAGGAGATTTTTTGGTGTTTCTTTGGTTGTCTTTTCGAATTCCTTTGCAGGTAACAAGGCAAGAATGGCATCGCTCGCCATGGCATCAGTATCGTCAGTTGCAGTGTCCGCGGCCGTGGCGATGGGATCATTGCCTGCGGCTTCATTTTCGTCGGTTTCGTGCGTTAGAATAGCGGCGCCGCAGCGGTTCGGGTGGCGGAGATCATCGCTGCCGCCGGTTGTGGCCATGGCAACACCTCGAGGCTCCGGCGTGGAAGCGGACTCTGACATCGGCGCAAGGGTAAGTCAGAGAAAGAAATAAGCTGGAACTTGTCTTCAACAACCTTGTTGTTCTGGCGCGATTTAAGCTTCCTTTTGAAGCTCTATGTTTCCTGCAGTAATATCATAAATAATGGCTCCCAATTTCGAGGGGATGCTCCATTTGTCCACGAGTGGATGGATGCATGCCCCTTGGTCTGTAGAAAGACGTAGAATTTTAGTCTTGCAGTAGAGCTTTCACATGTCGGAGCAGGAAGGAAACAGGACTAAAATAACTCAATGCACTTGTTTGTTTATTCTGACCGGTGTTTGATGATTTTGCAGGTTGCCAAGAGCGCTGAAGAGGCATTAAAGACTTGCAAGGACGATGAGACGTCAGCACCATGTGCAGCCGCGTGGGACGAGTACGAGGAACTGAGCGCAGAACAAGCACATTCACGTGATCGAAAGAAACTATCAGCAGATCCCCTGGAAGCCTACTGTGCGGAAAACCCTGAGACTGATGAGTGCAGGGTATATGAAGACTGAGCCTTGTGCATCGTATGACTCGGTTCTCTTCTACGGGTATATTCTGCTTCTATTAGCCAAAATTGGACCACATGCACGTTTGAGGAAATAAACCTGATGAAGAAGAAGATAAGGGAGTCCTTGTTGTCTGCAAGTAGTTTTAATTGGATTTCTTTGAGTTTGACAAGTGGAATTTTGTATATGAATTTGTTTCCAAGTGTTGAATCTCTTTTTGCTGATGGTGGTGAGGGTTTCAAAGTGAAGTTGAAGACTATGGAATTGAGTATGTTTAAGCATAACACATGTGCTCCTGGCAATTGTGCAGAGATGGCCTCCCTGTGGTACGATGTTTTCAAGTTCCAGTTGTGGGATCATTTTATATTCCCACAGAAGCTGTTTTATGAACTTATTTTGTTGCGTATTTGGTGAATTGATTCGCAGATTTGATAATGGAGCAAGAGTTTGTGGAGAAGATTGTACTCAATGTGTGAATTCATAATCTGCTATACCAAAAATTGGGATTAGTCTGGCAGGTTTGGAGAGATTCAACATTTGACCAAGCCTGTTGAAGTTCTGCTGCTCCAGATATAGGAACTTCCAAACTAGGCACCTAATGAGTATTTCTTCAATTCTTCAGGGCTTTTTTTTAATGTTGAAGTTGTAAGTACCACACTCCTACTTGTGTGTGATGTTTGTGGATTAATCATTTTGTTCAAGTGACTTCCTTCATTGTCATCTCAAGGGCACTGTCCATGTTTTCCTGTAGATTTGATGATGGTATTTGAAACTCTACTCTGAAGTTTTCATGATTGTAGAAGACTGACTAATTCAAAAATAGATGAGTTTTGACACAGCTGTAGGGACCCAGTTTTAGGTTTGAGTATTAAATCCCAAGAATCGTGTAGGAACAATCTCATTATGACAATTAGGGTTTAAATCAGTGCAAAGATTTGGCAAACCAGATTGTAGTTATTGATTAGTAATGTTTAAGGCATTCAGAGTTTTTAGGTTTTGTTACAAAAGCAAACCCACACCAGCTCAGGTCCGGATAGCTCTCAGTTATACTATGGCAATGCCAAAGATGTAGGCCCTTTGAGATTGAACCCTTTAGGCAACTGTACATTCAGTATGGGCCTTTCCTGTTTTCACAACTGACCTGTACATTTGCAACTGACAGAGTGATGTCCACAAGGCCCAATACAAAAATATGATGAATTCTGATTGACCAAGGTCCAGGCATTCAAATAGTCTCTTGTGTCTCATCACCTTAACTCCCTCTGGTGGATGTGATAAACATGGGTCCCTCTCTAAATAGTGTGGGTGGACCTGCTCTAAAGCTCCCCATCTGGGGCAGTATGGTTGTGAAGCTCCCTCTACTCTTGTGAAACTGCACCTCGATGTTGAGAGCTTCTGATTGGCCAAGGTTCTGGGATTCAAATAGTTGCTCATGTCTCATCACCTTAACTCCCTCTGGTGGATGTGAGATAAAAATGGGTCCCTGTCTAAATAGGGGGTGCAGGCGGACCTACTCTAAAGCTCCCGATTTGGGGCAGTATGATTGTAAAGTTCCCTCTACTCTTTTGAAACTGCACCTGGGTGTCCAGAGACTTGCAATGCAATAGCTCTCTGGTGGGCCCTGTGGGCGTTGTGGGCCACGAGGGTCAGCCTTGTGGATTTGATCCACCAGAGACCCACAAGGCCCACCCTCATGTCATTTTGCCTTTTTAAAGGTAAATGAGATCTTGAGACCTGGAGCTTGTCTGTCTACTTCTGTCTACCCTTGCAAAGTGAAGTAGGAGGTCACCATGTTTCGTACATCATTTCTGGATTAGGGTTAGCTTCACTCTCACTTTGTTGTTGCAAGGTCTCACACTCTTCTTGTTGTTGCACTCTCTTCTGATCTGATCTCCATTCCAATTTGTTTTGTTATCTCGATTTTGAGTTTTTCTTTTTCTTCTTCCCTCTCTCTTTTCCTGGTTGTGTATCCCATTTTCCATGCTTCAGATTTTTTTTCTTCGATTTTCTTCTATTCCATGTCATTCTTACTTGTAAGTTGTCAAGTTTTTGGATATGAGGGTTCTGGAGATGCAAGGATGGTGAGCGGCAAGTAGGCAGGTAGGTGACAACTTCAAGGAGGAGGAGAAGGGTTCGTTTTGTCAACCTTTTTGGTGCTGGTGAAAGCAACTGAATATGCTCGACATGTTCATCAACTAGAAACAGTTGGTAACTCACATTAACAAGTGCTTTGTCTCCCTCTGCCACAGAAAGAGTAGTTTCTATTTTGTATCAAAGCCTCATGTACCACATCAAAAGAATTTCAAATGCTGCATCATGTAGCTTTCCTTTGTTACGATGCATTTTGCACACTTGAATGCTTTTATGCAGGTGCTGATTTACTTCTCAAGAAACTTTGCATCCAAGTCTGGACTCCCTCCAACACCCACCCACCCACCCACCTGAACCCACACCCCATACCTTTCTTGATGATATAGGTGTTCGTGCCACAAGTGTGCAGTTTTTTAAAAGCCATTTGTGTTTAAGTTGGTTGCGTTCTCATGGATTTTTATTTGATTGAATTATTCAAGTTGTCAGTATAAGGTGGAGCTGTGGCAGCAAATGCGTGTCATGCCACAACTGCAATCTCTTGCATATAGAGGGAAGAGATTTCATTATAGAAACAAGGTTTTATGAATGCAATTTAGGTGTGATTCTTTGATTGTAGACCTTATGGAATTCTCTTGCAACCCTCAAAAGGATAAGGTAAACATGGTAGCCTCTGAATCTCCATCTAATTATAAGTTGCAGTTGTGGCACTATTAGGTGAAGTTTACAAATAAAAATACAACTTTCTTTTTTGCAAAATGTGTGTATACAGTTGAATGATGGTTCTTGTGGCAGATTGTGCTCATCTGCTACAGCTTCATGCAGGAGTTGCACATTAGACCCAATCTGCCCTTGGTTCACACACACACACACATACACATTTGAATGACCTTGTGTACACACATGCACCCACAAAATATGTGCTCTCTCATACACAATCCTCCATATGTATTCACATGCACATACTGTAACCTTGTCACCAAGGAAAAACCTCTAAATTTATGGAACGTATTGTAATGGTTAGATAAAAAATTAAATTTGAATTGAAACCTCACTTTGGAAAAGGTGAGAAGAAGGTAAAAATCATGATAAAGCACATGGAGGTTTATATTCATTTTGAATAATAATTGTTTGAATTACAAATAGCCAAAAGGACAATAATGTTAGTAGAATACACAACATATTCTAGCAATTTTAGCTATTAAAAATTTATCAACCAACAATAACTTCACATATTCAATTGACGACTACCAATGTTTTATTCTTTGTGAATTTTTGCATTGTGGTCATAAAAAAACGAGTGCAAATTGTGAAATGGCCTTTTCTGGAAAAAAATTATGAAAGTCACCATATTTAGAGAATGAGTTTCTATTTGTTGCTAAAACTTTGTAGGAATCTAGAAAACATTACTTTATTGTTTGACCTCTAGCCAAATGTGGTTCAATCCTTCTCTTGATGATCACTAGTCCACCTATTTGACAAAATTGTAAAAAAAGCCCCTTGACCATCACACATTCAACTACCTTGTTGAATTTATGGTATTAAAATGTATTCTTATTATCACTTTAGTTTTTTTCACATTAATTTAATGTTCATATTTTAATGATTTAAAAAAAATGTCTTAACAAAAGGCCATCTTTCATTTTTACCCTCAAGAAATTAAAGGATTGTGTGAACAATTGAATCCACACATTTTATTTATTTCAATTCTAATATAAAGACAAAGCAAAACTCGTGTGCATTTTCCAAGTTGCATTTTTAAATTTCTAAATGATTAATACTATTTTTTAAGTTTAAATTTATAAATAATGCATGAAAATTTTATATTATTATTGAATTGCCCAAAGCTTTTGTATTTGAAATCGTCACAACATTTGCATAAGATTTAATGAAACAGTTTAAAATTTGTTTAAATTTGTTTATTGGAACCAGATTAGAACCACCACTTGGTTATGGCATTGGGTGTAATTGGAATTGGACTTGGAGTTCACTTCCAAACTCATTTGAAAACTAGAACCAAAATTAGACCAAATTGAACCCCCCCTAAATGCCCTTACACTGACCCTCCCCCAATACCCTTTGGACTTTCCAAATGTGCCCAATCTTCCTTGAATTTGGGAGGTTTGGAAAGCTTCATTGGCAGTTGGCAAGAACACTTTTCTGTCCCACCAATGGTCCCCCCTTGCCTCCCTCTGTGTAATTGCTACTACTAGGGTTGACAGGCCGGTAACCGAACATATAAGGACTAAAATAAAAGTGGTGCACTGGTCAGCGTTTTTTTGGTTATGAGGTCTGAAGACAAAATGTGTCACATCTCTGTGCGCACGTATAGCAATTTAGGTCATGAAATTTAGCGGAGATATGATGAAGATATGCATCCCTAAAGGCACATGGGTTACATTTGCTGGAAAAGAACATAACAAACACTTGCCGACCCCATTCACAAACACTTTGCACCTTGTAATTACATGTTTAGTATTTGGAAAATGAATGAACTTTCACTTATAGATGAACTATATGAAAGTGAAAACCAATTTATTCATGTTGTAAAAATGGTTCCAATAATCCATTGGTTTTGATCTCCCAAAAAATTGGTTACAAAAATCTATGGTTATGGGTAAGTGCATGTTTGAGTAACCTTAAAAAACCAAGTGACACCGCCTATTAGAGTTTTGGATTCAAGCTAGGATCCTCTCTGTAGTTGGTTCGACTGAATTTGTGCTCCCTTTTTGTTTCTTGACACGGTCCTTCAATGATTGCAACAATTTTCATTCCTCTTTTAAAACTACAGTTTTTTTTTGGTTTTTGTGCATTGGACAAAAGTTCTCACTCCTCTTGTGGTTTGTGTGTAGGTATGGTTGCATGAGAGAGTTGTGCATGGTTGCATGAGAGAGTTGTGCGTTGGTGAACTCCTATTCCCTTTCCAATCATTTTTTTCCGACATCAAAATTTGGCAACTCTTGAGGTTCAATGTTTGTCCTAGAATAGTTCATCCTTTTCCTTGTGGAGTTCGTCTTCTTCTTGGTGATATAACTTTTTTTAAGTTTTATCACTCTCTTCTTGGTCTTGTTTGTCCCCTTTCATGGTAATCATCTTTTTCCTAATTGTGACTATCCTCCTTGAGTTCTATTGCTGTCTTCCCCCCTTTGATCATCCCCTTCCATGGCAATCATCTTTTTCTTGGTCTTGGTCGTCCCTTTCCTAGTGATCGTCCCCTTGAACTTTGTTGCCTTTTTCATGGTTTTTGTCATCCCCTTCCTGGTGATCATCTCCTTGAGCTCTATCGCTTCTTCTTGGTCTTGGTCATCCCCTTCCTAGCAATTGTCTCCTTGAACTATGTTGCCCTCTTCTTGGTTTTGGTCGTCCCCTTCTTGGTGATCATTTCTTTTAACTTTGTTGCCCCTTTCTTGGTCTTGGTTGTCCCCTTTTCGGTGATTGTTTCTTTGAATTGCCTCCCTCTTCTTGGTCTTGATTGTCCCTTTCTTGGCGATTGTCTACTTGAGCTTTGTTGCCCTCTTCTTGGTCTTGAGCATCCCCTTCCTGGTGATTCTTTCCTTGAACTATGTCACCTTTTTCCTAGTCTTAATCATCCCTTTCCTAGTGATCATCTCCTTGAATTGTTGCCCTCTTCTTGGCCTTGGTCGTCCCTTTCATAGTGATCATCTTTTTTAACTTTGCCGCCTTTTCCTTGGTTTTTGTTGTCCTTATTTTTGGTGATCGTCTCCTTGAACTTTGTCCCTCCCTCCTTAGTGATCATCTCTTTGAATGTTGCCTTTTTCCTAGTTTCAGTTGTCCCTTTCATGATGATCATTGCCTTGAGCTCTATAGCCTTCTTGCTGGTTTTCCTCATCCCCTTCTTAGTGATCATCTCCTTAAGCTTTGTTGCCGTCTTCTTGGTCTTGGTCCTCCCTTTCTTAGTGATCCTCCCCTTATACTATCCCTCTTCTTGGTCTTGGTCATCCCCTTCCTAATGATCATTTCCTTGATTTTTGTCGCCCTCTTCTTGGTCTTAGTCATCCCTTTCCCAGTGATCGTCTCCTTGAACTCTGCCACCTTTTTCTTGGTTTTGGTTGTCCACTTCCTGATGATCCTCCTCCTTGAGCTTTGCCGCCCTCTTCCTAGTTTTTGTTGTCCATTTCATGGTGATCCTCCTCCTTGAGCTCTACCACCCTCCTTGCCCCCTTTAATTATCTTATTCTTAGTGGTCATCCTCCTTAAGCTTTGCTGCCCCTTCCTAGTGATCCTCCTCCTTGGTGGTGATCTTTTTCTTGGTGATTATCCATGAGTTCTAGCTCCCCCTTCTTGTTTGACCTCCCCCCCTCCCCCCCCCGCACCCCTCTTAAATGGCAATCTAAATCATTCGGAAAGGGGTTGTTGCACCCTTGTTATAACATGCCCTTTAATTTTCATTCGAACTATTGCCCTTGCTCTTGCTTCCCATTGAGTTTTTGTTGCATAGCCAAGGTTAACCTTTTATATAGTAAAGGATGTGCTCTTAGCTTAATTGCAAAATTCCTATGAAATCTATCTCTAACTTCTATTATAGTAGTTGTAGACCAATTTACATTGAATATCACCTTTGTTTGCTTATCTAATAGCTTTTGAGTTGCTCTCTTAGCCATAGTAAGGAGTCAATAACTTGTTGAGCCTTCTTATCCTCTTTTTCCCACTTTTTTGTTGTCTTATTGCTTCTATTGCTTCCTTGGCCAAGGCTTTTTGTTGCAAAATGCTAGAATACTCACTTGATGTTATTACATATGATTAGCTATAGTCCACTAATGATTTTTTTCTTCTTGTTTTCCTTGCTAATAGATGTGGCAAGGAAAGCAGATTTGCAAAAGACATTAACTCTTGGGTTGCTATAGTAAGATGACATGATGAACTTATTACACTTCAATTGTAGGTCCATTTGCATTAATAGTTAGATCATAGATTATTCTTGTTTACCCATATGCATCTGCAACAACATGGTTCTTAAATTCCTCCACATAATACATCACATTTGTTATTATGTTCATCAGCCATGTAAAAACTCCATTTTTTCCCCATTTCTCTTACCCATTGGTTGTATCATCAGAACCTTCATTATCTTCATTTGAAATGTTTGTAGGTGTTATTGTGTAGACTTTAAATGACCCGATCTTGTGATCCATTGCCTTTGGATTCAAATGCCAAATTCATGTAACCTTAAACCCATTCTTGATAGTGTTTTTGGACAATGATTAGTTTAAGCTCTTGTCTACCCATCTAGTTAATGTGCACTTGTCCGGCTCACAATGATTATTCTTGACCATTGCATTGTTTTGTTCTTTCTTGAAAGCAATTTTGAATGGCGTGAAGCAACTTACATCTAAGGGTTATAAAACATGAAATGTGTGAGCTAGTAAGGTGACCATATCTAAACCAAACGCTTGTGCTTCTGAAATTGCTTCTAGCATAAATTGTGATCCATGGCCATCTAAAATTAGGAGATGTCGATTGGATTGAAAAATCTCACCCATAATTAAATTCTTGAAAAATGACATAAATTCTTTGAAGAAGAAAGATGCCATTCATGCCTTGGTTTGCATTGCCATACATGTACCTACATTGCATAGTTTAATGTAGTCATCCTTAATTCGCTCACCTCTAAATATGTAGAAACTTGGTAGGCAATTTCTTGTCGCATTAACAACATAATTCACCATTAGCGATTCCCTGGACCTTGCAATGGTGTTGTAAATTTGATTGGAACCTCTTCTTGCTAATACTCTTGCCCTTAAATATCACCCTACTTAGATTATTGTCTCATTTGAATTCTAGATGTGATCAATGTTGTATTTGTTTTGTGTATGAGTGTTTTGCATATTTTGGTAAAAAATGTTGCATGATTGACTTGTGAGACCTTGTGCTTTGTAAACATTCAACCCTTTAGCAAGTTGAATACTTAGCTTTAGATGTCAATGCTTAAACTATTACCGCCAAGAATTCCTTGGAATTCCATTTTTGAAAGGGGTGGGCCTAGTTTGTGTTAGTTTTATTATTTTCAATTTGAGTTGATGTAAGGTGATTGAAAGTCCGCATCCTTACATTCCCAAAATCCATGCCACAAGTGTTTCATCCTTTTAGTTTGTGAACACACCTTGTGGCCCATGTTTTCTTGATCTTATCTTCATGTTCAAATGATCTGAAAGGGATGTGACTGGTATGTGCCAAAACTTGCTAGCTTTTTTCAAATATAGTTGTCCTCTTTCCACTGCATCCATTATAGCTTCCAACGCATCGAATGTCCATCTTCCTTGTTGTGTCAAACTAGGAACCCTGTTTATTCTTGTTAGTTTTTCTACTCGTGTTGGAACTATTGGTGGAATCTTAATGGTGGATTGTTGGTCCTATAGGTTACTTCATCTCTTGTGAGGTACAATGGACATCATGGTGCTAATCCCTTGCCTCCTGATCCTAGCCTCTAGCAAATTGGGAGGGTCCAATCTAATTTTACAAGAGGTATATATTTGAACCTTTGGTATGAATCCCAAGACTGTAAAAAAATGGGTTATTTTTGCATAATGTTCAAAAGCATGACTTTTCAAAGATGGGTTAGAAGAAATTACTACATAGAATTTTTCAAAGTCACCCCACTTTAAATTGACATATATGGTTGTTGTGCAAGCTGTTGGTGTGTACTTAACATTACAATGCCTTGCAACTTGTTGAAATTTGTGAGAATTAGAACTATTTGATCTCCTTAATACTCTAAAAATTATAGATTGTTGGATCTAACGATAATATAAATAAACATTGAAATTTTCTTAGTAGAGCTTATGTACATAAAATGTTCCTATTATTGCACCTACTCCTGTAAATGATGTTTCTTTGGGTTGATCTTGGACATTTGTTTGTATGTAACAATCTCGTGAGTTGTTTCTTTTTTTCACATGTCCTAACCCATGTTTTGATTTTGGAGTAGCTTTAGTTTCATCTCTACTTCCTTTAAACGCTTCATAACTAGGAAACATAAGCTTTATGACCCACAAGCAAACAATTGTTCTTTGTAAAGTGGGTTGAAATAACCTTTTTGTTGGGCTACTATACACCCCTGACTAATTACTTAGTTCCATCAGTGGGACAATTTTTTAAGAAAATGCACCCCTAAACCCTCATTACCAAATATTTATGTTTGATAAGTTGAATGATTTTTTTATTAGTGGTTTGCCACTCACATATGAGCGCATAATTCATTTGTATAAGCGCAATGTTGGTTTGTGATCACCACCCACATCTTCAATATAAGTGGGGTGCAAATAGAATAAAAATAGCTTTAATTTGACCCAATGTTGAACACAAATTTTGTTGACTGGGGCAGGGGAGCAAGAACCACCAAATGCTAGTTTTTTTCATTGTGTGTTCAGTGATAAGGTGAAATGTGCACAAAGACATGTGTATTTTATTGCCTTGACTAGCCTAGGCCTAAACAATTCATTTGATCAATTACCAACTTATGTTCGGTGATGGGTGTTTTTACCCTACTACATCATTAGTTGATGGTGCTCATGTTGTTGTAATTCTTGTTGTTGTTGTGCAAAACCATGATGTTGACTACCTTTGCAAGGTGTAATGACAATGTTTCCCCTATACCTTTATAGCTCATGTTGTTGTAGTTGATATCCTTTTGATGACAACATTAAAAAAAAAAAAAAAAAAAGAAGGATAGAAAGAAAAGAAAGAGGGAGACAAAAAGATTTAAAAGGAAATAGGGCCAATGTTTGTGGGAGGGCCTTCCTCCTTGCTTGTTTCTTACAAAGTTTTTTTCCTTTTTTTTCACAAACAAAACATCTCCCTCTACACTTTGGTTACACAACCCCACAAGGGTTCAAATCCTGAAGGGGTGCTATGAACACAAACTAAAATAAAAAAACAATAACCTACCATTCAACATCTAAACAAAACACAAAGTACAAAACATAACACTTATAAAATTAAATCTAATTATAATACAAGACAAAACTAGTTACCACTTTTGATGATTCAAAAGAATGTATTCACTTTTATACACAAGAATCCAAGCCAAACACAACGTTCATCAAAATTGAATGATTGTACAAAAAAATGATTTAGGTGTTGGAATTTTGAATCACCAAAAGTGATTTGTCATTCACACTAATTTTTTTTTGAACCTCATTAACAAAATAACTAGAGGTTGTTCACATTGAAATTAATTCTCCAATAATGAACATAAAACTAGATTAATTAGACTAACGCAACTTAGCATTAAACTAACTCTGATGTAATTGAATAACTAACATAACACATTTAACAAACTTTATTTTCTTGAAATAAAAGCTCAAGTTTTTTTTTGGCATTGTCCATTTTGATATTTTGAATGTTGAAATTGGAATCGATCGAAGGTTATTCAACTAAGAACTAAAACCAACTAACTTGAAAATAAAAAGAAATTAGAATTAAAAATGCTCCCTAGTTTAAATAATAAAGTCGAAACTGAGTCTCATATTTAAAACTTTAAAATTGAAACCAAATTGAGACCAATCCCTTAAAAAATGTTAAGAATCACAACTATGGGGTCCCCTTAAATTTAAAAAACTAACCAACACTAGTAAATTCCATTTGCATTTTGATTTAATCCAAATAATACAAATAATGAATTTTAATGAAAATAGGAATTAAAATGTTAATTGAAAGCAAAAAGTTCATTACTAATTAAGAATATATTGGGAGGCGGGGGGATTGTAATTAATGTATTTATTTACTTATTTATTTATACTTAATAAAAAAAGTTCTAAAAAGGTGTGATTTAGAGCATAACAATTTTGTTCTAAATTTTTGGGGATTTTCCATTTGCTTTGCGAAGCTTGGGTAATAAAAGTTATAACAAAATATGAAATTTCATATTTAAATAATTCCTTTAAATCTTCAAATGATTTTTTGTGAAAATAAAAAAATCGTCAATTGAAAACCATCATAATTATTGCATGTTATAATCTAAACAATTCACTAACTAATACAACAATATAGATCATGAAAACAATAGTAATGGAGCTTGCCATGGTGAGCTACTTACTATTGAAACTTAGTTCCAAGTCTTTTGCTTTTAATTTGGTTCACATAATGCAAAGATACATATTACCCATGGTGGTGTGTTGACTTGGATTGGAAGTTTGTGATTGTTGGCACACAATGAAATATAAATGCATTTTGTAGAATGGGTGCAAGGCCTTTTCTTTTAGAGGCCAAGATTTTTGCACTAAAACATGTCATTGTAAGTATCAAAGTTCGAGGTTGAGTTTGGATTTGACATCTAGACATGTGTTACTTTCAAATGCATTAAATAATATGCTTATCTCAAAATTTAGAGTTTTTCAAATGTTCTACCTATTAACATTTAGAGATGAAATTGATCCATGTTAGTTTGTGCAATTTTTTTTAATAAATTTTGTGTTTGCAGAATACTTGACCACATACCATATGGATAAGGGAAACATTCTTGGGATGATTTTAGGGGGTGTTAAAGTAGTTGATGTTTGGTTTGGTGCCATGATTCCTTAGTTGTTGTAAGTTTTTGATTTTGCAAGTTGAAGTTTCAATGTTTGCTAGTTCAAAGAGCAACATTTTTGTTGCAATTTCCTTTTCTATTGCTCTAGTGCTTTTACCATAACTATTTTTGAATAATTTCTTAAATTTGAAAAAGTTAGTAGGAGTTCAAATAATCTACAACCTAGAAATCTAAAGTTAATTATGCATTGTCGATTATTTATTGTTTTATATTTCTTTGTCTCAATTGTTATCATTCAGATTTTGAATATGTACGTTACAGTAATCTCCCGCTTAAGTACGCACCCATTTAAGTATGCATCCCGGTTAAGTACGCATTTTTTGGCAAAAAAATTAGGGTTCAAAATTATTAATTACCTCTAGTGTACGTTTTTTAAATAAATTTAATAGATAAAATGATCTAAGCTTCCAATTTTCTGAAAAATTTCGGAATTGCAAAAGTTCTAGTTCAGGATTTCATAAAATTGACACAATCACAGAAGCTCTAGTTCCAGTTTTTTGCAAAAACATACAATCATCAGAAGAACCTCTAGTTTTGGGTTTATTTTTAGAATTGTTGGTCAAGGATCTGAAGTGGTTCTTTGATTTTCTGGGACCGCTTGTGAAGGGTCCCGTGTACTCAACCTTACACACTAGTTCTTTATTTGAAAAAGGAGAGAACTGCCCAACACTGGTTTCATATGGAGGACCAAAAAAACATAGACTTCAAGTGGGATCTTTTTTGTAAAACTCAAAATGGAAAAAAAAGAAAGAAGAAGAGACAAAACCCACTTAAGAAATAGAAATGCTTCACGACAGGTGCATCACCCCAACGTCAGGTAAAGTGGTGAAACCCTGCAAAATTTTATTAATAAACACACAGTAGATTTGGAAACTGTACAAAGGAACAATTAAAAAAGGAAAATGGAGAAGTTCCAGGATGTCAACTTAGTTCAAGTAAAGTAGTTTTTTGTCTTTTGTGGCTCTGTCTCTCTGAGGGAGGAGGGACCACCCAATAAAGTACCTAGTTTTCATTTGGTCCCACATTTTCAGGAATGTCCACCATGTGTCCTAACTTGTGAGACTTCATGGAAACATTTCACTGAACTTGCCATAAAGGACAAGGTAATGTGATTGTGTCTAAATAGGTAGTGTGTAGTTGCAAAGTAGATTACCAAAAGTAAGCGACTTGGGAGCTGCAAATCTATAGTACGCACCTACTGGCTAAGTACACACAAACCATGTAGGTTCAAGTCGTGTACTTAAGCAGGAAACTAATGTATACCTTTGTATGTATTCTTGTTGGAATCCATAATTAGTTTCAATTTGAAAATTGGCAAATTCTTATCTTTTGAATACATTGAATAGTTATTTACAAGTTTTTATAGTTTGGAACAAAAGTGGATTATCACAATTTTTTTGATAACAAGATTTTCACCTTAAGCCCAAAAATATTCTCACCTCAATTTTCAAAAGATTTTCACCCTAGGCCCAAGAAGATTTTAACCTAATACCTAAAAAGATTTTGACCTTAAACCCCTAAACAAATTCTCACCCTACACCAAAAAAATCTTAACCTGAAGCTTTAAAAGATTCTCACATTAGGCGCAAAAAAGTTCTAAACCAAAGCCCACAAAGATTCAAACTTTAAACCCAAAAACATTCTACCCTAAAGATTTAAAATATTTTAACTCCAAGCCCCAAATTTTTTAAACCCTAAGCCCTTTGAAATATTCTATCCTTAGACCCTTGAAAAAATTTAACCCTAAGTCCCAAAAGATTATATCCTTAAACATTATTTTTAAAAATTAACCCTAAGCCCAAATAAATTCTAACCTCATGAAGTTTAAAAATATTTTCATCCTAGACCTAAATAAATTCTAACCCTAGACCCAATTTTTTTTAAACCTTACGCCTTAAAAGATAGAAAAGTCCCATGAACACCCTTACCCAAAAATATTACAAGTATTTAAATTCAAGTATCTTGAACAATTAGGTCCAAAATCTTACAATAACCTTAAAACAAGTATTTTTTTTAAACACCCCACAACTTATTTCACAACCCTAGAAACCCTTATAATCTCTAATCCTCCTCAAGCATGTGCAAGACTCCCCCCATCCAACAAAGAAAACCTTCTTCATGCTATTGGGAAGTCACAAACCAAAATAGTTCATGAAATAGTTTATTTTACAAAACAATCATGTGATTGACCTCCAATAACAATTGAAACAATACGGTACCTAATATCTACTATTGTTTACATAGTGCATATCAACCCAAGTCTAGGTTGTGCATCACTTTCACATGGTTGGCATCACACAACACTTGCAACATCCAATCAAAATGGATTAGGGTTGTCCGATTTGGCCTTTAGTATTTTCAATTCATAGGTATCATTGGATTATGTTTTTTCTAAAAATCGTGGTGGGAATATGGCAAAAAAAAACATGGCATTTCTTGCTTTCATGTCAAACCTAATGTGCTTTGTTCTAACAACAAGTATTTGAACATGAAAAGTTGCTACATTGTTATCATAGTTCCTACAAGTTAATGGAATGTATCCTTCTGCCATCATTAATTTGAATTTCTCCATAAGGGTGGATGTCTATCCATATGATTGTCAAGCTTGCTTACTATTGTTGACAAACCATAATAATGAAGAAATAAGGAAAAATAATCTAAACCAATACCATGAGGAATTGTTAGCTCAAATGCTCATGAGAGGATTGATTTAACATTTATTGAAGATTTTGAAGCCTTTAGGTCTTTGTTGATTAGGGTTTAAAACCTTTATTTGATTTTCATATCGTGTCTCATGCATTCATTTGCTCCATGCTTGGATTTGCTTATGGTGTGCACATGATTCTTTTATATCATAGTAATGACATTTTTTCATTTTGCACTTTAAAATTCGCGAATTTACGTGGTAAATCACCTTGTCAAAACATTCTTCGACGCGAATGTTTACCAAATGTTCACTGGTTGATCTATAAAATTCGTTAATTTTTTGCTTCTTTGGGCTTCCATAACATTCCCGCACCAAGAATGTCATAACTATGTTTTGTATATGTACAACCAATCCTTTGGCACATATTTTAATCTTTTCAAATTCTTGTCCAATTTATTCTATTCATTTCTTAGTTGCATTATGATTTGAAGGTTTTGTCTTTTCAGTCATTAAAAGCTCTAGTATGTATTTTCTTACAATGATTATTGTGTGTGTGTAGAAGGAGAGCCACCTTCAAAGAAGGTAAAATGGTTAGGTCATATGAAACTATTACGAGGATTTTCTATTTTAGCAAACTTTTAAAACCCCCTCTTAAGTTTCCCAAAAGTACCAAAGATCTCTAGAAATTTATCTCTATGAAAACATAAGAACTCCTAGTCCTACATGGGAAAATTTGCAATGATATACCCTAATCTGGCCTTGTGAAACTTTATTTTACTACACCAGAGTTCCTTTTGGCACCTTATATTGAAATTGCATTCTATTGGATGCTTACTCCCTATCCAACCAATGAATCTAGCAACTCAATTGAATTGTATTTCATCTCTGGAAGGTTCATATTTAAACATTTAAATCAACATGCTCCAACAAATAAGATGTTAAGAGGTTTTGAATGGATAGCGGATTTAACCAATCCCAAGACTTCTAAAACAACATCATAAGCATTTTTACTGTTGTTAAGGCCAGATTTTCAATTGTTTATGAGGGATTTACTGATTCACATATTGGATATAAGATTGACAAGGTGGATTTTAATGAGGGTAAAGAAAAGAATGCATCAAAATTAAAATTATGGAGCCCTTTCTACTATGGTACGCTCCTTTATGTGATTGGTGGTTGTTACATTGAAAGGCAATTTCAATAGTTGAAGCTTTCTCCAAGTGGCAAAACCATTGTTTCAAAATTCATCTCAAATGTCTATGACTTGAATACATTGAACATTGCAGCTTTGTTTTCACACAACAACATTCGGATGCACTATCTCCTATAGAATATAGAAGGACAACTAACTTATCATTGCCCTATGACTATATTATATAAACACTCCTTTGTAGTGGTGGTGGAAAAGTAATTGTTTATCTTGACTTTGTACATGAGGTAGTAAGGCCACCATTGGACATAGATAAGTTTCAACCCTTGCATAATTCAATTGTTTGTTCCACATACTTTATCCACCTAAAATGTTTCCAAGCACTAAATGGTGAAACAACATTGTAATTAGACTTTGTTGGAGACTCACATTCATGGCCTATTGTTTTGAAGGATTTGGCAACTATTGTTTATGACATTTTACATGGCTTTGTGAACTTGCACAAACAAGGCTACACCCACATGGAGGTAAAATGGGAAAACTGTATTATTTAACTAAATGTCCAAGGTGAATGTAAATGGGTGATTATAGACTTGGAAGTTGTTAGATGGGATGGAGAGGAATGGGAAGGTAATGGATTAACAACTTAATATGAGACCGCATTGGAAGACCATGACCCAAAAAAAAATTCACTAATGCATTAAACATGTACCAATACAAGAAGAAATCTTGTCCTTTTCACTACCCAAATTCACTAGGTTTTCAATAAAATGGGACACAATTGACTAATATGCAACTTGTATGGTTTTGGTAAAAAAGGACTAGTTGATTTAGACATTTTAAATGAAGTAGTTTAAAGTCATTTTGGATAATCGCATGTTGCACTACATAATTTATAGTTTTTGATTTATGACATGGATATATGAAGTCCTAAGTTAACATGATGTGGAATAAAATGTCACACTATCATATTATTATTATTATTATTTTTTTTTTTGTATCATGGAATCACGAATTGTATTTTTTATCACAACATACCCTAACAAAATTACATGTCATGAATTTTATTTTCATTTTTTTTTATTTTGTCAAAAAACCTAACAAAATTACATGTCATGAATTTTATTTTCATTTTTTTTTATTTTGTCAAAAAAGAGCTTTGACGTCATTAGCCATGATGTACATGCTCATATATTGCATTTATACAAGATACATTGATGCATTCATCAAAAATTGAACCCAAGACCTCATGGAGGCACACCATGATGTTAACCATCAAATCAATTGAAAACCTTAGTAATAAAAATATATAACTTTATTATCTTTGACATGGAATTGTTTAGGAAATTCAAATTCTAACATACAATTTTTTTTCCAAATTTATTCAAAAGCTACAAATTAAAAAATGATCTTGATGCTTATGGACAATAATGTGTTCAAGAATATATATATATATAATATTTAAAAAATTCCAAATATCATGTTATGAATAAATTTATAATTTTTTTTGTAAATTGACCTACAATCTTTGTGAATTCAATTTGAATTCAAGCATGTTGTCATCAAGTATTTAACAATGTTATTTCCATTATGTAAAATATGTCCATTATCAACATATTACTGTGTTCTTCTTTCAGTGCTAGAATCTACTGCTCAATATTTGTCTATTTGGCAATGGTGTGAGCAGGTGCTCGATGCAAGGGCTTCATCAGCAAAGGCCCAATTGCTGCTGAAAACATGTTGCTGAACGGAAAAAGGCAGAAACAAGCACAGAGATAGGGTTTGGTAATCTTGGAGGCATCTTATGGTGACATCAGAGCTTGTCGACAGGGGGCTACTTCTTCTGTTAATGACACTGGTGTGCAACCAGAGGATGATGATTCAGATCTTCCCCCTCCTTACTTCGATGTTACCATCCCTTTGCAATTTTTGGTTGATGATTCCAGTCAGCTTCAGGTTTGGTTTTCCCATACCCACCTGCTTTACTTTCTTCCCTATCATTACATGCTCCTACTCATCTTCCTGCAAACATCCTTCTTGTGAGGAGAGGAGCCATATATTCTTCCATAATCGTGATTGTACTTTATCTGTAGTGGGTTGCAAACGCTTGCTGGATTCCATCCAGATAGTGATATTGTCCTATTTTGGTTTTAAGAGTGGCATGTCATTGGGGATGCAGCTGTACCAAGAAGTTTAAAAGTTGGGGCTTATGGGATTTTGTGATCCTTGCCCTGGTGAGTCAAAACAGTTGAAAATTGCATATAGCTACCAAGGACACCATTATGAGGTACTTCTCTGTCACTTTCTGTTTCTCTACCAGTGCTCAAGTGGGCAAAGGCTCTCTATGACCAGCCAAACACTCCATTTAGGTTTTATCATTAAGTATGCATGTTACGACCAGTTGAGCAATGCTGGTGTGATGGCAAAGCTACCTCTGTGGTCTTGACCCTGGGACCCAAAAACGTAATTCAAGGATCAGGTTATATGGGAGGTGCCTCTAGGGATTTGCACTGAAGCAATGAACCATAAACCCCTGAGGCCAGTAAATGTTTGTTGCCAGAGAGGTCATGGCTATTTTGTGATCTTGAGCTAATCAATTTTGAGTTCAGTGGTCAGCTGTTTTGAGTATGTGGAGAAGCAATTTGTCAAATCTAGAAAGTAGTTCATGGCAAATCCTGTCATCAATTCCTGTGGATGTCTTGAGGAACAAATAGGCAGTGAAAGCTGAGTCCTGTGGTGTGCTCAAGGAAACCTGCTTGGGGGTATTTGGGTGGTGACATCAGGTTGTGGTTGGGGACTATGATGAACTGCAGATACCATAAGAGGCACACAGGATCGGTAGTGGACATTCTCCTTCAGAAAATCTGGATCAAGTGGATTGATTTTCCTTTTCCTCTTTTGTCCTCAATTCAATATGCTGCTGTCCTATGTGATTTTGGTGGGTCTGTAAAGGCTTATTCATCAGATGATAGTTTGCTTCTTGTTGGAAAAATGAGTACTCTTGTCTGGAACACTCAGTGATTTTCACTTGGCAGTTTGATGATAAAATATTTTTCAGTTAAAAAATCATCAAAATTCTCATGAATTTCCAGATGCACAAGAGGATGAAAGACAGGAGAATATTCTGCTGTAAGCTCCTTATGTAGAAAAGCTGTTCCCTGTTTGTATGCTGGACAGAAATGGTGAACTGGTCTTTGAAGGGTCGGTGACACAAAATGTCCTTATTGATTTATTGTGCTTTTCCAGGGTGAGTGAGCATCTGGTTTGGATCAGGGGAATAGTAGATCTTTGTCATAGCTCTGTCACATTGTTATTAGTCATCAGATTGTGGGGACTTCATCCTTCTGGGAGATCGTACAGGAGCTTTGTATCCTAGCAACTTTTTCTTCACTCCTTATGATTTCCATCAACCAGCACCTCATTGATAGGTCCTTCCAAAAGTGTTCCAAGGAGGCCATATTTTCTCTGCAGTAGCAATCAGGATGATGTCTGTGGAGCAACTCTTTTCTGTTCCAAATAGCTATGGTATAGATTATATAGGTAGGGTTTATGTTTAAATTTAGAGTCACAAGATTAGTTGGGAGGTGAGCCAATTCATTATTTGTCACTTTGCGCTCCTCTCACAATAAATAAATATTTCATGCCTTGTATACATCATGAACTCATGCTTTTTAAGCTCTCCACACATTCCAATTTTTTTTCCCTTGCAAAGTTGACCATTTGATTTCACATGAGAGAGGGGACTTCCTTTTGAGTGTTCTTGAATGCCCAAACAAAAGTCTAAATTTGACCCAACCAAAGAATGGACAGGCCTCAGAATTATTGATCCAACCCAGGAATTGACAATCTAAAAACTTAGACTTGAACCAAACCCACCGAACATTGGTTTGAACTTTGAATGTGTGCAAGTGGACAATCTAAAAACTTAGGCTTGAACCAAACCCAACCAACATTGGTTTGAACTTTGAATGTATGCAAGTTGACCTTTAGGAAGGCTTGTGGATTTAATGAAGTCTACCTTTGAACCCTTTGCTACTTGGCATCTCCCAAGATAATTTTTTTCTCAAAATAGTGAGTAACTTGACAACCTCAACTCTATAGAAGACCCAAAAAATATGACGAAGGTAGATAATCATGAAATGACAACTAATGAACTTTTATCAGATCTTGTGCTTGGTCAGAAACAAAAATGACATGAAATATTTTTGTAAAGCATTGTTGCATTTTTTTCATTTGTTTATTTTGGTCTCCACTAGGTTGAAGAAATTTTGTTTGCTAACATTGTAACAATGTTGCAAGAATAATAACTTACACAATTTGAAAAGTATTCTCCAGTTTGTTAAAGTATCTTTCACTAAATGAAAGTTGCCCATCAACCTATCCTTCCTCACTCCCTCTCTCACTGCAACATTGTCCCCTACAATGTCAGAGCGACACTTTACATAGAAGAAGGGTTTGCCAATAGACCCTTCTCCTATACTTAAACACTAGTGCTTAAAAAACAAGGATTAATACAAAAGGCATTTATTGAGTCCCATTGAAAATCTAATGTGGGAAGGTTTCCCAAAGTTTCAATTGCAAGGTTCTTTCTCTATAACAATATTTATTTGCAATATTAAACATAATGGTCCATGTACTGTGAAACTTAGAGGACAATCTTTTGTCTTTGAAAATTGGCCAGCAAATGGTCAATTTGCATTTCAGGGCAGTTTCGCTTAATAGTTTCAAGCTCAGAACAAGGAATAACCCCTCATTTAACCATTTTTTAACAATGAATGTTTTAACTTTTTTTTAAAAAAATTTATGAAGAGCTCATAAGATCTCAAACTTGCTAAGGATTGAAAAAGTAGGAATAAGATATTGAATCCAACATGAAATTCATCCATAGAGTTTCCCAAAAAGAAACACAACATACAATTGCAGATAATTGGCATATTGAAGATGTTATTTATGCAAGGAGATGCTCCTGACCAAGATTCAAGAGGACCTGTGTGCTTAGTCCAAAAACTTCATACACAAGCCAAGGCATATCTTCCATTGCTTGTCAAGTGATAAAACTTCTCACATATCAAATACAAGATGTTATCTGCAACTACAAGAATTCAATGAAGGTGATGCTCATTAGTTATATGTATGATAAATCCCCAGGGTGGGGGCATTCCCAAAATAAAGGGCCTCAGAAAAGGCAGTAGCTTAGTCCAGCCCCACAATTTGGGAATGTTCACCAGCCACCCTTACCCATCATAAAACATGAGGGCAACACATTACTTTAAAAAACTTAAGGATGAAGTAAATTATATTATGAAAATTACGGGACCCTTTATGAAAGTAATGTCATTGAATGAAGTTGTTAAACATCTTTTACTCAAACCAAACTTTGATATTGAAATTTTGTTTCAATAATTTTAGATTTTTCAATATCCATATTATTCAATAAGCACAACTTTCCATGATTCACATGCCATTAAAATGGCACCACATAGACAAATGTAATAAAAATTATAGAACAATTGACATTTTGACATCAATTTTGGCTCATTAACTATCAAGGAAAGGTAGTTTGTTTTGTTTTGTAGTTATGAGATCCACCGAACTGGGATGCTTCACATTGTGTTCTTGGTGTCTTTGGAAAGCTCTGCACAAGAAAGGGTGCTTGGGCTTGGTTCCATGACATTTGGACTTGTGGTGCAAAAGTCATTGAATATTGAATGATTTCTTCACTGAAAGTCAAATTAAATTGTAGCTCAAAATTTCAGAGGAATTGGAATACACCTTTGGTGTTGTTAAAAAGATCTTGATGAGCAGGATTTAATGAAATTTATTTGGTAAGATTTGGATACAGAATGTGAGACATATTGATTTTTAAGTGATATCTGCCACTGAAAATTCAAATTAATTCCAAAAATCATGCTTTGGAAGGAAAAATCAGTTGAGGACATGGTAACACTTGGGCCAACAGCACAGGCCACACTAGTTATCATGTACCAAAACATGCATAAATCAAGAGGCATAGAAGGGGGAGGGTCCTTCTGCCTACTCCTGATAAGAGTGGGAAGGATCCTAAGTACAGTTTCACCCTTCAAGAGTTTACAACAATTGGTCACCCAACCAAATGCCAAATGGATGCACTTTGCACACAAAATAAAATCATCTTGCCGAAATTTCCAAATTATAACCTCACCCAGAGACAACACTTGAACGCAACCCACCTGTTCCTAACAGTAAATATACAAGCATAAGCAACTAATATGTTTATATAATTGAGCAATGTGATGGACTATGAAACAAACAGAAATGATGATATGAAACTCATGGTATCGACCCAAATTCCATTAGGGGTGCTGCTCTGCACAAAGCCCAAGGTGGATCATACTAATACTGATCTGTTCTAACAATGCTAACTGCTTTTGGCAGGCTCCTACATCTTTCTTACACACCCAAAGGCATTGCAGACCTTCAATAACACTCAAATCACCTATATGGCCACTGCCACAACTTGGCCTTCCCAGCATTTTGGCACAACCCTGCATCCTCTCCAACAAAACCTGAGGTGCAAGCATAATTGCCCAGGCAACAGCCAGTGTTGACTCTAGCAATGCAAACAGGGACCTCTACACACCAAATTGACTGCATAACACACAGGTATATCTAAACCAAAACACAGATTGTCCTCCTTTGAGGTGCTGGCGTGGTACATATAAACACTGTTTGGTAAAATTCCTAGTCTCCATCTCCTAACATGTGGCAGCTGTTATCTTGGCTGTTTACCAGGAGGTACACAGTGATCCCAGATGTTTGTCGCTTGTACAGCAGACAAGAAGCATAGGACAAACTGGTCCTGTTGCTGTTGGAGTACAAAGGGCACGTCAGTGCCATTGTGTTTGCAGTTCACCAAAAATCACAGTGAAACATCCAAATTGAGCAACTTCAGCTGTTGCAAACCTCACTCCCCTATTTCCTTGCTAGAAGATCACCTCAAAATAGAATTAAGTTAGGCAGCCCAAAAGGGTTTCCTGTTGAAGTAGGAGGGCTCTCATGGTGGCTCTCCTTTTGAGTCTTCATCTTCCACTTCTGCATACTTCACAATTGTACAGTAAAACCCCTCCTTTTGTTGAACAGCAGAACAGCATTCCAACAGCAGTACAGGATGACAGAACTGTCACATTTTGAAGACGAACTTAGGAATTTACCCTCCTTTTGAGGTGAAGATGGGTGTGGTGTCTTCAGGGGTGGAGACAGTACACTTCTAGACAGAGGAGGTGGCATTAGTTTCTCCACCAACTTCAACAGATTCTTGTCTTTTTCACCAGAAGATGACAGAGATCGTTCTTCCAGCCTTGAGGGAAGAGTAGCTTCATGGATCTGCAGCAAAAGGAAAATGCAGAACAAAAGAACAGATGGGCACAAGATGTTATTAGATAGGTTAGCTATGATGTTTGTCATAGATCTATGATGATACCAACTGTACAACAAAGCAATGCATGAATCAGAAAAAGAAGACTACTGAAAAGCTCCGGATGAGGTGAAATGGCCAGAATTGCAAGCATCATGGCAGCAGCTAGAGCAACTGTGCTCCTCTTTTAACAAGGGCATCAGCATATCCCAACTCCTTGTAAGATTCCTGTGAAACATAGAAATGTGAGTCCACAATGATGGCGCAGCACGAGTCAGCATCGGTGGCAGGGAAAACATTAAATACCTGGCACATGCACCATGCCATGTCAGTAAAAAAAAACAATGATCCTACTCTGGACATCATGAGGGTGATATGAAGTGGAGGCCAGCATTCTGTACAGCAGCCTGATATCAGTTTGTCCTACAAGAAAAAGAAATACCTGGGCCACAGACATTAAATGAGACTTTGATGGCTCTATTGTAAATTTCTAACCACATCCAAATCATTCAGGTCCAGAAAAGACCACTTATATCCCCTCAGTTTTTCTCAGCTTTCTCTGCCATAGCTTTGAAGTCAAAACAAATCTATCCCATGCACCTGAGAGTCATTTCTTGCTGTTTGATTGACGGACATTGGAAACTCCTGAAATTTGCGCCTCTCTTTCTGTGGATGTCCATCTCTTTGCTTCTCCACCTGCCAATCACTTTGTCCATGGTAGGGTTTGACTCCTTGAGCATCAGCACCCTGCAGACCACCCACTGCCGACCCATTTCCTGACCTAACAGAGAAAGGAGGTGGAGGCCTTTGCAATGCTAGTGCAACTTGTTGAAGAGGAGACACCTGAGGATAAACACCACCATAGCCA
Source organism: Sphagnum tenellum (assembly GCA_963921925.1). Taxonomy (NCBI): domain Eukaryota; kingdom Viridiplantae; phylum Streptophyta; class Sphagnopsida; order Sphagnales; family Sphagnaceae; genus Sphagnum; species Sphagnum tenellum. The sequence continues at coordinate 12,204,413 of OY998150.1, forward strand.
CTGTAGTTTGTAAGAGGATGTTGCAGTCCCCCATGTCCCTGATTGTATGGGTTGGAATTCTGCAGCCTGCAGTTTGCATTTGTATCAGATTGAGGAGGTCCTGCAAAAAGAAGAGGGATGTAGTCATGAATAGGTGAGGGATACATATGCCAGTTCACTGAGTGAAACCTTGTGATTTGAGATTATTCTTCAGTCCATCTAAAGATTGATGATATCTTGACAGCTTCATCAAATCATACTGCTTATATTTTGTGTAGTTAGGTTTAATTTTGTAGGTCTGATAACATGCTGCAGTGCTCTATTTGCCAATTGTACCTTGTAGAATGGGACAGGATAAATGTTAGATACCAATATATTACCTTCTGTGATAGAACAAGGAATTGGAAGATGCAGCAAAGGTGTATTTGCCACAAATGCTGGTGCAGTTGGGCTGCTGACAGATATTGGAATTTGCTCTGTTGCTGATCTGGATTCTGGCTCAATTTTGGTACTACTGGAACTTTCTGTGGTCACACCTGTTGTGCTGCCCCCTGCAAGTTGTTGTGGGTGTGGAACTGCACCATAAACCTTGGTTGGAAGTAACCTGCAATGCATGTATGAGAAAGCAGAACCCAACTGGCAAAGAGAATAGCTACTCCAATATCCTCCATGCATACAAATCCAAAGAGCAGCTTGGTTAAGACTTATGAATGGCTTATGAAATAGGAAGAAATGAACCCATTAAGTATGCTATTGGGTCACAGCCTGCAAGAATCTGAGCTGTTGACAAAGGCCCATAATCTGATAACACCAATGCCCTGAAGCAAGACAGAGTGTGGATCAGTCATGCAGGGTGAGAACATCCATCCATGATCTCTCAGAGACCCGCTAAAATCACTTACATGTTAGCATAAGGGTCCATAAATATCTTCTCTGTTGCAGGAGGTTGCAATGCTGGTGCAGCCATTGACATTGCAGCAACAGGAGGCCATGGTCCAGGGCCTGGGGCACACACTGATGAATAGAAAGAGCCGCCTTGTGTTTGAGCTCCCATTGTCCCTGGATATTGAACTCTTGGTTGTTGATATGCAAGGTGTGGTCGTTGACTGACACCCAACACATGAGAGGGAGCTGGAGCAAGGTCCAATGCAGGTCCACCTGTTGCTGCTTGATATGATGGCCTGCATCACATACTGGAGGGGCTTAAAACACTTTTCTCTATTATTTGAGTTGTATTACACCACTCTCACATTTCTAAGAAGCATACACATTGTAGGGACAAAGAAGTGTACCAGAAAGCAACGCTATCAGAGTGGATGGTTTCCAACAAATTGTCAGCTAGCTGCTGTGCATCATCCAAACTCTTGAAGTTGTCACCACTGATAAGACGGTGTAATGGTTGTTGTGCTTCTGCTAAACAACCACATGACTTCAGACTCAAATAGCATGTTCAGTGCTAACACCAAGCAGCTCAGCAGGTAAACAAAAACTGACATCCTACTAGCCTGATGAAAAAGGTACATAATTGTTCATAACGCTCAATAAGAACCCAAACTCTTACTCTACTCCAGTTGGATGAACCTGAACCATTTCTAATTAAGAAATCAATGATATTGTCTACAATGACTTCATGCAAATATGCCATAAAACTCATAGCAGGGCCTCCAAGTCCACTTTCAGCCCTATGGCATGGAGTGTCCCTGAAACACAATCCACACTCATAGGCACTAGTCTGAAACAAAGATGCATACCTTCACCTGAAAAGGATTCCAGATAGCCAGAACCTTTCCCATGCACAGCAACCTCAGTGCCTGTCTCAGTCATGATGTGCTTTAAATACCGATCCTGCATAATTTTGCAATCCAAAATCCCCACCAAAGCCAACAGCACCACCACACAATCTCCCCCAAAGAAGTGGAGATATCAGGGACTACTTCATTTGAACTCTTAAAAGTAAGGTCAAGGAAATGAAACAAACTGCTCAAAGCTGGAGAAGCATGACAATCATTCAGTATAGACCAGACAAAATTTCAAGTTCCAGCCATCCTACAAATACAAAACACATCAACCTAAGAGAAAATCAACTGAGTGGTGGACAATGGAGCCACAGGCTATACATACACATCAACTCAAATTTAGGTACAATTCTGACTTTTCAACAATGTGCTATTCTTCCTATAAAATTTGGGATAAGCACAACAAAAAGTGGCAAATCAACTGTAACAAAGTTTTTCCAATCTTGAGACCATCCCAGTTCTTCTAGCGAAAGAAAGTTCACAGATTTGGGACTGAAAAGAATTCTTGGAGACTTGGACCTACCAAGGTCACTTAAGTCAGTGTCCAAAGATGGGAGAAGCTCCAGAAAAGACACTTTAAAGACAATGCCACCTCCAGAGTTTTTCTGGCATAAAAACAAAGTTTAAATGACTGCATATGATACCAATTTGTAAAAGTTTTTCTAAAGTCTAGTACTGCCTACATTACATGCTAAACAAGGGCTACAGTGCTGAAATCTAGTGTGTTCTCTTTCTCATCTGCTCATTTTCCTACTACAGTCCATAAGGATTACACAAGCAAACCTTAGTGTGTTTACTTCCATCTTTTGCCACAACTGTTCAAAAGGCAGGTAAAGGCAAAAGGCAATGCTGTAAGGAGCTTATGTTCCCAACATCTTCAAGGTATGGCTTCAACTAACTGGATGTGCATTAGCTGTCAAGGTGGGAACTACCAAAACTGCAAGAAACAGATCACACAAAATTCTGCTATGACACAAAATCTCGCTGCCCTATTGTTTGAACCATTCCCAAGGTCTCTACAGTCCCATCCACCAATCAATAATTCATCAGCCCATCTCTACATTCCCTCCTCTGTGTTATGCAACCTTACAATGCATGAAATTGTAGTCCTTGTAGACACTCTTGACCAGAGACTCAAAAAGCCCAAAACAAAGTGGGTGAGGAGATGATGTAAAAGATGAGCACAGTGACAAAGCACAGTGACAAAGGGTTTAACACATGCAAATGGAATGCCATACACAAGACATGTGACAACAGAAGCAAGAATCTTTACTTATGAAAACAAGTCTCTCCAAATAAAGTACGAGTGTCCACAAGAGCCTGATTACTATCAAGCAAAGAGCCCCAGTGCTTACATTTGGCCAACGAATTCGCCCAACCAGATTAAATGATGGATCAGCAAAAAATCCCACATTTACCACCAAACTCAATGGTGGACCTCCCTGCAAGAAAAATTATCACAAGGTTGATCTTCATGAGCTAACTGGGCAAATGGAGTCAGAAAAAGGATAGACTGTTTACGTTACCAACTGGATAGTGCACCAGAAGTGTGTTGCAATGTTAAGTATCATTATAGTAAAGTTTGTCATGCTTTCACACTGCTTCTCCAAGAAAAAGCTTTACCTAAGATATTCTAACACCCTTCATGCGAACACAATTTGGACACTATTGAATTTGTAGATGCATTACCTGACTCCTAAGAATGACTATGATACTTACCCCACCATTTTGTACTGTTCCAGCAGAAGGTAGACCCTGCTTCATCATCTCTTCTACCAGAGCTGCTGCTGCGTCCACTGACTTGATACGCTCTGTGGTGTCCTTCAGCTGCAAGAAACTCAGTCAAAAAAAAAATCTAAGTTCAAGTTCATTAGCTACCAATCCCACAAGCAACCAAACCATGCACCTTTAAACAACAAAGGCTAAAGATGCACAATCTCTTAACCTGAATTTCATCTTTTGGCTTCCTCAAACTACTGAGAATTATACATGCAGAGATGAAAGCTGTAATATTGCACTCCATACCATAAAACATTCTCATATTGTGGCATCTACTCACTATTTGGACATGTAACACACACCCAGATCCTGAACACAGGAAAAAAATTGGGAAAAACTAGACATATAAACAACCTTCCTCAAGTTGTATCAAAGAAAATCAATGTACCTGATCAACCAAGCACAAGAGATGAACAGCACTTAAAAGCATTACAATGGTAGTGAACCACAATAGCACAAAAGTGTACTGCTAAAATAGCCACTTAGTAACAGGGATGTTCTGAGTAGTTCCCTCTGCAGGACATCTCACCTGAACACAAGCAGAAATATGAAGATAAAGGGGCTTCCCAGAATCTGGAGGTTCATTTGTGGACGAAATTGACCCCTGCTACCACATTACAATCAGAACCCATGAGGCACAAACCATGGCCATATGGTGACCCCAAAAGCCAGTTGGGCTATGGAATCAAATATCTCTATGAATGATAGCACGACAGTCCATCCACAATGATGGAAAAAATTGATCAACTATTATACTGCTAACAAGAAACTCATCAACAGCAAGAAACAAACCTTGTAATGACAACAGCACCTGTTTTAGCTTGAATCTGCAGCAAGATTACAAACCTGTCAGTTCCTCTTCTATTTACAGATGCTGCAAATGTTTGCAAGAGAACTACTTGCAGTGTTCAGGCAACTTCAAAATAAAAATTTCATATAGAAGCGAGCTTTGTATAAAACCAAGAACAACATAAACACAAGCAAGCAACCTTAGTTTGATGATGATGAAAGCTGGACACAAACTTGTCTCACTTCCATCATCGAGATTCACTTCAGACATAGAATTTTGAACAAGTGCCCAAGTGCTACTAGAAATAGATTTTTACAAGATCAATTCTTTGCACAGCAAAAGCAGTTCAACTGCACAGCAAGTAATTCAAGTCACAAAACCTGTTAGCTCTTCTCAGGGCCCAAAAAAGAAAGCATACTTCTTCCTGTGTCTGCCGCTTGGTCAATTTATATCGTACTCCTGCATCCGCATCATTGATAATTATCTCACGAGCAATAAGTTCATCATGAATCTTCACTGGATGTATCAACCCCTTGGTCACAAGATCCTGCAGCATTAATCTTCCAAACATCAGCACACCATATAATAACTCTCATGAGTATCAAGAAATCTCCACATTCATGATTAAGGAAACCAGAACCAGGTGAAAAGAAATTCTTAAGTCAAAGAGAAACTCCCAGATAAGGACTGAAGAAATGGTGAGAAGAAAAACACAGAGGGAAGAACTAGAATGAAAAGAACCCTCCCACCAGTGCGTATAGGCTGCATACTGAGTTTCTCTAATTGAGGGAACTGTGGAAAGAATCATTCCCCGTGAAAACCAGAGGAATCCTCTCTTTGTACATCAACCATCAACCACCTTCCTTGTAAGACCTAAAATGTGTCACTACTTCAATCTGTCACTGTTTGATTCTTCAAGTTCCTAACATGTTCCTCTTCCAGGCACAGCCAACTTTCCCTACTGTTGATTTCAAAATTCACCTTTTACTGTTGTATCACCACAGTCCACTCAAAGAATCTTCAAATGAGATTTCTAATTGCAGACATATACATCTGTCCCTTTCTATGCAGTAAAAAGAGACTGGAGGGAAGCAAACAACCGACTGTACTGAAGGACCCTGATCCAAGAGAAAGAGTGACCTGATTGAGCTTTTGCACAATAGCTACAGCTGCATTGTTTGGCACTGTTGAACATGGAGCAGAATATGGTACTGGAGGCATGGGTAATGTCATCGTTGGGAAAGCTCCCACCAAAGAAGCCAACATATTGGGCATCCCCAAGCCAGTTGAATTGCCAGCCCCGCCAAACAGCATGCCTGGCATTGCTGAGACTGGATAAGCTGCCATAGCAACAGCCTCTCCAGGCTGGTCCCATTTTCTCTTTTTCCTGCAGGACACAGGCACCAGGTTCAATCTTTGCCATCATGCATGTACCCTTTAATATACAGTAGTTTGTCACAGAGAATTTGCAGCAAATTTACTTTCTTTAATGTCATGGGCACTCTCAGATATGTAGCAGAAATTAAAGTGACCTTCCTAAACCCTAAACCCAACAGAACCCTCGACACTAGACTCAAAGAACCGTCATGCAATTTAGTAACATCACATTGTCATGCCATCAAATGGTCATGCCATGGCTCTCTGTATCTTCCATGGCTTCTCTGTAACTTCTTATAAACCTTAAACCCTAAACACATCATGCGTAACATGCCTGCAGAAGCGATACTTTGTCCTGCAAATTCTAGAGGCAAGAAGAACCAAGGATTCTATCACGCAACTGGATAGTTCCATCATCCCTGTATTGCAAAGCAGATGGCAAAAATTGCGTCACTTTAGGGTCGATTGCCCCACGCATCCGAAACAGTAGCCTCTCAAAACCAAAGCCACAATTTGACTAGCTGCAAGAGATACAAAAAAAAGAAAAAAAGAAACAGGTACCGAAACAAGAATATTGACGCGATTCTTCCGGATACCGATTCACCAAAGAGTGTACAAATGAGACCAGATATTTGTGAGAATTTGTGGAGCTCTTCGGAAGCTCTAGTAGTGCAAATGAACACACTAACCTTTGGCGAATAGCTGCAGTAGATGAATCCGCCATCTCCGACCTCGTCAGCTATTCTCTTGCCCCGCGCACATGAGCCAAGACAGCTGCACAAGACGATGGCGTACCCTGGTGCAGACGACGAAGCGCAAAAACTCTTTGGGTATGCTCGCGCTCTCTGTCTCACTCTCTCTCTCTCTCCCTCCCTCTCCACTCTCTAGAGCAAACCCTAGCTAGGGTTTGTGTGAGCAAAGCCCTAATAAGGTTTAGAGGCTCCCCAAGTCCCAAACCGAGTCCCAAATCAAGTCTCAAAACCGATTTGTCATCTATTAAAGATCAAATCAATTTTATTTTTTCCATTTTTTTCCAAAAAGCATTAAATTAAAAGAATTTTTCTTTCCATATATATAAAAAATGTCCATGTTGTGCTTGAAATTATAATAAAATGTCATTTCCATGATATTCAATAGCTCCCCCATAAGGGCCTCCCTATTGGCTTTTAGTTAATTTAAATGGGTGTGAACTCTCTTTATGTATCGTATTCAACTTCATTTCAACTACATAATTATAACTATTTTGAAACTTTTCATATGAATACTAAACTTACCAAATATGTTGAATCCTTTATTGAATTGATAATTATATAGTGTTAATTATTGAATAGGGTTGACATTCAAAATATTATAGGTACAATAAATGTTATTATAATAATTAGTCATACCTAATGTATTTTGAAAATCAACCCTATTGTGATTTAATCATGGTGCTTTCATCATCGAATGATTCTATTCATTGAAAATTGTGGAAACATTGGGTGAACAAATTTTATTTTATTTTTGTGTCAAACTATCATGGAGATGAAAATTTATGAATATTGACAAGATGCCTAATGAGCATTACTATTTTTTTCTAATTTAATTTTTTTGCTTTTGGAAATAGAAGTGAATAATACTTGGGTAAGCAACTAAATCACATTCAGTAATAATATATTTAATGTTTTGATTGATATTATCAATATTAGTTTGGTTGTGTTTTGAATTGATTTTGTTGTGGGATTTTTTACATAGTATAAGAGAAAGGAAATATTTTTCTTCCATCATGAAATATGCACAATTCATGTTGGATCTTTGTAAAAACAAGGTATGAACAACATTTGGTCATGATTGTGATTATCTAATGCAAGAAGAAATGAAACTTAGTTATCTCATGATTTTGTTTTCAACATGACAATCCAACATAACTTTTGTAATATGTTTCAACTCTTACCAACTAAGTTTCTATTTACTTGTCTAACCAACAACCTTCATTATCAATGTGTGCAACTAGGAATTGACTTTGTTTTAACTCCTTGTCCACTTTAATTCAATTGTGTTTTCGATTGTACTACAACTATATTACAATTTGTTTCTAATTATATTGTGATCATGAGAATTACATGTTGGCTTTCAACTATTAATCATTCCCATGGTGCACTAACAAAACTATAAATTTTAGTTGGGAGGAAAAGGCCCTAAATGGCAAGGTTTTTACTGCAAATTATGTTTTGATAACAAATCACTTTAAAATCATTTCATCAAACACAAGGATTCTTTTTAATAATAATTTTCATGCATTTTTTTCCTTCAAAGTTGAATGTTTTCCCATGTGAACATCCAATGCTAGGTTTTTTAGCTCCAGTCCAACATATTTTCAAATATTACATTTGTTCACCCAACAACCCTTACATTTCTCAACATCATCATCATCTAATCATTTTTTCAATTGTTTTATTAGCACCTACATTTGATAAATTGCATTGAAACAAAAATCTAGTGAAAAATAAGAACACAAAGAAAATGATGACAATGTAAATATGGCATGTAAACACACTTCATTTGCATATTAATAATTTAATTATTAAAAACTTTGTGGTAAGCTTGGCTTTAAACAACGTGTATTTTTTTCATGGGTTTATCAATTGATGCACCATCAAAGTTGTGGGTAATGGGCCCTAGCATTCAAGTATTGTAAAACATTATTAGTTATATACCTAACATATAATTGGAATGTTATTTCAAAAACGAAATTAAGTTAGTATGAATGATGTTGTTTTGAATCATTAGATCAAAGTGTTAACAATAATGAATTGTAGATTGTTGCATGCATCTCAATGATCACATAATTTGCACCTTCATATAGAATGATCAATTATGTTGCACATGAAAAGTTTATGTTTATTTTGAAACAACATTAGGTAATTATCAATGATGTTGTTTTGGATCATAAATCAAGGTGTAAACAATAATGAAATGTATATTGGTGCATGCAACTTATCAATCACAAAATTTGCACCTTTCATATATAACTATTAATTATGTTGCATGAGGTTGTGGTTCTATTCTATAACCGATGGTGCCCTAGAATGGTTCAATTTCCCTTGCTTGTCAAGCATTTCTAGAATCAAAAACATTCTTTTGAAACAAACAATGTTGTTTACATGAAGTATAAGATGAGATAAAGAATTTGATTTCCAAAAAAAAGAAATTATCATAATTTCCAAAGTTAATAATAGTATAATCTTTTGTAACAATGTAAATCAATGCACAATTCAACTCAACATTTGAATATATATTTTACCACAAGTCAAATGATTAATCTCGTAACCTTTCAAAAAAGGGTAAGTATAGAAAACTTTTACCTTTGGTTACGTCCTATAAATAATTTACTATATTTTAACTTAACCTTGAATTGTAAAACAATCATAAAATAACATTAAAAGTGAACCCTTTTAAAACTTAATTCTTTTGGCTAAAAAAAATTGATGATTACTAGCAAGTAAAATAATATTTTGGGGTGGATTTTGGGGCAGATTTTGGGGTTAGTTGAATTTTCAAATTACAACACTTAACAACATGGGTTGATGTCTATTGCATCTTTAAGATGATGTAATAATGCACAAACTTCCCCTTTTGTTATATATCAAAAACTTATAAATATGAATCAATCGGCTTTATGAAACATTTCAACTTCCATGTTTTGATCCTTTGAATTGTCAATTCATTTGCATGCAAACATTGAATTATTTAATTTCATGCTAAAACTATTGGATTTCAAATATGCTGAATTTGATGTACTAAATCATTTTTCTCAACGATTAATCATTTTAATGCATTAGTGCCAAAATAGTTGGCTAATATGTTATTATTAGTAGAAAAGCTTTAAAAATCAAGTAAAGTAACAAACCTATCAAATATCTTCACATATGACATCTAAGGTCAAATTTGAATGTAAATTTTCTTTTAATCAAAATGTGCATTGATAACAAAAAAATTGAACAATTTTGATAAATAGTACGACACAAAAGTAAACCAACAAAGTTAAAATGAAATGTAACAATAAACATAGCCATTCCCAATGTTAAATTGTACCTAGTACTTATTTAACAACTCTAACAATTTAGTTAATGATATGTTAATGACTAATTATGAAATCATTAACTAATTTTTAAAATAATTAAGTTATTTAAGCCTTTTAAGGGCTGCACAAATGATTGTTGTACATATCTCTTATGGACATATGTCAAAATATAAGTGTTGAAACATACCATATAATGATTGTTAAAGTTTTATTGAGGGAAGGTTTTTGTGTGAATTCGTGTTTGGTTTTCAAATGATGAACACAAACATATGTACATTTGAATTTTAAACTTTGTAATGCAATCCTTGAAAAGTTACAACAATTCATTGAATGACACACAAGGGAATTAGTTTAGTTATTAACTTGGGGTTGTTAATGTAGAATGTTTGGTTGTATATATGGGTGGCAATTTAAAGGTATTATTTTAATACAAATGTTAATAATCACACAATGACCTTTCAAACTCTTGAAAGTTTATGTGCAAATGTACATGGGTATACCACATATGTGCATGAACAATTCAAATAAGCTAATGTATGGGATTGTGAGTGTATTGTAAAGTCTACATATAGTTACCAAGATGTTATAATGTAATAGGTAGTTGAATGTGAGGTGTAAGTGATTCATTTTGAACTACATGTTGTTATATCTTGAATTAAATCCATGTTTAGTTATACTAAAGTGATTGATTGAATTAGTGTTAGATTCATGTGGATTGTATCAAACTTCTTATTGCATCTAAAGTGGTAAGATTGTTGAATGTTTAAGTTGTTAATATAGAATCAAAACAAAAATTGTGCTAATTCATGGAAGACATTATATTATATTAACTTATAATTTTCTTTGAACTATCATATGAAGTAAATTTTAATTGTAGAAATTATATAGTTAAAAGTTATGTGTCTTTATTTCCATAACATTAAATTAAAAATTTAAATGTTTTGAATCAAAAATTTAAAAACATTCCATTGGTCCCAAATAAATATTTCCAAAATGTAAACTGATTTTTTTATTATAATGTGTAATTATGTAATTTCAAATGTGAAATACATAATTATAAATTGATTCTACATTTTTTTAAGTTTCTAAAACTACATTCCTAAATATATGAAAATGTAAGAATATGCAATCCACAATAAATTATTAATTAAATTATGAAAATAACTAATTGATTATTTTATAGATTTTTTATACTAGAACCATGTGGCAAGGGAAGAAACTCTCTATTAATCCAAGTTATACAATGTCAATTCAAAATTTCTATAATAAAATATGATTCGTAAAATTTTCAAAATATCCAAATATTATGATGCCACGTGCATTAGTTATTACATTCATTATTTATGCCTATCATTTAAATTTTGTTATTGAATGAATAAAAAATATAAATTTTTGTTCTTAAACATCTACATTGGTAGAAACTTTATTATAATACTTTTAATCAATTTACATGAAAAATAATTGTAATGATTTTTATAAATATATATTTCAAAAAAGTTATGAAATTCATTTTAATAATTTAAATTTTAATGATGATGATAACATCATAATTAGTATAAAATAGAAATGGTTAAGGTCCACTAGTAGTCTTGTTTTGAAAAAAACAACTTCAATCTAATTTTTTTTAAAATTGGAATGGAATGGTGTCATTTCAATTTTTTGTGTTTTTAGAGTTGTTTTTGTCCAACACCATAATCAAATGATGGAAGTGATGAACGTATTTTCAATACCTTTTGCATCAACTTGCATATCATTTCTCTTTTATTGAATTCAATATAGGAATTTGAATTTGATTCAATGTTTTTTAATTCAAATTCATAATTCACGTTGGATCCAATGTCATTTCATATTTTCATTTCAAATGGAACTTTATTTTCACAAAATCAACTCATTAATTTCATCACTTCATTGTCATTAATGGTGTGCAACAACACAAAATTCAAGTTGATTTCTTAATTAAATTTATGATCATGAATATAATTTTTAAGCAAGGCTCCAAATTGAGCAAAATCATCCCCCCTCTCCCCCTTTTGATTTCCTTCATATGTCAATTTGCATATGGTTCCCAATAGTTAATTTTTATGTGAATATCAAATTTTGATTTTGCTAGACAACATGGACATGAAAAGGCACAAGTTTCATGGCATAATAACATATGTTTTTCATGTCCATATACATCAGTAATGGAAAAGAATGATAGGATTAATAAAAATGGAAAATTATTTTTTGAAAATGTATTGAAATAATTATAATGAAACATGTATAGTGGTTGTCACGATGATAATTATGAAAATCATCCGCTTGACAATTATGAAAACATTACATAATAACCTAACTAACTCATTCATTTCACCAATTCCATTTGACAATTATGAAAACATTCTATAACTACCTAATTACCTCACTCCTTTCACCAACCCAAGTACATGGATATGAAAAAGCAACTTAACATATGCCTTTTCATAATTGTATTTTCATGATTTGGTTGAATTCAATTCAATAAAACTATGAAAATGATCAATTGAAACCAATTTGAATTCAACCAACTTACATTCAATTCAATTGAAATTTCAATGAAAAAAATAACAACATTGAATCCAAAAGAAAAGAATATTCAATTTATTTCAATTCAAGAATTTGAATTCAAATCAAATTCATTTGAATTGCATTATGCAAATTCATTCAATATTAAATTATTCAAATGGAATTTAATTGCTACAAAATAAACTTATCTTTTTCATCAATTCATTGTCATTGGTAGTGCACAATAACATGGAGCCCAAATAATTATGTTGAATAATAGTTACAACATTACACACAAAATGAACAACTTGAAACCATAAACTTTGGATAAATCCATAGAACACAAAAATAATTAACATCAACATCCCAGACAAAATGTGGTAGTCCATCTTGCAATTTGAATGACTCATTTCACTCATAACAATCAAACTTTAAAAATGCACATAAGTGTTACATGAACACCATGTGTACATCATTATGTCCAATTTGACTACTATATCAATTAGCCCCCTTTTGAATTAGTCCCCCCCCCCCCCCATGCAATGGGTCTTGTTGATTACTTTCACAAAGAAAATCAAGTGACTATTTAATATGTACACATGAGAAAATCGATAGTTTGACAAGAAACAAAAATAATAATGACTCTTTCGTTGCTTTAAAAATAGACCAAGAATTTCAACCTTTATCAAGTTGGGCTTCACGCTACTTATGACAATCAATTAACATAAGGTTAAGATATTAATATTTTTTTAAATAAATGATTTTGAAAGAAAGATGAATTATGACCAAATATTAATAATTGACTATTATAGCAATTGACCACAAAATCATTTCCACTTCCATTGATTCTAAAACATAAAACTTAATTTCACCTACTTTAAACATTATCCTTTTTAGCACCCTAAATGTCCCTTGGTGACTTATTGACATTCAATCTCAATGTCCTTTTAAATTTGGCACCCCATGTTGCCCCAAAACCAAAAAAAGTTGGGCCTTTCCAATCTCCCCCAATGTCCTCGTTATCATTTGTCTCAAGGGCCCCTAATGCCCATTGTGGTTCAAAAACAAAAAAATAAAAAATAATTTTCAACTATGAGGGGCATGCTCCTAACATCTTGGTGATCCCAACATCCTTTGACATCATATCCAATGCCTTCAAAGTTGTTTAGTGCCCCCTTTTTACCAAAAATAATGTTTTCCTATTCAACATGACACCCCTCGTGGTATTTTGAACATGCCTTTTTGACACCCTTGTTGTTTTTTGTTGCAATTTTACCATTCATTGCTACCATTACAATATTATTGTTTTTTCCCTCACCATCTTTCATCATCCTTGGTGTTTTCCAAATGTGTTTTTGTCATTGACCAAGTTTACATTGACCCAACCAAAATGCCCCATCAATCTAAATTTATATTAAAAACATTTGGTAGGTCAACGTCCTATTTAGGTATGTCCTTGTAGGACCTTGTGTAACCCTAAATGAGGTTACATCAAACTTCTGGATGCCACTGATCAGGGAAATTAGGTCGTTTGTTAATTAAGCCGTTGGTTTCCATGACGGCTACTTTTGCATTACTTCTGCATGGAAAGCTTTGCTGGATGAGGGAGAGGAGTTATACTGAGGAACTTGCATGACGGCTGCACTGAATTAGTATGGAGCTTGAATGGCGGCTCCAAATTATGACTGAAGACGGCAATGCAATTATGGAGTATGGCGGTTTGGAACATGAAGCAAGCGGCACTGGAGGATGGGAGAAGCTTCTAGAGGAAACTAACGAAGGCAAAAAGAAGAAAATCAGGAAGGCAGAATGGGAAGAGACAATTTTTGGGAAATTGGTAGCGAAAAAGTACAAGGACAGAAAAGAGGAGTTAGGAGTTTTGTGGATAAGAGCTTAGCTATGCTTGAGATTTTCCGCTGCGTCTGATGGATAGTTGAGCTCCTGTTGCAGAAATTGAAAGAGAGGAATTGAAGAGAGAGGCAAAGAGGAAGCAAGAACTTTGGGAACTGTCCGATACTTCTGTTGTGAACTTGCAAGAGAAGGCAAATGTTTGTGCTTTCGAAGATGTACATAATATGTGAATAAGAATGAGGAATCTTTTTTTGAATTGCAACAGTGTGGAAATGTATGACAGGGAGCGTGTGTCGTTGGATCATTGAATTGTTGTGTTTATCGATCTTTGAATCGTTGAGGATCAGGGAGAGATGAGAACCAGTTTGAGTTTCGAGATGTTGAGCTGTCAATAGGTGTGAGATCGATCTGTAGAACATGGATGCTAGGGTCCACAGCAGATAGTGTATGCGCTGTCTGTTTTCATGGGACCCTCTCTTTTGGCTACACTTGGCCAAGCAACCCTACTTTTGAACAATCATAACGATTTAAAGGCTTTAAAAAACTTTGGAAATGTTAGACTTGTTTGGTTTAAAATACCATTTCCAATGAAAACTAAGTTCTATTTTTTAAATACATGTATTCTTTGATTTAATCTTATATGGAAATATACAAAATTTCATAACCAAAAACCTTGTCTTCTCAACATGGATTGTTCATATTACATATATATTGTTGGATTACCATTCAACTAAGTCTCTATGGGTGGCATATATCCTATATATTAAAGCAATAGTGTTTGTCTGTCTGTCTGTGTGGGCAGTGCCTAGAAGATTCTTCCAGTCACTGCCCGTTCCCCATAAATAACTCATTTGAACACACTGAACAGGGCGTTCTTGACTGTCTTAGTTTTTGGCCACCTGGAGTTTGCTTGCACTGGGGGGGTTCACCAAAACCTAGACATGGAATTTTTAAGGACATGATTTTCAGGACGTGAAATTTCAATTTTGGGATGTACACGGTGTGAGTTTCCAAGACCCAAACCTGGAAAAAAAATTGGACATGATTTTCAGGACGTGGAATCCTCAATTTTTAGAGACCTGGAGTTTGCACTCCGAGTTTCCAACACCCAAAAAGACCTAGGAAATTTTAGGATATGGTTTTCAGGACATGGTTTTTTGGACTTGGGATCTCAACTTTAGGGCCTGGGATATTTTAGGATATGGTTTTCAGGACATGGGATCTCAACTTTAGGGCCTGGATTTTCACACTGGCAGTTTCCAAGACCGAAACCTGAAAACTTTTAGGATGTGTCCGAAGGTCACGGGCACCCACTAGTTAATATAAACATGAGAGGTTGACATGTGTTGGAACTTGTGTTTAAATGCATCTTCAAATTAAGCTTAATAAATGTAAACTTTCACATATTATAAGTTATGTATATGAATAATTTAATCAAAGTTAATAAACACATTTTAATGTAACAAGTTTATAATTTTGATTTCATGGGTGTGGGATCTTAAACACACATTTCAAAGTTTAATAATGAAAACTTTAGATGATATTAAACACAAATTAACATGTTTTTATCTAATTTTTCATACAAATTGTGGGGAGGGGGGCAAAGGAGGGGGGCTCTAGTTTTTTAAAAAACTAAATCAAAGAGGATATTGTTTTCAATCAATTTGAAAAGAGAAAATTTTTGGCAAGGAAAACAAGTGTTTAGCTTGTTCCAAATGGAAGGTGGTTAAAAAGGGCAAAATAAAATGTCCACCACAAGTCATGTGTGGAAGTGATATTAAAAGATTGATGGATGGGACTTCCCACTAAATTAACAAACTTGATGTTTAGAATGAATTTATTATTTCTAACTAATTTCATAAACATCACATTGATAAAAAAATAAATGTAAACTTGTTAACTTTGATAAATGTTATAATGGATATTTAATTTTCAATATTGGCATGATAAATATGTTTATAAATTGGATTGAAATGTGTTCATTAAAATGTTACAAAAAATTAAATTGAAATTTTATTGGAATTGATTGATTGATTTATGCAAATCAATTATTTGGAATATAAATAAATTATAATATTTCAATATGAAATTAGCTATAATTTTTATTTTCTAAAATATAAATTTATTAAAAATGTTAGAATTAAAGGTTAAACCAAAAATAAAATAAAATATTAGTTCAAAATTATTTACCTACTTACATACCTACCTAATCCTACCTAGTTATCTACTTAGGTGCCATGTGTCAACATCCTATAAGCTTTGAATTTGAATATTTAAGTATATTAACTTAAAATATTTAATACCAAAATGGATTTCTAGGTGCCATTTGTCATTAAATAATTGGCCTTGAAAATGGGACATATGTCATTAAAAAATGTTATTTAGTTGTACAT
This sequence comes from Sphagnum tenellum, assembly GCA_963921925.1. Classification (NCBI taxonomy): domain Eukaryota; kingdom Viridiplantae; phylum Streptophyta; class Sphagnopsida; order Sphagnales; family Sphagnaceae; genus Sphagnum; species Sphagnum tenellum. Next base: position 12,220,964 of record OY998150.1, read on the forward strand.
GTATTTGCATATGCAACTTAAATTGTAAGAATAAGAAATATGTAAATGTGCATGATACCATATATACACTGTCGTATATGTAATTGTCGCATTCAACTAGTTATCTGTTACAACTTATCTTACACAATCGTCCAAAAACCATTTGTATTTGGATCATACAATTGCAAATTAATTGCAAGAAGTAATTGTAATTTATTCAAAATTTCTTTTAATCCCACTCATTAGAGTTATGCACATTATGAAAATAATTTTAATATAAAATCCATTAAAAATTTTATGGATATAGAATGGGGTTTAATGGATTCAAATATAATAAAAACATGTTGTTATTTTCATATGAATCTAAATGTTGAAATTTAAAACTTTCACAATTTGCAATTATAATGTGTAGGTGAAAAAAATTTGTTACAATTTTAGATTAATGCTTTATTTAATAGGCAATTAAGCTTAAAAGTGTGGTTGTTGAATAAAAAGGTGAAACACAATGGACTTGAATGTGAGTCATGCAGTTTTTAATTATAACTTGCACAAAGGAATCTTAAGACTTTAAAGCTTAGTGTGATACACAGTGACTGTAGATTGAAACAAATGTGATTTATAGTTAACATGCAATTGATTTTATCAAAATATTAAATCTTTAAATAATGTAGAATTTGAAATCAAGAACTAGACATAAAAAATGTTTCAACTACACCAAAAAAGGAAAAAGATTATAATTAAAAATCAAAATTTATTGTGATTAACTTGTATGGTTTTTAAAAAAATCTTGGGAATCTCAATTTGCACCCAATTTGCAAGCACTAGTGCATTGATCACGAATTGGATCACTTTTTCTTCTTCTTTTCTTTTTCCACATTATCTACTTTCCTTTTTTGTTTTGTTAAACTTTTATGGCAATAAATCTTTCATCTTCACATGCATTTAATTCAATTAATGATGCACATTGAAATAAAGTTGCAACCCCTACAACATATGGGATGTAGAAAACACACATGATTTAGAATATCCATAATCTTTTTCTTAAATATATTTGATTAAACTATAGTACAATGACATTTTTAACACATGTTTTGTAAAATAATTGATAAAATTTGAAGGTTTCATTTGAAGAATAAAATATTCATAAATATTCATAAAGACAATGTATTTTCATTCACAAAATTCGTTATGTGAATTATATATATATATAATATTTCTATAAATAATGTAATTAGTGTTAAAGATGTTAAGGTACTATGATATTAAATTAAAGGTAAATAAATAGAAATGATATCCATGTACGATACGTTATGCAATAACCAAAATGATTTTTTTTCTAGTATGTCATATTTGCATAAGGGATGAGGATCACCAAATGAGTTTTAAAAGGCAAATAAATGATTTGATCTCATCAAGTTGTGCTTGTTTTATGGTAGCATATTCATCTTATATCTTCTCCTACAATGTTAATAAGAATTCCACAAGTTGCAAAAATATTTGAAATTCATATTTAAAAATCATTAATTTTTATATTGTAAATCTTTAGAATTTATCATTGTGCAATGAGATTTATAACAAATACAATGTTGTTTATCTACCCATCTAATCAATGATGTTCCAAATTGAATTTTAAATTTGTCAATCCCTGAAAAACTAATGAAAATATCACAATTTTGATTCATTGTGAATAAATCATTTGCATTGACATTTATTCATTTATTCAAAAAAACTGGAACAATTTTAACTTAATCACATGAAGCCTAACCAAACAACACATGTCACACTGAAATAACCTTGATACAAATGAAATTGAATGAAAAGATAATAATGATGGGATGTAATTTTCTTTAATTGCCCCAAAAAAAAAAAAAGGAAATGTCAAGTTCTTCAAATGTTCTTCAATCACAATACATTAATTCATTATTATATGAAATTGAAATGCATGTTAGAGAAATAATTATTAACCACACATATATATATATATATATATAGTAGGAATAGAATGGCATCCTACATAAGGTAGATAAATAAAGGTGTTCATATAAATAAGATTATGGTTAAAGACCCAAATCTATATTTTGGTTTAGAACTTTGGATTAAAACCTCATTTGAAGGTTAACCAAGTTTTCTTAGTGTTAAGGTTCATCTTATCTTTTGTTTGTGTGTGAAGTTCGAATGAGTTTTCCATATTTTTTTGTATTTTCATGTAATTGTTAATAACATGATATCCATTGGGGTTTGCTTGACTTAATAAACCTTTGGAATTTATGTTTGAAGCATGTGTTTAACAACCTCAAAGGTTAAATTATTAAATGTCAAAACAACTTTAATTTCAATGTGATGTTATAATAATAAACAACATTTGATTATAATGATGAGTAATTGGAACTAGTATATGGGGGATTTTTTGGAATCCTTTGTATAGTTGTCTATGGACCATTCCAAAGACAAATTCAAAAATAACTATCTCATTTTCAAGCCTAACTACTTCAATTTTTAAAAAAATTGTTTCTTTTTCCAATGAACTTTCTTAATACCTATCTCCCACCTTTCCTAATAAATACCTCCATTTTATACTACCTCATTCTTTTCCCCTATCCACCAAGATGGATATGAAAAGACAAATTAACATGTTTTTTTCATGTTGATGAAATGTATATTAATTTAGATTAAATTTGACATTTACATAAATAATGATTAATTATTGAAAATCATATGAAAATATAAGAAAAAATTATAATAGTTGTTCGTCACTAGTAGTGTGCAACAATGTGGAGCTCAAATTTATTAGTGTGAACACACCAAAAGAGACATTGATCACCAAAAAAAAATTGTTCCATTCCATTCAAAATATATTTGAACCATTATACTCTATTTGGTAAGATGAGATGTGTAGTGGGGGATGAAATGGAGATTATTCAAAGGGGCCAATGGGTGTTCCATTTCATGTACAATATGTGATGCCACATAGTGTGTTGGGTCTTATAGTGGAAGACAATAGAAAAGAAATTTCACAAGTGAAAAATAAATACATAAAAATTAATGATAACATTGGTGTATGGGGTTGGACAAAGGTATGTCCATTCATCTGACATGCAAGTTTAAGTAAATTTACAAACCTACAATCCCTTGCATACCAATAGATAATGCATTAATTAATGACAACATGTGTAAAAGGCATGTATTTATGTGATTGTGTGGAATGATGTCCTAGGCATCCAATTTGAACATCAAATAGGTATGTATATAGATGTATCTTCATGTTTATTTGTAACATAACAATTTTTAGAGGAACATTGCATTATAATATATACTATTTGGACAAAGGTAGAACATTATGCCATCTTCATTTGCAAATATTCATGGATTTGGGTACTTGGATTTCCATGATTGGTCATTATTGCAACCAAAGAACATTTCTAATAATTCATTGACAGATTTGTGAATATTTTTTGAGGAGAAAAATGCAAGGATGTATAATATTCAAAATATGGGTATGCTCATCAAGACTTGTGTCAACTTAACACATTAACACATCATTGAAGAGGCCTATGCTTGATCTAAGTTCAATTTGAACAAAGATTTATGAAATAACATTAGCATGCATATACTACAAATGTTGTTATATGGTCAGTTTTACCTTGCAATCATGGAATGATCCAAGTGAGCAACATCAATTTAGAAAAACCATGACCATGCCAAGGGTTGTGGAATTTGAAACCTATAAGAAGAATTTTTTAAAAAAATTCTATGAGGGAATCTCTACTCTGAAAAATTTGGTGTCTAGGTTGTTCTTGATGAGATCAACAAGGAACTAATAAAGGCCCCTCATATTATTTGTGACTCACTTTCGTCTCCTAGGATTGACAATGGAAGAAGGAGAGGCAAAGTATGAATACAATGTCACACAATAACATTATACAATGTCACACAAGGACATTTGATGCATTTTGTTGAAAAGAATCTAGAAGAATTGAAAAGAATGCAGGCCGTTGTGGAGGAAGAAGAGGGTGCAATGAAATTTATTCCATTAGGTAAAGACTTTCACTACCATTACTAACCTCAATGCCACATTGAGTAGTGGTATGTTTTGATGTTGTAGCCCTTGGTCCTGGCATTAAGACATTGTAGAGTTACATATTTTGATGTCAATGTAGAATATTAGATGTTACCATGCAATGGAAGTTTGTAGATATTTTGGTTTCAAGCATTTAGAGCTCTTATGAATATGAGTTCCAAATAATGTTGTTGAATGATTTTTAATGTTAGGAGCAATGTTTTTTTTTTCCCCAAATCTTGTGATGTAGCGCAAGTGCCAATCATCCATAACATGATTTGGTGAAATTTGGCTATAAACAGAATATGAGAGTGAAAAGCATTTAAACATCCTCTATATATTGTTCCCTACTTATGAGAACTGGATGTAGAATTTGGCAATTATTGAGCCAGCATCCAGAGGATGGATGTTAAACACCCCACTATGAGGAGCTTCAGGGATGTCAGTCTGGCACCCTGTGCAGCACCCACATGGTTCTGCCACAAGGTGAAGGAGGAGGAGGAGGAGGAGGAGGAGGGGGTGGTGTTCACACTTGCCCTCCTCTTGCAAAAAGTAGTTTTCACACTTGTCCTGCAAAAAGGACCATCAATACATGTCTTGCTATGGGCTTGCCATCCCCCAAACCCACAACATGTCTAGAATCCCAATCTCATGGTTCTCATGTTTGTTCCTAGGAGAAAATGAATTTTTTTTGGGTTGGCCTTGCCTACCCAAGGCAAGAAGGATATTGTGTTTAGATTCATTCGAGAGAGTATAGTAGCTTAATGGATTTTGGCCCCTAATGTAATAATAATTAATAGGTCTATTTTTATACAAAGATTTTTGAAAGATGTTATTTGGGCTTGTGTTGAAACTGGAGATTAGTTATTATAGAGTTATAATATCTTGAACGATTTTTGTTCCCTTTTAGAGGAGTTTTTTTTTCGAGATTATATTTTTGTATGGTGAAATATTTCAATTTCCATAATTCTTCTTTTGCCTTAAGATACTTTTTAATGTAAATGGCAAGGCCCAAGTGTGACACACCCCTTTTTGGGCTTTGTTGGTAAGAGATTGCAAAAGGCCTGGCTTTCTACGAGTAAGAGTGTGTGTGTGTGTGTGTGTGTGTGTGTGTGTGCTCTCTCTCTCTCTCTCTCTCTCTCTCTCTCTCTCTCGATTCTTTCAATTTTCAAAGAACCATCGACTCTGTGTTCCTTCATTAAATATTCCAGAGTCAAAGAATTGTCGGTTCCAAGGGTTTAGACACCAGAACCGGTTCTTAGAATGGTTGGAGGGAGTAAAAGGGTATGTGACCAAGATGATGATAACCGGAGGGTATATGTCATGGCCACATGTCTCAAACATTAGCGTCTCAATAAATTAAAAGTTCATGCAATCTTTTTTTCTTTTTTTTTCTTTTTTTTAAACACATCCCGGATTTCTTTGAAAAGGTGGAGAGGAGGAGCATTCCCTTTCATTGGTCGTCTATCTATCCATTTGTCAGAAAATTCTCACACAAACGAAAAAAGCATTTCAGGCAGATTGATGGATCAGGATAGGAAAGAATTGGAGATGAACTAATGGCCCTTTGTTCAAGCAAGAGGGCTGGGAACCAATTGGGATCAGCCATTGTGGACGACAACAACAACAACCCTACCCAATTGCTATTGGTGAGAGAAAGAAAGAAAGAACTGGTGGTCCATTTTACCTATCATGCCCCCCCCCACCTTTGCTTTTCCTCTTCCCTTTATTATCCTACTTGCAAAGCCAACTAAAGAAAAGAAAAATCCAACCCAACCGCCCCCCCATACCCTCCCCCACACCAAAAAGTCAGCCTTTCCAAATTCATTTGCTTGCAATTTTTTAATTTTTTTTTGTCTTTACATGATAAGGGAAAAATCAAAAGTTGACCCATTTCCTTTTTATTGTATATTTCGATCACATGTCACATTGTCTCATATATATATATATATATATAATCATTTTTTAAAAATTTAAATTTTGATTTTTTTTCAACAAAAGGTGTGTACATCAAGTGATTTCACTAGATTTGTGAGTGAAATTTTTCTCGATTTAGTGAACAAGAGACTAGAGAATTGCATTCACATGTTTTATTGCACCAAACATGTGCAATAGTCAATGAAATGCAGTGTACCTTTTTGGTTGGAAACAAAAAAACTGGATAATTTCTCTCGAATATTCCTAAATGCTTATAATTCATCATCATTCATCATCCATGATAGAGAAAATAGCATTCATTACCAGAATTTCATAAATAATTAATTTTTACTGCCAAAGTGAAATTTGTAAAATAAAATAATTATCTGGCACTGGGCACCCAAAACTGAAAAGCTACTACTAAAGTAACAGGTTCTACCAGGGTGTTTTCCAGAGAGTGATGGATTTACCCCCAATTTTCACCAAATTTTTGACCTCTACAAAAGATTTTTCATGGAAAAATGGCCCAAAAAAATTCGCCACATTTCAATTTTTTTTTCTAATAGCAAATTTTTTAATGATGAGTTCCAGCAAGTAGCCAGGAATATAGAAGGATTCTTTTTTTTTTTCCTTCTACTTTCATATTTAGTATGTAGCCAAATTTGGCTAAATTATTTTCTAGTTGATTGCCCCTTTGGCTACATCACAAAATCCTTAAAAGCAGCCCTGCCCAGAGCGGAAGGAGCAGAATCTCAGTTTTGGGGGGGGGGGGGGGGGGGGGAGGGGTGGGTGTGCAAAGCCAAAAGGCGACACTGAGTCCCTTTTATGGCGAAAATTCCTTTGACCCCTTTTTCTCTCGTTTGGGAAGCGTGTCATGAGAGATTTGTGTACTGGCTACCGTGTTCTTGGCCCTATACAAAAGTGTCGCCAATTAAGTCGAAATCTGTCTGGGAATGCTCGCGACTGCTGAGACACAACAAAAATCAATCCCTAACGTTAAAGCAGCAGCAGCAGAGTCTAAATGCAGGCACCGGTACAAAAGTAGGCGCGAAGCTAAACACCCCCCTCCTAACGAGCTCTGTCCTGAGCATGTTTTTCTTGTCTTCTTGCACACGTTTTTCGGCCCTACATGGTTCTGCATAAAACCACGCAGCACGGTTCTACATGCTGTTGTATAGTTTTACACGAATCACTCTTTTAATTCTGCTGCGATCGATTGCAGAACTCGAAATGTTGAACCTCCCAAGCATAGAACTTGGGTACTAAAACACTGGCATAGATTCAGTCGCTGAGGAATGTATGATTTCTTTTCTATTTTAATAACACTCCTGCAGTGAGAAAGTCAAATCCTCCGGGCAGAACAACGCAACGCAGAGTTCTCCGCAAGGCTGCACTGCAAGGCCCGAAACCAGCGCGCCGGCCGGATAGAGCTCTCGCATTTGGAAGGTCTATTAGGACTAGAATATTTCGATGCAACAAGTGAGAGAGAGAACTCGCGTGTCATGGAGTTGAAGGCTGAATAGGAGACCAAAAAAGGGGAGTTAATTTGGCGATTTTTTTCATTCGACAATAGCTCTCATGGTGAGTTTTGATTTGTATTTGTCCACAAATTGGCGATCGCAACCTCAGTTGTGATTTTTTTAAAAATACGGGTGACATAGGTGGTCGCTAGGTCAACTATTTGGCTAATAGGTTGCTCACAAGAGAGTATATATGGGTACATAAAACCAATTTTTTCTTCAAACAGTTGAATATATTTGATGACATACAAATAGTCATGGTAAATAATTTAATGGCATATGGACACCACAAAAGTGAAGCACCACAAGCTTCTGCAAAACCAAAGAATGATTTGAAGAGAGCTTTGAAACAAAAGTGAAGCACAACAAGCTTTTGCAAGGATGCTCACAAATCTACCGAATGGCTTGGTAACAACTGCATAACTACAGAGAAAAAAATTCATGAATAATGATTTTAGGAGAGCTCAAGGACAAAAGTGAAGCACAACAAGCTTTTGCAAGAATGTTCACAAGTCTGCTCCATGACTTGGTAACAAATGCAATAATGCAAAGAAAAATATTCCTAAAACAAAAGAAGTTTTTGCGAGAATACTCGCAAATTTGTCCAAAGTTCAGTAGCAAATGATTTTTTTAATAAAAATCTTGAAACACAAGAATTTTCACAAATTTGTCCATGATTTGGTAGTAAATGAAGTTTGAACCTTATTTTAAAACTCTTGCTTCAAGAGAATATTGACCCTTGCTTCCTATAAGCCTTGCCTACACAACATTGAATTAAACGTCTCATGATTTCAAAACTTGGCCTTAGTGGAGGATTCTTGAACCCTATTACTCCACATTGTTTTATAACAAAAAATGCTTGCAACTTACAGGTTGCACATTGCACAATGTAGTTGCTCTACATTGGACTACCTACTTGTATAACCTAAACTTTAGTATAGACAACAATTACACCAAATCTCCCCAAATCAACCACAAGCTTTCAAAATTGATCCGATAGCCAAACAAACATAAAACAAAATTTGATTCTACAAATAAAATTGCCATCGCCATGCAAATTACAACATCTTTTAAACATTTATGATGCACTCAAAATAGCTAGCAATTTCAAGGTGCCATCAAATCACATGTTATTAACGACATGGTGTTGAATGATTATGTTTTGAATGCTGGAGCTTTGGTGGCAACAAACTCCTAAATGTTGGAAGTGTTACTCATGAACATAAAATATGATTAGCAATGAAGATGGCGACTTTAGGATTTCTCCTATTTGAAAGGTGGCAATATGACCATTTGGCGTTACGAAGATCTAGCGATTTCCTTCAAAACAAAATTTCAATTTTACAACAACCTTGTTGTAAGGGCTAAATTTCTATCACCTTTTGGCAAATTTTCACCCAAAAAAATCGTTGGGTGGGACTTTTAAAATCTCCATGGTTGAAAATAACTTAAAATCATAGTCATTCACATGTTTTTCATTGAAAAAATAAAAATAAAAATCAATTCTCAATTACCAAATGGTTTTGATGTTCGAAACCAAGACTAGGAAATGTTTCTTTTTCAAGTTGTAGTCAAACCTAAAGTTTATGCCTTAACATTCAACATCAACTTGTTGTTATTAACCAGTGTTGGGTGGTTTTCATTTCTTTTGTGAAAACTGACCAATTCCAATTCTTACATCATGTTATGAAAACCAATCACATTATCAAGATTTGTAATTTTTCCAAATTCACCCGGTTTTCAAATAGGGTGGTTTTTGCATGTAAAATAACAATTGATTTTCAAATCTAACTCTCACATTTTTTACAAATTAGAATATAATTTAATAATTAGTTGAATATATTTATTCATTTAAAATAAAATTTTAACCTTAAATTTTACTGAAAATATATGGAAACTTGTAAAATAAATTTATTCAAAATTTACAACTCCACAACTTTGTCCTTTTCTAAAGCTCCTTTAAACCCCTCTAACTATTTTCAAAATTAAGATCAATCTCAAAATCATCTACCAAACTATAAGGGGGTTTACATCCTATCCTAGGATCATTGGGCCAATTTTTGTTGACAAAGATCAAATTGTCCAAAAAAATTTATTATAAATGACATCTCCTAGTATTAGTAAAAAGAAAAAAATACTCACCTTTGGTACTCAAAACTTGGTGTTAGAACTCCAACTTACACATGGCAAGAAGGGGAAGGGAAATACCATGCCAACTAAGGAAACAACATCAACACCAATGCAAAAATAACAACAATAATAATGTGAAAATAACAACATCATGAGTTAGGCAAGTAGGTACTTCAAGATTGACAACACCAATGTGAGAGGAGCGACAATGTGAGAAGAGCAACAATGTAACATGAGAAGAATAACACAACAATGTGAGAAAAGCAACAAGGGCATCGTGAGAAAAGTAATAAGGGCAATGTTAAAAAAACAATGCAACAACATGAAAAGAGTAACAATGTAACATGAAAAGAGTAGCACATCAATGCAAGGAGAGCGAGGCAATGTGAGAAGAGCAACGCAACAACACAAAAAGAATAATGTAATAGTGTGAATATAGTAGCAAGGTAGCGTGAACATGAGAAAAACAATGCAGTAGCACACGAAAAATAACAAAAAAATGTGATGAAAAGTAATATCATAATGCAAGGAAAAACAATATGGGTATAATAACACCAATGAAAGCCTAGAGGGATGTAGCAAGAAAAAATACAATGCAAGAAGAACATAACCAATAAGCACTACAAGATTAAAAAAATATCATTGTGAAATAAAATGAAATTCTAGTTTCAGTTTTATACAATATCCTTAACCTTAAATAACACCTTCGCCTCCCTAAGCGACGACTATTGTTTAAGAACCCTAAAATTGAAAACAGAAAATTGAATAAAGGTTTTTAAAAAGAACTTGTTTAGTTTTTTTATTATAAAAAAATTTTGAATTGGTTTTCATGCCCAAATTTCATTGGTGTGAAAACTAGAGGTTGGTTATCAATATGGTTGTCACATGTAATTATGTCAAGTATTTTTCATTATGACAATTGGGTCAACAACTAGGTGATGATTTGAGAACCACCCAACATTGTTATTAACCTAACACATCACATATGATCAACCCTAACATTAAGAACATTAACATTATTGAACCTAACATAGGTGGGTTGGTGAAAAAATGAGATAATTAAGCTTGAAAGAGAAAGGTATGAACCAGTGTCGGGGGGTATCACTAAATCCCTCCCCTTGCCAGTTTTTATATCAATTTTCTATTAAAAAATCAAAGGTTCTCACTTTGGTTGAAAATCAACACTTTGAAAATTAATCAAATATTACATAGGCCCAAACTTGATACTTGTGGAGATTATCAAGTGAACCCCCATGTTGATTCACATATTTGTATATATTTATAAATAACCAAATAAGAAAAGTAGCATTTACCCATAGTCATATCAAGGTTTAAGTTTAAGCGCAAGACTTGTTTAAAATATTTTAAAACATTAACCACTAGGTCACAACCCTTTCCATGTTCAGCATGGATTTGAACTTTTAAATTTAAAGTTGACACATGTCAATGGTTCTAACTTTAAAACTTATTGGATAAATGAACATTAATTAAAAATAGTCCTAAAATTAATTTTAAATTTATATTAAAGGATCTTGAATTCAAACTTGAGAACCAACGTACCTTAAATTTTTTTATTTTATTTTTAATGATAATATAAAAATCAACAAAGATATCAAATTTTGAAATGAAGAAGAAAAACCAAACTAGTTTTTTTTTACTTTTTTAATAACTAAAACCAATAAAACCAATAGTTTTTTCAAATAGGTGAGAACTACCCAACATTGATATAAAGTATGAAGGACATAGACATACATCAAACAAATTATGATATAGATGTGCCATATGCAATAATTTATGAAACCAAACTTATAAACAAGTATCAGTTTATTTATTTATTTATTTAATTTTGGAATAGATGGACAAAATCCATTGCAAAGAAGCATTAATACAAGGAGAAACCCAAGAACAAACAACCTCAACCAAACAAAGCCATAAACACACCACAAGAGATTCCCACCCCTCAATAGTTGATAACACCCCTAGATCTTCCTACGATCCCATGCACAAATGGCATAATGTGGATACCAAACCATGTTAAACATGTTCATGAGTTTATGTTCATCTTCAAGATGTTTTTTAATAAGGTATTTGCTACATTCGAATCTATTATAGTGAAAAAGGCCTTCCCATATAACTCTTTCAATCTTAATTTTATACCACTTAATGCCATTGAAGTTAAGGTTGTTTCATTCAATCCATATGCACCACAAAATAATACCCCATAGGAGAGACCATAAGTGACAAAATCTCCTTAACTTATTAAGTAGTCTTTGGTTGAAAAGGCAATGTTCAAAGCTTAAGGCCTTCCAAATGAAGTTGATATGCAAAGGCATTTATAACCAACACAAGAAAATGAACATAATCTCCTAAGCCATCCTCACCCTTTGACATTGCCAAAAATTATGAAAGGTTAGTTTCAAGAACCTTGAGCTCATGAGAAGGACAATCTACTAAAATATTTTGGTTGGTTTATTGCCTTCCATGTGTTAATGGCCAAAGACTAAGTCATAATGACCAAAGAAAGTTAGCCTCCTTCTTAACTCTATGTTTCATCCACATGTCCTTTTATCCCAATGGAAAGTTAGTTTTGAGGTCATGATTCCAAAGTTTAGCATGTTCATTCTTCAAAAGCTACATTTTTTATGTCAACGTTTTCTTTCCATGTTTAGTGTTGTATCTTGTTGTTTCTACTTGCCCATTCCATTTACACAATCTTGGGTCAAACTTTAGGTCTTGGAGAAGTCCATGAAATTTGTGAATTCAACCCTTTTGATCTCAACTTGGTACATAGCTTCAATCTCTTAAAGGTTTTAGTCAAGTCGTTCCAATTATCATACAATTGAAATAGCCTTGAATGTATCCCAACCTCAAAGGATTGAATCTCACTAAGTAGCTTTAGTATCGTTTATTACATTGTATTAATAAGAGCTTTGAAATTGTTCGAAATACAAGATATTAATAGTAGGTCCATGATTGGGTTTTCGTAAATACCAACCCATCATCCATTTTAAACCTTAAATGATAGATTCCCAAATCCCATTGACCAAACATTTAAGATGTTCACAAGTATCTTTTCCCATATGCATTGTTCCCTATTTTCAAGTTTCAAATTGTCTTTGATCTCATCCCCAAAATATAATTTTATATTTTTTAAATCCCAAAAGTATATCATGCATGACCATATTAACATTTGCAACTATTGTTGTTCACACACACATAAACCAAACAACATAAAAATGACTTCAAATAACACATAACCTCTAACCCACCCCCTTATTTGGTTTAAGGTCCCATTGAACCAATTATCTTGTGATATATTTCTTGAGCTAAATAAATTCACCCAATGAAGCTGGTGACTTTTTGGTGATTCAAAACATGATTCACTTGTAACAATAAGATTCCAATCCCAAAACACAAGCAAAATCCACACATCAATGTGCACAAAGAAAACTTGCATAAAAATATTTTAAAACATGCAACAACACATTTATGTGATTTTGAACCTTGAAATTATTTCCTGCATAGAAGATACCCCAATTCACACTTGAATTGGTTCCAAGTTAAAAACACATTTAACTCCACTAATCCAACTTAAGGTTCACCTAATCAAAACTTAATTGGCCAACTAAACCAACATTCTTGACAAGTCTCCAATCACTCTAAGCCTTGCCCTATGCAATTTATAAGATTTGTTGATAGATATTCCCCATTCAGGTGCAAATGCAAAAACATGAACTACACTTGTTTATTTTTGGGACCGGTTTTGAAAATCTTCAAAAAAATTGTTCACTTTTAAAGAAAATTTCTATAGTATAATGTCATGATTAATATAAAATATTTCAAAATATATGTAATTTTCAAAAGTTTTGAAGTTTATTATAAGTCCTTTCAATGTTAAAAAATTGCATTATAGTGCAAAATGAATGTTTTTGAAAGTTTATTATTCATTGGATTTTTTCAAATTAATTCACATGTTCCAATGATATATTATGAACCCTATTATATAAAAAAATCTTATACTTTCAACACCAAATTAATTTACCACTTTTAAACGTGAAAAACTAAGCACGCTTACACTTATTGTGGCTCCTATTAGTGTGATTGCACCCATTCATTGCCTCTAAAATCCAAAACCCCATTAAAATTTGATTTTTTTACAAATCTAACAATTTATATGGGAGGTCGAGGTTGGAATTGGATTTTTTCTACCATTATTTTCCATATTTTAAAAATCTACCTCCATACCCTAGAGCCATGCATTGAAGTGTGCCATTTGACCATGGCTAATAGAGGTCGAACAACCATTTCTTATTTTAAGAAGGCTTGTAATCAACTAAGTTGAACCTTAATAATGTTTTCAAATTTGATTCACATGGTTCCATAGCCATCAACATCAATTTGGACAATAAGGTAAAAAATGTCTTTTCTAGGTCCATCAATCTTAAACTACCCACATTTTTATGGGCACAATAATCAACCCAATTATTGTGTTCCCATCCTAACCATTGAAAGTTCCGCATCATAACTTTGTATTTTTTCATTATTACCCTTGAACAATTTTCACACACTAATGATAAACAACAAAATTAATGCCAACACAACATCACTATGCCAAAACATGGTTTTTATGATTAAAATAACTTACAACTATGCTCCAATTATAGTCATGTAATCATATTTGGACTCTAGTCACTACCATTTTTTCGACTACAATTATTATTAAGACTACGTGATTATAAATATGATTAAAAGTAATTATATTATTATAATTATGGCTACACAATTAATAGTCATGTTTAACATAATTGACTTTGTTTAACCAACTACAAATTTATAAATAAATATGAACATATGGCTAGGTTTAATATAAATTGGTCTAGGTTGAATTTATGTTTGGCTTTGGTTTAACTTACTTTAACCTTTCGATTTAACTTGATTTTAAACATTTAAAATAAACCTTACTTTAACCTTTGATATTAATATCTATTGAATTTAATTCATAAGTTTTGTCTAAATAATATATTTAGTCCAAGTAGTCTCATTTAGTTAGAAATATACTAATTTAATTTAATTTAGTAGATAACCTAGTTTTGCCCTAGTTTTGTTTATGTAACTTAGTCCAGCCAAATTTAACTGCAATAAATTAAATTAACCTACTTTAACCTAAATATTTTTAATTTAACTAAATTTTGGCTACTTTAGTTTAAATATCCAATTTTTGCATAAATAGTTTAATTTTGCTTAAATATCTTAATTTTATTAAACCTTGCCAAGCTTTGCCTATTTTACCAAAATAACCCAGTTTAACCAATTACAACCAACTTTGATGTAATTTAGACTAAATAGCTTAATTATGCCAAGTTTAAACAAATTAAGGATAAGTTAACCCATGTAGTTTAATTAACCAATTTGAGTCAAATATAGACTATTTTAAACATGCCATGCACATGCCAAATTCAGCCAATTGCATTAGAATGTGAGTTGGAATGTAAGCATGATTATGCATGTGACAAGTTTTTATTTTGTTGAAATTTTAGAACACCAAATTACTTGATTTTTTTTGGGCATGAAGGTTATCACAAAATTATACAAAGAAATGGTAAACCAATGATGTTAATTTACAAGTTAACATTAATTTAACTCCAACATTTAACTTTACTGTCACATTTACATGACATATTAACATTTTTTGTTAGGGTAATTCAATGTAGGGATACAATACATCTTGCATGCCCTTATCGAAGGCATTAACTCCAAGTGTGGGCAAACCATTAGTGTCGTAATGTACGAAGGGTGTCAAATAGGCTTGTGTGTAGGTGTGCAAAAAAATTACTATGGTCAATGAAATTGCTAGATTTGATGGGTTAAATTGATTTTCTTAAATATCTTGAATGCACTAACAATAAAATTAAATGTGTAATGATAGGGTTTTGGTATGTTTGTGAGGATTTCAAAAGTCCAATGGAAATGGTAGAAGAACCATAATTTGCAATGTTCAGTAGAATAGGGTTGTGTAAAAGTCTAAACATTAGTATTATTTCAGGCCAATGAGATTGCTACATTTGGTAGTATGAAAGGGAGGTAGGCCCAAAAATTAGAGAGGGCCTGCAAGAGCAGCAAACCCTAAACCTCAAACCCTAAAGCATGACACTTCTCTTTTTCTGAATGGCTGAAGGTGGGCATGTTGCTTCTAAACATTTAAAATTTTAGTTGATTTCATTTGGGGACTTGGAGTCCAAATTTAACATTACCTGAGTTAAGTAGAGCATGGAAGATGGTGAAGTGTTAAGATACCAGTGTAAGGTAGGTGCTTATTCACCATAGCCACTTACCCATAACATTAAGCTATCACCCATTTAAAATTGGATGCCACCTAGGATGCCACCTAGATTTTCATTTAACAATGACTTAACATCATGTGTGAATGCATCATATTTACCTAGATTACTAGGTTTGTAGGTAAATGTGAAGGTTTTAAGACAAACACCATCATTCACCTCATGAGGAGGGTACATCAGAGTTGGTTTAGGTTTGATTCGTGTCAGTCCTTTTGGACTACAATTTCATGCATGTGAAAAATTGTATATTTTTGTCTTCCCAAACAAACAACGCCGACGAATATTTGAATTCAATTTTAGTCACATATGACATTGAATCAATTAAAATCTTTTAAAAATTTTCTATTCAAAATTGACATTGTTTCATGAATTTTTAGGTGTAATCAATAGACAAATTTTTTAATATAAATTTAATATGTGAAGATTGAATTTCATGTTATAAAATTAATGAAAATGATTTTAAAAAAATTTGTATATTACCGTAGATTCTTGTTATGATATTTTGAGATTCAAGAAGAAATGAAAATAAATTGATATTTTGACATCATGTCATTTGGTTGTCATTGGTAGTGCAAAGCAATGCAAAGTTTCAAATTTTAATTATTATAGTACAAGAGCAGCTTCTTCCACACGTGTCTATTGAATGTTTTGAAGAGTCCATTTTTGTTTTTTTAATCTCAAAAATTACGAAAGATTCTTCATTTTTTCCCTTCACCAAAAAAATGTGTTTTGAAAAAAAGTAAGAAAAGCTGAAAATTTCAGCATTTTTTAAAAGCAATATAATTTGTGCTGAAGTCAAGTCACCAAAGGTACTCCCATATAGTCCTATTGCACGCACCTCCATGGGACATAATTGCTGCTATCATGTGTACATGAGTTAAACCTTGTGCTTACAATTCTTGGTCCATGTTCATGCACCTAGTGAATTCCAAAGAAAGAAGGCCACTGAAGCCATGCTTGACGTGTGTTTTGTTTGATGGCCATAGTCCAAGCGCAGTTGCAACACATGCTTGTCAATGAACAACTAAGAAAATTTGAAGATTTGACAAATTGTTGTTGCCTACAATTGCAACGTAACAACTCACATCTCTTTGGATTGTCATATTGACGATGATTTAGGAATTGAAATTTGAGGAAATTTGGCGCAATTTGGAAAGACATCAAATTATGATTAGTTAGGAAATAATTTCTTCCTATGGAAACTCTGGATGAGGATGAAAGGATGAAAGAACCACCCTAGTTTTTTTTTAAAATCTCTAAAAAAATTTCATTTGTCATTATTTCTTCATGTACCCAGGTTTTTTTAAAAAAATTAAATTTTCATTTTTATTTTTTATTTTTTTTTCAATTTTGTGAGATAGCTGAACTGGTGATCATCCATAAGTTGATTTAGCCAGATTTGGCTTCTACACACTAGATATGAAAGTAGGAAAAAAGAAAAGAAAAAAGTCCTTCTATATTCTTGGCTACCAACTGGAACTTATCATACAAATCTGACAATTTTGATTTTTTCTTCCAGAAATCTGGCGAATTTGGGGGCAATTTTTTGCATGGAAAATCCTTTGTGTAGGACGAAATCATAGATTTTCAGGGCGAAATTTGAGGAAATTTGGCGAAATTTCGCCCCTAAAATACACACACGCTGGTCTAGTTATTCAATTACGGATTTTGATTTTCTTTGGCGGCGGGGCGCAGGACGGTTGGTTGTCATTCATTGGCAGGGATCTTGTGAATTTGAGGCGCTGTCATTCGTCAGAAACGCGTTTAAACCGCGTGTTTTGACGCGAACAGAATCGAGAACCGATACAACGAATCTGGATCCCCAATTTCCCATCTTTTACGTAGGCTCTTCCGATCTTTTTTTGCTCCTACAGGTCGAAATTCCTAGGGTACATCGAAGTGTAGGTAACACGCGAGCCAGCATCGTGACTCGATACAATGGATCTGGATCTCAGTTCACCACCTTTGACATTAGGCTCTTCCAGATTATTATTTTTCCTCATAGAGGGGTAAAATTCGCTCCTTTTAACTTACAAGTAGGTAAATTAGATTTTACCTTTTATTACCTTTTTATTTTTATTTTTAAAAAATAAAAAAATCCTCTTTTTGGAAGGATTTGGGAGCCTGGAGAGGGTTGTGTTGGCAAGGAAAAATAAATAAAAATCCAGTAAATGGGCCCACATTGGATTGGATTTCATATCCATTCGCACTAAAACGGAAGGCTTTCAAAAGTGTGCTCACCAAGCAAGCGAACTTGCGGGTGAGGCTCTTGTAACAAGTCAGTTAGTTCGGTTTCATAATAACCTTGGCGAAAATAAATAAATTGTGTGTTAAAATGAGAGACCTCCCATGCACAATTTCCCACTCCCATTGGGCAATTTGGCTACACAAAAATACCGGACATTATGACACGGGAGATCCCCCCACTCATGAGAGTGTTACATTGACGGGGAACACGAGCTTTTGGATCAAACATGGTCCTCCTCCTCGGTTGTTATGCCGAGAGAGAACGGCGCTCGCAGTGTGGGCATTAACGCCAGCCAAGGACCTCAAGCTCCGCCCTCGGTTCCCAGAGTGTTAATTATGGCCACACCGCAACACCTTCCACTATACAAAAAATCTAGTCACAAATTAATGGAGGCCTTACAAATTGTGTGACAATCTCCGATTGCATATCCATTGTGGAATCTTAATTGAGAGGCTCTCAAAAAAACAATGCATGTTTTTCCAAATTTTTTTAAAGAAAAGGCCAAAAGAAAAAGGGAAAAAAAAATTCCAACTTATATGATCCATTATATTGGTTTGGCTCCATGGTTCTGAGAAACCAAAACACAAACCCTAAAAAAAAAAACCCCTGAATGGAATTTGTGGTGGCGCCATCTCAAGTATAGGTTAAGATATACTTAAATGGGGGACAAATAATTCTAATCCCAAGGCCAACTTTTGGGCTAAAGCTTAGTGGTAATTATCAAAGGGATAGGTGAAATCCCAAGCCAAGCCTTTGGGCTAAAGCTTAGTGGTAATTAATTATAAAAGGATAGGTGAAATCCCAAGCCAAGCCTTTGGGCTAAAGCTTAGTGGTAATTAATTATAAAAGGATAGGTGAAATCCCAAGCCAAGCCTTTGGGCTAAAGCTTAGTGGTAATTAATTATAAAACGATAGGTGAAATCCCAAGCCAAGGTTTTGGGCTAAATCTTATTGGTAATTAATTATAAATGGATAACTAGTTCAAATCCCAAGGCAAGCTTTTGATTTAGTTGCTTATTTGGGCGGGGGGGAGGGGGGGGGGGGTGGTTTTGGGAAATAAAAACCCAAACATTTTTTACCTACATTGAATGTGGGGTTTTTTTTGTTGTTGTTTATTTGTTTGTTTGTTTTAGTTGTAAGCACAAAAATTGAGGGGAAAAAAAAAAAAGGGTTCTGAGTTTTTGGGTTTTTCAGACAAGTTACAAACAGAGAGAGCAGTCTTTTTTTGTCTGTCTTTTTCCGGAAAGAAAAACAAAAGAGTCCAGACAGACAGGGGGGGGTGGGGCGGAGAGAGAGGGAGAAGGCCAAAAAGGGAAGGGAAAGAGAAGAAAGCAGAAGCTTTGAAAGCCTTTTGTCCCCCCAAGACACGAGTTTTGTCAGATCTTCTCTCGAGTGTTGTTTCGATTGCTGCCATTAGACGAAGAACAAGAAGAGAATAAGAAAAGGCATCGAAGAAGCATTTTTTACGTATGTTTTTCTTGTTTCTTGTAGTATTGAGCTTCTTCTTCTTCTTCTTTTGTGTGAAGTTTTTTTTTTGAGCTGAGTGCGTACTGATTGATACACACTCAGCTCTCAGATAGTTTGATGAAGAAGGAGACGTTTTGGGACAAGCTCTCTCATTTCTAGACTTTTGCTTGTTTTAGGAAGATTATATCATGTCTTTGGTGGGAGTTTGATTACTGGCAGCTGTTGTTGTTGCTGTTGTTGTGTGTTGTCTCTCTCTTTTTGATTTGGTAACTCTTGCTGCTGAAGAAGGTGTTTTGGCGGAGTTTTTGACTCCTGAACTCGTTATCAGTTCTTGTTGTGCATTGAGTTGTGCTGGTAGCTCATTTAGAAGAAGAAGAAGAAGGTTTGTGTTGTCAAGTTTCCTTGAAGTATTGTAAGGGGATCTTTCTTGATGCGAGATCTTTCTCTTGGGTTTTTGTGAAAGGGAAGAGCTTTGCTGCATTCAGCTCAGCCCTTTCTTTCTTTTTTTCGGCTTGGGATTCAGGCATAGCGAGAGAGCGAGAGAGAGAGTCGTGCACAAGAAAGAAATTGCAGATCTTTGAAGAAGAGAGTTGGGGGGGAAACAACGACATCAGAAAAGTCCTCTTGCTCCGCAGTTCAGTTACTCGGAGTTAAGGTATTATTTTTCTTTTTCTTCGCTTCCTACCCCCATGTGTGCTTCCTTCTTCTTCTGCAATAGTTTTTGAGGGAAGAACAGAGATTGTATGCTTTTTGCCATTTGCATTTTGCATACAGAAAAAAAAGAATGTAAGAGAGATGCTGATCTTGACTTCAAAAACTTTGTTCCCATCTCTTTTGCATCGCATGCATGTGTGTAGCATTTTCAATTGTGTATTTGAGATTGAAAGTCCTTTTTCCAGCGTTTTTGTCATACCTGTTTTTTGCTTGATTCTTGCAGCTACTTTTGCACTGCAATCAAACAGTATAAGCAGACATTGGACAGTGGAATTTCTGGTTTTGAATGGGCTTCGTGTCTCTGTATGTGTGTGTGTGTGTGTGCAGAGGAGAGAGAGATGGTACTCTGGGTGTTTGGCTATGGATCACTACTATGGAAAGCAGGCTTTGATTACGAGGAGCGAGTTGTGGGATTCATCAAAGGGTACCGACGAGTCTTTCATCAAGGTGTGTGAATGTCCTCCTCCTCCTTGCTCTACATTGAATTTTGTATGAAAAGCTGCTCCAAAATCTTTGTATCAAATCTTGTTGTACTCTCACACACCAGTAGGGAGAATTTGGAGATGGAAAGCACTAGAAGAAGAGAAAGTAGGTTGGTGTTTTTCTACATGGATTGTTGAGCTTCTTCACTACAATGCAATTCCATTTCTTGTAGTACATCATTGACCAATGTGTGGTTGTGTTTGAAGAAGAAATAATATGGTTTACAATGTGTTTTGAGCATAAAACATTTTAGAGTTTTTTCTTTTGCACCTGTGTACATGTGCTTATGAGTGAAAGAGAGATGGAAAAATGAAAATGTTCATGGAAGAGAGCTATTTACTAGATGATTCTCAATGTTGATCTCTTCACAAAATAAAACCTTCTTTCAAAGCATATTTCTCCTGCTGACACTAGGTGATTCTCATGGGGTTTTTGCAGCTAGCACAGACCATCGAGGCACACGAGAATATCCAGGACGGACAGTCACCCTTGAACGTCATGAGGGAGAAGTAACAGTGAGTTCTGTTTCAAGTCCTTGTTGCTGCATTCAACAATCAGATGCTCATCATGGGCTCCATTGATTTTTGTAATTAGGGTTTGAAACTCACCACACTATTGGTTTGTGAACAGTGGGGTGCCGCATATCGTGTATCTGGAAAGGATGAGGAGCAGCTTGTCTTATCTGTAAGTATTTCAAAGCCTGATATTGAGCAAGTCAGATTTTCCACTTGTGGTACAAGCACCTTGTCTCGGCCATACAAGGCCATGTGTCCTCTGCTGTCTCTGTAGGTCAAATTGCTAATAGTATTGAGTGGATCTAGTGAGCTCCTTTATTTCTGTTTTCCTACTGGTTAGAAGCTTGAGTGTGCATTTGCAATTGTCTCCTTCGGCATCTCCTGATTTTACCTTGATAATTCTCAACTTGCAGTATCTGGAGATGAGGGAATTTGAGTATGATGAAAGAGCATTTGTCGATTTTTACACAGAAGACCCGCCTTGCACACAAGCAATCTCAGTTCTTGTGTACATTGGAAGTTCAAACAAGTCAAAGAATCAATATTACTTAGGTCCTGCTCCTCTTGAAGACATGGCAAGGTGAGCTCTTCAATCAGTTGAAGAACCCCCTAGATGCTGTCAGGATCAAAAGAGCATATGCCAACTTGTTAATGTATCAGTATCTGTAACAAGAACATTTTGCAGCTTGCAATATAAAATTGTATATTGTATTCACATTTTTATTGTGGATGTGACAGTCAAATTGCAAAGGCTGTTGGTCCAGCAGGTCCAAACTATGAGTACCTGTTTCGGCTCGAAGAATCTCTATATCAGATTGGTGCGTTACTCTTCCTCCTTTCTCCAGAGCTACTATTGAATAATCAAAACATGCTCTGCACTGTGTCCATTCTTCATCTGGCAATGTTTTTGGGTTGACTTCTTACACTTTGGGTGCATTTGCTGCAGGTTGTGTTGATGAGCACATCATTGAGCTTGCTGAAGAAGTTCGTAAGCATTTAGGTCATGATGTGCTACTTGGTGGTCTTCTTCTTTGAATTTGAAGGACAGGATCCCTCCTGACAAATGAAGCAATTTTGCAAAGAGCCTTGTTTGGTCCCTAGTAAACAGGGAACAAATTGCTGTTGAATGGGGGGTTTTTCAGCCTCTTTTCGGACATGCGCTGTTCTTGACCTTTTATCTGAGAACAGTGTCAAGTTCAACTCAACAGAAACAAATTTTGGGTGGGAATTGCTTGGGTAGAGAACTTGGTGAAGCAGCAGCATTCTAGTATGAGAGCAAATTAGTGACATGCTTTTCTAGTGGCTTTCTAGAGATCCTTGCTCCCACATTACAATGAGTCTTGGGGGTTTTCAACCAGAGTGTTGTTGTGCCTGAACCGTCACAACCTGCACAACAGCACATTATTCTGGTTATTTTTCATATTCATTATTTGATGTGGAACATTGATACTGCATCATTCTCTCAAGTTGGAAATTTGATGATAATTTTTTTTTGGTACATTCCTCATCCTGCTATCAAATTGATTACTGGTAATGACACAAGATTGCAGATATATGTCAAGAACACAAATCAGTGCATGTAGACAATAAAAACTCATGGATGAAGTAGATCTACTTGTGATTAGACAATTTCTTCGAGTTTGTGAGCTTGCCACTAGTACATGGTGAATAATTCTGTAGAACATCTTGTAGTGATTTGCAACACTGGATGATGGATGGGTTCACCACCCATGGAAGAAGCCCTTGGATTGGAAGAAATGAAAGAAGCTGCACATATAAGGGTAATGAAATCTGTCTCTACACTAGTCACTTCCACTCCTATGTAGGGAGGGATGTTGGCGCTCTTTTCCCCCAGTCAATTTTAATGGAATTATTTGTGGAGGACTGAAAATTCCTGCACAATTCTGATTCAGCCCATACTCCACCCTACAGCTGTATTGCCATTCAACAAGCTTAAATCTGGATAACAAGGATGCAACTTGCCTCTTAGACCTCTGCTAGACCTAATTCCTTCCCTGCACCTTGTACCAGAGCATCTCAATTTGATTGCAAAGGCCTGTTTCTTTTCTGACATTGAATCACAGGAACTAGTGTAAAAAGTAAGCATTTTAGAACATTTGAGTACCCTTTGATACCCACCCATCCACACCATTTATCATTCACACTTCCCCTTTTAAACTTAGCAAGTTTTCTGCAAAACCTGAGATTTTTCTCAGATGAGACATTGGTACAAGCCTTTGAAAGAGCCTGGAGGAGGACATGGAGAATAACATTGAAGACAATTTGCAAAGCTTATTCACAAAGATCATTTCCCAAGATGCAGTACTCATTGAAAATACATGTGTCACATGCAAATACAACGCACCACAGTGAGTGAAGTTGCAAAACACAATTGAAAGGTAACCGGAACCAGGAATTGACAAAGCAGGGTTTTTTTGTCACTCCCCAAGTGCTGCTGCACAAAGCTTCTTTTGGTTTTGGATTGCTACCAATTGCATAATACTGGTGACAAGCAAAAAAAGCTTCCATAAGTAAAACAAATGACGCCTCACAAAACAGGAGATATGAAAATCATTCAGAAACATCACCTTCTTCTTGGTGTTTGCCGGTAGTAGCAATGTCCTTTGCAGTCAGTCATGAAGCTGCTGCACAGAAGGATGTTCCTTGCCTTAGCTCGACATCACTGCCCATGTTGTCGCCTCTCCCCCGGAAGAAACCCTAGTTACTCAAAACCGGAAGAAGAAGAAAATTTTGAAGGAAGAGGAGACTCTCTGAGGAAGAACAAAAGGTATTATCATCGTCTTGGAGGACGTGATCAGGGTCTAGAGAGAGTGAGAGAGAACTTGGTTCTCCTGGTGAGAATTGAAGAGAGAGAGGGCTGGAGATGGGGACGCTGCTGAGACACGGAGCCAGCAGGGTTAGTAGTGCGTCTTCTTCTTGGCGGGGATCGTGGACTGGAACGAGTTTCAAGAGCTTCAGTCGATCGTTGTTTGTGGAAGCGACCACGGAAGAGCAGGTGTCGTTGCGCCACCTTTCTGGAGCTGAAGAAGGTAAGTAAGGCTCTGCAGAGAGAGACGGGAAAACATGGGCAGTTTGTTCATAGATTGCTACAGAGGACTTGAAGCAGCCATCATCAACAGACAGACAGAGTTTGTAGAGAGACTCATGCAGAGCTGTTTCCGATCGTGCTGGTTGTTGTTGGCTGTGTCTGCTGCTGCTGCAGGGGTAGCTGTATTGACACTGAACAGGCCTGATGCCAGAAACGCAATTGGTGTAGAGTTGCTGAAACAGCTTCGTGATGTATTAGAAGCTATTCAGCTTGATACCTCAGCACGAGCCCTCCTTGTCTGCAGTTCTGTGCCTGGTGTTTTTTGTGCAGGCGCCGATCTCAAGGTTTTGGCAACTTTCCTGATGTTGACCTTCTTGTGAATTTCTATGTTGCAAGGCTTGGACCAAGAGCATCTGGACCTAACTTGGCTGAGGTCCAGATGATAGATAAGCCACCTGAACACATGAGATGGCTCTTGCTCCATGGGGCTTTTGATTTTTGCAACCAAGGGTTTGTTGATTCTGACACAAATTTCCATAGTTCTGATGGGGACTTTCTTCTTTTTGTCTTCATGAAAGGAGAGACGAAACATGGGAGTTGCTGAAGCACAGAGGTTTGTGAACACTCTGCGGTCAACATTTTCATCCCTTGAGGTGCCCTCTTGTGTCCCAGCTGATCTTCTCTCTGTTCCTTTGTTTCTGCATTCATTCCGGACATGTCTCTCAAGGGGTGTTGCTGTCATGAGCAAGGGGTTACTGACTCACTGTCTATCTCGTAAAACGGCAGATTTTTTAACAGTTTCATGGCTTATTGCCAGAATCTAACCTGAATATGTTGGAAAGATAATTCCTGCTTATAGCCATTGGGCTGGGTTCAATAGGGACATGCTGTTCAACACTGCAACAATACCATTGCATTCAAATCCCATTGATGGATATGTTACAGTGTGCCTCCATAAGATGATTGGCTTCTCATGCTGATGTACTTGGGGTCACATGTGCAGGTGCTATCAATGCCAACGATTGCAGTTGTGGAAGGGGCAGCCCTAGGGGGTGGTATGGAGTTGGCATTGGCTTGTGATATTCGAGTGTGTGGTTTGTACTCCATTCCTTGATGGACCATCTCACCAACCAAGCTCTTTCAGTTCTCCTGTCATGAGTACAAAATGTCAGGCTCAGCATTAATGGAGAGGTTCAGGAGGAGTGCAGAAGTGCAGATTCTTCACAAGGCTAGTTTTGAAGCAGAGAATCTATAAGGCTTTGTTTAGTCAGTGAACTGTTCATGCAAGACTCGAAGTTGCTCATCTCTTCTGCTTATACAGTATCATGATTCCTTATGATTCAATTTGCTGTATCATAAGTCTCAGTCTTTTCATTTTGGTTCAGGAGATAAGGCGGTGTTTGGACTCCCAGAGACCGGTCTTGCCATAATCCCTGGGTTTGTGCATCTCCACTGAACAGAAGATACTATGAACACTACAATTCCACAAGTTAACATGAACATAGTTCCTGGATGTGTTCCTTTAACGTTGTTTGGCATTGTCTGTGTTCAACCATCATGTTCAAATGGTAATCTTGGCTCAAGTTCACAGTTTGCAAGCTACATGTCTCTTACAACCAGTTTTGTCAGGAGCAGCTAAGCATAAATGACAGAAGTTGACAGAGGTGTGCATGCAGGGCAGGGGGTACACAGCGGTTGCCACGACTTGTAGGCCGGCCAAGGGCCAAGGAACTCATCTTTACAGGCCGTCGCATTGATGCTGAGCATGCTGAAGAAATTGGTACCTCTTTGGATGCCAGTCAGATAACATGTGGTCATTCAGCTAATGTCTGGTTTGATGTAGCAGTAACCCATGTTGACACATGCCTTAGAACCTGCTATCTTTCAACACCATATCCTGTATGCAGGTTTGATGAACTTCTGTTTGTTGAGGCATTTGTATGTGGTCATGGGGCAGGTCTTGTGAACCATCGTGTGCAGGCAGGCACTGCATACAAGAAGGCTTTGGATATTGGTTGTGAAATCATTAAGCAGGTTATGACTATTTCCTTTCCAGTACTTTCATGTAGACTGTTGAGCCCAGGTGGAAGGGAAAGCTTGGTTTTGTTATTGTTTGTTGGACGATAATGACTATACTATGTCATACAGATTGTAGGCTGATATTTATGTGGGTCGTGGTGTTGTGCACAGGGTCCATTAGCTGTGAAACTGGCAAAAGTTGCAATAGAACGTGGAAGTGAAGTGGACTCAGCATCAGGCATGGTAATAGAGGAGGCTTGCTATGCACAGGTGCTGCAGTCTAAAGACAGACTCGAAGGTCTGGATGCATTTGCTGAGAAGCGTAAGCCCACATATCACGGTCACTAATCCAGTAGTCTCATCCCTGAAAGGGAAAACCTCTTGAACCCCTCATAAGGAAGGAATGCAAGCCTGCTATGAGGGTCAACAGCAAAAGACCTGCTGAATTGAAGTTCATCATGCTGCATTTGGGAGGAAATGTGCTTTTCCCCTTTCTCAATGGTTTTCTTGGCAGTTCATGGGCATACTTGAGGAACAGCTAGCCATGCCAATTGCTGATTCCAACCTCTTGCTTCTCAACACAGACATGCATGAGGAGGAAAACTTTGTACCTAAAAAACTTGAGGTAAAAATCTCCTGCAAAATTCACTTCCATCTTGGTTGAGTTCAGCACATCCAATTTAGTATAATTTCTTGATGAGTTCAAAGCATGTTGAATCAACAGATGAATATAGTAATCATATTGTATAGAAAAATGAGAAAATGATGGGTGCTTGAGCACATTGGGTGAGACCACTTAAATGTTGAAATTTATTTGTTACTTCTTTTGCATATTTGTTACTACAAATCCTCCTTTGAAATCATTTCAAACAAGTCAATTAGGAAAGTCTATGTTGTCTGGAGATTAATTAGGAATTTGTGACATTATTTTTTTACAAGGTGATATAGTCACTTGACCATATGATCCAATTCAAATACTCACTAAAAGGCACCCTAATTCACAACCATCTCAAAGATTCCACATTGTACAAATATGTGTGTGATTATTTCATTTACTTGTGTTGGCAATTAATTGGTAGTGTTTTCATCACTTACAAAACTTTTGTGGGTATTTTGACCTTGTATGGTAGAGTGTTTTGTATATATCAAGGGAGGAATTGTTTTACCATTGCCTTCATCTATTATGGACTCTTTGTCAATGATAAGAATCACATGAAGGCCAAGTTGTCTCCAATGCTTTGGCTCAAAGTTATGGAAGGTTGAGAGCCAACATAGTTTGATGCAACTTGGTGAATTGCCTTGAAGAATGTAGAACACAAGGAATACAAACATGTTATGTTCTAAATGTAATATCACATTCAATGGTGTGAAAAAGCCAAGATAGAAGTCCATGTCCAAGGTAGTAGTTGCTTGAGTAATCAATGACTAGAATGGGGGACAAATGCGAGGTCTGATCCATGAGAGACTTATAAGATCTGCACTTTGGAAGTGATTGTATTCAAAAGGGAACTTGGAACCATATGGGTTGCTTGGGAAAAATGTAGGTACTCCATTGCAAATAGTGGTCGGATTGACATGAAATGATGAATGCCATCATCAAAAAGTTGTTTTTTCCTTATAAGGGAATGAACTTTTCTTGTGATTTTTCAAGAATTCTCCTTGGAAAACCCATTATGCCTACCTACGGGGATGGTCACATTATACACCATTATAGGTTTGAAGCATACAAAGGTATGTTGTGGTCAAGCTATGATGGTCCCTTAACACCTTCTCTTTTCCAATCAAATTTGTTTTTCCAAATTTGACCATTAAAAGGAAAAAGAGAAAGAACAAGCACATTTCAAAAGTGCAATACAACAAAGAGTTGTACATTACATACTTATCATTTATAAGACATGCCATTACAAGTTCAGGGGTATGATCATTGTGCCTTAATACCCACACATTTTGTGAACCCATGTGTTGGGTGTTGCATTTATCCAATGATGGAAGACATAAGTAAACTTCCATGGGCAAACATAGTATTTAACATTGTTTTGATGGTTAGAGAAATCCATTGCTATGAATGTTTTAAATTTGTATTGATTATAGTTCACCAAGCTTTAAAATAGTCAAACTTTTAACCACTTGTTTTGTTGTATTCAACATGTTTTATAGGGTCAAATAAATGAACAAATGCCAAAAAAGGATAGTCAGGGGAAAAAAATGCATATTTGACTAATGGTGTTAAAATTTTGGAAAAAATCAAAAAAAATTGAAACCAAAAAATTCAAAACTTCCATTCATTTTCATGAGTTTTGGTGGAAATGAATGTCACCAAACCTTATGTGTTATGTACACCATAACTTGAATTGATTTGGTAAAATTGTAACCATTTTCTTCCATGTCATGTATGGTGAATAAAAAAGGTTATCCAAATTTATGAACAAGATTATGAATATTTTGTTATAATGTATATTGTTAGTGTCAATTGATTACCTATTTGAAATAAGGCAATTGTGATTTTATAATTGGGAATAATGAAAAAGAAATCAAATTTTGAATGTTGCATCATTGGTTAACATCTGAAAAAGGATTTAACATTAGATGGCAACAAGCTTTTAGAACCTATCTAAAGAATTTAAAAATTAGTTTTAAAAATGATACCAAACTAAAAATCATAGTCCAAATGTATTGAGAATTTTCAAACATTTTAAATATATATGTTAAACAAAGACAATCTTCCAATAACTAATGTTCAAAAATATTCCTCGATGGAAGCCCCCACTCCACATATATATTTTCTTTAGGCTATAATCCTACATCCTGAATTTTTGTAGAAGCTACAACAATATTGGGGTTCAATTGTTCAAAACACACCATCATAAGTGGAATTGTGATCTTGGCATCATATTTAGATGCCAATTTGTATTCTCGCATCCCACCAATTTTTTCACAATGCACAAAGCCTTGAAGCATGGATTCAACATGATAACCATCATGTTGTGAACTTGTAGTGCATCAAAAGACTTCAAGAAATCTAAAAAAAGGTTTGTTCAACAACTTAGATTCCATGTTCGTAATCAAGGTGATAGTTATTATTAAGGAATCTAACAACAATTAGTGGCCCTTGGATTGAATATACACACATGCTAAAACAACTGAATTTAAGGCAAATGTGATTACCTTAGCATAGCCCACACTTGGGTTTTAGGAGGGTGAAAACATGGTAAAGTATACAATTTGATTACCTTGATAGTCTAATTGTCAAGCTACCAAGAAGTAGACTAAAACCCATCATATAATTATTATACATTTAATATTTTTATTTCAATGATGAAAAAATTTAATTTTCACTATTATGAACTAAAATTAAAAATTTACATTGTAAAAAATAGGTTTCAAGTAGAATTTTCTAAATGTAAGGAGCTTTTGAAGCCTACTTTTTGTAATGTAACATTTGTTTCAAGTATGTGTAAAATATATTCTACCAAAGAGAAAGCAAATTTTATTTATTTTCCTTCCTTTGAATATACAATAATCTTTATGTTATAATTTCACACAAATCTATTTCATTCAATTTTCTAATGAAGAAATGTTTTTGAACACCATATTGGTTGCAAATAATAAATTCAAATTTATTTGTTCCCTATTTTTATTACTCCAAAGTTTATCAAATGTTGCATTCAACTTAATATAAACCGAATGGAAAGCACCATGGTCTCAAAATGAAATTTAAGTAAAAATTGAATTTACTTTCTTGTGTTTTCATGAAAAAAATTTCTTTTTAAACTTGATATTTTTTTGTCACCTTTTTTTGTATAAAATACCATGCTTTCACCCAAGAACCTTCTATTGTAAAATCATAGATTTCTATTTGCCATAACAAATAATAATGACAATTTTCAACTCTAGAGTCTTTTTAAACATATTAACCTTGTTGGCAAATCTTGTTTTCACATGAGTTTTTAATTTTTGATGCTGCATCCCACTTTCAACACTAGTTCATTCCCATGACTATTACAAAATGTGGGTGCAGTTCACTAGTCCCCATTCACTACACTGGTGAATTCACTACTTTCCAACTAGTCCGCATTCACTAAAACTAGTGAATTCGCTCAAAATCTAGTGAAATCATTTGGCGTACAAGGGCACCTTTTTTTGTAGTGCATTCTTGCCTCCAAGTTTCCTTGATTTTTTGGTCCAAATAATGTTTTCAGTAAACCATCTAAGGCATCTCTCACACTCACATATTGAAACTTAACAAAAAACTTATTGTTATTTATGGCATACTGACATGTTTTAAACCAAAGCATATGCCCTAATAAACTTTAAAAATCTTCAAAGGTTCATAATTGATGTAGAATGTACAGTTGTTGCCATAATTACCAAATTAATGCCTTCATTTTTTTACAAAGGACATCATCCATTGTAATAAACCAAATTTTCATTTGTAGTTGTGCAACCATGGATTGCTTGGTTATTTCATTCATTTCAAATAACCCCATAATGACATGCATGAAAACCCATGTGTCATTGAAAATTTGATAACCAAAGCAAAAATATTCACATCGTTGTGAGACATCCATAGATCAAAACTAGTAGACACTACTACATTAGATATAAGACTTGGTAAAATATGTTGGTCGATGGTTTTTTTGGCCATGGTAGGCAACATTTCTTCCACAAAAGAAGATTGAAATGGAAAACCACCACAATAACACATTATGGGTTTTTTGATTGGTCAAAAAAACGACTACAACTGTAACTACTTTATCACAAAAATCAATATGTAGTCACGAAGGCCATTGAAATGTCATGTGATGTCTAGGTTTTACATCTATATTTGGAATGACAACTAGTGGGTTTTTTGGATATATGTATATTGTTATTTTTGAAATTGTAATAATATGTTTTAAATAATTAAAAATCAGTTAATTAAAAATACCCGAATTTTTACGATTAGAATAATGACTTTTAGTTTCACAACATGATGATGTGGTATTCCACATGCAATTACAATGCCAAAACATGCATTTTATAACTTGCCTAATATTTTACTACAATGGGAAAAACAAATTTAAAATGACATATGTGACTTTAAAAATGACTATATTCAAATAAGACTAGTCGTAAAAGACATGTTTTGGTGTTGTATGTAATAAAATACTTGACTATTAATCAACATGATGATTCATACATTAATTTGGATAATATGAAACATTTATTGGTCAATCACTATGTTAGAGATTATGTCCAATCCCTAAATGTAACCCCTTGCATGAATATGCAAGTTCAAAAATTTACCCTCATTACAAACAAATCATTACCTTTGAACTAGACACAAAAATGATTATTGTTTAATTAATTATATTTATAATTACTTAGTCATAACAATCACTAAACAATGGTAAAAAACATCAACATGCCACATGACATCATGGTTTTATAAATATAGTCAATATGAAAATTTGTTGGTTTTTTTGATAAATTATTATATTATTTTAAAAATTTTGTTCATTAATTAGTTAATTACAATAACATCCACTTTTGCAACTAATAACCATTTAATCTCCCATGATAATAATATAACATGCTATATGCCAATAAGATGATCATGTGGTCTTATTTGTCAACATCATAATTCATATCATTACTACAAAATGTGGGTGCAATTCACTAATCTTCGTTCATTAGGCTAGTGAATTCACTCAACATCCAATGAAATCACTTGGTGTATATGGACACCTTTTGTTGTAATGTGTCATTGATTTAATGAATTAATCTCATTTATTAGCTAGTTGAAAATATTGTTGTCATTTGCGAGGAATAACAATTTGATCTTCCATGTGATGATGACATGACATGCCATTTGACAACAAGGTGTCACAAATTTTCATGGCAATCCATGATTTTTTGTGACACCATAAGTTTTTGTATGTGTTGAATTTATGGCACTAATATTTATCATGGCATGCCATAAAGTTTTTGAAGTCATGAATTCACATGCATGTGTATGTGTATTAAAAAAATATTATTAAGTTGTAATTATGACCACAATATTAATTTAGTCATTTTGAAAAAGGTGATACATAATTTTTTAACTTTTTTGCCAAGTCAACTTAGGTAGCCTCATTACAAAATATTTTATCAAGTTTGTAACCACCTCAAGTTTGTGTGATTAGGTGTAGCTATGATGCGATTAAATGTGACATAATTATCTTAGGTTAATTTATCTTTTAGCTTGATAATCATTAAGTTAACATAAGTTAAGTTAGTAAGTAATATAAGTTAATAAACTAATTCATTTAAAATTAATTTAAGGAGGTCTAGGTATAGGTTAGGTTGGTCGGTAATAGGTAGGTTGACTTAAGTCAACCTAAAGTGGCCAAAGTTAATCCAAGGTTAATTTTTTTTAGCTTTATAACATTGTGTTAAATATAATTAATATAAAAAAATGTGATATTGCAATGGATGAAGACTTGACCCCGAAGTGAAGGTAAAAACAAGTTTTCATGCTCTTGTAACTTATAATACTTAGGCCACTTGGCTTAGGTTAGGTAGCCTATTTTAGGCTTCTTGGGTTAAGAGTATGATGTTTGTTTTCAATTTAGGCCACCTAATGTAGGTTAGGTAACCTAGGTTGTTCAAAATAAGTAACTAGCCTACCTAGGTTGATTTTTGACTAGGAGAACTAGGCGAAATTGTTTAGCTTAACTAGGTTGACTTTTGGTTATGCTAGTTACATGGGTTAAATTAGGTTGATTTTTGGTCATGTGCAAATGACACATAATGTGTTTATATATTTTGACACATATCATCCATCCATCAAGGTGTCTTTTATAACACTTAATTGTATAAAAATACTAAGTTGAAATGGCATGCACTTTACACATCATACCAAGGTTAACGATGACATGAAAATTCATTATAACAAAAAAATTTTAAAAATTTAATCGTTAAAATAGTTAGGCTTTGTAGCTGAACATCCCTTGCAAGTAAATGGTGAAATGACATGGGTTTAACAACTTACTAGTCACTAATCACATATGTCTCTCCTGATTAAAATGTAGTTGTAAAGGCCAGTCATAAAACCCAAAATGTGTTGTTGTGCACATACGAGGTTTGGCATAAAACTAACCTTTGTCCAACCAAATGTTTTCATAATTAGACAAAGGCTTGTAACCCATACAAGTTCAAAGAAGTAAATCTTTAAAAACTAAGCTACTAGTGTTGATCATTTTTCAAAACTAGCTTGTGGGACCAAAAAAATCAAGGATTACATAACTAAAAAGACATATCCTTCTTTTTTTTGGTTGTCGAACATGAGCATCAACAAGTTTTACCATCACATTAAGTTATTATTTCCTTAAAACAAACAATTTTGGATGTGCAATTTGCACATGAGTGATCATGGTAGTGATCACATTAACTTTGTTGTAATTAAACCTTTGTGTAATGTAAATACTTGAACCAAAACATCTTTGGTTGCTTGCTTTAATTTACATATCATGCATTGCAACATTTGTAGGTTCACCAAATCCACATGTAGCCCATTGTTCATAATAAACAATCCCCAACATATAGGCATGCAATTATGAAATTTCCAAACCATAGTTTGTGCTTTTACAACTGTAAGTTATGAAACATCAACAACATTTGACACTGTCACATTGCCAAGTTTCAAATGCACACTTTCAACATTTGAAAATGATGAAGATTTGATTTTATTAAGGGCAATTAATGCAACATCTTCATCACCTCCTCCCACACTTTCAACCAAACATGGTTGTTGAAGCCTTTGAACCATTGAAGATATAAACCTAAACAAAAAGAATTAAACCCACGTTTTGAACAAATGAAGGTTGTTGAAGTTCTTCATGCATTAAAACATAAACTTGAAAAAAAAACCTAGACACACCAATATTCTAAACAATGCTTGGAGTCGACCTAAACATAAAAAAGAAGTAAAAAGTTGAATGCTTATGTCTATTTACACATAATTTGGTTGTAAGATGTACACCACATTAGTTTTTTTGGTATACATGTGTATCACATATACATGAAAGTGTAAGGTAAAACATGTGGCCAATTGTTTAACCTAATGTAAAGACTTGTTCCAAATCGCCCCCCCCCCCCCCCCCCCTTTTTTTTTTTTGATCCCTAAGTACCATGGAGAAAAAAAAAGGGGAGGTATTTCAAAAATTGAAACACCCCAAAAAAACTAAGGAATCAATATGCTTATTTTGAGCCTAACTACCTAACCTTTCCCCCCCTACCAACTTATATATATATATAGCTAGTTATGCACGTTTTCATGTCCATTTTGTCTATGTTAAATTGTGTTAAATTATGTTATTAACCTACATGAAACCTTCCAATGTTTTTAAAAAAAATTATGATTTCAAAAATATTCTTAATGATTTGTTTTTTGGGGGGGATATTATAATTGCAAATTTTCATTCAAGATGATTTTTTTTTGCAAATTGTGATTCTAGAAATGCTCATGATGACATTTTTTATTTTGCAAATTACCTTTGTAGGAATCTTCTTAATGAATATTGTTTTTATTTACAAATCATAATTATCAAAATATTAAACATAATTTAAAAAATTTGCAATTGCAAAATTTTCATTCATGATTAATTACTTTCTACAAATTGTGATCGCGTAAATCCAAAAGTTAGATCCAAATGCAACATTCATGTTGAAAAACCACGGGCATTTTAACTAGTTATGAAATTGGGAACATTTTCCCCAATGTTGGTTGATTATCACAATGGACTATGGACTCTTAACTAGTTTTCACTCTAAACATCACCCCTAGACTGAAAGTTGTTCACCATGGTTCCCATGAGAGTGAGAATTGCCATTTAAAAAATTCCAAAAATCTAAAAAATTGCCCATGGTAATTAAACAAAACTTAGGTCCAAATCTCGACAAAGGGGATAAGGACAATTAAGGATGTTAAAATGTAGGATATTATACATTTGTAGCTAGGATTTATTTTTTAATGTAGCTTCTTCTAGAAATTTGTGGAAAACAAGTGATTAATCACGAGATGGTTTTGCTTAGTGGATGAAATTATGATGAAATTAGTTATTAAGGAGGGTTACAAATAACACGTAATGCAAATAGAGAGGCGTCTAATTTCAACATTAAAAAAATCAATGGACGTGGAGATAAACTTTGATCCACTATAAGACATTGAAAAACAAGAGGTGTGTCACATTGTGGCGTTGCCATTTACATGAAAAATATCTTAAGGCAAAAGATGAATTATGGAAACCCAAATATTTCACTCTAAAAAATATAATCTTCCAAAAATCCTTCAAGATATTATAACTTTGTAATTAATCTCAAGTTTCAGCACAAGCCAAAATATCATCTTTCAAAAATCCTCATATAAAAATAAACCTATTACCAAAGGGCCAAAATCCCTTAAACTACTATACTCTATAATGAATCTAAACACAAGATCCTTGCCTTGGTGGGCAAGGCAAATATAGAAAGATTGAAAGTTTGTCCTAGAGAGAGAGTTCATCCCAAAAAAAAAAAACCATGCCTAGGTCTTGCCATTTAGGACAAAGCCAACAAAGACAATTAAGATGCTTGAAAAAGCAATGTGATATCTCATTTGAAAATTTTTCTTTTCACTAAAAATATTTGAATATTTGAATAATGATAACCATTTGGAAAAAAATTGCTAAAATCTATGAAAATTGATGGTCATCAGCCATCACCTTTGTAAGAATTGTCAAGTTGAGACCAGTTTTTTTAAAAAATTAAAAATTAAAGTCATAGCCAACTTTCTGAAACTTGAAATTCAAAAACAACCAAAGAGAGTTCTTGAAAGTTCTGAAAACAAATGGAACTAGTAGTTCTCCCCCAAAAAGAAATTTAAATAATAATAATAATAATAATAAAATTAAAAATTTAAATTAATAATAATAATTATTAAAAATAAAATATATTATTGTAAAAAAAGAAAGAAAAAAAAACCCCACCCAATACAAGTCTACTTCACACAACAATGAATTTTCTATTTGGTCCCAGGTCCACTTTGTACTTATCGGCTTTCCAAGTTGATAACCTCTTAAGTTAAATTAACCTAAATCCATTGTGGGACATGTTGAAAATCATCATAGATATTATTATAGGCTACACTCTGAATAATTTCATTACGAACTCATATGACAATATCATAATAATAGATCATGGAAAATTTAAGAATTTCAATAATTTAAAACCAAATGAATTTTTTGAATTTTTTTATTTTTATTTTTTTTGTTAATGTGAAAATTGCAAAGCCATTAGGTGTAACGTAAAGCCCTAGAACATGTGGCATTCTTCCAATAATAAGGGGCCTAGGATGAGGCAAGAGTGAAAGAACACGGGCCAATTGACATCTGGATTCACCTCGATAAAAACTAAACTATACGGGTAAAATAATAGGTAAAATAGGTAGGAAGGTAGGTTAAAAAAATAGTCCATAGGTAAAATAGGTAGGAAGGTAGGTAAAAAATAGTCCATAGGTATGATGACAAGTAGGTGTCTACTTTTAAGGTGCATTCACACTTGGTGTTAAAAGACTCTATAGGGTTAAGTCCCCTAATACCAAGCTAGTATTCCATTTAGGACTTAAAAAAACTTAGTTATCAAGAATTTTTTTAATGTTAAGCTAAACTTTCACTCAACAATGAAGCTATGGCCCCATTTGACATGAGGTGCCACCTAGGATGCCACCTAAGATTTTCATTTAAAACTAACTTAAACATCAAGTGTGAATGCACCATCATAAGTAACTGGATGTATCTGAATGATCTAGTAAAATAGGTAAAAGGCTAGTGGGTTGTCAGTTATGTAGGTACCTAGTATTATAGACTATACACAATCTATCCCTTTACAAGCTTATGTAGGTAGGTAGGTAGGTAGGTAGGAAGGACAAGAAGTGACTACTAAGTAAGTTAAGTAGATGCATGGAGTTGGTTAGTTAGCAAAAGTAGGTAGGTAGGTAGGTAGGTAGGTAGGACACAACACTTGATTACTAAGGTGCCTACTACTAGTAAAGACATGCATGTGGATGGTTAGTTAGTAGCCTAAAAGGTTGGTAGGTAGGAAAATAGGTGGCTTACAAAATGATGCATTCACACTTGATGTTTAAGACAGTGTT
Source organism: Sphagnum tenellum (assembly GCA_963921925.1). Lineage (NCBI taxonomy): Eukaryota > Viridiplantae > Streptophyta > Sphagnopsida > Sphagnales > Sphagnaceae > Sphagnum > Sphagnum tenellum. The sequence continues at coordinate 12,258,552 of OY998150.1, forward strand.
AAATGAAAAGCTAGGTGGCATCCTAGGTGTCTCCCAATGTTAAATGAGGCCATAGCTCAATGTTAAGTGAATGTTTAGCTTAACATAAAATTTTAATGTCAACTAGGTTTAAGTCCTAAATGGCTAGCATGGTGGTAGGGGGACTCAACCTTTAGAGTCCCTAACACCAAGTGTGAATGCACCTTAAGTGAGTAGAAAAGCACATTAAGATGGTTAGTAGGTAGATAATAAGGGTTAGTGAGTTGTTGGTAAGGTTGGTAGGTAGGAAAATAGTTGTCTACTAAGGTGAGTGAGTAGAAGCATGTAGATGGTTAGAAGGTAGATAAGGGTTAGTGAGTTGTCAGTCAGGTTGGGAGGTAGGAAAAATAGGTGGGCTACTAAGTGAGTAAGTGCTTGTAAATGGTTAGTAGGTAGTTAAGAGCTAAAAGGGTTGGTTGGTAGGTAGGTAGGTAGGAAAAATAGGTGGGCTACTAAGTGAGTAAGTGCTTGTAAATGGTTAGTAGGTAGTTAAGAGCTAAAAGGGTTGGTAGGTAGGTAGGTAGGTAGGTCATTCTGGCCCTGATTTTACCGCTCTTCTTCCCTTGAATGTCTTCAGGAGAGGGGTTGGGTGCAAAGGAAATTCAAGCGGGGCCAAGCAAGCAAGCAAGCTAGTCTAAATTTGAGGCCTGATGAATGAATGCTTGGTTTTGGAGAACTTAAAGAGCGGAAGGAAGGAAGGAAGGAAGGAAACCCTAATTGGTAGTGGTGGCGTACAGAGGAGCAGCAGCCCAAAACAGGCAAGCGCGCAAGAGGAGGGGGGCGTGGCAAACCCTAACCCTGCGTCGCCGCCCTTCGCTTCGATTTCCCGAGCTCTTCCCTACACTCCTCTCCTCCCTGGAGTCGCACAGCAAGCTGTGAAGTTTGAAATGCTCTTTGCTTATTTTTGAAGCTTTTTGTTGTTTCGTTTTGGGGGTTTTTTTTTCGTGTTGTGTGGGGGCTAGTTTTTGACACCGTGTTACCATCCAACTCAATTGGAAGTCGGGGCCGGGGGGAGAATATATAATGCGTTAAGAGCCGGGAGCTGTTCCAAGGAGGGATGGCGATGGCGATGGGCTCAGCAGCAGCAGCAGCAGGGTTGTCCGTCGATGCCCAGGTCACTTTGCTGCTGGCAGGCGATGGAGTGGCGCCGCTGGAGGCGCTAGTAGGTCAGCTCATGAGCCCAGGAAATGAGCAACGTGGTCAAGCTGAGCAGCTCTTTAATCACTGCAAGGCTAATCACCCTGACGCTCTCGTGGTGAAGATGGTCCACGCTTTGCAGGTAGGATGATCCATTCGCTCTCTCTCTCTCTTTCTCTCTCTCGTGTCTTTTCGTATTATTCATTGTATATCTCTTGATAAGCTGTGCGATGGAGACAACGGAAGAGGAAAATTTTCCTTTTCCAGCTTCTTGATGTGGCACTTTGCTCTAATGTGCCAATCTTACAAACTCTTGTTTCGTGTATCTTTGGGAACCCTCTTGCATATTCAGTGTCAGGCAGTGCAGTGGTGGGCGGGTAGAATCAGGGTTTTTCATCGGTCAAAAAATTTGAACATCTGATGGCTTTGTGATATCATTTGATGGCAAGGTTGTCGACTGAATCGCAGGATGTGTTTTACGTGTGACAGGTTTCCCAGCAAATGGAGGTGCGGGCCATGGTGGCAATCCTTCTAAGGAAGCTGATCACAAAGGATGATGTTTCCCTTTGGCCACAGTTGTCCCCTGTGACACAGACTGCTGTGAAAGGTCAACTTTTATTATGTGTGCAAAGAGAAGAAGGCAAGAGTATATGCAAGAAACTCTGTGACACAGTTGCGGAGCTTGCGGCTGGCATCTTGGAGGAAGGAATGTGGCCAGAGCTTCTTCCTTTCATGTTTCAGTGTGTGAGCTCAGACTCTATGAGGCAGCGGGAGAGTGCACTCCTCATGTTTGCACAGCTTGCACAGTATATAGGACCCCAGCTGCGTGCTTACTTGCCTACTTTGCACACCATTTTCCAGCAATGTCTGTCTGCAGATGCATCAAGTGATGTGCGGATTGCAGCCCTGAGAGCAACAACCAACTTTGTTCAGACATTAGAAACTGCTGTTGAACGTGAGAGCTTCCAAGACTTATTACCTGGCATGTTGCAGACCCTGTCATTGGCCCTGAACAATGGTGAAGAGGCTGCTGCACAAGAAGCACTTGAGATGTTCATTGAGGTTGCTGGCACAGAACCCCGGTTCCTTCGGTGCCGGTTAGTAGAAGTGGTTGGCAACATGCTGCAGATTGCTGAAGCAGAGGAGCTTGAGGAAGGGACAAGGCATCTTGCTGTTGAATTTCTGATCACACTTGCTGAGGCCCGGGAGCGGGCTCCTGGGATGATGCGGAAGCTGCCACAGTTTATTGGTCGGCTCTTTGTAATTCTCATGAAGATGCTTCTTGACATTGAAGATGACCCTCAATGGCATTTTGCAGAGAGTGAGGAGGAGGATGCTGGTGAGACTGCTGATTATGAAGTAGGTCAAGAATGTTTGGATCGCCTGGCCATCTCTCTTGGTGGCAACACTGTGTTACCAGTGGCATTTCAGCTGCTTCCCTCCTTTGTAAATGATTTGGACTGGAAGAAGCGGCATGCTGCTCTTATTGCACTAGCACAGATTGCAGAAGGATGTTCCAAGGTATTGGTTGGGATCAGTTGCATGCGAAATTTGCACACCTTGTGTCAATTGTTCTTGTGCTATTGTTTATCCCCATCACCCAGGAAGCCTGTTATTGCAACATTTTGCATCTGGTTATTGCATCTAGCAATACTATTGCTGAAGGAAGCTTCCACTGGGTTTACTGGTCAGAGTGCTTTCTTTATCTTGGTTTTTGGTGGCCATACAAAGCTTCCCCCCATACAACCCTGTCAACTTTGACCTAGCAACTTTTTTGACATTCATTAGTGAAGGGTTTTTGATGCTTTAGCCGAACCAGAATAAGTTTTCCTTCAGGGGTTCACGTGCCTTTGTGATGCAACATTTGGCATGGCCAGAGGACTAGAACTTTGGAAGCCTATGGTTTTGTATTGTTGCAATGGAGGGGCTTACCACCTTCAGGTAGCCTGCTTTCATCACACTATTCCTTGCCCTTCATCTCAGTCATGAAGATGATGAGGTGGTCACATTACGCAGGAAATACGATTGGGTTTGACATTTGTTGCATCTTTCTTGGTTGTTGCTGATATGACAGGCAGACTGAATGCAATGATGGAAGCATGCAGGTAATGACTAGGAATCTGGCGTCTGTGGTGAGCATGATTTTGAGCTTATTCCGAGATGCCCATGCAAGAGTACGGTGGGCTGCTATCAATGCCATAGGCCAACTTTCAACAGACCTGGGCCCTGATTTGCAACAAGAGTACCACCAGCAAGTTCTTCCTGCCCTTGTGGCTGCTATGGATGACTTTCAAAACCCACGTGTACAGGTAGGTTACAAAACAGCAGATTTTTGACTGTGCATCATGTTAGGGTCAGTGTGCATGTTAAACTTTTCCAGGACAAGAAGTACTTCTCTACCTTTTTGCCTTGTTTCTACTCAGCAGTTGCAGGTGGTTTTGGAATAAACCTGTAGTTGAGCAGCTGGTGGAAATCCTTCCTACTGACATAGGAGGTTGGTTGATCCCTGCAGGCACATGCTGCAGCTGCCATTCTCAATTTTAGTGAGAGCTGCACCCCTGAGATATTGACACCATACTTGGATGGTGTCATCACCAAGCTACTTGTACTTCTCCAGGTACTACTCAATTTCACTCCTGAAACAGAGTGCATTTACTGAGTTCTGATGTACACCAGGCTTGCAAGAATCCCATCTCTTATGTTTGTGTCTATCTTGTACCTTCAGAATGGAAAGAGGATGGTTCAAGAAGGCGCATTGACTGCTCTAGCCTCAGTTGCTGACTCTGCACAGGTATTTTGTCAGATACCTTTTTAGCACATGTAGGGGGTTCTCATTATTTCAGTCTTTGTTTCCTCTCATTTGTATTTGACAGGTCTTGCATGAGAACTCTTAGCTTTGTAATACACTGAAGACGATTAGTTTTCTTCTCTAATCTACGCCTAAAGGCAAGTCCTTTTGTTAGGTCCTTGCTATATTGGGTGACAAAATTTCGTTTCTCTGCTCATTTGGATGAAGGTCATCCTCATGAGTTCTATGTTTCTAAGAGAAAAGGGCACTCTTTCAAAATTTCTACTAAAATGAAACAGAGCTGAATTGATAGGTTTTTCCCCCTGTTTCTAGCTTTTCAAAGTTTCAAAATGATGATTTCAAGGGCTTCATTTCCAAATGTGGAGCATTTCCAAGCCCATTTTGTCCCCAAAAGATTATGCCTTCTCATTTCTTGCTTCTCCTCTATCTAATTTCTCTTCTGGTTGTTTCCTCTTTTTTCTTGATTAATCTGGTTGTCTCCTCTTTTATGTTCTGTTGTGGTAACCAGCATTACAATTGTGTCTTCCTGTTCCTTCCAGTCTTGTGTGGGAAATTCAGTGCATTTGTTGCTTTATGATATTGACATCATCTTCCCTACTGCCAGGAGCTGATAAAGCCTGAGAATGTTATGGAGACTGGTCACAGTTATGCAATGTTCCTAAACTGGTCACTAAACATGGATGATTGTGGCTTTTTGTCCAAATTATGCAGTTGTCCCTCTAATTTTTAAGGGTTGGTTTCCTTATTTCCTGTTCAGTGCTGCTCGGTTTGATTTTTAATTTCTGTGAGCTCTATTCCCACTTCCATCTTTAAATTTTAATCAGGTTGAGTTAGATTTTGAGTTTGGAGAAGGCCTCAAGGCCTGTGGAGATTGTTAGGGAGTTGTGATGGCAATGTCAAAATCTGAGGAAATACTTGAAATGATGAGACAACTGGTACCTGTCATTGTGCAGGCCCACTTTCAGAAGTACTATGATACGGTGATGCCTTACTTGAAGTCCATATTGGTGAACGCCAATGACAAACAAACCCGCATGCTCAGGGCAAAGTCCATGGAATGCATCAGCTTGGTGGGCATGGCTGTTGGAAAGGAGAAGTTCCGTGATGATGCCAAATATGTACGTGTCTTTTTATCTGAAATCTTTTGTGAAAGCACCTGGTGTTTACAAACATTCAAGCAGGAGGCATTTTATTTCTAATCCGATTGTGGACATGTGGTCTTGATCATTTGTTAGCATATTTTTTCCTGATTGTTTTGCTGTTTGCATATTCAATATATGTCCCCCTGGCTAGGTTATGGAGGTCCTTATGACACTACAGGGAGTCCATATGGAGGATGATGACCCAACAATAAGTTACATGCTGCAGGTTTGCACTTCTGAACGTTAAGTAGGTCCCTTACAGGATTTGAATTATTTACGGTGTATTGGTAATGACCTACCACAAAATACTTCTACCAGTGGTGGATGTTGTATACCATGGAAGTGTTTGCTCACTAGTTTGCATAGTATGTGGTTGAGAAGCTGTGCATGTCAGCAAAAGAAATAATTTCTATGTCTATCTTGAAGATCTTCTCTCTCACTTTCACCTCTTGTCTTTCCAGGCATGGGCCAGGTTGTGCAAATGCTTGGGTCAGGAGTTTTTGCCTTACATGAGTGTGGTGATGCCACCATTGCTACGCTCAGCACAGCTTAAACCTGATGTCACCATCACAGATGCTGATTCCGAAGATGAAGGCAATGAGTCAGATGATCAAAGGTGTGTCTTGAATCAGTGATTGAGAATCTCAAAGTCTAGGATGAGACCAACACGCTTCTAGTAATTTGTGTTGGTGTTTTTTCCTGCTACGAGTATGCTTGTCATCTGTGATTTATGAGACATGAAATATGAGTTTTGATATAGTTCAGTTCTGTTATGTTTTCACGTAGTGTGGAGACAATCACAATTGGGGATAAGAAAATTGGCATCCGCACAAGTGTTTTGGAAGAGAAAGCTACTGCCTGCAATATGCTCTGTTGCTATGTGGATGAGCTCAAGGAGGGCTTCTATCCTTGGATTGATCAGGTCAACATTCTCTACTCTATACTGTATCCTAAAGAGGAAGAGAGCACAACGACGAGCCCTGAGTTGACCTTTATCTCCAAGAATATGAGAATGTGTGTTGTACAGAAATTTCCATGGTGGGCAATGCACAAGGCCTTCTAAGTGGTGATGTAGTGACATGGTTTATTAATACACTTTTGTCCCATCATGCATCATTCGATATGGCTTGCACTTTGATGTTGGTGGCAGGTTGCACCCATTCTGGTGCCACTTCTCAAATTCTACTTTCATGAGGAAGTCCGCAAGGCTGCTGTTTCTGGTAAGTGCAGCCCATTGAACATAAGGAGCTAGCTCAATAATTAGTGGTTTGAATGCCACCCATGCTGGTTGATTGAATGGATGGTGATGAATAATAGGTGGGATGTGCTGAGGTTTGAGGCTTCCAATATAGACTGCTGGCACAGTTCTGATACTGAGTTGCAGCTGAATGTGCCCTGATGCCAAAATGGTCATAAGAGTCATAAGTTGTGTATTTATTGTTTCCAGCCATGCCTGAGCTTTTACGGTCAGGCAAGTTGGCAGTGGAGAAGGGCCAAGCACAGGGACGTGATGATGCTTATGTGAAACAGTTGGTAGACTTCATAATTCCACCCCTTGTGGAAGCCATGCACAAGGTATGACCAACAATCTCCTTTTTAGTTTGCACCTTTTGCCATAGCTAAGAATAGCTTATAGTATATGTAAAGATAGCATCACCATTTTGATGTCGAATCAGTTCCTAAGCCACAGGAATCTGATGGGAATTGCAAATGGGGCCATGCTAATTGCAGGAGCCGGAGACCGAAATATGCTCAAGTATGTTGGATGCTTTGAATGAATGTATTCAGGCATGCTATTCTCACTTTCTCTATGAGATCCCCCCTGCAAACTGGAATTCATGTGTCATGTTTTTATGCTACATGAGTATACAGTATGTGCACTCTTGCAAAGTCCTAGTATTGTGCTTGGTTATGACAAGCATTGCATTGAATCAGTTTTCAGTGAGGTTATAGGCACTCATGTGAAGACAAGCTTTTCAAAATCTGAAGTTGTATACATCTGCATCCTTTTAGCAGTGCTTTTTAGTTTAAAGTCTGCTCCTCTTCTTCCTTTCCCTTGGGTGGCTTGAAAGATTGATAACAACCCTGTAAGCCTAGTTTTGTGATTGCTTCTGATTCTAATCTCTTCCAGTTTCTTGAATATAGCAATTCCTGAATTCATAAGGCTTTTAGACATCAGCTTTTTGACAAGCATTTTCCAGCAAAGCTTGCAGTTATTAACATGAGTTGTATCCCCACTGTGGATTGATTAGTCCAAATGTCAGGTTTGGAGTTAAAATAGTCGGTTCTGTTGGTCTGAAGGCTGTGTGGCTCAAGTGTGATGCTATTTGTGTTCTTGAGAGTAAGGACTTCAAAAAAAGAAAGATCCTGTTAAAATGAATTAGACTTTAGCTTAGCAAAGAATGCTTTCAGTTTTAAATTTTTCCATTTGAAATCTTTGAAATGATTATTGCAAGGCATCCTAATTCCAATGGGGAGCTTTGAGAGCTCTTTTAGAACTTCCTTCGGAGGACTTGGGATACTATTTGTAGTCTCATGTGAGTTATGGAATGAGCAGATTGCTGGGCCATTGCTAGATGCTGCTCAAATCAAGTCAATGGTGGAAGAGTTTAAACAAGTTATCACAGCTAGCAGTACCCGGAAGAAAGAGCGTGCTGAGCGGACTCAAACAGAGGATTTTGATGCAGAGGAAGGGGAGCTCCTTGAAGAGGAGAATGAGCAGGAAGAGGAAGTATTTGACCAGGTGAACTGTCCTGCCTTGATCAGGGTGAAATTATGCACATGGATGTAGACCTTTGGGTGTGAAAGGTCACAAGCAGCAGTTCTTAGTCTGTAGTTTGAAAGGCTCCAAAGAATTTTCTTTGTGGAAGCAGAGTGATGCTCAAATGAAGAGAAACTTACACTTTGATCTGAGGCTGGAATGGGTTTTGTATCAAGGATGTGGTGTGCTTAAAGGCTATGTTCAGGATACAGGAGGCCCCAGTAACTTCTGTCTGTGTAGCCTTCTCTCTACAATTGTGGCTTTGATGCTTGCTTGTAGAGGGACAAGTTAGATTGAGTTGAAGCTTACCCTCACAAGGTTGTTGCTGCTTGAGCGGGAACTATTGGCTTTTGTATTATGTCTGCATCTTGAGTGCTAGTCAGTATCAATACTGAATCTTACTGTAGCATCCACTTCGTGACAGAAATTCAAGCTGCAGATTTTTATAGACTTAGTTTACCCTAACTTTATAGCAAATTATGTTCTTATCTACACCCACTCCAGAGCTGATGAATTTTGTGGGGGAGTAATGGCAGCTGGTCACTGCCATTCATGATGAAGGCGATGGTCCAATGCCTTTGTGAGTCATACTCTCAAGGTTATCACCACATTTAATATCTTGTTATTTTTTGGGTTTGGCTGGAGGTGAGACTACATCAGTTTTTTTGGATTTATCTCTGCAATTGCATCAATATTTCTCTCATGAATTGTGTGGTGCTTTTGGGGTTGGTTTCAAAAGGTTGGTGAGTGTCTTGGAAGTTTGCTGAAGACGTTCAAGGTTGCATTTTTGCCCTACTTTGAAGAGCTGATCCCATACATCACTCCTATGCTGGTAGCCCCACATCCTTCCTCATGAGGTTTTCTTCTTTTTTGACATTTGAACGAGTGTTTCTGCTGTCTAAATGCATGCTGGAGTCACTTCTGACTTCTTTGTGTATGAATAGATGTTCCATCAAATCCTTACCGAAAGGATTAGTGACATGGGAGGCAGGCAAGCATAGTGCTGCAGTTAAAAGATTGAAAGAGGCTACGAGATGTGAAGTGTTCAATGAGATCTGGATTGTTATTAGTCAGATTCTGAGATGTTCAGGTATCTAGGCAATCCACAGATGTCAGATGGCAACTATTGCATAGGTGGCACATGATATTAGTGAACCACTAATGCTAGTGTTCACACTTACAGCTTTACTGTCATAAGTGGAACAGGAATAGGAGTTTGTTGGGTAAGAGTGGGTTATTGAAGGGTTGGGTACTGGTTGTGTCCAGGGAAAGGAGCGGACACCTGAGGAGAGGAGAGTGGCGATTTGCATCTTTGACGATGTTGCAGAGCAATGCCGAGATGCATCAATCAAGTACAGAAGCAACTGCCTAGCAATTTTGAACTCATACATCTGCATTTATCATCCTGTTTCAGTATTTGTGATCAACAGTATTCTGAGAGATGGATAAAGCAACATGATGAGGAATAGATCTTGCTTGGAATAATTGCCTTTGTTATTGGAACTATCTTTATCTTTCTGCGTCGGTGGGTGTATCTTGTTGGGGCAGATACTATGATATGTTCTTGCCATTCTTATTGGAAGCTTGCAGTGACACAAGCCCAGATGTCCGGCAGGTTGTGGCCTCACCCTTTATGTGATCTTTTGAGAAAGTTGACCAATAGCAAGTTCAGTAATTCTGCTGTAGTAGTTGAATTTGTTTGAGTTTGAGAAGGGACAAGTAGACAAATCTTTAAGAGTGTAGAAGAAATTTGAAATGTGATGATAAACAGCACATATCGATATTGCTTCAGTCCTCCGTTGCGTTATAAAACCATGAAATCCCCAATGGTGCAATTGACATTGAAGATTTGTACAGGACTTAAAGCTGCTGCTTGATGGTCTTTTGGTAATTGTTTGTTGGTACTGTGATGACCGGATATTATTGGAATTGTTGAGCTGTGTATTGAAGTGTTGAGTGTTGAAGTACTTTGGCAGGAGTTGTGCAGCTTTTCTAGTCCTAAGGCAGAAATTCATTAAACCTGTAAACAGGTCTAATCTAAGAGTTTGGGCATTTATAACTTTGCAGAACAACACTAGGGAACACAGATATCTAAAGTATTGTCAAATTTTGGTTCTAGGGATGGCTTGGCATCATGTGCATGGTGCCTGGGGTAGACTTCAGGCATCATGCTGATCAATGTCATCTTAAGTGTCGAAGTTGTGTGAGTTTTGTCAAATGTCGATTTCCCTCATGGTTCAATAGATGACTAATTTGCGTCTTTGGGCTCTTGTATGTTGCTGAACTTCATTTAGCAAGAAATCAGCTTTTAATGTGCCGACTCCAGGAAATGTTATTTTTACAGGCTGCAGTGTATGGCATTGGAGTTTGTGCTGAATTTGGTGGTGCTAAGTTCAAGCCAATTCTTGGAGGTGAAATTCTGTCAATACATGTTCTTAGCAAATTTGTTAATGCACCTGATTTTGTGTGTTCATGCCATCCTATGTTCTTGTGAGATCATGTTGTTAATCATCTTTTTGCATTGCAGATGCACTGGCAAGGTTGAATGCTGTGGTCACTCAACCCACTGCTCTGTCAGCTGAAAACATCATGGCAACAGACAACGCAGTATCAGCTCTCGGGAAGATTTGTGAGCACCAACGTGACAGCATTGATGGTTCTCAGGCAAGTATTTCTTCATTGTTGTAAGTATTTGTACTTTTGGTAGGGATGAGCTTCTGCATTCTAGCAAACATAAGAACTATTTTCCCCTGTTCACTTTAGTTCCTCGTTACTACAAACCCATAGGTTTTTGACTTGATGTTTGAGAAACCTGAGCTTGCATTTATCAAGACAGCATCTTTGTGTTCTTCAATGGTGTGAAACTTGGTGACAGAGGTCACATAGTGATGAACTGGTAAACTGACCTGGTGAGCCAATAGTATCACCATAGTCGCTGAACACTGACAGGCTATCTAATAGAAGGCTAGATGCCTTGGTATTCCTGAATGCAAGACAGTTGCAGCCACTGGTCTTGATCAGTTCTGTAGTGCAAATGAAAACTTAAGAAAACCCTGACATCAACTCCAGGAATGTGAGTAAGGTAGTTGCTTTTAAAGAAGATATGTGGAACTATTGGGGTTGTTCATTTATTGTTCCAGAGGATGGGGATGAAGCCAAAAGCTTGGTGGTTATGGAGTGGGTGGGACACTAGTTGTGCTATATGTTACCTACTATAGCCAACCCAGAAACAGTAGAGATTACGTGGTCAACTGTTCATTGAAAAAATTTGTGGGTACCTAGGGGTGAAACTTGACGAGATGCCAGGCTTGGCAAGCATATTGTCCCATGTATTGTGATTAGAAATTGATAACCCTCTGAAATGTAGCCAATCTCTATGAAGGGTGTGAAGCACCTCATGCACACTTAGTGGGCAAACTAAGGGTGTCCTTTTTTCACCAGATGATTTCTTGATCTATTTTGATTCTGTGGAATGCAGGTTGTGCCAGCATGGCTAGGTTGCTTGCCATTGAAGGGTGATCTGGTGGAAGCCAAGATTGTGCATGAGCAGCTTTGCTCTATGGTTGAGAGGTATGTCCAGAAAGGCCTTTTCTCAGTGCTGGCTGACATAGTCTTGGACTTTCAGATGTTTGTGTTGATGGGCATATTGGCTTTAGTTGCTGTAGGTCTGAAAGTTGTTAGCCTAGCAAATTGAGTTTTGGTATAACCTATAGAGCACTGTTATTGCAGGCAGGATGCCCAACTGCTAGGGCCCAACCATCAGTACTTATCAAAGATAATCTCTGTCTTTGCTGAGGTAGACTTCCAAATTCAAGCTTTGTTGTCCACCTTAACAATCAGATTTTTTATGTGCTACAATGGTTCTTTTCAGATTGATAATGCTTCCAGAATTTTTACATGTTCAATAAGATTTGTTGATTCTAGGATTGTGCACAGCATTCTCATTGCAATTGTCTCTGTGCCTGCAGGTTCTAAGTGCAGGAACAGACCTTGTCACAGAACAAACAGCAGCAAGGATGGTGAGTCTCCTGAGGCGACTGCAACAAACACTACCACCTGAATCACTGGCTTCAACTTGGTCAACACTACAACCACAACAACAGGCTACTCTCCAGTCAATTTTATCTACCCCATCTTCATAAAAGATGATACCCCGAGTCAATCCACTTTGTCTCACATCACAAGGACTGTATTTCACGTTGTTGCTTGGATCCCTCTACTCATCAACTGCAAAATAGCCTGCAGTCTGTCTGTTTTTTTCATCATGGCAGGAGTTGATGTTTCTTCAATTTGTGCGGATTCATAGCAAGACATTTAAACTAGGGTAGCTCCATTTTCTTCCTGTGGTAGCAGCTTGTCTGCTTTACAGAACAATTACTCTCAGTCCTCACACATTAAATGCTTAAAAGTATATTAGATCACTTGCTTGTGAGGGAAGCCCTCTTGGAGGAAAAAAAAGTGGTTGGGTTAACTTGAGTAAGAACTAAAATTTCTTCGCATAACAACTTTGAAGTAAGTGGCTTGTTGAAGATGGCTGCACTTTTTAGGCAGTCTAATTCTATCAACTGGCACAGCTTATTTACAATAATTGCACTTCAGGTAATGTTGGAGGGATATTTTATCCTGACATGTTAGGAAGTAGATGAATCAATGTCATTGTTTCTGTATTTCCATGTTGAGGATTCCATGATGATGCAAGAGTGGAATCCATCATTTGGATTTCTGTTGGAATTTAATATCCATTACCAGAATGGTATGAAATCTAGATTGTGTCTTTATTTCATTGTTGGTCAGGGGAAGACAATGCATTGGAAGGTTGATTGTTCATCGCATGGGATATGTGTAATGCACAGTTTGGAGATATCTGTTAACACATTAAGGAATTTCAATGAAACTCAAGTAGCCAATTACCCAGAGCGTTATGTTCAAAAACTGCTGGTTTCTGTCTTTCCTTCCTCTCCTTGGTAAATATCCTTTTACCTTTGTGTGCCACTGTCCTTTAGGTTTTCATCTTCTTATTTAATTTTTTCTTTTAAGCTTGATACTATTTTGTTCACTTATAGGGGTTGATCATTCACAGCTTTTCTGAGTTTATGAGCGTTTCACTTACTTTCAGGTACTGTTAACCAGAGGCTACCTTTTTCTGGGAGCTTCTTAGCATATCATTATTCAATTCCAGGGGCTAGTCACCAAAAATTCCCACTAAATCAACAATAATCTATTATTGAGTTATGAGCTGAAAGGACTATAAAAGCTGCCTACAAAACATTATACAGTTACCTCAATTTGACACAGTCTAAGGTTCTTCCCAGTTGATATCTTGCCACTCTGCCCATCCGGAGGTGGAAATTTGTAAGAGAAGACTTGGTATTGATATCTGCAACTGTAGAGCAACTACTGATGTCATATTTACAATTTGCAAGTACTCTCAGTACCCTTCATGTTTATACTGTAAGAAAATAGATGACTTGGACATCATGGTGGGAACCAACACAAGACACTTACAGCAGAACGCCAAAGCCTAGGATTTTACACCCACTCATGTCATGGTCTATCATTAAAACTGAAATGCTGAATATGCCTTACCTCAGCATCCTACAAATGAGTATGCTATCCCATCCTTCCAAATTACTATCTGCCAAATGGCAGATCGATACTGGAGATGTGCATATGCTTCATGAAAATTTCTGTTCAATAGCTTCTTTAGGAAGTATAGCACAAAACACCTCAATGCCAGTGGTCAAATATGTACCACTGTCAGAAAAGAAGAATTGAATGTGCTTCCAAAAGATCTGCAGTCCAGAAGGCAATATGATCTCCTCACTCAGGCCCATCAACCCTCCCAGGTACCTTCACAAAAGATATAAAAGTAGGACTGCAGCATGATCATTGACAATTCTACATATTCCAGAGGGCAGAACACTGCCAAGATCCACAGTTGGGATCTCCAATAAGTTGAACTATTCCTTGGCACTGTGCACTATAAAGTGTGGAAGGATGGATGGCCTTGGAGCCTATATTGTTCGAACTGAAAATGACTTGCAACTTGGTTTGTTATCGCACTCACCATCACACACTTGATGTGTGCAAAGAGTTGTTCCAAGAGATATGACACCCTCTGCAGAAGCACCACTCATTCATCAATGACGTTCACAAGTTCATATTCAACAAGTGACAGATTGTTGTCCTCCTTCACAATGAAGTCGACAGGTTCAGCAACCTCAACCCTTCCCCATTTATCGACTGCAAGTCGCATTGAGCCCTTGAACATATCGATCTTTGCATTCCGTATGGTAACTGTGATTCCTTCCTTCATCAAGTCAACTGCATGTTGAAGGCACAAGACATGCCAAACATTAATATCAAATCTCCATGCTTTATATCCACTCTGCATCTACAGAACAGAGCTTAATAGTTAGTTACAGGTGGAAACTGAAATCCTCACAAAGTTTCAAGACAGAGAATTTACTGACCACCTGACCATTGCAAGCTATTTCACTGTATCATTGCAACGAAAAACAGAGCTTCAAGATTCAGAAGACAATGAATGAGGTTTCACCTTCATCTAGTACTCAACAAGACAAGTACACCCCATGAGCTATTCAAACATGTGTGCTTCCTGAGATATAGGCCACTACTGTACTACCAACTGAAGCACCAAGACCAATTACAATCTGACAAACATGCCCAGGAGACAAGTTACCAAGAAGCACACAACAAACCCGACCCCTTGCCCCAACAAAACAGTCACAAACCTGAATTGCGCACACCTAGGGTCCAAAATATTTTGGTGAGTTTGAATGTGTTGAATACCAGAAAGATCCAAAGCACATCCAAAGATACACAAACAATCTTTACTCAAGTCACTGCCCATTTACAAAATGAGACTATCTGTGAATGTATCCAAAGGGAGGATTTCCAAATGTTCACAGTCAGTATTGAGAAACCAAGTTGAAGACATCTATAAAATTGAGGAGAAATCTCCACAACAACAATTTGAAGGAAACAAGACAATAAGAGCACTCATAACCATATGAGAGTCAGTCTCAAGGTGTCAGTCAGATCATTACCTTCATCATGAATAGCCATGGCTACAAACTGACTTCATCAGCTCCTGACAGTGGGTGTAGGTAAGTATAAAATAATCCACCCTAACCACTAAACACAATCTGCATCCTGAGTCTTCTGTTGCATTTCAGAAAACTATGAGAAGACTCAGTCACAACGTTGGCTAGAATTCAAGAGACGCACCTAATAAAATAGTCAATGATATCCTCATTCAAGCTGCAACAAGATTTTTGTGAAGATAGGCTTCATTTTATTTTAGTTTGTTCCTGTAAAAGCAAGGATGTATAGAGAGACCTACATAGAGAGTTGGATGGGGCCACCTGCACCTGAACATACTCTTAAAGCACTTAAATTGCTCTTTCACCTGAGATATGAAATAAGTTTTAGAGATATCTGAGAAGATAAGAAAAACCCGCAGCAGCCCTGAGGTTGGAAGATGATTATTATTGTGCTGGCTGAAGGCTATGGTTAGAAGACAGTTATATAACCAAAAATTCCAACTAACAAACTTGGGAGAAACTGTGAACTGATTAGCTTGCTTGTGCGATATTGGCAGCACATAAGAGCAATGTGCTGACATTGGCAAACAGTCAGTGAAGCATTGCTGAGCTTGTTTGAATAAAGCCTAATGGCACGAGGGTTTCCTCTGGGTGGGGATGACAAACCACAAAGGGTCCAGAAACAACATTCTCTATCAAGCTCAGTTTCTTCCATTCCAGCCCCCAAGAACGTCCATGCTGGAAACTCTCAAGATTACCAAAAGATCTTGAGAAACTGACCTTGAATAATGTATATATATATATATATATATATATAAAGAGTATCTAGGGTTTGACGGCGCCGCCTCTACCGCTATTGAAGAAGTGAATGTGGCTTTCGTCGACTGATGAAAAGCAGCGGGGCAACCAATCCACAAGAACGAACAAAAGAAGAGAACAAAGAAAAACAGAGAGCGGGGCTTCAACGGGGTAAAGAATTCGCTCTCACCTTGTTCATTTCTGGCTGTGAAGACAATAACTCCTGTATCATCTCCAACGATGCATTCGGCAATACGCACATGACGCACCTGGTTACCATCAGGACGTGCCTTCTGCAGAACCAGCTTGGCGCTCACCACTTTCACAGTCAAAGTATGACCCGAAGTTCCAGGTCGAAGTTGATCCACCTTGGTAAATACCGGCTTCCGCAGAAGTGCAGTTGTTGCTGCCATATCCTCTCTCACACAGACAGACAGACAGACTGACAGACTGACAGGAGTAGTCTCGTTTTCCGTCGTATCTTTCGCCCTCTTTCTTCTTCCTGCCCCACGAAACGATCGACCGATGCAGTGAAAAGCCCGGGTCGAAACAAAAGCTTCAGCTTCTCGAAAACTTTCTACTAAAACAAAGTGCAAATGGATCAGTCCACAGAAACCTCGTTTTACGAAGCAGCTTCAAGTTCTCAGCAACAACTAGATACGAGCAAGAAGAGCAGAGCGAAGGCATGAAGACGAAGCACTCGTCGTCGTCCCAAGTGCGCGTACCTCACTCGTTTCCACGCTCAGTTCCGTCTATCGTCCCTCCCAACCCTATTTTCCCGTCAAGGGTTCTAGGATTCGTCCCTAAATTTTAGGGTTTTCTAGGCACCTAGGTCCCTAACAAACCTAGGTTTAAGGAACTTAAACTCCGTTCCTCGGCCGTAGGGACACGACCTAAAGGCAATCCCCAAGGTTGTTAGGGACCTAGGTGCCTAGAGGTGGACCCCTACACCTTGGTTTAGAAACTTCTTCGGCCCTAATATATCTTTATCCTTTATTTACCCATCTGATTTTTTTTTATAAATGTGTAGGGTAAAGCCCTAGGATCGGAGCATTCTCGAAATAAGGGGCCTAAGCAATAGCCGAGTCCAGCCCCACATTTTGGGAATGTCCCTCGCCCATGATGGGCTTTACCTATCCATGGAGGGTTCTTATGCCTACTCCTCAATAGTAGGCATGAGAACCCTCTTATGCCCTAACAACAATGCCTTACCTAT
Organism: Sphagnum tenellum; assembly: GCA_963921925.1. NCBI lineage: Eukaryota > Viridiplantae > Streptophyta > Sphagnopsida > Sphagnales > Sphagnaceae > Sphagnum > Sphagnum tenellum. The sequence goes on from OY998150.1 coordinate 12,275,500, forward strand.
ACTAGCACCAAGTGTGAATGACCCATGTGATATTTACCTTGAACCCATATTAGCTTAGCCAGGTAAAGGTTTAGGGTTTCAGGGCCTTACGGTGGGGCCTTCCATAGCATAAAGTACAATCTCATTGCCATACAAGGATCAATTAAGAGTTACACAATGGTCAAAATTGATCGGTAGCCTTCGGGTTAAATCACCATAAAATGGGTCATTAAGATCATTTTATTAAAAATATTATGAATATTTTTTTGATCGTTTTCATATTTTCATACAAAGAAAATTTTTGAATCAAATTTTTGGCCACTTGTTACTAAAAATTACATATAATTGTTTCAATATTTCACATGTTTTGGGTTAATCATTGTTGAATAAATATAAAATATTCAAAATGTACAAATTTTGCCAAAATTTTCATTTTTGTAATTTCAAAATCATATTGTTAATTGTTTTAAGTTTTAACATCTTATATGATAAGCTACAATTTTTTTTTATAGTTCATGTACATTACATATGTTTTGTGTTTTAATTTTTTGGATTATTGATGTGGTTCTATTGTAGTTCATTTTTGGGCTTCAACTTTTGAATGGGGAGTTTTTAACATTTTCATGTATTCTTAGTATTTGTTCCAAGATATCGATTAATGTTGTGTGGTGAAAGCTTGATTTTTTAAAAAAAATACTAAACTAATTGGGCTACTTATGTGTAAAAATTTTGGAATTTATTTAACATGAACATAACAATTGCTACAACAAGGATCAATCACCTTTGATGGAAAATCACCTCAAATCATGTGTGTCCTTATAACTAATTTTTAGGAAGAAATTTTCATATTTTGTCCCTTATTCTACTTCATGTTTAACATATTCTCTTTTCATAAATCAAACATTCAAAAGTTCTTTAAATACAATGCAAAAACATATAGACTAAAATCATTGTCATTGGGTTATCTTTGTTGAAATTAAGCAAAAATCTTTACATTGTTCTAAAGGTTCATCTTTAGGAATTGCATAATTTTCCTTGGGTCAAAAATTGTTGATGAATTATGAACAGCCATTTTGGAACCAATATAATTTTATTTATTATTTATTTATTTATTGTCTTTTTCACAATTTTGCATAGTTTTCTTTGTTTTTCTTAACTACCATTTGGGATTACACTTGATCCATGTGTATTTTTTACGTGCATGTGGACTATAATGTTGTCTTCAAATGTCCAAATTGGTTCAAGATAACTAATTGTGGGTCTATGAAATAATTTAAGAACCTTTTAGTGAATGTAACTAATCAAAGTTCTTGACTAATGGATTTGCAAGCAAGACTACATGAATGTGTTTAAAGGCACCATCGAACAAGGTTTGGATGGGACTTACTACTATCACATATACATATTATCTATGTGTACATATTGGTTTTTAATTTTAAAATTCATATGTTGCACAAATAAGGTTACTAGTGGGGTACATTCTTGAGTTTGGACAATTTAATAATAATATATTATTTTTGTAAGGTTGCCATGGCAAAAACACATATTTGGGTAGGCAAAAATGTATTGGTTATTATGTTTTCTTGAATTTTTAATGACATTTTTCATATGCGGGTATTTGTATTTGGGGATTGAGTCTTCAATTACTCCAACTTCAAACATTAATTGTCAAAATATGCAATATTCACATGTGGGTTTAAAAATTTGCACTAACTCTTTTGGAGTGAACTAGCAACACTTGCAATTTGGGTTAGGAAATAAGGGCTCATTTTTTTAATCATAAACTTGTAATACCCAAATTTGAATGAGAAAATATACATTGATTGAATCCATCCATCCAGTGGACAGAACGGGTCAACTGGTGCGCTGCGCTGCCGATGGTCCACTGTGGCCGCGTCATCGTAGTCTGGGGAACTCGTGAACGTCGCAGAGAACAGACGTACACATGGGTTCCGGATTGCGGCGAGTGGACGGGCTTCGTCGATCGACGTGTTCCCTTCGTTCGTCAAAAAAGAAGAAGAAAAGAATTAGGGTTTTTGGTGGATTGTTCTTTACGTTATTGGAAAAGGGGGTTTGTGCTTCTAGAGAGAACCAGAAGCAGCAGGCAGCAGGAGCGAAGGTCTGCGTGCGCTTGCTTGCGTGCGCGGAAGTGCGTATTGTTGTAGTTGTAGTAGTTGTTGTTGTCGTTTTAGTACTTGGGTTTTTGTTGTTGAGTGTGTTTTTACAGAACAAGGATTTTGGTTGTGTTTTGTGGAGGGGGGTTTTTTTTTTCCTTCTGGTTTGGGGGTAAGGTAAGGATGGCTTCTTCTGCTTTGGCACAGTCGTTGCTTTTGCCTGGTTTGGTTGTAAGCTCGCACCATGGCCAGCAGCAGCAGCAGCTTCAAGGAAGAAGCAATCACAAGAAGCCCATTGCACCAGAAGCGAGCTTAGGGCCGCTGGCAACAAGAGGAGGAGGAGGAGGAGTTGGTAGCAGTAGCGGTCAAATTAGGTCTTCTTCTTCATGTCGTTGCTCCAGGAAAAAAACAACAGTAGTAGCAGCAGCAGTTGCGTTTCATTCCTTCTCTGGTATGCGGAGGGCGGTGGCAATTGATTCACTGTCTTCTTCTGTGGGTGGTCGAGGTAAGGATTTCAGCTCTGTAGTAGCCGCAGCGCTTGACGTGAAGAGGAGGCAGTATGGTGGTACATGGACTACTCCTGCTGCCAAGCGTGGGGTGGTGACGGCTATGTTCGAGAGGTTCACCGAGAAGGCCATCAAAGTCATCATGTTAGCGCAGGAGGAAGCTCGACGCTTGGGCCATAACTTCGTCGGCACGGAGCAGATTCTGTTGGGCTTGATTGGCGAGGGCACCGGCATCGCGGCCAAGGTCTTGAAATCCATGGGCGTGAATCTGAAAGAGGCCCGCGTTGAAGTGGAAAAGATTATAGGAAGAGGGAGTGGATTCGTGGCTGTGGAGATTCCTTTTACCCCTCGGGCTAAACGGGTGCTGGAGTTGTCCTTGGAAGAAGCCCGACAGCTTGGTAAGCTTTTTTCTGTTCTTTTTTTGTTCTTGAGCTTACAAGTGTGTGTGTAGATGTTAGGAGATGTGAGGAGATGTGCCAGGGGTTTGGAGATGGGTCATAGAAGGTTTGTTGAACTTCAGAGAATTGTTTTGCGGGCTGTTTGTCTTGCAGGACATAATTACATTGGGACAGAGCACTTGCTTCTGGGTCTGTTGCGGGAGGGAGAGGGTGTTGCTGCACGAGTTCTTGAGAACCTGGGAGCAGACCCCAGTAACATTCGCACACAGGCATGTACACCATACCATCTTGTTGGACCCACCCATCCACCCTCTCTCCCATCACTCTTTGTGTAGTTGTTGTGAGATACATGCAAATAAATCCTCTTTTTTTGTTCCTGGGGTGGGGGGTTTGTGATCGACGTTAACACTATCTGCTCCCTGATTGGAGTTGCAGGTAATCCGCATGGTTGGAGAAAGTACAGAGGCAGTGGGTGCAGGAGTGGGCGGTGGTAGCAGCAGTAATAAGATGCCCACACTGGAGGAGTATGGCACCAACTTGACCAAGCTTGCGGAAGATGTAAGTTAGTGTTTTGCAGTAGTTGATTGATTACCCACATCATCTTGAGAGATCTGGGCAAGTATCAGGAATTTCTTTTGCAGTTTTTTTTCCCTTACTTGGTTCATATGCATTGCTAAGTCTTCTCCACTTTGTGATCGTGCAGGGCAAGTTGGATCCTGTTGTGGGAAGGCAGCAACAGATTGAACGTGTGACTCAGATCCTAGGTCGTCGGACAAAGAATAATCCTTGCCTGATTGGAGAGCCTGGTGTTGGCAAGACAGCCATTGCAGAGGGTTTGGCTCAACGAATTGCCTCTGGAGATGTGCCAGAGACTATTGAGGGGAAGAAGGTATGGTCCTGGAAAGAATTATTTTGTCAAAGGGTTAGTTCTGGCTGGATGGCTGTGGTATGAGACATTCAGTTCCCAGATCTGCACTCTTCTTGCTAGATCTCGTTGTCTAGCCATTTTTGAATCTGTGAAAAAGTCATTTCTTTTGGGATCATGGATGGTAGGGGGGATTCTCACACTGGTTTTTCACCTGGCAGGTTATTACACTTGACATGGGATTGCTTGTGGCTGGCACTAAATATCGTGGAGAATTTGAGGAGAGGTTGAAGAAGTTGATGGAGGAGATCAAGCAGGCAGATGATATCATTCTTGTTATTGATGAAGTGCACACTCTCATTGGTGCGGGTGCTGCTGAGGGTGCCATTGACGCTGCAAACATTCTGAAGCCTGCACTGGCACGTGGTGAACTTCAGGTAAACAAACATCTGTGATAATAAAGTCCATGCGTCCTCTAGCTGGTGCAAACTCTCATTCCTTGGGTATAGATTTTGCAATACTCAAGCACTAGGAAGGTTGCATCAAAATATAAGCAGTTGTGGCTATATGGTAGTTTTGGTGCTGAGATTTTTCTGCCTTCTTCTCCAGTGTATTGGGGCCACTACTCTTGATGAGTACAGAAAGCACATTGAGAAGGATCCAGCTTTGGAGCGTAGATTTCAGCCCGTCCTAGTTCCAGAACCAACAGTCGAAGAAACCATCCAGATTCTTAAGGGGTTGAGGGAGCGATATGAGATCCATCACAAACTGCGGTACACTGATGAAGCTTTGGTTGCAGCAGCACAACTATCCTACCAATACATAAGGTGCCAATCTGAGTTTGTTGAATGAATTTTTTGTTGTCTTGTGACGTGTGCGGAGTTCATATAGTACATCATTTGTTTGTGGGTGGTTACCTTTTTTTGACAACTGTCTTGAGAGTCTCAGTAGCATGTTTTTCAGCAGTGTTTGGATAAGCAAACTTGTTGGTTTGTTCTTCTTTGATTTGCTGGTCTGAGTCATGCATAGCAATCAGCAGTGTTGCACTGCTTCCAGGTTCTGATATTGTCAGTGAGACATGTGCAGTGACCGCTTTTTGCCTGATAAGGCTATTGACTTGATTGATGAGGCTGGTTCTCGTGTTCGCCTTCGCCATGCTCAGGTGAGTGAGCAGTAGGAAGACTCATTTTATTTGTCATGATTTTATGTTGCAATCCTGCAGTATGGTGAAGTAGACAATAACTTTCTGTGGTTGAAATGGCTGACACAGCTACCTGAGGAGGCAAAAGAGCTTGACAAGGAACTCCGGGCAATTACAAAGGAGAAGAATGAGGCTGTCCGTGGCCAAGACTTTGAGAAGGTATATCTTCTGCCAACTCACGTGCGATCCCTACTGATGAAACTGGTCATGTGCCTGTAAGATATAGCCTTTTATCTGCATTTGACTGGATTGCATGTTTTGGGCCTGGAGTGCACAGGCTGGAGAATTACGGGATCGTGAGATGGAGTTGAAGGCTCAAGTTACAGCCATTCTGGAAAAGGGCAAGGAGCAGTCCAAGGCAGAAAGTGAGGCAGGAGAGGCAGGCCCGACAGTGGAAGAATCAGACATTCAACAAATTGTGTCTGCTTGGACAGGCATTCCCGTAGAGAAAGTATCAACTGATGAGTCTGATCGGCTACTGAAAATGGAGGGTACTCTTCACCAGCGTGTGATTGGTCAGGATGAGGCTGTGAAGGCAATCAGTCGGGCTATTCGCAGGGCACGGGTGGGACTTAAAAGCCCTAGTCGACCCATTGCAAGCTTCATCTTCTCAGGTCCAACTGGTGTAGGCAAATCAGAGCTGGCCAAAGCGTTGGCCTCATACTACTTTGGATCTGAGGAGGCAATGGTAAGGCTTGATATGAGTGAGTTCATGGAGAGGCATACAGTCTCAAAGCTCATTGGATCTCCACCTGGGTATGTGGGTTACAGTGAAGGTGGGCAGTTGACAGAAGCTGTCCGTCGACGACCATATACTGTGGTCCTTTTTGATGAGATTGAGAAGGCTCATCCTGATGTGTTCAACATGATGCTTCAAATTCTGGAGGATGGCCGTCTCACAGACAGTAAAGGCCGAACGGTAGACTTCAAGAACACACTTCTGATAATGACTTCAAATGTGGGTAGCAGTGTGATTGAGAAGGGTGGCGGTGGCATTGGGTTCCAGTTGGACTATGGCGAGAAGGACTCAAGCTATAACCGAATCAAAAGTTTGGTGAATGAAGAGCTAAAACAGTACTTCAGGCCTGAGTTTTTGAACCGTTTGGATGAGATCATTGTCTTCAGGCAGCTCACAAAGACTGAGGTTAAGGAAATTGCAGACATAATGTTGAAGGAGGTATTTGAGCGGCTCAAGAAGAAGGAAATTGATTTACAGGTATGACCTATTGCCTGTTTTTTCACTTGCTAGGATAATCTTGGACTTTTGTGTGTTGTTGTCTATCTGGGAGGGGTGTCAAAGACATTATGGGTTATGTCAAAGACATTTCATTGTGCATCATATAGATCTGCCCAGAATTGCACATTCAAAGAAGCACTGCAGACTTGGAGCTTATCAGTGAGATCTTGCTTTTGAGAACTTTGCTTGGAGATTTTTTTTGATTTGCTTGTCAGTGGCATCCCTTGGCCAGACTTGATGAATCTGATGCAATGCAGTCGTCTGTTCTGCAGCTTATTAGTTAAAAATTTTGTTTGTTGTGATTCTTATGGGCAGGTAACAGAGAGGTTCAGGGACCGTGTGGTAGATGAGGGCTACAGCCCCAGCTACGGAGCTCGTCCATTGCGACGCGCTATTATGAGGTTGCTGGAGGATAGCATGGCTGAGCGTATGCTTGCAGGAGAGATCAAGGAAGGTGACTCTGCCATCATTGATGTCGACTCTGAGGGTGGGGTGACTGTTTTGAACGGCACTACAGGTACTGCTTCAAGTACAGCTATTGAGGCTCCTGCTGGCATTGCCTGAGTGTTACATACCAATACCTATCAGAATGTGGTAATGTGGGGGAGCCAACATCAGAGTAGGGAAGTGTAGTCATGTCCTTCGGCAGCGACAAACATTTTGGAGATTTCTTTGCTCCCTTTACCATCACAGGTCCATTTAGCAAAGTGCATGATTTCTGGTCATGTACATTCTTTCTCACAATGTGAATCTCTTCTCAAGAAGAGTCGTTGCATATAGTTGCAAAACGAAACCATTTATCACTTGAGCATTTGACTTCATGAGCAGCATTTGGAAACTGCATTGGATGTTATTCCTTTGTTCCCCTTCTGTGGGTAGTGTGACATGTTGCTGCTTTCCATGTCTGCTGATTGCAGTTTTGTAGCACTGGTGAACCAGAATTGCTTGAGTTGTGGGCTTGCAATTTTGTAACTGGATGTAGAATTGCAAAGATTCTCCTTGAAAGGGTATCAGCAAAGTTTTTTCTGTGTTCCACCTTATGAGAGCTTCATGGCATTGAACTAAGTTACTTGGAATTGACCTAATCAGTTTCGTGGCATTGAACATAGTGGCACTTGGGAAGGAATGAGAGACAATTTCAGCTTCATTATGCGCTTGGCTACTTAAAGGGGACATTCTTCCCGCTAATTCTAGAATAAGACTCAATCTTCACAAACTTTCCATTAAAATATTCATCCAACTCTCAGTCATAACATCTGGTTTATTATATAGAAGTCTATTTATAGATATTCTTATTAGAGCGATGGATTTCGTGCAACAGAATGAGGTTGGATAGGGGTTATTTTCGTGTTGCCCTTCAAAGCAATCTAAAGGTACCCATAATACGCAGTTCCTCCCCCCCCCACTGGAACTCATACTGCAATTCTCTTCAGGAAATGTGGAATTTAGTGTCTAAGTGATTCAGATTCACAGCAAAACAAAATGTTGCAATCTTGGTGTTTATCAAGTAGTTTGGGTCTGTGAGCATGTCCCAAAAACAGACACAAACTTGGTTAAACTTGGTTTTATGGCAGACAATTCGGAGTGGCATTGTTCACTGTAACCACAAAAGTCTAGGGCAGCAGAAGTTATTGGCTCAATGCCATACACCACCTCCTCCAACTAGAGTGTCATCTGAGCTCAAGCATGACTGCAATGCATTTGGAACTGCTGTTGAAGGAGACACAAACTTTCCTATCACTGCCTGCAATTTGTTTGGAACCATAATCAGCAAAATCCAAAAAGTAAGAAGTTGAAACAGAGAACACTATCAGGTCAGACCACCTATGTACAGAAAAAGTGGCTATACACAGAAGGATGGGTTACCTGGGGAAGGCGACTTTTTACATATGAAAGCATCCAGTCACCATTAGTTGACAAAATTGCTGCTGTTGGTTTTTCTAGACAGGCACTCAAATCCTGTAACTCTGGGTGGTTTTTGAGAAATGATGGCTCCAATACAAGCCAGACATCTCGTGGTCTCTGTGCCCTGAGTTTCCCAATCCCAGCCCAACAAAAGAGACATGAATGCTCACTTAGATTGCCTGACATATAGCCCTTACTTAGTACTTGCACTTCTCTTGCTTTTACTCAGTGCCATCCATTCATAAAAAAACTTGTTCAGACAGCAGAGGCACCAGTTGCATGCAACAAGACATATAGTACAAGCCTTGAAAAAACATATCATGCATACCTTTCAGCTTTATCAATTCCATCTTTTAACACAGACTCCAGCAATGCTCCTTGCAGCCTGTAAAGGATATGTGAGAAATTGGTGTTGCTGAAACTGTTTCAGACATGACCTATTGCAAGTAGGGTTTAGCATTTCTATGCACGGTTTTCATAGGGTCCCCAGTTTGGAGGAATCCATAAATGAGCCCAAGTCCAAGTCCACATTTGCAACATCAAACTTAATGTTCCAAAAGAACATAGGAAAGCAAAGACTTGTGAGCAATCTACACTAACCCAAAAACTAGTGTGGCATCATCATATTTCATTATAGATGTGCAGAATCAATCCTCCGTGAATCTAGTATGTTTCTCCTAGAGCACTTATCAATGAGTTGCAAAGTTTTTGCAGGGTGTTAAAATGCTTACATAAGTGATTGGGCGTTTGCCACAGCGAAGTACCAAAGCTGGAGACACCCATAGAAAACATGATTTTCCACTTACAAATTCACTGCCCACAAACCCTAAATTCTAAACCCTAAACTACCTCTAAAAATGCATGTCTCTTGAGTGCAAAAACAGGAGCAACTTCAAAATTACAATTCAAGAAACTTTGGTGCAACAGATATGGGTTTTGACATCCATGATGCAATGCAAATTTACAACGTAAATCAATCACTGGAGGAGCATCAGAGTTATTACAACTTGATAATAGCAGATTGAGAGATTCATCAAGGTTAATAATGCATTTGGAGAAATGAGAGAAGCTGGCTGATAACTTCCTTGATTTGGAGGCTCCTCCCGGAAACCAGCTTGCTTGATGATTATTTTCCTTTTCAAGATCTTCACATAGAAGAGAGGGTTCTTAGAATTTTAGGGTTTTGGAACAAAGCACACGTGAAAACACACTCAGATGCGCAGAGACATACACACCTGAGGCTGTTTGGAATCCAAATCTTGAATGGTTTTGTCAAGCTCCTCATCAGAGTTGGGATCAGAAGCCGAGGCACTGAATCCACTTCCTCTTCTTCTTCTTCTTCTTCGCCATTGATGCGAGCTGGAGAAATCCTTGTTGATCTGCTGCACATTCCTGGAATATCCAAATTGGGTTCTGAATCTCAAATTGCTGCTAAAACTTGTTTGTCCACAAACACTGTGGGACTGGAGAAACCGGCGACCAGAAGAAGAAGACGATGGGTCGCAGAAGAAGAAGACTGGTGAAGAAGTAGAAAAACTGAAGAGAGTGAAACAATGGCACTCAGCAACAGCAGCAGCAGCAGCAGATGACGACGATACAAAAACCGCCATCGTGACTGCTGCCGCTGCTGCTACTACTACTACTATCTCTTACCAAAAACCCTACGCATTCCAACAATTCCTTTAAAACCCTGGTTCTCTTTGCAACTCCTTGCAAATCCCTCAGTCTTACTAAACCCTAAACCCTAAACCGTAATCCTGGGAAGCAAACGACTGAATTTGGATGGTTTTAGCAACATGGGTATCGAAGCTTTTTCTCTGCATGTTTTTGAATATAAGATTAGGGACTTCATCTAAATTCTTTGGAACAAATTCTGCATCATTGTTCACAGACTTAGGGCAACTTCATATGGGGTCCAAGGTCCAGGCATCAATGCATTCCAGCAATCTTCTTGGTCGAAAGCTTTAAATTGGTCCCAAGGCCTTTAAAAGAGGGTCCAAGACCAAAGAGTGGCAAGTTGAGGCTAAACCTACATGGCACCTGTTTTGGAGGCAAAATCAATTGGTGCAGACCGAAAAACAATGCTAAAAGGAGAGCTCCTGATTTGGAGAACCAAGAATCAGGCTACGGACCAAGGTACTCTAGTCCAACTCAAGGATTCAATTTGCTTCAAATCAGTCCAAATTGGTTCCTAGGAAATTGGACCCTGGACCCTCGTCTAAAGTGGGCCTAAGGCTAATCCAACAGCCTTAAGCAGCAGCAGAGAATTCAATACCACATACATTTTTACGAGAGAGTGGTTGCAATTTTTCGCAAGGAGCTTCCCAATAGTTCACATTACATTTGGGAGAACTTTTTGTTTGGGGAATTTGATTTCCACTTCGTACCATTGCCAGTTGATAAGTAGATTGCAAGAGTTGAAAATCGTCCCAGGGAGAGACAGAGAGAGAAACAGAGAGAGTTTTAAGCAGCTCCTGCTTTGTAGGCTGGATTGACCACATTTTCAAGACCATTGGTGACTCTGATGCTTTGGATTACATCTCCCACTTTGAAATCTGCCAATACTTCAGGGTTGTCTGTAACATATTCATATGCACAAAATGGGAACCAGCATTAACTTTTCTTTCACTACACACCCATACAAACTTACAACCGTAGTGAATCACAGTGATGATCTCAATTTTCAAATGGAGAATCCAGATAACCCATTTTAGAGCAATCCTCAAAGAGAAAGAAAGAAATGGATTCTGATTCAAGACATGGGTGTTCAGATTCAAGAAAAACCATTGAAGCACTACCTCAAGCATTGCACAACAGAAATGGGCGTACTGTCACCATCAACCATTATTTCCAGTGGAAAAGTGCGAACTTTGCCAATAGTCGGGTCCACAAAGCCCTCACATGGAACCCTCAGGATCTCTCATCTATACCACAAATCCATCCACCATACAATGCAAAAGGGAACATAATCGATCTGCTATGCACAAATTCAAAGGAAACATTATCAATTGCAGATTCATGAAACACCTCCTGAACAGTAGTAACCCGCACATACATTTGAAAATCCAGGAAATCTGGTGACATACCCCCTCTCCTCCTGGTATTGGGTCCTCTCTAAAGCTTAGCACAATCCTTGTAGTATTGCATCAAAGACTGAGTTTTGGATGGTAATGAGGCAGGTATGAAGCTGGTACTGAAATTATAAAACATACCTCTTTGGATTTCGATGGATTTCAATGTATGTTTTTTCCCAGATGATGTAGGTAGAAATGGCATTCAACAAGAATGTCAAGAAAGTTTCATACAGGTAAAGGAGCATTGTAGCCATCAACCACCAACAACCACCATTTGAAGCAATGCTCTTTGGATGTTAAACCCTAAACCCTGAACCCTTTCACCTTCACTTTCATCTCTGCAATTCCCCCCTCCTCCCTCGCTCTTCAGCAATGGCTTATTTGCAAACTCCTCAGGTATGATGTAGGGAAATCTAGCCACCATTGCCTTCTCTATGCTGCACCCACAAAAAAACAAAACTTTAAAACCCCCCATGCAATTGACAAACTGATAGTCTGATAGGCTTTTGTACCCAAAACCACTTAGTCTAAAATTGTTTGGTTCATTTGTGAAGGAGAGAGAGAGACACACACACAAAACCACATAGTCTAAAATTGTTTGGTTCATTTGTGAAGGAGAGAGAGAGAGACACAAAACCACTTAGTCTAAATTTGTTTGGTTCATTTGTGAAGAAGAGAGAGAAAGAGACAAAACCACTTAGTCTAAAATTGTTTGGTTCATTTGTGAAGGAGAGAGAGAGAGAGAGAGAGAGATGGGTTTCATGGTTCTATGGTTATGAAGACCGCATTCAACCATTTTAGAAATCAATCCTTGTATTAGGATCAAACACTATGTCCTTGAGTTTTATACTTCTAAATACAAAGACTAAATATGTTGTCTTTTATGTTGTTAACCTATTTTGACATTTACTCTAAATGCAATCAAAAGTACTCTAGTTTCGTTCACCCGTTGAAGCCATGTCACTTGACTTCAAGAAATTTCACAACAAACTTTTGGAGCTCCAATGTCTCAAATCCATACAATTTCCACCAAACATGTGTTGGCATTTCTTCGGCATAAAAAAAAATTACCATATCGTTAAAAAGATCTTCCATATTTTTGTGCGATGTTGAGTTCATAAAAATTAACTTGATCAAGGAAATCAAAAATTGAATTAATATCAAAGTTCAAGTTAATAATTTGTTTTTAACTCAAATAATTTATATTAACCATGAACATCCAAACCATGAGCATTGCATCCATTAAAGACATGTGTGAATATTTTTCAATTAAGTGACTCAATCGCTTGCAAACAATAACGGTGTCAATCACCATTTGTGCCACATTTGATGACCCCACCTTGTCAATTGCAAATGACATGTCGTTTGCAATATATCTTGCAAGTTTCTCCTTTTTGCTTCTATTAACATCCTTTAAAAACTTCTCTCTTGTAAGACAAACACTTCAAATGTTTAACAAAGGTTTGTTAAAACTACTCGACCATCCATTAAAGGTTATTGTACAACTTGAATCAACCCAAGTTGCTTTTACAATTTCCAAATCTTGCATCAAATCATTTTACAGTTTAAAAATAAAAGGTAATGCACAATTTTTCTAAATTAGGTGCTACATAACTAGGACCATAATTTCCAATATCAAAAATTATATTCTAAAAATGTTGATTTCTTGCCACATTAAATGGAATGCCATAAGCAAAAAAGAATTTTGCTACATACTTATTAATCTATTTTTTCCCTATGGAAATAAAGCATAACAAAAAAAAGAGTAACAAAAGTTTTTTTGTTTAAAAGCAAAGAAATCCAAATATTCAATTTTAAAAAGCAACCAAAAAATATCAATGTCACTAGTAACATCAAAAATATGCATTCTTAAGGTAGTGTATTTTGTGAAATTGATGCATGCATGCATGCATGTATCCATATACCATTAAAAGATTTGGTCAATACATATTGGTTGCCATCATTACCAACAATCCAAATAAGCAAAATCAATGCCACAATCTTGCAAGGAAGAAAACAAAAAAAATAAACATTTGAAAAGAAAGCAAGCTCAAGATGTGTACATGTAACATATGAATAATTGGTATATATATATGCACATATATAATTTGTATGTGACGCTTATATAATCCAAAGAAAATTGAAAAACATAATTTCACAACAAAAGGAGGCAAGAAAAAGGAAAATACTTGAAAACATAGTTTTCCAAAAACAATGAGTGAATTCATAGTGAATATGTATATTATATGTACATTGTACCCAAAACTAAAATTTGGTAGTTTTTTTGGAAGTAATTCAATTTTTCAACAATTTCTTTTTTTGACAACCCCATTTTGTATTTTCCAAATTTTCAATAGTCAATCTTTAAGTACAAGAGATGCACGCATATTTTAAGGCATGAGTTGATGGAGTAGTGGCAAGGACAATCTCTTCCAATCAAAATGTTGAAAGTTCAAATCTTAAATACAAGTATTGTTTTTTATTTTCTTGGCTTTTCGTCATGGGAATTATTTAATGTCAAAAGAGTGAGAGGTGCAATCTATGCGATTTAAACATATGTCCTTATGTTATTTTTTTATGAGTGACAAATGAATACATACATGATTGGATTTAATGGACATGGATATGTCACTTATTAAACCAATTTTCTTTCTTTTTGGTTGGCTCTATTTATCCAAGGAGAGAATATGGAGATGGTTGAATAAATGTCTAGTTTACTAATGTTCCCATGAAAATCTTATAAACACCAATGCTAAACTTGAAGTTTTCCCATGGAATAAGAATATGGTTAGATGTCACAAGAAAAACATGGTCACCCAACCTTTGCTTTTTCAATCGTCATAGGACCAAACATTACAATTTTTGAAACACTTGCCTTTCATAGATGAAAAGTTAAGGTGCCCTTTAACTACACTAAAATAATTAAAGCATGTTTTTACAAAAATGGGGTCACTTGTTTTGTTTGGTTGCATTTTGAAGGAGATATGGCCATTTGAATTTTTGGACATCATTTCTCATAAGATTCATAATGAATCCCATATAAAAATGTATTATGGTGTAAGTGTTGCAAAGACCTACCAACTATGTTATCGAAGAACAAAAAATGATTTTTCTTATTAGTTTTGTCCATGATGAGTCCAATGTGTGTTGGTGGTAGGTTGTGTCAAACTTGTGTCCCAATTTTTAGTCCAACTACATTAATCATCCTTTAAAAAATGGTTATGTTTTTAAATGTATGTATTTAATTATGCAAAAAGTAGGAAGGTATGTAGGTATGTAAGTAGGTATGCATATATGGGTAATGAGGTAAATAAATAGGTAGATAGGTAGGTAGATAATAAACATATAGATAGATAAATAAGTAGATACTAAGTAAATATGTAGGTAGATGGTAGGTAAATAGGTAAATATAACGTATTTAGGTAAGTAAATAGGTAAAAAATAGGTAGGTATATGTTAAGTAAATAGATAACTTATTGGGCATAACAAATGAGTTAGCTAACAAAATTAATATGGCCAATTTGACTAAGCTATGGGCATCTTCATAGACCATTTCAAAAATTCGTCCATTTTGATTAGATGTATGATTTAACATTTGGTCAAATGGTCATTTTAGTTAAATGAATCAACTAAAAGAAACATATGTGCCCCATGTTTTCAGTCAAAATGGACATTCTTTTGGTCAATGTGAGCATTTTAGTCAAGTAAACATTTTGAAAAGTTGTGATTTTTTGTGGTGTTGTGAATGTGAAATAAGTATTTTTGAATAATGTTGTCCCGTCTTATTTTATATTTGAGATTTTACACAATTTTTTTGTTCAAGCAATGTGGATTAACATTAGTAAAAACATGGAATGTAGTTCATTAACCTAAATCATTATGGGACTTTAAAAGTGGAATAGGTTCACGACATCTTAATGATTTCACTTTAGTTAAAGTTATTTCATGATAAGGTCACTAGGTAAACATCATGTTTCATTACTAATTGACATGATTCACTATAACGAGTAGTGGGTAACCCGTGGCTACGCCACTCCAGCCACCCTGAACGCTCTGTTAAGCTCTACTGTCTGCTTTGCCCTGCCCTGCCCCTGCCCCTGCCCTGCCCCTGCCCTGCCCGCCCCTGCCCTGCCCTCCCCCTTGCCCCTGCCCTCCCTCCCCTGCCCTACCCTGCCCTGCCCTCCCCCCCTGCCCCTGCCCCTGCCCCATGTCCCTAAACAGACAGGCCCCTCATTTCGGGACCTGGACGGACGGACGAACAGACAGACTGAGTCGGTTCCGCCACAGAAAACATGGAATTGTCCGACCGTCCGGGCCAGTTCCACCGGTCCATTAAAACGCGGAATCGTCGTCGGACGCACGCATGCACGGACACACATGTTGTAATTATATATAAGATAATTGACTATCGTAAATAGGTTTATTTATGTTGTTATTTTAAATATTGTAGGCTAATTTAGGTTATATCCTCTATTATTTTAAACTACCTTAGTTATTATAGTTTATACTTTAAATTATAATAAATTATTATAACCCATTATAAATTATAATATCCTTGATTATAATTAAAATTTTTATAAGTTATTTTACCTTAAGGTATCCTAACTTAGTATAAATAGTTTTCTTTAAATTATTTTGAGTTAAAATATTTAACTAACCTTAAATTATACTTTGTGTTATTTTATTTTAAGTTAATATATGTTACTTCAAATTATTTCAAGATCATTATATTTTATGTTATTATAAATTATTTTATCCTAAGGTATAATAGTTTAAAATAACCTGCAACAAAATATAATAATATAAAGTAAAATAACATATAAAAAATTTGTATGTACTAATTTAAGGCAAAATAACCTAAAATAATATAATATAAAATAAGCAATAATAGCCTTGGTATAAAATTTTTAAATACCATAAATAAACCAAGCAACCAATTGTTGTTATTCCTTTTATAATGTAAGTCTCTAATAATTACGTTAGACTTATCACCTACTATGATGACTTGATTCAAAAGACCATTTTGAAGCACAATTCACATTTGGACGAGAAATAAGTTCATTTTATTAGCTAGTCATTTTTGATATTTTATTGATTCAAAAGACCATTTTGAAGCACAATTCACATTTGGACGAGAAATAAGTTCATTTTATTAGCTACCTATTTTTGATATTTTATTGATTCAAAAGACCATTTTGAAGCACAATTCACATTTGGACGAGAAATAAGTTCATTTTATTAGCTAGTCATTTTTGATATTTTATTCATGTATTGACTTAATTAATGAAAGTGTAGAAACCCTTTGGTCAATAATATTTTATTAATATTATTTAAACCCTAAATGCTTCTAGGCTCTTGGAAAAAAGGGGGTTGTTTTTACTTTTCAATTTCCATGCTCCTTAGTGCTTGCATAGTTTCAAAGCTTCATAATTCAATCATAAGAATAATTCTTACTACCATGAACAAAAATTTCCTCAAAAAATTCAGCAATTTATGTGAAAAAATTAAAAAAAAAGATTATACCATTCAAGGTTGAATAGAATCTCATTTGGTGAACTACAAAAATTAAAAATCGAGATTTGTATTTAAACCAATCAAATCATTGTCACTAGAATTTTAATAAATTTTTTTTACAAATAATGTTTCAAAATGTTTTTATGGATCCTAAGATATTGAAAGATACACAAATCTCTTTATTTTTTTCAATGTCTTTCAAAATCTTTGTTTCCTTTCAATTATTATTATTTTCGTGTCTTTTCAATTTTATACACATGTTTACATGTAATTTCATACAAGTATAAATATGTGTTATTTCATGTGAATATGTCGAGATTATTTCAAGAGATTATCATATTTAATTTTCTTTAAAATTAAGCTATTTTTCAATAAAAATTTCTCCTTTATATACTTAATCCAAGGATTTAATCCCCACTTGCTTAGCTGATTTAGTGTTTATCCACCCTAAATCTTTTCAAAATTTAAATGAATTAAAAATAGAGGTGATTGATTAAATCTTCCCTTGGATGATAAGTGGGTAATATTTTGTACAATTCAAATCTTTTATATCTATTTTAAAATAACAAAGTTTTCAAATGTAAACCTTTATTTATTTATTTTCATTTCATCGTCCTCACTAGTAGTTCTTTTTCATTAATAAAATCCAATATCAAACCCCAATGGCAAATACAAATATGGATGAAAATGTTTTTTGAATAAAAAAACATAAAATCTGAATTAAATTTATTATTATTATTATTATTATTCTGCAGAAGTGAAAAATACTTTATGTTGGGCCCAATCTTTTTAAATAATTATTGAACATCAGACCTCAATTGGTAAATACACCACTTTACATCTAATTATGAGGTATTTCCTTGAGATGAAAAAACTAGAAAACCAAAAATAAGATAATTAATTTTGTAGCAAAAATATTGTTTGATTTTTTGGGCACAATTTTTTTGATAAAAAATATCCAACATCGAAACCCAATTGGCGGATTCAATAATTTTACATTCATGGATGAAAAATCAGAAAATAAGAATTAAAAAATCAAAATTTTGCAGCTGAATTAAAAATAATAATATGGGTGAACTAGCTAGATATGAATTTTTTTTCAACTATGGATGAGAGAATTTGATGGATTAAAAAATATTAAAGTAATAAAAACTGATTTAATTAATTAATATTATTGCATTAGCTAGAAATTTAACTTGATAGTGAGGCACACACACTCACACTCTTGTTAAAATAAATTATTGAACATCAAACCTTGATATCACATAAAAATAGCTTGATATCTATGGATGAAATATTATTACATTGGATGAAAAATAAATTACAAAAAAGGTTATCATCATTATGTCAAAACATGATATTTATGGCTAATCTTTTTTAATTAGGTTAGTTATTTATGTCATTTAAAAATTTGAATTAGACTCATCATTTATGCCATTTTTAATTGTTTATGTCATTTGTAATAAATCACATTTGCTTAATCATGGATGTCATATTTTGGCATAATGCATTAAATTTTGCATAAATAATGAGAATTTTGTAACTAATAATATTAATATTATCATTTGATTTTTAGGGATTTTAGGATTTTTAGGATTTGTTTTTGTTTTTTGGGGATCATATATTTCAACACTTTTACAACATCCATGGATGAGAGATTTTCTTGGATGAAAAAAGCAGGGTAGTGTGAATAGGGAGCTTTCCGGCATCCTTCTCGCTCTCTTTGTCTCTCCGGCAAGTCGCTCGTCTCTTTGGCTCCCCTTCGGTTTTGCGTCTCTGAAGCTTTCCTTGCAACGGCAAGTTTCGGTCCTTTGTTTTTTTATTTGATTTTTCCTCTTCCTTTCTTCGTTATCTTATGGTCATCTGTATGCCCCTGTTGCAGATTTGTTACCGTGCTTTTTTATCCATTTTTTTTGGTGTGGAGTGCAATAAGATTTTCCCCTATTTTGGTTTTTTTTAAGCCAGGGTTTCTTTCTTTTGTTTGCTTGGAGTTTTCGACATCAGTTGTTGTCGTCGTCGTCGTTGTTGCTTCATGTCTGGATCTCTTTCAGACTGTGTTTGTGTGTAGCTTTTGATGCTGTTGTAAAACTCGAAAAGTCTGAAGTCTGAACTACTTTTGTTTGTTGAGCAAAAGGTAAACTAGGGTTTACAATACCTTGTCAATGCGGCTGTTGTGGTCTTTGGAATAAAAAAGTGAATGTTGTTTTGCCTCCTCCATCTCGTACTTTAGAAACACAAATCGGTTTCGAATCAGTACTTTTTTTTTGTTTTTTGGAGCATCACTTTTTTTTTTCTTTTTTCTTTTTTCTCAGAGAAAACAAAAGCAAGCGGTCATCTTCTTATTACCGCCTTTCTTTCTCTAAAGAGTTGCTAGAGTTGAGGAGGATCAAAAGATGTATCAAATGAAGAAGTACACGAGTCCCGGCTTGATTCCGCACCGCTCACAAACTTCCTCCTCAAATCAACAAGACAGATCATCTCTCTACAGTGGAACTCTTTCTGGAGATGGTGGAGTGACATCCGCTGATCCGAAGCCGCGCTTGCGATGGACTCCAGAGCTTCATGAGCGTTTCGTGGATGCAGTGATGCAGCTTGGAGGCTCCGATAGTATGTTTTCCTTAATCCTCTCTGCTTTTTTCGTTTTTTCTTTTCAGTTCATTTGCCCTCAAGTGCCAAGCCCTGTGCCATTTTTCCATGAGAGCATTTCCACCAGTGCTCATTATGTGCCCCTGCACTGGAAATCTTGGATGAGGTGCATCAGTCATATCCAGAGGACTCACCTAAAGACTACTGTGACCCTGGAAGGAAATCTTGGATGAGGTGCAGCAGTGATATCTAGTGGACTCACCGGAAGACTACTGTGACCTTGGAAAAATGCACATAAAAATCTAATAAATACAGTCAAATCATATATATTGATTGGCTAAATAGTTTGATTGGTCCAAGTGGGTTGCTATTAGTAGTCTCTCACCTATTTGCAGTTTCAGTTTAGTAGTTTTATAGGTGGGGTTGGAAAAAAGTAAATGACTAAATCTTTGATGTGAGAAATGTTTTTGCTGAGCAGTGCTAGAAATGCTCTACATTTTTATTCAGTTTTCTGTCCATACATCTGTTAAGGTTTTGAGAATATTTCCATTTGTTTCTAGTTGTAAGAAGCATGATGTCTCATTGATGCTTCTTCTTCAGCACAATGATGCCAAAAAAAGTACTTCCAGAGTCATTGTTGTTTCAGCAAATGCTGAATGTGTTTCCTCTCTCCTTTTATGTTGCAGAGGCGACGCCGAAAACAGTGATGAGGGTAATGGGTGTGAAAGGGCTCACACTTTACCACTTGAAAAGCCACCTCCAGGTTTATCCAACTTTTTCCCTTTCTCTTGCATATTCTCTCTCACACTCACAACTCTATCTCATCAGATATGCACTGAAGGAGAGCAACACTGAAGGTGTGCTTTCCACTTGCTCTCTAAGGGGGGAAAAAAATGCAGTCTAGAGGAGTAGTAAGTCAAACAGACTTGGTATGTGGATGACCCATTTTAGACAAGTGTTGTCAACCAGAATATGAGGGTATTAACATGGTTCGCATGCCTCATGTGGATTCCAAAAATTTCAGATCTTAGCAAATTTATAGGTAGCTGAGGCTTTAGAGCTCAGACAGGTTCTTCATAGTTTTTATGGTGAGCTCAATTATAGTCTTCTTAGGAGAAAAGGTCACTCTTCGAGATTTCTGTTAGATCAAACTAATTATTTTGTTACCAAAGCAGGAGTCTGTTCGGTGTTTCTTTTTGGAATCTTTAAAATGATTATTCCAAGGGCTTCTTAATCTGGGTGGGAAGTTTTTAAAGCCCACAACATCAAAAATATCATTCTATTAAAGTTCTATGTGTTGTTTTCTTCCTTCCTTTTTAGTTGGTCTTCTTTATATTGAAGTTCTTTGAGTTCTTGCATTTGTAGATCGCAATTTCTGATGTTGTTTCTGACTGATGGCTTTCAGAAGTACCGGCTTGGAAAGCAGTTTCATAGAGAGGGGAGTGTGCCTGAAGCAAAGGATGTTCTTCATGGTATGTTTAATTGAAACCCATTGACAGTTTTTGGATTATTCTCTGTATATTTAATCTGAAGAGCTGCATGTCCTTTTTTGTGGGTATATAAATTCTCCCTGCACCTAGACTGTAGGTTTTCCATGGTTATTTCCTCAACTGGTGCTCTGAGATTCCTTCATCACCTGGAGTTGTTATGGACCATTGTACTGTGTGACTGTTCTCATTTGTCATTATGTTTTTTTGTGACCACTTGCACAGGGTCTTCTGATGGACAAGTAGTGAACAATGCTGCCTGTCAGACTATGACCACACCCAAGTCACAGAATTCACAAGAGTATGTGTGTCTTTTGTCTCTTCACTTCTTATAGTACAGACATACATTGCCACACTGTATCTAAGACAGAAGTGTACAAGCACAGGTGAGCTTTTTTCAGAGTCATTGCAAAGGAGAATTGTTCCCAACAATTCATCAAGGTTTGTGTGTAGCAGGATATTTAGAGCATTTGAATTAGAACTGTCAACATCAATGTTAGCTCTGAGAGAAGTGTGATTATTGCAGAAGCTTCCAAATTACAGAGGCTATTCGCATGCAAATGGAGGCTCAACGTCGCCTGCAAGAGCAACTTGAGGTATTGTGTGTTGCCCCCGTGGGTCCCTGTTGATCTACTTTGTGGACATAGAATCTGTTGAATCTCCAGTTTTATCTACTTGGGATAGATACCTCAAATTTTATAGAATAGGATCTCCTTATCTTTTTCTTTTTCTTCTCAATTTTTCAGATACAAAGAAACCTGCAGTTGCGGATTGAGGCTCAAGGCAAGTATTTACAATCCATTCTAGAGAAAGCCAAGGAAACCCTAGCCAACCACACAGGAGTGGCACCAGGACTGGAAGCAGCACATGCGGAGCTCACAGAGTTGGCATCCAAAGTGAATACAGACCCGCTTGACCCTTCCTTTTCCTCTTTGGCTCTGCCCACTTTGTCAGCGCATGAAGACCATGCGCAAGGCGGTTCCCTGCCACGCCAGTCTTCCCGAATATCAGACACCTCATCACAAAAGAGCTACCTCACCAACCTAACTGTGAAACCAGAGGACAGTGGAGGTGCGTCTGGAAGCTGTGAGCACCAGGCTTCTACAGGTAAGCATCATGGTGCAAATGCATGATTGATGGGTGCTGCTCTAAGACTTCAGAACTAAATATGGAATGAAGAATGTATAAATATTCCATTTCAATGGTTTGTACACCATGTTCACAAATACACAGAAGTTATAGTGTCTTGAAGAGTTACACCTTGCGATATATATATTTCCACAGTTTTGAAACATGAAGACATCTCACGACTAGATGGAACTTTAAGGTAGTCAAGAGCACCCCTTGCTCTTTTTGTAGTGAAAATGGAACTGCATGAGCGATGGCTCCACAGTTGAAAACCATCAGCCACCATCTCCCTCATTTTAGCTAGCTTCGTAACTTCCTTGACTACAAGTAGTCACTAAGTAACCTAACATGGGATTGCTGTCATGTTAGGATATCTATTAGGGTTGTACTAGGTGCACATTATACAGGTACAAGCTAAAATAAAATGAACACTCACAAGCTCTTTGCAGCTTGAATGAGGATACTATTGACATTCTTGATTAGCTATGTCAGTGCTAGCCAACATCATGGGTGAGGCTTCCCATTGCTACTGGGAATGTGACAGGAACTCAGGATGGTTTGTCTGAAATTTTGTACTGATTATTACATAGTTATCCACAGCTACTGTCAGGAGCTGATGAAGCAAGTGGGGAGTCATGGCAGTTCAACTCTGCCATTCATGATGAAGGTGATGGCTTGACACTTTGTCAGGGATACTCACAAGATCATGACTGCACTCCTTGTGTTAGCTCCAGAAGTCGTCTGAAGTTCTCTCTGCAATCTCATAGATATGTACTAGGTTCACATTGCTTTTAAAGATGTGCTTAACACATATAATAGCAGGTGTTGGGCAAAAAATTCTAAGCCTGAGGCCTGTCTACTCACATGTCTGACATGCCAGCAAATAGCTTGTGGGCCAAGTACACATGATCACGTAGCCCACAACTTCTGGGCTATGATGTTCAACTAGCTCTATCAGATCAATTCACTGGTTAGCGTCAGGAAAAAGTCAGGTAATGCTAATAAGAAGAGGAAGGGAGTACTGGTTCGGGCTTGAAGCTTTCAGTTTTGCTGGCTTTGGCAAGCATGTTTTTTCACTTGAAAGAACTGACGCATTACCTTGGCACATTTGATTGCAGGTATAGTCACTACATCCTCCAACTGAATGCTATGTAAGCTAATTGGCTACTTTTTCTGCAGGAATGAGGAAACACTAGACTGTTCATGTCCACCCTGAAGGACATTTTCGAGTGGGTACTTTTGTGGGTCCACCTCTGTTGGACATATGGGCCTGTGATTTGCTCATATTGGTCCTATGAATCTTTTAATAGATAGTGGGAAAGCAAAGGGTGGAGACATTCATGGTTTATAGATTCTGGTGACTTGTTCTTGTAAATTACAGAAGGTAGTTGTCAAAGATAGAGAACATTTCAATGCTGATGTTCAATGCTAGGAGTACGCTTTCACTCCCATGTACAGAATTTGGATATGTTGAAGGAGTGCGCTGTTCTGCATTGCTCAAAGCATAGTATTTTTATTCCAAACTTGCTGTAGGCTGCAGATATAGTTTGACCAAATCTGAACACATCGCCTGGAAAGTCTTGTAAAATCCCAATGTTTTGAAGGCTTCTTGAGCTGGATAATGATTGTGTCAAATAGTAACAGTACTAACATTTCTGGAGCTGTGACTCTTTACCACTTTCTTGTGAGAGCTTGCAGGTTCCCTCTCACTCTCTGCATGCATGCAAAGTACTTAACGTGAGACAGTCAGGAATGCTGGTCAAATGCAGGTGAATCTTACCATCCAACCCTAGGTATTGGGATGATTTTGTGGAGAGATGGGATATCCCATCCCATTTCATCCAAAATATGATGAAAGGAAGTTTGCAGAAAATGGAGATATATGTAAGGAAAGTGCAGCCTCATGTATAACTATTATGGCAGGAGAGAGGGTTAAGTATATGTGGGCAGAGGGACAGATTCCTGTTCTAAAGTCCTGTAGGAGTAGTGGAGATGGATTTTTCTTGAACTGACTGGGAGATAGACATATCCAAGAAAAAGCTTCAACTACAGAATCCAACTGATTTGACAAAGTTCTTCCACCAGAAAGTTATGAAAACTGAAGTGAGAAGGGTGTGTAAGATTGAATCCTATCTTCAAATAGTCATGTTTCTCCATAGAGTCCATTTTGCCTTAGGAGTATGGTATTGGTAATGTTGTTGTTGGTGGTGCTTGCTTGTACAGGGTCAAGCTAAAACAAGATGAAGCTTACCCTCACAAGCTTGTCACAGGCTGGACAAGAATACCATTTTGACTTTGTTTTCTTAGCAATGCCTCTTTGAGTGCTAGCCGATACTCTGACTGAGTCTTCTCATTGCTTTGGAAATACAACAGGAACTCATGATTTCAGTTTCTATGCAACTGTTGGCCCTAAGTTTTGAGCAGATTACTGTGTACTTTCACTGTGTAATGGTGGTTTCAACGTTTTTTAAAGCAAGATGTAGATTGACAGCATAGAGCAGATTTTGGGGGGTTTGAATTTGGGAAGTCAAATGTTACTGAATTGAAGAGGAATTAGGACACGGTCATTCAAGGTGATTGAACTTGACAAGCATGTAGGTCCCTTCATCAACAATCCAGAGTCTTTACAGGTATGGTCTCTGCACTTTCCAGTTGATCGATGTAAAATTTGAAATGTTACAATCTGATATCTGTGCAATGAATATGGTGTGCACAGCTAAATGTAGTAACCATGGTCTGTGGTGTCTCTGATGCCCTCCTTCAGATGTTGCTGGTACAAGAGATAGAAAAGCAACAACCATCATGTTTTTCAGATATTGATGGTAATCTCAGTGCTGGTGGCAGAGTTGGAAAGCACCCATTGGGTGTTTCTTCAGATATTACTGGTAAAATTATCTGTTCAGAATTTCAAGAGCTACCATACATTTTTTGGATTGTCTATCTGCTCAGGAATTGCGAGAGCGGTTGACCATTTTGCTTCTGTTTTTTGAAACCAAAAGACACCCAAGATTTCTGCTCCTGGTGTTCTATTTCTGTTCTATCAATATCTCTTGCATGATTACTGGAGTGCAGTGAGAAGCTGTTCCACGTGTGTGAAAGTATTAAGGAAAAACATGGAGGCAAGTGAGCAAATCATTTTTGTCACCAGAGGTATATTATCATGCAAATGAAATCTACATCTCTTTAGTGCGCGCCATGAACTCACCCAGAATGGGTAAACAAAACCCTAAACAACTCTTAAACCCTGAACCCTAATCAAACACCCCTGAGGGATGGAGTCATTAGGGTTGGTATGAATATTGGCTGGTTCTAGACTTTTATGGACAACCTCTGGTTCTGGTTCTTGTAAAAAAAATGAAAATGGTTTTTGGTTCCAATTCCAGTTCTGGAAATCAGACTTGGTTCTGGTTCAGTTCTGATTTTTTGCTTCTGAGTTCAGTTTTGTTCCCAGAATCAGGTTTGGTTTTTAGAAAACCCAGTTTCGGATCTAGTTCCAGAACTGGATACAAAATTAGGCCTGGTTCCGATTTGGTTGAAACTAGTTAGAACCGGCGGTTCTAACTGTCGGAACCAGGTAAACGCCCAACACCGGGTTGGTGGTAAACTAAGTCGTCAGCAAAAGAGGGAGAAAACGAAAAGGGGACGGCGGAAAGAAAAAGGAGGGAAGGGGAACAACACACACAAACGATTCCTTAGGATCTTTGGTGCGAATCTTGTGTCCGGCGCAGCCATGATTTGCTCAACCACCGGCAACAGCGGCTGGAATCTCGTCATTGACCTACTTTGCTTGCTTGCTCGCTCGCTCTCTCCTCGTGATGGGAAGAAGAACCTTAATTTTAGAGACGCGACTTGTCGACTTCTAATTTTCTGGTCCGGCTTAGGTATATCAATTTAATAGTTTGCCAAAAAAGG
Source organism: Sphagnum tenellum (assembly GCA_963921925.1). NCBI lineage: Eukaryota > Viridiplantae > Streptophyta > Sphagnopsida > Sphagnales > Sphagnaceae > Sphagnum > Sphagnum tenellum. Next base: position 12,301,406 of record OY998150.1, read on the forward strand.
TTTGAAGATATGGGACGTCAACGGGGGAGCAACAAAAGCTTGAAGACATAATACATACATATATGCATGCATTGTTGAAGACCATCGAATCGAATCTGAGACAATTTGGTGGGTTGGGGGAAAAATGCAAAAAAACAAAAAAAAAAAGAAGAAAAAAACACAAATATTGCCATCTTGAGGGGCGTCTTCAAGCTGCGACAAAACAAAACAACACGGAACAAAAAAAAACAAAAAAACAAAAAAACAAACAAACAAACAAACAAACAAACAAACAAGTCGGATCTCTGCTGACTGGCCCAGAATCTATTTTTACAGCTGCGAGTGAGCGAATATTGATTCCTTGAATTCCGTCTCCTTCGCTGATCGCTTACGAATCTCATAAGCTGCTTGCTTCGCGTCTGCCATGAATATAGAAAAACAAGCTAACAAAGTAGCTTCCCAATCCCCCTCTCCTCTGGACGAGAGAAGCTTTCAGAAAACACATCCAAATCGCAATTGTCCCACGCATGCATCTAGCACCACCATATTCCCACACTCTCAAAACCCCTAAACCCTAAACCCTAAGAGCTGATTAGCTGTTAGGTGGGGAGTTGAGGGAGTTACCCGGCCTAAGGTGCCCATGTTAATTTTTTTTTGTTTTACCCTAAAACAACAACAACCCAAAGCCAACTCTTGCTTTATGTTTTTCTTAAAGCTCAATGAGCTTTGCAATGGAGCCTTTTGCCCGCTGCTTTTATGGATCTAAAATCATTAAAAAAAAAAAGTTGATTTGGGTAAGCATGCCCATCACCAAACAATGGTTGGTGATCGATTAGGACAATAGTTCAATGAAGGACCGGTTATCGACTCATGCCTAAGCTTGCTAATGTTCAATATGTGCCTTGTGATTGAATGCTTGGTGTAAAAAAATGATGTTTGAATTTCTCATCACAATGAGACTAATGGACCTTTTTTGTGTTTGGTCATGGGAGAAAATTTTGTCACTTGTTAGGATTTTAAAAATATTTTAATGTAATAATATTATGTTTTATGTTTTAAATATGTATTTAAGTAGATTTTGAAAATGCAAGTAAATGCAATATATGTGTTCAATTAGTTTCAAATAAATGAAAGTAAAATTTTGATTAGATTTTTGGTAATTTCAAGATGATGACACATTGAAATGTATTAATTATTTAAACAAAAGTTTTCATAGTGAAAAACATATATATTTCAAATCTTTAATTTAAAAATAAATTTTGTCACATTTTACTACTAGGCTAGTTTAAATTTTATTTATTATTAGTTATATTATTTTTTGAAATTAAATATTCAACTTACTATAAGCTTAACGAGAGCATGAAGTTGAGCCACCAAAAGCTACTTATGACCTAATTGTTGACCTAGATGACCTGACTTGTGAAATGCAATAAGTCTAAAATTTTGTATATTGCAACCTAGGAGGTGTTGTCTTTTTTGAATTTGCCTACAAGGAAAACAAAGGGCAAAGAATAGTTAATAGATCATATCCAATGACACATAGTAACATTCAATGCATATTTAAATATTTGTGATAAACAACATTAAACAAAGAGGCAATAGAAAGAATCAAACAACCAAAAAAAAAAGAAAAAGGAGAGGGACGATAAGAAGGTTAAATGAGTTGTTGATTCTTCAAATATGGTTGAGAGAGCAACTCAAAAGTTGGTAGATAAGCGCATGAGAACATGTTTCATGTCAACATGATTTACAACTCCCCTAGAGAAGAAGGTAGATGATAGATTTCATAATAACTTTACAACATGTTTGAAAATGCATCTTCTATTTTATAGGGATGTGAACCTTGGTTATACAACAAATAATTGAAGAAAAGAAAGGGCGAGAACAATGGTTCAAATGAAAGCAAAGGGACATGTGGTAGCAAAGTTGCAACAAACCATTTTAGAGTAATCAATGATAAAGAGGAAGATGACAATCAATGTTAGACTTGCATTTGATAGAAGAAAAACACAATTAGGAGAGCATTTGAGTTCCACCTAGCAAGAAGAAGAGTGATTAGGAGAGGCTTTAGGTTTGTGTATTATGATTGTGCGGATGATCTTCTCTCTTCTTCGTTTTCTTTAGATTCCAAATCATCAATTCAAATCACAATCTAGGCATTTGTAACCACTAAGATGTCTAGCAACCCATCCATCCCATCAAGGTGTTTCATTCATATACATTCACGAACTTGGATTACTTAATTATGTTGTGAGGAAGAACTTGGGAGTTATTAAGTGTGTAGGATAACTATTATCCAAACACATGGTTTTTTTCACTTAAACTTGGTATCTTCAAGGGACATTTTGCTCCCTACTTGACTTCAATTTTGAAAGCAAGCATGGTACATTTGGAGGGATGATCTACATGGTTTTTGTTTTCACTGTTCTCATATGAACCCATGGCTAGAGGGAAAACTGGGGACGAAATGAGAAGTCAGGATGAAAACAGTACATAAGGATCAAACTAGTTTTCTCACCTAAATTGGTCCTCGGGCTAGTTTCACCCCCAATTTTGGATTTGGCTTCCCTGAGCCTTGATTGCTCATAGTCTTCATGAAAATGAAGCCATGTCCGAATAAGATCCTGCGAAAAAAACTGAACTGATACCCAGTTTCATGAAACAGTACCCTCCTTACCTCACTCACTTTACAACTACACTCAAATTGGGGATGAAAAAGGGATTATTAGAGCCTCAAACTAAGGCCCAAAGACAGCCTCAAACTAAACCCATTCCCAAATGGGGGGTCTGACTTTGTTATCACCTTGTATTTTGGGAGGCCGGACTTGACTACCCACCTCATCCTAGGCCCCTTCTTTTGGCAATGCCCCCTAAACCCTAAACCCTTGGGCTTTATCCTACACCAAATGTTTGGGGGCAACTAGTGAATGGCAACCCGGAAACATAATCAACCATGCACATAATATATTTTGGTGATTCAACGGGTGTAAAGAGCAAGTGACAAAGTATGAGGGGATTTCACCAAGCACAAGGGGATGAAAATGATATTGTTGAAGGGAACTTCAAATGATGGCAATGATGAACGATTGCTATTGTTGAAGGGAGCTTCAAGTGACGGTGATGATGAAAGATTGCTATTGTTGAAGGGAGCTTCAAGTGACGGTGATGATGAAAGATTGCTATTGTTGAAGGGAACTTCAAGTGATGGCGATGATGAAGGATTGCTATTGTTGAAGGGAACTACAAGTGACGGTGATGATGAAAGATTGCTATTGTTGAAGGGAGCTTCAAGTGACGGTGATGATGAAAGATTGCTATTGTTGAAGGGAACTTCAAGTGACGGTGATGATGAAGGATTGATATTGTCAAAGGGAACTACAAGTGACGGGATGACGAAGGATTGCTAATTTTTGAAGGGAACTTCAAGGGATAGGATGATGAAGGCCCACTATCGTTGAAGGGAACTTCAAGTGACATGATGATGAAGGATTTCTATTCTTGAAGGGAACTTCAAGTGACCGGATGGATGATGAAAGATTGATATTATGGAAGGGAACTTCAAGTGACGGGATGATGAAAGATTTTTATTGTCAAAGGGAACTTCAAGTGACCGGATGAAGAAGGATTTATATGAACGGATAATGAAGGATTTAACGTTTTCTCAATTCATACAAAATTTTTGTCCTTGAAGAGAATATTGTCCAAGGGGGGTGCAATGTCTCCCCCTCCCCACATGGGTCCAGACCATGTCAGTATGGATGGTTTTTGGGATTGATTGGAATCTAACGGGTAACCCCCCCTTGTACTTTGTGTGACACCATGCAAAATCCATATAAGAGAGAATTGGTGCCAGGGAAAATGTCCAATCCAAACAACACAAATTTTCTGTCAACCGAAAGAACAAATAATGGTGAGATTGCAAAAAGGACAACTTAGTTTCTAAGAGCCAAAGTACCTACCAAGGTAACGACATACTGTTGAGCAAAGCCAACAAGGGGAGTGTCACACACCGTGGCCTTGCCACTTTCCATTACAGTGATGTATCTTAAGGCAAAATGAAGAAGAATTATGGAAACTCAAATATTTCACCATGCAAAAATATAATCTTCACAAAAAATCCTCTAAAAGAAACCAAAATCCCTCAAGATATTTGTAACCGAATAACTAATCTCAAGTTTCAACACAAGCCAAAATATCATCTTTCAAAAATCCTCATATAATAAAAATAGACCTATTTATTATTATTACCTAGTAGGGGCCAAAATCCCTTAAGCTACTATACTCTGTAATGAATCTAAACACAATAATACCCTTGCCTTCTTGGTAGGCAAGGCCAACAAAAAAAAAAAACATAAGCCAACTATTGTTGGGTCACATAAACCTATGCTTTTGGCTCTTAATCATGTATGATTAGTGTTGTTGGGTCACATAATCGTATGCTTTTGGCTCTTAATCATGTATGATTAGTGTTGTTGGGTCACATAATCGTATGCTTTCGGCTCTTAATCATGTATGATTAGTGTTGTTGGGTCACATAATCGTATGCTTTCGGCTCTTAATCATGTATGATTTGTATTCTTTGTATGAGGGATGATTGATTAGCCTGGTGCTGAATTTCCCGGGCAGCATTAATCTCCGGATGCTGAATCTTAATTTAGTTTTGGGTGCATTCCGGGAGTTTAAGAATTTTGTTTTTTCGCTATCGGAGAAAGTAGGGGTTCCCAA